>JAZBNJ010000044.1:57500-2499340 GCA_037349165.1 Choristoneura rosaceana
TGCGCCGCCCCGGCATCATTGGGCTTACGCCCTCCGCCCGATGGGCTCACCCTCACTTTTCCCTGACCCTAAGGTCAGGTACTCTGCTCAGGCTCGCTCCCGTCCAAAGGCGTCGGCCCGAAGGCCGGACGCCGCCCTCTCGGGCCCGCAGGCCCGTTGGCTGGCAGGGTTCACCCGGTGGCCCTCTGCCTTTGGGCTCCCCCCACCAAGCCAACACCCCTCCCCCCCGGTCGGATATTAGCCGCCGGCTAGCAAATCCACGTAATGAATTTACTAGCCGTCGTTGCCCAGGATGCACCAGGCCCAGACGCTACACTTTCCCACCCCATGAAGCCAAAGCTTCGGATAGAGGGAAGTTGTAACGCCCGAGCACGCGAGGAGGAATCCGACATTGCACCCCAACCTAACCTAACCTAACCTAACCTAACCTAACCTAACCTAACCTAACCTAACCTAACCTAACCTAACCTAACCTAACCTAACCTAACCTAACCTAACCTAACCTAACCTAACCTAACCTAACCTAACCTAACCTAACCTAACCTAACCTAACCTAACCTAACCTAACCTAACCTAACCTAACCTAACCTAACCTAACCTAACCTAACCTAACCTAACCTAACCTAACCTAACCTAACCTAACCTAACCTAACCTAACCTAACCTAACCTAACCTAACCTAACCTAACCTAACCTAACCTAACCTAACCTAACCTAACCTAACCTAACCTAACCTAACCTAACCTAACCTAACCTAACCTAACCTAACCTAACCTAACCTAACCTAACCTAACCTAACCTAACCTAACCTAACCTAACCTAACCTAACCTAACCTAACCTAACCTAACCTAACCTAACCTAACCTAACCTAACCTAACCTAACCTAACCTAACCTAACCTAACCTAACCTAACCTAACCTAACCTAACCTAACCTAACCTAACCTAACCTAACCTAACCTAACCTAACCTAACCTAACCTAACCTAACCTAACCTAACCTAACCTAACCTAACCTAACCTAACCTAACCTAACCTAACCTAACCTAACCTAACCTAACCTAACCTAACCTAACCTAACCTAACCTAACCTAACCTAACCTAACCTTTTTTTTTTTTTTTTTTTTTTTTTTTTTTTTTTTTTTTTTTTTTTTACGTGTGGAAAATGCGCCTTATGCATGTCCCCCGCTCGAGGCAGCGGGTGGGGTCTTTCGGGCTCTCCCCCAGAGTGGAGGCATACCGAATAAAAACCACACGACCTTACCCTCTCGGCCCTTGTGCGGACGCCACGGGATCGCGAACATTTCACCGCGACGCCGCAGGCCAGCCCGGGATGGGCTCCCTCTCTGCGCCCCAAGATGGTATTGGGGCGCTGCGCCCCTAGGGTTTTAGGGGCACTCGGCCAGGACGGCACGTGCAATGCGGGTCCGGGATTCCTCGCCCTCGCCCGCTGTGCCGCCACGTCACGTCTGTCGTGTCAAGTCAGTTGATGTCCTCTCATGTCAGTCAGTCAGTTAGGTCCTCTCATGTCGCGTCGTCGTGTCCGGGCGACCACAAACCCGACAGGGCTTGGGCCGCCCCAGGGCTCCCCCTTACCTTTCCCTGTCTAATGAGAACAGGTACTGAGCTCGGGTTCGCCCCCGTCATACGGCGGCCACAGCCCTCAAAAGGACTGCGCCGCCCCGGCATCATTAGGCTTGCGCCCTCCGCCCGATAAGGCTCACCCTCACCTTTCCCTGTCTAATGAGGACAGGTACTCAGCTTGGGCTCGCCCCCCTCAAAAAGGCGTCGGCCCGAAGGCCAGACGCCGCCCTCTCAGGGCCCGAAGGCCCGTTGCCTGGCAAGGTTCACCTATTGGCTCCCCTCACCAGACCAACACCCCCCCACCCCAGTCACGTCGAAGTCAGTCACGTCCGGCGACCACAGCCCTTAAAAGGGCTGCGCCGCCCCGGCATCATCGGGCTTGCGCCCTCCGCCCGATGAGGCTCACCCTTACTTAGTACCCATCATTTAAGACAGGCAAAAGCAAGGGCTCGCCTCCGTCCAAAGGCGTCGGCCCGAAGGCCGCACGCCGCCCTCTTGGGTTTGGCGAAGATCACCCGCGGCCCTCTGCCTTAGGCTCCCCTCGCCAAACAAATATCATGTCTGTCAGTCTGTCGCGTCCGGCGACCACAGCCCTGAAAAGGGCTGCGCCGCCCCGGCATCATTGGGCTTACGCCCTCCGCCCGATGGGCTCGCCCTCGCTTTTCCCTGACCCTGAGGACAGGTACTCCGCTCAGGCTCGCTCCCGTCAAAAGGCGTCGGCCCGAAGGCCAGACGCCGCCCTCTTGTGGGCCCGAAGGCCCGTCGGTCGGCAAGGTTTGCCCGGTGGCCCTCTGCCTTTGGGCTCCCCTCGCCAAACCAACACCCCCCCACCCCAGTCGCGTCAAATACGTCAGTCGTCGCGTCCGGCGACCACAGCCCTTAAAAGGGCTGCGCCGCCCCGGCATCATTGGGCTTACGCCCTCCGCCCGATGGGCTCACCCTCGCTTTTCCCTGACCCTAAGGACAGGTACTCAACTCAGGCTTGCCTCCGTCTAAAGGCGTCGGCCCGAAGGCCGGACGCCGCCCTCTTGGGCCCGCAGGCCCGTTGGCTGGCAGGGTTCACCCGGTGGCCCTCTGCCTTTGGGCTCCCCCCACCAAGCCAACACCCCTCCCCCCCGGTCGGATATTAGCCGCCGGCTAGCAAATCCACCTAATGAATTTACTAGCCGTCGTTGCCCAGGATGCACCAGGTCCAGACGCTACACTTTCCCACCCCATGAAGCCAAAGCTTCGGATAGAGGGAAGTTGTAACGCCCGAGCACGCGAGGAGGAATCCGACATTGCACCCCAACCTAACCTAACCTAACCTAACCTAACCTAACCTAACCTAACCTAACCTAACCTAACCTAACCTAACCTAACCTAACCTAACCTAACCTAACCTAACCTAACCTAACCTAACCTAACCTAACCTAACCTAACCTAACCTAACCTAACCTAACCTAACCTAACCTAACCTAACCTAACCTAACCTAACCTAACCTAACCTAACCTAACCTAACCTAACCTAACCTAACCTAACCTAACCTAACCTAACCTAACCTAACCTAACCTAACCTAACCTAACCTAACCTAACCTAACCTAACCTAACCTAACCTAACCTAACCTAACCTAACCTAACCTAACCTAACCTAACCTAACCTAACCTAACCTAACCTAACCTAACCTAACCTAACCTAACCTAACCTAACCTAACCTAACCTAACCTAACCTAACCTAACCTAACCTAACCTAACCTAACCTAACCTAACCTAACCTAACCTAACCTAACCTAACCTAACCTAACCTAACCTAACCTAACCTAACCTAACCTAACCTAACCTAACCTAACCTAACCTAACCTAACCTAACCTAACCTAACCTAACCTAACCTAACCTAACCTAACCTAACCTAACCTAACCTAACCTAACCTAACCTAACCTAACCTAACCTAACCTAACCTAACCTAACCTAACCTAACCTAACCTAACCTAACCTAACCTAACCTAACCTTTTTTTTTTTTTTTTTTTTTTTTTTTTTTTTTTTTAACGTGTGGAAAATGCGCCTTATGCATGTCCCCCGCTCGAGGCAGCGGGTGGGGTCTTTCGGGCTCACCCCCAAAGTGGAGGCATACCGAATAAAAACCACACGACCTTACCCTCTCGGCCCTTGTGCGGACGCCACGGGATCGCGAACATTTCACCGCGACGCCGCAGGCCAGCCCGGGATGGGCTCCCTCTCTGCGCCCCAAGATGGTGTTGGGGCGCTGCGCCCCTAGGGTTTTAGGGGCGCTCGGCCAGGACGGCACGTGCAACGCGGGTCCGGGATTCCTCGCCCTCGCCCGCTGTGCCGCCACGTCACGTCTGTCGTGTCAAGTCGGTCGATGTCCTCTCGTGTCAGTCAGTCAGTTAGGTCCTCTCATGTCGCGTCGTCGTGTCCGGGCGACCACAAACCCGACAGGACTTGGGCCGCCCGAGGGCTCCCCCTTACCTTTCCCTGTCTAATGAGAACAGGTACTGAGCTCGGGTTCACCCCCGTCATACGGCGGCCACAGCCCTCAAAAGGACTGCGCCGCACCGGCATCATTAGGCTTGCGCCCTCCGCCCGATAAGGCTCACCCTCACCTTTCCCTGTCTAATGAGGACAGGTACTCAGTTTGGGCTCGCCCCCCTCAAAAGGCATCGGCCCGAAGGCCAGACGCCGCCCTCTCAGGGCCCGAAGGCCCGTTGCCTGGCAAGGTTCGCCCAGTGGCTCCCCTCACTAGACCAACACCCCCCCACCCCAGTCACGTCAAAGTCAGTCACGTCCGGCGACCACAGCCCTTAAAAGGGCTGCGCCGCCCCGGCATCATAGGGCTTGCGCCCTCCGCCCGATGAGGCTCACCCTTACTTAATACCCATCATTAAAGACAGGCAAAAGCAAGGGCTCGCCTCCGTCTGTAAGGCGTCGGCCCGAAGGCCGCTCGCCGCCCTCTTGGGTTTGGCGAAGCTCACCCGCGGCCCTCTGCCTTAGGCTCCCCTCGCCAAACAAATGTCATGTCTGTCAGTCTGTCGCGTCCAGCGACCACAGCTCTTAAAAGGGCTGCGCCGCCCCGGCATCATTGGGCTTACGCCCTCCGCCCGATGGGCTCACCCTCGCTTTTCCCTGACCCTAAGGACAGGTACTCCGCTCAGGCTCGCTCCCGTCAAAAGGCGTCGGCCCGAAGGCCGGACGCCGCCCTCTTGTGGGCCCGAAGGCCCGTTGGTTGGAAAGGTTTGCCCGGTGGCCCTCTGCCTTTGGGCTCCCCTCACCAAACCAACACCTCCCCACCCCAGTCGCGTCAAAAGTCTGTCGTCGCGTCCGGCGACCACAGCCCTTAAAAGGGCTGCGCCGCCCCGGCATCATTGGGCTTAAGCCCTCCGCCCGATGGGCTCGCCCTCGCTTTTCCCTGACCCTAAGGACAGGTACTCTGCTCAGGCTCGCCTCCGTCAAAAGGCGTCGGCCCGAAGGCCGGACGCCGCCCTCTTGTGGGCCCGAAGGCCCGTTGGTTGGAAAGGTTTGCCCGGTGGCCCTCTGCCTTTGGGCTCCCCTCACCAGACCAACACCCCCCCACCCCAGTCGCGTCAAAAGTCTGTCGTCGCGTCCGGCGACCACAGCCCTTAAAAGGGCTGCGCCGCCCCGGCATCATTGGGCTTAAGCCCTCCGCCCGATGGGCTCGCCCTCGCTTTTCCCTGACCCTAAGGACAGGGATGGGCTCGCCCTCGCTTTTCCCTGACCCTAAGGACAGGTACTCTGCTCAGGCTCGCCTCCGTCAAAAGGCGTCGGCCCGAAGGCCGGACGCCGCCCTCTCAGGCCCGCAGGCCCGTTGGCTGGCAGGGTTCACCCGGTGGCCCTCTGCCTTTGGGCTCCCCCCACCAAGCCAACACCCCTCCCCCCCGGTCGGATATTAGCCGCCGGCTAGCAAATCCACCTAATGAATTTACTAGCCGTCGTTGCCCAGGATGCACCAGGCCCAGACGCTACACTTTCCCACCCCATGAAGCCAAAGCTTCGGATAGAGGGAAGTTGTAACGCCCGAGCACGCGAGGAGGAATCCGACATTGCACCCCAACCTAACCTAACCTAACCTAACCTAACCTAACCTAACCTAACCTAACCTAACCTAACCTAACCTAACCTAACCTAACCTAACCTAACCTAACCTAACCTAACCTAACCTAACCTAACCTAACCTAACCTAACCTAACCTAACCTAACCTAACCTAACCTAACCTAACCTAACCTAACCTAACCTAACCTAACCTAACCTAACCTAACCTAACCTAACCTAACCTAACCTAACCTAACCTAACCTAACCTAACCTAACCTAACCTAACCTAACCTAACCTAACCTAACCTAACCTAACCTAACCTTTTTTTTTTTTTTTTTTTTTTTTTTTTTTTTAACGAAGTGGAAACTCTTTACGAGTACCACCGGGTCCGGGGAGACCCGGATGGTTATGTGGGGCTCTCTCCCCCGTCCTCTTCCACCTGCGGGAAGGGGAGGGGGGAGCATACCCACTAAAACCACTCCGACGTTGCCCTCTAGCCGAGGTTGGTAGGCGCCACGGGATGCCGAAGATTCTACCGCGACGCCTCAACCTAACCTAACCTAACCTAACCTAACCTAACCTAACCTAACCTAACCTAACCTAACCTAACCTAACCTAACCTAACCTAACCTAACCTAACCTAACCTAACCTAACCTAACCTAACCTAACCTAACCTAACCTAACCTAACCTAACCTAACCTAACCTAACCTAACCTAACCTAACCTAACCTAACCTAACCTAACCTAACCTAACCTAACCTAACCTAACCTAACCTAACCTAACCTAACCTAACCTAACCTAACCTAACCTAACCTAACCTAACCTAACCTAACCTAACCTAACCTAACCTAACCTAACCTAACCTAACCTAACCTAACCTAACCTAACCTAACCTAACCTAACCTAACCTAACCTAACCTAACCTAACCTAACCTAACCTAACCTAACCTAACCTAACCTAACCTAACCTAACCTAACCTAACCTAACCTAACCTAACCTAACCTAACCTAACCTAACCTAACCTAACCTAACCTAACCTAACCTAACCTAACCTAACCTAACCTAACCTAACCTAACCTAACCTAACCTAACCTAACCTAACCTAACCTAACCTAACCTAACCTAACCTAACCTAACCTAACCTAACCTAACCTAACCTAACCTAACCTAACCTAACCTAACCTAACCTAACCTAACCTAACCTAACCTAACCTAACCTAACCTAACCTAACCTAACCTAACCTAACCTAACCTAACCTAACCTAACCTAACCTAACCTAACCTAACCTAACCTAACCTAACCTAACCTAACCTAACCTAACCTAACCTAACCTAACCTAACCTAACCTAACCTAACCTAACCTAACCTAACCTAACCTAACCTAACCTAACCTAACCTAACCTAACCTAACCTAACCTAACCTAACCTAACCTAACCTAACCTAACCTAACCTAACCTAACCTAACCTAACCTAACCTAACCTAACCTAACCTAACCTAACCTAACCTAACCTAACCTAACCTAACCTAACCTAACCTAACCTAACCTAACCTAACCTAACCTAACCTAACCTAACCTAACCTAACCTAACCTAACCTAACCTAACCTAACCTAACCTAACCTAACCTAACCTAACCTAACCTAACCTAACCTAACCTAACCTAACCTAACCTAACCTAACCTAACCTAACCTAACCTAACCTAACCTAACCTAACCTAACCTAACCTAACCTAACCTAACCTAACCTAACCTAACCTAACCTAACCTAACCTAACCTAACCTAACCTAACCTAACCTAACCTAACCTAACCTAACCTAACCTAACCTAACCTAACCTAACCTAACCTAACCTAACCTAACCTAACCTAACCTAACCTAACCTAACCTAACCTAACCTAACCTAACCTAACCTAACCTAACCTAACCTAACCTAACCTAACCTAACCTAACCTAACCTAACCTAACCTAACCTAACCTAACCTAACCTAACCTAACCTAACCTAACCTAACCTAACCTAACCTAACCTAACCTAACCTAACCTAACCTAACCTAACCTAACCTAACCTAACCTAACCTAACCTAACCTAACCTTTTTTTTTTTTTTTTTTTTTTTTTTTTTTATCCTGGGGAAAATCCTTTACGGACTTCACCGGCCCGGGGAGGCCGGTGGGCGTGTGGGAATCCCGCCCCAGAAGGGGGCGGTGTACCCACTAAAAACCCCAGCATGTTCCTCTTTTCTGCCTTTGCGGCCGGGCTGTGGGAACTTTGAACATCCATGGCCCGGCAACGCGACAGCTGTCCATTCCAGGACCCTTGCTCAGGAGCCTTCCTCCTTACACCACCGCTGTAGGCGCGCCGGAACACTTGGCGCGCCTACCAGCTCGGGGACCTTACCAGCGGAGGACGGGCATCCCCGTGCCCGTCACCCGCAGTCCCTGTTAGGGCGGGATTGCGCGGTCGTGGTTCAACCGCCGTCGCCCGACTCGCCTGCGGCGCAGGGGCTGGGAGGATGGGTCGTCCTCTCGCTCCCGCTCCGCTCCCTCCTTTATCGCCATCACCTCCTCGCAGAAGGAGGCCATGGCGATCCACGACCTCTCGCTGTCGGTCATGGATTTTACGACGGCCGGCAGCGAGAGATCATTCCCTACCACTGCCTTGAGGCTAGCCCTTTGCCCGTCAAAGGCGGGACACACTTGCAGCGTGTGCTGCGCGGTGTCCTCCGCCCCGCCGCAGTGGTGACACATTGGTGTTGTCTCCCTCCTTGCGATCTTGCACAGGTACTTGCCGAAGCAGCCGTGCCCCGACAGTACCTGCGCTAGATGGAAGGAGACAACACCCCATGTCTTTTCGACCCATCTTTCCAAGACGGGCCGAACTCCCGATATGGTCCAGTGGCCGGCACTCGGCCGCTCCAGAGCCTCCAGCCATTTCCGGAAGAGAGTTTGGCGGGAGATGTCTCTCCATCGCCTTATCTCTTCCGGACAGGGCCGTTCCCCTCTGTCGCGCGCCTCGGCTACCTGCTGGTAGACGCCAGCTAGGACTTCGGCATCCAGCTCCCACGGTGGGGTTCCCGCCAGTACGCAGGCCGCCTCGAACGAGGTGGTGCGGTACGCCCTCGATACCCTCACCGCCATGACCCTTTGCGGTTGACGCAGGTGGGTCTTGTTCCGGGCGGAGAGGGCATTTACCCATATGGGTGCCCCGTACAGGGCCATCGACCGCACAACACCTGTGTACAGTCGGCGGCAGCCCGCCTTTGGCCCGCCCACGTTGGGGAGCAGTCGGCTCAGTGCCGATGCCGTGCCCACCAGCTTCGGAGCCAAGCGCCGGAAGTGTTCTTCGAAGTTCCACCGGCTGTCGAGGACGAGTCCCAGGTACTTCATCGTCTTCCCGACGCCGATGGAAACTCCGCTGACCACGATGTTGGCATTAACTGAAGGTGCCCTCCGAGGTCCGTGAAAGCAAATAGCTTCGGACTTGTGGAGGGCAACCTCGAGGCCTAGCCTCCGGATTCTATCCACCGTTAGTGCCACGCCGGCAGTAGCCAGTAGGGACGCCTCGCGGATGGTGGCGCCGCGGGCTGTGACGAGGGTGTCATCCGCATAACACGTTATTTCTACCCCCGTCAAGTTAGCGCCGCGCAGCACCCAGTCGTAGCCGATGTTCCACAGGAGTGGTCCTAGGACCGATCCCTGTGGGACACCGCACGACATCTGCCGTTCCACCCATTCATGCTGTGTAGGGTAGCGGATCGCCCGCTCAGAGAGGTATGACCCCACTACCCTACGCAAGTACTCAGGCACGTTGTGGTACCTGAGCGCCTCCTTAATCGTTTCCCAGGGAAGGGTGTTAAAAGCGTTGGCAATGTCCAAGGACACCGCCAACACCACTTCCCCTCGGGACACCGCTTCATCCGCCAGGGCCCTCACCCGCGCTATAGCGTCGATGGTGGACCTGCCCTGGCGGAATCCGTACTGGCACGCGCTCAGGCCCGGCCCTTGGCCCTCCAAGTGCCTTACAATTCGGGCAGCCACTACCCGCTCAAATAGCTTGGCCTTCTCGTCAAGAAGGACGATCGGTCTGTACCCCGAAGGGGAATCGGCCGGTCGCCCTTCCTTCCTCAGAAGGACCAACTTTCCGCATTTCCATTCCCGTGGTATGCGACCCTGCATCAGGCACGCAGAGAAAAGAGCCCTCACCCTTTGTTCTAAAGGGCCCAGTGCTAAGACCCATGCGCGGCCTGGAGTACCATCGGGGCCGGGGGCAGTGTTTTTGGCCTTTAGCCTTAGCACTGCCGCCCTTAATTCCTCCTCTGTCACCTCCGGTATTACTTCGTCCACAGACGGAGTTACTGGAGCCATTCGCGGGGGCAGGTGTTCGCCCCGCTGTGGGAATAGGGCTCCCACAATTTGGCTCACCAGGTCCGGCTGGAGACTTTGCGTGAGTGGGGGGGCCCAAGGCCGGAGTTTGCCCCTCACCGACTTGTACGGCCTTCCCCACGGGTCGCTGTTCAGAGTCTCCAGCATTTCCTGCTCCGCCAGGTCTTTAGCTTGGCCAATGGCCACGCTGAGGGTCCTGCTAGCCGCTCTGTACCTCGCATGCAGCTCTTCTTCGGCCGCCAGATTTCGCCTCCTCCGCCTTCGGCTCCTCGTGTACTGGCGTCTCGCAGCCACGCAAGACTTGCGCAGCTGCGTTAGTTCTGCAGACCACCAGTACACGTTCCGCCTCGGCCCACTGGGCTTGACCCGCGGCATCGCAGCGTCGCAGATCTGCGTCATGGCCTCGCTGAGCCAGGCTGCTTCCACCTCAACATCTGCTGGGGCTTCGGGCGCTTCCGGCCAGGCTTGGACCAGGGCCGCCGCGTGCAGCAGGTCCCGGTCAAGCCGTTTAACTGCCCATCTTGGGCTATCTCCCTGCAGGGAACGGCTTAGGCCGTCCGGGATATTGTGATGAGAGGAGACGCTAAACCGAATGTATCGGTGGTCGGATAGCGTCTCCACTCCCTCCATCACCTCCCAGCCTTGGACACGGCGCGCCAGGGCGGCATTGGCGAACGTGATGTCCACGATAGAGCCACCCTGTTGCCGCACGCACGTGTCTGTCGTCCCGTGGTTCAGGACAGTCAAACCTGTAGCCACTGCCCACTCCACCAGCGTTTGACCGCGCACGTCAGTCGCGGGGGAACCCCACACCACTGATTTGGCGTTGAAGTCCCCCGCGACTAGCAGCAGGTCCGGGTCACTTCTGCCGATCAGAGCTCGCACTTCGTCGAGGAATACCTCGAATTCAGCGAGAGCTCTGTTCGGCGAGAAGTACGCCCCTACCACCGTGATGTTGCCGATGTTGGCAGCCACGTATCCATGGCCCCGCACTACTCTCTCGAGAGGCGCAGAGCCAGCCGATGGTTGAGTGGCCAGGGCTACGAGGCTGTCCAGGTCTCCCACCCAGTTATCCCTGGACGGCACCGAGTATGGCTCGGCTACTACAGCGACATGTATCAACCACTCCGCCATGCTCTGGAACAAAAGATCCTGGGCTCTGGCGCAGTGGTTGATGTTCGCCTGTAGGTAGCGAGTTGGAGTTGGAGCCATCACTCGGTTACCATCCCTTCCTCCTCGGCCTGGGGCTCAGTTGTGCTGCCCTGTCTGGAGTCTAGCTGCGAAGAGGGTTGCAGTCTCTTGACAACTTTGCTCCGCTTGGCTTTGTGTGGGTTGCAAACCTTGCTACCCACCTTGTGGTTGGCCGGTAGCCCGGCCTCGGCGCACAGCACGCAGTTTGGTGCCGCTGTACATGCGTTGGCCACGTGGCCCGGACACCCGCAGCGGTAGCACAGCAGGCTGCGATCCACCGCCGCCTTGCATTTAGCCTTTACGTGGCCCACCTCGAGGCAGCGGAAGCAGCGCAGGGGACGGGCATCGAGCAGCTTGACCTGCGCCGACACCCAGCCCACCAGCAGCCTTCCCGCCTCTGTCACTTTCTTCGCCGCCGGAATAGGACAGCGCAGCCATATTGTACCTAGACCGGAGCGACCGCTAACGATCTCTCCGGGCCTAATATCGGTCTCCGCACAGCCCCCCACGCGAGCAACCGAGGTCACTACGTCCGTGGACAAGACGGACTCGTCTAGGCCCGAAATGCGCAATTCTGCGCATTTCATGGGCCTCGAGACACGCACTAACGCTGGGTCCGTGACCTCGGCTAGTTTTTTGGCCAGTGCGTCTGCCTTATCGCCACTTGTTGCACCGGGCACCTCCATTATGTAAGCCCCGGTTTGAGCTTTTCTCAGACGGAGGCCCGAGATGCCCAGATCCTCCAGCTTGATCTTAGCTTTGGCATCCGCAAGAACTGTGCCAAAGTCTGCCCCTTTTTCCGTCGCCTTTGGCTCCAACAGCGTCATCATGACCGCTGCTGAGCGAGGCGGACGGAGCTTGTTAGCTCCCTTCTTGCGTTTGCGTTTTTGCATGTCGACCTCCTTGTTCTTCACTTCCCTCGCTTTCCTCCGCCTTCTTCTCCTTTCCACCTTCGTCCACCCGTCAGGCTGTTCAGGTGGTGGGGGTGGTGGAAGCGGCGGAAGCGGTGGGGGAAGCGGGGAACCTAACCTAACCTAACCTAACCTAACCTAACCTAACCTAACCTAACCTAACCTAACCTAACCTAACCTAACCTAACCTAACCTAACCTTTTTTTTTTTTTTTTTTTTTTTAACGTGTGGAAAATGCGCCTTATGCATGTCCCCCGCTCGAGGCAGCGGGTGGGGTCTTTCGGGCTCACCCCCAGAGTGGAGGCATACCGAATAAAAACCACACGACCTTACCCTCTCGGCCCTTGTGCGGACGCCACGGGATCGCGAACATTTCACCGCGACGCCGCAGGCCAGCCCGGGATGGGCTCCCTCTCTGCGCCCCAAGATGGTATTGGGGCGCTGCGCCCCTAGGGTTTTAGGGGCGCTCGGCCAGGACGGCACGTGCAATGCGGGTCCGGGATTCCTCGCCCTCGCCCGCTGTGCCGCCACGTCACGTCTGTCGTGTCAAGTCGGTCGATGTCCTCTCATGTCAGTCAGTCAGTTAGGTCCTCTCATGTCGCGTCGTCATGTCCGGGCGACCACAAACCCGACAAGGCTTGGGCCGCCCGAGGGCTCCCCCTTAC
This sequence comes from Choristoneura rosaceana, assembly GCA_037349165.1. Classification (NCBI taxonomy): domain Eukaryota; kingdom Metazoa; phylum Arthropoda; class Insecta; order Lepidoptera; family Tortricidae; genus Choristoneura; species Choristoneura rosaceana. The sequence continues at coordinate 70,287 of JAZBNJ010000044.1, forward strand.
CTTTCCCTGTCTAATGAGAACAGGTACTGAGCTCGGGTTCGCCCCCGTCAAACGGCGGCCACAGCCCTCAAAAGGACTGTGCCGCCCCGGCATCATTGGACTTACGCCCTCCGCCCGATAGGGCTCACCCTCACCTTTCCCTGTCTAATGAGGACAGGTACTCAGCTCGGGCTCGCCCCCCCTCAAAAAGGCATCGGCCCGAAGGCCAGACGCCGCCCTCTTAGGGCCCGAAGGCCCGTTGGCTGGCAAGGTTTGCCTAGTGGCTCCCCTCACCAGACCAACACCCCCCCACCCCAGTCACGTCAGAGTCAGTCTCGTCCGGCGACCACAGCCCTTAAAAGGGCTGCGCCGCCCCGGCATCATTGGGCTTGCGCCCTCCGCCCGATGAGGCTCACCCCCACTTAGTACCCATCATTTAAGACAGGCAAAAGTAAGGGCTCGCCTCCGTCCAAAGGCGTCGGCCCGAAGGCCGGACGCCGCCCTCTTGTGGGCCCGAAGGCCCGTTGGTTGGCAAGGTTTGCCCGGTGGCCCTCTGCCTTTGGGCTCCCCTCGCCAAACCAACACCCCCCCACCCCAGTCGCGTCAAAAAGTCAGTCGTCGCGTCCGGCGACCACAGCCCTTAAAAGGGCTGCGCCGCCCCGGCATCATTGGGCTTACGCCCTCCGCCCGATGGGCTCACCCTCGCTTTTCCCTGACCCTAAGGACAGGTACTCCACTCAGGCTCGCTCCCGTCCAAAGGCGTCGGCCCGAAAGCCAGACGCCGCCCTCTTGTGGGCCCGAAGGCCCGTTGGTTGGCAAGGTTTGCCCGGTGGCCCTCTGCCTTTGGGCTCCCCTCGCCAAACCAACACCCCCCCACCCCAGTCGCGTCAAGAAAGTCAGTCGTCGCGTCCGGCGACCACAGCCCTTAAAAGGGCTGCGCCGCCCCGGCATCATTGGGCTTACGCCCTCCGCCCGATGGGCTCGCCCTCGCTTTTCCCTGTCCCTAAGGTCAGGTACTCTGCTCAGGCTCGCCTCCGTCAAAAGGCGTCGGCCCGAAGGCCGGACGCCGCCCTCTCGGGCCCGCAGGCCCGTTGGCTGGCAGGGTTCACCCGGTGGCCCTCTGCCTTTGGGCTCCCCCCACCAAACCAACACCCCTCCCCCCCGGTCGGATATTAGCCGCCGGCTAGCAAATCCACCTAATGAATTTACTAGCCGTCGTTGCCCAGGATGCACCAGGCCCAGACGCTACACTTTCCCACCCCATGAAGCCAAAGCTTCGGATAGAGGGAAGTTGTAACGCCCGAGCACGCGAGGAGGAATCCGACATTGCACCCCAACCTAACCTAACCTAACCTAACCTAACCTAACCTAACCTAACCTAACCTAACCTAACCTAATGAAAGTGAATGAATTTACTAGCTGTCGTTGCCTAGGAACCTAACCTAACCTTTCTTGACTTACAAAATGATTAGGAAGTTCGAAATAACGAGCATTAGAACGCAAATCATGACGGGACGTGGCGGCTTTTCCGAATATTTGAACAGATTCAAATTTAAGGATAACCCGTCGTGTATTTGTGATCCAAACGTCATAGAATCAGTGCCACATATATTATTGAAATGCCCTGCTTCTAGCAATGATAGGTTGCAGCTAGAAATTGAACTCGGTATTAAACTGGAGGAAAACGTAATAAAGGATCTCATGTCGGGTAAGCATAGGGACAGGTTCTTACGATACTGCGAGAACATTGCTGAAAAGGTAGCGGTAAGAAACAAGACTCAAGAGGTGAAACTATGCTTAAGCAATTTGGTGAACATATAGTTTTTTAGCATAGGTTGTAACAAGATGTCAAATAGATATAAGATATACATAGTAGGTAAGGAAAATGTTATTTGATTTAAAGCTAAAATAAGTGCCATTAAATGTACAGAAAATCCGGGTTCAATGATTCATAAATTTTTTATAATTAGTATTTAAGATAAACTAAGTTGTAAATTTATAAGAAAAATAATTGTTTTTTAAGTTCTAAATAAAAGTTCCCCTGTGTAAATTATTTCCCTAAAATAGAATAGTGTAAAAAAAAAAAAAAAACTTAGTCGGGAGTCCCACCCGTTAAAGGCAATGAAAGATAAAGTATGCGGAATAAAAGTACGAGCTGTAGCAAAAGTGAGAACTGGAATGAATGGTATTAGATGGATAAGGGCCTCGAGGCACGTCGAGGGTAAAGTAGGAAAAAAAAATTAGTAAATAAATAAAAAAAAAAAAAAAAACCTTTTTTGACTTAAGTTCACGAAGCCATGGTTTAGTATCCCAAAGCTTTGGTTTAAAAAAAAAAGGGTAGGTTATGATGGGCGGTTTTGAAAAAAAAAAGAAAGAAATGTGTAGGCTTTTAACGTTAGGTTTAAAGAAAATAGGTTTAAGTACATGGCTACATGGTACAGGCTAAATTTAAAAAAAAATGTAGGTCAGTCTTGGTTGTTTTGAAAAAAAAAAAAAATGGGTTTTTAAGGTATGGTTAAAAAAAAATAGGTTTTGGGACATTAGGTTTTGAAAAAAAGAAAAAAAAGGGTAGGTTTTGTTAGGCTAGGTTTTGAAAAAAAGAAAAAAAAGGGTAGGTTATGTTAGACTAGGTTTTGAAAAAAAGAAAAAAAAAGGGTAGGTTTTGTTAGGCTAGGTTTCGAAATAAAGAAAAAAAAGGGTAGGTTATGTTTGGCTAGGTTTTGAAAAAAAGAAAAAAAAGGGTAGGTTATGTTAGACTAGGTTTTGAAAAAAAGAAAAAAAGGGTAGGATCTATTAGGTTAGGTTTTGAAAAAAAAAAAAAAGGGTAGGTTATGTTAAGCTTCAAATCCAGACTAGATTTTGAAAAAAAGAAAAAAAAGGGTAGGTTATGTTAGGCTAGGTTTCGAAATAAAGAAAAAAAAGGGTAGGTTATGTTTGGCTAGGTTTTGAAAAAAAGAAAAAAAAGGGTAGGTTATGTTAGACTAGGTTTTGAAAAAAAAAAGTGTAGGTTAAAAAAAATAATTTTTGGTACGTTAGGTTTAGAAAAAAAAAGGGTAGGTTATGTCAGGTAAGGTTTTTTTTTTTTTAAAAAAAAAAAAAAAAAAGGGGTGTTTCAGACTACGTCTTAAAAAAGGCTGGTAATTATGTCGCCCAATTTTAAATTTCGATTTAGTTTGTGTTATTTAGGGGATCTTTCACCATCCATTGATTGGTGTTAACTGACGGTTGAATGTGATGTCGTCTCCGTCTATTCGAACAAATCAAAAGGAGACGACATCACATTTAACCATCAGTTAACACTAATCAATGGATGGCGAAACAGCCCCTTAGTATTATTTCTGCTTTTTTTTTTATTAACGTTTACAGTAAAATGGTAGGCTTTATTTGGTTAAATTTCAAAGGTTGTTTTTAATAAGATTAAACTTGAATTATGAATTGGATTAAAATTTTAAGTTGTCAGTTTTCAAAAGCTGATTTTCAAAAGTCACGTTAGGTTAGGCCAAAGCGGCGAGCGTCTCAATCATGCGCCAGTACTCAAAACCGGTATGAGTTTACATAGCTTTGCGTAGGTACCTTTCTCGTTGGCTTGGGGTTTTCATTTGGACAAACTTACAAAAAAAAATACAAAACTCATGTATCAGTATGTTTTGTGTTGTTTGATTGTTATTTAAAAAACTTAGGTTTCAGCGAGTTAAATATGAAACATATTGAAAAAAAAAAGTCGGGTTAGGTTAAATTACAGGTTTTATAAATGTAGGTGTTAGTATTTTAGGTTTTCAAAAGTTGGGTTAGTTTAGCAAGTATCACTGAATAAAAAAAAAGCTTAGTTTGGTTTAGTTACAGATTAAAATAAGTTTTCGCAAAAAAAAATTGTTATTAAGCTTTTTTAGCTGACTGTACTTTTCTTGACTGTACTTGTATTGTCACCCAAATTACATTTGAGTACCAAATTTCAAGTCGATGCCACCAACCGTTAAAGAGTTCCGACTTGTGGAGACGATCCGGTCCGGACTACTAGAATCCAACAATCAGGTTATTGTATTGTCACAAGATTTACGTATATTTACTAAATTTCAAGTCGACCAGACTACTGGAAGTGGGTCAAATTAAACTTGTAAGATTTGGCCCAAACAAAGATTAAAATAAAAAAAAAGCTTGTAAAAATGTAGGTTTCAATATAACGTTTTAAACTTTCGTGATTCTCACTTAAAGTCAAAATACCACAAACGGGACCTATCACGCTATTTTAACACAAGTAATATTTACCTCGGCAACTGCAACGTTGCCGAAACGTCGAGGTAAATATTACTTGTGTAAAAATAGTGTGATAAGTCCCGTTTGTGGTATTTTGACTGTAGGTTTCAGAAGATAAGTTTTCTAAAATGTAGGTTCTCTTAGGTTTGAGCGAATTTAATATCAAACACATTAAAAAAAAGTTCTCAAAAAAAGTTGTTTTGCTTTTAATGGCAGATTTCAAAATTGTCCAAACATGTTTAGTTTTTTTTAGTATTTTAATTAAAAAATAAACTAGGAAGAAAGTTTGAAATATGTTAGGTTATAAAAAGTTGCACATGGGACTATGGGGCTATGGGACTAGACTGGTTATTTCCGAAATTTATAAATAACAAATAAGTGAATATATATTTTTTTGCGTAGTTTAGATACTTAGATCACTTGTTGGTGACTTGTTTAGTCAACGGGGCTTCCGTTTCTAAAACCTTAGTTACAAACAACAGCCCTAGTATCCGTGCCCACCTCTCCCGCCCGCCGGTCAATAGTTTAGCTACATCACCTCGGTCGGTAGGTATTTAACCCGTTTTCTCTAGGTATTGACCAAAATTCGCATACTTTGCAATTTTAATGATTTGTAACTGGCAGATGTTAATGTTTCACGTCTTTCAAGAACCTTTTCTGTACAATTTTGTGTGTATGTTATTCTCGGTCAAAGTTTTTAACCGACTTCAAAAAAGGAGGAGGTTCTGTTCCAATATTTTGTATTTTTTGTGTAGGTATGTTCGCCGATTACTCCGTCAATTGTGGATCGATTTTTAAAATTCTTTTTTTATTCGAAAGGGCTTCTGAGGTTGTCCCGTGGTCACCAAATCAAGATCTGATGATGGGATCCTGGGGAAATTGAAGGCAAGCCTCAAATTTTATAGGCATACCTATGGCAATTGTGACATTTTTACCATTAAAATAAGCATTAAGGTACATTTTGAAAGTATAATTTGGTAACCTGGACCTGATGAAGAAGACCGTAGATGACCAATGAAACTCATCAAAAGCTAGGTAATGCTCGCTCGTCTATAAACGATCATGATTAATATACCTAGAGAAGCGACTAAGAAGGAGCTTTAAGTTAACGATTCTTTCGAACTGATCTCTTGCTGAAGCCGAAAGGTAGGAAACGTAACTATATTGTAAAACGACGTAACTAAGCCGTGTTTGGGCTTCATGGAATCGTTGTGAGATGTACTTTGGCTACAAATCACTAAAAAGTGAGAAATAAAGAAAAAATTAACAACAAAGTAAAACCGTCTCCAAAAAATTAACAAAAAATGGAACAAAAAATACAAAATCCTTGTAAATATTTTTCTAGGCACCTGCTAGCTCAAAGTCAGTGACGAGTCAGTGAGCCGGGAAGCAATTATCCTTTCGAGGAGCTTCCCGGATTCGTCCAGCATGACAAGCGGCCGCCACCCGGAAGGGGAGTCCGCCGGTCTGCTCTCCTTCCGCAGGAAACTTTTTGTTTTGCTGTGGGAAAATGCATTACGCATACGACCGCGCCTTGGGGACGACGCGGAAGTTATGTGGGACTCCCTTCCCATAACCTCCTGCCCGGAAGGATGGGGGAGGTGTACCCACTAAGAACCCACCGGTATTCCCTCTTACCGTTTTGCGAGTGCCCTGGGAGAACGAGTAGGCACCAGGACGCCCGCCGGCCGCCCCAGCCTTAGCCGGAGCTCCCGCACCAAGAGGAGGGGTCGGGAATACTCAACCCCCCCCCCCCAAGACGTGTGGGCCAATGGGCGCTACCAAGGGACCCCCATCCCTCGCCAGCCTGGCAACACTACGGAAGGTTGGCAGCAATTTGTCGCCGCCTCCTTCCCACCCGTCTGCGCCGGAGCGGGTGCGCGAGTGGATCATTCTCGCGTTCCCGCTCCTTCTCCTCCTTCTGCGAGATGACTTCTTCGCAGAAGGAGGCGACGGCCTCCCGAGAACCGTCGCTCCTCAGCATGGCTTGCACGACGCTGGGGAGCGAGAGGTCGCCGCCGCTCGCCGCCACCAGAGTGCGGCGCTGCTGGGCCCACCAGTGTGCTGCGCCGTGTCCTCATCGGCGCCGCACTCGTGGCACGGGTTGACGTCGATCACGCGACGCAACGCAATAGCGCTATAATGTTTATTGTTTGTAATTTTGAAAGAGCCTAGTTAACCTAAACCAACCAACCCAACAAAAAATTGGAAAACCCCCGACTGTCACTTCAAAGTTCAATATCTCAAAAACGGCTAAACCGATTTTGATGAAACATGTCTAAGAACCATCGCTAGAAAACCTGATTTCAAATAAAAAAAAAACGGCCAAGAGCGTGTCTGACATGCTCGAGATAGGGTTCCGTAACCATTATGAAAAAAAATATCCATATTTTTCTAAAGATTTCGTATTTTGTACGGAATATTCCAAGTTTATTTTATACTTACCTTAGGCTGCTATTTACTCTTAAACTCCTAATAATTCTCAAAAAAACTGATCGTTTTAGCAACGATACCCCACACTACGTACAAAGTTAAATGAAAAAAAAAACACCTCCACTTTACGTCTATTGGAGTTACTCAAAGAACTTGCGCAAGCACAAACAGCAAAAAATAAAGTATCAATTTGCATTTTTTTTTAATTTCGCTTGCGCAGGCAAGGAGTCATGTCACACAAGTTTAGTAATGTTACGACCCACCTGGTATGTGTGGCCGGCTTCAGAATGAGGGTTTGGGCCGTAGCGCCCAGGGCGGATTGGGAACCTCACATACCATTGAATTGCTTCACAGGTTTGTGTAGGTTTCCTCACTATGTTTTCTTTCACATTCATGATAAATTTCAAATGTACTTTGTATATGAATTTCGTAAAAGCTGGGGTTTGAACCCACAATCCTCTGCTTTAAGAGGTCATTGTTCAAACCACTAGGCCACCACGGTTTCTTCCGACCGGTATAGGTACCGGTACCGTAGGTGTAGGTAGTATAGGTTCCGTGTCAGTACGGGACTAGCCATACGAAAGTCGTTCAGGAATACAATTTGGGACTCACAAAGGAGCAAATCAAACCTAGAAAGACCTTTTTTCGAGCGCGTAAATAAAGCACAAAAATCATATCTGAAGCATTTATTTATTCACTGCACTCGAGCGAACATAACCAAACTAAACCGAACTAAACTGAACTAAACACCATAGCACAAGTCCATAAACCGTAATCTACACGTGTGCGCTAGGGCTTGGCGTCCCCCCCGGGGGCGGGCCGCCCCCCGGCGGGAGGGTCCCCCCCGGCGGGCGGGGCGGGCAGCCCCCCGGCGGGAGGCTCCCCCGCGGCGGGCGGCACGGGCAGGTCGTCGTCGTCGTCCTTCCCGTACAGCTCGGGGTACTGCGCCATGCAGCTCTGCATGTCGCTGAACTTTTCGTAGCAGTCGCTGCCCTTGGGGTCCGCTTCACTACAACAAAACACGCGCGCCATTACATACATGAGGCTACATTTCCACCAGAGATGTGCGAGGATGTATGCGAGGAATGTGTTTTTGTTTTTCATGAACCGATAGGAAAACTTCATTTGCTTCGCTTCGCTTCACTCAGCTTTTTCCACCAGAGAAGTGCTGTGCGAGGACAGGTAAATGAAGCGTTTTTATTGGTTCATGAAAAACACATTTCTCGAAATACATCTTCACATATTTTTGTTGGCAACGCAGCCTGATAGCTCCCAACGCGCTTTACTCAGCGCAACCGAATAATTCGATCTGGGCATGTGTTTCCAACTAGATTAGGTAGAAAAACACGCATGATAATTGTAACTTATACCTACATGGCGCTCATCATCAGGTGATATAGAAAACAACGACTGATCAGCATCTTTGCCTATACATGTTGTAATTTTTAAGTGTAGTGAGGTAAATATTCTGTAAATATAACAGATATCAGAAAACTTTAAATTAATATCGAAAGTATGTCATTCAATGAGTAAAACTAAACCACACCAAATTCAAAACAATGAATAATAATCTATCCTCCTAAGTCCTTAAGATACTTAACTTAGTTAGGTACTTAAGATCTAGACGTGGTTCATCAGTCAGTTTCTTTCTTTTTTTTATTTGGAACATTATTTTTAAAATTCTTTATTTTTGTATGTTATAAAGTTTATCTGGCCGTTATTCTCACTATTAATCGGTTGGCTCAGGAGGCCACACAGAGCTGAAAACAACAGATACTACACTTCGATCTCGGCGAAAAGGCCGAGAACCGGTGAGGCTATACGGAGCGACAAATCCGTCCGCTTCGTATGGTGCGTACGCTTTTCGTCCATAGACGCGCAGCTACTAGGGAGATGATATGTGACGGATGCGGCACCTGTAGTGGAAGCAGGAGAAGGCGTCCCGGAAGGGCTGCGCGCAGGGCCCCGTGGCCATGCCCCCGAGGCACGGGCAGCCCCAGTTGATGGAGCCGTCGGCCAGGATGAGGCCGGGCGCGGGCGCGGGCTCGGGCAGCGCCACGCGCGCGGGCTGCTCGAGCGCGGCGCGCGGCGCCAGCAGCACGGCGTCCTTCCCGCCCGGCCCGGCCCGCAGCCGCACCAGCGACATGCCGCTCACAGCAGCGCCTGCAGCGACGGCGCCCCCTTCACCACCCGCAGCCGCCGCGCGCTCACACACAGCGCGGCGCGCGCCTTCACCAAGCACCCGCACGGGACGCGCACCAACGCGCGACCTCCTGTAATGAACGCAAGATCGATTTCAGTTACGATATGAATGGTGGGCTGATGAAATTGTAAAAACAGCTGGAAATAAACAGACAAAAGTGGAAAAAGATGGAGGAGGCTTTTATCCAATAGGAGCAATAATAGTAAACTATATATCAGTAAAATAATTTATATATGTATAAACTTATTGGAGTGTATGGATACATGAAGCTATAATAATAATAATAAACTAACATGTGATCGTTTTTGAGTTGCCATTTCTAAAAGCGGCAATAAACTAGTATCTTAATTAATGTTTATAACATATATTTAGAAGCTACACAATTATCCGAAATAAAACCTAATCCAAATTCCAATGAAACTTCATCTTCTCAAAATTTCTTTAGGTATCATGCAACAGAAGCAGCAGAGAATGGGATGACGCCCAAAGCAAATTACTCTACAGGACACCAGTCATTGTATCTCAAAACTAAAACATCCAGATCCACATTCTCTTTGGCACCCTATGACAATACAAGGTGAGCCACTGGACGAATAAAGAAACCATGGATAAGACTGACTTCTTAAAATATTTATTTGCTAAATTAGACAATAAAATCTATGAAATCAGATCATCCAAATACACATACTGCTCCAAAGTAATACATTGAAAACCGTCAGTTTTTCAATAAATATTGGACTGATTGTTATGATACTTAGCAATTTGGTTTTCAATATCTTGCTAAGCCAGTAGTATTCATACTTGTCCAGAGGTTAAGGTCACCCAGTATACCTGAGTTTAACAAACACAAGGGTGAGAAGCTACCTACCCAGTAATTGACCCAAGTCATGCCTATGCATACTTGGCTTCCGGCCACAACGCTATAATGTATTTACGGAATAAATGTAAGTAATTTCTGCAGTGACCTGTGGGTGTGTGTTCCACTAGCAGCACGTCCAGAGGCAGCGCGGCGCCCGCCTCCCCGAACAGTTCCTGGCCGGCCGCCTGCAGCGCTTGCCGCACCGACAGGGGGGTCCACTCACTGCCAATCCTGGAACACCATTAGGAAGAGTAAACAAAACTGCATCTACAAACTAATTCGCTTAGAACTCTACTGTGTCTACATGGAATATTTTTGGATAGCTGTGGTGTAGTCATTATTATTAAGAATTAAAGAGACTTTCACTTATACAAATGTCTAAACAAAAGGTCTTGAACTGTGGGGCATTGTGGCATTATCTGAGGGCTGTCGAAAGACACTATGACATACAATAACCTAACAAACAAAAACATGGAAAACTCCTGACTTTGTCGTTCGCAGGCAGCGAGATTCCACCCTGGTGTAGATTCCGAAGTATGTTTTGTAAAATTTACTTTACAAACTAGAGCATCTCTGGCACAAACAGCCTACAGCCAGTCACGCAAAATAGACGCAATAAGTCGTCGAATTGCGGAAAACAGCCCGCTACTACCTATATCTAACTAAAGCACCTACCAAAACCTTTTAACTCAGCTGCAGGCTTTTGAAACTACAATTTATTATCAGCAAATTATCATAACAGATAATATCTACATTATGATGAAATACAGTACCAACAAGTTGACTCAACTCAATTGAGTATTCGAACAACTGGTAACTTTTAACAACTTAAATACTCTTGAAAGTTTGTTACTTCCCGACATTCTAATGCAGGACAGGACACCCTTGTATCTGGCGGCGGCGGCGCGGCGTTGCACCACGGCACGGTTACGAGGCGAGGAACTACTCACAAGTCCAGCTGCAGGTAGAAGTAGCGAGCATTCATCCGATCGCACTCCAGGCTCCGCACTCTTGGCGCGATGCTTCCAGTTATTACTGATAAAAATTGACTTCAATCACAATAAGTAATCCAGACCAGAACACAATCTCACAGCACAGCGAGGTTAGAATATTAAAATAAAATGTCAAGTGAAATGTCACTACCAAACTGTCTGATTTGACGTCTGCGTTTTGTTTTTGCTTATACTGATAGAGATTTGAGTCGATTTGAGGAGCAAGTTAGATTTACCACATAAAAATAAAATTGAAATACTTACACAATAGTATTTGAATTAACGAAGTACAGTCGAAGTCAAAGATATTTTATGGCTCATCTACACAATCGGCCATGATGGGCGATCACACAATGGGCGACGATTGTCACTATCCCTGCGCTACTGCCATCGAAATAGTAAGTACCTGGAATGAACACTCCAAAAACAGACGAGCGAAAACCGACCCAAAGCCATTGACATAAGAACTAAGGGCCTCCGGTCCGGGTGAAATAGCAAGCACGGAGTCAGTGTGTCCCTCTCTAACTATTGCCAGGAAATAAATAATAAATAATTAGTAAATTTTAGTTTCGTGAGCGTTGTCTTTTAAAAACATTGAATAAAATGTATACATTTATAATAATCAATAATAATTATTATTATTATTATTTACAAGCCTTATATAATTTTTTTAATGAAATAAGCTTTATATCTGTTTCTTTATAACTTGATGGTAGGTTTTATTAATTTCTCAATGGCCACACCAAACAGTAAGATGGCGCTTCGTTATTGAGACTAGGGTGACAATATTTTCACGATGTATTGAAATGGCTAATATGTAATATTTATTATAATATAATATATTATACGCATCATACGTATTGTCTAATACGAATGATACATACATGCATAAAATAACAGTCCTACTACATTATAGTATATTTTTATTATAAATTTTGAAAATTTCCAAGGGAATTCGGAAACATCCTGAAAATTTCAATTAAAACTACCGGACCGATTCAGTTTACGCGTTTGAACCCGCTGGTAAAAGCTAGTAAATAATGAATAAGTATATAATTAAGTGACAACAGTGAGTGAGTGATTTTAATTGTTTGATTTAATTTAGTTTTCTTTAATATTAATTTCTTAATTTTTATTTCATTGTTGTAATTTGTAATCATCATCATCATCATCATTCCAGCCTATATTATATACGTCCCACTGCTGGGCACAGGCCTCCTCTCAGAATGTGATTGTGGTTTAATTTAATAAATGATTTTTTCTGTAGTGACAACTTAGTCTTCATTCATTTATTAAACTAAATTAACTGACTTATGTATCCACTTTTTCATACTAGTTGTACCTATAGAAAAGTGAATACTTCTGTTACTAGCACCGACGTACATACCTAAAATGTATTTACTCTAATCTCTACCAGCCGTATCATAAGGACTTGGTATACAAGTAATAAAGAATCTGGTTATTGCTCCTTAGTATATTTTTCTGACAAAGAAGTACTAGGAGGAAGGAATGTTTCATTAATCGCATAAAATTATGGCCATACTAATAGAGTGAGATAAAATAACCCTGTGGTAGCTATCTCTATCGCCAAGAAATCGGCTCGCTATTCCTGCACAGTGCACCTTCCAGGTACTTACTATTTCGATGGCTACTGCCCACACAATCGTGCGTGGCACATTTGTTAATTGTCAGCCGCCCGAGATGGATGCCGAAACAGTAGCAGCTGCGGCTATTTATTTAATTAGCGTATATAATCACTACATAAATATCGTTACCTAATCGAAATCATAATCAAAATCAAAATAATAATCAAAATCGTATATCTTTAGGGTTCCGGAGCCAAAATGGCAAAAACGGAACCCTTATAGTTTCGCCATGTCTGTCTCTGTCTGTCTGTCTGTCTGTCCGTCCGTCCGCAGCTTTGCTCAGGGACTATCAATGCTAGAAAGCTGTAATTTTGCACGGATATATAGGTAAACTATGCCAACAAAATAGTACAATTAAAAATTCAAAAACAATTTTTTTAGGGTACCTCCCATAGACGTAAAGTGGCAGTGATTTTTTTTTCTCATCCAACCCTATAGTGTGGGGAATCGTTGGATAGGTATTTTAAAACCATTAGGGGTTTGCTAAAACGATTTTTCGATTCAGTAATTTGTTTGCGAAATATTCAACTTTAAAGTGCAAATTTTCATTAAAATCGAGCGTCCCCCCCTCTAAAATCTAAACCGGTGGGTGGAAATATAAAAAAAAAATCAGGATGGTAGTCAGTATATCAAACTTTCAAGGAAAACTATAACGGCTAAGTTTGCTTGAGAATTATTAGTAGTTTATGAGTAAATAGCAGCGTAAGGTACAAAATATACCTAAACTTGGAAGATTCCGTATAAAATACGAAATCCTTAGAAAAATATTACTTATTTTTTTCGTAATGGCTACGGGACCCTATTTTGGGCGTGTCCGACACGCTCTTGGCCGGTTTTTATTTTGGTATTTCCTTTGTTTTGTTTGTGTTTGCTGTAGAATAAATGTCTTTCTTTCTTTCTTTCTTTATACTTATACGGATCGTGAAAAAGAAGTGGAGGCGGAGAAGATGGTGGATGGTGCATTCATTTTGATACAGTTCAATGAACTTGAATGTCTCAGTATTTGTCCATTTTGATTCCGACATCGTAAATATCAAAACAAAAAAATGGCAATAACGCCCTGCACGTCTGCACCGCACCGAACGAACATTCGAACTGAATGATGGACGATCGTGTGGGCACGCGCACAATCATTGCCGCAATTTCCTTTGATGTTTGCTCAAAAAACCGACAGAATGGCGATTACGCGCGATCGTCGCCGATCATGGCCAACTGTTGACAATTAAGCCCTCCACACAATCGTGATCGCCTGTAATCGCCCATCATGGCCGATTGTGTAGTGGAGCCTTTACACTTTACCACCATGATCGCTGCCAATTCATGTTTGAACTGTCAGATACAATTAAAGTGTCAAGGTAAAGTGGAAAAGATATTTTTGACCATGATAGCTAAGTATGTCTATGCAGAAAATGTGTGTTCATGCAGTTCCTCTTCCAACCAGACACAAATTACACAAACCCATGATCACACCACCGCCCACCAACTACACTGACGCCTTTTAAACTCAACCAGAGCTCTCTTCAGAGCAACATAAAAAAACATGCGCATATTTGATACAAGAAATATTTGCTAACTGTCCTTTTACTTTTCTCATAATACAGTTTGCTCTTCTTGATTTATTTTTCAATCTTGGCGTTGTTACGTTCACTACGTCATACAGTAGGTAGTGTCTCCACTTCTTTACCTTGCCGCCCTATCATTATTTTAAAAACAACTTCCGCTGTAAAGTGATTAAATCTTGAGCATCGTACGTCCCTCCTCCCATCGCCGCCTGCCATCGCGCGACGCTTTTGTCTTTAATTAAAACCCGATGAAGAATCGTCTCACTCAACTCATACCTAGTTGCCATCGACATCTATGCACGTTCTAGTTACCAATAGCTAGTTACCAATAGTGAGTGAAATGACAACGCTTTGGCTACCATCGACATCTATGCACGTTCTAGTTACCAATAGCCGGTGAGTGAAATAACAACGCTTTGAAGCACGAAAACAGTCATACATTGCGGTACTGTGCAGTCTGGCGGCGGCGTGCGTTCGCTGCGGCCCGCAATGGAACGCTCGCGAGGCGCTAGGTCGCTTCGCTATGCAACTCAAGCCGAGGCCGAGCCTCCACGCCCTTCCCCGGGTAGGTGCTTTTAGTATAGTCAGTATCACAAGTATCATAGGTGTAGATAGAGCGGAGGCCACATGGGCCGTGCCCACCCTAGTATGGTCCAGTGCCCGCCACAGGATGATGTATCACTAATTCAAAATTCTAATAATACTTAATCTTCACACAAAAATCCGGATAAGCGTCTAAAAGCGCCTAAAATTATCGTAGCAGCAATGAACAGGAAACGATGAAGTGCCGCGGTAAGCAACGAGGTCGCGCCTGCGCCTGTCGTCCGCGGCATGCAGGAATGCTCCTTTGCCAACTATACTTAACTGCGCCGATATAAAACAATACCTACACAATTAGGTATGTAGCAAATAAAGGAATACGAACCTTCAGCCGAAATTGTAAAATAATTGCTCGTCGTGCCACAAATTGAAGTAGGTAAGTTATAGCATGGACATAATATTTATGTACCTACAACTTAGTTAGGTACTAGCTTATGCCCGCGACTTCGTCTGCGCGGATCTAGGTTATCGCGCGGTGGTACCTTCTACCGGAATAAAAAGTATCCTATGTTAATCCTTGGGACTTAAACTATCTCTATACCAAATTTCTTTAAAATCGGTTCAGCGGTTTCGACGTGAAAGCGTACCTAACAGACAGACAGACAGACAGTTACTTTCACATTTATAATATTAGTATGGATGGACGTAGACGTAGATACGGATGGAGAACAGTACGGTGATCTTGCTTACAAATCCCGCCTTGAAGCAGCAGTGCTTGGGCTGTTGTGTTTCGGCGTGGAGAGTAAGACAGCCGGTGAAATTACTGGCGCTTGAGGTATCCCATCTTAGGCCTCTAGGTTGGCAACGCGTCTACAATACCCCTGGTGAGAGACCCACTTGCTCGTTTGCCATCCAGTTGAATAAAAAAAAACGGTGGAAGTAGTAAGACGCAAGCATGGGTGCAGGATGGATCCTAAAATATAAGTATAGCAGCGGCTATACAATACCCCGCTATTTTCACGTTGAGAATGGATCTGACCACCTCTGCCCATACCAAGGGAAGGGTGACAGGACGGTCTCCTCAGCACTTTCTCGCACCGCTAATTATTGCCTAAAACGCGTGGAACTGAAAGGAGGTGTCTTTGGAAAGGCGAGTGTCGCGTCGCAGTGAAAGGAGCGACTTAATTACCACGACAGAATACATAGGTACGCTACACCGTAAGTAGGTACTTAGGCACTACGCCGAGGCTGCAGCAAGCGTAACTAATTATTTGTCGCCGCCGGACGCTTAGCACACGAGAACTACGAGTATTTATTATTGTTTGTTGGTATTAAATAATTATTTTCCTTCTTCAGTTCCATAAAACAAGCGGTCGAGTCCGGGAACGATGTGTAACGTTTGCAGTTCGTCGCCGCGCGGCTTGGCGGTTGTCGTCATGTGGAGTGTGAGGCTGTCGGAACCTTTCCCATAGCAATCATTGGCCAAACACTTCCCACGAAATTAGTAGAGGCAGGCAGTCGATTGAGCGTGAAATAACACCGGAAACAATCGCGGCCCCGAGGCGACCTGCGCGCCGGCGCAGTTCGCGACGACGGCACCAGCTGTCGTCTACGAGGCCCGAGCAGGGCCCCAAAACTCACGAGGGCCTTGGACGTTTCACATTTCCACTTGAATATCCTTTTACACTCGAACGAGGCTCTAAAAGCATTGAAGCAAATGAAATGCATGGTGCTCGAGACTAGATTCTAAATATTATGTTCGGACACAACGAATCGTAGATTGAAGTATAAGTGTTCAACGCAACGAAACGAAAAAATTCAATACTTCAAGCTAGTCAAGTGGTGAAAGCATCCATTAGCGATCCCGATTGAAGATTACTTCACCGTGTTCCAAGGTTAGCTTAGGGTAGCATGACTGAGCGATGTCGTCCATGTTCCGAGAACGGGTGAAACTCGACCCGCCCGCCGCGCGGTTTCGGCTTGACGCGACGCGGAGATGGTTAAGAATGTCGCTATGCAAAGCTAGCGTTAATTGATGAATCGGTTGACACAAAAAAAAAACACTTTCTTTAGATATAATGACAATCTCTAAGAGCATCGCGAGTTGTGCATGGAGATGTCCCTCGCCGAGTTAGTTCGGGCCGGTGGCGCGGAGCTATAGGTTAAGGACATACTAGCAAGTACTAAGTGTACTAACTACCTATGTGATATATTACCTATCCTATGAAGTTAAAAATTCGAACTTCGTATCGTGCCTTCCCGCTCACAATACAGAGTATCTAATAAGAGAGTGAAAGGGACGGCACAATTTGGGAGCAGACCCACTGGGTGGCACTCCACGCTGTCCACAGCTCGTTTCAGAAATTGGACCCCTTATTGGAATAATCAAAGAAATTAAATTCGATCATGATGGGAATTGATAATAGTGCCAGTTGCCTAATTGAGTGGAGTGTTCACTAGATAGCGTGTGAAATGACGTCTCGCCTCAGACGCGCGGCGCAGCACTCCTCGTCCTTGTTGTGATGCCGACTGCTTGATTGACATTCCATTAGGATATAGTCGTATCAAATATCAATCGGCTCGGATGTTCGGGTTGCCAACATAAAACGTACCTACATAATAGGTAAATATACTTATACCATAGCACATAATAGATAATAGTACAAGTACTTACTTACTTATAGGTATGTATAGTTGGGGTAGGTGTAACTAACACAAGGCACGTATGCTTCCATTGTTATACCGCAATGCGACCGCCCCAACGTAGCTGCGACAATGCGATAGTTAAGTATGTGTCTTGATAAGATCTCGCATCCCTTTGAACTTATAGGGATAGGATTTTTTTATCCGACAGCGGGCTCTCGACATCGTGTAGCATAGGCAACAAAGCGGGCGAGTGGCGACGGCGGAGGATCAGCCCAAAGACTATAATCAAAGGATCAGCCTCTGCGGATCGCAAATCGCAACACAGTGTTCGTTGTGTCCATGTTCTTGAGTGCAAGACGGGCCTATTTACCTTTACGTTCTTACTTATTACTCGTGTTCGCCAAGCAAAAAGAACTCACGAGAGCAAAAGTTCGCCGAGCACAAGAGCGTGGATATATAGGTAATACTTACTCGAATTTCTGAGATATTTAGGCAAGGACGTGCTCTCTCTTCAAGCGGCGCCGCTCCTCGACGAGCTATGAACACGTGATATAGGATCACGAACAAACTGAAGTCCTTCGTAGCGAGCAGGTATCAGGTGCTGATTGAAAATTAGCGCTGGGGTATTTTTAACGCTTCAAAATTATGCTGAGCTAGTGTCCGATTCACAACCTCAATGACACATTAACTTTCTTTTTTCTTTGTTGTGTCGTGCGTTGTGAATAAAATAAATGTATTTTCTTTCTTTGTTTTTATTGGGGGCGTGTAATGTTTAGTTAGCGGCGCGATTGCCCGTTATCGGCGGAGTTTGCGGCCGCGGCCGATCTGATAACAGCCGTATTTATGAAAATTATAAAGTGAAGCGTGCGAGCCGAGCGCTGGCCGCCGTGATACCCACAGGATTTCTACAAAGAAGCCCAAACGTGGGCGCAGAGATGCTATTTATGATACAGAAATGCTTTGCAGAATGATATATTAAGTACATATATAAAACCCATCTTGTTAGGGTTCTTTACATCAAGAAAAAACAGAATCATAGACTTTACTAGTTAGGTATCATAATAGATTTTATTCTGTGGTTAGTAATAGGATGAATGAATTATTCGTCGTTCATCTAAGAAGCGTGCGTGCTTGCTTCAGAATGAATCTCACATTCTTATCAAATTCAGAGGCATAGGTACTTACCTATTATAGTTATTGTCTCTAGAAACTAGAATCAAAGGAAATTAAGTACGTTAGTGAAACTTTCGTGATCAAAAGCAAAGAGTCATGAATATGTTCGCGTCCTCGTGGGCCAGCACCATCGGTAGATGTCGATGTTTGCTAAAGTGTCACAGAATACGAGTACTTAGATAATAACCTACAAGTGCGCGTAGGTACTTATTAATTTCAATCATACAGTCTTAGAGTGTTGTATATAGTCTAAGCATACAGTGATGACCGCTGGACCTTTGTTTGCATGTGAGGCGGTGCGCGTCGCGAATACTTCTGCTACGCTGTTTAATGCGAATTATTCCAATACTTCAGCGCAATAAGCTCATAGATAATTCATGACGAGTCTTGAAATCGTCTCGAAGCCGACGCGAGGGTCAGGGGGCGAGGGAGGGCGGAGGGCCCCCTATTTACATACACTGCTCCCAAACGTCTTTAAGGACGTTTCAGTACTTACCTTATTTTATTGAAAAATAAGCAATTTTACTGGTCCCAAGATAGCGGGCTCAGCCTAGTTTGAGATCCAATGAATAATGAATAATTATAATCTTCTGGCGTTATAATAAAGATTTTTTCATTTTCATTTCATTTAGCTTCGCTGATGACGCAAAGTGTTTCTTAACGGATTCATATCATGAAGAAGCTATTAAAAATGTTGCTTCGACTGGTCAAGCAGTGTTTCCACAAATAATGTGCGAGGATGTGTTGCGAGATGGTTGCGAGCCTATAGCAGTCCATTGCTGGACATACGCCTCCCTCTAACTAGTACTTCTAGAATAGAACCTCCTCCTTTTTTGAAGTCGGTTAAAAAATCTACCAACGGTTCGGAAAAACCTTTGTTGAGAAGAATCCGGCAAGAGAGATTTGAATTTGAATATTCTCTTTGAATAATATTGTCTTGACAGCATACTTACAATACACTAAGATGTGATGTTCCGTGGGTGCACTACATTGCGCGTGCGTGAGCAGAAGCAGCGGCTGCGCTGGCGGGCCTAGCATGTAGTAAGTACTTACCTATTACATATTCTGTGATGTAGGTATGTAGATACAGTTGGCAGGTAGGTATGTTAATGAAGAAGGCAACAGCTCGAAATGGGAATAAAGTGGTAAACAATCAGATGCATATAGAATGGAAACTCCGCGACGTCCAGGACCGGAAATAGTGTCTAACGACATGGAAATGTTGAAGTGCCTGGCTCGCAGTATTACGATAATCGTGAAGGAGTGTCAGCCGGAAGGCGGCAGCCGGGCCGGCGGGTGGTCCGGCCGGCGTGTGTAGTTTGCTTCGCGCCAGGCGGGCGCTGTTTACTCTTTGCACAAGCTTCGCGTTTTGTCTCCAAGCTAGCTGTTTGCAATACATGCTACAAATAAATCATCATCATCATCTCAGCCGTAGGACGTCCACTGTTGGACATAGGCCTCCCCCACAGACCTCCAGTTTACAGCGGCCTGCATCCACCGTGAATATTTTGTAGCAATCTACAAGCAGCTTTTGTTGACGATGACAGATATATAACATTCAGGCGGTAATAACTCCCGGTTACTTTCTACATCAGTGGTTCCCAACCTTCTCTTGACCAGGGACCACTTTGTTGTTGGTTGAGACCTCTACTTACAAGAAAAATAAAGTAAATCAATCCGAAAATAAACTTTAATCAATAGGCTGCGAAATTTGCATGCTTTTGCGGACCAAATTTTGGTTTCTGCGGACCACTGGTGGTCCACGGACCATTGGTTGGGAACCATTGTTCTACATGCAAATAGACAAGATCACCGCTTCCAGCAAAAGATTTTATTTTGCAATTTATCCTGAAATCATGAGTAGTCTACCTACAATAAAAAATTGACATAAATAATTAGTACTTAAATCTAACAAAATAGTATTCAGTGACTTAACTATGGGCAGAGGGAGCGTTGTTATATTTTCGTCAGTCCCGTCTTAAAGACACGCCCTTAGATTAAAAATTTGGACATTTATTTTAAAGATCAAAGTATAATACTTACACCTATAAATAAAAATAAAGCTCGAATTGATAACCATTTAGTAGCACCATAGTAGCACTAAAAGAAAAAAATATGTAAAGACTTTTAAACATCCAAAACATTGATAAAAGTTTAATGTCTTGCGACGAATGTTTTTATTTACCTAATAGATGCTGGAAGCGTGTCTGATACATACATAAACTAAACTGCCTTCCACTATCCATCGCATTATCCCACAATTCTTCTAAATAACTCCGAGCTTGCCGGCGCCCGGTGAATAGCTGGCTTTAGCTCTACTCAACTCAGCCAATGCCTCAAATTTATTTGATACAGAAATGGGGAAATAGTGTACGAGTAGTCGGTAAATAAAGGGGGTGCCAGGGGGGGCAGGGAGGGGGAGGGGAGGCAAATAAACAAGTTTAGTGTCCTCCGACTGACGGCGCTTGGAGTTTTGACAGCATTGTTATGGGATAACATGTTGGATGTTGGTATCAGTGGAAATCGGTCTGCGACAGAGGTAGGCATGTGGTTGTGGGTAGATAGACGAGGTCAATCGAGGGATAATGGAAAGTGATTCTATCTCGATAATTCGCTAATATTTTTAGTAGGTACCTACGTATGTATGTAGGTATTTGATTAGGGCAGTGACGATAAAGACGTCTCTTCTTGACTTCCACACATCGACAATTGTGCATTTTTCCGGGATAAAAAGTAGCTTAGTCCGCAAATTATCTCTATGCCAAAAAACACGTCTATCCGTCGCTCCGTTTCGACGTGAAAGACGGACAAACATACAAACACATAGGTACACTTTCCCATTTATAGATTAGTATGGTTGTTAATAGTTTGTTTCAATCAAATATTGCAAATGCAAATTGAATTTTATTTTTATCCACTTCCGGAGACCGAATAAATAAAACTTAAGGTGCACATTTGGATGGGGATGGCAGGCACTGCGGATGCGGGCACAGTAAAAAGAAGTCTATGAGAAAAGTGTGCTGTATTAAAAACTTCTAGAAAAGTATCATGTGTTTGGTACCTACATAACTTCGTCAATAAACACCTTAGCAAGTTGTGCTCAACCACCGTCGCACACATCACACAACGAGACAGCAGTCAGCAGGTGCGGGTCCGTGCGGTGCTAATGCAGAGCGGCGCGACCGCGATAACGAGCAGCGCCCGCGCCAGTTAGAGGGACGCCTCTAAAAGCTTGCCCTTTTGTATGCGCACGTTCATCGTGAGCTGGTGAGATAAGATCCTGGTGCCTAATTAACAACATGAGTCTCAATGCCGAAAAATGCCTCCACATTACATTTACGCGCAAAAGACTACCTATCAATTCTGAATTCTGCCTGGATGACGTTGTTCTTCGCAAGGTTAGTAGTGTGAGGGACCTAGGTGTTCACCTGGACTCCAAGCTTAATTTTATCGGACATTTAGAATCCGTGATAAAAGCAAGTAATAAAATGTTAGGCTTCATAAAGCGCATAGGTCGTAACTTCACGCAAATTAAAACATTTCAAACACTTTTTAATTCTCTGGTTCGATCGCGTCTGGAATACTGTAGTCAGGTTTGGAATCCTTTGTATCGGGTTCACATAAATCGCTTAGAAAGAGTGCAGCGCTCATACACTACGATGCTTGCTTTTACACTACGATGCGAAAACGATGTGCATCCCTGGTGCGCAGAGTTCGTGCCAGCACCAACAGCATCCTGAGCGTGGTGGCGAATAGGTTGGACTGTCCGTACATGAATCACTGTTGTCAGCTTCATGTGCGAGGCGCTGCCTAATGGTAGGTACTATTTGTTTTAATTTAATTTAATTTGTGAATTCGTTAACCTAACCTTAGCTATAAGTCTGTGACATGTAAATAAAATACTAACAATTTGATCCAAGTTGGTCGACAAATAAATCTATTATTATTATTATTATTATTATTATTATTCACTAGGTTTTTGGTATTTAAGGCGCATGATAGTAGTATTGATCGACGCGCTAATTATGAAGAAAGGCTTAAGTTCTTTAAAATTAACTCTCTTTTAGACAGACGCTCCTTCCTTGACATAGCAATTTTAAAGAAAATTATAAATGGGACTGTGTCTGATGCTTACTTGTTGCAGAACATTAACATTACTGTACCTAAATGCAACACGCGAACTTGTCGGCGAACAACTTTCCGCCCTGGCAGGACCAGGACAAAACTTGGTAAATCCCTTCCACTATATCGTATCCAAAAATCTTTCAACGATCTAGACCTGGAATATCAATTCAAGTTGGACATCTTTCAGGACTCTGTGTGTTCAATTAAGCGAAAAATGCTGAACCCATCGCACGCCTCTCAAAATTAGTTACCTTTTTTTGTTATTAATTTAATTAGTATAATTACATCGTCTCATAGTTTTACTTGTTAGTGTATTTCCCCGAACATGATCAATGCTGTTGCATGCCTGTTATTGGTGCATGAGCGGGGACTATAACTTATAATTTAGATTAATTTAAATGTCTTGTTTATGTACTGTTGGCATGTCTAATAAATAAATAAATAAATAAATAAATAAATAAATAAGATACTTACAATACGAATAAATGGTTGCGTAATGCAGTACTTACTGTTGTGTTCGGTAATCGGGGCTCATTAATAAAACCGGTCAAGAGCGTGTCGGACACGCCCGAAATAGGGTTCCGTGGCCATTGCGAAAAAATTAAGTAAGTACTTAGTATTTTTCTAAGGATTTCGTTTTTTGAACGGAATATTCCAAGTTTAGGTACTTATACCTATTTTATACATTAGGCTGCTATTTACTCTTAAACTAATATTTCGCAAACAAATCGCTAAATCGAAAAATCGTTTTAGCAACCCCCTAGTGGTTTTAAGAGACCTATCCAACGATACCCCACACTACAAGATTGGATGAGAAACAAAAACATTGTACCATTTTGTCGGTAGGTATACTTTACAATGTTACATACTTACCTACCTAATAATGTAATAATAATGGTTCCCCCTGCTTACGCATAATTTTTTATGTCATAATTCTATTATGCATAATCTGTTTACGCATAATAGTACATGCCGAAACTGTTTTCGCATAACAGTTTACGCCGAATTCTTTTACGCATAACCAATGTAAGCCGATTGGCTTTACGCATAATTTGTGAATTCCGAATATTGTTTAGGCAGAAAATTACTTACGCATAAATTGGTTACGCAGAAAGTTACTTTCGCATACTTAATGTAATTTTGCCAATATAATAAAATGAGTACTTATCCTTTAATATTGCAACAGCCTTTAATATTACCTAAGCTCACTTACCTAATCCAATCTTCTTCTCTGGAAAGTAGTAACTAGTGGCTAGTAGTATTTTTATAAATAGGGACATGACTTTGAGAAAGTCGACGAAGCCCCGCTTCGCTTCGCGGGGCTTCTGTTTTTAATTTGAGGCACATAAAGGTAACTAACAAACCTAACCACGTTAAAAGGGGGGTAGATAATGTACCCAATAATAATAAACCTTCCTTCGTATAGCTAGTTAAGGCGGCCCCTCAACGGTCAATTATATTGTGCAATATCGCGAATTGTGCAATATTATTGACCGTTTAGGGTTGATATTGAAGATTGCACAATGATTGACCAAAAGTTTGAGCGAGTTTAATTTTTATTGCACCATTTTTTATATTGCATCGTGTAGGGTCAGTATTGCACAATATTCAATACTATACTGAACACGAAAACATTGTGCAGTTCGTATTATTGTGCAATACAATTGCTCGTTTGGATTCAGAGCGCCTTTCAATTGTGTAATAAAAAGTATTGTACAATGTTATTGTAGGTCTAGGGGCCGCTAAGGAGTTTTAAGAAATTTACAGGATCTACGATAAAAAACAGGTGTTTGCTCGGAGGTTCTGAATATAATGGCTACTCGACGTAGGTAAATCGAAGGTGTGGAATTTAGAGAAGGAAATTTAAATTTAAGTGATATTTTTAGAAGTGTTAAACCAGACAGTACAAAGAGTTAGGAAAAAACGAGCCGTAAGTATCACACCTCGTTACAATACCCGGCTTCGTTACAATAGCCGTTTCGACGTGAGGAATGGGGAGGCCGGTGAAACCATAGTGAAACCCTGGCACATGATGCACCTTGAAACCGTCAACGTGTCTGCAAGCGTTCGAAGTTCCGTTATTACTTATTAAATATTAAGGGGTTATCGTGGTTGGCCATCACTCAGGTAGATACGGATGACCCACTAGCTCGTTCGCTATTTTAAGTTTTAAAATTTTAAATTATACTCCCAATAATGCAGAGCGTCGCGTTTAATATCGTCAATTCTTATAAGTATTTAGGCACTCGTTTAACGGTAAATCACTGAAGCGTTCTCTATTCCAGCTCGACAAGGTGAAACTTCGGGTCGTCGCCGCACTCTTTGAACGCGGCCTGGTTCTGTCGCAGGATGTCGTACAGCCGCATGCGCAGGAACAGCCTCTTGAGGAACTGCAGCGGGAAGCAGCCGCACGGCGCCGCCGCCTCCAGCACGTGCACGTCCAGCAGCAGGTCGGCGAGGCGCGCGCGCGCCGCCTGCCGCGGGGCTCGGAGGGCGGACAGCAGCGCCGCGTCCAGCCGCCGCACCAGCCGCAGCAGCGACGCGTCGGGCCGCGCCGCCAGGTAGCGCGCCGCCGCCCCGCACGCGCCGTGCGCGCGCCGCGCCGCCCGCAGCAGCCGCGCCGCCGCGCGCGCCGCCGTGCGCCGCCGCCAGCCGCGCCGGTACAGCTCCGGCCGCACCTCCGGCTCCTCCTCCTCCTCCTCGAACTCGAACCGCTCCCGGCTCGCGGCCGCCGTCGCCTCGGTCGAGGTCGCGCGCGACAGAAAATCGTTCAGATCGACGGGCGCCTTCCCGTCGGTCGGGCGGGTCGCGGCGTCGAAGAATCGCCTCTCGAAAACGGCGAGCACCCGCCGGCCCGTCGGGCGGCCGGGCGCGGCGCGGCGCGCGACCGCCGCCACGCGCGCGTCGACGTGCGTCCGGTGCGCGCGCAGCCGCCGCCCGAGCCGCGCCGCCTCCGCGCGCAGCGCGAGCACGGTCGCGATCGTGACCCGCCAGCGCTCGGCGAGCTCGCTCGACTCGGGGAGCTCGACGCCGGACCGGTCCCTCAGCTTCAACCGTTCGAAGAACGATCTCATGTACAGGAGAAAGCCGGTCGCCTCCGAGTCGCCGGTTGGTCCCCCGGCGCGGGCCCGGCCGCCGCTCGTCGTCGAGTCGAGGACGTCGAACAGGTCGTTCGTCCGGAGGATCAGCTTGACGGTGGCGGGCGCGCCGGGCCCGAGCTCCCCCCGCTCGGCGGCGGCGGCCAGCGCGGCGGGCAGCGGGGCCGCCAGCAGGCGCGCGGCGCGGCGCGGGGGCAGCGCGCGCGCGCGGCGCGGCGCCAGCGGGCCCGTCAGCGCGTCCGTGAGGCGCGGCGTCAGCGTCAGCGGCTTGCGCCTCTCCAGCTCGCGGTACCGCACGACGTCCGCCCAGCTCGCGACCGTCCCGTCGAAATGGAAATCGTGCGTCATGAAGTTCCAGAGCAGGAGTCTCATCAGCCGAGGCGGGTCGTACATGAAGTAAATCTTGTGTCCGTCTACGCGGAAGAAGGGTTCCGCGGCGTCGACGTCGAGCCGGCGCGCAGCGGCCGCGTCCGGGTCGGCGACGAACGCGCGCACGCGCAGCCCGGCGCCCAGCAGCCGGCGCAGCACGCCGTCCGTCCACGCGCGCAGGCCGGCCTGCTCCGCCAGGCAGCACGCCGCCACCGGCTGCGTCCAGGTCCCGAACAGCGCGCGCGCCGTCAGCACCGCGCAGCGCCGCGCCGGCCACGGCTCCTGCACGCCGTCCACCTCGTGCAGGCCGATAATTCGGTCCCCCGTGATGTCGTAGTACAGGTGGGGCCGCACGTCCACGAGGTGCAGCCCGACCGTGCAGTGCCTCTCCGCGTCGGTCATCCTCTGCACGCGCAGCGCGAGCAGCTCGAGCGACCCGGGCAGCGTGCGGCGCAGCGCGCGCGGCGGCGGCAGGCCCAGCGCGGGCGCGAGCGCGCGGTAGGCGGCCGGCGCGCCCGCCAGCAGCCGCGCGCCCAGCGAGCGCAGGGCGTCGCCCGGCTCGCCGTCGCGCCGCCGGAGCCGCGCCATCCTCTTGACGAACTCGGCCAGGTCCGGCGCCAGGTGGCGGTCGCAGGCCGCGAAGAAGTCGGCGAGCGGCGCGGCGGGCGCGACCGGCGGCGCGGGCGGCCGCCGCCGGACCGGTGCGTCGGCCGGGCACGGCCGCGTGCGCGCGGGCCGCCCCGGGGCGTTATCGACGTACTGGAAGACCTCGAGCCGGCTGAGAGTGAGCGTGCGGGCGCGCGGCGGCGGCGCGGGCGGCGGCGGCGCGGGCGCGGCGCGCGGCGGCGGCTCGTGCACGGTCACGAAGCAGTCGCCCTGCGGCAGGAGCAGCGCGGGCGCGGCGCGGGGCAGCAGCCTCTTGCGCGCGCCGCTGGCCGTGCGCCCGACGTCCTCCGGCCGGAAGTGCGCCTCGCACACGCGGTGGTAGCCCGACACCTTGCCGTTTTTCAAGATGTCCATGCGTCGGATTTTTTTCAACCATTTTAAACGTCTGAAAAATTTATGGATAAGTAATAATTATGAGCGGGTAGGTGCTGCCTTTCCGCGACGTCACGTTTGGCGACCTGTTTCATTTCGCAAACTCTAAAACGGTACTTGAATATTTCAGGATTTATTTCAGAGCCATCGTGTCGTGAACCCTTTACGTTAGGTTAGATCAGTTTTATAAAAATCCTAAAATATTTACTTACAGTTTCAGAAATATTGAACAGTTGGGAAACGTTATTCGCCGAAACATTAGTAATCAAATTTAATTGACCACATTTAATATTATGAAAAGTTGCCCTCTTATTCTGAGAGGCCTGTGCCCAGCAGTGGGACGTATATAGGCTGGGATGATGATGATGAAACAAATTTAAGTCGTAGTCGTATAGTACTGTCGTAGCACACAATTTTATTGCACTGTACGGCAGCGAGGCCTCTTTTTAGGGTTCCAGAGCCAAAATGGCAAAAGTGGAACCCTTATAGTTTCGCCGAGTGCCCTCTATTTCGCATACTTTTTAATGTCCGAAACTGATTACGCATAATCTATTTACACTGAATCTTAAACTTGGCAAAACTTAGTTCGGCATAATTCTGTATAAGCCGAATCATTGTTTAACCGAATTTATTTTAGCATAATATTAACATGGCCGAATTTTATTATGCATAATCGTGTTTAGCATACATATATGTAATTTAGCCGAATTTTAATAGGCCGCAATCCTGTCTAAATCTATGTCCAAAAATTAATTACCTAATTACTATTTATGACCAGAAAAATAGGTTATTAGGTTAGGTTAGAATTGTATTTGTAACGGAATGAACAGCCACCAGTAAAAGAGGCATGGACATAAAGCGGGGGACGGAGGGCGGAGCCCCCCGCAAAAAAAATCAAACATTGTATAAGTACCCCTCTTATAACCTGGATAGGGTCGTTAGTTACCTTATGTCCCTCAGATTAAAAATAGAAGCCCTTCTTCTTCGCTTCTCCTTCGGCTTCGTCGACTTGGTCACAGCCATGTCCCCATTTATAAAAATACTACCAGCCACTAGTTACTACTTTCCAGAGAAGTAGGTAAGTAAGCTTAGGTAATATTAAAGGCTGTTGCAATATTAAAGGATACTCATTTTATTATATTGGCAAAATAACATTAAGTAGGAATGCGAAAGTAACATTCTGCGTAACTAATTTATGCGTGAGTTCTCTGCCTAAACAATATTCGGGATTCACGAAATATGCGTAAAGCCCGTTCGGCTTCAGTACATTGGTTACGCGTAAAAGAATTCGGCGTAAACTGTTATGCGAAAACAGTTTCGGCATAAGAACTATTATGCGTAAACAGATTACTTATGCAAAATAGAATTACGACATAAAAAATGTATGCGTAAGCAGGGAGAACCAGTTACGCCATGTCTGTCAGTCTGTCTGTCTGTCCGTTAGTCCGCGGCTTTGCTCCAGGACTATCAATTCTAGAAAGCTGAAATTTTGCACGAATGTATATGTAAATAAAATACGCCGACAAAATGGTACAATAAAAAAAATTTTTGGATTACCTCCCATAGACGTAAAGTGGAGGTGATTTTTTTTTCTCATCCAATCTTGTAGTGTGGGGTATCGTTGGATAGATCTTTAAAACCAGGGGGGGTTGCTAGAAAAATAAATAGTATAATTGTCGTGTAATAGTATAATTTATAGAGGGGGGGGGGGGCACTCCATGCACGTAACAGAAATTGAAAAAAAAGAGGGAGGTAAGTACACTAACAAATTTTTTTTTTAGTTTTTTATTGTTTCATTTTGTCGGCATAGTTTACATTTACATACATTCGTGCAGAATTACAGCTATCTAGCATTATAGTCCCTGAGCAAAGCCGCGGACGGACAGACAGACAGACATGGCGAAACTATAAGGGTTCCGTTTTTGCCATTTTGGCTATGGAACCCTAAAAACAAAACATGTAGATACCTACTTCAGAGTGGCTCGAGCTCGACATTTAATTTTTGCCAACGAGTGTTTTTTTAACGAAGAGGGTAGGATTGTAGGGCAGGTAAAGAAGATATGAAAACATTGTTACCTGCGCCAAAGAATAGATAATAGTAAAAGTAGTGCCTGCGTAAAACTGGACCACTTTACCACAATCTAAGAAAACTTTGACTTTACTACTCTGATATCTAAATGCACCTACGTACTCGATGACACAACACAACATGCAACCAGTCGGTGTTGCTTTACTTATGTTATGTTATGGCAATACAAACAGTAACAAGTTCATGCAAAAAAAAGATACAATAAAGATTAGTAGGTAAATAAATACAATATTGTCAGACGGGACTCGTGTAGGATTTGATGACCGACACAAACACCGCAACGAACAGTGCCATTAGTGTAAATTTTCTGTTAAGTAGGTACTTACAAAATAGGTACGTCTCGATACTCTCGATCGCGTTCGAATCTCAATTTGTATGGAAACGCGAACATCGCAAACGTTCCGCTAGAGGCGCTGTTCGTGTTTCCATACAAATTGAGATTTTAACGCGAACGCGATCGAGACGTATTTTGGAACCGAAAACTTACACTAAAGGTACAGGTTAAACTAGATAACCTTGTAAAAAATGTCGCTTCCGTTTACCTCTTCGGCGGAGTAGGTATGGAGAAGTAAGCCAGGTGCGGGTGCGTCTTGTGATTATGCAGACACGTGTAGACGGCGCAGTAGCGCGGCGGCGCGCGCGCAGCCTCCCCCCCGCCCCCCTCGCCCCCTTCTGACGACATTCAAACAATCGACGGCGCGCGTCGTCCGCGGCGGTTGCGCCCAAACTGCGGGAGCGGGGAGAGTAGCTACAGTACGTACGTTGTATGGACGAATGTGTGTAGCGAGCGCGCGCGTGTGTGCGACGGAATATTTGCTGTTGGCTGTGTGTGTACTCGTCGCATGTTGTGTAGCGCCGCTGTGTGCGTCAAGACAGCGGTATCGCGTGTTGCTAGTAGTGTTGGATGTCGAACTATGCATTAATAGGAATTGGCTGATGATGATTTCGTTGTTGTATGTCGTATACTTACGAGGTTTTGCTGAACATTAAGTACAGCGCTGCCTTTTTTTTTTAATACTTACAGGGTGGAAAGTTGAGATGGAGCAGTAATACTTTAGTTAAAATGTTCAGTTTTTAGTTGTCTACATACTGTTTAATTTTCTTTAAGCATAAAGAATTCATTTTCGTAAAAAAACATGCCCTACGAACTGTATGGAAAAAGTTTTCTTTGATTTTTGTGGATGTTCCAGTACTCTAACCTTAGTTGGTCTCAAAGAGTGTTTTAATCCTTGATAGAAATGGGACCGATTGGCATTAAAAAAAAGTCAAATCTGTCGATTTTCTCGCTGACTATACACTTCATCAAAAATCTGTGAATGTCGATTATCGTCACTCAAAAAGTTAGTAAAGGTGTCCTAAGAACATTTTTGCGTAGCAGCAAGGGATCTAAATAAATAAATAATATAATAAATAAAATAAAAAAATAAATAAAATAAATAAACTCAACCATCGACTGGAATAACAAATTCTGTACAAGTACATTTTTAAACACCTTTTATACCTAAGGGCTTTATCAAATAGCGATTTGCGGGCGAGTTGAATTGAAATACCTAGATGATAGCTAGGTGTATAGTAGCGCCAAAAACGCCATACTTTACTTATTGTAGACTCGTATATAATAATAATAATCTCGTATAATAATAATAACCTCGTATAATAATAACAATCTCGTATAATAATAATAATCTCGTATAATAATAATAACCTCGTATAATAATAACAATCTCGTATAATAATAATAATCTCGTATAATAATAATAACCACCAGATGCAGATGTTTATGGGCGGTGGTGATCTCTTACCACCAGGAGACCCACTTGCTCGTTTGCCTTCCAGTCGTATAAAAAAAAAAAAAACCTCGTATAATAAAAACAATCTCGTATAATAATAATAATAATCTCGTATAATAATAATAGTCTTTCGGCGCTCTGTTCTCGCACGCAGCGAAATTGTTAGTAAGTATTTTACGCGCTCGCTCACTTTTAACTTGCCCGCAAATCGCTAGTGTGTGATAATGATAAGGCACTATCGGAATGTCACGGCAACGATTCACTGTGAGAAGGATCCACAGATGCTCATTCATTCATAATCTTCAATATTTTGGCTATAAGTACCTACGCTTATTAGCTTGATACGTATGTTTGAACCACATGTTGTTAAAGCGGTAGGTATTGGGGATGGGCCGATAGGCCGAATATTCGTTTTATATTCGGTATTCGGCATATTCGGCAGATTTACCGAATATTCATATTCGGCCGAATATTCGGTGATTTTTAACAGATCGGCCGGATTTAGTGGTCACTCGACATTTTTACTGTACCTACCTGTTGAGTTGAGCCCTGTTGCCATGTATGAGTTGGTTGAGTGTTAAATGTGTTTTTTTTGCGAGGTACCTACAGTAAGGCTTTATATTTTTGTTGACACTGTAGCTTTATTTCCATAATAACAACAGATAAAATATATGCTATTGAAATCATAATATAAAGTATGATCTTTATAATGAACTAGCTGTTGCCCGCGGCTTCGCCCCCGTTGTATTTTTTATATATTTTCTTCCATAAAAACCTTCTCCTGACAGTAAGAAACACAATAAAAAAAGAATTAGCGAAATCGGACCAGTCGTTCCCGAGTTATGCGCTTACCAACACATTTTGCGATTCATTTTTATATTATAGATTAATATATTAATATAACCGATCAGGTCTTTATCGTGAGAAAATAAGCAAGTTTTTTGTTTTACTCTTGAGTCAAATTATTTTAAAACATAAGTAAATAAAATTAAAAACGAACCATATTTCTGCTTTCTACTTTTAGGAATCAACTATGCCGCATATTCGGTTCAGTAAAACTTTTACCGAATATTTGGCCGAATATTCGAATGTTCGGCACATCTCTAATACCTATATATTATATATTAAGTATAGTTACCTATTTGTAAACAACGCGGCTTATCAAGATAAGCTGTTCACGGTCATTGCCCTCGTTCGATAACTATAAGCATAATAAATACCTATGTGTAGGCATTACGTAATACGTTAGATTAAAATTATAATTATTTTATTCAACATCCTCAGTGTATCCTATACCTACATAATAATATCCTCGTGAGTAGCAAGCGTTGCTTTCGTGACAAAAAATTAAAGTGCACATAATCGTTAAACTAAATTGGAATTCTTCACGATATTGCGTCTCACGTGCACATTACCAGCTTTAAACAACTATAAACTGTTTTAAAGAAGTCCATTGGCTTCGTTGTTTCACATTAGGCGCTTGTTGTGTTAGCGCGAGCCGTGGCCGGGTCAGCGGGGGGGGACGCGGGCGGCCACGTTGAATAAGTCATCAGAACTCATGCTGAATGAATTGAATACCACATTTGTATCGTAAACAACATCGGAGCCTGATTCTGCTGTCGCCGCTTGCGTCTCAATATCTCAAAAACAACTAAACCGATTTTGATGAAACATGCTTAAGAACGATTGCTATAATAAACAAAACCTGATTTCAAATAAAAAAAACCGCATTCAAATCGGTCCATCCGTTTAAGTCCTACGGTGCCACAGACACACCCACACACACAGAAAGACGCACGACACATTAATAGCGGTCAAACTTATAATACCTCCTTTTTTGCGTAGGGGGTCAAAAAACGAGTCGGAGCGAGATGCAAGCAGCGTCAAGGCCGGAATAGGGCCGCCGCGTGACGGGTTGAACGGTCGGCGGCGGTTTATTTGAAGAGGCGCGTCACGAGCGTTTTGGCCTCATAGCATTTATATCGCTTATAGCTACTACCAAGCCAAGATGTAAACAAAACTGTTGTTTCCACGACAGGTTTAGTACAGTCAACCAATTTATTTCCTGGGCAACGGCAGAACCTTGTCATCGCATCGTGATGTTTGCGTCATCCGATAAGCATTGTTAAGTATATTTTATTTATTATGAATATTATGATAAATTACCATGGTGGTATACCACAGACAGAATAAGTAATAGGATGACGGCACTAATCATGGACAATAATGGACATGTTAAGCACAGCACAGTAGTACCTATCCAGTAATGGACAGCAAGGAGAATGCGTTATAGCTCGTCACCATTCATGAACTTTACCAGTTATTTATCATCAGTTAGCAGGTGGTAAGGATTTTGTGCAAGTTCCGCCCGCATTGCTATCACCATCTTGCTCGCTAATCCTGCCGTGAAGCAGCAGTGCTTGCACTGTTGTGTTTCGGCGTGGAGAGTAAGACAGCCGGTGAAATTACTGGCACTTGAGGTATTCCATCTTAGACCTCTAGGTTGGCAACGCATCTGCAATGCCCCTGGTGTTGCAGATGTTTATGGGCGGTGGTGATCTCTTACCATCAGGAGACCCACTTGCTTGTTTGCCTTCCAGTTTAATAAAAAAAAATCTGCACATAAGTGTTATTAGTTTTAGAAAAAGCTAGTAGCGTCCGTTTCTTAATATTGGGTTAGCAGAAAAAATATTTCATTATTGGTTCCCGTCCATGACTGGTGCCCTCAAGCCTACTTACTACAAGTCCTATGCCCACGTTCCTTGATGTTAATCTCAGTCGACATTACTGAACGCCCTGCGGTACGCCCATCCTACGTAGGTTACTTGTATCTAGTCTGTGTTGAAAGTAAATAAAACAACAAAATTATGCTAGTTCTTTTTATTACAAACTATATAAAAATCATGAAGTAAATTATGTACTTAAAATCATGACTAAAACTGTACAGTCAAACTCATCTCTACTCTACTCGTATAGCAGCCGCCTGACATGACAACGTCCGGTCAGTTCCGATCCGACCACTTGAAATCAGCTCTCTTTCCAGAAGGCGTTCCTTGTACATAGTCTAGCAGGGTACAACCAGTCTTGCTTGATACAATAATTTGAGCGAACCAGAGGAGCTACCAGCTTGAAGGGACAAAGCAACGGTTGAATTGAATGAAATTGCTTAAAATGAATCCCATCGGTTTGATTTGGCACACTTTCACGAAGACGCTGGCATTTTCAATAACAATGTTTGACGCGTTGCAAGTATTGTTTTGCAGCGGGCGTTGCTACAATAGCAGCCAGCATCAAATTATTTGCTTGGTCACTTCTCCGCTATGAAACCAATTACGTAATAAGACAATTTTTGCATCCACATTACGCGAGTCACCCACGATCACAGATAAATGCACCTTTTTCGGTAGGTACTGCATTTTTACAGAAGTATTGAATTAAAAATAAGAAGAATAGAATTGTCACGTGAGCTGAAATCCCGTGACGCTTTGTAGTTAAGTTACAACGAAGTTCATAACACAAAACCTTCGATCAACAATACGTTGATCGAAGCACAAAACAAATGGTTTGTTGCAGAGATTCCATAGTAGAAGCGGAGAAAAAAAAAACACCTACAGGTACATACACGGAATTAGTACTAAGGATTGGTATTATTGTACAACTCTGCATGAGTGTTAATAAGTTTGTGCGTCATTGTAAGTTGAGAACACTCGGCTTCAAACAAAACTTCATTTATGAGCTTCTCAGCCAAAAGCAGTTGTTGTTTGGGTAATTCACGCAATTTACAAATAATGTATTTGCCAAAGAAGTCGTGCCGGTCACCCCCCGAGGGCGCGGCTCGAGAGGCCCGGCTCTCCAGGGAACGCTGGCTGCGGCTTGTGCTAGCACCTACGTAGCTATCGTCAGATTGCACAGTATCGTTGTATTCAATCTCAATTTTTCTTTTTCTACGTTTTGGTTCAGCGGTCAAAATTGGGTCTTCGTTGTTTGATTGATCGGCAGACAGTCTGGTGTTTTCAACGGTGCATTCGCTGTCATCCATGTCCTGTAAAAAACAACTCATTCGATTTATCATAGGCTTTGAAATTTTTGAATTAGTCTCTGTTGACGTATCTCGCTGGCAAGATTTTGGAAATAAAAAAAAAGTCTGCTTTTCGTTTAAATCAATCATCTAGTTTGTTACTAAATTCTAATAGACTGTGAATACAGAAAATTTTAGGTAATAACGAACTGGAATTCAAATTACAAAACTAGTTCTAGTTCTTTTTTTGGAGTTTAAGCCCAGGGATTAGTAAGCTGTGGTTTACGCACACTGTGATTTTTCCGTCGCTTTTCATTTCGAGAAACCAGTTTAATTCCTTTAGGCATGATTACCTCCAAATTCTAAACCAATAACAAGATTTGATGGAATTTAAAACGTTTAGTTACAAACCCAACTAACCACATATTCCTCCTTGAAGCTAACTTCTTCAATGCCCTTTGCTTGTGGTGTATTGCAGTGTGAAAGTCCCAATTGTCCTTCGTTGATAATAGCAGCAATAGTATTTTGTTCCATTTTATTTAAATCTGAAGCACAAGATAAGACCCAATTTTGATATTTGTCTGGTTTCTCTCTAAGACGGTTAGCTGCCAATTTCATAAGGTCATCATCAAGTTTTAAATGTTTAGCTCTAGTCTTCGGAACTGCATCGGATGTAGATGGTGGATGATCCGCTCCAAAAGTTGTGGTATCCTCCTAAAACGATGTATAATTTGTTTTTATTTCATTTTCTGGTTACCGTAAACAATCGAGGAATGGGAACAAGTTGCCAAAGATTTTGAGAGACAGTGTAATGCTCCTCAAGTCATCGGTGATATAGATAGCAAACAAACACGTGGAAATAAAGAAACCTCCACGTTCTGGATCATACTACTCATTTAGTATTGTGTTGATGGCGGTTATAAATAAAACTAAGTTGATGTTGGAACTAATGGTCGTGTATGATGGAGGTATGCTGCAGAATACAACATTTGGAAAGCAATTAAAACATAATTATTTAAATATTCCACCACCTGCATTATTGCCTGAAAGTTCCTGAAAACTCCCACACTTTTTTGTTGGGGATGATGCATTTCCAGTGTCTCAAACTTTAATGAAACCATAGAGCCAAACTGGATCAACAAAAGAGAAGAAAATTATACAATTATCGAATATCGTGAGCTAGAAGGATGTTTGAAAGTGTTTGAGGTACACTAGCTAACTACTCATTATGGAGTAAGTAAGTGTTTCAAGGAGCTTTTTGACTTTAATATAAAAGTAAGGAAAATTGTTTTGATTTGTTTGTTGTTATCTACTTACTTACACATTTTTTGAGAAAATATCGTTCCTATTTAACCCAATCACTCATATTTCATGAAGTAACGAAAAGGAATAATAATAATACACCCGCCATCTCAGGAAGTATTCCAGTTGACAACATTTTAAGGTGTCGATAAAAAATTCGCTGATTACCCACCGATCACGAAGCAAGCACGGGATGATACAATGGATTTTGTAACAACGAAGGTGCGGTTTCCTACCTGGCATCATTGACTTATATTATACTAGCTTTTGCCCGCGGCTCCGCCCGCGCGGTATTCGGTTATCGCGTGCTGTTTCCTCGGGAACTATGCATTTTTCCGGGATAAAAAGTAGCCTATGTCACTCTCGGGCCCATAAACTATCTCTATGCCAAAAATCACGTAGATCCGTCGCTCCGTTACGGCGTGAAAGAGGGACAAACATACAAACATACAAATACACAAACACTCAAACATACAAACACACTTTCGCATTTATAATATTATAAGTATATAAGTATAAGTATAAGTATATAAGTATATAAGTATATAAGTATAAGTATATAAGTATGGATATCGATGCCTGGCATGATAAAATCATATAAAATGGTCTCGTATAACATACGATTTTGTATTCATTTAAATTAATTAAATAAATTGAAATTTATACCTGTGTATAACTTTTGTCCAAACTAGAATGTTCACTCTCTCCTCCCGGACTACGTATAGAAAACTGAGTATCCGTACTAGACTGTAAATCCGATGCGGATTCCTGACCTTGTAAAAACAAAAATTCTTCAAAATACCATAAAGTAGGTTTGTAAGTGTTAGATCCGGATTTCAGCGACTGGAGGTATTTCCTAAGCTCCTTCCGGTAATTAGTTCTCAAAGAATTGAATTTTTTCTTCACATCATCTTTGCTTGCCTGTGGAAACATCTCTCTGTACTTAGATAACAATATTTCGTAAGCAACATATTTTTTAACACGGTCATGATATTCTTTGCTCTTGACATTCCAGAGAGACGGCAATTCTCTGTATAATTTAATACATTCTCGGATAAACTCTCTTTCCTTAACTTTTGGAATCTCTTGACCCGCCATATTGCACGCGCGCGTCTACTCCTCGTGGAGCCGAACCACAGACTGAAAAATATTGCGCAATACTGACTACGCAATACAATGGAAAAATATGGCGCAATAAAAATGTAACTCGCTCAAACTTTCGTTTCATCATTGCGTTTCAATATTTAACCCTAAACGGTCAACAATATGGCACAATTCTCAATATTGCGCATTGCGCAATATAATTGATCGTCTAGAGACCGCCTAGGCGCTTACATATACATTGACTGACGCACCGGCTTGACGCACGCACACAAGCTCAAGCGTACATATAGGCCGCACACCGTCAAGCCGATGTAAACGTGCTTGACCGACAACCGACAACACGTTTATTTTAAACGATGCGCGGAATGTGGACGAATCACGACACGGTACACTGCCGACGATAGTCGATTATTTAAAAATCTATAGCCTCGCGGCCCCGCCATGTAACGATACTAGGTACTTAGCACGCGTTTCTCACGGCGCCGCGTAAATGGATTAAAAATACGGACCTCGTTCTATCATATCTGTGATTAAAAAACGGCATAATGCTCGTCGGTGCTTATCAATAAAATGCGTTGGTTTTGTCAAGCAAATTGATGACGCCGCAGTTTTGATGTAAGTAGTAAGTATCCTTGTGTTATATTATCGCGATCCTAGGTTATGGCTGTAGCCCGTAGGCACACACACATCAATGAATACTTACTACGTAAATGCCGGCCTGCCGGCCAACGGCAAACGATACAAATTAAACAACAATAAACATAGACAGTGACGTCACTGTTTGTTTTTTTATGTTATGACTGTGTGACGTCCTGTCCTGATGGTCTGAACTCAAAGGAAGACAGCGCCGTCCGTAAGGGCGCGGCGGTATAATTTAATGATTAGGACCATTTCGTGACCGTCCTAGTAAGTAAATAATATATTATATTTTTTAAATGTTTTTATTTCTTCCTGTTCTTTCCAGGTCGTCGCTCTATCTTGTTGGAGGCCTACCGACAGCTCGTCTCCCGGTCCGCGGACGCCATTCGAGAACCTTTTGACCCCATCGGCCATCAGTCCTGCGAGCAATGATACTCGTATATAATGTAATACGAGTATATTGCTCGTTATCGACTACCTAAGTGGCATTGTTTTTAATTGATTGCTCTAATGAGGGTTATTTTGTAATGTGAATGTTTGGCGAGTAGGTACTTAAATAGCACGGTGATGATTGAGGTCGTCATTCGGGGTACAGTCCTGCGGGCGCGGACAGACGGCTGCGGTTACAGTCCGTGTTCTCATCAAAGAACCCGATACTTCCCTGCGAGCGGTGGCTGTCACCGCAGGGATGGACCGAGACATGCGCGTTACTTAAGTTTCAAGCCTAAAATACTTGAATGCTTCTGAAGTACTCAGATTCTAGACTCTAGAATTATTATTTTATTCAATTTTTTTTTAAGGGAGACCGGTAGATTTTATAAATGGATTTTTTATTATTTATTTTGATGTTCGTGGTAGCTTAAAAATGTTATGAACTAATTGTTAGCTTTCATTTAATACACGTACCCATATTGTAACAAAATTAAATGTGATACTTACTTAATATATATTTTTTCAATTCTTTCGCCATATTTTTTTCGTAGTACCTGAGTTTTTGTAGCATGAGTGCTCGTAAACCTTACGCCACTCCAAAAGTTATGACGAATCTAATGAATGATTCAAATGAATCTGATGAATGCGGACCAAAGAAATAGCTCTCTAAACATAAACGTAACCGTAGTAGTCGGTAGTCGGGTAAAAAAGGTTACTAGGCACACTGATTAAAAACTTATCGTTATCAACGCCGCCGGCTCGGTGTGCGTTGCAGTGCATGTAGTGTGAGTGTTACGGTGCATGACGAAACAAGGCGTGTTTGAATGATTAAAACGGCTTCTCGGCGTGCGACTAAAACGCATGCAGTAATTACGGTTGGCCAAATGAATCATTATGCGTGTGCATTTGATAGTAAAATAAAGCCAAGTTTAGATCTGCAAGAAATATCGTGCGGCGTGTATTTAACGAACTAAAAGAAATTCTTTGCTTACCTGCGACCTTATGATAGCTAAGTTTATGTAAGATATACGTGTTCATGCAGTTCCTCTACACACACACTGTAAGAGACATACAAGTAAATCATACAAACCCATCCATAACCACCATCACGCTAAACTGGCGTGTATGGGTTTGTATGATTTGTGTGTTCTTACAGTGTGGAGGCGACGATGTAATACAACTTGCACTATTTTTTTGTAGGTCTAAACTGGGCTTTAAAATAGGTAGGTAACAGTACGGTCACTCGTAAAGAGATGCATCTGTAATTAAATTAATGTGACGTTATGAACTCGTGACAATGACTTACAGTCGAGGAATCTTAATCACGTAGGTTATAATATCTAGATATTCCCTTCCCCCTTTTTGACAAAACTTTGACGAAACTGACGGAACTGTGACGTTGCCATGATAATGTGGGCTGTACAGCCAACTCATATTTTAGTATCGTAGCTATTTTTGTATTTGATTTGTTTTGTGTGACTTTCCGTAATTTCACTCTTCTGTGGCCCAGCGGAAGACCAGTGCTGGTTTTCAACCAGCGATAATATGCTGAGCCGGGACCTTATTATAGCGGCAACACTTCTTATTGTTATTTTTCCTAACCTTAATATGTCATTGCTGTTATAAATAAATTATTTTCTTTCTTTCTTTTATTTCGCGGCGGCGGGCGGTATTTCGGGCCCTGACGCGTCTCGTCGGGCTCCCTCCCGGGGCTCCTCGACGCAGAATGCCTTTTCATAAAAATCGTCCCTTCAATTAAACTTGTACATACTTACCTGTTACTTATTGTGTTATTTTAGGGCAACGAAACCCTCATCTGTTCAGTCGATGTTTAAAGATTTAATGTTATTATTGCTGCGGGCTTGCGCCGCCTACCTGCGATAACTATTTTGTGATATTATCTTTGAGCTCGAGATAAACATAACGTTAATAGACCAAAAAGTTGTGAACTATACAAAACGACTAACCATAAAAAGTTACGTTGTGACATGAAAATTACCCATAAATATGTAGAATTAGCCGTGGTGGCCGAGTGGTTTGACCTATCGCGCCTCTCAAGCAAGAGGATCATGGGTTCAAACCCCTCGCACCTCTGAGTTTTTCGAAATTCATGTGCGGAATTACATTTGAATTTTACCACGAGCTTTAAGGTGAAGGAAAATATCGTGAGGAAACCTACACAAACCTGCGAAGCAATTCAATGGTGCGTGTGAAGTTCCCAATCTGCACTGGGCCCGCGTGGTACCTACTATGACCCAAGCCCTCTTATTCTGAGAGGAGGCCTGTGCCCAGCAGTGGGACTATAGGCTGGGATGATGATGGTGATGATGTAGAATTGTGAAAAAAATATCCGAACGTTTGTCCTGTTCTGTAGTCGTGAGTAGTCTGCAAGCAAAGGGCAGTGCTCTGCAGGGAGACGTCTTTCTGCCATTGCCCAAGGACGTAGTTTAACAAAAAGGACCCAAAGCGCTGTCATGTTATTCTTTAACTTCGCTTGTCTTGTTACTGAAGTACCTAGATCCAAAATTGAATTGTTGAGGGTTGGATCCTTTTTGTCAAACTATCTATTGTTATTCTCGCTAGTGTTCGTTCGACCCGCACAAAGCTTGCGGGCATTTTTGTTCCCAACTCGATCCAAGATCGTGTCTTTCCCTGCACCATTCTGCATGTGCACTCTGCACGTGTATTATAGCACTCAGCCGTCGATGCGACGCTTTCATTCCCCGAACCGCCTCTAATTGCACTGCCGCCGCATCCGCTAATGCATGCGATAGTGCATTCACGCATGCATAGGACATGCGTGCGGGCTTCATTTAACTGAACCTTAATGCACTCTTTGTAAGTATTTTGATCCGACTGCTCAAAGGAGGGTTATGTTTTTCGGGCGCTGCGTATACCTGGATAGGTACCTAATAAATAGTTGTTCAAAATTTTATAAGTATTAATAATAATAATAATTTAATATAAAAAAATATTTGCCGTATAAATAGTACGGTACTGCCACGTATTTGGTTTTCTACTAGATACACCCATAAATCTGGTTCTACATTGAAACAGCTTAGTTAGTACCTATTTTATTTAATTAACATTGATTTATGTTATGAGCAATCCCTACTATAAAAAATACAAGCGGCAGAACCGCTTTTGCCAACTGGCAGCCATTGCTTCTAATGTTTCCTGAGTTACTATGTAAATTATTAAAATTTACAATCCGAACTAATCCTATTACAATAATTGCATGGCTGTTTATATTTGCCTATTTGAACCGTGTCCCGACCCGGTAATCCGGCGGCCATCAAGAGTTAGTGCAGCACTAAAATTTATACTAAATGAATCAGTCGAACAATAAGAGACGGACCACACTGTTGCTCCAAAACGCTGACGCACCGTTAACGCAGGCACGTAGGCAGTCACGTGACTTATGTGTCATATTTTTAAAGCGTACGTACAGTCCACACAGCTGCAAAAAAGAGTTGATGCACCAAAAATTAATGCGCGTTTTAAGTAATTTACAAGATTTCATGATGGCTTAGAAAAATACTATACTTTATTAGATTCATTCTCTGTATTCTCTTTGGAAAGAGAAAGACACTGATATTTTTAAAATTTCGCTACGATTTTTTTTAAGATGTGCTTATTCTAAAAGGGCATAACTCCAAAACTACCACACAATAGAGCCATAAGGTACTTTTGTCTAGTTTCTATTAAAAAATTATGACATTTCGATTCCTGTAGTAATTTACAGGTAATAAAAAACGAAACCGTGTCAATTGATGGCAAGAGACCTATTGTGGTCGATCACCAACCACCACGGGACGGGACTATTAAATTAGTCGGAGTGTCAGACCGTTCGTGATTTATAATTGTGTACTGAATCTATTGAACCGTTTAATTTTTTAAGTTCAAGAGATTTACTGGTATCAAGATTCTTGTAGCAGAATGCGTTGTTTGTGTCAATGTAGCATTTTTACACTATAACGTTTTAAACTTTCGTGATTCTCACTCATAGTCAAAATACCATAACGGGACTTATCACGCTATTTTACACAAGTAATAGACACCCCACACTTTAGTCTACTCGTGACCACGACAACTGTAATGTTGCCGAAACGTCGAAGTAAATATGACTTGTGTAAAATAGCGTGATAAGTCCCGTTATGGCATTTTGACTATTTTTTATACTGTTTTGTGGTGTTGTGGTGTGTAATAAAGAATATTTAATTTGTAGCATTGTATTGTATGGTATTGTATGCGCTCGCCAAGCGCCCAATAGAGACCCGTGGAGAAGGATTAAGGAGGCAGCCACCGCCGTTCTGGCGCTGGCAACCCCTCATGACCACAACCAATTGATCAAAGAGTGTCCAACTTAGAACGTTTTAAGCACCAATTTGGAAGTTACGCGGCCTTGCGTTTACGTTGCGTCAGCGTTTTTTGAGCAGTGGTGTGACCGACCCTTTATCTCTCGTCGCGGGGCAACAGCAGCGAACGAACAAAGCGATAAAATATTAAATCACGTTATTGTGGGGCCGCGGGCGCAGTTGGTGCGCGTGCCGGGGCGGGGGCTCCACATGAATAGATGAACAATGGAAACCATATAATTGTATCTACGATGGGGAAACCAGCATTTTCATTAAAACATGCCGTAATCAGTCTCCAAAAACATACGCAGTGATTCCGTTATTACTTTATGAATATTATGATAATCATAAGAAAAAAGTTCTCTTTCATGTTTACGCTAACTTTCAATCAATCTGGCTCTGCAAAGAAATATTATGGAAATGATTTACTTACGTATGTAGTTTGTATTTCTTTCTAGTCAGAAATAATAATTCTTATTCGTAGCTTTCTACTGATGCGTATTCGTTTATGTATTTTCAGAGTTTTTCCCTTTTCCTCGTCATCATTATCATTTCGGCCTAAAGACATCCCACAGACGGCCTTCTCTCAGATACAGTGCGGATTGGGAACTTCCAACTGGGTACCTACTGTTGTAGACACAAGGTCCACCGGGTGTACCGGGTGTGGCCTGTTATACGAGCAAAAAATTAAAAACATAGATCGTCCTCGTCAAACTGAACAACATTAGTTTAGCGACTTTAAAAAAATAATGGAGTCTTTTTTTTATTTATTTTACTTTTTTCATACAAATTAAATACTGCTTTCAATGTACGCCATCCTAGAATGCAACTGACGTCGCCTGTCACGATACAAACATCAAGCATTTTGCTTTGCATTGCTTCTTCAAATAAACTTAAAAGTGTAATAAAAATTAAAACACTAATTATTTTTAAAAGTCGCTGAACTAATGCTGTTCAGTTTGAAGAGAATGATCTATGTTTTAATTATTTGCTTATATTACAGGCCACACCCGGTATATTTAAAGAATCAACACACTAACTGCACATTTAGCAAATACAAATCTTATAAGGCGGCCCCTAGACCTACAATAACATTGTACAATACTTTTTATTGCACTATAAGATTGAAAAGCGCTCTGAATCCAAACGAGCAATTGTATTGCACAATAATACGAACTGCACAATGTTTTCGTGTTCAGTATAGTATTGAATATTGTGCAATACTGACCCTAAATGATGCAATATAAAAATATGGTGCAATAAAAATTAAACTCGCTAAAACTTTTGGTCAATCATTGTGCAATTTTCAATATTAACCCTAAACGGTCAATAATATTTCACAATTCGCGATATTGCAAAATATAATTGACCGTTTAGGGGCCGCCTAATGTCGATTGTCCTAGACAGACTTTTCAAATCTGTTCTGTGTCATATGTTTAAGTCTACATTCATTCGATTACTTATTAAACTATGACGACACATAAATGTAGGCAGCCAGTCTTATCCTACATTACCATTGAATTTCCGCGCAGGTGTGTCTTGCTTTCCTTACGATATCTTAATACAATACAATACAAATACTCTTTACTGTACACCAGAAATAGTAAGCGATACAGAAAACAGGTACACAGAGAAAATTACAAGGTAAGAATTAAGCGGCCCTATCTTCTTTCTTGTATAAAGGTTATGGAAAATTAAAAACGTAACATCGCGTTTGAGAGGCCAAGCGGCGTTTCAAGCTCTGCGGTCTGAACTAAGCCGTACTTTACAACCCCTTTTCCTCGCAACGAACCATTCAATAGATGAGTCCATCCCGCATCAATTAATATCCACCTCCTTTGATATCTTACAGGTTCCGCAGCCTCCCCATCATTTGGTTCAGCTTCTAAAAAAGTAAGCATTTCAATAACAATTCGGAAATCACCGCGCTCAAAGGGGAGCAGACAAGTGGAGCGATAATAACAACACGGCGCTTCTATCGGCCCCGGGCCCTTCGGCTGACGTGCCATGATTTCGATATTGAATTTCTTTTGTAATTTACTTGAGGCGGTAAGCAAGCACTATTAGGGGAAGGTAAAGAAATGGATTTCAGCATTTTTAGCCCCAGTGTTTGAGTTTAGGGT
Source organism: Choristoneura rosaceana (assembly GCA_037349165.1). Taxonomy (NCBI): domain Eukaryota; kingdom Metazoa; phylum Arthropoda; class Insecta; order Lepidoptera; family Tortricidae; genus Choristoneura; species Choristoneura rosaceana. The sequence continues at coordinate 115,059 of JAZBNJ010000044.1, forward strand.
TAGTTTGTAGCCGACATAGCCGATGTTAATTTTAGGTCGTTGGTTTTTACAAGGTAAAACAAACGAAGTACTTAGAAGTAAAAAGCATTTATTTTCCTAAGCAAAGTAAACAGTCCATTTACATGGAATTACTAGCTTTTGCCCGCGGTTCCGCCGCGTGGTATTTGGTTATCGTTATCGCGCGCTGTTCCCTCGGGAACTGCATTTTTCCGGGATAAAAAGTAGCCTATATCACTCTCGGGCCCATAAACTATCTCTATGCCAAAAATGGATTTATCCCAACCGGAGATCAAGCCCGGGACCTCAAGTTTCGTAGTCATGTTTTCTAGCCACTGCACTATCCGTTCGTGGGTCATTTAAATACATAGCTTGTGCCAAAAAAGAAAAAGAAGTAAAGTGGGTTTTATAGCCCTTAGAGACCGCTCATTTGACATAGTTTCAGTAGTTAACCTCAATACTGACTCGGATATTACAGCCATAGTTTCCTATGAGCACTTAAAAAGATTGTGTCGACCGTCGCCTCCGCCTTTAACGGGTGAAGCCCCATCGCACGGCGCCATGCGGGGACACTGCCTCACATAACGCGGTCCAGTTGTATCTACAGTTCCGAGTGCGGCCGCAATTTTATTTAACGTCCGTTCTTACGAAGACTGCCTCCTTCTCCCTCCCCCTGTGCCATATAAACAGCTTTACCTTTGTATCCGTCGGTATGACGACCACGTAGATTTGTTTGTAACTAAAGAGAGACCTTTAAATATTATGAAGGAATATTAAATGATATTGCAAGTATTGCAACGGATAACTCACGTCTTAAATCGAGTTTAGCTCGACATGTCGACAGACGCCGGGTCGCGTGCTCCTTTGAAGAAGGGCTAAGCTCGACTTTAAGACGTGAGTTATCCGTTGGAATATCATTTAATATGAGTGAGTCTCACGGTACTTTCATGTTACATGAATTAATTAATTCGCTGAAGTGGCGTTGGGCTCTGTCGCAGGACCGATGATGAATGCTGGCGGCGGATGGATGCGAGGGGCTGAAGACAGAGTGTTGTAGAAGATGGCTTCTTCCATGGGGAAGAGGCCTATGTCGAGTAGTGGCCTGTTGTAGGCTAATGATAATGGTGATGCAATTAGCTGGCATCATAATCCCAATCAACAGTGAACCCCTCATATTTGGGCCAATCAACTTTTTTACTCACACTAATCTGTCCGCGACATTTTTCAAACAATTGCAGATTTTTGTAATTAAACATGTTTTTTCTGTAATTTAATAGATGGTGTAACATGAATACATGCCATCCTACGTAAGTTCAACCTATTAAACCGGGAAATATCTTGTCGGAAGTACGATTTTTTGGTAACGCCAGAGACAATTTTGGTAACGCAGGAGACGCCGAAAGTGTCGGTGAAATAGTTGATTGGCATAATATAATGGAAAGTCTTAGAATAAATAATGAGATTATAAATTAACTAACTGTTATCATAAACTAATTTAACTTATTGGCCCATTTACGCGCATAACTTGATTGTACCCGGCTGCAAGTAAGCATAATTATTATAAAATGAGATCTAAATTGATCTAACTCGGCATCACAATGTCCCGACTAATTGCTTCGCAGAGCGAACCGCGCTCTCCCACATGCCCCCAAAGTGCAGTTGGCAGGGCGACGCCTGCCAAGCGCAACCGGCGCTGATTGTGCCGCGCTAAAGCGAACAATCATTACGGAACGTTTTTTAAAACCTTTGTTGCCAACTGACCTTTTGCAAAAGTTGAATTGGCTAGAGAGAACTCCAGGGACAGTGAAATTTAATGAGAAGTGGAATTGGAACGTGCACCTGAGGTCGTATTGTTAAACGTGCGGGACTGCGGGTGCTCGTAATTACATTCACCGTCTCTTTCTACCCTCAACCTTTTATGGAAAAGATATCGCGAATGCGATTATGATTACGGTTGCATTAATTTAGACAATATAGCTGCGGGTTGGATATGCTATGTAATGATAGATGTAATGTTATTAGAAATAAATAAATAAATAAATGGTTTTAGACCAATTTAGATATTATAAAGTATTGTGTGTGTGCCATGAATGTGGAGTCAATATACTCTGTTTTTAATCGCTTGAACGTGTCCCGTCGCATCAAGTATAACGACAGTGACAGGCAGTCATACTCATTATAATTTGAAATGTTGACATGAGTTGAAAAGAAACCGATTCAAAAGATTACGGCGCGACATTCGGAGCCCCTCGCTGCCTCGGTCTCGACCGAGATAACGTTACTAAAGGGTTTGGAACGCTTCGTGTAAGGTTACACGATGCAGTTCGATAAAAACTTTTTTTTTATAAGCCAAAACTATGTCGACTAGTCTAGTACTGTCAATCAATTTAAATCCAAGGCCTCTATAGAACCTTGTTACAGTGACGTTAACGCCATTTGATAAGCTTTGTTATAGACAGATAAAATTATTTAGAAAATTGTTGACTGTGCAGCTTATTGCTAGTCCCTTCAAAGTATCTACCGTCAAAAATTACGATTTTTTTCAATTACTCACAAATAGAAAAACTTCATTAGGATGCTTGCCTTCTAGCCACGTATAATTTGAAGGCTGACGTCGGAGGCAATTCGATTTAACGGGGAAAAACCGAGCCACCGCGTCTAGCAAAAAGTACAGCATTCGTCAATAGTAATTGATCTTTGATTGAGGTGAGATTGGCTTTACGTGATTAGTAGTCACATAATTAATGTCGATGATTCAGATTACCATGGTCCTCTGCGTACCTAGAGAGATCTTTTAAATCGTAATGTTTGTAAATTTAGGTACCTAATGCCATGCCCGTTAGCTCCTTCGCATCATAACGAGGGTCGACATTAAACGCTTGACCTGTTCCAAACGCGTGCTCGCTACCACCATACTAAACAAACACATTAACATTTTAATAGCAAAGAGGAAACGCACCAAAAAGATAATGAGCTATGTCACGTACCTCATTATATTTTTGGTGCTTTTCCTGAGGCGTTATAACTTGTTGGACGGTAATAAAGAACTTGGCGAATAAATATTGTGTTGTGTGCTTGTAAAATACATTGTTGCAGAACCAATAAATAACAGTAGTTTTTTTATTTCAGGAAACGTATTTTAATTACTATGATTTATTCCTAGGTCTGCGAGTATCGGTGGAAGGGATAGCATGTTATAGTTCAATATGGCATTCCGACGGGGAGCTTTTTACAAAATGGTGGACGTCTTTCGTTTCGGGGATACTTGTAGTGGTGGATATCCATTCCAACTAATTACTTGTATCTTCTTCCGGTGCCATCTCCTATCGGAGGTCGGCGATCATTAGGGCTATCCTAACCTTAGAGACTGCCGCTTGAAAGAGGGGTCTGGTACTCATTCCGAACCAGTCTCTAAGGTTTCTTAACCAGGAGGCACGTCTACGGCTAGGTGGTCTGCGGCCTTGTATCTTCCCTTGTATAATAAGCTGAAGCAGATCGTACATGTTGTTGTGCATTATAGGCCCCAAATACAACAGCTTCCTCAGTTTTATAGTACGTATCACTTTATTCATTCTCTGCAATACCGTTTCGTTCCTTATTCTATCCGTCCATGATATCTTCAACATTCTTCGTATCACATCTCGAAAGCCGCACTGCTGACTTGTACGCCTTTTAATAAACAAATTGATTTACTAAATTGCAAAAAAGAGGTGCAAATTAAATAAGTCCTAGATGGAACTCCATCTCTGATGTCTTGTGATGCCTTAAGAATCTTTATAAAATTGTGTATAGCGGCTACAAACGTAGCGTTATCAATGACGATGCTACAGGAATGCAAAGTAACAAAACAAGGCGGAGAAGGTTGCCGGAGCGCTCTGGCGCGAGTGACAGCCGTATAACGTAATTGATTCGATCGCCGAGGGCTGGCGCGGCGCCCTTTCCTATTTATTAGCTTCGATATTGTGATCGGAGTTGTGTTGTGATTCATCTATCAACAGTTCTTAAAACAGTTATATGATTTCATATTCTTAATGTAGGTGCTAATGAAGTAACTGCCGTTACGTACGTGTTGTAGTTTTAATGAGATTGACCGTTGATAGACTTTCAAACTAAAGTAAAGACGAAAGCCCCTTTTATTTAATTAACGAGTTTATAGATTATGTTAAGCTTCTCACGTCTTAAAATATTATTTGTAATATTGCTTCCGAAAATAAGTACCGATATCTGGCTCGCATTTTAGTCGATTCTTTGCTGCTGATTATAATTTTAAATCCGTGGTAGAAGTATTCCGAAAAGAGGAAAGGGAGCAAACGCATGAAAATAATTCAGGCTATGCCATGTGTAGTTGCTTTTTTTAAAATATTATGATGGCCAGATGATCCCAAAGGAAGACCAACGCCGTTCGCAAGACCAGCAGATAGCTGATTTGGGACCATTTCGTGACATGCATAGGTACCTATATTTTGTTTTTTTTTCTTTATTTTATTTTTATCCATTGTTTGTCACGAGTAAATGTTTTCTTTTTTTCTTTCTTTCTTTTAATAACGTCCTAAAATTTAATGTTGATTATTAGGCCAATAAATGAATCTTAATTTGAATCATTACCATACGGATTACACGCTCGCCTCATCCCATGTCATTTCATTTTCAACCATGATTAGGTATAAAACGTCTTGCATATCTTTCAACATTGTCATTCACCTTTTGTAACATCAAATCATGTTTTATACCTTCACGTTTGAATAGGTCATCTGCTTTAGCCGGTCTGTACCCGACGCCCTCTCGCAACCCGTCGCGGTCACGTCCTTTCAAAGGCAATCCTGAAGCCTTTATCCCTCCCGTCGGATTGAATCGGCTTTGAGTGGCTGGCAGCCCTGTCCGCCCTGCTCAGTGGGCGCGGGGCCTGAGCAGTGAGCAGTGAGCAGTGAGCAGCGGCGCGAGCGAAGAGCTGCTCACTGCTCGCTCGTGCGCTGCGCCGGATAAATTCAATTTGAAAACAAATGCTTGATGATTTTAACGTTGTATAATTTTACGCGACGACTATGAATTGGTATTAATGGTAAGCGGACGGTTATGCGCGGTTAGAGAAAACCGTGTGTTTTAGTGACTCTAAATTAGGTTTATTAGCACTAAAAAACCTGTAAACGTGTTGACAAAACCAATCGACGCAGCGCCGCTTTCCTCGCCGCCGTCGCACCTTCAAATATGTAAACGGCCATAAATTATTGTAAATTGTTGTAAATCGATCGCGAACTAGACCGCGACGCTCGATGAGGCCGGACTCGATGGATGTAGAAACTGCCGATCGTAACTTATGGAATCCTTCGCTGTTATGGCTCCCTCAATTTGGTTAAATTAGCGGTTAGTTGCGACACGACTCGAAATGTTTTGTCATCTTCAACTTACTTTATGGTATTCAATTTGCATTTTAGAAACCTTTTTCTTTAGAAGCGTCAATTTATTGCTACACGCCATGGTTTAAACTTTCGTTATATTCATTTCTAAACAACGATTTGAAACAGCTCAGTGATGAGTATTTAGAGTTACCGTAAAACTTCGTCAAAGCGCGGAAAATAGCTTGCGTAAAGTATATTGAAACTAAAAACCGGCCAAGAGCGTGTCGGACACGTCCGAAAAAGGGTTCCGTAGTCATTACGCAAAAATTAAGTAGGTAGGTAAGTACTTAACATTTTTCTAAGGATTTCGTATTTTGTACGGAATATTTCAAGTTTAGGTATATTTTATACCTTAGGCTGCTATTTACTCTTGAACTACTAATAATTCTCAACAAAACTTAACCATTCTAGTTTTTCTAAGTTTGATATTTACGTATACATTCGTACAAAATTACAACTTTCAACCTTTGATAGTCCCTAAGCAAAGCCTCGGACGAACGGACAGGCAGACAGACAGACATGACGAAACTATAAGGGTTCCGTTTTTGCCATTTTGGCTACGGAACCATAAAATGTTTCAATACTTTGACGGACGTTGATGAGATTCATCCCAACTCTTCTTTTGTTATTTTGTCCTTTTGTGCGTGCGAATGTGAATAGCCCAGCTTTACATTTTTCGCAATTCAGTTTCGATTTACCTACGTTGGTGCTTGCCGCATTGATTTTTAGGGCTGCCAGAACGAAGTTTGCTTTACATTGCTACTGATTTGCTGATCCTACTTTACATTGCTACTGAGTGCGGGTTTCTGGGGGAAGGCGATGGCTTTTTAAATAAGACTAGTCATGGCTAAGAACTCGTAGGGGATACGATATGTTTTGCGATGCAACAGCGACAACGCTCTCCAACGCAACTGCGTGACTTTAGCTCTACCATGTCTGCAATGGCGCTATGTTAACCTCCTGAAGCCCACCATGTAAATAATTTGAAAAAATTTTACAAAGCCATTAAAATCTTTGTTTCGAGAATAAAGTCAAATTGCCGTCAAACTGCCATGGTGTAAAACAATAGAAAAACAAAATAATTTTTACTTTGTTACATTGTCATAGAGTCCTAATTGCCTTGAACTTATTGTGTGCATTCTTTTGCACATTGGGCCGCACGACGTGCCAAGATAAGTCCGACAACGTTGCGCCACTCCATCCGACTTTGCTGGCAATAAGTGTTGACGTTTTTGTCATAGTGACTTTAGGTTAATTTGTACAATCAAGGGCAAAGATATCGCCAAACTTGCAAAAATATGTATACACGACTTTATGCACTTAACATTAAGGCCCTGGATAGAGCTGGCCATCATCCCGCTCGAGTTTCAAAGGGCTAACAATTTCAGCTCATTTAGACTCCCAGTGCCTGCCAAGCACCAGCAGATGTTCCTGCGCTCCGACTTCTGGCCGGAGGGTGTGGTGTTCCGTCGTTTTAGGGTAGCGACGACGACGACGTTCAAAAATCCCTAATTATTCATAGTTTTTTTGTATTTTTTATATTTTTGTTTTGTATAATTTTAATTTTACAGCGCATTGGTGTTTAACTGTAATGCTGTAATTTTTTGTCGGAATAAATAAATAAATAACTAAATACATATTTTTGCAACTTTGGCCGTGTCGATATCTTTGCCCTTGACTGTACATACCTAGTTTTTACTCATCTATAAATAAGTTAGTTGAAATAATTATGTTTAGTTGTTGCAACAACCTAACCCGTGCAATGCAAGTGCAGCGCCCGCTGCGGCCGCGCTGCGGTCGCGGCGTGCTGCGACGACACGACGCTGTTAGAACATTATGCTTTTCCTGTGGCGACACCAACCAGCCTGCTTTCGGTTACAACACTAATATTGAGGACATGAAGTAAGAAAATTTTATAGGGCTTAATGCTCATAGTCATTGACGACCAGATGGCCTAGTGGTTAGAGACCCTGACTACGAAGCTTGAGTTCCCGGGTTCGATTCCCGTGTCGGGGCAGATATTTGTATGAAAAATACGAATGTTTGTTCTCGGGTCTTGAGTGTTTAATATGTATTTAAGTATGTATCTATCTATATAATTATGTTTATCCGTTGCTTAATACCCATAACACAAGCTTCGCTAAGCTTACTTTGGGACTAGGTCAATTGGTGTGAATTGTCCCGTGATATTTATTTATTTATTTATTGATATAGCAAATTTAAAAAAAATTAAAAGACCCCGACTGACTATGAAGTTTTTATGTCCCGGATTCAATCGCCAGGGGCATATATTTTTATGAATAAAATGGATTAAGTATGTTGTGTTATGTAGTGTAAGTTTGCCTTTGCATGTTTACATCTCTTTCTCTTGTTTAATTGATATTTTCATGTGTTTTATATACAATGAAGAGTTTTACAATTAAATACAAAACAATACTTATATAAGAGTAGATTGTTTAATAAGGGACTAAAGCATTATGGTATTGTTTAGTTTCGCTGTAAACACTCAGTTCGTGTCGTACTGTCCCGCCCACGCTTATATAATTTAATACGAGAGTGAGAGGGACGTACGATACAATTTTTGAACTCCATAGTAACCCTGCTGATCTGAACAGACACCCGCTCGCGTGCTCCGCGGTCGCGTCCCGTGCGCGGGCGCGATAACGCCTCAATTATTTTTATCAAAACTGCTTCCATTTCTCTTTTCGTGTTACAACTCGATAGCAGTTAAACAAGCAGAGCAACTTTAAAAAGTTGTCTTTGTGCGAGCGGACAGACGGCGGGAGGGACCTTTGAGCTGTTGGAATTTTAATTAAGCCTTGCACGCTAGTGTTAAGCGATTTAAAGTTGAATTAACCTGTTATAGATCGTTGTGATCGGGGTGAAGTGTTCTTTCACTTTACGCTAATTTTATTATAAAGCTAATTAGCCCTGAGATCCATTTTATAATATTATAGGACGAACCTCTTCCCGTGGTTGTTGTAAAAGGCGACTTAGAGCCCTGATGTAACAGAGTTGCCACCTCAGATATTTTTTTTACCCTAACGCTATACGAAATTACCCTAAATTAGGCACTTTTTTTTAGTAAAAATAAATGAAACAATTACTATTTATTAATAAACTACCTAATAGCTAAACTACTACCGTTACCGTTACCTTTTCGAAACATTCTTGGAATGCATCCATAATAGTCTTGACTTCTTTTATTTGAAAACGTTTGCCCTTAAAAATACCCCAAATAATTTTCTAAATGTATGGTAAAATACCCTAAGGTGGGGACACTGTGATGTAAGAGGGTGCTTTGTTACTAACATCTACTAGCTCTGCGGTGTAGAAAGCAGGGGAATACTATTTTTCTTAGGAAAGTCATAGTGAAGGTTCATTCTGATCCTCAAGCTTCAACTGACAACCACCACTGTAGTGACATAAAGGGAGGAATAAAGTATCTTTACGTCAGTCGTAAATGTAACGGTGGGCACGGCGGCGCCAACCCCAATAAATATGTATCGCGCAGAAAATGCGCCGAATTTAGAAAGCCCGCGGCCGCGGACGGAATTTTTACACGCTCCGCGGCTGAGCCGACTCCGTAATGGAACCTGCCCCAAGAGCGAACGACTTCATTGTCATACTTTACAATCCACTGCTGATTGGAATTGGTCAAATCGCACAAATTCTCACTTAAAGGAAAGGGTTTTAGCAAGTATCACGTATCATGGCTGCCTTGATGCAAACAGCAGGTGTAAGACCAGCAGCAGCATTTACAGGTGGTAGGACCTCGTGCAAGGTCCGCCCGGATTGCTACCACCATCTTTTTCGCTAATACTGCCGTGAAGCAGCAGTGCTTGCACTGTTGTGTTTCGGTGTGGAGAGCAAGACAGCCGGTGAAATTACTGGCACTTGAGCTATCCCATCTTATAGGCCTCTAGGTTGGCAACGCGTCTGCAACTAACATCAGAAGACCCACTTGCTCGTTTGCCATCCAGTCGAATAAAAAAAAAAACAGCTACTATCATAACGGAAGCAACTGGAGGTCTATGGGGGAAACCTAATGTACAACAGTGGACGTCCTACGGCTGACATGATGATGACTATTATAACTGAAGATTTGCACGAAGAATCTTATTCCTATAAATTCTGTGAGTCGAACTAGGGAATGGGAGGAGAGTCGAGCCAAATCTCACGATATCTTACGATTTTATACGCATGGATCACGAGGTCGTGGAAATATCGAGACAAAGAGCAGCGTATGAGTTATTTGTGAGATTTAGTTATCTACATATTAAATTTCATCACCATTTCAATGAGACAGAGTAACCACACTCACAAACTTTCGTATCAATAATGTTAGCAGTGTGTTCAATTTGTAGACAATAGCTACTTTCTGCAGCAGCTATAATAGCAGCTATAATCTCCTGAAAAAGATAATAAGTTGGCTAAAAATGTTGCAAAGTAAGCAATAATGAACAGACGGAACACATTTCTATCTGTGATGGATCTACTACGGCAACTATGTATGAGTTAATAAATATTAATTGAGAGCGGCGAAGGAACGCAAGCCGCTAGTGCAAAGGTGTTGCGTCTCGGTCTCGGTATTTCTAGTTGGGTCCCGCACTATGAGTGTACTATATAGGGGCTTCTTTGTTTAAAATGGCAAAAACGGAACCCTTATAGTTTCGCCATGTCTGTCTGTCTGTCTGTCCGTCCGCGGCTTTTCTCAGAGACTATCAATGCTAGAAAGCGGTAATTTTGCACGAATAAGTACCTAAATTAAATATGCCGACAAAATGGTATAATAAGAAATTAAAAAAAACATTTCTTAGAGTACTTCCCATAATCGTAAAGCGGGGGTGTTTTTTTCCCTCATGCGATAATGTAGTGTGGGATATCGTTGGATAGGTCTTTTAAAACCATTAGGGGGTTGCTAAAACGATTTTTCAATTCAGTGATTTGTTTGCAAAATATTCAACCTTAAAGTGCAAATTTTCATTAAAATCGAGCGTCGTTCCCCCTCTAAAATCTAAACCAGTGGGTGGAAAAATCCAAAAAAATTCAGGATGGTCGTAAGTATATCAAACTTACAAGGAAAACTATAACGGTTAAGTTTTCTTAAGAATTATTAATAGTTAAGAGTAAATAGCAGCCTAAGGTATAAAATATCTCTAAACTTGGAATATTCCGTACAAACATGAAATAATTTAGAAAAATATTACTTATTTTTTTCGTAATGGCTACGGAACCCTATTTCGGGCGTGTCCAACATAACATGTTCTTGGCCAGTTTTTTTTTTACATCGCATCGCATTGCTGCCGTCCTACCGAAGAAGGCGGCAAAGTGACAAAAGTAACTTTCGAGAAAAACGGCAAAAACTTTTCAAAATTTTAAATACCTGTATCTCAGGCATAAATTGACTTACAAAAATTCTGATTACATTAAAATTTAGATAAAAAATCACGCCTTTTTATGTATATATTTTCATTTAAAAAAAATATAAATAGTAATAATTATGGAGGCTTTTATGTTATAGCTTAGGATTTGTGAATATTATTCGACGAAGAATAATAAGTTAAAAGGCCGTTAGCTATACCTTAGCGACTTTTAAGCTTAGTATTGTACATAACTTTTTTAGTGTTGTTATTTTAAATGAAAGTTAGGTGCGATTAATACACTAGAAGGTCGTTACTACGGATAGCCGCGGTATTGTCTATTATTGCTAGTAGAACATGTACGTTGCGTTATAAATAAAAACGAAGTTAAAGTATCTTAACCGTTTTAAAGCTTAGATGTTTTTTTAACTTTTGAATCAAAATTATCAAGCAACAGAAATGTTTACTCTCAATACATTAAAAAGCCGTAATACGTGAGTCACTCTGTAAATAACGGCATTTTAGGTTATGATAGGACTACAATTATTAAGAGTAATGCTGCGTGAGAAGCGGTAATGACAAAAAATTAAAAGGCATACTATATAAAAATCAACTATTTATTGTTCAAAAATAAAAAACTTCTAAATTATTACTTTCAATTAACATTATGATTATTGAACTGTGTTCATTATTTACTTCTCTAAAGTTTATAAATGAGATATAAAAAAGGGTGAATTTTCAGAGCAACTTGTTTGGCCGTCACAATTCGATTTTATATACGCTAGCGGAGTTTTAACATAATAAACATTGTTGACTTCAATTAAAGCTGAATTAAAAATATCACAGACTTAGAAACACTAACTGCAGTAAGCCTATGAAGCCTGTCCCACGCGCGGTTTTGGTGAATCAATTGACCATAACTTTGTGTCTAGGAGTTATTTTCCTAATAAACATAAATAAAAATGAAGCTAATTAAATAAAGCATTCTATTTTTACTTTTTCATACTAAATACATCTTCATTTAAAAGATAGGTGGATCACTTTTCTAAATATCGTCTAGCTACCAATATCAATTTGCACAAATACTTGCTAATATCTTAATGGTGAAAGATCATATCACTATGTTCGCATTTTTATGGAAAATTACATTAGTTGTGCTTTAGCTGTCACGCTGAATGAACCTCCAACTACCGAATTTTGTGTGCCTATCAGTAAGTAGGTACAAGCCTTTCGCGCGATGTGTTTTGTTTTAGTCATCTTAAAAGTAATTTCAGTGGATTCCCGTTGTGCGATATACGAGTACAATGATTTCAATTGAATGTTTATATTTTTACTTATTAGTTGTCTTGATTCTTATTTCACAGAATAGAGCTAATAGTACTGATGTATACAGTTTAGCAGTAATCGCAAAAGATACATTATTGTCGTAATATTCGGTACTGTAATTCCGGTGGTATTTTATATTTATATTTTATTAACTATGGTCATTATGACTGAATTTAACGGTAGTTTCACGTGAAACTGATTTGTTCACTCGCGTTTTGCTCACGTGAAATATAAAGGTACAGATAGATTATGCTCATTACTAGCACAAAATCTGATGAGCAATTACTACTGTGATACTAGCGTGTATGTTTATGAGATGTTTAAAGTAGGTATGCTTTTTAGTAGCATGCTGCCCATGCTGGCTATATCACCCTACTATCTTTGAGTGTACCTACCTACTACTTGAGGTAGGGGAGGAAGGACGAATGATGATAACAAGTATGAACGCGTCTGCGAATGAGCATGCTAGTATAGGTATGTCTGTCTTTTACAGCAGGTGCAAGTGCGACTTCGCAAATTATAAATTTTGGAAGGTCAAGCGAACCGATTTGACATTCGATTTATTTTGATCGAACCTACATTCAAATAAGTATTGGGAACTAAGATTAACTTAAAATAATAATTTAAAACTTTAATTCTTTACTTTATTAACATAAGTTATACACGGATATGTACACGTATATAAAATAAATTATAGTAATTTCAAACTAATTTCCTATGTAATTAATAAAACGTAATTTACTGTCACTATCGTAATTTCGGTAGCGACGTTTTTTCACTATATCGTATAGCTTTAACTTAGTTTTTGAATTTAAATACGAGTAGGTGCTTCTTGTATCATTGAAATCCTAATCCAGAAGAGCATTTCAACGAGTGATTATTTTCACCAAAAATTAAAAAAATAATGCCCACCAAAATAACGAAAAAAAAAAGATTTCAAAAGTTCACCCAAAACCTAAATTGTGCTTAAATCTGGATACAAAACTACTAAGGTAACGTTATTGACGTTAACCAAAAACTAAATACTTAAGTTCTTTTTAATTTTTAATAAAATTAAGCACTAATATTATTTAACACTAGCTTTTATTGCCTGCGGCTCCGCCCGCGTGGTGTTCGGTTATCGCAACTATGGGAACTGTGCATTTTTCCGGGATTCAAAGTAGTCTATGTTACTCTCGGGACCATAAACTATCTCTATGCCAAAAATCACGACAATCCGTCGCTCCGTTACGGCGTGAAAGCGTAACAAACAAACAAACAAACTCACTTTCCCCTTTTAATAGTAAGAATTGACAAAAATCTAGCCGCTTTTTTACTTATTATTGCTAATTAGCCGCTTTAAAAATATGATCGAACAAATATCAACCTTATGACACTGAGGTAAAAAGGCGGTCACCGCTTTATTGACATTTAAATGTATTATGTAATGTGTTTAAGTGTTATAGGCAAAAAGGCGGCTAAGATCCCTTAACGTCATTATAGAGTTTAATTTAAAGAATACTGCTTTTAAGCCTATAAACAAGTATGTAAATTCAGCTATGACAAATTCATTAAAACCTCGTTAAACGAACTTAACCGCTTTTTAAAGTATGAATGATCGATAAGCGCTTTTTAGCTTAGAAAAGTGTTATATTTTAAGCATGATATAAGGCGGCTAATGATACATAACGTCTTTTTAGCTTATTTAATACCAATCACGGCTTTTTAGATTATAAAACCCTAACAAAAATCAAAATATGTGTCGTTTAACTGCTGCTTATCTCGAGAACTAACTGTCATAGAAAAAAAAAGTCAATACCGTTCGACGCAGAATTTTTGTCTGAGTATGCACGTATCAAAAAGTTAAAAAGCCGCTAAAGTCCCTTTGCCGCCTTCTTCGGTAGGACGGCAGATTGATGAGCTTGCAGAAACTCGTAGTCTTGGCAGCTTTGCTTGCCGTTCGGAACATTTTCGAGAATTAGATTTCATGACAGCACACGGACCGGGCCCAGCTGCCGCTCGTCCGACCCCGAACCTTCACCGATTCACTCACACGCTCAAGACAGTATGTGTGACTCAACTCAAAAAAATTGCGTGTACTTAGTCTAAGATCCCACTATAAAACGACCTTCACTGAGCTGGTTAATGGATGAAAAGTATTTTATATTCAATGAACAGGTAAATCGATACTAGTAACGTGCACCGGTGTGTTTAATAAATTTAAGTTTAATTAAAATAAAGATTATTTTATTACGAATACGGTGGTATAGGGTTGTCTGCGAAAAATCAGTTCTGTCCTCGATGTTCCTCTCACGCTCAAAATGAAGCTTTAGCAACTTTCTTGTGCAAGCTGTACTTGCACATGCACCTTGTAACTGGCAGCTTTCTTGCTCAGAGCAATGTGTTGCACTTGGACAGGCGTGGCGGTGAAGGGAGGTGAAACTTATACTGCTTGGGGGTTTTCCAACTTAGTTGGTTATATTATTTTGGATTTTATATGATGTGCTTTGAGTTCTAACTTCATTTTCGGTCGAATCGGTTTTTGTGTCTACTGTTCGAACTAACTGCTTACTGTGCCCTTGGTGTAAGTTTTCGGTTACAAAATACGTCTCGATCGCGTTCGCGTTAAAATCTCAATTGTATGGGAACACGAACAGCGCCTCTAGCGGAACGTTTGCGATGTTCGTGTTTCCATATAAATTGAGATTTTAACGCGAACGCGATTGAGACGTATTTTGTAACCGAAAACTTACACTATGGGCACTGTTACATTGAAACTCCGTGATGTGTATTCACATCTTGTAGGTATAAGTACTATGACCGTCAACTGCATTTGTTTGTTTGCCAGATCCAACTGTTATCTTACAAGTTTAAACTTTGCGAGTAACTCGTGCCGCAGTAACGAGCGAGTTGACTCGTTTGAGTTGCAGGAGTTGTCCGGTACTCGCAGGTTGCAGTTGGAAGGAGTTGAGAGTTGTTTGAAAGTTACGAGGGGTTCGAGAAGCGGCTGACGTCGATATTTGACAAACGAAGCTCTCATGATGATTGGGAGACACATTTTGTGAGAGAATGGGATTTAGGGAACAGAATGGGATTTAGGGAACAGGCTTATTATGTGGCTTATATTATCTTATTACGTGTTACTGTAACTGGGCGAATATTCAGCGTTTTTGCAGCGTTTGTTTTTCGTCGTTAGTGTCTTCACATGTGTTATTAAAACAGCTAATGCTCAGGGTTGTTTTTTTATGAAAATTTAAGACAATGCCGATGCTGAATTTAGCGTGATTAAAATTCTTGTAACTTGTTTTCCGTTGTGTCTTATCGTTTGTCATAACTCTTTTTTCTCTGAATCTAATGATTGTTTAGAATTCTTATTAAATTAACCTAGCCTAACCTATATTTTTCTATAGGATGACCATTTAAAATCTTTTGAAAATTATAAGATTTCAGTGCGAAAAAAATTCGAACAAACGTTGATTAGGACAAAAATTACGGTATGACTAGCGAAGAGTATGCAAACTTTGGCGCTCCTGGGGCAAGTCCACATCGTGTTTTAGTTAATAAACAACACTGGCAGCCTGGATGGCAGCTGCAGCCGCCGTGTGGCGGGCGACGGGCGACGTGGCGCCGCGCCAACACAGGTTCGTAGCGATGGCAAGGTTCGCTAGTTTAACTAAGTAGGAAGGACATCAGATAAAACCTTTTATGTAATTGAGCTGTGGCCTACCAACACGTTTAATAGGCGCAACATCAAAAGTCCAGGCCCAAGATTATACCAACGGACAGAAAAACGTAGAACAGATCATGTTCAAAACACGAAACTGCGTTGGTGTGTCCATAATGTGGGTGTCAAAACGGGCTTTGGGCGATGAGCTCAAATCGTTACCAATTGAGTTCCGTGTTATGGCTGAAGAAGATAGCGGGTCAACTTGGATGGTTATAAAATCGAGTGACAGGAGCATATTTTTGCCTGAATGAGTGGCGGAGATGTGCCCACAGTGCCCAGTGATAATGGGACACTCATTGGACTAAACGAAAAATCTGATTGCTATTTAGCAAATTGTATGGAAGGTAAACAAGACACTCTGAAATCTGTCCTGGGTTCGTATGAGAAGTAAAAATTCTAGCCTAATCTCTCTTGTTCTAAAAGGAGGCCTGTTTTCAGCGTTGAGATGTTAGACACTGAATTATAAGCACGAAAGTACGTAAAGAGGTAACTCAAAGACAGAACACGACATGTATTGCGCAGTACTGTTCTGTACATGCCAGATAAATAGTTTCTTCATTGTATTACATTGTAGATCATTATAAAGCGAGGCAATTAAGTTAATTTGGAAGAGAAACTGTTTCGCTTCTCCGTCGGATAAGATCTCGGCTCATTTGCGGCAACATCATTAGCTCGGTTGTTTTAAATTCGTTTGCGGCCCAATTACATTGTCCCTGGTGCAACTTAACGGTGGAGCGATCGAGGCTCAGTATTGCTCGCCATTAGAGGTCATCACCGACGTCTTAAGACACTGGTCTTGTTCGACGGTATAAAAGCGATCATAAGAAAGTAATTCTAAGCCAAAAGTCGAGATTCTAAGATGCCAAAAGAGTCACAAATAAAGTTCCTAGATATTGTAACGTTGTGTTTTCTTCCATGACTCGAACTGCCCGAGATTCGATTAATCTGGCAATTATTTCAATATATTTTTTCCAGCTGGTAACTGGAAGAAGGATTGTGTTGACGGGGTCATCTCTGATTGGAGCATTTAAGTAAACAATTTTGTAGGGATGTCAGTTCAGGGATTTTTATCGGATTTCGGGGGAAATAGAACTTATTTATTTATTTGTGGAATAACATTTATTTAATTTACATTCATCAGGATTTGATACAGAATCGAAGGCTAATAACATCTAGTCATAATTTGGCATAGTAAATGTTTTCCCCACAATTGGTGGGATTCGGGGGAATTTCTTAGGGGCTTTTGATAATCCAAGCGATGTTCATACAGGCTTTGAGTAGGGCTGTACTGGAGCCTCCATTCCTCTTGACTTAGGCCTCCATCATGCGTGAGAGCTAGATCATTTTCCATCGAAGAAGAGACGAGGGTGACAGCCCCTATTCTGAATTTTTGTGGCCTCTATGGCACAAACGCAATCCATTTAAATTTTATTTTTGTGCAGCAAGTGAACTGTAAGTAAATTTGGTTAATGAAATATTGGTTAGATTCAGTGTAGTTCATGCGGCATGATTCTCATCCATGTGGTTAATTTCAGCACATGATTCCTTGCATGCGGCTGAGGGTGGGAAGACCAGCGTCGAGTTAATCCTGGGCTACAGTTGATATACTCCGGTAAGAATCATCTCAATCACTTAACCTCTTTGCCACATGCTTTTGCCTTTTTGCAAGTATCTAATCGAAGCAATTTCTTCTTCCTTCCAGCCGGTTAGGGTTTTTAGTTATCCTTCATTTTTAGTTTTTCTGCAATTTATTAGTTATCATTTAAACTTTTGAGTTTCATTAAAATTCCGTTTAGAATTTTCTAAATTAATTTTGTGGCATGATGATGCACATCATTTGGGTTTAAACCTTATATTTTTGCACCTCCAGTTGAGAGCTTAAGGTTTAGATAAACTCCAATTTCCGGGCTAGTTATTCATTTCTGTGTTCTGAGAACTAGCCATTTTTCGGTTGCATCATTGCCTTGGCTGTGCCTTCTGCACCTGCTTTTGCCACGTCTTTTCTTCCGTTGCTGAGACCAGAAGACTGTTCTGCATCCTGTGGGACCCGTGCGGCCAGCACCAGGGTCAGCGCATAGAGACGACGCCCCAGAGCATCGCGTTTGTCTCACACTGTGGTCGTCCTTCGCCTGCCGGACTGGTGTCATAGAGAGGTAGCTTCTGGCCAGGTCTGTAAACATTTATGTATATTAATTAGGAAAGTTATCATTTAAATTCAGTAGTTGAAAATTGAAATTGATGGCAAAGTTTTGATTTCCTTAGGGACTAACACCATTAGGCTTAAATAAATTGTGAAACTAGAATATAAGAACCGCCTTCTGCATCACACCCGCTTGCGGCTGAGCTAAATCTATTTTTGTAAATTGTCTGGTAATCTACTACAAGTGGTTTCACATATTAAGATAACTTTACGCTGTATAGAGTCGAAAGAGCAATAAAGATTGTGTTTACATACTAACATTTTTAATTTATATCCTTTAGATAGAGCCCTAATTATTCAGAGCACGCCTCCAGACAATATTTATGTATTTTCAGTGTAGCAACAGCTACTTTCAGTTTTATTCAGACATTCCGCATTGCCCCTTGGCTGTAACCCTGTCCGGGCTTATTTTCCGTACGGCACAAGGTGGCAATTGGCGCCCAACCGTTAATTTTGAGTTATTTTGAGTGCTTTGAGTAATTTTGGCTAATTTTTTTGTGTAGAAATCAACTGCCATCAATTTTCAATACTTAAGATTTAGTTTGTCAGGTTGAAACCAAATTTTACCTTTGAATGTAGTAGTCAAGCACATTTATGCCTTATTTTATTAAAAATTTCACAGTTGTAGTTATTGTTTCCAATATTTTCACCACAAATTGATATTTAGTAACATTTTCATAGTAAAAGTAACCTATAAATTTGTGAAAGTAAACGAACTTTCTTTGACAATTAAAGTGTCACATCATCACTTTTAGTATACCTATAGCTTTCTATACATCTATATTCCAGATTATCTATGAAAGGAAACCTAGTTTTGTTCAATTAACTTAATTTTTTTTGATGGTGAAAAATAAACATTGAAAAACAAAATCATTGTGAAATATTGCATATTTAATTATTGTAATCATTTATGCTACAACTTTATGTCAAAATTATGACCTAGAATTATAAATTGTGTGTGCATAGTGCTTAGACAGTGTCATTTTTTTTCTTACTGCATTTCCTACCTACTAGCAGTTTATTACTTACTAGTACTTACCTTTTATTTATAGCAGCATAATTACTTCCATTATATGCTATTTAATTGTGTTTTATGCTACATTTGTGCCAGCTAATTGTGATATTAATAAGTATTTGGGGAATAAAACACTTTATAAATTTTGCAATAGTACTTTAATAAGAACTTATATTCTGAAAATAACAAATATAAAACAATTGTTGAAACATATTAAACAATAGTAATTAAAGTTTGTAAGCCATTAATTTCAATTCAAGTTAGTACACAAATTTCAGTAAATTATGGAAAGAGTTATACAATTTTATTCACTTTTGAAAGATGAGTTGATTTATGAAGTTAAAATCAGATCAGAAACGCCACTTAGTTCTGTTGATGGTTTGAGAAAGCAACTTAAGAAATTGATTATTGAATGTCCTTCGGAGGCTATTTTGGAGACTGACTTTGCTGTTGATTCCGAGCTAAAAACAATTACTGACAAGTTGATTGAACTGAGGTCATGTGTTAACAGGTACTCTGCAACATCTGATAGGTACTCATTAAATAGGTCAAAGGCTTTGGGTTATCATTTATATCATCGCTTGTTTAGAATACAGGTTCACTCGGATGCAGATAAGCTTCAAGTTAAATCTGAACTTTCATCAGAGTTAGAGTCACTGTTGGCTATTGTTGAAACTCCAATACCATCTCCAGGTACAATTGAGGACAACGAGATGTTTTCTTCACTTTCACAACAACAATTACAACAATCACAACAACAATTTGAGTGTTCCGGCGATAAGAATGTTTCAAAGTGGGGTGTTAAATTCAATGGCACCACAGACGTCAGGTCATTTTTAGAACGCATAGGTGAACTTCAGTTGGCTTTTGGTGTTTCAGATTGTAAATTATTCAACTCAGCGGCACAATTGTTTGTTGATAAAGCATTGTTTTGGTTTAGAGGCATAAGGCAGGAAGTTTCAACCTGGAACGAATTAAAGGAATTATTATTGAGGGAATTTGATCCAATTGATTATGATTATAGGTTATTAAGTGAAATTCAGTCTAGAACACAGGGAGTGGACGAACCTGTTCACATTTATTTTGCGGTTATGTCTTGCTTATTTTCGCGTCGTAAGGTACCGCTTTCTGAGGAAGCCAAGCTAGAAATATTGCTGCATAATATTAGGCCCAGCTTTTCACAACAGCTAGCGTTGGTAAACATTACCTCAGTAGCGGAACTGAAAGAAAATTGTCGTAAAGTAGAAGCAGCGCGACAGCGAGCTGAGATGTTTTCGGAACCTTCCGCGAGATCATCCTCGAACATACTTGGTAGTGAGTTTTTGTATAAAGGCAAAACCAAGCCCATAAATTCAGTTTCTGTTCCCACTGCCAAGAGTTTCGAAAGTAAATCGCAGTCATGTTTTGCTTGTGCGCAGCGTACTACGAACGCTTCTGTCAATGTTCCCAAACAATCGAATGTTCCATCCACGCAGGCACGGGAACCCGTTTGTTATAAATGCGGCAAAACACGGCATAATTTTAGGTATTGTAAGGCAAAACCAAGTTCTGATAAACAAATCAGATGTTTTGGCTGTGGAATGACAAACGTCAAAATAGCTACTTGTCAAAATTGTAGTGTTCACAATAAAGCTAAAAAGGCTGGTTCACACTCCCAGACAAAAAACTGATTGACCAGAATCGTAGTTCAAAAAATATTAATAGTAAATCTATTTCAAAATTTTGTAATTTTAATTCGATCGCTACGGTTCTGTTTGCACCAAATAAAGATGATGTTCGGCCATATTTAAAGTTTAGAGTAAATAGTTTTGAAATTTTCGGATTACTCGATAGTGGAGCGTCAATTTCGATTTTGGGTAACAACGCTCACATCGATTTTGTGAAATTTGGTTTTACCATACAAAATACACAACCAACATCGTGTCATGTTGCAACTGGCGTACAAGTCGAAACAATTGGGTACATTTTTGTTCCAGTAACATTTAATAATGTAACACACGTTATTAAATTTTTTGTTATACCCACTATTGTTTCAGACGTCATTTTGGGTGTAGATTTTTGGAAATGTTTTAATTTAGCGCCAGAAATATTTGACAACATTGACTATATAGTGACACCACAGACGTACTTTAGGAACTGTGGTATTAATTCCGAACCAGTACATACGATTCAGTCATACGATCATTTGACATCGGCACAGCGTGAACTAGCAGACGCAGTAGTGAGGAAATTTAGGGACATTTCTTTTGAGGAAAAGGGGCTAGGTAGAACTACTTTGGCTGAGCACACTATCGACACTGGTGATGCGCCACCGGTAAAGGTGAAACAGTACCCACTTTCACCGGAAAAACGTGCAGTTTTAAGCGCCGAGCTCGATAGGATGCTTCAGTTAGACGTAGTTACCCCTTGCGAAAGTCCGTGGAATAACCCTGCGTTATTAGTGCGTAAGTCAAACGGTGACTGGCGTTTTTGTTTAGATTGTAGGAAATTAAATTCGGTCACGAAGGGGGACTCGTATTCTATTCCGTATATTCCGCAAATTTTGGACAGTTTAAAAGAAGCGAAGTACCTGACGTCGATCGATTTAAGTTCCTCTTTCTGGCAAATACCTTTAGCAGAAAGTTCACAGGAAAAGACTAGTTTTTCCGTACCAGGTCGCGGACTTTTTAAATTTAAAGTCATGCCTTTTGGGTTATGTGGAGCACCTGCAAGACAGCAGCGGCTCATGGATAGGTTGATCGATCACAACATTACGAGTGACATCGAAACCGGTTTAGCCTTTTGTTATATTGATGACATAGTGATCTGTTCATCAGATTTTCAGACCCATTTGGTACTTTTGAATAGAGTTTTGGAAAAATTGAAAATTGCCAATTTAACGATTAATTTTGAGAAGTCCAAGTTCTTCAGAAACTCTCTGAAGTACCTTGGATATGTCGTAGATGAGTTCGGGTTGCGTACTGATCCCGAAAAAGTCGCGGCAATTTTGAATTTTCCCATTCCGACCACTTCTCGGGAAGTTAAAGTATTTTTAGGGACGTGCTCGTGGTACCGTCGATTTATTCGAAACTTTTCGACTATAGCCGCCCCTTTAAATAAACTTACGGCAAAAGGGAAGAATGTTCCTGCCTTTCGGTGGTCTGAAGAAGCAGAACAGGCATTCAATTCATTGAAGAACGCATTGGTGTCGGCACCTATTTTGGCAGTGCCAGATTTTAATAAGCCTTTTGTTGTGCACTGCGATGCTTCTTCATATGGATTGGGTGGCATGCTTAGTCAGACCATCGATGGACACGAACATCCTATCGCTTACGTCAGTCGTTCTTTAAATAAAAACGAACGAAATTACAGCGCGACCGAGAGGGAGGCTTTAGCTGTTTTGTTTTCTGTAGAGAAATTTCAGGCGTATTTGGGCTCGCGTCATTTTAAGGTCATAACTGACCACGCGTCACTCAAGTGGTTCATGAACCTGGAGAACCCGTCAGGCCGTTTAGCTCGTTGGGGGTGCAGACTGTCTCAATATGATTTTGAAATTGAGCACAGGAAAGGCACCGACAACGTAGTACCTGACGCGTTGTCTAGGCTCATGAAGGTTGACGCTATAAACACGACGAGCACTAATGACGTTGCGAACGACCCGTGGTACGAAAACATTTTGAACGGTTGTAAGTCATTTCCAGCGAACTTTCCGAACTTTTGTATTAAGGACGGCATATTACTTAGATTATGTAAGAGTAAATACAATTTACTCAGTGAATTCGACTGGAAGGTGGTAGTGCCGAAGTACGACCGAATAAAAATTTTGAAAGAAAATCATTGCGAGCCTACAGCCGCGCATTTAGGAGTTTTTAAAACTCATCGGCGGTTGTCCTTGACATATTTTTGGCCTGGCATGCATAAGGATGTCGTGGAATTTGTAAAGGCGTGTGATGTGTGTTCCGCCTACAAGCATTCGCAAAAACTGACTCCAGGATTGATGGGCCAGCCAAAAGTATGTCATAGACCATTTCAAGTAGTCTCGATAGATTTAGTAGGTCCACTACCGCGCTCTCGGTCGGGTTACACGTTTTTGTTTGTAGTGACATGCTGCTTTTCGAAATACACATTGATGTTTCCACTGCGCCGTGCAACTAGTGCTTTAGTTGCCAAACATTTTGAGAACCACGTTATCTTGGCACATGGGGTACCAGAAACCGTTGTAACTGACAACGGAGTCCAGTTTACAGGTACAGAATTCAGGCAACTCCTGAAAAAGTACAATGTACCAAAAGTACATTATGGTCCACGCTTCACGGCTCAAGTGAATTTGGTAGAACGGTACAACAAAGTTATTATGACTGCAGTAGCTTCTTACGTAGAAGAAAACCACCGCTCCTGGGACGAGCACCTGCACCGTATTCAGTTCGCCATAAACAGTGCAGTGAACGAGTCCACGGGGTTTTCTCCATTCTTCCTAGTACACGCTAGAGAACCAGTCATAAATGGGTCATTCTACCGAGACACCGATCAAGATTATAGCGTTGGCGTTCCGCGGGAGGAGTATGCCGGTGAATTTGGCTGTTTAAAGTCAATTTTTGAGCAGGTTCGGTCTCATCTTTTAAAAGCGCATAGCACTAACTCTAAGTACTACAATTTAAGACGCCGTTCAGCAAAATTTTCAGAAGGAGACGTAGTTTGGAAACGTTCTTACGTACAAAGTGACGCGCAAAAATTTAAGATGGCAAAGCTCGCGCCAAAGTACGTAAAATGTAGAGTTAAGAAAGTCTTGTCTCCTTTAGTTTATGAATTGGAGAGGATGGATGGTCATCCTATTGGTTCTTGGCACATTAAAGACCTGAAAGCGTAAAAACGTTTCCACTCAGCGGGTGAACAGTGGACGCGCGGCCCGCATTACGATTTCTTTTGATCGCCGCGCCGCCATTGTTGACTACGCGTGAGAAGACGTCACAGTAGCAGAAGTGATTCGAGCGGTGGACGCACGGCCGTTTGCTTCGGCCGGCTGCCGTGCTGCCATGGTTCGGGACACTGACGTTACTTGGATCAATTCCTTAAGATAAGAGCTTAGCATTTGAGTGTTAAATATTACGATATATTTAATCACAAACTGTTAGGTGTGGTGCACAGACATAGCTGTGGCACTACTACTGTGAGCGTGATGTATGGTAGAGTATTTAGGTAGATAATGATGAATTCTTAGGGCGGCTCTATCTTAACTCAACATCATCAAGAGTAGTCTTTAATATGTGTACAAGCAAAGTTATGTATACCTTTGGTACCTTGGGTACCTCACCAAGTTATAACAGTTTATGTCAATCCGTGTTTCGCATTCAACTTATCGGGGTTCCGTGCATGAGTGGATGCGATGTTTTGTTGCACGGTGATAATTTTGTTTTGGTATCTCGAGCCCGGGCGAGATAGATTTCGTTTCCTCAGACAGCAGGTAGCGGATATTTTGGTTTTGTAATTCCTCGGAAACAGGAATTTGTATCCGAGCGAGATGTTTAGGTAATCTTGGTGAAGGGTTTAGGTTATATTTAGTAACTTTTTCGAGATGTTTAGGTAGAGATATTTCGGAACAAAGGTTTTGTTTATATTTCGTTAGGTTTTGATAGTAGTTATGACTTTTGTGTTAGGTTTCGCCCGGACAAGAAGAGTCTATATTGAGGAATGCTGAACATCGGTCCTGGCTGTTGGTAATTAGCCTCTTCAGCACAACATTGCCGTTGTGCTGGGGATGCTAATGGTTTGGTTCACAAATATGGAATGGTTGCATTTTGGTTATTCTGGTTTTTAGTAAGATACAAAGGTTTTTTGGTATATAACTTTGGTAATCCATACTCTTGGATGTTATATACATTTTTGTCCTTTAAAATAGATTCATTAAGCACAATCATAGGTTTAATTTTGATAGGTATTCTTCTAAACATTTGAGTTATGTTCTGTAGCTGCGTAGGTTGTTCGAGCCTTGGGTGGGTTCTTGCATGGGAGATTTTGTTGACCTCCTAGGTTGTAGAGCAGAGCGCTGAGGGCAGCGTACGGTTCACCTACGTTGAACCTTGAGTGGGGAAGGGGGGTATTGTAACGTTGTGTTTTCTTCCATGACTCGAACTGCCCGAGATTCGATTAATCTGGCAATTATTTCAATATATTTTTTCCAGCTGGTAACTGGAAGAAGGATTGTGTTGACGGGGTCATCTCTGATTGGAGCATTTAAGTAAACAATTTTGTAGGGATGTCAGTTCAGGGATTTTTATCGGATTTCGGGGGAAATAGAACTTATTTATTTATTTGTGGAATAACATTTATTTAATTTACATTCATCAGGATTTGATACAGAATCGAAGGCTAATAACATCTAGTCATAATTTGGCATAGTAAATGTTTTCCCCACAATTGGTGGGATTCGGGGGAATTTCTTAGGGGCTTTTGATAATCCAAGCGATGTTCATACAGGCTTTGAGTAGGGCTGTACTGGAGCCTCCATTCCTCTTGACTTAGGCCTCCATCATGCGTGAGAGCTAGATCATTTTCCATCGAAGAAGAGACGAGGGTGACAGCCCCTATTCTGAATTTTTGTGGCCTCTATGGCACAAACGCAATCCATTTAAATTTTATTTTTGTGCAGCAAGTGAACTGTAAGTAAATTTGGTTAATGAAATATTGGTTAGATTCAGTGTAGTTCATGCGGCATGATTCTCATCCATGTGGTTAATTTCAGCACATGATTCCTTGCATGCGGCTGAGGGTGGGAAGACCAGCGTCGAGTTAATCCTGGGCTACAGTTGATATACTCCGGTAAGAATCATCTCAATCACTTAACCTCTTTGCCACATGCTTTTGCCTTTTTGCAAGTATCTAATCGAAGCAATTTCTTCTTCCTTCCAGCCGGTTAGGGTTTTTAGTTATCCTTCATTTTTAGTTTTTCTGCAATTTATTAGTTATCATTTAAACTTTTGAGTTTCATTAAAATTCCGTTTAGAATTTTCTAAATTAATTTTGTGGCATGATGATGCACATCATTTGGGTTTAAACCTTATATTTTTGCACCTCCAGTTGAGAGCTTAAGGTTTAGATAAACTCCAATTTCCGGGCTAGTTATTCATTTCTGTGTTCTGAGAACTAGCCATTTTTCGGTTGCATCATTGCCTTGGCTGTGCCTTCTGCACCTGCTTTTGCCACGTCTTTTCTTCCGTTGCTGAGACCAGAAGACTGTTCTGCATCCTGTGGGACCCGTGCGGCCAGCACCAGGGTCAGCGCATAGAGACGACGCCCCAGAGCATCGCGTTTGTCTCACACTGTGGTCGTCCTTCGCCTGCCGGACTGGTGTCATAGAGAGGTAGCTTCTGGCCAGGTCTGTAAACATTTATGTATATTAATTAGGAAAGTTATCATTTAAATTCAGTAGTTGAAAATTGAAATTGATGGCAAAGTTTTGATTTCCTTAGGGACTAACACCATTAGGCTTAAATAAATTGTGAAACTAGAATATAAGAACCGCCTTCTGCATCACACCCGCTTGCGGCTGAGCTAAATCTATTTTTGTAAATTGTCTGGTAATCTACTACAAGTGGTTTCACATATTAAGATAACTTTACGCTGTATAGAGTCGAAAGAGCAATAAAGATTGTGTTTACATACTAACATTTTTAATTTATATCCTTTAGATAGAGCCCTAATTATTCAGAGCACGCCT
The DNA here is from genome assembly GCA_037349165.1 of Choristoneura rosaceana. Taxonomy (NCBI): domain Eukaryota; kingdom Metazoa; phylum Arthropoda; class Insecta; order Lepidoptera; family Tortricidae; genus Choristoneura; species Choristoneura rosaceana. The sequence continues at coordinate 141,755 of JAZBNJ010000044.1, forward strand.
CCAGACAATATTTATGTATTTTCAGTGTAGCAACAGCTACTTTCAGTTTTATTCAGACATTCCGCATTGCCCCTTGGCTGTAACCCTGTCCGGGCTTATTTTCCGTACGGCACAAGGTGGCAATATATTTGTTACAATAGATGTAAAAAGGCCCTTGCGAGTGGAGTCGCGCACTGATGATATCACACAAAAAAACAAAAGAAATTTGTATTTCATAGTGTTTCTGTGAAAAACATTGTAAGTTTTTTCAGTTCAGTGATTTACGGATTTTTCTTTATTATTTTGTAGGTTAGGTAGTGAGATTCTCGATTTGTATGGAAACACGAACAGCACCTCTAGCGGAACGTTTGCGATGTTCGTGTTTCCATACAAATTGAGATTTTAACGCGAACGCGATCGAGACGTATTTTGTAATCGAAAACTTACACTAAGGGTATGCTAATTTGTCCGTAGCTTGCCTCACCGGATACAGTACTATATTTTATAAGAACCGGCGCTATTTATAACATTTATCGCCGGCATCATGGCACAACATTTCGTTTCCTGTTCCGATCGCCGCAGATATTTTATGTCAAACAGCTCTAGTTTTATCTTCAAGCAGCCATTTCCTGAATCACCTTCATGTCAATTGATAGGTACGGGTGTGTTTTGTTACTGAAAACATGTCTCACGAAATATTTATTACCATCAGCTTGTAGCAAAAGATATACTTCGATTGTAAAAAGCCTAGTGGTTGGACTTACTGCCTCTCAAGTATAGAGGATCGTGGGTTTAAATCCCGGCGCACACCTCTGAGTTTTTCGAAATTTATGTGTGAAATTATATTTGAAATTTACCGCGAGCATTACGGCGAAGGAAAATATCGTGAGGAAATCTATGCAAATCTGGGTAGCAATTCAATAATATGTGTGCAGCTCCCAATCCGCACTGGGCCCGCGTGGGAGCTACGGCCCAAGCCGTCTAATTTTCAGAAGAGTAACTACGTGTCCTATGGGTTGGGATGATAACAAAAAGATTGAGATCCGTCCGAAAAAACTGGGGACCCTTTAGAGGTTTTGTATCAGTCGGTAGGATCACTTTGTTGTCCTTTCGTCCGTCTGTCAGTCAATTGCCCCTTTTTCTTAGGAATAAATGGAGGATTCTGGGTATACCTACGTCGAGGGAGCTAGCAATAAGTCCTGGGTTATAACATTCGTAATTGTATTTCTACTTGATGATCTTTAGATTTTTAACCCCGATGCAATAAGAGAGAGAGAAAGAGAGAGATGTTATAATTTTGATGACGTCTGGCAATGCCATCGTAGCTCTCAAAGGCATGGACCGATATCGATGCGGTTTTTTGCGCTGGTTCTTAGCTGTGTTTGATAAAAATCGGTTCAGCCGTTTTTGAGATATTAAACAATGACAATTGTCGGTGGTTAAGTTAGGTTATTTCCATTCTGGCTATGGAACCCTAAAATCCGTCTATTCAGTGTGCATGCGCGCAGTCTGTGCGTGCGACGCGTATTTGCATTTCCCTGCGGCTGCGTGCACACACGCGTTTAGCAACCGAGCGGAGTGCTAATGGCTCTGCACCACCGAGAAAAGGAATGGTTACCATCTTCTGACATCATTTTGCTTAATCTTACTAAGTATTATTGTGTTGAGTACCTATAACATACAATAAATAAATAAATATCACTGGACAATTCACACCAATTGACCATAGTCTCAAAGTAAGCTTAACAAAGCTTGTGTTATGGGTACTAAGCAACGGATAAACATAAATATATAGATAGATACATACTTAAATACATATTAAACACCCAAGACCCGAGAACAAACATTCGTATTTTCATACAAATATCTGCCCCGACACGGGAATCGAACCTGGGACCTCAAGCTTCGTAGTCAGGTTCTCTAACCACTAGGCCATCTGGTCGTCTAAAATAAATATTTTGACTTTGTTAATTCCAATCCCTTGGGATTATCTATCAGAAGTTTTTTTTAACAAAAAGATAAATCCGACTCCAAAAAAAAAAAAAAAAGGAACCGACTACTAGCTCAAAGTCAGTGTCTCAGTACGAGCCAGCTGGTCAATTATTCCTGACCTAACGCATGATTTCTTGTTGTTGTCTTTTTGTATTACTTTGTGTTTTATGTACAATAAAGTATTTACATATACATACATACATTTCTGTACAGTACCTTAATATTACATAATCGTTGTCATTCCATGTTCATCCCAGCCTATATTCATCCCACTGCTGGGCACAGGCCTCCTCTCAGAATGAGAGGGCATTCCATGTTATTCCGTCTGAATCGGAGTGCCGAAGGAGCGAGCATTGGACTACTGCCACTTGCACTATTACTTATTCTGCGCTACTCCCGACTACAGCACGTCACCTGCGTCTACGCATCGCAAGTGGCCCTTCCAAGGGAAAGTAACGGGCAATCATTCAAGCAGCAAGAACACCATGCAAAACTAATAAGTAGCTTAAGTTCAGTTCTTCTTTTCTATCTCTTTCGTACCCATTTAATCCATATGGCATTGCCTCTTTCTCATAAACAGCTGTGCAAGCACCGGAGCGATGCAAATGCGTTCTGCTCCATTTGCATAACTAGTTTCATTTAACTTGATTGAAGTTTTAATTATGCTAAGTTTGAATGGTTATTCCGAGTGCCTGCATAGTAAAATGTCGATTATTAACATAATAGTTACATTTATGTAGATGATTTATTCGGAATTTTTGTCGACAAAACATACTTTAGTGCCTAGTAGCACTTTGTTTCCTGCTATATTATTATGTAAAATGCTTTATTGCCGCACTGTGTCCAATATTAGAAGGACGTACGAGGGACTAATCCATGTTTTGCTGGACTATCTGTGTAGTCTGGAAGGCAAAGAGAAATCACAAAGTGTTGTTGTTGTGTGCAGGTGGTAGGACCATGTGCAAGGTCCACCCGGACTGCTACCACCATCTTGCTCGCTAATCCTGCCGTGAAGCAGCAGTGCTAGCACTGGTGTGTTTCGGCGCGGAGAGTAAGACAACTGGCACTAGAGGTATTTCAACTTAGGCCTCTAGGTTGGCAACACATCTGCAATACCCCTGGTGTTGCAGATGTTTATGGGCGGTGGTGATCTCTTACCACCAGGAGACCCACTTGCTCGTTTGCCTTCCAGTCGAATAAAAAAAAAACCAAATTAGTTTAAAGCATCCACAAGAGACAGCGGCGACATTTTGGTTATTTGATACACACTAGACACTAATCCAAATAAGAGAGCGTGTTGATTTAGCCGTCTCCGACCGACGAGTATTTGCTTTTGAAGTCACACACAGACATAATACTTAATGCTGATGTACTTTAAACACGGGGTGAGCATGTTTCGCAAGTTCCAGCGAACTGGGATGACACTTGATACTGTAGTTGCTTTGAAAGTTTGAAAGCGTTTTATTTAATACTAGCTTATGCCCGCGACTTCGTCTGCGCGGATCTAGGTTATCGCGCAGTGGCGCCCTCTACCGGAGTAAAAGGTATCCTATGTTGATACTTGGGGTTCAAATCAAATTTCATCAAAATTGGTTCAGTGGTTTTGACCTAAAAGCGTAACAGACAGACATGCAGAGTTACTTTTGCATTTATAATATTAGTAGGAATGAAAGAACGGAAGAAAAAATCCCACGGGTCTTGATTAAACACGTTTGGGCATACCCCTACCTATTGCATTACCTGTTCGCAGTCTAAACGTAACTTCCCAAAAGTTGGTTTGGCAAGAAAAACTGGATAAAATTAGAATAAAAGCGAAAGTTCTCACATAAGGTGGGCGAGTGAATATATTAGTCGCCACATCCACGTCACGCTCACAATATACAGTTCGTATCGTACCGTCCGTCCCACTGACTCTACTTTATTTAATACGAGAAAGAGAGGGTATTCACGATACGAACTTCGATTTTAGAATAGAACAGTAGCGGTGTCTAACGCCCGAACGCTCGCAATCACATTCACTATCTCTTTTCACCTTCAACCTACACCGTGTGACAGAAGGAAGTGGTGAAAAAGATTGTGATTCCGAATTTAATTTAATTTGTAGTATCATATGTGAGACATTTTTTTTTCCTAATTGTTTTAATTAGCCGCCACTCCATTTAGCCACGACTGGCTGGCCCTCTACAAATCGTATTTTTTATCACAGTTGGGTTGAACGTTGCTAGAACCACCCGGGTATCAGGTTTCGAGTGTCGGGCCCACGTAAGATGATATCTGCTAAACTGGGACGCTGTGGGCAGTCGAGCCGATACATTATAAGTTAGTATGTATAGTCACGCGAAATAATATAAATAAGATACTACAGACAGTATTCCTGAGCTTCTGGGTCAATGAACTAATTTATTTAGCAATTTTACCGTGCAATTATAACTTTCGCGGGACGACTTGAATGAATCTTTTCAAAGACGGATCCGAAAGGGGTGTTGACAAAGGGCGGACTGACAGTGACGGGTATAAATGACGGCGAATGCAAAGGGGATGAGTGAACGATTATTTTATCACGTTTGAACCTACTTGAATATGAATAAGAAGACTAAACATGACTACGGACAAATGTATATCCGCTAGAAGCGATGTGTACTTGCTTATTTAGTGTTTTGTACTAGTAATAGCTAATGCCCGCAGCGGGAACTTATACGTTTACAGGTAGAAATATAGCTTTTGTTACTGCGGGTTATGGCTTTATATAAGTTTGACCGCTATGTGTTCTGTCTGTCTGTGTGTTTGTTTGTGGCACGGTAGCTCTTAAACCGGTGGACCGATTTGATTGCAGGTTTTTTTTAAAATAAGGTTTTCTAGCGACGGTTCTTAGACATGTTTCATCAAAATCGGTTCAGCTCAAAGTTCGGTTTTTCAACTTATTGTTGGTTAGGTTATCATACCTATGATAGGGGCAAATGAGTACGCTGGTTACCTGATGGAAAGCAATCACTGTCACCTGCTACTCTTTTATACAATCTGACTTTTGACAAAGACTGTGAAATGATCTTAGGTATATATGAACAAAAATCGGAGCATGAATGCGAGACTGCGAGGTCACTCTCTGAAACTGATACGCACCCTAAGTACAAGCAACCCCAGGCGCCATTTCCTGGGCAACCGCATCGTGAAACAGTGGAACAGTTTGCCCGAGACAGTGATCAGTGCACCCTCAGTGAATTCTTTTAAAAACAGACTTGATAAGTACTTTGAAGACAATAACACAAGTGAACAATGTATGCACGCATCAGCTATAAGCTGCCTGTGCATTATAAATAATAATAATAATAATAAAAATGTTTCTGGCAATTTATCCAAAATGCTAATTACCAGGAACTTTCCACCAATAAACTGAGCTGAGTCGAAATGGAAATCAAGAAAATCACAGTGTAGGTATAGATTTAACTCCCGTATTCATTATTTTAGAATTAGAATTACAATTAAACTCACTTTTTGTCTGTACCTGACTGAATGCTCCTCTCATTCACTCAAAGGTTGACTGGTTGACTGGTAGAGATCCCTTAAACGTATAAGTTCGCCTTTGTACATATATTTCATTTCTTTTCAATTGTGTTTGTTTTACTTATTTTGTACAATAAAGAGTTTACATACATACATACATACAATTTTGCTATTGATAGGATCAAAGGGGCTTAATTTCCAACATACACGAGATGAATCGGACTTTTTGAACAGTTCTCTGAGGCTGATCTCTTGATCTTTAGCATGCCCGCGGGTCAGGACCTCGCTCCTCCGAGCCTCCCGTCAGATGCCTCCCGTCAGACGCCTGCCGTGAAGCGAAACAATTATGCAAAGCTATTAGACACGGAGTGAGTCGTGCTTATCTTATCGCTCATTTAAATATCGTGTCGGGCTATCACAGACAACGGGTACAGTTGGTTATCTCGGTCACTCTTCAGCGGTGGCTGGATATGCTTGAATTATTTCCCCACAGGGACCTATGTTTCACCCGACCGATGTACAGTTATCTGCATTAATATCTGCCACAGAGGAGCGTGCAAAAATATCTGACAAGTACAGTGGGGGTAAAAAAACCTTCGTCAGTTATTAAATTGATTCCTTTACAAACTCAGAGACTCTTAGTACGTTTTGAAACCAAAGTATTAAGTAGACAAGTGCATATCAAATTATACTTACTTGACATGATAACAAGAGTCAAAATAGTATAAACCTTTAACATAATATCTATTTTCATATCAATACAAAACCTCTTTAATAAACAACTTCAAAAAGTTTCAATCAAATAAGTAATGTTCTATTAATTTTCAGTGTTTGTCAGTGCCAACAAGTGCAAGTGTGTGTTTGTGTTCTTACAAATAAATGTTTTTGAATTTGAATTTTGAATTTGAAGGTGTGGTTTTAGGGTTGCTATGGTCACCTGATTATGTTTAGCAGGTTGACAGGTTGACGCAGTATGTCCTACTCAATCGGTAAAGCAGATTAGCGCTCATACTGAGCAAAGGAAAATAGATCTTACGGTGACGAACCTTTTTCTACTCCGACTGTACCTACGACCGGTCCTAGAAATAGAGTCGTGTCAGATATGTATGCACGCTTGTTCACAAATATTGATGCCGGTGACTGTACACTGAACGGTATGGCTATGAGTAGATTCATATGTTCATCATCATCATCATCTCAGTCTATATACGTCCCACTGCTGGGCACGGCCTCCTCTCAGAATGAGAGGGCTTGGGACTAAGTTCCTTGGGCCCAGTGTGGATTGGGAACTTCACACGCACCATTGAATTGCTTCGCAGGTTTGTGCAATGTGCAATGAAAAATTGCACTTTGAAGCTATTCAGCTTGCGAATAAATCACTATATCGAAAAATCGTTTTAGCAATCCACTAATGATTTTAAAAGACCTTTCCAACGATACCCCACAGTACAAGGTTTGATATCTAATCTGAGTATCTGGATATCGGTCTGGATATCTCAAAAAATATGCCTAGCTTCAATGACATTTAAACCAGGACGCACGTTGCCGAACAAAATCCCCTTCAAAGAATGTCAGAACTATTGATTTGTTTGCAAATAAAATCATCTCACAAAAAATAATTAAAATAATACGAGACGAAATTTGAACCTAGTCTTTACTCTATTACGGGCGAATTTCGCTAGCGGCAAAACTCCACAACGCTTGACACTTGACAACAACGTACTGAGAAATAACCTAACCTAACCAACAAAAAGTTGGAAAACCCCCGACTTCTTAACTTTAAAGTTCAATATCTCAAAAATGACTGAACCGATTTTGATGAAACATATCTAAGAACCATCGCTAGAAAACCTGCTATCGAATAAAAAAAACCGCATTCAAATCGGTCCACCCGTTTAAGAGCTACAGTGCCACAGACAGACACACAGACAGACAGACACACAGACAGACACACATAGCGGTCAAACTTATAACACCCCTCTTTTTGCGTCGGGGGTTAAAAAGAAGGCCAGTTTTACCAAAGTGGCAGGCGAGCATTCTACCAACCTATCTACCTACTATCGACCTACCGATCGACCTATCGACCAACCTATCGACCTAACCTATCCCGGTGATCTGAACCAGTGATTTTAGGCCAGTGATTCAAACTGGCGCTCATTTGGCTCGGACATATTTGGGCGCGCGATTGTGAATCTACAGGTATAATTTCATCAAAGCCTAGCTTCCATACTTCTTTAGTTAATATTATGTACTGTGGTAAAACTAAACATATTTTTTGGTGCGAGGTTTTGTAACATTGATCTGTTAAAATACTAGGATTTTTATGTTTAAAATGAAGATAAAGACGTCCTCTGTTTATCTAGGTTAGTTGAGGCAACGCGACATATGGGGCACAGACGACGCGCCGGTTCATTTTATTGGAGCATAATGTATGTCTCGGCCGCGACTGACCCTAATTAGATATACATTAAGCGCGTTTGGTCGTGACGTCTAGATAACGCCTCGTGTTTCGAGACAACGCGCAGACCTTAGACCGCGGCTCCACTGAAAATTATGAGAAACTAGCTTATGCCCGCGACTTCGTCTGCGCGGATCTAGGTTATCGCGCGGTGGCGCCCTCTGCCGGCATAAAAGGTATCTATGTTGATCCTTGGGGTTCAAACTACCTATATACCAAATTTCATCAAAATCGGTTCAGTGGTTTCGACGTGAAAGCGTAACAGACAGACAGACAGAGTTAATTTCACATTTATAATATTATTATAGTAGGGATTATAGATTATAGTATGCGAAAAAATACAGCGTGAATTTTTGATACTACCTCAAACTGTTACCAGACGAAGATTTAAGAGCTGTGAACCGATATCAAATAAAATGTACAATATGATACAAGAGAGGAGCGTTCTGTGACAGCTTTCACGTCAACAGCAACGTTTTGATTAAAAACAAAGTAGTATCGCGTAGTGATATAGGTATTGCGTGCTAATTAAAGTCACCAAGCATTTAGAATGTCAATACCATTATACAGATTTTATACCATTGGTGGTAAAACATCTGTTGAGAACAATTCGGCAAGAAACTCAACAAGGTATATTTAAAAAAAAAATCTACAATGTTACTTAACGACTTACATTAGAAGATATTCAACAAAACTACATTTTTAAATCAGTGGAATCGTATATGTGCCATCGATGAAGGAAATCATGAGGGTCTACAATGTGCACGGAGAATTATTTATGAGTTTCAATGTACTGTAATAATGCAGTCACGATCGACGCTGGAATACAATAATGGAACATGTTGCGGCTAGAGCGACTGTCATGTGCAGTCCCGGTGATCCTACCATAAGATAACTGCAAAAGTTTGTGTGTCTGTTTATGTTGTTTGGTAATTAGTTGTAGAGCAACAAACAGTTGTACTTACACCTCAGATCATACAAATCATACAAACTTGTTTAAATGACCTAACTCCTACAGGATGCAGTTTATTTGAAACCAGCTGTTGCCCGCTCCGCATAGAATTCGTCGATATTTATGAAACTGCGATTTTTCGGGATAAAAACTATCCTATGTCCTTCCCTAGGACTCAAAACTATCTGTATACTATATGTTTAACTTCAATGCAAGCATCAAGCTTGGAGGCTCAGGTAAAAAAAGTCGGCCAATGCACCACTGATTTCGACGGAATTGCCGGTGTCCACGGGCGGCGGAGATTGCTTACCATCATGTAATTTCGTCTTCATTTGTATAAAATTTGTAGAAAAATAAAATGTTGTATAAAAACCTCCAAAAAAAGACAACTAAAAATTAAAAAATAATTATGCACTACCTAGCTGTTATCCGCGACTTCATCTGCGAACAATTCGTTTATCCCTATCCCGCTGGGACTATGCTCATTTCCCGCAAAATTAGCCTAAGTTAATTTAGTATAAATACCTAGTAATATTTTTTGTATCTAAGCGTCGTCGGTGTCGGGGGACCGCTAAGGTTTAACAGTAAACTAAAGTATACATGTTGTACTTTTCAAAGTATTAACCTTAGCGGTCCCCCGACATCGACGACGCTTAGATACAAAAAATATTACTAGGTATTTATACTAAATTAACTTAGGCTAATTTTGCGGGAAATGAGCATAGTCCCAGCGGGATAGGGATAAACGAATTGTTCGCAGATGAAGTCGCGGATAACAGCTAGGTAGTGCATAATTATTTTTTAATTTTTAGTTGTCTTTTTTTGGAGGTTTTTTTTTGCTTGCGTTTTTTTGTCGGGGGTTTTTTAAATTTTAAATTTAAGTTTTTTTTATTTCATGTTTTTTAAACTTTGTTATTTTTTTTTAAGTGTACTAGTGTGTTGAATATCCAGGGTGCAGCATCAGCTCATCGTGCGTGTTGCCACCATTGCATTGTATGTAGAATCAAATACTGATCAAAAGGAATCAAACACGACATGTCTGCTATTATTTTTTCAAGAGTATACTGGTGTGCTGGATATCCTGGCTGCAGCATCAGCTCGTCCTGTTGCCACCACTGCATTGTATGTATAATCAATTGCTGATCAAAACGAATCCAAACACGACATACGTGCCATTATTTTTTATAATGTTCTAGTGTGCTGGATATCCTGGCTGCAGCATCAGCTCATCCTGTTGCCACCATTGCATTGTATGTAGAATCAAATACTGATCGAAACGAATCCAAACACGATATATCTGCTATGGTTTTATCAAGAGTGTACCAACTAGTGTTCTGGATATCCTGGCTGCAGCATCAGGCCGAGAGTTGCATAATCTTGTATAGTTACATAGCATACATGGGTGTTTCGAATTTTAGGTCCCAAATATGCTTGAAAGTAAAGTAAATACCCATTATACGTCTAAAATTCCTACCGCAGCGAACAAAAGAGCTGATAATCTTGAAACTGCTGAACCGATTTTGATAAAACATGTCTAAGAACCATCGCCAAAAAACCAGCTTTCAAATAAAAAAAACCGCATTCAAATCGGTCCACCCGCTTAAGAGCTACGGTGCCACAGACAGACACACAGACAGACAGACACACAGACAGACAGACAGACAGACACACATAGCGGTCAAACTTATAACACCCCTCTTTTTGCGTCGGGGGTTAACAACGGGACAGACTTTGGTTCATGCAAACGAACACGTGGTTAAAAATATTTTCTTATTTTGGCTGATACTCAAAACAGAGCCGACTTTAAAGTGATGAATGATTTTAAAATGGTCTCTAAAGGCGTGGCAAAGCGAGGTTTTTGTGCTCCGGCCGTAGTTAAGGCTATTCACAGTGAGGTCTGCGCCCGACGGAACCCTGCGGATGCGGGGCATTACAGCCGCTCCTATGTTATTACCAAACCACCAACACTCACGACACTAGCACACCCGAAAACCAACCTTATAACAAAGACGTTACAGACAAAACAGCAGCAAAGTTAACCCGGCGCCTGCGGTCAGACTCGGCTGCGGTTTCGATGCCGAATACGCTTAAAAGTAGTCGTGAACATAAACCGCCGCTATGAAATTGTAGAGGGCGCTTTTATTGGCGCGAGTAAATTACGTCATTACCTCGACTCCCATCCCCTAGGGTTACCGAAAACAATATTACAGAGCAACTAAACACAAGACAAAAACGTTTACGATCACGTGACGTAGTGCTTAGACCCCTCCTGTTGTTTAAGGATGTGCTTCATTGTTATTAAGTGTTTATATACTTATTCCTGTTAGACTATTTGGAGGCTGAGCGGTTGTACTCGGCAGCCCTGATTGCACGGTCGTTGCAGTCGCAATCGACCGCCATTACGGCGATTCGAGATCATCAGTGAAGCCATTCAACGATTCAAAGCTTCATAAAGGGACCCGCGTCATAGCTCAGCGGGTTTGGTTCGCTACGGTGAAAAAATACGTCGATTGTGATCTGCTATTCATGCTCGACAGATCGAGCCCGGCAATGTGATTCCCGCGAAGGATTTAGGAAAGTAAAGTTTATTGTTATTTCAGTTGTGTACCAAGAACTAACCTTTTGTTGGTTGGGTTACTTTGCGATGGCGTCATAGTTAAGACTGGTAAGATTAAATAGAAGTTTCAATGGTTTTTAGACAAAGCGAAACGAGTTACATGTAAAAGCAGCCTTGAAAACTTTTATTTTTTTCCCAGCTATGAAAACTGTTTTGAAAGGCTCATTCATTTCAATGAATCTGAACCCAAATCAAACCATTCGCTCGGTATCTCTTTAACGTCACAAAGTTGTGTTATACGAGGGCCTTCAATAAAACGACTTCCGAGGGTTTTAATGAGCAATCTATTCCCATTCCCGGGGGAGCGGGCGCGGGCAGCGAGGCCAGGGTTGCGATCAGATCGCGATCGGATAATCAAGGCGCGACATACTTACCTGGCTAATTACTGACGCTGTTGCGGCCACGGACATTGAGAGGGTTAATGATCCTTTGACAGAAAGAATAAGTTTTTGCTAAAGCTTCTTTACTGATTGTACTTGCGTTGGCATCCAAAGTAAATACCTAATCCATGCTAATATTATAAATGCGAAAGGGTTTGTATGTTTGTGGGTTTGTCCGTCTTTCACACCGTAACGGAACGACGGATGGACGTGATTTTTGCGTAGAGATAGTTTATGGGCCCGAGAGTGATATAGGCTACTTTTTATCCCGGAAAAATGCACAGTTCCCGAGGGAACAGCGCGCTATAACCGATTACCACGCGGGCGGAGCCGCGGGCAAAAGCTAGTGATATAATAAAGTAGAAGCTTGAGAAAAAAATTAAAAGTGTTCGAAACATAAGGGGTCTAAAATGTTCAGATTCTCTGGTATCGTAGGGCTCAAGTCATTTTATAACGTATTCGTCACAATTTTGTTTAGACACGCAAACCGACGTGTACCGAAGTTTTCGTATAAATTTGTAGAGATACCTACGAGTATAATCCAGTATTCAGTAGTGTTAGCAGTGACCTGCTCCTAAGCAAAATAATATGCAGCTTTGGTCTATTCTGCACTGGTTAGTGACGTCGTAGACAGACAGCTACTTAAAATTAAGACGTTTCTTGTTGGTTGTAAAATATTGTGAGATACTTTCAATGAACTAAAAGAAATTTCCTTGCTCACCCGCGACTTTACGATAGCTAAGTTTATGCAAAATATGCGTGTTCATGCAGTTCCTCCACCTCCACACTGTAAGAACACACTTAAATTACACAAACCGATCTATCACCACCACCACATCACACTGACGTGTTTCGAACTCAACCAGAGCTCATCTTTAGAGTAACACAACCGTATACCATGCTACCAGTTGTTAGTTGTTGTTGTTGTTGTTAGTTGTTAGACTTTCAAACCAAATATCAAGTTTCTAGTGTTACTGGAAGTACCTTATTCGTTTTGATCACTGTAATTTTTATTGAAATGCTTTATATACCTACTTAATAGCCGTACCTGTACTTAAGTTAAGTTAACCTTTGATTGCCTTGACTTAGAAGATTAATTATCTATTGCAATAATAAAGATGGATTTTCAATCAAAATTTGTTTTCCATGCAGATTCCTTTCTCTTCGGCATTTGACACTCTAAAAGGAACTTTGTTACTGCTACTTACAGAGTCAAAGGTGAGCTAGCTGGTGACCTGGTGAGTGCATACAGCCACAGTATATGCATAAGCTAAAGCAGTATTGAAGCTACGAACAAATCGATCGAAACGAACACACTCACACAGTAGCGCGCTCTATACGGCCTCTGAGGGAGTCTCGCGGTACTAGTTCCGCGTAGTGTGTTCGTTTCGATTGTAGCTTCGTAGCTTCCATACCGCTTTAGCTTAAATATATACTGTCTTACAGCGCTTGTTAAATACGCTCATTAGCAGAGGTCCAGCAGTGGGCTGCTATAGGCTGATGATGATTATGAAATCCGAGTGTCGAATCTGTCCGGTTAAGCTTTGCCATGCGTGTTGCTATACGTTCCGTGCCAACGACGTTGAGCCGGCGACCCCCTGAGACGGTAATCACCGGCCTCTCCCGCGCAGCGAGCGCGTCAGATTACCAACCGGTGGAAACGCGAGAACCAAACAATGTATCGAACGCCTCAGTAATCGATACGACGAATCTTCGCTCCGATTTCATTTCGTTAATGTCAGATCCAGTTTCTATTATCCTTTCAATAGGCTGATAGCCCAGGGCATCTGCAAATGTAAGTTGAAACCGTACTGTCTCGCGTTCTCTAATGTAGGATGACTTGAGTGCGAAAGAGGAGGCATGGAGGATTTCGACGTTCAGCGAACAATGACGAATGCCAACCCTCTTCAAGCGCTCTGTGAATGCCTTTGCGGTGAAATGAACCGATCCAAGTCGGCGTGACATAAGCTCGAGGAGTGACGTCGAGACCGGAATGGTTCGGTCACAGTCGGCCGGAGACGAACATAGAACTGTTAAATTGTTGCAAAAAGATGGTTTCACTTTAGCACAAAAAATAAATGAAGTATTTAACACTCGAGAAACTTTTAATGGCTAGCAAAAAATACTGGGTTCTACATATTAACGTGGTACATTTAATACTTAATGGGAAACAGATACTTTCTACGATAACGATAAAATGGTTTCGCTGAGTGCCGGCGTGCATCAAGAGATCAGATATTTCTTATGAAATTGTAGGAAACTATAGACTCCTCTTATCTGTTGAATAGAATAGGTTTTAAAGCTTCCCGTTTGAATTTCATGTTCCCTTCACGAGGAAAAAATATAAATCTAACTCTATGTTAACAGAGCCTGTAAAGCCCATAATACTAAATTCTGTCAAGCAGACATTTTTCATTCATCCTTAGTTAATTTAAAAGTAGCATTCTCTCCCTTATGGACTAATAGCGTTAATTTTTCAATTTCATCTTTAAATACTTAATTTAATTTTGCTTAATTAAGCACCTGTTAACCGTATTTGTGTTTGTGCAACTAACTGTTTAAGGTTTGTTCCCCGCTCATTTACTTCTACTTAAACGAATCAGTAAGTGGTGGCAGCTTCATTGGTTAATGTAAATTGTGATTTGTTTACTTTTAAGAATCGTGTACCGTTTGTGCCCAAATAAATATTAAAACATTACCTAATTTTAATCATTCATGATTAGAGGTAATCCAAGTACATATAGCACATAATGTGCGGCAACACATGCTGAGTGGAGACCCTTTTTGGTATCCTGTCGTGTCACCAAGTACCTAAATATAGTTTTAGTGCTAGTTTTAGTCTTAGTCTTAGGTGGTACTTATGGAGCCAAAATCAATGTCTTTCTTTCTATTACGTTAGGAAATTTTTAAAAGTTTTACCCTCAAGTTTTTGGCAACATAGTTAAATATGACTTCTACCGATGCTTGCGTAAGCAATCGTATTTTATTGTATTCTGTTCAGGTTTCTTTACTGTTATTCATAAAAAGCAGTTTTCAAGTCCAGAAAATAAGATATTTACTGACAACGAAATATTATGCACATTCAATTTCTATAATGCTGAAGTAATCGTCATTCAAACCCTCCTCAGTCCCATGTCATCAACATAGCGATTACCTTATTACTTAAATGGGCCCTTAATTAATATAAGACATGTTTGCTAAGGGATGTAAAAGGTAATCAAATCACGAAGTCTATGATATTTTTTGGGGTTCCGTACTTCAGTCGACAAAAAAGAAACCCTTATCGTTGGTATACTTTAATCCCCGTCCGTCTGTCAAGGCCCTTTTTGTCAGGAACGCACGGAGGTATAAACCTGAAATTTAATAAAATACTCAGGTCTTGAAGCAGTGACTATGAGAGTTTTAAAACAACACAGTCAAAAGACAGTTTAGACTAGTCTAGACTAAAAAAAAACTGTTTAGTCCGTGTCAGTTACTTAGATAATAAAAAAATATTGTGCACGTATTTCTCATCACTCCGGAAGTTTAATGATCTATAGAATCTATACCTTTATCGATTTTTAATAATTTGATAACCCAAAAAAATACGTGTATATTTTTCCATAATCTAACTGTCGGACTAAATAGAATGATATATTTTTAACCCAGTCGTCATCCCTATTGTAGATTATAAGCATATTCGCACGACAAGTCTATGTGTGCGTAGCTCGAACGTGTCCTCAGTCGCAAGCGTACCGTCAGTCACGCACACTGAGACTAAGACGACGTGTAAGTACGAGGTTTACTCGTGCACATTGCTAATTAGCTGTGGAGGGGCACGCCTTCGTGAGTGAACAGATCTGTAAAAACAAGGCACCACATAGTTATTAAATCTCGACGATGCAACACCAAAGTATAATTAAGTAAGCATAATTATTGTAATCCATCCAAATTAAGACTTTCTCTTGCGTTTCATTTACAAACCCGACCATTTTTGGCACGTTACTATATACGCAACCCATTAATTAGATATTTTGGCTATAATTATTAGGACGGCCCAGAGGGGAAGTGCGGACAAGCTCTGTATGTTGATGAAATTTGGAAGTGTCTTGCGACGGCCACTACTTAGTTTGGGTGTTAAATAACAAAAATAAGTATTTATAAAAGGACTAGCTTTTGCCCGCGGCTCCGCCCGCGTGGTATTCGGTTATCGCGCGCTGTTCCCTCGGGAACTGTGCATTTTTTCGGGATAAAAAGTAGCCTCAATGTCACTCTCGGGCCCATAAACTATCCCTATGCCAAAAATCACGTCGATCCGTCGCTCCGTTACGGCGTGAAGGACGGACAAACATACACACAACTTACAAACACACACACTTTCGCATTTATAATATTTTATATTAAGGACTTTTAGAAGGATTTTTAGGTTCTAAAATTTTTGTATGATGTGAATGTTTTTGAAAATAACCACTCCGAAAGTGGCAAAAATTGTGCCCCCTTATCTTCCAAACCGTATGTTCAAATATCATATATTTATTACACAACCAAGTTAAAAACCAAGACTAAATAAAGTACAAGCTGTCCTCGACATCCAATATTCTTGAAAATTCACCCACAATCATTCTTATTACGCGGAAATAGAATCATTTTTCAACATCGAGGAAACGCCCGAACTGGAAAAATGTCTGCATTCCGATACGTCGCCGGCGAGCGGCATTCCCTGGCTTCTGGCGGAACCCTCGTTACGTTTGATACCTTCGTTTGTCTGTTAATAGCATCGTTAAGTCCTAGTCAAGGTCTTCATCATCATCATCATCATCTCAGCCTATATACGTCCCACTGCTGGGCACAGGCCTCCTCTCGGAATGAGAGGGCTTGGGCTATAGTTCCCACGCGGGCCCAGTGCGGATTGGGAACTTCACACGCACCATTGAATTGCTTCGCAGGTCTGTGCAGGTTTCCTCACGAGGTTTTCCTTCACCGTAAAGCTCGTGGTAAGTCAAGGTCTTAATAGACCTTTAAAATGAGGATGCTTGTAATTCTAAAGAAATGGTTAAAATGTTTTATTTTTCGTTAAAAAATTATTGGTGAAAATTTTATTCAAATAACAATTTGTACTAGCCTACACTCACGGCTCTGCTTACGTGAGTTATTGTAGTGGAGATGGCATTTCAATTTAAATAAATAGACTGGTTTAATTCCATTATGGGTGTTCCAAAAAACACAGCGATTATTTTTTTTATATAAATGCTGTGAAGCGATAATTAGAATGATTTTTAAGTTTAACATTAATTACAAGATCGTAATTAATTTTTGTAACTTTTTCGAGGAGTTAACAGAGGAAATGTAATTTATTTGTGACAGCTGTCATGTTAGCACGCGGGGCGTCGAATAAAAACAAAGCAGTGACCATGTAATGATATATTGTGTGCTAATTAATTTTATAATGACAAAAAAGGTGGTATTTTCGTAGTTAAACTTGTGAAATTATTTTTGGGAGGGCCTTTACTAACTTAAATACACGCGGTATATCGTGGTCTCTTGTCTTCATTTAGGTTGCATGATGAACTCTTGTGCATACGTTTTGGGAATTATAGTTCGGCCTATTAACAGTGTGGCAGTGGTAGTGGTAGTGCAGGTGGTAGGACCTTGTGTAAGGTCCGCCCGAATTGCTACCACCGTGTTCTCGCTAATCCTGCCGTGAAGCAGCAGTGCTTGCACTGTTGTGTTTCGGCGTGGAGAGTAAGACAGCCGGTGAAATTAATGGCACTTGAGGTATCCCATCTTAGGCCTCTAGGTTGGCAGGTGCAGGTGGTTGGTTGGTGCTCGTTTGCCATCCAGTCAAATAAAATAAAAAAACCGGCCAAGAGCGTGTCGGACACGCCCAAAATAGGGTTCCGTAGCCATTACGAAAAAATTAAGTACTATTTTTCTAAGGATTTCGTATTTTATACGGAATCTTCCAAGTTTAGGTATATTTTATACCTTACGCTGCTATTTACTCATAAACTACTAATAATTCTCAAGCAAACTTAACCGTAATAGTTGTCCTTGAAAGTTTGATATACTGACTACCATCCTGAATTTTTTCAAATTTTTCCACCCACCGGTTTAGATTTTAGAGGGGGGGGACGCTCGATTTTAATGAAAATTTTCACTTTAAAGTTGAATATTTCCCAAACGCTTTACTGAATCGAAAAATTATGTTAGCAAACCCCTAATGGTTTTAAAATACCTATCCAACGATACCCCACACTATAGGGTTGGATGAGAAAAAAAAATCACCGCCACTTTACGTCTATGGGAGGTACCCTAAAAAAAATTGTTTTTGAATTTTTAATTATACTATTTTGTCGGCATAGTTTACTTATATATCCGTGCAAAACTACAACTTTCTAGCATAGATAGTCCCTGAGCAAAGCCGCGGACGGACAGACAGACAGACAGACAGACAGACAGACATGGCGAAACTATAAGGGTTCCGTTTTTGCCATTTTGGCTCCGGAACCCTAACAATGTGGTCTTTTCGAGAACCAGTTGTTTTCCTATCAAAGTTCGGAGACAAGATTTCTACAGAGATGGTCCTTCTGAGAATTGTACCTCAGGACTTACGGAACCATATCAGTCCGTCCCAGTTCCACTGCGTTACCACAGTCCTCGCAACTCGCTTCCGACTTCCGCTCGGCCGCGGTGCGTGAATCTGTCAACAATTAAACGAATGCGCTCTACTAATTCGTTCACAATCAGGTGAACCAGCTTCTAATTACCCCATTTACATTAATGTCGTGTGGTGAGTCATAATGATAACGGTTTTATTTTCGTTTTTTATACACATTTTTGTAAACTCTGTGCTTTTCCGTTGCAGAATCCGTGCGCTACATATCGTGTCGTTTGATAGAAATCTTCGAGACACGTACACCTGCACACGACTACGGCGAATTTCCTGATAGCTTAAGGGCGTGTTTATAAAATATATTTTTCTACCCGGCTTCCTGAAGGAGAGTACGTTTTTGGAGCATTTATGTGACTATTTCTTTGGCAACCTCTGTAGCCTAAACGGCTGAATAGATTTCAACATTATAAAAACTTGAATTAAACTAAATATAAGAAATATTTTAAAGTTTTTATTTACTTTGTGCTTTTTAGTCTGATTTGATTTTTTTTCCAGCCTACATTATTTTGTAAGCCACAGACATATACATTGCATCTAAAAAGTGTTTCGTCTGCGTATATTCATTACTAGCTTTTGGAATTCGGTTATTGCGCGCTGTTCCTCGGGAACTGTGCATTTTTCAGGGATAAAAAGTAACCTAAGTCGCTCTCTGGCCCATAAACTATCTCTATGCCAAAAATAACGTCGACGCACAAACACACACTTTCGCATTTGTAATATTAGTATGGAGTTTTAACTTTGGCAGCTTCAGCCGGTTTCGTGTTGGCGTGCGTCCTAGTGTTTCCTAGTTCGGTGATACGCCCGAACTTATCTCGTAGAGAACACCTAACGAGAAACGTCTCGTGGGCGCACGGACGGGCGTGCCAGCCGCGCGGGCCAACCGCTATGAATTAATCCAAATGTATTTACGCTACTACGAGAAAATCACGAGAAAATCGTACAAAAGAAAAGTAATATTTGGTTTGATATAAAGATTTTTGTAAATGGTTTTCAAAATAAGAAAGTAATTGTACCTACTAATTAAAACAGGTAAAGACTATAGTCCTAGTCTTGCTATAGCAAGCAATGAGATGCTTAATTAAACGAGACAGTAGATTTACTGTAAAAAATCATACTGATTCAACGTTTTCATTCACGTACTTAATCACCGAATAGAACCTTGAGGTTCAACAACAAGATAACATTTGCACGTAAATAACAGTCCTTTACAACAATAATAATTGTTTATTATTGTTCAATTTAGACTTGCAGGAAAAGCTGTGCAAGTTGCTTTATACCGTGGCGTTAGATTGAGCGCTTCAAACTGGTTCACTCCGCAACGTAATACAAATTGCACGACTTATCTTCCAAATTCGCACAAAGCGGTTTCGCCCGCTCTTTATTTTCCGGAAAGCTAAGGAGTGGAATACACTGCCAGCTTCTGTATTCCCTCATCATCATCATCATGTCAGCCGAAAGACGTCCACTGCGGGACATAGGCCTCCCCCAAGGCTCTCCACTCAGACGGGTCTTGTGCTTTTCGCATCCACCGCGATCCTGTGATCTTAACCAGGTCGTCGCTCCATCTTGTTGGAGGCCTACCGACAGCTCGTCTCCCTTTGAGAACCTTTTGACCCCATCGGCCATCAGTCCTGCGAGCAATGTGCCCCGCCCACTGCCACTTCAGTTTCGCAATTCTTCGGGCTATGTCAGTAACCTTAGTTCTACTGCGGATATCATCATTTCTGATTCTATCCCCCAGAGAAACCCCGAGCATAGCCCTCTCCATAGCCCTTTGAGTTACTTTGAGTTTCCTCATGAGGCCCATCGTTAGCGCCCACGTCTCAGATCCGTATGTATTCCCTGATCGCTACAATCTGCTGTCTTCAAATCTAAGTGAGTGAATATTATAACAAGCGTGCTCCATCTTGTTTCTCATCTTCGCTTACCATCGGCGTGAAACGCTTCTTTTGTAAAAAAAAAATCTAAACAGGGCTTTAAATTTTCCTAAATCGATAATCAAGAGCGGTTGCAACGCTCGTCTATTCTGAGCGAAACAAACGGGCGTGGAGGCGGAAAGATACCCGCAGTAATGCGGCGTTGATGGATATCAGCTGATAACTCCGCTGTGGCTCCGCTCCGCCTCGCGAGCCCACGCATTAGAGCTGCCGAGTATAATGCCAGGCGACATGCTTAGCCGCGTGGTGTAAAAGAAGCTTGGATAATTTCTTAACAGTTAAAGTCGCGAGCCAAATGCCATTTTATGTACTAATATTACTATAAAATATGTGAAAGTTAGCGAGTTACAGGTGTATATCAGAAACTAAATGATTATTGTTATTACTCTTTCAGGCTAAAACGACGGATTTAGATGAAATTTGATATGTGCCCAAAAGACTGGCAGCGTTTCCTCGTTGGACAGCTATGCTAATTCTTTTAGAGATACTGCCGGCTCCTTGGTCTCCAGTTGCATTAGTCAGGCAAATCTATGTAGTACTAGCTTATGCCCGCGACTTCGTCTGCGCGGATCTAGGTTATCGCGCGGCGGCGACCTCTACCAGAATAAAAAGTATCTTATGTTGATCCTTGGGGCTCAAATGATCTAATTACATACCAAATTTCATCAAAATCGGTTCAGTGGTTTCGACGTGAAAGCGTAACAGACAGACAGACAGACAGAGTTACTTTCGCATTTATAATATTAGTAGGGATACATATAATTATCATTCGTAGTGTGTCTGGTATTCTCTTGCCCGCAACTTCACCCTAAATAATTGAAGACTGTTCCCCTCTCTGAGACTGGACCTGTATTGCATCCCTAACATCCGATCAAGGTTAATTAAAAAAAAAGAGCGTAAATTAAAATTTGACATTAATTAATTTCAGTGTTATAAAAAGTTAATTATTCTATGGAACACAACATAAAGATTACATAGCATGAGAAAATAAGTTTTATTATTTTTTATATATAAATTAAATTAAATAATAATATAATAATAATAAAACAAAGATAACCTACCTAAGAAACCTTAACTAAATATATGCTACTATAAAAAATAAAAATTATAAAAAGAAAAAGCTGTCCAAAAGATCTGCCTGTGATTATGATTTTCCATACAATATCTCCCTCCATCAATATTTACCTTATCAGTTCACCACTTATTTATTGTACCGTATTATGTTATTATCGTACCCTATTAAGTATTACACCCTATTAATAAACCCTATTAATTTTGTCCCATCGTCAAAGGCGCGCAACTTGAATTATTTTGATTATAAATCCCGAACAGGGAATTCAGTGATATTAATTAACAACTACTTATTTTCAGTTAAAATTTTCGTCATTTTTAGTACTTATTTTTGATGCGATTATGAACTCTATAGAACAACTTCAGTAAAAAATCTCTGTTGAAATCTATCTAAAGTATTATTATTTTTCCGAATGTTAATAAATTGCCGAAATATTTCAGATGTAGGAGCTGTTTCACCATCCTATAAATGTGATGCCGTCTCTATTTGTTTTGTTCGAATAGACGGAACATCATATCTAACCGTCAGTTAACATTAATCAATGGATGATGAAACAGCCCCTTAGGCTGCGTTTCCACCAAAGATGTGATATGAGAACTGTTTTTATGAACCATTAGAAACACTTCATCTATCCTCGCACAGCACCGCTCTGCAACTCGAAACTCGAAGTGCGTGTCGTGCGGTCCCTCTGACAAATATGCTATTTAATACGAGAGCGAGAGGGATCGCACGACACGAACTCTGAGTTCAGAGTTTCGTAGCCCTGCTGCTCTGGTGGGAACAGCTGAGCGGAGAAAATCATCACATCCTCGCACATCTCTAGTGGAAACGCAGCCTTATCTTGAAACACCGAAAAGAACTTCATCACGATTAAGAGTAAGGTCTAATTTTTTGCCAATTGTTCGCATTTGTTCCTATTACGCTCGTTGCGTCACGCAGCGCGGCCTCTGCCTCCGCTTTCCACGGCCTCCGCCAAATCAATTACCAATCGCTTTTTACCGAAGACAATAAGGCCTCTGATGCCTGAAAAAGTTCAGCAAAAAGTTATTGAGTTCAGTAATGGACGGACATAAAAAACCGGCCAAGAGCACGTTGGGCGCGCGGGGCGAAACTCTAATGCGGCCAATATTGTATTTTTTTATTTATTGATAAGAAACGTAAACGGAAATAGATGTATTAGGTATAGTTTAAGACGGAAGAAATCATGGCTGCGCAGATTGTGGAGTGGATCGGGATCAGCAATCCAGAGCAACGCTTCCAGATGGCTCAAGAGAGGGAGAAGTTTAAAGAAGAAGAACTTAAAGAAGAAGAAGGTATTACTCGTTAACTTGTAAATCCGTCATAACTTGATACTTTTGGGCTTTTATATCTACCGTTGTACCCTGAGTTTATCTCTCCGATTTCAACAAAATTTGGAAAGCAGACTCAGTCCATGATTGCGAGCTGGAAAAACAGGGTCTCCAGATGTGTCCCCAAAATGTCGTATGGATGTGTCCGTTTTGTTACGAAAATGATTAAGTAAAATTTGTAACAAAATCCAGCATTCAAATAAAAAAAACCGCATTCAAATCGGTCCACCCGCTTAAGAGCTACGGTGCCACAGACAGACACACAGACAGACAGACAGACAGACAGACACACAGACACACAGACACACATAGCGGTCAAACTTATAACACCCCTCTTTTTGCGTCGGGGGTTAAAAAACGGACACTTCCATGCAATGTTTTGGGGACACATCTGGAAACCCTGTTTTTCCAGTTCGCAATCATGGTCTACCACCAAGTCTGTGGAGTCAACCTTCCAAATTTTGTTGAAATCGGAGAGATAAACTCAAGGTACAACGGTAGATAGAAATGCCCTTTTAATTTCAAGATTAAAATGCAGGGTCAGCAGGTAGCAGCACATTTTTGGTACTCTTGTCTTTTTGGAGCCACGTATTTAACGCACAAGATTGACACATGGGTTGATGCGACGGAGTAACAAAGAGGTCCGCTCTGAGACGGAGACGAAGCAGGAAAAATTAAAATATGGTTTTTCAGCCGTATGCGTGCGCCGCGGTTACATTTTTAAAATCGCGAGACGTCCCGGCAATTATCATTCCTCTCTGCACCCAATTTACGTTCAGTGGAAGTGTAGGTATAGAATGCTTCTACCGTCATAAGTTAAAAAAAATAGTTCTGAAATATATTTCATGTATTATAGATTTCAGGTCAAGTAATCATTAAGCTTTTGGATTCCGAAGGCAAGCTCACAGCTGCCGCCCCCAAAGTTAGCTCACCTTGCCTACGGAACCCCAGAGCCGTCGCGGCCGGCGCGCCCACGCCGCCGCGCCCGCCGCCGTGTTTGCGCAGAACAGCACAAACACTCGTATCGCCGGTTATCGGGGGCTTCTTACGAATTTAAATATCGAGTGTTGGCCGAGAGCTCATATACATTTAAGGAGCGGCCACACCGCTGCTTGAAAAATGTTGACGGACCGGAATCGCGGTGACGTGCTATAAACGTCGGGACTTACATGCTCTCCACCAAAAGTCTTGACGTTTACTCGCACGTCACTGCGATTCCGCACCGTCTAGGAATTTTGAGCAGTACCCTTAGTGTAAGTTTTCGGTTCCAAAATTCGTCTCGCTCGTGTTCGCATTAAAATCTCAATTTGTATGGAAACACGAACAGCGCCTCTAGAGGAACGTTTGCGATGTTCGTGTTTCAATACAAATTGAGATTTTAACGCGAACGCGATCGAGACGTATTTTGTAACCGAAAACTTACACTATGGGTACTGCGGTGTGGATGGCATGCGATAAAATCGTGACGCTTACGGCACGTCATTGCGATTCCGTAGCGTTACCATTTATTAAGCAGCGGTGTGGCCCCTCCTTTAGAGTTATTTGAGGCAGCAGAAAAACTTATAAGATTAAGAAAATGTTGACTTTGACTTAGAGTTATATTCAAAATTAAGTAAACAATGTTGCTTATGATGATTGTGCAACATTGCACAACTTTTTAGAGCCTTTATAGTTGTAAAGTATTTTTATTTCTAAAGTATTTTTATGATTATTTGATATAAGATTGATTTATAGTTTTGTTTTCCAGGACTTTAAAATTTAATCCCAAATAATGATTAAAAATAATATTTAAAAGGCGTTATTTCGGTGCCTAGGTGACGAAAAATGTTAGACATTTTGTTGAGGATCCGTTTAGTTAGCAGGTAAGTACTACGGTTCAGTCTGATTATACATATTTGTATTGAGATAAAGGGCAACCGGTGGAAAGTAAGTAGCGAGTGGTCGTTCATTGTGATGTTCTAAGTGGGATGCCTTTGTTCAACGCCTTCCGGCTGATGATGTCATGTGAAAGGAAGCATTATCCGAATTTTACGCTGCCTCAAGTATTTACCTATTCTAAAATATCTAGCAGCTCTCGGATTATATATTCCGCCGGCGGAGCGTCGTGCCCCCATCCGCAACACTTCACGGCCCATCCGTCTCGGGAGACTGATTCGTTGCGCTCGCATCCATTGCTGTTTCATGTTGTCCTTGCGAACCTTCTTTGTGTGAAAAGGTGGCAATGGATAGCGTACAGCTCGCGGAGCGACGGCCTGAGTTATGGTTCGCTCGGCGATCGGTCTCGGCTCATATTGACTCCAGCCGGGACGTCTGTTCCGCGCCGACCTTTCTGCTACGTCACACTTTAATTTCCATACTTCAAAGACGTTTTAATTTCACGGCGAGTCGTGTCGTGGGGAGGGAGGGGAGGGACCGCGCTAAATGTCTTCAACGAGCGAACCTCGAACTAGAGTCACGTACGGGTAGTAATTGGATGATCGCCTTGGCGGTGGCGCGTCGAAATTGGAAGTTTCAACCAGAGGTTAGCGCTGACGAATTTAGATTTCTAACGTCCGTAAAAAGCGGACAAAGTAACTGTGCGGCTGACACAGTTCCCCGTGTACCGGGAGCTTGTAATCCGATCTCACCCGTGATTGATCGCGACACGTACTCGTGTGAACGCCAGAACATACGGTATCAGTTTTTATAGACGAGGGACTTTGCGATAAAACCTTACGACTCCCGGATAAAAAATTACAGGAGAGCTCAGCGGTTTGGGGAACGGGCCTATTGTTCTTTGTTCTGTTAAATTCTTCGTGTGTTTGCCAGCGCTTTACACTCCGCCCTGTGCAAACAGCGCGAGCAAACACGCGCGTTGCCGCCCGCAACTATCTTATTACGCTGGCAAAGAACTTAATTCCGGCTCTGAGAAAGCGCCGGCAAGTTTGTTGGAGTGTTAACTCGAATTCGTGTCCGAGTTGTTAGGACTCGTAACCTCATTTTCTCAATTCACAGCGTACCTGCGACGTATTCACATGCGTGTGATAACCATTGCGCATTGGTCAAGGCTTGTTTGGTTGCTGCTCCTACGGACTCTCCGATGGGTGCTGTGTGCTGCTCTGGTCGGTGTTTGTTGGGGTTTTGTGGTAGGGGGCGAACGTGGTCGGGCCTACATAAGCCGCTCGGCCCTCCAGGGAGGTCGGCCGGTATTCCGCCCGCATTCAAACTAGACTCTATTCTCCGCTGTTTGCCGAGCACGCTCTCGACTATGACTCGCGCTAGGAATGCTGGAGATTATTGCCAGCTGCAGCTTGGAAAGTATATCGATTCACATTTAGGACACGTCCCGCTTGCCAGTCCCGCATGCTTATTGTGTAACGCAGATAAACACGTCGTCGCATGCATGACGCGTCTATTAGTCCAATCTTAAGCCGTTTTTGTTTGGTGGCTGGGCGTGCGAAGTACCTACTATAACTAAGTATTGCAAACCTACTAAATGCGTCTTGGTATGAAGGTAGGGTTAAAGAAATCCATACTAATATTGTAAATGCGAAAGTGTGTGTGTTTGTATGTTTGTCCGTCTTTCACGCTCGACGGATCGATGTGATTTTTGGCTTAGAGATAGTTTATGGGCCCGAGAGTGACATAGGCTACTTTTTATCCTTTTAGCGGGCGGAGTCGCGGGCAAAAGCTAGGTATTTAATACGAGAGTGAGAGGGACGGTACGACACGAATTTCGATTTTCAAATGTCGTAGTAGCCCCCAACGTCGCGCCGGTATCACCGGGACGGCCATGACGCTATCAAAAGGCTACAGTTGTCATGTCCCATTATACGCGCGTGAGAATAATGTCTGGCGAGTGGAATAATAAATAACGGCCACGACGGACCTTGGGGTAAAGGAACGCTGAATTTCCTTCAAACTAGCTTTGAATGGGTCTCGTTCATAGAGGTAATAATGAAACGAATGTAGAAATGTCACGCGAGCTGCGCTTATGGGAAGGATATGAAGTACCTAAGTGTCCAATCTAGTGTAAGACGTGTTCCTGCTTCGTTTTTAAAGTGAACAACTGAACAACTGAACCAGTTCAGTCCAATCGACCGTAAGTCGAAATGAACTGAAGGAATGAAATGGTAGAGGTGGCAACTTGTCGCACCTTTAGGATGAAAACGACACAATTCAAAATATTTACATTCTGAAATGAACTTTGTATAAAACAAAATATGATTGGGTTTTAAAATGAGAACATTTTGAATTGTGTCGTTTTCATCCTAAAGGTGCGTTGTATATTGTAAAATTGTATATTGTATATAAACTCTTTATTCCGAACATAAAACTACCGTGAGACTCACTCATATTAAATATATTGACCCGGATAACTCACCTCTTAAATCGAGGTTAGCTCGACTTGTTTCGGGCTAATCCGTAGCCTTTCTTCCTTGGAGCAACGCGACTGGAAGGCTGCAACATGCGCAAATCTTCTATTTAAAATCTTTATTGTACAAAAATAAGTAATAACCCAAATTGACAGATATTGAGGTAGGTATATGCAAAGGCGAACTTGTCACATTGCGATTATTTTTCAGGTTGGGCAAACCTTGGATTATCAGTGATTCTTGGCAATTCAGTGATCCTACTTTACTGTCGTACATATATCTCAGTATAAGGAGACGCAAGCTATAAAATCGATAACAGCTGTCAGTTTTGATGCTTGCCATCGGGTTGGAAGTGATTTAATAGCATGCATTTGACCATTACGTGCTCAGCGTAAGAACATAACGCAGTCTCACCGATTACCAAGTATCCCTACTAGAACCATAAAGCTTCACTATATTTTTGTCCTGTTTGCTCAATGACAGCGAAAGCGGAAAAAATCTGACATCGTTTCTTGAAATAACTGTACCCTTAGTGTAAGTTTTCGGTTACAAAATACTTCTCGATCGCGTTCGCGTTAAAATCTCAATTTGTATGGAAACACGAATAGCGCCTCTGGAACGTTTTCGATGTTCGTGTTTCCATACAAATTGAGATTTTAACGCGAACGCGATCGTGACGTATTTTGTAACCGAAAACTTACACTAAGGGTACCGGGCACGAGGCATGACGTTTCTATCGCTCTCAAGTTCTGTGGTCTCGTCAAAACGTTCCGCTCATCGCTGCAATTTATCCGTAGGATGGCGAGTGTCCCGTCCTCTCCTTGCGGGTCTATCCCGCCGTCCGGACAAAGGACGGGATTATCATGGACGGCGGAGTGGAAATTTCACGTCGATAGTTCGTTCGCGCGAGGGTAGTTAGGTAATCCTCAATGAATGCGGGAGAATTAGGAAGTATGATTGGGGTAGGGTCTTGTTTATCCATATTTAAGCATGCTTCTGGCATTATTGAAGACTAACGCGTCCTGGCTTTGCTTGGCTAAAATTAAAAAAAAGCCTTTTTACGGTTTTCAGCTCCATTTCTCAATAACTACACCCGCGCGTAGCCGGGGCGCGTCGCTCGTTATGTACATAGTTAGGTATCATTTATTATGTACAACATCTTCCGTTAACATTCTTTTAACTGATGGTGAACACCGCGTTTATCAGAACAGACGGTGAAGTGACTTTATTTTCCACGTGGCAATGCTGCCAGCGTTTCTGGGCACAACGGACAGCGACGGTGATCTGGGGGGGGGGGGGGGGTTTATTTGTAAGTAGGTTAGTTTTTCCCAGCGCTGGTCTATTGTTCTGGTTTTTCTGTGCATCCATGTTTCAGCTTGTGTTTTCCTGTGAAGTATATAGGTCAGTTTTAGTTTAATTTAATTTTTTGTATTTAGTTCTTTTTTTTAAGTTATTGTTAGAAAGTTATGTTTGATAAAGTCTATTATCCGCTATATCTATGTAGAGATTGTTAACGCATTATTTTATTGCGATTGTAATTAAATGGGGCCAAATGTAAATCGAATGAAGTAATTAAATAAATCGAATTAATTGCTTGTTAGATCAGTAGTAAACGCCGACTGAATCCAAATGATTAGTTTTCTACGCTTTCGTTTATTCTGGCGCTCTTCACTTTGTAAGAAAGTCAGTAAATCTTTATAATTTACTTAGGTAGATGTATCTCTATTCCGATAGAAGATATGTTTTGTAACTACATAGGTATGTACGGTCAACCGTACGTAAGCAATAATTATAAGCAGTGTATTAATTTAGGTCACGTGAAATGTATTTTACTTAATATTTAGTGCAATAAACGCATTCAACCAGCGCGGTCGGTTACCTTATCATCCGCCGCCCTGCGTCAATTATCACCGAATATCATCATTTATCAGATACCAATATCATTATAGTGTAGTCACAAAAACCGCTACATTTTTTGGTCCTTCGAACCGGATTTGAACTAGTGACCTACGGATTAGTACCTACATAATAACAGTACTAGTATAATGCGTCGCATAAGCCAACCACAACGAGGGGTTATGTTTAAACCGGTAATGATGTCAAAGACATGACCTGCGCTGACGCATTCGTGACGCGGTCGTGACGCAGCTGCGTTAAGTGGGCCAGCGGGTCGCAGCGGGTTAGTATCATTTCGTCTAAAAAGCAGCTCTGAATTGCAAATTAACAATTGCTCTAAGCATCCAGTCGTCTAAAGTAGCAAATGGTTTAAACTTAAATATTCTTTGACTCAATATTTAAATTTTTTATTTTTCTTCGTCTGACTGGGGCAAAGGAACTGGCTCATGCATACATATTTATCGTTTGGACTCCACAGAAAACCAGCGTTAGGTACTGCACATAATGTGCGGCAACACATGCTGAGTGGAGACCCTTTTTGGTATCCTATCGTGTCACCAAGTAATATAGTTTTTTGCTAGTTTTAGTCTTAGTCTTAGGTGGTACTTATGGAGCCAAAATAAATCTTTCTTTCTTTCTTTCTTTCTTTCAAAGTCAAAGTTTGACGCTTCGGGCTTTGACGCAACTCGAACCTAATCCTAACCTATGTTTTTTTTAAAGTTTTCGACTAAAAACAGGTTAGGACCAATATCAGGCATCCGTCAGTCCGGTACTCGTCCTCGTCCATAGCTACAGCGATAAACAGGACACAATACTCTTTGAACAGGTCCTAGGTATACCAAGAAGTGCAAAACTCGAACTGCGTATGTTGCCGTCTCGCTGCCCCTTATGTCATTTAATACGCGAGTGAAAGGGATGGTGCGATACGAACTTCGATTTGCGAGTTTCGTAGTAGCCCCTCAGGAGCACGCGACAACTTGAGATTGTCTAGTAGTCGGGGCTGCCGCGCGCCTGCGAGCACACGCGTCGCGATAAGCAGAAACGTGTTGTTTTGAATGTTTTACCTAAATATCTAAAAAAAAAAGATAAAGAGTCTTTGTATTGTATCTATGCTATTGCTTGTGAGATCAGCTGGTTGTACACTGCACTGCACCGTTTGTAATACCTAATGGCGAATCGTAATACTAATAACTGTTGCGTGGACGGATGTCGAAACAAACAAAAGAACTCGACGTTATCTTTTTTTACATTGCCAAAAGAGTGTGAACGGTAAGATTATACTGTTTTTATACAGTTTATTTCTTGATCACCTAATTAGTACCTAACAAACCCATTAAATACTAGTCACCGCTTGACATCTTCGTATTATAAAATAATCGTTTGTCTTTCAGTATACAGAGCGTTGTTATTCTTGTAGTTATAAAATTTTGTAGAAGGATGTTGAATAATGACCCTCATAAATATGGTTATAAAAAAAACCAGTTTTTTTAGACAAGCTCATACTTCGGATGAAAAAAATGCCTATAGAGAATACCATCCTACTGATCTATCCCTATGCATATGTAAAACACACCATGGGCTCGATGTTTTGGCTCGTATATACTAACTAAATGGTACAGTCAAGAGCACTTTCGACTTTGTACCGCTCTTATTGCCTTTACCGTAACGGCTAGTATAGCAATAAATAAATAAATAATAAATATCACGGGACACTTGACACCAATTGACCTAGTCCCAAACTAAGCAAAGCTTTGTACTATGGGTACTAGGCAACGGATAAATATACTTATATAGATAAATAAATACTTAAATACATATTAAACATCCAAGACCCGAGAACAAACATTCGTATTATTCATACAAATATCTGCCCCGGCCGGGATTCGAACCCGGGACCTCAAGCTTCGTAGTCAGGTTCTCTAACCACTTAGCCATCCGGT
This sequence comes from Choristoneura rosaceana, assembly GCA_037349165.1. NCBI lineage: Eukaryota > Metazoa > Arthropoda > Insecta > Lepidoptera > Tortricidae > Choristoneura > Choristoneura rosaceana. Next base: position 172,835 of record JAZBNJ010000044.1, read on the forward strand.
CGTCAAAATGCAATGCAAGTATCAAGCTTGAGGTGCTCTTGGCTGCATAAGTACCAGTTTTCTTTTCTTTGAAAGCATGCTTAATTGTTGTTTTTTATTACGTTTCAGGCGGAATGAATGGTTAAAAAAAATTGGGAGAACCGATTTATTAGATAAAACTGATATAAAGCATAACAGTTACAGAGTGTGCTCTGTACATTTTGAAAGTTCAATGATGTCTGAAGTACTTGTACGAAAATTGCTGCCATGTGCAGTACCGAACCTATTTCTCCCGAACCAGCCCAAGCCGAGTACTTCGCAATGTGAAAACGAACCACGTAATTCCGACGCATGGACACAAACCACGGAGTCATACGTAAATAAAATGTCTGTTGTTAAAATTGAAAATCCTTCTGTGAGCGATGGTAATACACAAACTGCAAGAACAGAGAAAGAACATGAAGCAAAAAGGCACAAGCTCATTCGTTAGATACAACAAGAAAAAGGAAGCTTCATAACGAATTACAGGCGTCTGTGAAAAAGAAAATAGACTAGAATATAATTAAAATAAAATAAAAATAGACAAGGTGAAATTCATCAGAGGACATAAATTATTATTATGCTGAGTGGGGACCTATTTAGCGTCATGTAATAATAATAATATTATGTAAGATATATCAATACTTGGAATCAAACTCATGAATTCGTAATAAAATATAATTTATAATTTTCTCTATTGACATAAATCAAAACAGATTTTAAAAGCTTGCGCCAAAACCAGCGGCCGCGGCTTCTAGCCATTTGGCCCCTACAATTATTTTGTTTAACACAGGTTATAAATATGACATTGTACAAAGATCTTAAATTCTTTCTTTATATTTCATTTATTTCGTTACGACGAGTTAGTTTCGCGTTTATAATATTAGCACCTAGGTAGGGAAGCGATGAGTGGAAAAGTAACTTCTAAACTAACTAAAAAAATAAATAGTGTAAAATAGTATAGTATGGATAGATGCAAAAGGTTGTCTATTGTCGCTCATCGACTTTATAAAGTCGATGATTGTCGCTTCACCATGCTCAAACAGCTCAATCAATTTACATGACATTTGAGATCTTGGGAAAGACACATGTAGGACAGTTTATCCCGAAAGTTGCATCGTTCCCGAAAGATAGCGATTGGCTGGTCGAGGGTAAAAGCTAGTTTGTAATTCGATTTTATTGACAGCACACTACTTGTTTATTCCAACCCACAATGATGGTCGCCCCCATAAACTTTACTGTGATGCAGTAAACAGTTTTTTGCTGGCGGCACTTGGCACTATTGTAATCTTCGCATGGTAATACACTTTATTGCATGGAGCGAGCACTTTAATAAATATTCATTGTATAATAAGACTGAATATTCTTTTATATTATTGAAATGGTAATAACCGTTCTTTGTGGCATGGTCACAGTAATAAGGAATTGTTCTTTCACCCCCCCCCCCTCCCTGTTCATTAATACGCGCATGTTTTTGCACATAGTTTTAGTAAATTATGGTTTTCACAATCTTAGTAATGAGCCGGGAATAGTAGTTTATGCAACTGTTAAGTAATAGTAATAAGGGTCCTTAGCAGCCGAGTTTCATAAAAGGGTCACATAAGTAAGGCCTAATTACGTACAGTTACATACATTTTATCTACACACATCCATACTAATATTATAAATGCGAAAGTTTGTTTGTATGTTTGTGTGTTTGTCCGTCTTTCACGCCGTAACGGAGCGACGGATCGACGTGATTTTTGGCTTAAAGATAGTTTATGGGCCCGATAATGATATGGGCTACTTTTTATCTGCGCGCGATAACCGAATACCACGCGGGCGGAGCCGCGGGCAAAAGCTAGTAAGTACTATAAAATGGGTTCACAACTCGGTTACAAATGACATGCATTACTGGCTTGTTCTACCAGTAAAATATCCACCGTTATTGAACTAATGTAATAAATTAATTAAAATAGATAAATAAAATTTTTAAGCCATTCATTGCCGGACGCCAGACTACGTACTTTGCCGCAACGCCGACACTTCTGTAGAACAGACGCCCATCGGCGTCAGCGGCATTACATGAGGATCCACCAAGACGCCGATGGGCGTCAACGGCACTGAATGGGTTAACCCCCTTTCCGCTATACGGGCATTTTTGCAACACTATAGTAAAATAGCATAGTGTATGGAGTTCACAGTGCACTTGGTGCACTCATGTGTGTGTATATGTAATAACAATGTATGTATGTAGTGTATGTAAGGACGTGTCTGCGCGAAGTGCTTCCAGTGCGGCTGTAAAAACGTGCGGGGTGTGCACTGGACTCAATGGCCGCGTAGGGTTGACGCCATCGCTACTTTGTAACAATTAAACAGATACTGGAGATGAGACTATACTTACATACAAATTGTATTATAATTGGTATGATGACGCCATCTATCAACACGAGAGCAAGGAGAATATTCCGATAGGTGTGGGTATATTGCTTGATGACTCAAAAGTCTTCTAGAAACATGAATTAAACCGATTGATGTCAGGATTTTTTACTTTATACGATGAATAAAACTAGACGTAGAAATTTCATCAGGGTATAGATTTCATAAGAAATAATTGAATACACGGCATGATAAACCACCTCAGTCTTTGATTTATGTAAGAAAGTAAAAGTATTTTAGCTAGCCAAGAGTTCATTACGTACGTCTAGATTTTAAAACTAAAAACTTAATTTGATAAATAACGAGTAGGTATATTCAATTGACAACCCTACGTCCTCAGGCAACGATCGATACCAATCGAATGGTCCCATTACGGACTCTTTTCACGCCTGCACCGAGTACACCGCCCGCCTAACGCCGAGGGAGGCCTCGCCGTCTCTGTCAGGACCCCCGCGTGCGAGCGAGAGGCGTTGATGGAAGGAGAGCCAATGATGGGAGAGGTAGGACAATATTATTTTTGTATGAAAGATAAACAAGGAACACTCATGCGGCTGTACGTTACGAGTACCTAAGTGTAGTAAAAGTGGAATATTGTACTCGTATTTTGTATAGTCGAACAAACAGAATCATGTATGTATGTACTATCAGCCAAATTATGTGGTCTACCACTTTAAAGTTGATAATCGTTTGTTTGTCATAACTCATAAAACAATCATGCCATGTAGCTTCCATCAACATCATCTTGATGGGTGGCGGTCATCCACTGTGCGGTTTAAGCGTTCCTTTTTACCGCGCACGTGTCATTTATGGAACAGTTTTTCCGACTCATTACGATATGGCTACCTTCAAAAAGCGAGTGTACATTTCTTGCAAGGCCGGCAACGCATCTGCAGTCCTGATGGTGCTGCGGATGTCTATGGGCGACGGTAATCACTTAACATCAGGTGAACTGTCTGCTCGTTTGTCTGCTATTACATAAAAAAAAATGCCAATAGACGTGTTTATTAACTTGAAAGTTCGACTTTAGCGACATATTCATTTGATAGGAACTTGTTAAAATATTTATAGACCACTTATTGGGATCAAAAGGTTCTCGAATGGCGTCCGCGGACCGGGAGACGAGCTGTCGGTAGGCCTCCAACAAGATGGAGCGACGACCTGGCTAAGATCGCGGGATCGCGGTGGATGCGGAAAGCACAAGACCGGTCTGAGTGGAGAGCCTTGGGGGAGGCCTAAGTCCAGCAGTGGACGTCTTTCGGCTGACATGATGATGATGATGAGACCACTTATTTGGCTGATGGTACCAGTCATGTAAAGATTCCATACTTTTGTCAAGAAAATCATAGTGAAATAGATTGATTAAGAGTACTTAGAAATAAGGGAAGGCGAGACGCTGACAAGTCTCGCGCTCCGCTAGGGTTTTGAACTTGTCTATTTTTAACCCCTACGCAAAAAGAGGGGTGTTATAATTTTGACCGCTATGCGTGTCTGTGTGTATGTGTGTCTGTCTGTGGCACCGTAGCTAGTAAACGGATGGACTGATTTGAATGCGGTTTTTTTTAATTGAAAGCACGTTTTCTGGTTCTTGGATAGGTTTTCTCATAATCGGTTCAGCCGTTTTTGAGATATTGAACTTTGAAGTTTGGTTAGGTTATAATTTATTTATCTTAAATGGTTGACCGAGCGCTGGATTGGCGGCCGAGGTTTCTTCAGCTTCAACAGCGGCGTCGTTCGCGGCCCCGCGCCGGGTCTGACTGCCGCGTGTCAAAAATGCAGCGCGTCGAACGAGAGAGCATAATGTTCACAGACCTAATGAAAGAGACAGAAATGTCATTGTCCATATTTCATTTCAGAACAGATTTATTCAGGACAGGCCATAATATGCCTAGTGTCGGAGTCGGCATAAATGTAACTGTATTTTAATATTTTTAGAAATAAATTATTATTATTATTATTTTACATTTTATATCATTACAAATTATAACAATTAAATAAAAATTACAAAATTAAAATTAAATGAAACTAAATAAAATCAAACAATTACCTAAACAAAATTAATTATTTAATTAATTATTTATTTATTTGATTCGGTATAATTATTTGTCAACAACACAATGGAAATTAAAATACACAATAGAAACAATTTCAGTGTCTATAATACAATTACAATTGCACTTAGGTACCTAACATTCTGCATGCACATAAATTTTTGAACTAAACACTAAGAAATGCAAAATAAATAAATTTACTAAGAACATCAACTCTTATTGCAACGATGACATATTGATTTGTGTAAAATGAGCCGTTAAAGTAAATAATCTAGGTAAGCATCTGGTTTTTGAACTACCTAAAAAAAGCGAGCTATCGCCCTTTAGCACATGACATTTCTAGTCCTTTTATCAACTCTGTGATTTCGACGCTTTCCGACGATTTTGACACTCGCACACGACTTCGCCTCCATTTAATTGGTTCAATAGACACTTCTATTCATATTCATAAGCTTTTTGCTTGTTTTTGTCGGTGCGAGAGCCGATTCGTTAATTAGGTGTCACAGAGGCGAGAACAATAAGGTACAATAACCTGATCAACTTACAAAAGTTCGAGAACCCCCGACATTGTCATTTTTAGGGTTCCGTAGCCAAAATGGCAAAATGGAACCCTTATAGTTTCGCCATGTTTGCCTGTATGTCCGTCCGCGGTTTTGCTCAGGGAGTGTCAATGCTAGAAATCTGTAATTTTGCACGAATATGTATGTAAAGTATGCCGACGAAATGGCACAGTAAAAAATTAAAAAAAAAATTGTTTAGAGTACCTCCCATAGACTTAAAGTGGGGGTGTTTTTTTTTCTCATCCAACCTTGTCATGTGGGGTATCGTAGGATAGGTCTTTTAAAACCATTATGGGGCTGCTAAAACGATACGATCGTTTGCAAAATATTCAACTTTAATTGCAAATTTTCATTAAAATCGAGCGTTCTCCCCCCGTATAAAATCTAAACCGGTGGGTCGAAAAATTAAAAAAAAATCAGGATGGTAGTAAGTATATCAAAATTACAAGGAAAACTATAGCGGTTCAGTTTTGTTGAGAATTATAAGTAGTTTAAGAGTAAATAGCAGCCTAGGTATAAAATACACCTAAATTTGGAATATCCCGTACAAAAATACGAAATCCTCAGAAAAATATGACTTAATTTTATCGTAATGGCTACGGAACCCTATCTCAGGCATGTCCGACACGCTCTTGGCCGGTTTTTTAGATTTATTAGTAGAACACTAAAGTATTCCGCTGGTCTTTAAATATTTGCAGCCAATCTGTGCAGAAATTGCCAAACTCACTTGACGAGTGAAAAAATTTCATGTGTTTACCATTCATTAGGCGTTTATGTTAGTTAACGGAACACGACGTCTTAGAAAGCCACGGTGGTATTACATTCATCATCATCTCAGCCTATATACGTCCCACTGCTGGGCACAGGCCTCCTCTCGGAATGAGAGGGCTTGGGCCATAGTTCCCACGCGGCCCCGTGCGGATTGGGAACTTCACACGCACCATTGAATTGCTTCGCAGGTTTGTGCAGGTTTCCTCACGATGTTTTCCTTCACCGCAAAGCTCGTGGTAAATTGCGCACATGAATTTCGAAAAACTCAGAGGTGCGAGCCGGGATTTGAACCCACGACCCTCTGCTTGAGAGGCGATAGGTCAAACCACTAGGCCACCACGGCTTTTTATTTTTAAATACATCAGCCGAAAGACGTCCACTGCTGGACATAGGCCTCCCCCAAGGCTCTCCACTCAGACCGGTCTTGTGCTTTACGCATCCACCGCGATCCCGCGATCTTAACCAGGCCGTCGCTCCATCTTGTTGATGAGGGTGCCTTACCATCAGAGATGTACGAAGCGATTTTTTAACCCCCGACGCAAATAGAGGGGTGTTATAAGTTTGACCGCTATGTGTGTCTGTCTGTGTGTCTGTCTGTGGCACCGTAGCTCTTAAACCGGTGGCGGTGATCGCTTACCATCAGATGACACGTATGCTCGTCTGCCAGCTATTTGATAAATAAACTAACCAACAAAAAGTTGGAAAACCCCCGACTTTGCCACTTTAAAGTTCAATATCTCAAAAACGGCTGAACCGATTTTGATAAACATGTCTAAGAACCATTGCTAAAAAACCTGCCTAACCTGCTTTCAAATAAAATAACTGCATTAAAATCGGTCCACCCGTTTAAGAGCTAGGGTGCCACAGACAGACACACACAGACGCACATAGCGGTCAAACTTACAACACCCCTCTTTTTGCATCGGGGGTTAAAAATACAGCTTAGTTGAACCCGTTTCTACCAGTTGTATTTTATGTGCAGCGATGAATATCCTACTTCCTACTATTTAATATTATAAGTGCGAAAGTTTATAAGTCTGTTTGTTTGTTGGTTTGTTTGTTACTTCATTACGTCTAAACCACTGAACCAATTTAGATAAAATTTGGTACACATTATAGTTTGAATCCCAGAGACATCGGATAGTTTTTATCCCAAAAAATTGCATAATTCCTGCGGGATAGCGATAGCCGAATTATACGCGGACGGAGTCGCGGCTAGTGCATAATTATGGAACGCATTCATAGCAATAGCAACATAGTTCTCTGGTGGAAAGGCACCCTTAAGCTATGCTCGGAGTACAGTGAGATGTTTATTGCCCGGCCGACGTGTAGTTTGATCTACAAGTGCAGTTAATTACAGTTGTAGTCTGGTTACACACACACACACAAACATTAGCCTGTAAGTATTCCCAAATGGGTCTGTTATAGTCTGGTTACTCTATCAGTATTATGTATTTCAGCACCACTACCATGAGTTTCATCATCATCATCATCATCAGCCGGAAGACATCCACTGCTGGACAAAGGCCTCCCCCTAGAACGCTATAATGAACGACAACTCGCCACTTGCATCCACCGGTTTCCCGCAACTCTCACGATGTCGTCAGTCCACCTGGTGGGAGGCCTGCCAACGCTTCGTCTTCCGGTTCGTGGTCGCCACTCGAGACCTTTTCTCCCCCAACCATTATCTGTTCTTCGAGCGATGTAATACCATGAGTTTACAGTGACCGTATTCGATAGCGTTATTTGTAGAGACACTGTACAATTCTCCATACAAATAATTTACGCCGTCACTATCGAGTACGGTCACTGTAAACTCATGGTAGTGATACAGTCATCGACTTTATAAACTTTACAGGTTATAAAGTCGATGGGTACACAGTAGAACCTTTCACAGTTTCTCTAAGAAACCAACCTTCAACTCACAACCAATAGCTTTAACACGTAATTATTTCTACTTTCCAAATTAAAATATTTAAAAAATATCAGCGAGCTCTTTTTACAAGTGTTGTCTTGGCCAGAGTTGCCAGTAAGTAAACTTCTATCTCACATAAGAGATTTTACCGAACTAATTTAAGTATGATCTCATAGTATTCTCCATAGAATATGTCAAGAGCATAATAAAGTGTTTTAAACAGACAAAGGTTGAGCTCTTTCTATCTCATTGAACAAGTACAGAATGTTCCTCTGTAAATATAAGAGTGGTGTTGGGAACTAGTTCTTGGTACTTACTAAATTTTCTGTAAGCTAAGTTCCTGAAAGCCGTGGTGGCCTAGTGGTTTGACCTATCGCCTCTCAAGCAGAGGGTCGTGGGTTAAAATCTCGGCTCGCACCTCTGAGTTTTTCGAAATTCATGTGCGGAATTACATTTGAAATTTAGCACGAGCTTTGCGGTGAAGGAAAACATCGTGAGGCAACCTTCACAAACCTGCGAAGCAATTCAATGGTGCGTGTGAAGTTCCCAATCCGCACTGGGCCCGCGTGGGAACTATGGCCCAAGCCCTCTCGTTCTGTGAGGAGGCCTGTGCCCAGCAGTGGGACGCATATAGGCTGGGATGATGAAGTTCCTGAAAGTGTATAAGTATCTAAGTAGTCAAATGAATTCATGCGCTTTATGCATTTCTGTTATTTTCTCAGCCTCAGGAAGTTTGTTTTATACAAATAGTGAGACAGGAGCACGCTCGCCGTCGCTTCGCTCGGTTATATTATGCATGCTATGATTGTAGGTACTCTGTTACTTATTACATTATGCCATAATATTATATTGTAAGTTTTATAGTGCTGTATATATTGGCAAACCAATCAATACTGTACTAAAATTATAAATGCGAAAGCGTGTTTGTATGTTTGTGTGTTTGTATGTTTGTCCGTCTTTCACGCCGTAACGGAGCGACGGGTCAACGTGATTTTTGGCATAGAGATAGTTTATGGGCCCGAGAGTGACATATGCTACTTTTATCCCGGATAAATGCACAGTTCCCGAGGGAACAGCGCGCGATAACCGAATACCACGCGGGCGGAGCCGCGGGCAAAAGCTAGTAAATATATAATTACGAAACAGAATAGCATTGGTTACGAGTATGTTACTCTTGGCAACCTCAAAGTCAAAGTCAAAAAGTCAAAGTCAAAATCTCTTTATTCAATTTAGGCTATGATAAGCACTTATGAACGTCAAAAAATTTACCACCGGTTCGGAAAAAACCTCTGTTGAGAAGAATCCGGCAAGAAACTCAACTAGGTATTTTTTTTTAAACAGTTTCACAATTATTTATAAATTCCTATTAGGTAAACCGATGGTAGCCAGTGGCGAGTTGTCCTTCACTGTGGCGTTCTAAAGGTCAGGCTATTGTTCAACAGTGACGTCTTCCAGCTTACTGATGATGATGATGATGTTACTCTTTTAGTTTCTGGCGTGCCTACGAAGATATAGGACTTCTGAACCTTGACCCAGTAACAGCGATGCGTCACGGCTCGCTGTTCAACAGTGACGTCTTCCGGCTGACTGATGATGATGATGATGTTACTCTTTTAGTTTCTGGCATGCCTAAGAAGATATAGGGCTTCTAGACCTTGACCCAGTAACAGCGATGCGTCACGGCTCGCTGTTCAACAGTGACGTCTTCCGGCTGACTGATGATGATGATGATGTACTCTTTCAGTTTCTGGCATGCCTAAGAAGATATAGGGCTTCTAGACCTTGACCCAGTAAGAGCGATGCGTCACGGCTCGCGGCGTAGGTTCCACAGCCCCTACAGACTCGCGGCGAGAATACTCGAGAACCAACCCTCGAGAAGTTTAAAAAAAATATGGCTCTGTATTGGAGGACAATTTTGCAGTGTATTGCGGGTTTAGCCGTTGTGTGGTAAAAAAAATAATTGAAAATCTACATGAGAGATAATGTTTTATGGTTGATAAACCGACGGCAGTGTCCCTCCCGAGAGCAAAAGTGTTACAAGTTTTTGACTCCTCGTTCTCTCTTTCGAATGGTCCTTAATTCTTTGTTTTAGAGAACAAATAGATTAATATTTTTGAAAGACATAACATTACCCAATGCCATACTTTCAGTTAAAAGGAAAAATACAAAAATCGTCCCTACTTTAAAAAGTAGAAGAGGTGCTTACCCTTAAATTTATCTATATTTTTATCATATTTGTACTTTTTTGCTCAACTCAAGGGACGAAAGAAAAGTGTTCCAGAAAGTTCTCGCCACGAGTCTGGAGGGTTCATTAGGGCAGCGTCAGACGGACTTAGTAGGGATTAAGACGAGGCTTTTATTATGTACCTATAACTATAACACTGTAGTGGCCAGCCTACAATGTGAGTCATTTCGTTGGTGCCTAATTTAGGTGATTATCTGATTATTAATCTAAGCAATATATGGATGAAACTTTATGTTTCTGCAAACATATCTTGCTTCTGACACCGTTAGACAAAACAAGTAGTTCTCCTGTAATAACCTAACGAACTTATAAAACTCTAAAACCTTCGACATTGTTATTTCCAAGAATAATATCTCAAAAACAGTTCAAAGGATTTTTATCACACGAAGCTAAGAACCACCGCAAGAATCGCTTTCACGTGGGAAAAACTTTATCGAAATAAGTCCATCTGTCTGAGAGCTATACGATGCCACAGACAGACAAACTTTGGCGTCAAACGGTTATAATTTTTTTTGACATTCTTACAGACACAAACATCACGCCTGTATTCCCAAATGAGGTAACGTTACCGCTTCGGAGCCACTTTTAGCAATTTTTGGTTTTAAGTTTGACAAAACGGTACAATAGTGACAGGTTGCTAGCCTGTTGCCTACGGTATACCTTAACCTATATCCTCAGTCATCTCTTACGATATCCACGGAAGAAATGGAGAGGTGTAATAATTCTAAGCCGACACCACACAGATACACGTCGCTTTATCATTCTGAAGTGCTTGTACTGTGCCTAAATTGAATAAAGATGTTTTGACTATGATGTGACGGCCTGCTCGACCGCCACTGCTTAAGTCCACGCGGCCTGCGCGATGCGACGCACCGTTGGACAGCAACGGAGATCAACAGAGCTGTCTAATAACTAGCTATGAGAAAAAAACTCCATATCAATTCGTGTAAAATATTTAATTTGTTGTACATAATATGTTTGTAATTGTAAATAATAAACTGTAAATACTGCTTTGCATCGTTTCTATCGACACCTATCTCCCACAACTATGACTTTGACTTGTAAGGCCCTTAATTTTGCGTCTGGGGTTAAAAACAGGAGGCCTGGCAACTCTGATGTGCGGACTTAATCTCCTTGAAAATGAGGCAAAGTAGGTGACCTCTCTAGAAATAGCTAATGAGCGGAGGGACAAAGTGAAGCCGTTAGAGCGGTCGGCACAATACGTGGTTAACTCGGAGATACGGTCATAGAAAATATACCCTCTGTTATTTTGATGCCGACAAAGAATAGGTAACATTTATTTATTCAGCTTGTTTGGCGTCAGGACAGTCCATATCGCGCCATATTGTAGGGGCGGAAGACCAGTGCTGGTTTTCAACCAGCGATATGCTGAGCCGGGACCTTTTTATAGCGGCAAAACTTCTTTTTTCACCTCACTAGCTCGAAAATGCTTTCTTTATCCTTCGAAATCTGCGTGGAAAGTAGCTTTTTATCCTCTAGGCTGGAAAGAGTTTTTGAAATTCGAACGTTATCGTGAACGGCTGCCCCCTTGAAAATGCATCGACCGCTTACTTTCACAACCTCGTATCTGGCCACAAAATTGCTATAGAATCATCTTTATGTTCAGTACGATAGAGTGTTTATTTGTTGTATACAATTCGCGTAGATACGAGGTTGAGGAAGAAAGCGTTGAATAATTGACGTGTTCACAAAGAAAGTTTGTCATAAATTTGTTGAAGTACCTAATAAGTATTTAAATCTGTTAATTAATCTGTTATTTTATTCTTATTACTAAACATTTATTTTGTTATTTCACTTTTAATTTTTAGTACACCTCGATACTTATGCCATGCAATCCTTTTCAAAATAGTAACTGTATGTACGTACCCACTGTAATACCGTTATATCGATTTGGATTGTAAATACTATTAAACTTTTATAATACTCAAAATGTTTGATAAGTGGATAATAAAACTGACTTATTAAAAACTACTTGCACAGTTTTTCTTTCATTTGCCATTTTCTCGCTGTACTGTGGTGAAAAATTGTGTGTTTCGCTCGGCTGTAAAGTTGTTTAGCGTCTTGTGCCTTTGAAACCCTCGACTGCGCTCAGGATTCTTCATTTGAACCACTCGCTTCGCTCGTGGTTCAATCCTAGAATCCTTCGCTTGCTCAGGTTTCAATATATGCACTCGCGCCAAACAGTCACTTTCCAGCCTTGCATAACAAATAACTATTGTTATTTTTCCTAACCTTAATGTACATTGCTGTTATAAATAAATTATTTTCTTTCTTTGTTTCTTTCTTTCATATTTCCAGTTGCGTGTCATTCAAATGGACTGATGATTATTATTGAATAGCTAGGTATTTAATTTTCGTCAGTCCGGACTATTAGTCCGTCAGTCTGTAAAGGTTAAAAAATACAAACTGAAACATGGATGCACAGATAAAAACCAGAAAAAAGCGACCAGCGCTGGAAATCGAACCCAGAGGTCCTCAGCATTCCGTGCTGCGTGCAATACCCCTACATCACCACTGGACAGGAGTCTAGCTAGACAGATTTCTCCCATGCACCACACTTCAGCTTACTTTTTTCTTCAAGAGATGTCGCTCATCAGCTCGGTTGGTTTTTGGTCCATTTTGACGCATGGTCCTTTACCAGGAGCTTGAACGGCGAAGAAACTTAATTGGAGCGGTCCAAATCTCGTTCTGAGCTCAGGCCTCAGGCTCATTCTGAGACCGGTCTTTGCACTGCAGTGGGACGATATAGGCCGAGATATTGATGTGGTGTTCAAAAGATTCATTGTATCACAGTCACGTTTCGTGCCGTGCGTACATCTTAAGCACGACAATACTGTGCCATTTAATTATCGAATTTTCGTGGCTTCAGCACGACTAAATAATTGGACATCTTGTACTTATTTACAAGTAGGGTTATCAGATGGAATTAAAAGTTTTTCTCAAACGTAATTTACGATTTGAAAAAGTCGATTTCCTGTTTGCCTTTGGCCACGCCACAACTTGAGAACAATTTTACCGGTTTTTTTACATTTCTAATATTCTAATCTCTAATGTAAATCTATTCAGGTTTTTTTATTGTTATTGATGTGAATTCGTAAGCACAACTATGTAATATTTATTCAAGAAAATTGTTAAAATTCGTAAACATTATTTAAATATTCTTTTTTTTTTCACTATCAGGCACAGATAAGTAAAGTACATTTGCTTGAATTAAAACCCAACACATTTTGCAAAAAAAACAAACATATGATAAATAAATAGGTATTGCTTGCTGTTGCTGACGTAGCCACCATCTAAACCCCCCCCCCCCCCCAACCCAATGTCATTAAAAATAAGCAATGCAAAGACCTCCCCCCCACTTCGCTTCGGTGCTTACGTAATACTTGAATACCCTACTTAATCGGGATAGAATCTTAAAATTTTACCGTTAGTATTAGAGATAGGTATATCCTCCTAATCCTCGCGTACTTTATAAAGGACTAATTAACACTAAGAATAACGGCCGAATGTACTTCATAAAGTACAAATTGGTCATTGAATAAAGATTTTTTAAATAATATCCAAAATAACAAAGCAGGTCAATCATATCTAGGTCTTAAACGCTAAGTTTGTTAAAAAACATCAGGACTTAGGAGGATATGAAATTCATCTGCTTTTTTAAGCAACGTTACTAAAAAATTGTAAAGGTTGCCTGGAAGAGATCGCTCTGAAGCGATAGGGCCGCCTATTGCTTACCTCAGAAAGTCTGTGTATACCTGTTTTCTGTAATTGTTTGCCATATGTTGGTGTGCAATAAAGAGTTATTGTATTGTATTGTATTGTATTGTATTGTATTGTATTGTATTGTTAATAGTTCTTTCGACAATTTTTGCCAATTCTCACAGGATTTTTTGCAAAATTGACGGTAATCTAGAAAAGAGTATAATTACTTAGAGGAGGTAACCCTGCTTGTATTGCAACAAAGTAGCCACAACTTGCGTCTCGCGAACAGAAAGTCAGCTCATTACCGCCGCCATTATGTCGCTACAATGTAGCCAAATTCGCACAAAGCGCTCATCGCAGATACGCGATTGTGGCACATTTCTGCCTCAAACAATGGCGCAGATAAGTAGATTCTGTGCGCTTTGTTCAAGGCGTTACCAATTTGGTTCTTATTTCAGGGTCCCGTGTGCTTAGTGAGTGTTATTGAATATTTTATTTGAATATAAAGTGCAAAAATATGTACCTATTGGAACCACTCAAAAATTTGTCACCATAGCATACATCGGAATAAGTGTCTAGATATTTTGAAAGCATAGATTAGTCCATATTTTTGTAATAAACTAAAAGAATTTCTTTGCTTAGCTACGTTTATGAGTCTAACATCTGGTAGCATGGTGTAAGGTAGATTGATGGGTTTGTGTGGTGTGTGTTCTTACAGTGTGGAGGTGGAGGAAATGCATGAACACGCATTATCTTGTATAAACGTAGCTATCATGACCGCGGGTGAGCGAAATTATTTTATATTTTCTCCAATGCTAAGGCTTTTTCTAGCCTTATTCTTTCCTACCTTATTCTATTCTTATTAATTTTTTAGCCCATCGAAGTGTCTCACTGCTGGCAAAGGCCTTCCCTTTTTTCCGCCACTCGTCCCTATCGAGAGCATGCTCCTTCTATTTGATATGCGTCCAAGTCGTCCCGCCATCTCTTCGGTCTGCCTCTGTTTCGATGGCCATCCCACGGAACCCAACGGGCAGCAATTTGGGTCCATCGCTGTGGATGCATTCGGCAGACAATGACCAGCCCAGTCCCACTTAAGCTTAGCGGTCTTGGCGCCCACATCTGTAACGCGGGTTTTGGAGCGCAGTTGGGTGTTTCTGATCTTTGTCCATACTCCATAGGTACTAATATTATAAATGCGAAAGTTTATTTGTGTGTATGTCCGTCTTTCACGCCGTAACGGAGCGACGGATCGACGTGATTTTTGGCATAGAGATAGTTTATGGGCCCGAGAGCGACAAAGGCTACTTTTTATCCCGGAAAAATGCACAGTTCCTGAAGGAACAGCGCGTGATAACCGAATACTCACCGGGCGGAGCCGCGGGCAAAAGCTAGTAAAGAATGAATGATAAATACCAAGTGAGACGAAATAAGAATGAAACGAATGAGACGACATGATTACACCGCTTGAAGTGGTAGAATGGCGCAGTGCCTAAAAGCAACTATACTTGGTTTGGAAAGTATTTAACTAAATGTAAACAAAACAAACTCAATTGGTGTCTTAAATATTGAAATTCCTCCGTTAAACATGGTTAAACTATCAAAACATTTACATTTCTGTATTGAAATACACTAGTCTACTTTGTATTAGGTACAATGAGGTTGCAGGTGGTAGGACCTTGTGCAAGGTCCGCCCGGATTGCTACCACCATCTTGCTCGGTAATCCTGCCGTAAAGCAGCAGTGCTTGCACTATTGTGTTTCGGCGTGGAGAGTAAGACCGGACCGTGAAATTACTGGCACTTGAGGTATCCCATCTTAGGCCTCTAGGCTGGCAACGCACCTGTAATACCCCTGGTGTTGCAGATGTTTATGGGCGGTGGTGATCTCTTACCATCAAGAGACCCACTTGCTCGTTGATATCCAGTCAAATAAAAAATAAATAACTGATAAATTAAATGTTTAAAATTCTTGAATTTACCAAATCTGGCTGCTTAAGTTTGTTTACATTTAGTTAAATATCCAAACCAAGTATAGCACGATTGTCTTGCAGTTCTAAGCTGGGCTTTAGTAGGCACAATACAAAAGGCAAACAGTTCACAAGAATCTTGATTCTGTTAAGCATTGGAGTTACAACAATGAAGGATTGTTCGACGCCATCAATTGTTTTCTTCAAAGCAAATAAACTGGCGGGTTTCAAACAAATGAATGTCAAATGGGGACAGAAGTGTTGGCGCCCTCACTCTCGCTTAATTCATGGTAATAATACACCGGTTTTTTCTGGACTTAATGTCAAAAGGTAATTCGCCAACTTGACAAGAGAGATTGTGAATCTGTTTAATAAAAAATACCTCGTTGAGTTTCTTGCCGGATTCTTCTCAACGGGAACACCCAAATACTCCGAAATATTTAATTCCGAATTTGCTAATTCCGATTTTCAAAACTCCGAATTTCACAATTCCTAAGACTTATAATTTCGATTAATCAAAAATACGAAATTTATTTAGCCGAATTTCAAAATTCCGATTGTTTTTATATCCGATTTTTATAACTCCGAAGAACAAAAAGTACGAAGTATTATAAGCCCGAAAAACAGTATTCCGACTATCAATTTTCCGAAATTTCATTGCTGATTCGGAATTTTGACATTCGGTGAAATAAATTTCGTATTTTTGATTAATCGGAATTATATATCTTAGGAATTGTAAAATTCGGAATTTTGAAAATCGGAATACTAAAAAAATATTTGAGACTGGGTGTTCCTAAAATTATGCTGAATTGCTACATTCATGACAATTAATAACAATATCCACTTTTTTAGGTCAGTCTAACCTGTTTAGGTTAGGTTAGGTTAGAATTGCGTCAAGGCGCGAAGCGCCTTAACAACGCGGAATAGGAGCTCCGCGAAGCGGAGCTCCGTCGAGTATGCCTTAGAATCGTAAAATTTTTGGCAAAAGAACTTATGTATACCTATGCACACCATATAATTGATGCATTTTAAATTCGGGTGTTAGGTAGCTGCGGTAGGGATCTTAAACGTTGGGGGGGAAGGGGGGCTTAAATTATTGATTTATTAGTTATAAATAACAGTAATTCGTAATTCTGAATTTTCTGAATTTCGAAAATCGGTGTTTTAGTAATCGGAATTCGTATTTTTGATATTCGGATTATTATTTAGTCGGACTTCTTATTGTTCGGAGTATTGAAATTCGGAATTTTGAAAATCGGTATTTTGGTATTCGGAATTCGTATTTTTGACATTTCGGATTACTATTGAGTCGGACTTTTTATTGTTCGGTTTATTAAACTTCGGAATTTTGAAAATCGTACTTTTAAACATTAGGTATTTTAAATTTTCGGATTTATAAAAATCGGATTTATGAACAATCGGAATAGTCATATTAGGAGTTTTAAAACATTCGGAATTATAAAAATCGGTATTTTGAAGTTCGTGATTCCGACTTTCGGAATTTCGTTTTTCGTATTTATGTAGTGTACCCCTTCTCAACAGGGGTTTTTTCCGAACCGGTGGTAGATTTTTTGACGTTCATTTCATAAGTGCTTGTTAATAGCTTAAATTGAATAAATAAAAGATATTAAAAGAAAAAAAAAGAAAAAAACATCCAAAAACTCACTGTCTGAACTTCTGTCTAAATAATGTGTGAATTAAAAACACTTTATACTTTTTTACCCAATTACTTCGGTTGGAAGCAGCCTGCTCCCACCACTTCCACCAGAGCCTACAGCTTCCTCATCCACCCTTCTTGTTGGTGGACGTCCTATGCTACACAACCGATCTGCGGAACGTGATTTTTGGCATAGAGATAGTTTATGGGCTCGAGAGTGACATAGGTTAGTTTTTATCCCAGAAAAATGCACAGTTTCCGAGGGAACAACGCGCGATAACCGAATACCACACGGGCGGAGCGCGGGCAAAAGCTAGTACAGTTTATAATATTCTACTAATATAATTCAAAGTAGCTTAAGATAAATAACTGTAAGCTTGGTATGTGAGCATTTTAGTTAAATGTTACAGTTCTTGCTCTCAGTTTCGCGTCTCTGCAACGGTTTGAGAATTTCAGTTATTTCCAGGCAGCTCGGTAGACGATATTATGTTTGCTCTAGAGCTTCAGAAGCAATGCAGTTTACATAATATTAAGGCTCAAGTCAGTTGCAGCAGTTAGGAAATATCAACACAGGTGCTACTTGTAAGGTTAGGTGGGTTGAAAACAAAAACTATAATTGCAGACATAGATCTGGGTACCTATTAAAAATTGGTGCTTCTTAGTTGATTTGAGATTACAGCTCTGCGATTCACAGGCGCGTCAATCAACTTTTTTACCGACACTAATCTGCCCGCGACATTTTTCAAACAATAAATAAATAAATTGCAGATTTTTGTAAGCAAACATGTTTTTTTCTGTAATTTAAGAGATGATTACATGAATACTTACATGCCATCCTACGTTAGTTCAACATATTAAACCGTGAAATATCTTGTTGAAAGTACGATTTTTTGGTAATGACAATTTTGGTAACGCAGGAGACGCCCAAAGTGTCGGTAAAATAGTTGCTTGACCCAGGCCTCTCAGTGCGTATTATGAACTTGATACGCAACCATTGAACTGTTTCGCAGGTGTGTGAAGGTTTCCTCATTTCGCCAAACGATACAAAACAACAAACAATGAAACCGACACGCAATAAAAAAATACAAACACGAACATTCTTATGTCAACAGGCATTAATAAATCGACGGTAAAAAGCAATCTTGCTGTAAACCACACCCTTCACAAAAATTTTTTATTTCATATTTAGAATCAGAAAAAAATTCTGCGTCGAATGGTCCTATTCTCGTGGCTCTACGACCTCTAGAAGTTTTTGTACAGCATTTGAGTTTACCCTATTTTTTCAAAAAGACAACTGAATACTTGCTGTAAATAGCACGAAAAACAGCATTTTTCTATCATTTGGAATTTACACCATTTTCACTTTTGCAAATAATATGATCTTTGTAGTTACAACGCAACTCACTACTCAACACATGTTGAGTAGTGCGGGTTACACCATAATTGCATATAATATTTAAGTAACGTACCGTGTTTACTACATTTATTAGATACTAAACTTTTGATCATCGTAGTTTACTACATTCTAAACAAATATGGTATTATATACAATGACTAGTTACGCCAAATTGAAAACACTAAGTTTTACGAAATTTGCTATTTATGCCCTTTTCAATACAGTAGTCGTCTATTGATCATGCGCATTTACCGCATTTGAAACACGCGCTCGCGCCGATTTGACCGCGGCTTACCGCATGTCGTTCAGTTACTCCGCGAAGAATTTGAAAGTAAACAATAAAGCAAAGGATGTTTTAGCGGGTTCAGACGAAGAAGACGTAGATAAAATAGAAAATGATAAATAGTTTATTGAATCAGGTGTTACTTTGCGGAGGGCCATTTTAATGAGCACACATGAATCAATGTTCATGTGAAAGAGTATGAGGGCTTGGGTTTTTGCATGAAAATATAATAAGTAAGTAATATATGTGTCGCACATACTTAGCTGTCTTGCACGTGTTTTCGCGGGGTAGCAAGGTAATTAAATTAAGTTCAGAAAATGATGATGCAATTGAATAAATCTTCAAAATAATTAAGACACTAAAAATACCGATAGGTACTTATTATTATTATTTGCTGTTATTTTTTCACTAGATTTTATGTACAACTAAATAGCAGTAGAGTATTTCCTGTAATTCAGCGTCTATTGTTACCTAACTAGGTGTCAGAAATGTTATAATTTTTGATCTCATTTAGTAATTTAGAAGTGTTTTATGTTCTGAAACATTTTAAAATGACGTTAAATAAATGTCACTCCATACTTACATCGTTTTAATTTTAATATCCTTTCTTATCTTCTTACATTTAAAACAAATAAGTGCACCTAGTTACATAGATTTTTGTCATTTACGTCAAAATTGACATAAATGAATAATTGTGATAAGTAATAACAGCAGTTTTGCTTTAAAGTAAAATACTTGTTTTGGAGCCGCCCATACATTTATCTCCTTCATTTACAGCATATTTGCGTAATAGAAAAAAAAGTGTTAATGCTGTAACCCACACAAACATAGACTAAAACTAACTTCTAGTTAGTTTTTGGTATTCGACTTGATAAACAATCAAAAAAGGCATTCTTATTCTAAAAATGACATTAATAGGATTAATAGTTTAGGAGATATGATTTTTTTTCTAAAATCTCAAAAGTTTTTGGGCTCTGGTGAACACTTTGGATTTTGCGGGTTACAGCAGGATTGCTTTTTACCGTCGAAATTTCCTATACCCATCAGGGCAGGAACAAAAAAAAACATGTATTGTGCGCCAACCACGCTCTTTATAATAGGAACCCCATTCACATTAAAGCACATTACTAGAAAACTTATATTTCATTTCATTTCTTCACAAGAACATTACAAAAACTGCACAAAATTCGCCCCTTCGGCTATGCAGTTCGCAGACTTAACTGCCTGCACTCGCGCCATTTGCCTCCAGAGAGATTACGACCCATTTCAGAAACGTGCACATTTACCTACATATAGCTGAACTAGTCCAGGAATTACCTCCCGCTAGAGCCTCGATCCATTCTACATTGTATAGACACATGTACCAAGGACTTGCTCATAAGCTGGGAGAGGATGCAGTATATTTAGGTAGTATCAAGGATTATGTAAATAGTCAGACTCGGCAAATGGTATGTGTGGATCTGTGGGTTAGGTACCTTGCGCAAGATGTGATCTAAGTATAGGAAATTAATTAAGTAACTGAAAACTTCACATTGTCTTTCTTGATTAATAAGTCAGTTCAATGCATTACTGAGTTACTGAAGACCTACTCCGAAATTCGAAAATCGAAGTTCGTATCGAACCGTCCCTCTCATTCTCGTATTAAATAGTATATATAAGTGTCAGAGGGACTGAAGGACTCGAACTTCGATTTTCGTATTTCGGGGTAGCCCCGTTAATTTACACGGATGGACCATGAATAGTGCATCGATCGTAGAAATTTCCGCAGCGTCTGTGGGCTCAATACGTAATTATTTATCTCCATACTGTTGACTGCATTCGTTCCAAAGCAGCTAACGATTGTCGCCAAAAATTCGCCTAAAAAAAAGCAAAATCGTACCGTAAAATGGCATAAAACGCGACAGCTGCGTGTGCTAGCTTCCCAGACAGCGTGCTGATAATTTATCAGCTAGATTGCATTGTAGTGCGGCCATTCAAAGCCCGGCCATCCCGGAATCCAGTGTTGCCACCTTGCCCAAAGAAAAAGTAGCTAGACGTATGGTAAAAAGTGGCTAGTTTTGAAAAAAAATACCCTGTTAGAAGTAGCTAAAAGTGGCTAAACAAAAAAAAAGGCAACAGATAACTTATAAGTCTTAAATTTTTATATTTCTTTCTCTTACATTATTATTTACGGAAAAAATTATTCAAAGTTTATGTCATCTTGTGATGTTGAAGGTCCGGCTTCTTCATTTTTTTCGGGTTTCTTAGATTCAAGAATTACGTAGGTAGCGCACGGAAATACGGTTTACATTACAAATTAAATTGATTGAAACAGTGGTTACTTAGTTGCTGAAAGTAGCTAGAAAGTGTGGCTAAAAAAGTTGGCCACTGAAATTTTTTTTTGGTAGCTAACTATTTCGTAAATGTGGCTAGATCTAGCTAAAAAATGTCTAAAGTGGCAACACTCCCGGAATCCCGTTTTTGTCCCGCGGGCATGAGAGCGCTGTCATTAACTCGATGGCCGCGGCGCCGCGCCGGCAGCCATACGAAGGATTTAGCAACTTTACTGTCCAGGGAATGATTATGTGACTTATACAAGTATTTTGGGTAAGCTTAAGAGTTATGTGATTCATTTTTGTAGGCAAGTTTGTATTGTTTTCTTTAGCTGAATGTGGTTTAATGCACCAGTTATAGCTACATGAACGTGTAGAAAAAAATCAAAAAGGGGGATAGTGTTAAAATTATCTTAGTAAATAAATGAGTAAGTAAATGTGAAGGATTGCTAGGTTTTCCACTAGGTGGTATGATGACCGTTCATTGTGGCGTTTTAAGGCATTTGATCAGCAGAACGTCTTCCATGCCATGGTAAAATCTGAAATTCAACTGTGGTTGAATATATTGTGAACTCACACACACAAACAGCATGCCTATAAGTGTATTCCCAAATGGGCCTTGATCTAGACTCTAGAGTCTAGATTCTAGAGACACGAAAAAATGCAAATAACTGAAGACTGCGATCTAATACATATTTAGAAATTTCAATGCAAACGCCATGCTTAATGGTTCAGGCGATCAAAACTGCGGCTAAAAGCTAGCAAATAAACAATTTGTCGTTCAGCCGGACCAATGCGCGCTGCCAAGTGTTTTTGCTCCCGTACTTATCCTATTGCAACAACTGGCGCCAACTACAATAATATTTGCCAAGCCCGCCAAGTAAATACCGGTCCAACTCGCACCTGATACGGCCGATAATCGCTTGCACGTTTGGCACAATAACAAAGTGCACTATTGAAGTGTAATTACAATTAGTTCCCGGGCTCGATCCACGTGTAAAAATATTTAATTATTTTTTATGTGTCGAATCGGTTAAGTGGAGCGCAGCTGGCGTTATTAAATCGAGGAAAATTAAATGTTTTTTTTTTTTTATTAAGTCGTACGCGTACGTAGTGCGACAAAAATTGTCGGGATAGCGATGTTCTGCAGGTGGTAGGACCTTGTACAAGGGCTGCCCGGATTGCTACCACCATGACATTTAAGGTATAATTCATCAAAGAATAGGTGGAACTAAACAAATGGATATATATTAGAGTCGTAGTAGTATTTTGTTATTAATATAGTTAATCTCAATATTTGCATGACTTATAAAGTTTGAATGTATGAGACTCATAAATCGTTGAACATCATGTAATGTACTACATTTAAAGCAAATAAATAAATTTCATTTCATTTCATTTCACCATCTTGCTCGCTAATCCTGCCGTGAAGCACCAATGCTTGCACTGTTGTGTTTCGGCGTGGAAAGTAAGACAGCCGGGGAAATTACTGGCACTTGAGGTATCCCATCTTAGGCCTCTAGGTTGGCAACGCATCTGCAATACTTCTGCTGTTGCAGATGTTTATGTGCGGTGGTGATCTCTTACCATCAGGAGACCCACCTACGAAGAAAGGTCTTTATAGATGGACAGACAGTAAATTCACCCTATAAGGATTTCCGTTTTAGCCGACAGAGGGACGGGGCCTTAGATTGCTTTTGATTATTATTATTACGAAGCAAAAAGTCTTTTGGAAACAACAATAACCTAAAAGTATAATGGTGGTATTGTGCGCGCTACACTAATAAATAAGAGCGCGGTGCATTCATTGTCGCTGAGCGTAATCGTTCAATTGCCGGCCCATTCGTCATTCGTTCAGTGCCTCGTTCAATCTCAGTCTCCGGCGCTAGGGTTGCCACTCTCCTACGGTCACACGGAACTTGACAATTTATTTTACTAGCTCTTATTTTTAATACTACTATATTAATATTTTAAATGAGAAAATTTGTGAGTGAGTGAGTGAATAAGTGAGTGAGTATGTTTGTTACTCCTTCACGGTAAAACGGCTGGACGGATTTGGATGAAAATTGGTATGTAGATAGTTGAACACCTGGAATAAAACATAGGCTACTTTTCATCCCGATATTTCCACGGGATAGGGATAAAATCTCGAAATAACAATTGCTGAGCTTAGAGTAATAAAATTTGGGATGGTTGCGTTCTGGCTTGCATGCATGCTTGCATGCTTGCTTGCATGCTTTCTTACATGCTCACTCGCATGCTTGCTTGATTGCTTGCTTCTTTGAAATTTTTATAGTTCACACAAGCGAAGCTGCGTGTAAAGCCTAGTAAGTTATAAGTTTGACGTCAATGTTCGTATATGGCATCGTACCCCTGTCTGATAATTTAGTTAAAATCTTTTGATTATTACACGAGGACTTGAATTATCATATACAGAGTGGCTCATTTAGATTGGTCAGTATGGGAAAGTTTGAAACTATAAGAACTATAAGTATGTTTATCCGTTGCTTAGTACCCATAACACAAGCTTTGCTAAGCTTACTCTGGGGCTAGGTCAATTGGTGTGAATAGTCCCGTGATATTTATTATTTATTATTATTATTATAAGACATACGAAGATCTGATCTTAGGAACCATGTCATCGACTTTAGTAACAAGAAAAACTGCATTTACCTATAGGTACCTACTTAACTTCTACTCAGTTCAGGAATCGAACCTGATAATAAAAAAAAACATTAATTATTTCTATTTGGATATTGATCGCTTTTAGTCCAGCTGTGCCTGTTAAAGTCTTTGAATAATATTGCTGTCCAAAAATGTATGGTGGGGCCTCCACTATTTGTTTTAAATATTTTTTCATCAGGATCATTCCAGATTAAAATAAATTATTTTTGCCAAGTTTCCACGGGACGCAGAAGGTGGGGCCAAAAGTTAATTAAACAATTAATATCATAAAGGGTACTCGTAATACTGAAAGAAAACCAGCGCTGCGGCTTGCTGTAGCAATACTCTGAGTATGGCCCTTTTTACTTCTTTCGGCACAATGCTTATTCATTTTCTCTTTTTGTGCCTAATATATAAGATTGTCTGTTTTTTAGCCGTCATTTTATTTATTTATTTTTGTTGTGCCGAATCCAGATAAATAAATTTGTTCTTTTCTTTTTCTTTTCTAATCCGGCGTTGTGTAAGGTGCGGCAACCCTAAGTGGCCATCTATTTCAGACTCGGCCATAACGCTTGGCGATTCCGTTTAGCATTATTTCTATAAAACGCCGGTGGTATTTGTGCAATTCGACCTTTGCCGTCCAAAGATTCGAGTTTATTTCGAGCTTCCTTTTTGTGGATGCTCTTAAAATGTGTTTAAAGTTTACAAACGTCTGTTTATTTAACAGTTCTTCGATAGGTAGTTAATTTTAACATTGATTACATTTTCTGTGGTCAAGCGATCAGCTACCTACTATTTTCTCGCTCAATAAACGAACAACAGTTATAAATCCCGTGTCATTACCGGTGAGAACTCTCTTTTTACTAGTTTGTCGCAGCGACAATATCTATAAAAAAACTCACTCAGCGATGCTAGTTTCACTCAGGTAACTATTCAGCGTTTTTGCGGCGTTTTTTTCGTCATTACCGTTTCGGCAATTACTATTGAAAGATGCTCGTGGTTATTTTTTTGTCAAAACTAAAAGCAACATCGATCCTTAATTAAGCGTGATCAAATTTTTGCAACTTGTCCTTGGGTTGTGCTAATTACCATCCCACGTTTATTAATAAACGTGGGATGGTAATGACATTAACCAACCGGTTGAAATACTCAAATATTCACCAACTCCCTTACCAATCAGAACAATTTGTTAGGGTTGAATCAATATGAGAACCTGGAGTTTAAGCGACATAAAATATACAAATCGTTATTTTAGACGGGCAATACGTAAAAAATATGTGAAGCCGCGAGTCTGTAACTACTCGTACTCAACAACCTCTTCTCGGAAGAGGAATGTAAAACCAAGAATTGTTTCTAAAATAAGTTAAAAACATGGTTAATAGTCTTCTCTATCACGAATAATTCTTGCAGTAAATAGACACATTAATGAGCTTATATATTAAAAACAGTTCTATCAAACCACATTTTGAATTTTTCATTCAATTTTAATGGAATAATCGAGAAAAACTAACAAAAATGCAACGTTGTCAGTTCAGCAGGTATAAACGCTCTTAAGAGAAGTTTCCCTGCCGCACGGCCGCATTAGGTATTCGTTTGGGAATATTGCTGTCTTTGTCGCATGTGACATAAGCGCTCGCAGCCGTGCCCCCCATGCACGCACATCCCGTCCCGCTTCTCCGCTTCCAGCTAATGTAGGTATATCGAGATAGCTGTAGGCTTTTCAAGATTTGGGCGGTTGAATTTTGGGTTTCGTTGTCCTCATATTATTATACGAAAAGTAGCACAGAAATCAATGATATTTCACAATCAAGATCTTCATTATATTTTGTGTAAAAATGCTTCAATAGGCAGTAATTCTCGTGCTAAGTTGACACTTTTTTTTTGTCGACTTTTGAGCTCCTGTAATTCTGATATTACACATTTAAATGAAAGTCTGAAAAACCACAGGCGTAGATAATTAGGCGTCTAGTCCATACTTACAAAATTTCATCCACTTCTGTTGCCTAGTTTTCTAATGAGACCGGGACTACGTTTGTATGGAAAATGAAACGAAGAGACTTCTCTTAAATCGATCTCCAATAATGTGATCTCGTTAGATTAGGACTGATGCAGTCCACATACCAGCCCGTCCCGGGTCGCGGCGCGGGCGCCGGCTGCCAGCTGCATACTTGAGCTTCTGCCGAGACGAGTCTCTCGCGAGCCAAAACACAGCAGAGCTACTACAAAACTCGAAACTCAAAGTTCGTGTCGCGCGGTCCCTCTCGCTCTCCTATCAAATAGTATAAGTGTCACAGGGACCGCACGACACGAACTTCGAGTTTCTATTCGTAGTAGGTAGCCATGCAGACGAGACTCTCGCGAGCCAAAACACAGGATTGCCGCGGTGGAATGCTCGCGCGGTGACCGCGCAAAGTCGACTATCACGGTTCTTGAGATACACTTGGTAACAGACGGACGGACCGACGGAGAGCGAAGTCTTAACAGGGTTTCCGTTTTTTAACCCCAATGCAAAAAGATGAGTGTTATAAGTTTGACCGCTATGAGTGTCTGTCTGTGGCACTGTAGCCACACGTAGGTGTGGGTGGACCGATTTGAATGCGGTTTTTTTATTTCATAGCAGGTTTTCTAGCGATGGTTCTTAGACATGTTTCATCGAAATCGGTTCAGCCGTTTTTGAGATATTGAAGTTTGAAGTGACAAAGTCTCGGGTTTTTTTGGGTACGGAACCCTAAAAAACAAAAAAATAACGACTCAAAAAAAGCCATGAAATAAAATCTAGCAGCCAACGAGCAGGCGAGGTCACCGAACCCGCGCACAACGCGCGTTGTGTGTGGACGTCTGTCTGTGCGATTATCTCCGGAAGTCCGGTCGCTCAATGCGGCTTTGTGGGCCTCGCCTCGCTTGACGGGAGCACTAGCCTCTGGCCGCGGCTTCGCTCGCGTGGTTCATTGAAATGCTGAATCGAAACTGCCATTAAATTATGATCTACCATTTTCATGGTGTACAATAAAATATAAAATTGAACAAAATTAAAAATTAAATCAGTCAAATTAAATTAAATAGAATACAATTAATAAAGTAAAAAAAATAAAAAATAAATAAACAAAACAAAATCAATTAAAATACATTAGATAATTTCAAATTTCAAAACCATACATTAATTACCATAAATGTCAGTACTCACCGTTAAAACGTATGTAAACGTTGAGTAAATTACGTTGCTTGTGGTGTGTTACGTGTCACACAGTAGTGGCACAGTATATATTTATATTTTATTTATATTCTGTGGTAGTGGCCTAGTGGTTCGACCCATGGCCTTATAAGTCTTTACTTACCGCGGGTTCAAATCATAACCAGAGAGCCCGGGCTCGCACCTTTAAGTTTATAACCCACAACACGCAAAGAGAGGGGTGTTATAAGTTTGACCGCTATGTGTCTGTCTGTCTGTGTGTTTATCTGTCTATGACACCGTAGCTCTTAAACGGGTGGACCGATTCGAATGCGGTTTTTTAAATTTGAAATCAGGTATTCTAGCAATGGTTCTTAGATAGTTTCATCAATATCCAGCCGATTTTGAGATATTAAACTTTGAAGTGACAAAGTCGGGGGGGGGGGGGGGGGGGGTTTCGCTTCGTGATCGCCCTTCGAGAACTCTTCTCCCCAATTGTGTACGAGTATGTTCAAAAGTCAAAGCCAAAATCTCTTTATTCAATGTAGGCTATGACAAGCACTTATGAACGTCATAAAATCTACCACCGGTTCGGAAAAAACCTCTGTTGAGAAGAATCCGGCAAGAAACTCAACGAGGTATTTTTTTTTTTAAAACAGATTCACAATATTTAAATTATATCTATATACTATACCTACATTACAAGTATTTAACACAATTTTATTTTTAACACATGTTCTTTGAGTAAAAATTTTTATAGTTACATAATTTATGTTTATGAGTATGACTTTCATTATAAATAATAGCACTTGCAACAAGCATTTTAATGCCCTACTAACATTTTCGGTCCGATTTAATTCAGTTTAAAAACTCTCACATTTCGCTTGTCCTAATTTAGTTTCACATAAATTAAATAGCATGTTTTGCATAATTTAAAATAAATCCGTGTTACTTTTAGAATGTCGTTTTGCATAACACGTCCATTCTACAAGTATAATGAGTCAATTATTTAAATGGAATGTATTTATTATCTGGAACAGAACCGGTTTCTTTGTAATTTAGCTATTTATCATAATTTTGGTAACTTTCGTTATTATGTTGAAGTGAACTGTTTGAATCAAGTCTTTAGATTTATGTATTAATAGCTGTTTTGCTCGCAACTTTGCTAAGGATAATTCATTTATCGGGAACAACTAATTTTGCGGTATATAAGGTGGTTTTTGTTATTCTGGTTTCCTAATATGATGTATCCAAATTTTTATGGCACTAGGTTCTATAGTTAAGGCGTGAAAGCGAGACAAACTTCCGCATTTATACTAAGGATTTAAGTTTGCACCAAAAAATACTTTTCCATGTCTCATGCTTGTAAAGTTCATGTTTATGCTGGATCTACCTAAGCGACGTATTTTTATGCACTAGTGCATAAAGTAAAATATTCGTCTAAATTTACTTAAAGCTAAAAAAAACAATCAAAATAAATCAATAAAACTTAAAAATCCCTACTAATATCATAAATGCGAAAGTAACTCTGTCTGTCTGTCTGTCTCTCTGTTACGCTTTCACGTCGAAGCCGCTAAACCGATTTTGATGAAATTTGGTATAGAGATAGATTAAGCCCCAAGGATGAACATAGGATACTTTTTATTCCGGTAGAGGGCACCACCACGCGATAATCTAGGTCCGTGCAGATGAAGTCGCGGGCATAAGCTAGTATAACTATATATAATAGTGCATGAAGAATAAAAGATATATAGTAGGTAAGTGAATAAATGTTTAAGCACACTGTTTCTATCCACCTTCGCCTCGGGTGGCTATATGAACGTCTTGGGTAAAAAAAATGGCTCGTTTTATGTTTTATGCTCTTGTTGCTTTAAATCAGTTCAGTAGGTATGTGGGTGTGTTTACGTGATGAACTAATGAAGTAACAAACAAATAAACAGACTTACAAACTATGACGTTTTACTTAAATCATAGCTTGCAAACTATATCCATACTTACTATGTAATATTATAAACGCGGAAGTGTACTTTGTATGTTTGTCCGTCTTTCACGCCGTAACGGAGCGACGGATCGACGCGATTTTTGGCATAGATATATTTTATAGGCCCGAGAGTGACATAGGCTACTTTTATCCCGAAAATATGCACAGTTCCCGAGGGAACAGCGCTCGATAACCGAATACCACGCGGGCAAAAGCTAGTTATATTATATTAGTGAGATAGTAAACTTCAACCGGTTCTTAGAAAAAATAAACAGCGATTGAAGTACCCCGCTATTAATTCACGTGACAGCTAAGACCAACTGGATCCTCAGAGTCTCTCTCGATCGCTTCAACCTGAACTAGCCTCTATCACTCGCAGACACGGTCCTGTTCGCAGCAGCAAGGCTACACCGTAATCCTACCGGTAATACGGCTGTCAAGTTGACAGTGACAACGTCGTTAGTAATTGGAGCGTCTCTACTGGATTCGACCAGCGCCGTGGTGTTTCAACAACTCGACAATACTTATAGGAAGGTTTTGTACAGTAACTGCGAGGTGTTGCGTTCGAAGATATACAGGTACCTATACAGGACGTGAAGTGTACCCAGTCTGAAAATCAGCGCTGTACCTCGATGCAGCATATACTGAGATCGGGACCCATTGACACACACACACACACACACACACACACACATATTCAGCATAATTTAAGTACAATTTTTTTTTGTTACTTTTAAATTTACTAATATTTTTTATCATTTTTAGGGTTCCGGAGCCAAAATGGCAAAAACGGAACCCTTATAGTTTCGCCATGTCTGTCTGTCTGTCTGTCTGTCTGTCTGTCTGTCTGTCTGTCCGTCCGCGGCTTTGCTCAGAGACTATCAATGCTAGAAAGCTGTAATTTTGCACGGATATATAGGTAAATTATGCCGACAAAATAGTACAATTAAAAATTAAAAACAATTTTTTTTAGGGTACCTCCCATAGACGTAAAGTGGCGGTGATTTTTTTTTCTCATCCAACCCTATGGTGTGGGGTATCGTTGGATATAGGTATTGTAAAACCATTGGGGGTTTGCTCAAACGATTCAGTCATTTGTTTGCGAAATATTCAACTTTAAAGTGCAAATTTTCATAAAAATCGAGCGTCCCCCCCCCCCCCTCTAAAATCAAAACCGGTGGGTCGAAAAATTAAAAAAAATTCAGGATGGTAGTAAGTATATCAAACTTCCAAGGAAAACTATAACGGCTAAGTTTGCTTAAGAACTATTAGTAGTTTATGAGTAAATAGCAGCGTAGGGTATAAAATATACCTAAACTTGGAAGATTCCGTATAAAATACGAAATCCTTAGAAAAATATTACTTAATTTTTTCGTAATGGCTACGGAACCCTATTTTGGGCGTGTCCGACACGCTCTTGGCCGGTTTTATTATTTTGTTTTACCATGTTTTACTTACTTTTTTGGTGGCAATAAAGATTTTTGAATTTGAATTAAGTTACTATACAGCGTGTATTTTTGATAACTACCTCAAACTTTAAGGGCAGTTAGTGAAGGCCCTAATAATCACATTTTATTACTTGTTTTAGTAAAAAAATTAAACTTGTTATTTTCCTTAAGTACTAAAATAATTAGCACGCAATGTATCACTCACTACGCGAAACTACTTTGTTTTTATTCAAATCGTCGTGCTTGTTTACGTGACAGCCTGTCACAGAACACTTCTCTCTCGTATCAAATTATTGTAGTACGTACTTATTACATTGCTGCTCGAAAATATTTAAAAAATTAATTACGCTCGGGTAGTTAATTCTTTTTTAACTATTTGTTTTGATATCGGTTCACACCACCTAAATCTT
Organism: Choristoneura rosaceana; assembly: GCA_037349165.1. Lineage (NCBI taxonomy): Eukaryota > Metazoa > Arthropoda > Insecta > Lepidoptera > Tortricidae > Choristoneura > Choristoneura rosaceana. The sequence goes on from JAZBNJ010000044.1 coordinate 203,818, forward strand.
CGTCTGGTTACAGTTTGAGGTAGTATCAAAATACACGCTGTATACAGGTGTAAAGGTGTTCACAGTCGATCACAAATAGCTTGAATCGCGACAGTACACCTTACACCCCTGTGGGTAAATGAAACTCGTGTAGATTCCTTTGTTAAGTCTTTTATTTGCCTTCTTTCTTCATTGGCGCGTTATAATTTTATAAAATAGGAATCACAACGACTGTCTACAATCAGTCTTAAAACAAAGTCATACTTGTTTTAATGAAAAAACTACTTATACTTAGTATGATTGAAAAATAATTAGGCATTTTTTTATTAATATACCTACGATACTTTAATGACACCATTAATGACCTTAACATTGTACGTGGCGTTTTTGTGAGACTACTTAATTATACAATAGAAATTAACAGACTTTGGCCAGCGAAAGCTGTCCGAGAGTAACCGCTTCAAATTTAAAACAGATGTCATTGTCTGACCACACTTGCTGTACACTGATTAAGCGATGTTGATACTTATTATTAAAATTTTCCAGATATTAAATTATACTTACTCGGGAGTCTTCAAGCTGCATCAAAATTCAGTAATGTGTGAAAGTTGATGATGCACTTTAGGAGTCCCTTGGTAAATTTTATAACCTTTGTCAGTGCCCATTTACCTACAGTCCAGACGCATCAATTTTTGGACCATTTTGACCAGATTGGCATTAAATATAATCTTCTAACATAATCTTATCACATTTGCATTTTGAGGATGGTAGGAGGTTGAATTAAACAAAAAATAATCTATTTATTTCTTGTAGCGGCTCAGAAGTATCAAAATTATTTAAGCCGGGCTAGAATGACAATATGACAATTTTGATAGTTTCAAAAGTGAGACCATATAAAAGTTTTGTAAAAAATACGTGGACTGCTTTCGCTGGCCATGCAGAGTCAATTACCTATACTTACTTGTCTTAACAATAAGATTAAGTGCGGGTAGTTAGAAAACTACGCGTCTCGCAACGATTGTGATACCATACACCATTATAAATTCGTTACCACGCCTTCGTCATAGTTGTGACGTGGCCAAAACATCGAGGTATAATCCGCGGCACGAAAAGTAACACCTACGCAGAAGTCGATTAGTGGCGAAGCATTAAAAAAAAGAATATCGTAAATAGTAAAAATATTCAAAATAGACAACAAGAAATCAACATTATAGATAGGTAGTTTTATAACAGAAAATAATAAACAGTCATTCCTCATCGTCATCATCATCGTCATCACCATCGTCATCATCATCGTCATCACTCAAGTCGACAATCTCGCTGAGCAACGAGAACTCGGCGTCGGGCGTCGTCGCGAACCGAGCGTTATTAAATTTGAGCAAGGTGTGTATTTTGTAGCGGAAGAACATGACTTTCAGGTGGCGGCTGGGGAAGCACGGGCAGGGCGCCCCGAAACAGTGGCCCTTCATGAGCTTCAGCAGCGAGTCCACGAGGCCCGCCTTCACGTTGACCAGCTCCGCGAAGTGCGCGTCGAACTTCCTCGTCATGAGCCTCGCGTGGCGCAGCAGGCCGCCCGGCAGGCTCTCGCCGCGGCAGTAGGCGGCGGCGCGCGCGCAGCCCGCGTGCAGCGCCGCGCAGCGCGCCAGCAGCTGGCGCACCAGCAGCCGGGTTCGGCCCCGCCCGCGCATGGCCCGCACCAGCGTCGCCCACTCCGCCACCGGCAGCGCCGCGGGCGTCACCACCGGTCGCGCCGGCCACACGTCCCGCATCTCGCTCGCTCTGTTCAGGAACTCCCCGAACCGACCCTCCTCCCGCGACGCGAAAGACTTCATCGCGTTGAAGGCGAAGCTGCGCTCGAACGCGACCAGCATCTGCCGGGTCGTCGGGGCTCCTCGTCCGCAGCGCGCGCGCACGCGGTCGAAGAACTCGTGCAGCGGGTCGTTGTTGATCGCGCGCATGGGCCACACGGAGCCGTCGACGCGCGCGCGCTCCGCCAGCGCCAGCGCGCCGTACGCGCCGCCCCGCAGCCCCGCCAGCAGCCCCGAGTCCGGCAGCGCCAGCCCGGTCTCCTTGCTCGTCAGGGACGTCCTGTTGAGATGCCGGATGATGCTCCTCAGCGACTTGACATTGGCGACGTACGCGTCGACCCCCCCGCCCAGCTCCTTACGCATGATGTCGGCCAGGTCGGCGACGGTCCTCGCGAGGAGCGCGGTCCCCCGCGCGGCCGCGTGGCCGAGCAGGCCGAGCCCGGCGGCGGCGCCGAGCGCGTCCGCCACGGGCCGCCCGAGCGCCTCCGCGGCCAGGCGGGCGCGCCGCCCCGTGAGCGTCTCCTTCGGCGGGTCCAGGTGCTCGTCGGTCAGGCCGGCCGGCAGCGGATGCTCGGTGTCCCTGTTGTACTCGTGCAGCTTCTCGATAGCCTCCCACGACGCCGTCTGATCCTCGATTTTGATATCGTACTTCACGAGATGGTCCCTCAGGCCGACCGTCATCTGCGCGTGGTCATAGAAGCAGTAGATTTTCTCGGCGCCGAGCATGAAATATGGCCTCTCGGCCGTCTCGGTCGCCTCGGTCGGAACGAAGCCGTCGCCGAAGTCGGTGACGAGCGCGCGAACCGCGAGGCCCATCTCGAACAGCTGGGTGACGGCGTGCTCGACCCAGAGGCGCAGCTCCGCGACGTGCGGGCGCGCCGGCAGCAGGCGGCAGGCGAGCGGCTGGCGCCAGGCGCGGTGCAGGCCGCGCGCCAGCAGCACGGCGGCGTGGCGCGCGGGCCGCGGGCGGCGGGTGGCCGCCAGCCCCAGCACGCGGTCGCGGCGCGCGTCGTACGACAGCGCGGGCCGCAGCGGCGCGCGCGCCACGCACAGCACGCACTCGCGCTCGGCCGGCGCGGCGCCCGCGAAGCGCGCGCTCAGCAGCTCCGTCCACTTCGGGTTCGCTTCCCCCCGCAGCGGCCGGAACAGCCTCTTGATGTGAGCCATCGACGGGAGACCGAGGGGTCTCTCCATCAGCTTGTACGTATTGGGGAAGGAATGATACAGTTTCAGAGCGAAAAACGCCAGGTTCTCGTCGAATTCCTCGCCTCGAGCCTGGGCCTGGAGGAGTACTTTGGTTTCGATATAGCTCGCGAGTTCCGGCTCGAGATGCGCCTTGCTCAGATCCAGGAGTTTAGTCAGTCCCGCCAGCGACCCCGGAGTCGCAGTCGAAGCCTCGACCTCCGATAGTCTCTCGCGTTTGTTAGGAGCGTCCGGCCCGTCCGAGGCGGAGCCGGTGCCGGGTTCTGTCTCTCCATGAGTGCGTTTTTGCGCGAGGGAGTAGAGGAGAGGAGGTCTCGGGCCGGCCGAGAAGGGCGGGTCGCCCGGCCGCGGCAGGTTCAGCGTGGGCACGGCCGTCTGCACCAGCCGCAACCCGATAGTGGAGATAAAGTTCTTCGTGAAGTGCCTCCCGCAAACGAATAGCCAGGTGGACTCGATTGTTTTCTTTCCTATCGCATCGAGCCATACTTTGGCCCTAGAAAAAGAGAAACTGACCGTTATATACTTTTTAAAAGCTTTTATTTAGTTTTACCTGTCATTGTCTGTCTTTCATCAAAATTTGCAAGTTAAATTTGCCCAACTTCCACTTGTCAGTGACTTGAAATTTGGAATACTTATGTAAATAGCATGACATTGCAATAATTTAGTAGTGACGTCCTGGTAGTCCAGCCAGGATAGTCTCCGCAGGACGCAACTCTGCAACGATTAATAGCATCGATTTGAAATTTGGTATGCAAATGTAGTTTGGATGGCAATGTAAGTTTAGTCAACAAAAAGTATAGTATAGTAAAAAAGCTTGTATTTATTAAAAAATATTTTTTTATGGTTAGGTTATTTTATGTAAAAACCATAGCGGCCGCGCTGGGATGACCATTTGTGTTGACCGTGACCCATGGGTACCATAGGATACCATAGGATAGTTCTAATAAATAAAAATAAATAAGTACTAATCTAAAAAATACAACACAAACAATATACAATCTACTGTAGTGTATGTATACTATACTAAACAACCTAATTTGATATACCTAGGTACTAGAGAGATACATCCTATTTTCACAGCATATATATATATATATATATACCTAAGCTAAAGCAGTACCGCGAGACCCCCTCAGAGGTCGTGTAGAGCGCGCGTTAGTGTGCGTGTTCGTTTCGATCGATTTGTTCGTAGCTTCCATACTGCTTTAGCTTATATCATCTTATATATATACTGACTGTGGTATTTTCATGCGATTTGGCCAAGTCTTTATTTAAAACATAAAAGATTTTTAATATTAATATATGATCACTAGATAAGGTGTTGTTATAGGTTAGCTAATTACGTAATAACTTATGACAGAAGGACCTTAAGGATTGAATAAATTTACCGTCTTGGTAAGTATTACATGGATCTCACAACTTTTTACGGTAGAAGAAAAGAGTTGCGAGACTTGGTTTTTTTTACAAGTTAATTATTTAACATTTCAAAAATATCTAAGTACCACAGACTCTTTTCCGGCATAAGAAGGCCGTGCCGCGATGCCGTGATAACATATTTTTGAGTGGTTCGAATAGCACGCGAATATATATTTTTGAAATTGACTGTACTACATATTTGAATGTAAACGAATATTTTTTTTTTTAATAGATAAGTAGGTAGTCTAAAACTAAACCGATTTTAACAATTACCTCATTTTACTAAAGATACCGGATGTCATCAACAAGGTAGGTTACTTTCCATCCCGAAAAAAAATGCAGTTCCCGCGACGCAGAAACTCGCGGGCAACAACTAGTGTCGAATAAACTGAGTCGCTCGTCGAGATGCCGCGTCGCCGGCCGGAGCGTTCGTCCTTGAACGGAGCGCGTGGCATTTTACAACGCGAATAAAACATAATTACCTATCCTTGTCCTTTGGCAATTGGTAATAGGCCACGCCGTCGTCTTGTCTAAGGATGCTGTAGTAGCAGGTGCGTACAGCGCACTTCTTGTGATTCATCACGGCGGTCTCCCTCGTAGCAAACGTCCGCGCGGGGTGGCGGCGCGGCCCGACTGACGAGCTCGCGCGCCATTGGCTTATCTCAACCTGTTTGTGTTGTGCACGCACACAAAGTAGTAGACGTGCACGCACGCATCGACGCGTCGCCATCTTGTTTTAGTGTAAAGCCGAGTTTAGACATGCAAGAATCGTGCAAGTTGCGTTACATTGCGGGGCCGTGAAGCGAATGAGTTTGTAGTTGTCAATCGAGCGCCGCAATGTAATGCAACTTGTACGATGTTACTGTGTCATCCCATACGTCTAGGGTTGCCAACATTTCTTTGGTGAAATATATAGTATTTTTCAAATTAAGCTATAAAAATATAACATCTAATCGTAAAGTATTACCCATTCAAGGTTTACGAATATCTACCACGAACGCAGAACGAACCGGTATGTACTTACCTCAAGCTTTGTAGTACCACTACCATGAGTTTACAGTGACCGTACTCGATAGCGACGGCGTCAATTATTTGTACACTCCATTTATTTTAACATTTGGAACTTAACGCCAAAATGTGCACACGTTTTAAAATGAAACAACGAAACCATTTAAAATTGTGTTAAAGTAACTTCTTTACTTAATAAAAATATAATAATAACCCCTAATAAATGTACGAGTAGGTAGGTATTTTCAGTCCATTTGTGTTCGAAATACCGAGAACCGAGAACCGTGTGTTACAATTTGTCTGTTAATTCAAACCTTAAATTAAACGGAGTATAGAGGCGCTGTACAATTCTCCATACAAATAATTTACGCCGTCGCTATCGAGTACGGTCACTGTGAACTCATGGTAGTGGTACTGGTTCTGTAATCACTATGTAGGTTATCAGCCTCAGGTTAGTTGCCGTCTACTGACGCTTATGTCATTTAATACGCGAGTGAAAGGGACGGTGCGATACGAATTTCGATTTTCGAGTTTCGTAGTAGCCTCTTAGCAGGGCTTACGAATAGGAAAATTGAAGTATAGTATTTCGTATTTTTCTGTTCAATGGTATCGATAGCTTTGCATTATTAGACATCAAAGATATCGATACTGTCGATGGTATCGATAGTATTTCGTAACTTGCTGATCAATACTATCGATAGTATCGATAGTTTTGAAAAGAAAAAGAAAGAAAATACATTTTATTCGCAAAAGTATTAAAGTAAAGTAGTAAAGTTAAGTGAGTTTTTTTTATTTCATATCATTCAGATGACATTCCAATTAATACAAACACACAGTGAGTTTTGCATTATTAGACATCAAAATATCGATACTGTCGACTGTATTGATAGTATTTCGTAATTTTCTGTTCAATACTATCGATAGTTTTGATAGTTTTGCATTATTAGACATTAAAAATATCGATAGTATCAATATAGTATTGCACGAAAAGAGATATCGATACTATCGATGGTATCTATCGATATCGCTTTTGCTCTAACTGTCGATATTGACCATGAAACTACCGTGAGACTCACTCATATTAAATGACATTGTAACGGATAACTCACGTCTTAAATCGAGTTTAAAAACATGTTTTGGGTTAGGTATTTCGAAACCCTTCATCACTGGAGCACGCGACTCGGCGGCCGCCGCAACACCGCCACCGCTCTGCTAACTGTCGATAGTCTAGCGAAACACTATCGATAGTGGACTATCGATCGGCAACACTAGGCCAGTGTTGGGCTGCGCCGACGCCGCCGGTGGTCCGCCCGCGCGGGCTCGGGTTACAACCGCTTGGCGCTGACTCGGGTTTCTGCCCGTGGGATGAGACCATGCCAAATTAAACTGAAAACAATATAATACCATACAAATCGATACCTTGAGGCTCAACGGCACTCTCTATGGCATCTTACAGTTTTTTTTCTGTATCGATCATTCTAATCCACGTAAGGAAATTCACTCAAAGTGTCATTTACGCCCTGTGTTGTTTTATTTATTTATTTAAAGGAGAACCAACAGCTTATAAAACAATATGATTATGAAAATAGTGACACATAATGTGCGGCAACACATGCTGAGTGGAGACCCTTTTTGGTGTCCTGTCGTGTCACCAAGTACCTTATAGTTATAGTGCTAGTTTTAGTCTTAGTCTTAGGTGGTACTTATGGAGCCAAAATATTTTTTTCTTTCTTTCTTTATTTCTTTTACATAGCCAATTACAGGATCTCACAGATAGTCTCAAAGTACAAGTTTATCCTAAACATTTATTTTCGAAATTGAAAGTAAAAAACACCGGTATTAAGGCGACACTATATTTTTACACGCTCTTTATTGCCTCAAAAAAATCTAAGGCATACGATTTGTATACGGAACCCTCGGTGGGCGAGTCCGACTCGCATTGGACCGGTGTTTTAAATTAGCGTACCTTAATTACTCACACTTAATTACCACTTAATTACCTCCACAATACCTATTCTTTTTAATTACGTCATTAATAATAATAATAATATCTTTATTGCATGATTATGGTATACACGTTGGTGAAGTTGTTATAAGTTTGATTAGAGACTAAATAGAAACTAAAATATAAATAGCATATTAAGCCATAATAATATGAGTATATACCTAGTGCCATCCATGAAGACGCGTGATTTTGTCAAAATTAGTCATTAATGACATTGTAATAAGAACCACGGAATGCGTCATCTTGAATGAATCTACATTCAGGCGCGTCATGCTGCAACTGCAACGTCCAAAATTCGAGAACAAACATTTGTATTAAGTACTTACTTATTCATAGAAATATCCCGGGACCTTGACGTTCATAGGTTTTTGATATGTGGTCAATCGGTTCGGTTTCTGGGCAGCCGCGAAACATGAGGCCTTATTGCCTAACGTTTCTGACACTCGTGATCGCAGTTAAATGACAGTTTTTGTATTCGAAATATGTCATTTGATTGCGATCGCGAGCGTCAGAAACATTAGGCAATACGGCCTCTGGTCATTAATTGTAACATTCACGTCATTCGTGGAATTAATTTAAATTTGTCTGTTGTGATAGGGTTCCGCGGTTGCCTGGTGATCGGATTTGTTGACTGTACTGGTTATATTAGTCGCGCTATAATCGTTATTTGACAACTACATCTTTTTAACTACATCTCTTCTAATAATGTATCTAGCCACGTTTATCATTTGTTAATTAAGGAAACTATAGGTCTGGTTTATAACCCATAATGTAAATTGCTATTATTTATCTGTATGACTGTTTGTTTCTAATCAAATAAAAAAAAAATAGTCAGGTTCTCTAACCGCTTGACTATCAAGGTCACCTACATGTTGTATTAATATTAGTAACGATATTCCTTAATTAATTTGGAAGGTACTTCATCTGAGTCCGGTGGCGCAGGAGCAAGCACCTCTAATTAACTCTCGACACGTCCCGTGCCGCATCACTCGTCTAATGACGTTCATTTCGTTCGTGGTTTCGTTATACATTGTTAATTAAACCCTAATTGGGTTTAGATGGTAATTGATTTTTTAACATGGATATTTGGTTGACGAAGCAGCTGTTAATTTGACTACCATTGAAGCTTATCTTGCAATAGTTGTGATTAAAACAAGCCAAGTGCGAGTCGTATTGAGGATTGAGGGTTCCGTATTTCGTAAAATTAAGCATATACTTAAACCTTATTTGCAGGTGATTCTGCAAAGTCCGCCCGGGTTGCTACCACCATCTTGCTCGCTAATTTACTGTTGTGTTTCGGCGTGGAGAGTAAGACAGCCGGTGAAATTGCTGGTACTTGAGGTATCCCATCTTAGGCCTCTAGGTTGGCATCGCATCTGCAATACCTCTGGTGTTGCAGGTGTCTATGGACGGTGGTGATCTCTTACCATCAGGAGGCCCAAATGCTCGTTTGCCATCCAGTCGAATAAAAAAACAAAAAACAGAAAAACCAGAAAAATAAGACCAGCACTGGGAATCGAACCCAGTCCTCGGCATGCCGTGCCGCGTGCTATACCGCTACACCACTGCTGGACAACGGTACAGACACGAATTTCCCCTATGCACAGCGTATCTCAGCTTGTTTTGTTTCTTATATAGCCTCTTAAGCAGTGACGCTAGCGACAAAAAGATTCCAAAAAACTTAGGCCTCTAGATTGGCAATGCATCTGCACTCCCCCTGGTGTTACAGGTGTCTATGGGCGGCGGTGATCTCGTACCATCAGGAGACCCACTTGCTCGTTTTCCATCCAGTCGAATAAAAAAATTATATTATCATTATAAAACTACAAAGTAAAGCTGTCGTGATTTTTTACAGGCATCGACTCTAGGACACTGGCCGCGAATATTTTTTTTTCATTTCATTAATTTTTAAGTACCTCTCTCTTATATAACTGTAAATATTCCTCAAGTTAGATTATTTTATATTCTACAAGTGTACATCTTGAGTCAGTTGTATTCATAAAACATCAAAAAACATAAATAAATGAACATAAATCCGAATAAAAAAGGGATCAAGCTTGCGTCGTATCTCAGCTCCTGCATATGAAACCTGAATTTAGTTACATGTCTTGTTTACCGCAGTGTTTACCGGCCTACAAAGCATCTATGACCGGAACTGGCAATTTCCTTCCCCTCTTCTAAAGAACCAACTTGGTCATGATTCATGCTCACAGCATCTGCTTGCAGTCTCCTCTTAGAATAGGAGGACTTGGGTCATATAGTTTCCATGCGAACCCCGTGTTGAATGGGAAAACAAAAACATAAATATTGTACACCATGCATGTGGTAGACTACGGTCATGTTCTAAATTGTCAATTTAACTGCATGTTTTTTGCGCTATCACAATAAATATTAATTATGAATATGATAATGTATCTACATCACACCACACCGTTGTATTTCTTCGAAGGTCTGTGCAGCTATCCCAGCGTTGTTTTCCTTCTTAACTTTTTATTTTCTATTTATTTATTACGAATTTATTTATTTTTAATTTGAAATTACTTATTTTTTTATAATCACAAATTTCAAGGGTAGTTAGTAAAGGTCCTAATACTCGAACTATTATAATGTTGATGTATTTATACTGAATCTTTATTTTAAAAAAGGAAAAAAAAGGGTCACAGAAAAAAAAGGCGTTAATTAAGTACAACCCTGAAGAAAATCAATCTTTGAGTGGTAGAGAAGAGCAACCAATAAACAAGGACAATTTTTTTATTAGCAAAATTAAATTATTTTGCCTTGTACGCCTTGCCTTGTTTGCCTTGTTGTTTTGTTAAGTATAATTAAAATAATCACAATTTTTTATTTGAAAACTCGCACTTGCTGACCATGTCTGTTCTCGTTCATATGTCCTTGTACGCAATGGATTGCTATTTAAAAAAAATATTTCGTTCTGGTTTTGGTAGTTATGCTAAATTTGAAAATTGCTTTATGTCACTAAACCAATTGGTCTGGTTACTAAGTCAAAGTCAAAGTCAAAATCTCTTTATTCAATTTGATAATGATAAGCACTTATGAATGTCAAAAATTTTACCACCGGTTCGGAAAAAAAACCTCTGTTGAGAAGAATCCGGCAAGAAACTCAACGAGGTATTTTTTTTTTTAAACTGATTCACAATATTATAAATGATATCTATGTACTGTTTATGTTTGTACAAAAAATAAACGCCCTATGTATGGCATCTCCAGTCTTGAGTGGTTTTGGTTTGTGCCTGTTCGATCGTACTTGTTGTTGCATATAAAGGGGAACAAAAACATCGGGATGTAAATGAACACGTCTGAATATCTACATTCTACATGAAGAGCTGACCAAATTATGGTGCTCACCAAAGTAATAGACATGTGCAAGTAACACCAGTAAAATGCCATAAATGTACCTAATAGGTATCACGCTGCTGCGTAATACGAGTACATACTCGTATGTCGGCGGCCGATCGTAAAATCCGCCAGATCACGAAATTCCTAGGCATATCGTGAAATGGCGCCATTTCATGAATTGGCTAAGGGACATCCGCCATATCGTTCAAAACTCACCGATTGACGATTTGGCTAGTGACGCTTAGGCAGATCATGAAATTCCTAGGCAAATCATGAAACACCGCCATTTCATGATTTGGCTAGTTTAGGCAGATCATGAAATTCCTAGGCATATCATAAAACGCCACCATACCATTTGTCACAATTCATACTAACCACTCCACGCTTCGCTCGTCGTACCTAATTTTTTCTTTTTTTCAGCATATCACGAATTCTTTGCGCTAATCGATCTGCCGTACTGTTTCTCAGGCACATCGTGATATGCCTGGCCAACTTTTAGGCATATCATGAAATGGCGCCATTTCATGATGTTCCTAGGAATTTTGTGATCTGGCGGATTTTACGATCGGCCGCCGACACATAGACAGATTAAACAAGCCAGCAACACTCTAAACATCCTCGGTATCGGTTCGGCTTGGTGTGATTAATTTGGATCATAGCCTTCCGATCCGCATTAGCGATCCCTTCAAATAGCGATCCTACTGTGTTCAAAATAAAGTTGTGTTAAATACTTGTGATATCATTTATTAATATTGTGAATCTGTTTAAAAAAAATACCTCGTTGAGTTTCTTGCTGGATTCTTCTCAACAGAGGTTTTTTCCGAACCGGTGGTAGATTTTTTTTACGTTCATAAGGTGCTTGTTATAGCCTAAATTGAATAAAGATACCTCTTCACAAATTAGGTATGTTTTATCTGTTTCTTTCATCTTACTTTGTTATGTTATATTTTTCGCTTTGTAAAAAATATTCTTTTATTTTTATTTATTTTTTTAAAGATACTTTGACTTTGATAGCGCTCATGACTGGAGGTCTATGTCCAACAGTGAATGTCCTATGGCTGATATGCTGATGATGATAAGCATACACTGAAGTCAAAGCCAGCGAACCTAGTGCGCACGGGTCACGCGTGGTCTATTATGCAGACGGTAATCGAGTGCCGTGACGACGTAGCTGGGATTGATTGTCGATTGTGCTCGTAATACCCGCGGGACTGAGGGCCAAGATGGCTGCGGTCAACCGACTGACAATGTTAAGGGGTTGTGTGATTATCATGCATGTGTATCACTAAACCACTTTGGCTCAGCTTATGGGCACGCCTCGAAAGTTAATGAAACGGCAGATGATGTTTGTAAGGCATGTATTAATGTTACGTTACTAGGTATCTAGTTTACTAACATTAAAACAATTCCGTCCTAACCACAATCATAACATTTTGTCGCGGAAGGTGTGACAGCTGTCACTGTCACCTAGAAAAGTCATTCCATTCAAGATGGCGCCGTCGTCCAGTGTTACTACTGATTCGATGGCGGCCACACTATAATAAGACTGTTAACCACATATGAAGTTGTCTGACAGCATGATTTTTATAAAATTCATAACCTAGAATCACAAGATTGAACAGCATTAATAGCTACGCATTATATCTTTTTAGGATTCGGTGACCAAAAAGTTTCATTGGGACTGTATTTACTAATCCACCGCTGTTTGTCTGTTGGCCTGTCTGCATATCTGTCACAGAGTTGTATCTTCAGAAGTACCGTTTGTGGCCACTGTACCGTTTATGGCCATTATTGTTTAATTATAATATACCCTATCAGGGTGTCATTACACCTACAACCTAATCATGTAACATTAAATATTTGCAAGTTGGTTGCTGCCACCAACGTATCCTCCCTCGCTTGTCAGTGAATTTGAAACTACTACCACAGAATATATAATAGTTCTAACGTAGTACGTGCTACTACCTACATTAAATATGAATGGATCAGATAAGTATGCTTCTGGATAAAGCTAGGCACTATTGTAGCGGCAGTTTAAGTATGAATGTGAAGCCATATCCATAGGTTTACTAAACAGAATCATTGTTAAGATCATTATCGTCATACTCCACGCGTGTGACCTCATTAGTGGTCAGGTCGTTGGTTTGTTTTTGATCAGGGCGTAAGCTCGCATCCCCATACAAACGTAGTTTCTTTCTAATTTACAAGCAGCTGGGCTACTCCGAAGCTTGGAGTCTTACTCTCCACGCCGAAACACAACAGTGCTGCTTCACGGCAGGATTAGCGAGCAAGATGGTGGTAGCAAACCGGGCGGGCCTTGCACAAGGTCCTACCACCTGCACAAAATCGTCAGGAAAAAGGTTGAAAAGCACCCTTGTTCCTTACAGATAACCATGGCCAGATAACTGGTAATCTGTGAAGAATTTTTTTCTTCCAGTATAACTAGTGATCTCCAGAGATTTTGTTTTCCCCACAGATAACTGATTTTTTTAACGGTTATCTGCAAAGAAAATCCATTACTTCCAGGTAAGCTATCTCCGGGGATTTTTTTTCTCCATAGATAACTGTTTTTTTTTTAACGGTTGACTCTAAGGACTCTTTATTTGCCCTACTATTTCATTACTGTACAGTAAAAGTCAATTATACTAAATAATAAACGCATTTCTTACTAATATTATAAACTTGAAAGTCCTTAAGAGTCAACCGTTAAAAAAACAGTTATCTGTGGGGAAAATAATTTTTTTGAAGATAACTAGTTACACTGGAAGAAAAAAATTCTTCTCAGCTTACCAGTTATCTGGCCATGGTTATCTGTAAGGAACAAGGGGAAAAGCACTGTTAGTCTATTGGCGACTTGCGCCCTATTATAGCTATCTCTAGTTTCGGCAACGGTCAGAATGTGACGGCATGCTTATTTCTTGTCCAGCGCCAAACTATTTGGTGAACGATCGGGTGAAGTGGCGCAAACGCACGCTTTGTATTCACGCCGCCTGCGAGAGGGTTCCAGGACGGCAACAAGTTTGGGTGCGATTTTAAACAGTTTTACTTGCTCGCTGAATACCAAGTTGACAGCTCAGCTACTTTGAACACCGGCGGTCGAAGCACGAGGGCTTATACAGTACAACACAATACAATGACTCTACACTGAATATTACAATAGTAAGAGAAAATTTCAAGCAGGCGGCCTTATAGATTCAGAGTGATCTCTTCCAGACAATCTTTAGACAAAACTCATACAAAAGTTTCAATGCGTCTTTCGCGGGTGCTCAAATTACTTTTGTACTTTATTTTATTTCGTGTACTCTGCCTACCCCATCTGGGAATACAAGCGTGATGTGTGTGTGTGTGTGTGTGTGTGTGTGTGTGTGTGTGACTCAAGTAGTCAGGTTCTCTAATCTCTAACCACTTGGCCATCCAGTCGTCACCGATGACAGTAGCGGGTCGTCTATTGGGCATTAGCGGGTCGAGCAAACTTTATTATATCAAACAGCAATTATGTACTTTGTTTATTATTTTAATCAAACTTTATGTATTTCGACTCCTATTATGGCAGGTTATGGACATTATAGCCTTATCGAAAATATTTATCGCAGCCATGCCACGCACGTATGTCAAACCTTTTAAGTAAATAAATAAAAGTGGAAACCGGCTAAGTGCGTGTGGCGACACGCCGCAGTGGGTATGAGGTTACAAAGAAAATTATCGTGACCATATCGAAATTGTTTATTTAGCAGGTAGGGACGATAGAGTTCCACGGAATAGCTTTACGATGTTGAATTAATTTTTAGTACAAGCTTTTTTATCGACTGTAGGTACCATCAGCTAAATATGGTCCACGGAAAGAACATGTCTAGTCACTTTTGAAAATTGAGATTTTAATCTCGAAATGTAGAGCTCACAAAGTACTACGACTTACCATTGAATTAAATAAGTAATCTGAAAATGTTATAAATTTTATTTTTTTTACTTTTAATGAAATGGTAACCATAGTAATTGTTCGTGATGACTAACTTTCAAACCGCTATAACTCAAAAAGTTGCTTAGGTGACTAGACATGTTCCTGTGGACCCTTCATATGTGGTCTACCCAAAAGTTAATAATCGTTTGCGTGTCATAAAACAATAAAGGCAATAGACGTGTCTGTCAACAACGACAGTTCGGCTTTAGCGAGATATTCATTTGATAGAAACTTGTTTAAAAATTGATAGACCACTTATTTGGAGCACTGAAATTGAAATTACTAATTTTACAAGAACATACCTGCGTATTACAAATATTATATGTATTTTGTCATACCAAATCTTAATCTACGTTAACATTGATAATAATCTAACTCATGCTTCAACTGTCTCTTTATGTAAGTCATCAAAATCTTTTTTCAAATTATAAAATTACTGGTAATGTATACTAGAAGGTATACTAGATTTCTAGTCAATCCAACCACTGCAAGTGAGGGAGAAACATTGTTGAAACATTGAGAAAACCTTAATGAAAAATTCGCGATAAACTTTAACAAGGTTATTCTGATGCACTTCCACAATCTTTGGCTGAAATATTCCTTGTACTTTGTATATTGAAAGTCCTTAACATAAAATTATGAATAAGCTGAACGCGTACTTCGATATTATTAGACTGGTTTTGTATTGTTCATAAATCAAGTTGTTTACAGCATTGCTGCTGACAGGCGCGATGTCGTCAACGTAGACGCCCCCAATTGTTTTGCAGTGGAGCGACGGGTAAAACGGTTAGTTGTGAATGGTAGCTGCCTGATATTTCAGTCCATTAAAAAGGATTGCACTTCGAAGACGACATAATACGAGTAGGTAATAATTATTGGGATCTATGGTTATCTAATTACCTAAGATTTCTGACAATTGTTCATGAGAATACAAAAAGGAGAATTATTTCAAGAAAATTAAAGAGAACGTCGGCTCCCAATTATATCAAGGAGTCAAAACTGTAAACTCTTAAATGTTGATGATGATAATCATTACGGACAATGATTAGTAAGAAAACTAAGAGTTACATGACAGTGATGACATAAATGAAAAGTTGTCCCGTAATAACCCACTTATCACTGGCATTGTGGAACGAACCAATCGGTTCATCATCATCATCCCAGCCTATATACGTCCCATTGTTGGGCACAGGCCTTCTCTCAGAACAAGAGGGCTTAGGCCATAGTTCCCACGCGGGCCCAGTACGGATTGAGAATTTTACACGCACGATTGAATTGCTTCGCAGGTTTGTGCAGGTTTCCTCACGATGTTTCCCTTCACCGCAAAGCTCGTGGTAACTTTCAAATGTAATTCCGCACATGATTTTCGAAAACCAATCGGTTAATTCATAAGTATTTAAAGGAATACTGCTAAAATGGTATTATGCCATGATCTCAATCGTATCATCACATAAACTGATATATTTCTTATATTATGTATAAGGATCGTCATCATAATCAACGCCCACACCCGCATTCCGTCACCAGTAAACTAATGGCACTAGGGCTGCCACCTTTCAAAACCAGTACACATGGAGATTTTAGAATTATATATTTTTTACTTAACTAAATATAAAAATACACTCGTAAATGACCCAGCTAGTGCTAGTTTGACTTGGGCCAGCTTGACACTTAAAACTATACTTTTTATTCTGAAGGGATTGTTTAAGCATCTTTTCTTCCTCAGGTTTCTTCAAAAACTTCATAAATTTCTTCGCAATTCATATTGTATTTAATAATTACAATTAACTCTGCCTTCTCTGGTCGGCTGTCCTTCTTGCTGTCACCGTCACCGCCCGGTCTGACCCACAGATATCGATCTTAAGCCCGTAGCCCGGACTTGCACCATGCAAGCCCGTACACTCAGGGTCAAACCCGGAGAGGTGGCAGCCCTAAATGCCACTGATATAAATGCTAAAGTTTGTGATGTGCTTGTTAGTTACTATTTTACGCCAAAAATGCTACAGAAGTTTGGGTGAGTTTAGTATGTGGCTATAAAACGACAAAGTACGAAAGTGTATAGCTACTTTTGATGCTGATTGTATTCAAGAAGAACCTTGAAATGACAACCGTTAAGTCTAAAGGCAAGCGGTTTTAGCGTGAGAGACACGCATTTAAAACTTTCACATTTGTCAAAATACTAGGGTCATATAAATAAGTGTTGGTAAAAGCTTGGGGAATGACATAATGACAGTCAGGATGACAAAGTTACATCAAGCTTAGACATGGAATTAGTTTTCCGGACTCAACAACACTACACTGTCTATTGTTGTGTTGTGAATAAATGTATCTTTTTCTTTCTTCTTCCCTATTGACAGTCGTTCCCCGGACGTACTCAATAGCTGGATCGCAAAAGGCATCCTGTTGCCTTTTGCGCCGACGTTTCTGTAAAAGAGAAAACGTGGTACTAGATCTCTTTCCAAGAACGCGTAAAGTGTCATAAGTGACTAAGTCATGCTGTACAGGCGGATTTTAAATATTTTCTCTAAGATAAGATTAAGTAAGATACACACTCACATAAAAACAATAAATTAAATCAAAAACCCGACTGTCTTGAAAATACTAAAAAGAAGAAAACAAGTCTAGTGGGCTAGAACTTTGTTAAGTAGCTGAATTAAGCTACAACAGTCGGGACCCATTAGGTAAGAATTTTTGAGCGTCACGATATAAATAAGTCCCGACTGTTGAACTTTAGTTCAGACACGTCCTTATAACAAGAGTCGTATCAGATATTTATGCACTATTTCTTATGTCAGATATTGGTGCTGGTGACTGTACCAATGTCGCTGCGTTACAGGCATCGTGTTTAGCATCGAGCGACCGTGTCGTGTCTGCAAATCATCCTAACATGTGGAATTAGCGACGACGGGCTACTAACGCGTGTACATATTTTCACACATGACTGTGTGCGGAATGAATTAGTGTGGGATACATATGGTGATGTCTATTCACGATACTCGGACCTGTTACGAAAAACTGGCTAAGTGCGAGTTGGACCTGCGCATTGAGGATTCCGTACAAATTTGTAGCTATGTTTATACCCAATGACATCAAAGCCCGGATTCTAAGTTCAAAATATATGCAGTGTGGGGTCATTAAAGATTGAATACCTACTGACATAGACAAACAGGCATGAAAAAAAAATGATTTTTGTAGACTTTTTGTGGCTACTTTTATGCCAAATTTCAAGTTTTTAGGACAACTGGCGCGTAGGTAGGTACATAGACAATACGGCCTCTGGATGCGAAGGGTATAAGACGGAATGAAAAGGTCATCGACATAGCTCAGAGAATTTGCAAGTTGAAGTGGCAAAGAAATTGGAAGGTAAGTAAGCAACAAGTTTCAAAAATAATAACATTTTGTCATCAGCCTAAATAAAATAAATGTTATTTCACTTTTTACTTCAAGTAACGGTTTAAGAATAAATATTCAAGTTAAGGTACCACGCCGCAGACAGGTACACAAACTCTGAAACCAATTTATTTTAAACCGTAGTTTCAGAGACGCGGGACACTCGTGTTTACATTTGGGCCGCGCAACCGCCGCGAATCCGATCGCCGTGCACCCGTGCACTCATTATCGCGCTGATTGCATTCTGCAGTCGGTTTACGAGCTCGGATAAACTACAGCTTAGTTACCTACTTTTACAACGTTGGCTTGGTTGTGTGAATGATTCACTTCTCTGCTTCTTTCATCATCATCATCCATCATCATCAGCCGGAAGACGTCCATTGCTGGACAAAGGCCTCCCCCTTAGAACGTCACAATGAACGAAAACTCGCCACTTACATCCACCGGTTTCCCGCAACTCTCACGATGTCGTCAGTCCACCTGGTGGGAGGCCTGCCAACGCTTCGTCTTCCGGTTCGTGGTCGCCACTTGAGGACTTTTTTCGCCCAACGGTTATCTGTTCTTCGAGCGATGTGGCCTGCCCATCTGCACCTACTCTGCTTCTTTATGCACTCCAAATAACACTACAATGGACAAAATAACAACAAACAACAACCCCGAAGAACGATTACCGTTGATGGAGAATAGTCTTCCACGAGCCGGAAGGTGAAGCGATGGCAAACCTCCTTAAACCTCCTCCCTGGCAGTCCATCTAGCACTGACGATGTCGTGAGAGATGCGGGCAACCAGTTGCAAGTGGGGAGTTGTTAACAGTGGCGCTCGAAGGGGGAGGCATTTGTTCAGCAGTGACGTCTTCCGGCTGATGATATATTCCTTGACTTAAACTATTTTGTGTCCTTCCCCGGGACTCAAATTATCTGTACACCGAATTTGATCTAAATCGGTTCACTGGCTTAGACGTGAAGGGGTAACAAACAAACTGACTTACAAACTTTGGCTTTCGTATTACAATATTAGTTGGATGTTTTTTTTACCAAGCAATCCCTTTTAAAGGTTTCAGGTACAATTTCAAAACACAATTTGTATGTATGTAAACTCTATAATGCACATAAAAATAAAAATACAAAAACACAGAGAGGAGAACAAAGGCGAGGTTATCCCTAAAAAGGGATCTCTTCCAGCTAACCTAGTTAAGAGAAGACAATTTATTATACGTTATAATAGAGGATAAGCAGACGGTTAAAATTACGTGCGGTAAAGAGAAAAAAAAAGAAAAACAGAAATACTCGAGAAAGAAAGAAAATAAATACAAAATTATTTAGATACCTACATTAAAACACATTACAAAAACGGACACGGAACAATAAACATTTAATATATTAAACAGTCTCGCCTCAGGTGTCAGTGTCCAGCCATAATTTCTATACCATTATTTCTATTTGTATGTACCATTTTGATACTTACTCGTATCTTAAGTTTTTTTTAACCAAAAGAAAATATACAGCGTATGTATGTGTGCGATAAGACCGCCTATTGTCTACCCTAAATCTGTGTTTGTATTATAAGGTTTTTCTTGTACTGCTTTATGGTGTGCAATAAAGAATAATTGTATTGTATTGTACAGATACAAGCAGAATAACCCGGTGTTTTTTAATACAAGTCACAAATTACACACAATGGTACATTTTACAATGTGTCCGCAATGCAGCTGCTGTTTATTCAATTACGGACTCGGCGGCGCTGACGAGATTACTGTTGCAAAGCCACTTATTTATAACAATACACACACAAACAAGTACTGTTAGAGGAAGCCTAATATTCTAATCTATTTTAGGTATTGTATACAGACGAGTCACAAATATCTGAGAACACGACACGACTCTATTGTTAATGAGTAGACATCGGATTATATGCACTATCAAAATGCCAATATATGTATGCAAATATGCACTAAAAAAGGCGAAATATGCACAAAATATGCACAATCAAAAACCATTAATTATTAACATTTTAAATTATTTTCACATAATATTTATATCTATATACATATTTTTTATTTATGCAGCTAAATGGGAACATGTTGATCAATTTGATATTTTTTTGATGAATTTTGGTAATTTTGTTTTGTCCAAAATTCCATTAAAGTCAGGGTATTTTTTACTGGTGGCATTATTTCAACAAAAATACGATTTTCGTAGATATTTTGAACGTTTCGACAGCATAATACAATACGCCTAATACGTAAAACAACTGAAATATGCACTGTCAACGAAAAAGTACCGAAATTTGCAATAACGCTATAAAAATATAATTATATGCATTTGCATATGCAAACATGCAAATACATATACCTATAATCCGATGTCTATTAATGAGGTAGAAGCGTGTTCAGATATTTTTGATAAAATTTTTGCTAACAAGTTTATTAACTCGACTATACCTACTTGATATAACCATATATAACCAAAAAAATTCAGAGCAATTTATTGATTGCAAAAGATTATATTTTAATCAATTATCGTGAGAATCCCCAAAACTTACATCATGGATTTTTTTTAAATTATACCTAACTTACTAGCTTTTGCCCGCGGCTCCGCCCGCGTGGTATTCGGTTATCGCGCACTGTTCCCTCGGGAACTGCATTTTTCCGGGACAAAAGTAGTCTGTGTCACTCTCGGGCCCATAAACTATCTCTATGCCAAAAATCACGTCGATCCGTCGCTCCGTTACGGCGTGAAAGACGGACAAACACACAAACACACTTTCGCATTTATAATAGTTTTATGGATGACATATTATACATAGAAACAGGAAAAAAAAGGAGTCCATTATAGGCACTTCTAGATAATTATGTAACGTAACATTGTAATAATTTAGCAACATGAACCCGGCACTCCTCAACCGCCATGAACCATGTGGGCAAACATCTGGCAAAATTCACACTCCGTTTAGCGCTATTAAAATTTCCGGTGTCATGTGTCCTTGCGAGTCGATTGTTGTAGCCGGCTCTTTCATTTTCCAGTGGGAAGAGAGGGATGGTTTATGTCAATTAAATTTATAGCACGGGGTGTCTGTACCCTGAGAACTAAACTGTGTTTGCAAAACATGCGTACAGTACACGGCGATAAAAATTGCACATTCTTCTTCGGAAAAAGTCAATTGGCTGTTCACGACGATTTCGAACTCTGGCCACCGTCCATCAATTATCATATTTATTAAGTGTCGTTTTATATAAAATAAATGCTGCCGTTTACCTTTAGTTGCCCGAATTTCATTTGCCCCAATTTCACTTGCCATACAAACGTTTGCCATAAAATATATAGAACCGTGCTGTTTTCAGGATTTCTTTAAATGTCATCATATACAATGTAGTAGGTTAGGTTAGTTTAATATCAACCTTGAAGAAATTACTACTTCAGAAATAAATTACTTTATGGCAAATGAAAATTCCAGAAAACGATACATCCGGGCATATGAAATTCGGGCAAACAATAGAGAACTTATACTGCACGTTTATGTACTTAATTTACGTCAAATTATTTTTAAAACTCACGGAACTAATCTTGTTCAGTTTAACGAGTACAGTCTAGGTTTTAATTATGTGCTCGTATTACAGGCCACATCCATATAAATATTATAAATGCGAAAGTGTGTGTGTATGTTTGTCCGTCTTTCACGCCGTAATGGAGCGATGGATCGTCGTGATTTTTGGCATAGAGATAATTTATGGGCCCGAGAGTGACATAGGCTACTTTTTATCCCGGAAAAATGCACAGTTCCTGCGGGAACAGCGCGCGATAACCGAATACCACGCGGGCGGAGCGCGGGCAAAAGCTAAGTCTGGCATAATTTCGTTTAAACTACACTTTTTACCATGTATTTGTAACAAAACGTCAGTTTACTCGTAGAGTTCCCGGCGGCGATTGGTTCCATAATTGTTCATTGTTCTTTATCCGTAAACATCCTGCGCAAACGCACCGTGTTTTTTATTCATTTATGTTAGTGTATTCGGTGGCGCAGTGACGCTGCAGCACTGTTGTTGCCACTTTGTTTACGAAACTTTCGAAACAGGGTGCATTCGTAAATAATCATTGTTACACTGCAGCTAAAGGCGTGATATAATGGTTACTATGCAGTGGCGTGCGCGAATTTTCCGTAGGCAATCCAGCGGAAGTCATTGTAATGCCACATCATTGCTACGTAATTTTTTTTATCACGGGACAGTTGAGAGCAACTGTCGTCCGAGTTCCAAGCTCACACACATACAAGCACGCACGTACGCACGCACGCACGCACGCACGCACGCACGCAAGCACACACACACACACACACACACACACACACACACACACACACACACACACACACACACACACACACACACACACACACACACACACACATACGTAGTCGATACACAGAAAATAAAACATTGGAACGAAAAAATAAAGATTGAATAGAATTGATGCTAATCCACAACGCTGCTTCTCAGTGGGACAGGTGAAAAAAAAGCTTGTAAAAATCACAGATTCGACCAATTCAGTGAAATCACAATTTGTACCTACTCAATAAATGTACAGCATTTCTCAAGCAACTTTGTTAGACTATTACCTACAATGTAAGCAGTATGAAATGTTCGCAAAAAAACCAGATCCCGTTTAATAGAAAACTGTAAGAAACTCTCTTATCAACCACATCAAACCATGTGCAGCTGTAAACATTCATGTAAAGAATGTAAGTATTCCTCATTCACACAGGCAAGAAACATATCACCCTCCCAGCTTCGCCGTAGACGGGCAAAAAGCGTTCTCATTTGTTTTTTCCTTTCCTTCGATTGCCGCCACAGAGTAAATATCAAGACAGAGATATAGACGCGACAGTTGTGAATAGAGTCGGCGTAAAGTCAAAAGTTGTCAGTTTTATGACGACTTCCTCCTACAGTTAATATGGAAAAAAACGTCACAAAACTGACAATATTTAACTTTTCCTTAACTATGCCGTTGTCAGTTACATGTTTTAGTAAAAATGTCCTCGAACACGTAGAGTACTACTCACAAAATTAACTCTGTGATTGCTAACACTGTTAGCGGTAAGTCGGCTAATAAATGAATATAGCGTTTATACTTGGGTGTCCAATCATGCTAGCATGATAGCATGTGTTATTTGATCTGTGGCGTGGATTAACTCTGTGTGTGGGATGCGTAGGTATCAGATAACATTCCGCATGCGTAAGGGCCTGATCCTATAGTACGAAGTGTAAAATTTGAACGTCGTATCATGCCTTCCCTGACGCTTATATTATTTAATACGAGAGTGAGAGAGACGGTACGATACGAACTTCGATTTTCGAATTTCGTAGTAGCCCATCTGACTTCCAACGACCAAGCCACGTAAAAAAAAAGCTAAGTGTCTGTGTAATTTAGTCTGTGGCGCTGCCTTTTTGGGCGCTCATTAGCGACTCAGAGTGGAGTATACGGGCGGCATTGTGCGAGCTGGTAACTGGCACAAAGCGGGAGCTGGTGGTCTTTCTGTCTCACTTACGGCCATTTCCGTATTCTTCGTCAAGTGTGATTCTGTCTTTGTTTATTTTATTTGAATAAACAGAGACTGTTTTAGTCCTTTCAGCCGGCCATTAATTGGAAACGGCAAAATGGTGACCCACCGTTCCTTAAGCTTGAACATATTCTAAATGCTCATCCTAATGCTGAAAATGCCAAAATCGCCATAGGTGTGCCTATAAAATTTGAAGTTTGCCCTCGATTTCCCTAGGATCCCATCATCAGATCTAGACTTGGTGACAGTGGGACTACCTCAGAAGAATACCCTTTCAAAAAAAAAAGTATTTTGAAAATCGGTCCACAATTGACTGAGTAATCGGTGAACATACATAAAAAAATACAAACATTGGAACACAGAACCTCCTCCTTTTTTGAAGTCTGTTAAAAATAAAAAATAATAGTGCAAGTTTTGTTACATTACTGAACCGCCTAGCTATGAATTTATAAGTGATCAATGATTGACGGCAATGTACCATCACGGCGCGTTATCCTCGCATCACCTAATGAGGCAGTACACAATGGACCTAACCGTACACCAACGGCAGCACTAATTACCCCAAACAATGAGATCCATTTGTGAATCCGTTAATTAGAAGCCAGCGATTATTGCACTATAGTTGGGGATACGGTAATACGAGTATACAGGCTCGTCGGTTAGGTACATTGATGTATATGTACTTACTAGATTACGCCATCCGAACACTCATTGTGTTCCACTGCTTTGCACCTTGCACTGTGCAAAGGACTTTAGTATGACTTTGACATTCATGAGCGGCGGACGAACTAGTTTATGATTGAGACTCCGAATATAGGCGTGAACCTGCACGTAAGTAACAATTCACTACTCAAGTAAGTAAAATTACATCTTGTACAAGTGATTAAGCAACTAATAATATTGTAATACCACAATAAAAACATTTTTTTAAATAAGACGTAACGCATCGAAGGTTATAAAGTCGTTGACATTACGCCATCTTACAATCATAGACTAAAACGTGCAGACGTTCCCATTCA
The DNA here is from genome assembly GCA_037349165.1 of Choristoneura rosaceana. Taxonomy (NCBI): domain Eukaryota; kingdom Metazoa; phylum Arthropoda; class Insecta; order Lepidoptera; family Tortricidae; genus Choristoneura; species Choristoneura rosaceana. Next base: position 228,514 of record JAZBNJ010000044.1, read on the forward strand.
GAATTGGTTGTAGGTAAAAAATTGTGACTGAACATGAATGACAATTCGTTTAATTGCTTTATTTATACCTGTCATTCTTTTTCCATGTACTAATTTTTATGAACGTCAATATGTCACGCGATACGCATTTTAGGTACTACATCCAGTCCTTTCCCTGATCCCTGTAGGAGATGACGTCGTGCGTTTTTCGCTACTGTAAAAACACGGCAAAAAATGACAGCGAAGGTGTCAGTTTTCATAGGTAAGTTTATAGTTAGAGGTAAATGTGTAAGTATAGGTTTTTGTTGTTTTTTTATTGTATATTATATACACCTACATAGTAAAAATATTATTATAATCACTAATGTTCACATTATTGATAAAATGAACTTACTATGAATAAAACATGATTGAGTTTTAAAATGAGAACATTTTGAATTGTGTCAGTTTCATTCTAAAGGTTTCAATCACATTTCTAGTGCTTCAGCTTTTTTTCAAAACCTCATTCACTATCTGCCTATTTATTAAGATAATTTCTTTCAATTGATTAAAAAAATGCAGTTAAAAGTTTCCGTTTTTTTTTCGAAAATATCTATTTTGCGAGATGCAAAATGATTACGTTTTGTAGGTAAAATAGCTGTGTCACGTCTGCGGTGTATAATCTATATAGCGTTGACGTCTTGTGACAGTTCGGTATTTGAACATATTGTTGACATGAACGTGCGGGTCCATTAGGTCAATGGTTAGGTATTTAATAATATGGATTTTCTTGTTATATATAGCATTAATTAAATAAAATAAATCATCATCATCATCATCATCAGCCTATGGTCGTCCACTGCTGGACATAGGCCTCTCCCATGGCACGCCACCGAGCACGATCCTCGGCCACTCTCATCCAGCTCTTGCCAGCCGCCCTGCGAAGATCATCACACCACCGAGTCTGAGGGCGTCCTACGCTACGTTTGCCGATCCGTGGTCTCCACTCAAGAACTCGTCTACCCCAACGGTTATCGGTTCTTCGGGTTATATGACCGGCCCATTGCCACTTCAGCGTGCTAATGCGGTGGGCTATGTCGAATAAAATAAATATCATGGGACAATTGACACCAATTGACCTAGTCCCAAACTAAGCAAAGCTTGTACTTTGGACACTAGGCAACAGATAAACATACTTATATAGATAAATACATACTAAAATACATATTAAACACCCAAGACCCGAGAACAAACATTCGTATTATTCATACAAATATTTGCCCCGGCCGGGAATCGAACCCGTGACCTCAAGCTTCATAGTCAGGTTCTCTAACCACTAGGCCATCCAATTAGACGATTAGGCTAGGCAATTAGACGAGTGAAATTAGGCGAAATGTTACAATCTCGTGGGACGCTCCCACCTCTGCTCTGTAACACGTTTCGAAAAAAATCTTTACGTATTTTTTTTAAAGTTGGCATTAAAAACCGAACTGGAAGACGTAGCGTTGGCAAGCCTCTTACTAGGTGGACTAACTACATCGGAGAATTGGGAGAAACCGGTGAACCAGTGGCGAGTTGTCGTTCTTTTTTCTCTGCATCTATGTTTCGGTTTGTATTTTCAATTTAGGTTTCACGGGATGACCGTAAAAGTAAAAAAAAATGGAATTGAAATAAAAACACATTTGCAATACCCCTGCTGGTGTTGCAGATGTTTATGGGCGGTGGTGATCTCTTACCATCAGGAGACCCATTTGCTCGTTTGCCATCCAGTCGCATAAAAAAAAAAAAGCAAAAAGATTCCAAAAAAACCAATCGTTCTTTGTGGCGTTCTAAGGGGGAGGCCTTTGTCGCAGTAGACGTTTTCAAGGTGATGATAATGATGGATTGGAAATTCCGGAAGCAGAATTTAAATATATATTGGTTAGTGCTGACAAATTAAATAAAACCGTTATCGTTTCAACACTGTCCAGCTGCCGCATATTGATGTGGCCTAATGAATGAGCCGAGTTTGGCGAGCTCGATGTGTCGGCTTACATTTTGCACTGGTTTGAATTCGCGATGGGCTCCGACCATAGGTACCGGATGTGGCCTGTAATATGAGCAAATAATTAAAACATAGTTCATAATCCTCAAACTGAACAAGATTAGTTCAGCGACTTTTAAAAATAACCAGTATTTTAATTTTTATTACACTTCTAAGTTTATTCGAAGAAGCAATGTACAGCGAAATGCTTGATGATTGTAGCGTGATAGGCGAAGTCAGTTGTGTTCTAGGATGGCGTACATTGATAGCAATATTTAATTTGTATGAAAAAAGGAAAAGTCAAAGACTCCATTATTTTTAAAAGTCGCGGAACTAATGTTGTTCAGTTTGACGAGGACGATCTATGTTTTAATTTTTTGCTCGTATTACAGGCCACACCTGGTTTTCAGGGTGCTTGCTGCTCACAGAAACCATTTTGGGGCATGGACCCCCATCCAAGTCGAATAAAACAAAGACATCTTTTCCGGGATAAAAATTATCCTATTATGTCCTTCTCAGCTCAGGGTACTGAAGTATCGTACGGAATTTCATCGCTATCAGTTGAATAAATCAGCTTTGCTAAGCTTACTTTGGGACTAGGTCAATTGGTGTGGATTGTCCCGTGATATTTATTTATTTATTTATTTATTTATAAATATAAGCATGAAAGCATAACAGACATAATTACATTCGCATTTATAATATTTAAATAGCTGTTGTTCGCGACTTCCTCTGCGTATAGTTCGTTTCAGTAAAACTATGGGTCCCACTGAAAAACAGCGTTGCGGCTTGGCGTAACATTATGCTGAATGGGGCCCTTTATACTATTCGATGTTATTTTTTTTTAGGGTTCCGGAGCCAAAATGGCTAAAACGGAACCCTTATAGTTTCGCCATGTCTGTCTGTCTGTCTGTTAATTTTTTCGTAATGGCTACGGAACCCTATGTTGGGAGTGTCCGACAGTCTCTTGGCCGGTTTTTATCCCATCTAATGTATTTTTTAGTGTATCGAATATGTGTAAATAAATGTCTCTCTCTCTTTTTCTCTCTCTCTATTATCTATATGACTTTTTTTAATAATAGGGATTTAAAAACACACACACAACTTGCTTCAAAGTATAGTGTAATCAATTCTACTCTCGATTCTGAACGAACTACTTTCAGTTGTACAGTTTTAATTAGCCCCTTGTAAGATTTTGACCAATTATGTCCACTAAATTTATACGCGATAAGGTAGACCCCAAAAAAATGTAATTTAAATATTACATTACGAGGCCGTAGAGCGAACGAATTTGAAATGGCCCGAACGCGGCAATGACACGCAATAGGCACGAAGTTAGATAGAAACTTGAAACTCGAAGTTCGTGTCGTGCGGTCCCTCTGACACAATACAATACAATAACTCTTTATTGCACACCAACACATAGCAAGCAATTACAGAAAACAGGTATATACATAGATACTTTCTGAGGTAAGCAATAGGCGGCCTTACCGCTTCAGAGCGATCTCTTCCAGGCAATCTTTACAATGGAATGGATGGAAAAGTAAGGAATACATTTTAGCAGGTGGTGAATTTACATTACATTACAGCAATATCAAGAATACATAACCATTTGTAAAATACACATACACAACAAATCTAAATAGATAGGTAGATACATAACAACATACGAGTAGGTACTCATAAATAAACTAACAGTTATAACATTCACACGCAAGACGACAGATAGTGCTCCCTAAGCAGACTTGAAGATAGAAAGGACTTAGCGCGCCTTAGGTCTATCGGCAGGGAGTTCCACAACCGAGTAGCCTGGACAGTATAAGAATAAACGTAGAATTTAGAGTTTGAAAGAGGGACAGTAAGGAGAAAGTTAAAACAGTTTGGAAAATTATAAATACTGAAACCGGTCGACGTAAGAACGCGGAATCCTCTATATCACTAAAGATTAACAACGTATTAGAAACGGACGCGGTTAAAGTAGCTAACGAGTTTAATACCTACTTCTCTAAAATCCCCATCGAAACGACAAAATGTCTCGCGTCTTCCTCAAAGCTAGCTGAATCGCTCTTAAAAGAAAATGTATCTATTCCAAACATAAGTAACTTTAAATTCACGCATGTCTCTCCCGGTGACATCATTAGGACTTTTAAATTATTGAAAGTAAAAAAAACGGAAGACTTGTGGGGCGTCTCAGTTAAGGTTCTACAGTCTATTTTAGATGTCGTTGCTCCAACTTTAGCTTTTATTTTCAATAGCTGCATAGATGAAGGTGTATTTCCAGATTTGATGAAATATAGTAAAGTAGTTCCTATTTTTAAATCAGGTGATAAAGATAATCCCTCTGATTATCGTCCGGTGTCCATCCTATCAGCATTTTAATACTCATAAAATCATGCATCCACAGCAGTTCGGATTCACAAAAGGCAGGTCTACTACAGACGCGGGTTATAGTTTAGTTAAATTCATTTTGCAAGCTTGGGAGGAATCACATGACGCTATAGGTGTATTCTGCGACCTCTCGAAAGCTTTTGATTGTGTGGATCATGATACTTTAATTTGTAAGTTAAATTTTTATGGCATTCGTGGCCTCGCTTTAGAACTCATTAAATCTTACCTCACACAAAGAAAGCAAAAGGTAGCGATTAACGGAGCGGTATCGGAGGAATCTGTGGTCGAAATGGGAGTGCCTCAAGGATCCATTCTTGTCCCATTCCTGTATCTTATTTATGTAAATGACCTAACTTATATGGTAAGCCAAAAGTCGGGTATCGTTATGTTTGCTGACGACACGTCTTTACTGTTCAAGGTTAGTAGAAAAGATACCGACTTCACTGAACCCAATGAAACCCTGTCCGTGATATCCGCATGGTTCGCTGCCAATAATTTGTTACTAAATCCTAAGAAAACCAAATGTATTAAATTCTCATTGATAAATTCATCTAACTCGAATTCAATTTCTAATATAAAGTTAAATGGGCAAACTATTGAATTTGTAAAATCAACAGTATTTTTAGGAATAACACTCGATTCTAAACTGCAGTGGGGACCTCATGTCACTGCAATCGCGGGTAGATTGAGCTCTGCTGCTTTTGCAGTTTGGAAAATACGGCAGCTAACCGATGTGGCGACGGCACGGTTGGTGTATTTTGCGTACTTTAATAGCATTATGTCGTACGGGCTTATTTTATGGGGATCTGCTGCAGACATCGAATCAATTTTTATCTTGCAAAAGAGAGCAGTTAGAGCAATTTATAATTTGAAGACGCGTGAATCTTTAAGATCATTTTTTAAGGAAACTGGTATCCTAACCCTGCCGTCGCTTTATGTTTTTGAAATAATCATGTACGTTAGGAAGAACATATGTGATTTTCCCACTAACGTCGATAAGCCAAAGGCTACTAGAAACACAGGGAAGCTTAAAGTACCATCTTACAGACTGGCTAAAACCAAAAAGTCGTTTTTGGGAAGTTGCATACGTTTTTATAATAAAATTCCAAAAAATATTACTGAAGAAACTGATACAAAATTTAAATCTACTGTCAAAAAGACATTAATATCTAAGGCTTATTATAAAGTTAACGATTATATCATGGACAGGGATATTTGGAAATAATTCCGATCCGCACTAGCGATCCCTTCAAATAGTGAACCTACTGTGTTAAAAATAAAATTGTGTTAAATACTTGTAATGTATAGTACATAGATGTCATTTATAAATATTGTGAATCTGTTTAAAAAAAAAAAATACCTCTTTGAGTTTCTTGCCGGATTCTTCTCAACAGAGGTTTTTTTCCGAACCGGTGGTAGATTAAAAAAATGACGTGTAAAAGTGCCCATTGCGGCCTATTTGCTGAATAAATGATTTGACTTTGACTTTGACTTTGAAAGTTCTGAGAGCAACGAACAGAAGTAACATAGCTAAATCGCTCTTAGAAGTAGCAAGGAGTTGCAGGGTTAAAGAGAATGCCGTAGAGAAGATAGAGTATTGACATACATTATTAGGTCAACACCTAATGACATGTACATTGTAAATAGTCTATTTAAGATCCAGTTGCATTTTTTTTCACGTTAGGCATGCACAAAGTAGTATCTTAGTCAGCAAACTTCGATCGGTTTTGACCCGGTTAAAAATTGTACTGACAATGTGGCTTATTTCAACCATAATACTTAAATCCAATTGTTTTTTTTATATTGTGATTACTCCGCATTTTTTTTACCTTTTAACGCTTTGACTGCTAAGCTTAGACAATTATTTTTAATTTAATTTAATTTTATGCTAGCTCTCTTAAGCCTGCGACACAGTTTTCTAACCTTAGTGCAGGCAAACGTGTAACATAGATAGAATTTAGTAAAATATTGTATCTATTGTTATTTTATACTGAAATTATTGAATAAATTATCTTTATCTTATCTTTAGTATCATGTGAGAGTTGACACTATACTATTTTAAGAGAACGAGAGAGACCGCACGACACGAACTTCGAGTTTCGTAGTAGCCCTGCTGGGCATGGCTGGGTATACAAAATCATCTACGTATGTAGATCGCCGCTTAGTTACGTTACACCCCGTTCATGCTATAATACCGGTCTTGACAGACAGACCGACAGCCTATTCAGTGCCATTCATCTCCGTCCGACATCCGATGTAATGATACAATGTTGCATGTTGTATCGCTGTGTTGCGAGGCATCGATCAATGCTGTCGCTGTTGTCGATATAACGTGGAGATAAAAACGGCTAAGTGCGAGTTCCACTCGCGTACCGAGGGTTTTGTACAGTAGTGTATCTATGAATATAAAGTAAAATGTCTCGTTATATTCAACGTGCGGATTGGGAACTTCACCCGCACCATTGAATTGCTTCGCAGGTTTGTACAGGTTTCCTCACGATTCCTTCACCGCAAAGCTCGTGGTAAATTTCAAATGTAATTCCGCACATGAATTTCGAAAAACTCAGAGATGCGAGCTGAGGTTTGAACCCACGATCCTCTCCTTGAGAGGCGATAGGTCAAACCACTAGGCCACCACGGCTCCCCGCGTGGGAACTATGACCCAAGCCCTCTTGTTCTAAGAAGAGGCCTGTGCCCAGCAATGGGACGTATATAGGATGATGATGGTGATGATATCAACGTGTTCACGCGCGTTCAAAATTTGGAATCAGCTTGTAGCGCCAGTGTTGCAGGACCGATACAACTTGGAAATCTTCATAAAACTAATCTACCTACTCTTTTCGCAAATTACTGGCAACGCATCCATAACCCAACTTCACTAAATGGTTGTCCATGGACGGCGATTATTGCTTACCATCAAGTGGTCCGCCTGCTTGTTTTCATAACCAAAATACTGAGGTACACTTTCCGATGCATGTGTCTAAACAAAACCCGACACTTCTACACGCTACGGTTTCTCTTAAAGCGATTTGAAATTGGAGACATAGTTAAATTTAATTGTAGTCTCTGAGTGCCAACACAACCTGCGCGCGCGCTGCATCCTGTAACCTGATACGGGCTCGGCAGACCACTTTGCGTTTCCTTTCGTGCCGTCAAATAAGAATGTAGATGTACTTAGGTACTTGCTTTTTTGGGGCACGAAGCGAAGAGACTTGGGTCTACATACATTATCTAATGGGTAAAAACCGGCCAAGAGCGTGTTGGACACGCCCGAAATAGGGTTCTGTAGCCATTACGAAAAAAATAAGAAATATTTTTCTAAGGATTTCGTATTTTGTTAGGAATATTCCAAGTTTAGGTATATTTTATACCTTAGGCTGCTATTTACTCTTAAACTACTAATAATTCTCAAGAATTTGAACCGTTATAGTTTTCCTGATGGGCAAAGTCGCTGGCAAAAGACACGTAGGCCGACGAAGGAAGTCTTGGCTGAGGAATCTTCGGGAGTGGACCGGCATCGCGAGTGCTGCTCATCTATTTCGCCTCGCTAGAGACAGGGAGAAATATTCAGAACTGACTGCCAACCTTCGCTAGTCGGAGAGGCATTTTAAGAAGAAGATAGTTTTCCCTGTAAGTTTGATATACTTACTAACATCCTGAATTTTTTCAACTTTTACAACCCACCAGTTTAGATTTTAGAGGGGGGGGGGACGCTCAATTTTAATGAAAATTTCTACTTTTAAGTTAAATATTTTGCAAACAAATCACGGAATCGAAAAGATATCGTTGGATAGGTCTTTTAAACTAGAGGGTCGCTAAAACGATTTTTCGATTTCGTGGCTTATTTCCAAAATATTCAAGTTTACTTTTATTTTATTTTATTTTTATTTTCGTTGTAACTAACCTCTATGGATTCTGTCCGAAATAAATGGCTTGTTATTTTTTCAAATTCAAATTCAAATCATTTATTCAGCAAATAGGCCGCAATGGGCACTTTTACACGTCATTTTTTTAATCTACCACCGGTTCGGAAAAAAACCTCTGTTGAGAAGAATCCGGCAAGAAACTCAACGAGGTATTTTTTTTTTTTAAAACAGATTCACAATATTTATAAATGATATCTATGTACTATACATTACAAGTATTTAACACAATTTTATTTTTAACACAGTAGGTTCACTATTTGAAGGGATCGCTAGTGCGGATCGGAATTATTTCCAAATATCCCTGTCCATGATATAATCGTTAACTTTATAATAAGCCTTAGATATTAATGTCTTTTTGACAGTAGATTTAAATTTTGTATCAGTTTCTTCAGTAATATTTTTTGGAATTTTATTATAAAAACGTATGCAACTTCCCAAAAACGACTTTTTGGTTTTAGCCAGTCTGTAAGATGGTACTTTAAGCTTCCCGGTGTTTCTAGTAGCCTTTGGCTTATCGACGTTAGTGGGAAAATCACATATGTTCTTCCTAACGTACATGATTATTTCAAAAACATAAAGCGACGGCAGGGTTAGGATACCAGTTTCCTTAAAAAATGATCTTAAAGATTCACGCGTCTTCAAATTATAAATTGCTCTAACTGCTCTCTTTTGCAAGATAAAAATTGATTCGATGTCTGCAGCAGATCCCCATAAAATAAGCCCGTACGACATAATGCTATTAAAGTACGCAAAATACACCAACCGTGCCGTCGCCACATCGGTTAGCTGCCGTATTTTCCAAACTGCAAAAGCAGCAGAGCTCAATCTACCCGCGATTGCAGTGACATGAGGTCCCCACTGCAGTTTAGAATCGAGTGTTATTCCTAAAAATACTGTTGATTTTACAAATTCAATAGTTTGCCCATTTAACTTTATATTAGAAATTGAATTCGAGTTAGATGAATTTATCAATGAGAATTTAATACATTTGGTTTTCTTAGCATTTAGTAACAAATTATTGGCAGCGAACCATGCGGATATCACGGACAGGGTTTCATTGGGTTCAGTGAAGTCGGTATCTTTTCTACTAACCTTGAACAGTAAAGACGTGTCGTCAGCAAACATAACGATACCCGACTTTTGGCTTACCATATAAGTTAGGTCATTTACATAAATAAGATACAGGAATGGGGCAAGAATGGATCCTTGAGGCACTCCCATTTCGACCACAGATTCCTCCGATACCGCTCCGTTAATCGCTACCTTTTGCTTTCTTTGTGTGAGGTAAGATTTAATGAGTTCTAAAGCGAGGCCACGAATGCCATAAAAATTTAACTTACAAATTAAAGTATCATGATCCACACAATCAAAAGCTTTCGAAAGGTCGCAGAATACACCTATAGCGTCATGTGATTCCTCCCAAGCTTGCAAAATGAATTTAACTAAACTATGACCCGCGTCTGTAGTAGACCTGCCTTTTGTGAATCCGAACTGCTGTGGATGCATGATATTATTATTAAAGTGCAAATTGTCTAGTACAGTCAGCTGCAGAGAAAAGGTACCCCCCTGTAACGGCGGTATCCATACTACCGCCATTACAGGGGGGTACCCTTTCTCTGCAGCTGACTGTACCTAATTTTTTCGTAATGGCTACGGGACCCTATTTCGGGCGTGTCTGATACGCTTTTGGCTGGTTTTATTTAATAGGGATTACCTAAAAATACACATACATACAGTAGGTATTAAATTGACAGCACAAATAAATGTTTAGAGTTTGTAAGTGGAACAGTAGTGTTATTTAAAAGCCGCCGGTATCAAGGATGCCCTCGTATTATAAGGCATATGATTGAACTGATTTAATAAAATAAACGATCTTAATTCTAATTATTAAAATGTTACAAAAGTAGCTCAGTTATGCGAGTAGAATTCGAACGTCGCTAACCCCCGTCTGCGCAATCCTTAATTAGTAGAGCATTTTTACCGTTGTCATTGTCTTAGCATTCCTCTTATTCCTTCATGTTTTAATCCACCAATTAACAAAATTAATCTAATAGACTAGACCCGACCGTGGGATAGTAGTACTAGCAGCTGCTACATTTAAACAAGCTCGTATATTCCACAAAAACTCTAATGGATAACAAAAAAATCTAAAACTGGCTGGTGTGAAACGAATCTAAGTGCTTCAGCATCTCATTTCCTCGCTTCGCGTGAGACAAAGATAGAACATGACGAAAAGTCGATACAAACTTTTGGAAGATAGACAAGTGATATAAAACTGGTACGTTTTTGCACACATTGCATTTTGAATCTTGTTGTAACTGTGCTTAGGATTCAAGATTGATTTGGCGTGATATCCATCGTTTATTTCCCATACATTCTAACAAAAACTATACCACATGTGCTGTTAGATCAGTAAAACTGCGTCAAACTATATTGAGCTGTGTTCTCGGTTAGATAAGGTTGTTTTTTTTGTGACTTGTTAATTATAGGTAGTCATTTAACATGACAATGTGTGATTATTCGTCGGCACAATGCAGCTATCAATGAAGCATTGTTAGTATTACGATGAGCGAGCACTTATCGATTTGTAATACTAAATAAAAAACAATTACTACGTCTGACTGAGCGTCGCAACCGCCGAAGCACACGAACTGACTATTAAAATGCAATAAAACAATAAGCGGCTAAAGTGATTTTCACTTTTTTAAAAGGTCGACGAATGATACGAATGATTTTATTATCACGATAATACTATACGAAAACAACACGTTATTTTCTATCGAAAATACAAACTGAAATTTAGATGCACAGAAAAACCAGAAAAATAAGACCAGCACTGGGAATCGAACCCAGGTCCTCGGCATTCCGTGCCGCGTGCTATACCGCTACACCACCGCTGGACAACCGCTGATTTTTCTGGTTTTTCTGTGCATCTATATTTCAGTTTGTATTTTCAATATGGGTTTTACGGGATTACCGTAAAAGTACCTAACAAAATTTGGAGTTGAAATAAAAAATACAAAAAGATTCCAAAAAACAATCTTAATTTATGTTATTTTCTGTTAATTGCGCGGACCATCTTGATATTACTACGTACCTGCAAATAACCTTGTTTTAAAATTGGACTTACACAAGATTTATTATGATAGATAACCAAATAATGCTTAAATTTATTGCTAAGAGGCTATGTGTGTCGCGCAACTCCCGCGCATCAGAACGAGGCCACCGGCTCAGTTGGCCAAGTGATAGCGTAAGTGATGGCACAGTGACGTCACTATTATAATGGACTAAAAACAATCACTTTGCTGATCCGCAGGGCTACTACGAAACTCGAAACTCGAAGTTCATGTCGTGCGGTCCCTCTGACACTTGTACTATTTAATACAAGAGCGAGAGGGAGCGAGGGGTATGATATGAACTTCGAGTTTCGAACACAACCAATCATACAAACCCAACTATCACTACCACCCTGCGGGTTTCGAACTCAATCAGAGCTTATCATCAGAACAACACAACCGTTCACCATGCCATCAGATGTTAGACTCATCTATTGCATAGATATAGCTTAAGGTCTGTTCTGAGTTTCTATCAGTGACATATTTTTTATAGGTTCAGGATATTTCACAGATAAGTTATCCTCTACATACGTAACAAACATACAAAGTTTATCTCCTTACCACTAATAAAATATAGATAACTGTTAGTGCGTGTATCGAAAGATATTATCCCCAAAAATAAAGATACTAGTGAGTGGAGTATTTTCAAACTTCGGGAAGGCAGTACCCTCGAAACAACATTCTAAGTAACAACAAAGACGACACATAACTTCTCTATAACTACACTAACTTCTAACCGCAAATTCTAAACCTCTCATCCCCACTACGACATCCACTCCTCCTCTCAAACACCGAGGCTGGTGCTTCAAGAACAAAGCACGCGTTGGAACACGTCCAACTTCGGTACAACGAGGTTACTGACCTGGCACTTAGACTGAACTCAACTATCACACGAGTATATTTCGGGCGTAACATACGTTGACGATTTTGTGGTATCGTTTTGAACCGCTAGCGGGTTAGAGGAGGATTGGATACGCGACATGGCGTTTCTGCAGATACTGGTTGGGTATCGTAGTGAGGGCAGCATCCGTCAGTCCTCAAAATATGAGGGTGGGATGGAGGGGCCCCAATCGATAGTTACATCTCGATCACTCATCGTTTCTGTCACAAAAAATTATAACACATTTTGGGCGAAGCTTTTAAATTTTGGCCTTTGATGTTTGAACAGTTCCGGAGTTTTCTGATACTTGTGGAAATTGCGATAAAGTAATGGAGTATTCAGACTAGTGATTTTGGCCTTAAACATGGCATGCGTCTTATTAATCCTACTAATATTATAAATGCGAAAGTTTCTGAGTATTTTGTATGTTTGTAACTCTTTCACGATGAAACGCCTAAACGGATCAAGATATTATATTTTGTATTTAGCTAACTGCATATCTGGAATAACACAAAGGCTACTTTTTATCCCGACATTCCCACAGGATCAGAATAAAATCTTGAAATTTCAATTTCTTGATTTTCAATCGTTGGGTGTTTTTTTTATTCGACTGGATGGCAAACGAGCAAGTGGGTCTCCTGATGATAAGAGTAAATTACCACCGGCCATAAAAATCTGCAACACCCTGGGTATTGCAGATGCGTTACTACCAACATAGAGGCCTAAGATGGACCTCAAGTGCCAGTAATATCCCGGCTGTCTTACTCTCCACGCCGAAACACAACAGTGCAAGCCTGCTTCACGGTAGGAATAGCGAGCAAGAAGGTGCTAGCAATCCGGGCGGACCTTGCACAAGGTCCTACCACCTACAACCTGTGCGTGGCACGGTGGTTTTTTACGCAACGTCTATGAAGAAAAAGACGTCTTTTTTGGGAATTTGGATGGTTATTTCCGTTTGTTACTCCTTCACGCTAAAACGGCTAGACGGGTTTAGACAATATGTGATCAGAAAGCTAGCTGAACGTCCGAAATAACATAAATGTTTTTTTTTATCCCGATATTCCCACTATAGCGGTATCGTCAGGCTCCCTAGAAGATCTGCCAACACTTCGTCGTCTTGCTTGCCACTCGAGACATCTCTCCCCAACGGTTGTCTGTTCTTTGAGCGATGTGGCCCGCCCGTTCCCTGTTGAACTTACATATAATTCCATGACCTATGTCGATGATGTTGGTTCTTCGGTGAAATTTCATATTCTGGATTTTATCGCACAAAGAAACTCCGAGCATAGCTCTCTCCGTAGACTCCAAGCCTTTCGAAGAGACCAACAATCCAGACGCCGCGTAGCATTTCATAGCATATTTTTTTATAGTTTTTAATGCCGAAAAAAGTAGAAAGCATTTAAATTATAGCTGACATCCTGCTTCACCAAGCACCATGTCACCTTTCTCAGAAGCATTTAAGAGGAAAAATACTTGTGAGTGACGCAGTCCGAATAGTATGTTGTAATCGTCGATGGCATTTAAATGCCTAAGGTTGAATTTTATAAGGAAATAGTTCTGGCAATAATCTAAGACTAGATAATATTGATAATATATATAATATGGTTAAAAAAATCTAAGTTGTAATGTTTTAAAGTCTTTGATTTTGTTGAGTAAACGTAAGTGTCTAAGTACTACAGGTTATAGAAAAAAAAATCCCACTTCTCAATTTTTAGGGTTCCGGAGCCAAAATGGCTAAAACGGAACCCTTATAGTTTCGCCATGTCTGTCTGTCTGTCTGTCTGTCTGTCTGTCTGTCTGTCTGTCCGTCTGTCTGTCTGTCTGTCTGTCCGTCCGCGGCTTTGCTCAGAGACTATCAATGCTAGAAAGCTGTAATTTTGTACGGATATATAGGTAAACTATGCCGATAAAATAGTACAATTAAAAATTCAAAAACAATTTTTTTTAGGGTACCTCCCATAGACGTAAAGTGGGGGTGATTTTTTTTTTCTCATCCAATCCTATAGTGTGGGGTATCGTTGGATAGGTATTTTAAAACCATTAGGGGTTTGCTAACACGATTTTTCGATTCAGTCATCTGTTTGCGAAATATTCAACTTTAAAGTGCAAATTTTCATTAAAATCGAGCGTCCCCCCCCCTCTAAAATCTAACCCGGTGGGTGGAAAAATTTGAAAAAATTCAGGATGGTAGTCATTATATCAAACTTTCAAGGAAAACTATAACGGCTAAGTTTGCTTGAGAACTATAGTAGTTTATGAGTAAATAGCAGCGTAAGGTATAAAATATACCTAAACTTGGAAGATTCCGTATAAAATACGAAATCCTTAGAAAAATATTACTTAATTTTTTCGTAATGGCTACGGAACCCTATTTTGGGCGTGTCCGACACGCTCTTGGCCGGTTTTTTTGTATTAAACTATAATTGAAAAAAAAAAACAAGAGAATGTGCTACTTTCATTCATTACTTTCCCATATTTGTACCGACTTTTCTTGTTAATTACATGCTTATACTTAACTAGCGGCCCGCCCCGACTTCGCACGGGTGCAATGCTGATACTAAACACACTACAGAAAAACTACTATTCCATTATTATTATTATTTCTCCATTATTTAATGGATGTTATTATACATATAAACCTTCCTCTTCAATCACTCTATCTATTAAACAAAACCGCATCAAAATCCGTTGCGTAGTTTTAAAGATTTAAGCATACATAGGGATATAGGGACAGAGAAAGCGACTATGTTTTATACTATGTAGTGATTGTAAAAAAAATATTGGTTTTATCCGTACAATAATAGCGGGCCGCATTTGTAATGAGTTAAGAACCCATACTTTTAATATTTTTTATCGACTGTCGACGAACACTCGTGTTGAATTATTCAATTGTTTAAGTATTTTACAATACAATCTCCATTTTCCTATCGTGTGTGAATACCGCTCGGTAATAACGAGGCGCTTTACGAGCAGTAAACATTCGTTTATTGTTTAATGGCTGCATAGTATCGCTTGTTGCGATTGCCTAGGACGCTGCTTAATAGACCTGTAAAGTAGTTGAGATAGCTTAAAGAATACATTGTCTGAAATAAAGAAGTAGGGACTTCGCGAGGTGAGACACTGGAGTATCAGGAAGAGTTTTAGTACTGTGTCTTAGTTTTTAGGGTTCCGGAGCCAAAATGGCAAAAACGGAACCCTTATAGTTTCGCCATGTCTGTCTGTCTGTCTGTCCGTCCGCGGCTTTGCTCAGAGACTATCAATGCTAGAAAGCTGTAATTTTGCACGGATATATAGGTAAATTATGCCGACAAAACAGTACAATTAAAAATTCAAAAACAATTTTTTTTAGGGTACCTCCCATAGACGTAAAGTGGGGGTAATTTTTTTTTCTCATATAACCCTATGGTGTGGGGTATCGTTGGATAGGTATTATAAAACCATTAGGGGTTTGCTAAAACAATTTTTCTATTCAGTCATTTGTTTGCGAAATATTCAACTTTAAAGTTCAAATTTTCATAAAAATCGAGCGTCCCCCCCCCCTCTAAAATCTAAACCGGTGGGTTGAAAAATTTGAAAAAATTCAGAATGGTAGTCAATATATCAAACTTCCAAGGAAAACTATAACGGCTAAGTTTACTTGAGAACTATTAGTAGTTTATGAGTAAATAGCAGCGTAGGGTATAAAATATACCTAAACTTGGAAGATTCCGTATAAAATACGAAATCCTTAGAAAAATATTACTTAATTTTTTCGTAATGGCTACGGAACCCTATTTTGGGCGTGTCCGACACGCTCTTGGCCGGTTTTTTTTAAGAAACACACCAAACGTTAGGAAATTAAACGTGCCCTAATATATGGTCGCCGTCATCGAAACCGATGAGGAGGACTATATTATAGTCCTCCTCATCGGTTTCGATGACGGCGACCCCACAACTATCCTCTATGAATTAAGACGCCTATTATGGGCTCTGATATGGCTGGCCAGGCCGAATTTACTTTTAAATACTCTCCTACACGCGTGACAGTACAGAAAGAAATTACGTAAAGAAAGACCTAAGCCCTCCTACACGTGCCCTAATACGTAACATACCTACGTAGACCAAAAAAATCGGACATTAGATTTTTTTTAATTAACTTGAATTGTGTCCCACTGCTGGGCAAAAGCTTCCCCTTTTTACTTCCACTCGTCCTTACTCTTGACCGAATTTTGGCAGTGTGGCTGGAAACGGTCCAAATCGTCCTGTCGCCTCCTAGTCTAGGTCCACCTCTAAGACATTTGATTAAGACATTTGTTTTATTTTATTTGGGTCATCAACTGTCATATTGGTTCGCAACAGCCAGCTGTACTTAATAAGTCTTTTACATATGCTTATATGTCCTTTACGCCCTTTGAGCCCCAAGGTATCGAAGTACTTCATGCCATTCACGTTGCATTCTTTCTGTTTGAAAGTTATTTGGTGTTTATAACGTGGTCACACAGCGTCGCAAGGTTGCCTATCAGAATCTTATAACAACATTTGTAATTCCACTTATTTATACTGAAAGGAAATGAGATGTCAGAGAACAGAGACAGCTGAATAGTTGGTCTCGGTCATGGCTGGGTCAAAAGGCATCTATTGCGATACAGAGAGGCAAAGCAGCCAGTATAATTAGGACCTTTGAATCGAGCACGATACAGGGAATAGGGGAGATGTTTAAGATAGGCATATTTTATTAGGGTTCCGTAGGCAAAATGGCAAAAACGGAACCCTTATAGTTTCGCCATGTCCGTCTGTCTGTCTGTCCGCGACTTAGGGGGTTTCTAAAACGATTTTTCGATTCAGTAATTCGAAATATTCAACTCTAAAGATCAAATTTTCATTAAAATCGAGCTTCCCCCCCTCTAAAATCTAAACCGCTGGGTGGAAAAATTAGAAAAAATTACCGGTGTGAAGTTAGCGGCCAAAAGTTGGCGGCCGATTTATGACGAACATTTGGCCGCCAACATTTGGCCGCTAACTTCACACTTTTGTGAAGTTAGCGGCCAAAAGTTATCGGCCGATTATAACCCAACCAAATTAAGGAGATCAAGTTATCATTCGAATTCGTGAGTTCCTTAGACTAACAAAAACACAATAACTAGCTTATATTTAAGGACAACTAGTCAACCTGAACGTCAGGTGAAGCAAGAAAATTATTGCCAGCTACACCAGATCAATACAAGCAGCATATAAAACTTCGAAACTAAAATGAAAAAAACACCTACTCGGAAATGCGAACCTCTTCAGGTCTTTCCATATACTAATACTGGACACTATAAGCTATCTATAAAAGCTGCATCTGATAACTAAGCTCATCTAATCTAGGAGCCACACCCGATTTAATGAAAGTGGTGTTATTTTTTTTGGAACAAAATGAGAATAACAACATGTTGGAAATGCGAACCTCTCCAGTTTTTCCTGGCATATCATTACGCACGCTAAGAGCTTTCGATCGGCGCTTCAACTGTCCACTAACCTCTTTTAGTTTTGAAGAAAATGTGGATTAAAAGTTAGCGGCAAAAAAAAAAATCAACTTAAGTAAAAATAATATAATTTAAGAAACGTGGTCCTTCAAGATATTAATTTAGTATGATTAAGCATTTGAAAAGCTTTCAATCAAACCCAAAACTGTTCATATGCGACGTCTAGTACGGGAGCTACGCCCGAATAAAAGTGGGCGGCCGAAATTTTTTTTCAGTAATATGACAAAACGACCAACTTGGAAATGCGAACCTCTTCAGGTCTTTCCAATTTATAATACAAGATACTATAGGCTTTCAGTGAAAGCTGCCAGAATTTACTAACCTCATCTAGTTTAGGAGCCACACCCGATTTAGTGAAAGAGGTGTGATTTTTTTTTGCAATAAAATGAGAATAACAACATGTTGGAAATGCGAACCTCTTCAGCTTTTTCAGGCATATCATTACGCACGCTAAGAGCTTACGATCGGCGCTTCAACTGTCCACTAACCTCTTTTAGTTTTGAAGAAAATGTGGATTAAAAGTTAGCGGCCAGAAAAAAAATCGATTTTTTTTTTCAGTATTATGACAAAACGACCAACTTGGAAATGCGAACCTCTTCAGGTCTTTCCATTTTATAATACTAGATACTATAAGCTTTCAGTAAAAGCTGCCAGAATTTACTAACCTCATCTAGTTTAGGAGCTAAACCCGATTTAATGAACGTGGAGTGATTTTTTTTTAAATAAAATGAGAATAACAACATGTTGGAAATGCGAACCTCTCCAGTTTTTTCTGGCATATCATTACGCACGCTAAGAGCTTTCGATCGACGCTTCAACTGTCCACTAACCTCTTTTAGTTTTGAAGAAAATGTGGATTAAAAGTTAGCGGCCAAAAAAAAAATCAACTTAAGTAAAAATAATATAATTTAAGAAACGTGGTCCTTCAAGATATTAATTTAGTATGATTAAGCATTTGAAAAGCTTTCAATCAAACCCAAAACTGTTCATATACGACGTCTAGTACGGGAGCTACGCCCGAATAAAAGTGGGCGGCCGAAATTTTTTTTCAGTAATATGACAAAACGACCAACTTGGAAATGCGAACCTCTTCAGGTCTTTCCAATTTATAATACTAGATACTATAGGCTTTCAGTGAAAGCTGCCAGAATTTACTAACCTCATCTAGTTTAGGAGCCACACCCGATTTAGTGAAAGAGGTGTGATTTTTTTTGTAATAAAATGAGAATAACAACATGTTGGAAATGCAAACCTCTTCAGTTTTTTCAGGCATATCATTACGCACGCTAAGAGCTTTCGATCGGCGCTTCAACTGTCCACTAACCTCTTTTAGTTTTGAAGAAAATGTGGATTAAAAGTTAGCGGCCAAAAAAAAAATCAACTTAAGTAAAAATAATATAATTTTGGAAACGTGGTCCTTCGAGATATTAATTTATTATTATAACGCATTTGAAAAGCTTTCAATCAAACCCAAAACTGTTCATATACGACGTCTAGTACGGGAGCTACGCCCGAATAAAAGTGGGCGGCCGAAATTTTTTTTCAGTAATATGACAAAACGACCAACTTGGAAATGCGAACCTCTTCAGGTCTTTCCAATTTATAATACTAGATACTATAGGCTTTCAGTGAAAGCTGCCAGAATTTACTAACCTCATCTAGTTTAGGAGCCACACCCGATTTAGTGAAAGAGGTGTGATTTTTTTTGTAATAAAATGAGAAAAACAACATGTTGGAAATGCGAACCTCATCAGTTTTTTCAGGCATATCATTACGCACGCTAAGAGCTTTCGATCGGCGCTTCAACTGTCCACTAACCTCTTTTAGTTTTGAAGAAAATGTGGATTAAAAGTTAGCGGCCAAAAAAAAAATCAACTTAAGTAAAAATAATATAATTTTGGAAACGTGGTCCTTCAAGATATTAATTTAGTATGATTAAGCATTTGAAAAGCTTTCAATCAAACCCAAAACTGTTCATATACGACGTCTAGTACGGGAGCTACGCCCGAATAAAGTGGGCGGCCGAAATTTTTTTTCAGTAATATGACAAAACGACCCACTTGGAAATGCGAACCTCTTCAGGTCTTTCCAATTTATAATACTAGATACTATAGGCTTTCAGTAAAAGCTGCCAGAATTTACTAACCTCATCTAGTTTAGGAGCCACACCCGATTTAGTGAAAGAGGTGTGATTTTTTTTGTAATAAAATGAGAATAACAACATGTTGGAAATGCGAACCTCTTCAGTTTTTTCAGGCATATCATTACGCACGCTAAGAGCTTTCGATCGGCGCTTCAACTGTCCACTAACCTCTTTTAGTTTTGAAGAAAATGTGGATTAAAAGTTAGCGGCCAAAAAAAAAATCAACTTAAGTAAAAATAATATAATTTTGGAAACGTGGTCCTTCGAGATATTAATTTATTATTATTACGCATTTGAAAAGCTTTCAATCAAACCCAAAACTGTTCATATACGACGTCTAGTACGGGAGCTACAACCGAATAAAAGTGGGCGGCCGAAATTTTTTTTCAGTAATATGACAAAACGACCAACTTGGAAATGCGAACCTCTTCAGGTCTTTCCAATTTATAATACTAGATACTATAGGCTTTCAGTGAAAGCTGCCAGAATTTACTAACCTCATCTAGTTTAGGAGCCACACCCGATTTAGTGAAAGAGGTGTGATTTTTTTTGTAATAAAATGAGAATAACAACATGTTGGAAATGCGAACCTCTTCAGTTTTTTCAGGCATATCATTACGCACGCTAAGAGCTTTCGATCGGCGCTTCAACTGTCCACTAACCTCTTTTAGTTTTGAAGAAAATGTGGATTAAAAGTTAGCGGCCAAAAAAAAAATCAACTTAAGTAAAAATAATATAATTTTGGAAACGTGGTCCTTCGAGATATTAATTTATTATTATTACGCATTTGAAAAGCTTTCAATCAAACCCAAAACTGTTCATATACGACGTCTAGTACGGGAGCTACAACCGAATAAAAGTGGGCGGCCGAAATTTTTTTTCAGTAATATGACAAAACGACCAACTTGGAAATGCGAACCTCTTCAGGTCTTTCCAATTTATAATACTAGATACTATAGGCTTTCAGTGAAAGCTTCCAGAATTTACTAACCTCATCTAGTTTAGGAGCCACACCCGATTTAGTGAAAGAGGTGTGATTTTTTTTGTAATAAAATGAGAATAACAACATGTTGGAAATGCAAACCTCTTCAGTTTTTTCAGGCATATCATTACGCACGCTAAGAGCTTTCGATCGGCGCTTCAACTGTCCACTAACCTCTTTTAGTTTTGAAGAAAATGTGGATTAAAAGTTAGCGGCCAAAAAAAAAATCAACTTAAGTAAAAATAATATAATTTTGGAAACGTGGTCCTTCAAGATATTAATTTAGTATGATTATGCATTTGAAAAGCTTTCAATCAAACCCAAAACTGTTCATATACGACGTCTAGTACGGGAGCTACGCCCGAATAAAAGTGGGCGGCCGAAATTTTTTTTCAGTAATATGACAAAACGACCAACTTGGAAATGCGAACCTCTTCAGGTCTTTCCAATTTATAATACTAGATACTATAGGCTTTCAGTGAAAGCTGCCAGAATTTACTAACCTCATCTAGTTTAGGAGCCACACCCGATTTAGTGAAAGAGGTGTGATTTTTTTTGTAATAAAATGAGAAAAACAACATGTTGGAAATGCGAACCTCATCAGTTTTTTCAGGCATATCATTACGCACGCTAAGAGCTTTCGATCGGCGCTTCAACTGTCCACTAACCTCTTTTAGTTTTGAAGAAAATGTGGATTAAAAGTTAGCGGCCAGAAAAAAATTCGATTTTTTTTCAGTATTATGACAAAACGACCAACTTGGAAATGCGAACCTCTTCAGGTCTTTCCATTTTATAATACTAGATACTATAAGCTTTCAGTCAAAGCTGCCAGAATTTACTAACCTCATCTAGTTTAGGAGCCACACCCGATTTAGTGAAAGAGGTGTGATTTTTTTTGTAATAAAATGAGAAAAACAACATGTTGGAAATGCGAACCTCATCAGTTTTTTCAGGCATATCATTACGCACGCTAAGAGCTTTCGATCAGCGCTTCAACTATCCACTAACCTCTTTTAGTTTTGAAGAAAATGTGGATTAAAAATTAGCGGCCAGAAAAAAATTCGAATTTTTTTTTCAGTATTATGACAAAACGACCAACTTGGAAATGCGAACCTCTTCAGGTCTTTCCATTTTATAATACTAAATACTATAAGCTTTCAGTCAAAGCTGCCAGAATTTACTAACCTCATCTAGTTTAGGAGCCACACCAGATTTAATGAACGTGGAGTAATTTTTTTTGAAATTAAATGAGAATAACAACATGTTGGAAATGCGAACCTCTCCAGTTTTTTCTGGCATATCATTACGCACGCTAAGAGCTTTCGATCGACGCTTCAACTGTCCACTAACCTCTTTTAGTTTTGAAGAAAATGTGGATTAAAAGTTAGCGGCCAAAAAAAAAAATCAACTTAAGTAAAAATAATATAATTTAAGAAACGTGGTCCTTCAAGATATTAATTTAGTATGATTAAGCATTTGAAAAGCTTTCAATCAAACCCAAAACTGTTCATATACGACGTCTAGTACGGGAGCTACGCCCGAATAAAAGTGGGCGGCCGAAATTTTTTTTCAGTAATATGACAAAACGACCAACTTGGAAATGCGAACCTCTTCAGGTCTTTCCAATTTATAATACTAGATACTATAGGCTTTCAGTAAAAGCTGCCAGAATTTACTAACCTCATCTAGTTTAGGAGCCACACCCGATTTAGTGAAAGAGGTGTGATTTTTTTTGTAATAAAATGAGAATAACAACATGTTGGAAATGCGAACCTCTTCAGTTTTTTCAGGCATATCATAACGCACGCTAAGAGCTTTCGATCGGCGCTTCAACTGTCCACTAACCTCTTTTAGTTTTGAAGAAAATGTGGATTAAAAGTTAGCGGCCAAAAAAAAAATCAACTTAAGTAAAAATAATATAATTTTGGAAACGTGGTCCTTCGAGATATTAATTTATTATTATTACGCATTTGAAAAGCTTTCAATCAAACCCAAAACTGTACATATACGACGTCTAGTACGGGAGCTACGCCCGAATAAAAGTGGGCGGCCGAAATTTTTTTTCAGTAATATGACAAAACGACCAACTTGGAAATGCGAACCTCTTCAGGTCTTTCCAATTTATAATACTAGATACTATTGGCTTTCAGTGAAAGCTGCCAGAATTTACTAACCTCATCTAGTTTAGGAGCCACACCCGATTTAGAGAAAGAGGTGTGATTTTTTTTGTAATAAAATGAGAATAACAACATGTTGGAAATGCGAACCTCTTCAGTTTTTTCAGGCATATCATTACGCACGCTAAGAGCTTTCGATCGGCGCTTCAACTGTCCACTAAACTCTTTTAGTTTTAAAGAAAATGTGGATTAAAAGTTAGCGGCCAAAAAAAAAATGAACTTAAGTAAAAATAATATAATTTAAGAAACGTGGTCCTTCAAGATATTAATTTAGTATGATTAAGCATTTGAAAAGCTTTCAATCAAACCCAAAACTGTTCATATACGACGTCTAGTACGGGAGCTACGCCCGAATAAAAGTGGGCGGCCGAAATTTTTTTTCAGTAATATGACAAAACGACCAACTTGGAAATGCGAACCTCTTCAGGTCTTTCCAATTTATAATACTAGATACTATAGGCTTTCAGTGAAAGCTGCCAGAATTTACTAACCTCATCTAGTTTAGGAGCCACACCCGATTTAGTGAAAGAGGTGTGATTTTTTTTGTAATAAAATGAGAATAACAACATGTTGGAAATGCGAACCTCTTCAGTTTTTTCAGGCATATCATTACGCACGCTAAGAGCTTTCGATCGGCGCTTCAACTGTCCACTAACCTCTTTTAGTTTTAAAGAAAATGTGGATTAAAAGTTAGCGGCCAAAAAAAAAATCAACTTAAGTAAAAATAATATAATTTAAGAAACGTGGTCCTTCAAGATATTAATTTAGTATGATTAAGCATTTGAAAAGCTTTCAATCAAACCCAAAACTGTTCATATACGACGTCTAGTACGGGAGCTACGCCCGAATAAAAGTGGGCGGCCGAAATTTTTTTTCAGTAATATGACAAAACGACCAACTTGGAAATGCGAACCTCTTCAGGTCTTTCCAATTTATAATACTAGATACTATAGGCTTTCAGTGAAAGCTGCCAGAATTTACTAACCTCATCTAGTTTAGGAGCCACACCCGATTTAGTGAAAGAGGTGTGATTTTTTTTGTAATAAATTGAGAATAACAACATGTTGGAAATGCAAACCTCTTCAGTTTTTTCAGGCATATCATTACGCACGCTAAGAGCTTTCGATCGGCGCTTCAACTGTCCACTAACCTCTTTTAGTTTTGAAGAAAATGTGGATTAAAAGTTAGCGGCCAAAAAAAAAATCAACTTAAGTAAAAATAATATAATTTTGGAAACGTGGTCCTTCGAGATATTAATTTATTATTATAACGCATTTGAAAAGCTTTCAATCAAACCCAAAACTGTTCATATACGACGTCTAGTACGGGAGCTACGCCCGAATAAAAGTGGGCGGCCGAAATTTTTTTTCAGTAATATGACAAAACGACCAACTTGGAAATGCGAACCTCTTCAGGTCTTTCCAATTTATAATACTAGATACTATAGGATTTCAGTGAAAGCTGCCAGAATTTACTAACCTCATCTAGTTTAGGAGCCACACCCGATTTAGTGAAAGAGGTGTGATTTTTTTTGTTATAAAATGAGAATAACAACATGTTGGAAATGCGAACCTCTTCAGTTTTTTCAGGCATATCATTACGCACGCTAAGAGCTTTCGATCGGCGCTTCAACTGTCCACTAACCTTTTTTAGTTTTGAAGAAAATGTGGATTAAAATTAAGCGGCCAGAAAAAAAATCGATTTTTTTTTTCAGTAATATGACAAAACGACCAACTTGGAAATGCGAACCTCTTGAGGTCTTTCCATTTTATAATACTAGATACTATAAGCTTTTAGTCAAAGCTGCCAGAATTTACTTACCTCATCTAGTTTAGGAGCCACACCCGATTTAGTGAAAGAGGTGTGATTTTTTTTTTAAATAAAATGAGAATAACAACATGTTGGAAATGCGAACCTCTCCAGTTTTTTCAGGCATATCATTACGCACGCTAAGAGCTTTCGATCGACGCTTCAACTGTCCACTAACCTCTTTTAGTTTTGAAGAAAATGTGGATTAAATGTTAGCGGCCAAAAAAAAAATCAACTTAAGTAAAAATAATATAATTTTGGAAACGTGGTCCTTCAAGATATTAATTTAGTATGATTAAGCATTTGAAAAGCTTTCAATCAAACCCAAAACTGTTCATATACGACGTCTAGTACGGGAGCTACGCCCGAATAAAGTGGGCGGCCGAAATTTTTTTTCAGTAATATGACAAAACGACCCACTTGGAAATGCGAACCTCTTCAGGTCTTTCCAATTTATAATACTAGATACTATAGGCTTTCAGTAAAAGCTGCCAGAATTTACTAACCTCATCTAGTTTAGGAGCCACACCCGATTTAGTGAAAGAGGTGTGATTTTTTTTGTAATAAAATGAGAATAACAACATGTTGGAAATGCGAACCTCTTCAGTTTTTTCAGGCATATCATTACGCACGCTAAGAACTTTCGATCGGCGCTTCAACTGTCCACTAACCTCTTTTAGTTTTGAAGAAAATGTGGATTAAAAGTTAGCGGCCAAAAAAAAAATCAACTTAAGTAAAAATAATATAATTTTGGAAACGTGGTCCTTCGAGATATTAATTTATTATTATTACGCATTTGAAAAGCTTTCAATCAAACCCAAAACTGTTCATATACGACGTCTAGTACGGGAGCTACAACCGAATAAAAGTGGGCGGCCGAAATTTTTTTTCAGTAATATGACAAAACGACCAACTTGGAAATGCGAACCTCTTCAGGTCTTTCCAATTTATAATACTAAATACTATAGGCTTTCAGTGAAAGCTGCCAGAATTTACTAACCTCATCTAGTTTAGGAGCCACACCCGATTTAGTGAAAGAGGTGTGATTTTTTTTGTAATAAAATGAGAATAACAACATGTTGGAAATGCGAACCTCTTCAGTTTTTTCAGGCATATCATTACGCACGCTAAGAGCTTTCGATCGGCGCTTCAACTGTCCACTAACCTCTTTTAGTTTTGAAGAAAATGTGGATTAAAAGTTAGCGGCCAAAAAAAAATCAACTTAAGTAAAAATAATATAATTTTGGAAACGTGGTCCTTCGAGATATTAATTTATTATTATTACGCATTTGAAAAGCTTTCAATCAAACCCAAAACTGTTCATATACGACGTCTAGTACGGGAGCTACAACCGAATAAAAGTGGGCGGCCGAAATTTTTTTTCAGTAATATGACAAAACGACCAACTTGGAAATGCGAACCTCTTCAGGTCTTTCCAATTTATAATACTAGATACTATAGGCTTTCAGTGAAAGCTGCCAGAATTTACTAACCTCATCTAGTTTAGGAGCCACACCCGATTTAGTGAAAGAGGTGTGATTTTTTTTGTAATAAAATGAGAAAAACAACATGTTGGAAATGCGAACCTCATCAGTTTTTTCAGGCATATCATTACGCACGCTAAGAGCTTTCGATCGGCGCTTCAACTGTCCACTAACCTCTTTTAGTTTTGAAGAAAATGTGGATTAAAAGTTAGCGGCCAGAAAAAAATTCGATTTTTTTTCAGTATTATGACAAAACGACCAACTTGGAAATGCGAACCTCTTCAGGTCTTTCCATTTTATAATACAAGATACTATAAGCTTTCAGTCAAAGCTGCCAGAATTTACTAACCTCATCTAGTTTAGGAGCCACACCCGATTTAGTGAAAGAGGTGTGATTTTTTTTGTAATAAAATGAGAAAAACAACATGTTGGAAATGCGAACCTCATCAGTTTTTTCAGGCATATCATTACGCACGCTAAGAGCTTTCGATCAGCGCTTCAACTATCCACTAACCTCTTTTAGTTTTGAAGAAAATGTGGATTAAAAATTAGCGGCCAGAAAAAAATTCGAATTTTTTTTTCAGTATTATGACAAAACGACCAACTTGGAAATGCGAACCTCTTCAGGTCTTTCCATTTTATAATACTAGATACTATAAGCTTTCAGTCAAAGCTGCCAGAATTTACTAACCTCATCTAGTTTAGGAGCCACACCAGATTTAATGAACGTGGAGTAATTTTTTTTGAAATTAAATGAGAATAACAACATGTTGGAAATGCGAACCTCTCCAGTTTTTTCTGGCATATCATTACGCACGCTAAGAGCTTTCGATCGACGCTTCAACTGTCCACTAACCTCTTTTAGTTTTGAAGAAAATGTGGATTAAAAGTTAGCGGCCAAAAAAAAAAATCAACTTAAGTAAAAATAATATAATTTAAGAAACGTGGTCCTTCAAGATATTAATTTAGTATGATTAAGCATTTGAAAAGCTTTCAATCAAACCCAAAACTGTTCATATACGACGTCTAGTACGGGAGCTACGCCCGAATAAAAGTGGGCGGCCGAAATTTTTTTTCAGTAATATGACAAAACGACCAACTTGGAAATGCGAACCTCTTCAGGTCTTTCCAATTTATAATACTAGATACTATAGGCTTTCAGTAAAAGCTGCCAGAATTTACTAACCTCATCTAGTTTAGGAGCCACACCCGATTTAGTGAAAGAGGTGTGATTTTTTTTGTAATAAAATGAGAATAACAACATGTTGGAAATGCGAACCTCTTCAGTTTTTTCAGGCATATCATAACGCACGCTGAGAGCTTTCGATCGGCGCTTCAACTGTCCACTAACCTCTTTTAGTTTTGAAGAAAATGTGGATTAAAAGTTAGCGGCCAAAAAAAAAATCAACTTAAGTAAAAATAATATAATTTTGGAAACGTGGTCCTTCGAGATATTAATTTATTATTATTACGCATTTGAAAAGCTTTCAATCAAACCCAAAACTGTACATATACGACGTCTAGTACGGGAGCTACGCCCGAATAAAAGTGGGCGGCCGAAATTTTTTTTCAGTAATATGACAAAACGACCAACTTGGAAATGCGAACCTCTTCAGGTCTTTCCAATTTATAATACTAGATACTATAGGCTTTCAGTGAAAGCTGCCAGAATTTACTAACCTCATCTAGTTTAGGAGCCACACCCGATTTAGAGAAAGAGGTGTGATTTTTTTTGTAATAAAATGAGAATAACAACATGTTGGAAATGCGAACCTCTTCAGTTTTTTCAGGCATATCATTACGCACGCTAAGAGCTTTCGATCGGCGCTTCAACTGTCCACTAAACTCTTTTAGTTTTAAAGAAAATGTGGATTAAAAGTTAGCGGCCAAAAAAAAAATGAACTTAAGTAAAAATAATATAATTTAAGAAACGTGGTCCTTCAAGATATTAATTTAGTATGATTAAGCATTTGAAAAGCTTTCAATCAAACCCAAAACTGTTCATATACGACGTCTAGTACGGGAGCTACGCCCGAATAAAAGTGGGCGGCCGAAATTTTTTTTCAGTAATATGACAAAACGACCAACTTGGAAATGCGAACCTCTTCAGGTCTTTCCAATTTATAATACTAGATACTATAGGCTTTCAGTGAAAGCTGCCAGAATTTACTAACCTCATCTAGTTTAGGAGCCACACCCGATTTAGTGAAAGAGGTGTGATTTTTTTTGTAATAAAATGAGAATAACAACATGTTGGAAATGCGAACCTCTTCAGTTTTTTCAGGCATATCATTACGCACGCTAAGAGCTTTCGATCGGCGCTTCAACTGTCCACTAACCTCTTTTAGTTTTGAAGAAAATGTGGATTAAAAGTTAGCGGCCAGAAAAAAATTCGATTTTTTTTTTCAGTATTATGACAAAACGACCAACTTGGAAATGCGAACCTCTTCAGGTCTTTCCATTTTATAATACTAGATACTATAAGCTTTCAGTAAAAGCTGCCATAATTTACTAACCTCATCTAGTTTAGGAGCTACACCCGATTTAATGAACGTGGAGTGATTTTTTTTTTAAATAAAATGAGAATAACAACATGTTGGAAATGCGAACCTCTCCAGTTTTTTCTGGCATATCATTACGCACGCTAAGAGCTTTCGATCGACGCTTCAACTGTCCACTAACCTCTTTTAGTTTTGAAGAAAATGTGGATTAAAAGTTAGCGGCCAAAAAAAAAAATCAACTTAAGTAAAAATAATATAATTTTGGAAACGTGGTCCTTCAAGATATTAATTCAGTATGATAATGTATTTGAAAAGCATTCAATCAAACCCAAAACTGTTCATATACAACGTCTAGTACGGGAGCTACGCCCAAATAAAAGTGGGCGGCCGAAATTTTTTTTTCAGTAATATGACAAAACGACCAACTTGGAAATGCGAACCTCTTCAGGTCTTTCCAATTTATAATACTAGATATTATAAGCTTTCAGTCAAAGCTGCCAGAATTTACTAACCTCATCTAGTTTAGGAGCCACACCCGATTTAGTTAAAGAGGTGTGATTTTTTTTGTAATAAAATGAGAAAAACACCATGTTGGAAATGCGAACCTCTTCAGTTTTTTCAGGCATATCATTACGCACGCTTAGAGCTTTAAATCGGCGCTTCAACTATCCACTAACCTCTTTTAGTTTTGAAGAAAATGTGGATTAAAAGTAAGCGGCCAGAAAAAAAATCGATTTTTTTTTCAGTAATATGACAAAACGACCAACTTGGAAATGCGAACCTCTTCAGGTCTTTCCATTTTATAATACTAGATACTATAAGCTTTCAGTCAAAGCTGCCAGAATTTACTAACCTCATCTAGTTTAGGAGCCACACCAGATTTAATGAACGTGGAGTGATTTTTTTTTAAATAAAATGAGAATAACAACATGTTGGAAATGCGAACCTCTCCAGTTTTTTCAAGCATATCATTACGCACGCTAAGAGCTTTCGATCGACGCTTCAACTGTCCACTAACCTCTTTTAGTTTTGAAGAAAATGTGGATTAAAAGTTAGCGGCCAAAAAAAAAATCAACTTAAGTAAAAATAATATAATTTTGGAAACGTGGTCCTTCAAGATATTAATTTAGTATGATTATGCATTTGAAAAGCTTTCAATCAAACCCAAAACTGTTCATATACGACGTCTAGTACGGGAGCTACGCCCGAATAAAAGTGGGCGGCCGAAATTTTTTTTCAGTAATATGACAAAACGACCAACTTGGAAATGCGAACCTCTTCAGATCTTTCCAATTTATAATACAAGATACTATAGGCTTTCAGTCAAAGCTGCTAGAATTTAATAACCTCATCTAGTTTAGGAGCCACACCCGATTTAGTAAAAGAGGTGTGATTTTTTTTGTAATAAAATGAGAAAAACAACATGTTGGAAATGCGAACCTCATCAGTTTTTTCAGGCATATCATTACGCACGCTAAGAGCTTTCGATCGGTGCTTCAACTGTCCACTAACCTCTTTTAGTTTTGAAGAAAATGTGGATTAAAAGTTAGCGGCCAGAAAAAAATTCGATTTTTTTTTTCAGTATTATGACAAAACGACCAACTTGGAAATGCGAACCTCTTCAGGTCTTTCCATTTTATAATACTAGATTCTATAAGCTTTCAGTCAAAGCTGCCAGAATTTACTAACCTCATCTAGTTTAGGAGCCACACCAGATTTAATGAACGTGGAGTGATTTTTTTTGAAATAAAATGAGAATAACAACATGTTGGAAATGCGAACCTCTCCAGTTTTATCTGGCATATCATTACGCACGCTAAGAGCTTTCGATCGACGCTTCAACTGTCCACTAACCTCTTTTAGTTTTGAAGAAAATGTGGATTAAAAGTTAGCGGCCAAAAAAAAAATCAACTTAAGTAAAAATAATATAATTTTGGAAACGTGGTCCTTCAAGATATTAATTTAGTATGATTATGCATTTGAAAAGCTTTCAATCGAACCAAAAACTGTTCATATACGACGTCTAGTACGGGAGCTACGCCCGAATAAAAGTGGGCGGCCGAAATTTTTTTTCAGTAATATGACAAAACGACCAACTTGGAAATGCGAACCTCTTCAGGTCTTTCCAATTTATAATACAAGATACTATAGGCTTTCAGTCAAAGCTGCTAGAATTTAATAACCTCATCTAGTTTAGGAGCCACACCCGATTTAGTGAAAGAGGTGTGATTTTTTTTGTAATAAAATGAGAAAAACAACATGTTGGAAATGCGAACCTCTTCAGTTTTTTCAGGCATATCATTACGCACGCTAAGAGCTTTCGATCGGCGCTTCAACTGTCCACTAACCTCTTTTAGTTTTGAAGATAATGTGGATTAAAAGTAAGCGGCCAAAAAAAAAATCAACTTAAGTAAAAATAATATAATTTTGGAAACGTGGTCCTTCAAGATATTAATTTAGTATGATTATGCATTTGAAAAGCTTTCAATCGAACCAAAAACTGTTCATATACGACGTCTAGTACGGGAGCTACGCCCGAATAAAAGTGGGCGGCCGAAATTTTTTTTCAGTAATATGACAAAACGACCAACTTGGAAATGCGAACCTCTTCAGGTCTTTCCAATTTATAATACAAGATACTATAGGCTTTCAGTCAAAGCTGCTAGAATTTAATAACCTCATCTAGTTTAGGAGCCACACCCGATTTAGTGAAAGAGGTGTGATTTTTTTTGTAATAAAATGAGAAAAACAACATGTTGGAAATGCGAACCTCTTCAGTTTTTTCAGGCATATCATTACGCACGCTAAGAGCTTTCGATCGGCGCTTCAACTGTCCACTAACCTCTTTTAGTTTTGAAGATAATGTGGATTAAAAGTAAGCGGCCAAAAAAAAAATCAACTTAAGTAAAAATAATATAATTTAAGAAACGTGGTTCTTCAAGATATTAATTTAGTATGATTAAGCATTTAAAAAGCTTTCAATCAAACCCAAAACTGTTCATATACGACGTCTAGTACGGGAGCTACGCCCGAATAAAAGTGGGCGGCCGAAATTTTTTTTCAGTAATATGACAAAACGACCAACTTGGAAATGCGAACCTCTTCAGGTCTTTCCAATTTATAATACTAGATACTATAGGCTTTCAGTGAAAGCTGCCAGAATTTACTAACCTCATCTAGTTTAGGAGCCACACCCGATTTAGTGAAAGAGGTGTGATTTTTTTTGTAATAAAATGAGAATAACAACATGTTGGAAATGCGAACCTCTTCAGCTTTTTCAGGCATATCATTACGCACGCTAAGAGCTTTCGATCGACGCTTCAACTGTCCACTAACCTCTTTTAGTTTTGAAGATAATTTGGATTAAAAGTTAGCGGCCAAAAAAAAATCAACTTAAGTAAAAATAATACAATCTTGGAAACGTGGTCCTTCAAGATATTAATTTAGTATGATTACGCATTTGAAAAGCTTTCAATCAAACCCAAAACTGTTCATATACGACGTCTAGTACGGGAGCTACGCCCGAATAAAAGTGGGCGGCCGAAATTTTTTTTCAGTAATATGACAAAACGACCAACTTGGAAATGCGAACCTCTTCAGGTCTTTCCAATTTATAATACAAGATACTATAGGCTTTCAGTCAAAGCTGCCAGAATTTAATAACCTCATCTAGTTTAGGAGCCACACCCGATTTAGTGAAAGAGGTGTGATTTTTTTTGTAATAAAATGAGAAAAACAACATGTTGGAAATGCGAACCTCTTCAGTTTTTTCAGGCATATCATTACGCACGCTAAGAGCTTTCGATCGAAGCTTCAACTGTCCACTAACCTCTTTTAGTTTTGAAGAAAATGTGGATTAAAAGTTAGCGGCCAGAAAAAAAATCTATTATTTTTTTCAGTAATATGACAAAACCACCAACTTGGAAATGCGAACCTCTTCAGGTCTTTCCATTTTATAATACAAGATACTATAAGCTTTCAGTCAAAGCTGCCAGAATTTACTAACCTCATCTAGTTTAGGAGCCACACCCGATTTAATGAACGTGGTGTGATTTTTTTTGTAATAAAATGAGAATAACAACATGTTGGAAATGCGATGGAAGTTCTTTTATAACAGAGTTCCGTTGCCTTCCTTCTGGCTTCAGCATCAGATCAGTTCGAAAGAATCATTTACTTAAAGCTTATTCTTACTCGCTTATCTAGGTATGTTAATCATGATCATTTATAGATGAGCTTCGTCGAGTTCCTTTGGTCACCTATGGTCCTCTTGATCAGGTCCAGGTTAACTTGATACTTTTGGAATGTAAATGCTCATTTTAATGCTAAAAATGCCAAAATCGCCATAGGTGTGTGTGCGTATAAAATTTGAGGTTTGCCCTCGATTCTTCTAGGATTCCATCATCAGATCTTGATTTGTTGACAATGGGACCACCTCAGAAGAATACCCTTTCGAAAAAAAAAAAAATTGAAAATCGGTCCACAATTGACTGAGGAATCGGTGAACATACCGATGCCTTAGTTCACACTCATACTAATTACAGTTTTGAAAAATTTACAGGAGAGCAATTTGTATGTTTATACGTGAATATTTTATCAATGGTGGTGGTAAAAAATATTCAATTTTTGACTTTCTTTCTTAGAATAGATCTTTGACATTATATTATGCTGTCAAATATTTCATTATGTCAGCCGAAAGACGTCCACTGCTGGACATAGGCCTCCCCCAAGGCTCTCCACTCAGACCAATCTTGTGCTTTTCGCATCGCGATCTTAGCCAGGTCGTCGCTCCATCTTGTTGAAGGCCTACCGACAGCTCGTCTCCCGATCCGCGGACGCCATTCGAGAACCTCCTGACCCCATCGGCCATCACTCCTGCGTGCAATGTGCCCCGCCCACTGCCACTTCAGTTTCGCAATTCTTTACTTTAATATTTACTGTCAAATATTTACTTACAATTATAAAGTCTTTATACTGAAAATTAATGTTTGAGTAACCCGCCCCCTCAATTAATACAAGAGTGCACGTCAAAAATATGAAATCAATGCAGTTAAGACATTAGCGAAGTACTATAGTATGATTCAGTAAAGAATATGACTCGTCAAAATAAACATTTAAATAAGAAAACAAACCTCGCAAAATGTTATTATATTGGACGAAAACTTTTTAAAAGAAGTAAACACATCAATGGTTAGTAAAGCAATAGGAAACAATTTAACCATCCGCACTTACAACTAGGGATCGCAATACCGGGTCCTTTTTTGAATACCGGTTATTTCGGTATTCATATTTTTTTGATACCGGTTTTCCTGCATTTTCGGTAATTTCGGTATTCTTATGATGAAAAGTTCTAAATAAAAGACAATGCGTATAAAATCATGACTAAGATAGTATAATTAGCATAAGATAGTTAGGTATTGTTACGTTAACAACTTAAGATTTATTAAATCACAGAAAAATCACAATATTACCCATTCTCCAAAATCTCTTTATTCAATTTAGGCTATAACAAGCAGTTTTGAACGTGAAAAAATCTACCACCGGTTCGGAAAAACCTCTGTTAAGAAGAATCCGGCAAGAAAGTCAACGAGGTATAATGACATTAATGACCAACACTATACCGAGGATATCCCGGACATCAGCCTGTACGAGATAGGGGTGGCCCTAAAACAGCTTAAGAACAACAAGGCGCCGGGTGAGGATGGAATTATGTCAGAGCTTATGAAGGCGGGTGTGGTCTTAAAGTCCTTCAGAGGTTTTTCAATTCCGTCTTGCTTGAAGGCACAACGCCCGAAGCGTGGAACAGGAGCGTAGTGGTGTTGTTCTTCGAACAAGTCGGCTTCCGATAAGGCTATAGTACCATGGACCATATACATACGCTGCGGCAGGTCATACAGAAGACCGAAGAGTATAACTTGCCGCTGTGTCTAGCGTTTGTGGACTACGAGAAAGCCTTTGATTCGGTTGAAATGTGGGCGGTTCCGGAGTCTCTCTAACGATGCCGTATTGACTATCGATATATAGACGTGTTGAAGATGGTTGAAGTGTTTGTACAAAAACGCCACTATGTCGGTGCGAGTACAGGAAGAGAGTTCGATGGCTATTAGATTAGATTAGATTAGATTATTTATTCATTCAGTATAAAACTACATCATAATTTGTACATGTCAAAATTATGAGAATTTATACTGAAATTGTCAAGAATACACAAAAGATTAAAATGTCACAAAATGTTACATACAATTGAAAATAAAAAGCAATAAAATAATTTCAAACGAGTTCTTCGCTCGGGATCGTCATAGTAATATGAATAAAAATAGAATTACAATAAAAATTAAAATAGGTACATAAAATAATTTGAAATAAAAATTTCAAGTAAAAAACAAAGTAAAAATTAAAAATAGAAGTGTAAAGTCAAAAACAAATGTAAAATAAAAATGAAGTATTAAAGAACTAAAACTTAATGTCTACAAATTCACTGACAGAGTATAACGGCTTATCCAACAAAAGGTTTCTCAGTTTGCGTCTAAATGCATCATCAGATGGTTCATCCTTCAGCTCGGCAGGAAGACGCTCATAATGCGTGGGGCCGATGACGAGTGGATTCTTCGCTGAAAGCGCCATTCGACGGGGAACTGTACAAAGCTGTCCTGTGCGACGGACATGCTTGCCGACCACATTTACCCGCGAAAACATGGGTAAATTGGTCCTTACAAACATTATCACCTCAAACAGGTATAGTGAGTCATAATTCGTTGCGTTACAAATAACTCCCTGCACGAGTGCCTAGGCTTCACTCCGGCTAATATGCGTATGGCACGCTTCTACAGCAACAAAACTCTATTAGAGTCGGTTGAGTTTCCCCATAAAATTATGCCATACGACATCAAAGAGTGAAAATGGGCATAATAAACTTGCTTTAAGGCACCGTTAGAGATTGGGGGTTTCAGTTTTCGCAACGCAAAGACTGCACTACTCAGTCCGCCACACAGCTTGTCGACATGGCACTTCCAGTTCAGATTTGAGTCTAACATAAAACCGAGGAACCTAGATTCGTCACACAATGGCATTGGACCGCTAAGAAGACAAGGAGGCAGGTCAACACTACGGCCAGAAAAAATCATTACGTTCGATTTAGCAACGTTTAGCAGTAGGCCGTTGACCGTAAACAATTCTTTCAACTGCCGGCAAGCCTCCCATATCTTCTCAGCAAGCTGTTCGAACGAGCGGACACTCACAACTACGGTAGTATCATCTGCAAACAGCACTGATAAACCAGTCGATATTGATGATGGAAGGTCATTCACGAAGACCAAAAACAAACAATTTCCGAGCGCCGATCCCTGAGGAATCCCTACCGTGACGTCACGAATGTCTGACACGATCTTTTTGCCACTTGCAGACATATTAACCATCTGCTTACGGCCAGACAAAAAAGACGCGAACAGCTGATAAGCACTGCCTTCAATACCGTACCGACCCTTGAAAAGAGGCGTGAGACAGGGAGATGTCATATATCCGAAACTGTTTACTGCCGCTTTGGAAGACGCCTTCAAGCTTCTGGAATGGAAAGGACTAGGCAGCAATATCAACGGCGAATACATAACTCATCTTCGGTTTGCCGACGATATCGTGGTCATGGCAAATTCGATGGAGGAACTCAGCACGATGCTCGAAGGCCTCAATCGAGTCTCCCTACGGGTGGGCCTCAAAATTAATAGGGACAAGACAAAGGTCATGTCGAATGTCCATGTGCTGCCTTCCCTGTTTTGGTTGAGAATTCGGTTCTTGAAGTTGTTGACGCGTGGATGCCTAGGACAAACCGTCCAATTAGGTAAGTCCAACTTCGAGAGGGAGGTCAATCGTCGAATCCAACTCGGATGGGCAGCGTTTAGGAAACTCCGCAATGTCTTTTCGTCTAAAATTCCTCAGTGCCAGTGATGACATGGATTCGAGACATAGTGTTTTACTGTACGCTTTAAAGTGAAAAAGTAAAAAGCGAGCTATGGAGAGAGCTATGCTTCGGGTTTCTCTAAAGTTGGATTCGACGATTGACCTCCTTCTCGAAGTTCGACTTACCTAATTGGACGGTTTATCTTAGGTATACATTCGCATTAATAACTACAAGAACCGAATTCTCAACCAAAACTTACAGGGGTAGGCACCACATGGAAATTCGGCATGACCTTTGTCCATGTTCATTTTGAGGCCCATGCGTTGGGAGACTCGATTGAGGCCTTCGATCATATAAAATAGATAATTTTAATTAATTATACTTATTGTACGTACTAATGTCCAATTTTGAGCTTGAGCTCTCGGGCTGGTTAGGCTGCCACCGCTGTGCGTAGGTAGGTACAACTTTGTCAGTTAAAAAATTGTTAGAAATAATCATTTTCCGTGCATAATTGAACGAAATTACTGTTTCGCTTTTTAATCTTTGCTAATAACGAAATTACCGAAAATCCCGGTTTTGATTAATTTAATACCGGTATTTAAAATTTCATTTTTCTGCCCAGTACTTCCGTTATTTTCGAGAATCGGGATCCCGGTTTGCGACCCCTACTTACAATACAACAATTGTGTCTTCAACACATTTTAGAACGGATCGTATTAAAATCGCTTAACATGTTAATGCAGATAAAAAGTTCAACCAGAAGCGTCTTTAATCGATTTATAAAAACACTTCTGACAAACGTCTCCCAATTTTTAGGGTTCCGGAGCAAAAATGGCAAAAACGGAACCCTTACAGTTTCGCCATGTCTGTCTGTCTGTCCGTCCGCGGCTTTGCTCAGGGACTATCAATGCTAGGAAGCTGTAATTTTGCACGGATATATAGGTAAACTATGCTGACAAAATACTTAGTGCAATTAAAAAATTCAAAAACAATTTTTTTAGGGTACGTCCCATAGAAAGAAAGAAAGAAGAAAGAAGAAAGATTCAGTAATTTGTTTGCGAAATATTCAACTTTAAATTGTAAATTTTCATTAAAATAGAGCGTCCCCCCCCCCCTTCTAAAATCTAAACCGGTGGGTGGAAAAATAAAATAAAAAATCAGGTTGGTAGTCAATGTACTAAACTTCCAAGGAAAACTTAAACGGCTAACTTTGCTTGAGAATTATTAGTAGTTTATGAGCAGCGTAAGGTATAAAATATACCTAAACTTGGAAGATTCCGTATAAAATACGGAATCCTTAAAAAATATTACTTAATTTTTTCAAAATGGCTACGGAACCCTATTTTGGGCGTGCCCGACACGCTCTTGGCCGGTTTTTATTACTAAAATTACTTAATTTATTATTGCAGACAAGAAAGTATAAATTTTAGATGGAACTAAAATGTTCTTAGGATTGATGGACATATCTTTGAATTTAAACCTATCAAACTTATACGAATTTAAGCCTATTAACTTAATAAATAATGGATTTTAGTATAATATTATACGCATCCGTCGTAGTTAGTATTATTGTTTCACATTGTTTTTAATAGAAGTAGAAGGCTTTACTGATTTCTGAGAAGAACAAACGACGCAGAATTTTATTTCATACACATGGCACTAAAAAAATTAAATTAGATTTTTTTGTAATAAGTACGAGTGTGAACTAAGGCATCGATACATAAAAAAAAATATAAACATTGGAACATAGAACCTCCTCCTTTTTTTGAAGTCGGTTAAAAATATCTTAAAGGAACTCGTTTTCAAATTGAATTTGACTAACAAACAGTTTTGAAGTTCAAAACTTAAAGCTCGGCCTTCCTGACCAACAAGGTACTACGTTTGAATAAATCTATATCAAAGTAAAGCAACAAACAAGCTCTCTTAAAATTAAATAACGAAAATGTGTCAAGTAAAGCTCATTCCACTTTAAATATATTTAAAAAAAATTCATTAGTGTGACCATGGTCCAGCTACTTCACAGCGTGGCGATATGATATCACCCTTGTAGAGCAAAGCTCCCAGGCTCTCAAGGCCGTAGGCTCTAGGAGCCCTAGACCACCGTATCCAAGTGATCAACGTAGCCAAGTCAAATTAACTACTTGCGGACGGTCTCATGCTTAGAGTATACATAAAACTCTAAGGTCTCATGCCATCATTACTGCTAAACTACATCCACCATAGCTAGTTTAGGAAAACTTGACTTTGAGGCATTTTCCTCTATTTTTTATGAGTTGGGTTGTAAGTTTGGTTGCCTGCAATAATCTATGAATGACTATTGTTTTTTTTATTTCTACAATTTTAAGTGAGCTTTGAAACTTAGAATCATTTTTGTTTCGATTCCTTTCTTCATTTTTGAGAAGAACGAATCACCTTTAAAAAATCGATTAAACTTAGCTTTAACATTTGGAATCAAATCTCAACTTACCAGCTCTTACATCATCCACGACTATTTGAACTTCGTCAGGTTATCATTCAATCAAATGGCACGACTCTCATTTGTTCTATACCATTGTCATTGCCGCTGATTCAAGCACTAAACACTGACTATATAACTGATTCTACTTGCGACTCTACAAGTGATTCTACTTGCGACTCTACCACTGACTCTACTTGTAACTCTACATGACTGTACTTGTGACTCTACCAGACTCAAATTGTGACTCTTCCTGACTACTACTATACTCTATATTTGATTACTCTATATTTGATTAAATCGGGTGTTAGTAAGTAAATTCTGGCAGGTTTGACTGAAAGCCTATAGTATCTAGTATTATAAAATGGAAAGACCTGAAGAGGTTCGCATTTCCAAGTTGGTCGTTTTGTCATAATACTGAAAAAAAATTCGATTTTTTTTCTGGCCGCTAACTTTTAATCCACATTTTCTTCAAAACTAAAAGAGGTTAGTGGACAGTTGAAGCGCCGATCGAAAGCTCTTAGCGTGCGTAATGATATGCCAGAAAAAACTGGAGAGGTTCGCATTTCCAACATGTTGTTATTCTCATTTTATTTCAAAAAAAATCACTCCACGTTCATTAAATCTGGTGTGGCTCCTAAACTAGATGAGGTTAGTAAATTCTGGCAGCTTTTACTGAATGCTTATAGTATCTAGTATTATAAATTGGAAAGACCTGAAGAGGTTCGCATTTCCAAGTTGATCGTTTTGTCATATTACTGAAAGCAAATTTCGCCCGCCCACTTTTATTCGGGCGTAGCTCCCGTTCTAGACGTCGCATATGAACAGTTTTGGGTTTGATTGAAAGCGTTTCAAATGCATAATCATACTAAATTAATATCTCGAAGGACCACGTTTCCAAAATTATATTATTTTTACTTAAGTTGATTTTTTTTTTGGCCGCTAACTTTTAATCCACATTTTCTTCAAAACTAAAAGAGGTTAGTGGACAGTTGAAGCGCCGATCGAAAGCTCTTAGCGTGCGTAATGATATGCCTGAAAAAACTGAAGAGGTTCGCATTTCCAACATGTTGTTATTCTCATTTTATTACAAAAAAAATCACACCTCTTTCACTAAATCGGGTGTGGCTCCTAAACTAGATGAGGTTAGTAAATTCTGGCAGCTTTCACTGAAAGCCTATAGTATCTAGTATTATAAATTGGAAAGACCTGAAGAGGTTCGCATTTCCAAGTTGGTCGTTTTGTCATATTACTGAAAAAAAATTTCGGCCGCCCACTTTTATTCGGTTGTAGCTCCCGTACTAGACGTCGTATATGAACAGTTTTGGGTTTGATTGAAAGCTTTTCAAATGCGTAATAATAATAAATTAATATCTCGAAGGACCACGTTTCCAAAATTATATTATTTTTACTTAAGTTGATTTTTTTTTTGGCCGCTAACTTTTAATCCACATTTTCTTCAAAACTAAAAGAGGTTAGTGGACAGTTGAAGCGCCGATCGAAAGCTCTTAGCGTGCGTAATGATATGCCTGAAAAAACTGAAGAGGTTCGCATTTCCAACATGTTGTTATTCTCATTTTATTACAAAAAAAATCACACCTCTTTCACTAAATCGGGTGTGGCTCCTAAACTAGATGAGGTTAGTAAATTCTGGCAGCTTTTACTGAAAGCCTATAGTATCTAGTATTATAAATTGGAAAGACCTGAAGAGGTTCGCATTTCCAAGTGGGTCGTTTTGTCATATTACTGAAAAAAAATTTCGGCCGCCCACTTTATTCGGGCGTAGCTCCCGTACTAGACGTCGTATATGAACAGTTTTGGGTTTGATTGAAAGCTTTTCAAATGCTTAATCATACTAAATTAATATCTTGAAGGACCACGTTTCCAAAATTATATTATTTTTACTTAAGTTGATTTTTTTTTTGGCCGCTAACTTTTAATCCACATTTTCTTCAAAACTAAAAGAGGTTAGTGGACAGTTGAAGCGCCGATCGAAAGCTCTTAGCGTGCGTAATGATATGCCTGAAAAAACTGATGAGGTTCGCATTTCCAACATGTTGTTTTTCTCATTTTATTACAAAAAAAATCACACCTCTTTCACTAAATCGGGTGTGGCTCCTAAACTAGATGAGGTTAGTAAATTCTGGCAGCTTTCACTGAAAGCCTATAGTATCTAGTATTATAAATTGGAAAGACCTGAAGAGGTTCGCATTTCCAAGTTGGTCGTTTTGTCATATTACTGAAAAAAAATTTCGGCCGCCCACTTTTATTCGGGCGTAGCTCCCGTACTAGACGTCGTATATGAACAGTTTTGGGTTAGATTGAAAGCTTTTCAAATGCATTATCATACTTAATTAATATCTTGATGGACCACGTTTCCAAAATTATATTATTTTTACTTAAGTGTATTTTTTTTTTGGCCGCTAACTTTTAATCCACATTTTCTTCAAAACTAAAAGAGGTTAGTGGACAGTTGAAGCGTCGATCGAAAGCTCTTAGCGTGCGTAATGATATGCCAGAAAAAACTGGAGAGGTTCGCATTTCCAACATGTTGTTATTCTCATTTTATTACAAAAAAAATCACACCTCTTTCACTCAATCGGGTGTGGCTCCTAAACTAGATGAGGTTAGTAAATTCTGGCAGCTTTCACTGAAAGCCTATAGTATCTAGTATTATAAATTGGAAAGACCTGAAGAGGTTCGCATTTTCAAGTTGGTCGTTTTGTCATAATACTGAAAAAAAAATTCGAATTTTTTTCTGGCCGCTAACTTTTAATCCACATTTTCTTCAAAACTAAAAGAGGTTAGTGGACAGTTGAAGCGCCGATCGTAAGCTCTTAGCGTGCGTAATGATATGCCTGAAAAAACTGATGAGGTTCGCATTTCCAACATGTTGTTATTCTCATTTTATTTACCCACGACGGAACGGAGAAGGTATATGCGTTTAGGGTGAGAGGTTGTTTGTTTGTTTGTTTGTTTGTGCGCAAACGAATGTTCACGATTATCTCCAGAACGGTTTGACTGATTTAGATGCGGTTTTCTGTAATGGCTTCGTAATTTATCAACGTTGGTTCTTAGATAGGTGTTATAGCGTTTGTCCGCTAGGGGGCGCTACAGTAATCATTTTTCACTCGAAAAAAGACCATCGAATGTTCCC
Organism: Choristoneura rosaceana; assembly: GCA_037349165.1. Taxonomy (NCBI): domain Eukaryota; kingdom Metazoa; phylum Arthropoda; class Insecta; order Lepidoptera; family Tortricidae; genus Choristoneura; species Choristoneura rosaceana. The sequence goes on from JAZBNJ010000044.1 coordinate 270,908, forward strand.
AATTATCTTCAGAATGGATTGACTGTTTTTGATGTGGTTTTCCGTAATGGATTTGATGTTTATCTGAGATGGTTCTTAGATAGGTGTTGTAGTATTAACCCGCAAGGGGGCGCCATAGTAAACATTTTCCATTTAGCTCTAGAAAGATTTGACTGTCTTTGATATGGGTCTCTTTAAAGGATTTGATGACTGTCTGTAATAGTTTTAGAAAGGCGTTCATATGTATATCAAGGAGGGCGCACGGCAGTGCCCCCGCCAATATAAGCAAAAAAGAAGACTGGGCACTAACTAACTATTTTCACACCGTTTCGTCTTAACACTAGCTTTTATTTGACCTGCAATGTATGTAGGTACCTATGTAAATAATATACATATGTAATGTTTGTATGCATGTTTGGGTTTTGCAAGTTAAATTTGCCACACTTTTAGTTATCGTATTGTCTTGCATTTTGGCACACTAATGTAAATCTTGTAATAATACAATAATCTGGTAGTGACATCCTGGTTATGCAGCCAGGATCGTCTCCACAGAAAGAAACTCTTCAATAGTTTACGGCACAGGCGCGGAACTTGACAGAATTACCTATTAAATTTTATTGGCACTGTGTTTGTACGATAGAATAAACACAACTTGATATTGCAGCTAGGGTCGTCTTCCCACAAAGGAACTCCTCGATGGTTAATAGCACAAATACATGAAACTTTGCACGATTATTCAATTGCAATGACAATACATTATATGCCTATACAACACCTGATGCTGTAGCTAGGGTTGTCTCCTCTTCCCTAGAGTTTCAAGAAAGCTAAAATTTTGTATGACTTGGCCGTTTCATATTTAAATCTGTTCGTATGACATGTCAATTAAGACCCGTGAAGTAATTTCCTACCGTAAGTAGGTCTATCAGAAAGTCTGACCAATACGAGTATGCTAAAAAATTGAGTGTTAGATAATGTCATGGAATTGATCTATGAACGGCCAAGCTGTACTTTTTAAATCAAGATGTAAGGCTAATAAAGTCAGGGCTCAGGCTCCGTTTCCACCAGGGATGTGCGAGGATTTGTTGCGAGGAATGTGTTTTTTATGAACCAATAGAAACATAACATCACCTCATCTCATCACCTTGCACTCCGCTCAGCTTCCACCAGAGATGAGTGCAAGGATAGGGAAATGAAGCGTTTCTACTGGTTCATGAAAAACACATTCCTCGCAACACAACCTCGCACATCTCAGGTGAAAACGCAGCCTCATGCAGCCACTTGGCTTTTCCTAGCGTTCGAAAACCTTTTTAAAATTTAAGCGTTATTTATGAGCTTGTTAGTAAGTGTTGTGAATATTAGCTTCTGATTTTACATAAAATGTTTTGGTGAGATGAATTATTTCTTTAAAAATTATAAAATAAAAAACAAAATTAAAAATTTTGAAAAAACCCACGACGGTTCCTAGTAGAAAAGAGGTTAAATAATTTTTATGAACATCCCCCGACTAAAAGTGATTACAAACGCAAAAACATCCGTCGGGGGCTGCCATTACCATCTCTCTGTTATATTTAAATTAAAATGTTAAGAAAAGCCACTACAAACATAAGTATCCAATTTTAATTGATCACAAATTCATACAACTAAGTACACAATATTAGTAATCCAATGTTATATCAGTTATAGTGTTAAGAAAACTACCATGAATATCTTTCCCTCATAAAGTAGTACATTCCCCACACAATTATAATTGATCACAAATTCATCGAACTGCAAAATATAAGTTCATTTCGGTGCAGGTAATGGCAGCCCCGACGGATGTTTTTGCGTTTGTAATCACTTTTAGTCGGGGGATGTTCATAAAAATTATTTAACCTTTTTTCTACTAGGAACCGTCGTGGGTTTTTTCAAAATTTTTAATTTTGTTTTTTTACAAAAAAAATCACACCTCTTTCACTAAATCGGGTGTGGCTCCTAAACTAGATGAGGTTAGTAAATTCTGGCAGCTTTCACTGAAAGCCTATAGTATCTAGTATTATAAATTGGAAAGACCTGAAGAGGTTCGCATTTCCAAGTTGGTCGTTTTGTCATATTACTGAAAAAAAATTTCGGCCGCCCACTTTTATTCGGGCGTAGCTCCCGTACTAGATGTAGACGTCGTATATGAACAGTTTTGGGTTTGATTGAAAGCTTTTCAAATGCGTAATCATACTAAATTAATATCTTGAAGGACCACGTTTCCAAAATTATATTATTTTTACTTAAGTTGATTTTTTTTTTGGCCGCTAAATCCACATTTTCTTCAAAACTAAAATAGGTTAGTGGATAGTTGAAGGATCGATCGAAAGCTCTTAGCGTGCGTAATGATATGCCTGAAAAAACTGAAGATGTTCGCATTTCCAACATGTTGTTATTCTCATTTTATTACAAAAAAAATCACACCTCTTTCACTAAATCGGGTGTGGCTCCTAAACTAGATGAGGTTAGTAAATTCTGGCAGCTTTTACTGCAAGCCTATAGTATCTAGTATTATAAATTGGAAAGACCTGAAGAGGTTCGCATTTCCAAGTTGGTCGTTTTGTCATATTACTGAAAAAAAATTTCGGCCGCCCACATTTATTCGGGCGTAGCTCCCGTACTAGACGTCGTATATGAACAGTTTTGGGTTTGATTGAAAGCTTTTCAAATGCGTAATCATACTAAATTAATATCTTGAAGGACCACGTTTCCAAGATTGTATTATTTTTACTTAAGTTGATTTTTTTTTTGGCCGCTAACTTTTAATCCACATTTTCTTTAAAACTAAAAGAGGTTAGTGGACAGTTGAAGCGTCGATCGAAAGCTCTTAGCGTGCGTAATGATATGCCTGAAAAAACTGAAGAGGTTCGCATTTCCAACATGTTGTTATTCTCATTTTATTACAAAAAAAATCACACCTCTTTAACTAAATCGGGTGTGGCTCCTAAACTAGATGAGGTTAGTAAATTCTGGCAGCTTTCACTGAAAGCCTATAGTATCTAGTATTATAAATTGGAAAGACCTGAAGAGGTTCGCATTTCCAAGTTGGTCGTTTTGTCATATTACTGAAAAAAAATTTCGGCCGCCCACTTTTATTCGGGCGTAGCTCCCGTACTAGATGTAGACGTCGTATATGAACAGTTTTGGGTTTGATTGAAAGCTTTTCAAATGCGTAATCATACTAAATTAATATCTTGAAGGACCACGTTTCCAAGATTGTATTATTTTTACTTAAGTTGATTTTTTTTTTGGCCGCTAACTTTTAATCCACATTTTCTTCAAAACTAAAAGAGGTTAGTGGACAGTTGAAGCGCCGATCGAAAGCTCTTAGCGTGCGTAATGATATGCCTGAAAAAACTGAAGAGGTTCGCATTTCCAACATGTTGTTATTCTCATTTTATTACAAAAAAAATCACACCTCTTTAACTAAATCGGGTGTGGCTCCTAAACTAGATGAGGTTAGTAAATTCTGGCAGCTTTCACTGAAAGCCTATAGTATCTAGTATTATAAATTGGAAAGACCTGAAGAGGTTCGCATTTCCAAGTTGGTCGTTTTGTCATATTACTGAAAAAAAATTTCGGCCGCCCACTTTTATTCGGGCGTAGCTCCCGTACTAGACGTCGTATATGAACAGTTTTGGGTTAGATTGAAAGCTTTTCAAATGCATTATCATACTTAATTAATATCTTGATGGACCACGTTTCCAAAATTATATTATTTTTACTTAAGTGTATTTTTTTTTTGGCCGCTAACTTTTAATCCACATTTTCTTCAAAACTAAAAGAGGTTAGTGGACAGTTGAAGCGTCGATCGAAAGCTCTTAGCGTGCGTAATGATATGCCAGAAAAAACTGGAGAGGTTCGCATTTCCAACATGTTGTTATTCTCATTTTATTTAAAAAAAAATCACAAATTCAAATTCAAATTCAAATCATTTATTCAGCAAATAGGCCGCAATGGGCACTTTTACACGTCATTTTTTTAAACTACCAGCGCTTTCGGAAAGACCATCATTGCCAAGAAGAATGCGCCGCAAGAAACTTAGCAGAGTCATTTTTTCATCATAAAATAATTACAAATAAAATACTTAAACACTACAGTATACAATTAAAGAGAAAAAAAAATACAAAATAATAATAATACAGGGATGTATGGGGTCCCTTTGTTACAAAACTAAACACTAACTATATCTACGTTCAGCGGAAGTGTAGAATGCTTCCACTGTCAAAATTAAAAAAAATAATAATAATAATTTAATTCTGAAATATACATTTCAGGTCAAGTAACCGTTAAGCTTTTGGATTCCGAAGGCAAGCTCACGTCTGCCGCCCCCAAAGTTAGCTCACACGCACTCATGTCATGCTCTGAAAGCAGAGCGGTACCGAGGGCATGGTATTGCTTCCGTTCCCATAAGCTCTATGGGATCGTCTTGGGAACTTCGACGTCGCGAGCCTGTGACTAGAAATTAAACTAAAAATATACAAGTTTAAAATCCATAAGCTTAACAATATACAATATAAATATAGCAAGGGGATGTATAAAGTCCCTGAGTTAATAATAAAATTCCTAATCTAAATAATTCAGAGATGTATATAGTCTCTAAATGTCAAATTAAACTACATAATTAAACTAATTAAATTATACAATCATCAGAGGTGTAAAAAGCCTCCAACGTCAAAAATTAATAATAATTATTAAACTAAAGAGATGGAGATGTATAAGGTCTCCAAATGTCAAACTAATAAATGATTTTAAATTAAATTCTGCAACGCGGACAACGGCAACAGAATCCGAAACTAGACACGAAATGCGCCGGGACACTGCCAAGTCACACTACACAATACAAATACACCGACATAAACACACACAGACACTCACACAGAGACCCACTCGCGCACACACCCACAAACACGAGTACATCACATCACTCATCAACATGCTAATTTTCATCGGCTTTCAGTTTAGGCCATATCATATTATCACTTAAGTACTCCTCAACTTTATAGTAAGCTTTCTTCAGGAGTGCACTCTTTATGTATTCTTTAAAAGAGTTGTGTGGCAATTTCCATGCTTCTACGGGAACTTTATTGTAAAATCTCACGCAGTTTCCCACAAAAGATTTGCTTACTTTCCGTAGACGAAATTTAGGAACGGCAAGCTTATGTTTATTACGAGTATTGATATCATGCACGTCTGACACTTTCTTAAAGGACTCGATATTCTTGTGTGTATATAATATCACATCATGTATGTACTGTGAAGCTACTGTGAGGATGTTTATCTCCTTAAAGCGTTCTCTTAGTGAATCTCGGGAGCCAAGGTTGTAGATAGACCGGACTGCCCTCTTCTGTAGAATGAAGATAGTTTCTATGTCGGCTGCCTTGCCCCAAATCAGAATACCGTAGGACAATATGCTGTGAAAATAACTGAAATAAACTAGCCGGGCAGTTTCTACGTTGGTAAATTGCCTGATTCTTCGTACAGCATAGGCGGCAGAACTCAATCTACCAGCAAGACCAGAAATATGCGGGCTCCATTGTAAATTACGATCTAACGTAAGACCAAGAAAAACAGTCTCATGCACAAGTTTCAGATTCTCTCCGTTTAAGGAAATAATTGTTTCAAACTGTCTTACATTAGGCAACGAAAATTTTATACACTTAGTTTTAGCTGCATTTAGTAATAAATTATTAGCGGTGAACCAGCTTAGCGCCTCTGCTAAAGTCTCATTGATGTGTGTTGGATCTTCTTGTTGCCTGTTTACTTTGAATATCAAAGAAGTATCATCTGCAAACAATACTATGTTGCATTTCTGTTCTAGCAAGTGGGGCAGGTCATTTATATATACCAGAAAGAGAAATGGACCCAAAATGGATCCTTGTGGAACTCCAAGCTTCACCGCTGAGCCAGCTGACTGCGTTCTATTTATGTCCACTTTTTGAACTCTTTGGCTGAGATAAGACTTAACAAGTTTCAGTGCTTTAGGTGAAAGTCCATAGTGTTCTAGTTTGCGGATAAGCGTCTCATGTTCCACGCAATCGAAGGCCTTGGAGAGATCGCAAAATATTCCTATTGCATCTTGCGAATTTTCCCATGCATCATAAATGTACTTCATGAGACTTGCGGCTGCATCTGTTGTCGAACGGCCTTTTGTGAAACCGAATTGCTGACTGTGTAGTAGGTTATTTACATTAAAGTGACGAAGCAGCTGGTTAAGCATGATCTTTTCAAACACTTTACTCAGCACAGGCAGCACAGATATTGGACGAAAGTTGCCAGGATCAGATGAGCTCCCAGCTTTAAACAATGGAATCACTTTGCTATATTTCATTAAGTCCGGGAACACACCATCATTAATGCACTTATTAAATATCACGGCTAGGTACGGTGCCACAATATGGATAACAGATTGCATAACTCGAACAGAAATACCCCAAAGATCCTCTGTATTCTTCAGTTTCAAAGATTTAAAAATCCTTATAATTTCTTCAGAGTTAGTATGTTGAAAATCAAAATTCAGACGTTTATCCTTCGCAATTTCATTTAGATAAGAGCTAGCCCGCACAGTGGAAGACCTAGATCGCGAGTCGTATTTACAGCTATATCTGAGAAAAAATTTTGAAAAGCACCCGCCACTTCTAAATCTGAAGTCAATATTCTATCATCCACTTTTAATTGGAATTGACAATTACGGGGCTTAGATTTTCCTGTTTCTGAATTTATTACATTCCATACAGCTTTTACTTTGTTATCAGCGGATTTAACTTTATTACTAAGATAATCAGCCTTGGCAGCAGTACATACTTTTTTAAATAATTTGGAATATTTTCTAACGTATTCTATAAACGAAGGGTCTTGACTGTGGCTTTTCATTTCATAAAGCTCGTAAAGCCTATTTCTACTCTTATGTATTCCGACCGTGGCCCAGTCACTAAACTTTGCCTTGTTCCCGTTTCTCATTTTAGTTCTTAATTTGAAAACTTTTCCGAACTCTCGATTAATTACTGCAGACAGGTTCTTATATAGGACGTTAGAATCACTTCCCTCCAAATAAGGCTCAGGAACGCTGTTGATAATATTTTCCTTGAATTTTTCTACACGGGCTTCTGTAACGGGTCTGTAGGTTACTACTTGATCATTTGTCTGTTTAGGTATTGTAAAACAGGCTTTTTGGCCGCTGTGATCGGAATTGAAACAGTTTATTATTTCTTTGTCCATAGCATCACACTTGCAGAAAATATTATCTAAACATGTAGCTGTGTTTGCCGTTACTCTCGTCGGTTCCTCAAAAAGATGAAACAAGTTAAATGATTTAAATAAATTCAAAAGTCTTCCGGAATATCTATTTGCCGAGTCTAGTAAATTCAATCACTTCACGTTCATTAAATCAGGTGTAGCTCCTAAACTAGATGAGGTTAGTAAATTCTGGCAGCTTTTACTGAATGCTTATAGTATCTAGTATTATAAATTGGAAAGACCTGAAGAGGTTCGCATTTCCAAGTTGATCGTTTTGTCATATTACTGAAAAAAAATTTCACCCGCCCACTTTTATTCGGGCGTAGCTCCCGATCTAGACGTCGCATATGAACAGTTTTGGGTTTGATTGAAAGCGTTTTAAATGCATAATCATACTAAATTAATATCTCGAAGGACCACGTTTCCAAAATTATATTATTTTTACTTAAGTTGATTTTTTTTTTGGCCGCTAACTTTTAATCCACATTTTCTTCTAAACTAAAATAGGTTAGTGGACAGTTGAAGAGTCGATCGAAAGCTCTTAGCGTGCGTAATGATATGCCTGAAAAAACTGAAGAGGTTCGCATTTCCAACATGTTGTTATTCTCATTTTATTACAAAAAAAATCACACCTCTTTCACTAAATCGGGTGTGGCTCCTAAACTAGATGAGGTTAGTAAATTCTGGCAGCTTTCACTGAAAGCCTATAGTATCCAGTATTATAAATTGGAAAGACCTGAAGAGGTTCGCATTTCCAAGTTGGTCGTTTTGTCATATTACTGAAAAAAAATTTCGGCCGCCCACTTTTATTCGGGCGTAGCTCCCGTACTAGACGTCGTATTTGAACAGTTTTGGGTTTGATTGAAAGCTCTTCAAATGCATTATCATACTAAATTAATATCTTGAAGGACCACGTTTCCAAAATTATATTATTTTTACTTAAGTGTATTTTTTTTTTGGCCGCTAACTTTTAATCCACATTTTCTTCAAAACTAAAAGAGGTTAGTGGACTGTTGAAGCGCCGATCGAAAGCTCTTAGCGTGCGTAATGATATGCCACAAAAAACTGGAGAGGTTCGCATTTCCAACATGTTGTTATTCTCATTTTATTACAAAAAAAATCACACCTCTTTAACTAAATCGGGTGTGGCTCCTAAACTAGATGAGGTTAGTAAATTCTGGCAGCTTTCACTGAAAGCCTATAGTATCTAGTATTATAAATTGGAAAGACCTGAAGAGGTTCGCATTTCCAAGTTGGTCGTTTTGTCATATTACTGAAAAAAAAATTTCGGCCGCCCACTTTTATTCGGGCGTAGCTCCCGTACTAGACGTCGTATATGAACAGTTTTGGGTTTGATTGAAAGCTTTTCAAATGCATTATCATACTAAATTAATATCTTGAAGGACCACGTTTCCAAAATTATATTATTTTTACTTAAGTGTATTTTTTTTTTGGCCGCTAACTTTTAATCCACATTTTCTTCAAAACTAAGAGAGGTTAGTGGACAGTTGAAGCGTCGATCGAAAGCTCTTAGCGTGTGTAATGATATGCCTGAAAAAACTGAAGAGGTTCGCATTTCCAACATGTTGTTTTTCTCATTTTATTACAAAAAAAATCACACCTCTTTCACTAAATCGGGTGTGGCTCCTAAACTAGATGAGGTTAGTAAATTCTGGCAGCTTTCACTGAAAGCCTATAGTATCCAGTATTATAAATTGGAAAGACCTGAAGAGGTTCGCATTTCCAAGTTGGTCGTTTTGTCATATTACTGAAAAAAAATTTCGGCCGCCCACTTTTATTCGGGCGTAGCTCCCGTACTAGACGTCGTATTTGAACAGTTTTGGGTTTGATTGAAAGATTTTCAAATGCATTATCATACTAAATTAATATCTTGAAGGACCACGTTTCCAAAATTATATTATTTTTACTTAAGTGTATTTTTTTTTTGGCCGCTAACTTTTAATCCACATTTTTTTCAAAACTAAAAGAGGTTAGTGGACAGTTGAAGCGTCGATCGAAAGCTCTTAGCGTGCGTAATGATATGCCAGAAAAAACTGGAGAGGTTCGCATTTCCAACATGTTGTTATTCTCATTTTATTTCAAAAAAAATTACTCCACGTTCATTAAATCTGGTGTGGCTCCTAAACTAGATGAGGTTAGTAAATTCTGGCAGCTTTGACTGAAAGCTTATAGTATCTAGTATTATAAAATGGAAAGACCTGAAGAGGTTCGCATTTCCAAGTTGGTCGTTTTGTCATAATACTGAAAAAAAAAATCGAATTTTTTTCTGGCCGCTAACTTTTAATCCACATTTTCTTCAAAACTAAAAGAGGTAAGTGGACAGTTGAAGCGCCGATCGAAAGCTCTTAGCGTGCGTAATGATATGCCTGAAAAAACTGATGAGGTTCGCATTTCCAACATGTTGTTTTTCTCATTTTATTACAAAAAAAATCACACCTCTTTCACTAAATCGGGTGTGGCTCCTAAACTAGATGAGGTTAGTAAATTCTGGCAGCTTTCACTGAAAGCCTATAGTATCCAGTATTATAAATTGGAAAGACCTGAAGAGGTTCGCATTTCCAAGTTGGTCGTTTTGTCATATTACTGAAAAAAAATTTCGGCCGCCCACTTTTATTCGGGCGTAGCTCCCGTACTAGACGTTGTATTTGAACAGTTTTGGGTTTGATTGAAAGCTTTTCAAATGCATTATCATACTAAATTAATATCTTGAAGGACCACGTTTCCAAAATTATATTATTTTTACTTAAGTGTATTTTTTTTTTGGCCGCTAACTTTTAATCCACATTTTCTTCAAAACTAAAAGAGGTTAGTGGACAGTTGAAGCGCCGATCGAAAGCTCTTAGCGTGCGTAATGATATGCCAGAAAAAACTGGAGAGGTTCGCATTTCCAACATGTTGTTATTCTCATTTTATTACAAAAAAAATCACACCTCTTTAACTAAATCGGGTGTGGCTCCTAAACTAGATGAGGTTAGTAAATTCTGGCAGCTTTCACTGAAAGCCTATAGTATCTAGTATTATAAATTGGAAAGACCTGAAGAGGTTCGCATTTCCAAGTTGGTCGTTTTGTCATATTACTGAAAAAAAATTTCGGCCGCCCACTTTTATTCGGGCGTAGCTCCCGTACTAGACGTCGTATATGAACAGTTTTGGGTTAGATTGAAAGCTTTTCAAATGCATTATCCTACTTAATTAATATCTTGAAGGACCACGTTTCCAAAATTATATTATTTTTACTTAAGTGTATTTTTTTTTTGGCCGCTGACTTTTAATCCACATTTTTTTCAAAACTAAAAGAGGTTAGTGGACAGTTGAAGCGTCGATCGAAAGCTCTTAGCGTGCGTAATGATATGCCAGAAAAAACTGGAGAGGTTCGCATTTCCAACATGTTGTTATTCTCATTTTATTTCAAAAAAAATTACTCCACGTTCATTAAATCTGGTGTGGCTCCTAAACTAGATGAGGTTAGTAAATTCTGGCAGCTTTGACTGAAAGCTTATAGTATCTAGTATTATAAAATGGAAAGACCTGAAGAGGTTCGCATTTCCAAGTTGGTCGTTTTGTCATAATACTGAAAAAAAAAATCGAATTTTTTTCTGGCCGCTAACTTTTAATCCACATTTTCTTCAAAACTAAAAGAGGTAAGTGGACAGTTGAAGCGCCGATCGAAAGCTCTTAGCGTGCGTAATGATATGCCTGAAAAAACTGAAGAGGTTCGCATTTCCAACATGTTGTTTTTCTCATTTTATTACAAAAAAAATCACACCTCTTTCACTAAATCGGGTGTGGCTCCTAAACTAGATGAGGTTAGTAAATTCTGGCAGCTTTCCCTGAAAGCCTATAGTATCTAGTATTATAAATTGGAAAGACATGAAGAGGTTCGCATTTCCAAGTTGGTCGTTTTGTCATATTACTGAAAAAAAATTTCGGCCGCCCACTTTTATTCGGGCGTAGCTCCCGTACTAGACGTCGTATTTGAACAGTTTTGGGTTTGATTGAAAGCTTTTCAAATGCATTATCATACTAAATTAATATCTTGAAGGACCACGTTTCCAAAATTATATTATTTTTACTTAAGTGTATTTTTTTTTGGCCGCTAACTTTTAATCCACATTTTTTTCAAAACTAAAAGAGGTTAGTGGACAGTTGAAGCGTCGATCGAAAGCTCTTAGCGTGCGTAATGATATGCCAGAAAAAACTGGAGAGGTTCGCATTTCCAACATGTTGTTATTCTCATTTTATTTCAAAAAAAATTACTCCACGTTCATTAAATCTGGTGTGGCTCCTAAACTAGATGAGGTTAGTAAATTCTGGCAGCTTTGACTGAAAGCTTATAGTATCTCGTATTATAAAATGGAAAGACCTGAAGAGGTTCGCATTTCCAAGTTGGTCGTTTTGTCATAATACTTAAAAAAAAAATCGATTTTTTTCTGGCCGCTAACTTTTAATCCACATTTTCTTCAAAACTAAAAGAGGTTAGTGGACAGTTGAAGCGCCGATCGAAAGCTCTTAGCGTGCGTAATGATATGCCTGAAAAAACTGATGAGGTTCGCATTTCCAACATGTTGTTTTTCTCATTTTATTACAAAAAAAATCACACCTCTTTCACTAAATCGGGTGTGGCTCCTAAACTAGATGAGGTTAGTAAATTCTGGCAGCTTTCACTGAAAGCCTATAGTATCTAGTATTATAAATTGGAAAGACCTGAAGAGGTTCGCATTTCCAAGTTGGTCGTTTTGTCATATTACTGAAAAAAAAAAATCGATTTTTTTCTGGCCGCTAACTTTTAATCCACATTTTCTTCAAAACTAAAAGAGGTTAGTGGACAGTTGAAGCACCGATCGTAAGCTCTTAGCGTGCGTAATGATATGCCTGAAAAAACTGATGAGGTTCGCATTTCCAACATGTTGTTTTTCTCATTTTATTACAAAAAAAATCACACCTCTTTCACTAAATCGGGTGTGGCTCCTAAACTAGATGAGGTTAGTAAATTCTGGCAGCTTTGACTGAAAGCTTATAGTATCTAGTATTATAAATTGGAAAGACCTGAAGAGGTTCGCATTTCCAAGTTGGTCGTTTTGTCATATTACTGAAAAAAAATTTCGGCCACCCACTTTTATTCGGGCGTAGCTCCCGTACTAGACGTCGTATATGAACAGTTTTGGGTTTGATTGAAAGCTTTTCAAATGCATTATCATACTAAATTAATATCTTGAAGGACCACGTTTCCAAAATTATATTATTTTTACTTAAGTGTATTTTTTTTTTGGCCGCTAACTTTTAATCCACATTTTCTTCAAAACTAAGAGAGGTTAGTGGACAGTTGAAGCGTCGATCGAAAGCTCTTAGCGTGCGTAATGATATGCCTGAAAAAACTGAAGAGGTTCGCATTTCCAACATGTTGTTTTTCTCATTTTATTACAAAAAAAATCACACCTCTTTCACTAAATCGGGTGTGGCTCCTAAACTAGATGAGTTTAGTAAATTCTGGCAGCTTTCACTGAAAGCCTATAGTATCTAGTATTATAAATTGGAAAGACCTGATGAGGTTCGCATTTCCAAGTTGGTCGTTTTGTCATATTACTGAAAAAAAATTTCGGCCGCCCACTTTTATTCGGGCGTAGCTCCCGTACTAGACGTCGTATTTGAACAGTTTTGGGTTTGATTGAAAGCTTTTCAAATGCATTATCATACTAAATTAATATCTTGAAGGACCACGTTTCCAAAATTATATTATTTTTACTTAAGTGTATTTTTTTTTTGGCCGCTAACTTGTAATCCACATTTTTTTCAAAACTAAAAGAGGTTAGTGGACAGTTGAAGCGTCGATCGAAAGCTCTTAGCGTGCGTAATGATATGCCAGAAAAAACTGGAGAGGTTCGCATTTCCAACATGTTGTTATTTTCATTTTATTTCAAAAAAAATTACTCCACGTTCATTAAATCTGGTGTGGCTCCTAAACTAGATGAGGTTAGTAAATTCTGGCAGCTTTGACTGAAAGCTTATAGTATCTCGTATTATAAAATGGAAAGACCTGAAGAGGTTCGCATTTCCAAGTTGGTCGTTTTGTCATAATACTTAAAAAAAAAATCGAATTTTTTTCTGGCCGCTAACTTTTAATCCACATTTTCTTCAAAACTAAAAGAGGTTAGTGGACAGTTGAAGCGCCGATCGAAAGCTCTTAGCGTGCGTAATGATATGCCTGAAAAAACTGATGAGGTTCGCATTTCCAACATGTTGTTTTTCTCATTTTATTACAAAAAAAATCACACCTCTTTCACTAAATCGGGTGTGGCTCCTAAACTAGATGAGGTTAGTAAATTCTGGCAGCTTTCACTGAAAGCCTATAGTATCTAGTATTATAAATTGGAAAGACCTGAAGAGGTTCGCATTTCCAAGTTGGTCGTTTTGTCATATTACTGAAAAAAAAAAATCGATTTTTTTCTGGCCGCTTACTTTTAATCCACATTTTCTTCAAAACTAAAAGAGGTTAGTGGACAGTTGAAGCACCGATCGTAAGCTCTTAGCGTGCGTAATGATATGCCTGAAAAAACTGATGAGGTTCGCATTTCCAACATGTTGTTTTTCTCATTTTATTACAAAAAAAATCACACCTCTTTCACTAAATCGGGTGTGGCTCCTAAACTAGATGAGGTTAGTAAATTCTGGCAGCTTTGACTGAAAGCTTATAGTATCTAGTATTATAAATTGGAAAGACCTGAAGAGGTTCGCATTTCCAAGTTGGTCGTTTTGTCATATTACTGAAAAAAAATTTCGGCCGCCCACTTTTATTCGGGCGTAGCTCCCGTACTAGGCGTCGTATATGAACAGTTTTGGGTTTGATTGAAAGCTTTTCAAATGCATTATCATACTAAATTAATATCTTGAAGGACCACGTTTCCAAAATTATATTATTTTTACTTAAGTGTATTTTTTTTTTTGCCGCTAACTTTTAATCCACATTTTCTTCAAAACTAAAAGAGGTTAGTGGACAGTTGAAGCGTCGATCGAAAGCTCTTAGCGTGCGTAATGATATGCCAGAAAAAACTGGAGAGGTTCGCATTTCCAACATGTTGTTATTCTCATTTTATTTAAAAAAAAATCACTCCACGTTCATTAAATCGGGTGTAGCTCCTAAACTAGATGAGGTTAGTAAATTCCGGCAGCTTTTACTGAATGCTTATAGTATCTCGTATTATAAATTGGAAAGACCTGAAGAGGTTCGCATTTCCAAGTTGATCGTTTTGTCATATTACTGAAAAAAAATTTCGCCCGCCCACTTTTATTCGGGCGTAGCTCCCGTTCTAGACGTCGCATATGAACAGTTTTGGGTTTGATTGAAAGCGTTTCAAATGCATAATCATACTAAATTAATATCTCGAAGGACCACGTTTCCAAAATTATATTATTTTTACTTAAGTTGATTTTTTTTTGGCCGCTAACTTTTAATCCACATTTTCTTCAAAATTAAAATAGGTTAGTGGACAGTTGAAGAGTCGATCGAAAGCTCTTAGCGTGCGTAATGATATGCCTGAAAAAACTGAAGAGGTTCGCATTTCCAACATGTTGTTATTCTCATTTTATTACAAAAAAAAATCACACCTCTTTAACTAAATCGGGTGTGGCTCCTAAACTAGATGAGGTTAGTAAATTCTGGCAGCTTTCACTGAAAGCCTATAGTATCTTGTATTATAAATTGGAAAGACCTGAAGAGGTTCGCATTTCCAAGTTGGTCGTTTTGTCATATTACTGAAAAAAAATTTCGGCCGCCCACTTTTATTCGGGCGTAGCTCCCGTACTAGACGTCGTATATGATCAGTTTTGGGTTTGATTGAAAGCTTTTTAAATGCTTAATCATACTAAATTAATATCTCGAAGGACCACGTTTCCAAAATTATATTATTTTTACTTAAGTTGATTTTTTTTTTGGCCGCTAACTTTTAATCCACATTTTCTTCTAAACTAAAATAGGTTAGTGGACAGTTGAAGAGTCGATCGAAAGCTCTTAGCGTGCGTAATGATATGCCTGAAAAAACTGAAGAGGTTCGCATTTCCAACATGTTGTTATTCTCATTTTATTACAAAAAAAATCACACCTCTTTCACTAAATCGGGTGTGGCTCCTAAACTAGATGAGGTTAGTAAATTCTGGCAGCTTTCACTGAAAGCCTATAGTATCTAGTATTATAAATTGGAAAGAACTGAAGAGGTTCGCATTTCCAAGTTGGTCGTTTTGTCATATTACTGAAAAAAAATTTCGGCCGCCCACTTTTATTCGGGCGTAGCTCCCGTTCTAGACGTCGCATATGAACAGTTTTGGGTTTGATTGAAAGCTTTTCAAATGCCTTATCATACTAAATTAATATCTTGAAGGACCACGTTTCTAAAATTATATTATTTTTACTTAAGTTGATTTTTTTTTTTGGCCGCTAACTTTTAATCCACATTTTCTTCAAAACTAAAAGAGGTTAGTGGACAGTTGAAGCGCCGATCGAAAGCTCTTAGCGTGCGTAATGATATGCCAGGAAAAACTGGAGAGGTTCGCATTTCCAACATGTTGTTATTCTCATTTTTTACAAAAAAAATTTAACCACTTTCATTAAATCGGATGTGGCTCCTAGACTAGATGAGCTTAGTTAACAGATGCAGCTTTTATAGATAGCTTATAGTGTCCAGTATTAGTATATGGAAAGACCTGAAGAGGTTCGCATTTCCGAGTAGGTGTTTTTTTCATTTTAGTTTCGAAGTTTTATATGCTGCTTGTATTGATCTGGTGTAGCTGGCAATAATTTTCTTGCTTCACCTGACGTTCAGGTTGACTAGTTGTCCTTAAATATAAGCTAGTTATTGTGTTTTTGTTAGTCTAAGGAACTCACGAATTCGAATGATAACTTGATCTCCTTAATTTGGTTGGGTTATAATCGGCCGATAACTTTAACACACTTTTGTGAAGTTAGCGGCCAAATGTTGGCGGCCAAATGTTCGCCATAAATCGGCCGCCAACTTTTGGCCGCTAACTTCACACCGGTGAAAAAATTCAGGATGGTAGTAAGTATATTATTATCAAACTTACAAGGAAAACTATAACGGTTTAAGTTTTCTTGAGAATTATAAGTAGTCGTAGGTAGTTAAGAGTAAATAGCAGCCTAAGGTAAGTATAAAATACGAGTATACCTAAACTTGGAAGATTCCGTATGAAATACGAAATCCTTAGAAGAATGATAATTACTTAATTTTTTCGTAATGGCTACGGAACCCTATTTCTGGCGTGTCCGATACGCGCTTGGCCGGTTTTTAACTTTATTCATTTTGAGACGATCCCGTAGTAGTCGTAAAAACTCTTTATTATACGCCAGTCAACCTTTGAGTGGTAGAGAGGAGTAGTCCATTAGTCAGTAAGTGTTAAGTTTTAAGGCTAACATTATGGCGAACCTTCTTATTGTTATATACCGAAAGAAAGCACCCCATACGTATTCAGTGAAATGTAGTATCTGCCTTCCGCCCCGCTCGGCTTTGCGGCCGCGACGCGTCGCATCGTCGCACGGCCGGAAAGACAGACACTCGATAGCTTGCTTTGAGATCCGATTCCTTGCAGAACTCACTCGTCTTGTTATTCTGCTCTAAAATAACTATTTACCTTTCTAGGCTTCCATATTAAAGATACTAATACTCGTATTACACACTTTACTACCTTGTTACTGGGTCTTCACGTTTGAACTTTTAATACACAACTGTCAGAAGATAAGTAGACAACGAGCTAACGTTATAAGTTATTTTTGAATTAGACTTTAAAAAAAATCTTTGATTATATTTTCGCCATGTTTCCGCTCTTCTTTCATCAGCCTCACAGCAAAGGAGTAGAATTCCCTGCCCGCATCATGCCCGCTTTCATGTTTCCTGAACACTTATAATGTATAAAAAAATGTCCAATCTGTCTGTCTGTCCGTCCGTCAGCTTAGGGTAGAGACTGTTAGTGCCAGGAAGCTGTAACTTTGCAAACATTTTCAGCTGTACCTTCAGTACACTAAAAATGAAGATCTTTTTTTCTCGGTTGAACCCATAGCGCAGATATCGCTGGATAAGCCTTTAAAAACATTATAGGTTAAAATATTAAGATTATAGTAATAATTTTCGTTAGATTAGTTAATTAAACATTAATTAAACACATCATGACTTTCGTACGGTGATTTCGAAGTATGTGATTTCGATTTCAAAAAACTGTCTTTAGTCCGCAGGGGCCACAGTTCAGGTTCTATCATTCTGAGTAAATACGACGGATTATATTTTTAGAACCGTCCAACCGCATTCTTTGAGCCCTATATCATTGACGGACCATAATTCCCTCGCAATCTCACGAGATGGCTCTCCGTGCGATAACAGCTGACTGATAGGGCACGAAGCCCCTGCCAGCGTACCCACAACCTTAATCTAAAGGTTTTAAGTTGATATTTCAGTGGTGCAGCCACAACTTTGTACGAGCGCAGATAGCATCACAGCTATATACCACATTCGAGAGTTTTAGAGTGTGACAGGGAGATAAAATGTGAGGCAACACGCTAGTCGCAGTATAGTCACGAGTTGCGTGCGTAGAGATAGAGGATATGATTTCGTTAGCGTGTGATCCCTTTGTCAGATCAAAAGTGCGGCTTTATGCTTTTATAGAATTCTTATTCTTTTCAGGTGGTAGGACCATGTGCAAGGTCCGCCCGGATTCCTACCACCATTTTGCTCGCTAATCCTACCGTGAAGCAGCAGTGTTTGCACTGTTGTGTTTCGGCGTGGAAAGTAAGACAGCCGGTGAAATTACTGACACTTGAGGTATTCCCTCTTAGGCCTCTAGGTTTGCAACGCATCTGCAATACCCTTGGCGTTGCAGATGTTTATGGGCGGTGGTGATCTCTTACCACCAGGATACCGACTTGCTCGTTTGCCTTCCAGTCGAATAAAAAAAAGGAAAAAGATTTATTCCTGACATTATTACATAGTAGTAGTAGTAGTTAGTTTAATTTGACTTGTTATATAATTTGGACATGTATTGTACCTCTAACTTCAAACACAATGTACATTGTTATTTGAAATAAATTGAATTGAATTGAATAGTACAAAGTTCGTAGGTACAAATGAATAAAAATTTGACAAAATAGTACTCATTTTTTATTTATCGTAGCTTCCCAACAGCACTCCCCCCGTGTCCCGCCATTCGTGACAGTAATAAGGGCATTACGTCGTTTCGGTAATTTCCCCGCTTCCCAACGCATTACCCCGCCAGCTGCAGTCGGTTAAAACCTCATTCGGAGCATTACGCACGCTCGCCGACAAAGGCGGCCTCCCGGAGCGCAGGGCTGCCACCAACATGCTATAAAAAATCTGGTTTTTTATTATGTTCTAAAATTAGTCAGAGCATTAAAATTTTCTAAAGGCCAAGTGCGAGTTGGATTGTTTGTTTGTTTGTTTGTTTAAACTCTTTATTGTACAAAAAGGAAATAGGTAGGTACAAAAAAAAATACACAAAAGAAAGTGCTAAGTACAAAGGCGGACTTATCCCTGAAGGGATCTCTGCCAGTCAACCTTTGAGTGGTAGAGAAAAGCAATTGAAAAAGGATAAGGATCGACAAATAGAGCAAAAACATTTGAATAAATATAAATGCATATATAAACCCTAAGTACCTAAACAAATAATAATAAATAAATAAATATATACAGTATTATACAGAATACATAACCTTAATATACCTGTTACCAAATAACATTGATTGAGTGGATTGTCGCACTGAAGTGAAGGGTAGGGTAGGTATGTATTTTATTATCTATTATATATAGATACATAAATAATAAATATGACACTTGACACCAGTTGACCTAGTCTGGAAAAGGAAAGACGTTCTTGTTTAACTTATTGAAAAATCAAGCGAACGTATACTGTAAGTGATAAGAACGTCTTTCCTGTTCCAGCGCCCCACGCTTTTACAATCAAATATTATAATTCAAAACACATAGTTCACACTTCAGCCCAGAAATAGAGACAACTTGAACGATCCATAATTTATTTTATTTTTTGTTTTTACGTGCATTTATAAAAGCGTGTCTTTCCACTGTTTTTTTAATTCATTTTTTATGATCCATTATCCAACAATATTCATCATCATCATCATCAGCCGGAAGACGTCCACTGCTGGAAAAAGGCCTCCCCTTTAGAACGCCACAAAGAACAACAACTCGCCACTGCATCCACGTCTCCCGCAACTCTCAGCTCTTCTGTCCACCTGGTGGGAGGCCTGCCAACGCTTCCAACAATATTATTTTAAAAGATTTTGTTACGGATAACTCGCGTCTTAAATCGAGTTTAGCTCGACTGTTTCGGGTTATTTCGAAACAATTCATCATTGGAGCACGCGACTCAGCGGCTGCCGCAACACGCGCACTACGCGCCACCGCTCTACTCGCGCGAGTCGCGTGCTCCCTTAGAGTATATATAAACTTGCTTATGTATACTCTAAGCGTGCTCCAATGATGGAGGGTTTCGAAATAATCCGAAACAGTCGAGCTAAACTCGATTTAAGACGCGAGTTATCCGTTACAAAATCATTTAATATGAGTGAGTCTCACGGTAGTTTCATGATTAAAATATTCATCATCATCATCATCATCTCAGCCGTAGAACGTCCACTGTTGGACATAGGCCTCCCCCATATTAAAATATTATTTTAATGTTATCACAGCACTGCCAGCCCTACCGGGGTGAATGAAATGCAGAAAATAGCCGCACGAACTGCATCGAGGCCTCGGCGAGACTTGATATTAGAAACCCTCTGAAGACCTTTCGAATTATGCACGGCTGTGCTTCTTGCGGCGGGGTAATGCAGCGTTATGTAATGGGAGTAATAAAAGTAATACAATCATCATCATCATCATCTTACTGATGAACACAAGTTGGGCAGAAGTTCCCACGCGGGCCCAGTGCAGATTGGGAACTCCGCACACCATGTTTCACAGGTTTGTATTGGATTCTTCACGATGTTTGCATTCAGCTCGTGGTAAATTTTAACTGTAATGGTGCAATTTAAAGAAAAGAAAGATATACATTTTGTAATTACTATAAAGTCTCAGTATCCGTTATTAATAGCCAAAATCGTCGTAGAAGTCTTATATTTTATTAGACCAAGAAAGAACCAAACCGCCTGTGTATGCAAACCTGCAAACCACACGCCACGCACAACAAAATTTTAACGTCAGATTTACGTCATCACTTTTTTTTATAGAGACTAGACTAAAGTAATGAGTCTATTGTGTGTTAGTTTTGGAGTTATGCTCCTTTAGAATAAGCACAATCTTAAAAAAAAAACAAATTAATTAATAATCCTAGAGCAAATTTTAAACTATCAGCGTCTTTCTCTTTCCAAACAAAATACAGAGACCTCTTTCCGATTCACTCACATTCGTATTTATATTATTTGTAGGATTAAGTCTGCCGGTAAGCAGTGCACGTAAGCTCGTACTTACTGCAACTTTATTCCGACTTGCATCTGCCGTAACCTATACTTTGACATTTATATTACAAAGTAAGAACCAAATCCCCATCCTGCCTGCCATCTCAAAGGAAGTACTGTCCCCAGGCGGTGCAGCGTCAGCAAACATGTAATTCCAACCTTATTCTCTTCACCATAAGACCTATCGACTTCGGATACAGCGTGCCCAATAGTTAGAAATGCCGTGACGCTACGTGCTTTGCTTTACCGTAGTAATTTATTTCTTCCATCCTTGTCTGGCTTAGGGCTGTTGAGTAAGGAGGAGCGAGAACGACGCTGTCGTGTGAGAATGCAGCCGGGACCAAATAAAGCAAGTGGGAGCGAAACGTAGGCCGCCGTTGCTCTATGACAAAGCGAGATTTAAAACGACGTAACTGCATATAAAGTCGTATTGTAAGTTACGTCACTTTACTTCGGGATGTGTGGAACAAAAAGTGTATGCGTGATAAGGCGCGTTCACAATCGTGACTGGCCGAGGCTTTTAATGTAGACTTTTAAAGTAAAAAGAAGTTAAACAACACGAACGTTGAGTAAAAAGTGAAAAGTAGACGGATGCTCTAAATCGGCTGATTTCCTGGTGTAGCTCTATATGATAATAATCACAGAATGAATATTATTTATTTTATTTTATTTATTTTTTATTTATTTATTTTAAATGTAGTAGGTACGTATTACTATACTTATAACATTACTACTTACTTATTACTTATTATGTTATTGAGAGTTTTCGTCTCAGAATCGATGTCACTTTTTTGCCTCTTCTGATATTAAATGTATTGATATTTCTGCGTTTTCACAACTCTTATAAATATACTCAACAGTGAAATTTTACCTTTTTTGAACCTTAATATTGCATGAATCATCAATTAAATCGCACGACGCTTCGTTACGGTCTGAAAAATATTTCTATATTTACTAACCGTGGAACGTTTTCACAGTAAGTGCCATAATTATTTTCCTTCTCAGTCAATCCAATGTCTCTGACTTTTCCTGTGATAAAATTCCATCATTTGATTCGATAGCAGCTACAATCTGTATCTTACTGTGTTAAAAATGAAGTTGTGTTAAATACTTGTGATGTAAAGATATGATTTTAATTACACCATAAATCTGTTTAAGAAATAAGTGCTGGTCTGCCTAAACTGAATACAGAAATTTTGGCTTTGACTTTGCTGTTATTATTTTATTGGTTCACGGAACTCTATGTGCGAACAGATTCACACTTGTTTAAACCCCTTTTTACGGATACATATATGAATATCTACATATTTTTTTGCATCACCACATCACAAACAACATAAACTCGCCAACCTCCGGGCCACGTTTAACATTTCCAAAATACACCAAAAAAACGCTTTTAGAATATCAAACAGTTTTTTAAACAAACTAATATATGTTAATGCCATAACCTTATTCTGGACGTGTTTGGGGCCTATTAGAATGCTTTTAGCGACCGCCGAATAATTTAACATAGTTAAGGCTAAGTTTGGGTGAAGTTGCAGTGTCGTTCGATTTATCTTTTAGCGTGTTGTTGAGAGTCTATGGGTGTCTTTAGAAAAGAATGGTCATTGTGTTGTGCCGACGAATAGCTCTAACTTGATTTTACGACTAAGTATATTACTTATACCAGCGTTTCTTAACCTTTTTGCCAGGTGACCCAAAGTATACACTATTCGTTATAAAATATTGAAAAAAAAAACTAGGAGGCTTTAATTAGATAATTTCCGCGACCCATTCACTTTGCGATTTCGCAAATACACATAGGTACTACTTAATACTGGTTTTTATTTTATTTTATTGCAATTATTTTTACACACACACTTTCGCATTTATAATATCAGTATGGATAGTGCCTAATTTCGTTACTTTATAGCCAATGAGATATCGAGATTTCTTTTTAATCCCGTGGCAATCGAGACAAAAAGTAGCAAATGTATCTACATTCTAAATTCTATCAAAATCCGTGCAGCCGTTCTAGCGCGAAGAAGAAACAACCAAAAATTCTCGTGGGATTCCCGAAAATTGGATCGTGGTTTTCATTGGCGTTGCATAAAAACAATCACGCATTTCATGACTGTAAGCCCAGCGGTTGTTATTTCGAGATGTTATCCCTATTCCGTTACAATATTTCGTAAGAATAGGGGACCAGGGAAATATAGCTACATATTGAATACCTAAGAAGATATTTTCTTAGTAATTTAATGTTTTCTACGCTCAAATTGAAACGCAATAGCGTTTTTTGTCTCTTAAAAATGTGAGTATAAAATCTATTGACATACGACGTTTTAGTCTGTCAAAAGGCTTATTGAGCAAACTTTAATATATTTTTTACTTGTTCTTTGAACACGTCAAAACGCTTATTTGTATGGCAGCGCAGGGTTTTAACGGCTTAATGCTAACAATGCTCTTTATGAAGACAGTCGAAGCTTTTGTAGCGCGCCCGAGGTATAAAGACGTAAAAGCTCTTACACTCTTATTTATTACCTCACTTTATACAACTTTACTCGTAATTTATTATATAATACGTATATTTATGCGGCGTATGACCATGAATGTCGCTGCAAAACATTGTATTTTGATTCTAAATCATATTACATCGTTTTGACGATGCTGCGAGATGTTTTCGAAGAAGCGACATTTCTATGTGGAGAGTTCTGAGAAATATAAGTTTAGCAAACAATGAAATCATGTCAAGGGCCTTTTAGATACATGCTTTATGGAATTTACATGTCTCAAAAACCTGCCTTTTAAATATGTATCTGATTCATAATAATAATCATAATACATTTGTGAAAAACTAGCACTATACCCATACTTTGTCAGCGAAGAATACGTAGAGTTATTAGGAACAAAAGCATCATAAAATATTTACACACGTGTCCATTTTTATCTATTTTGCGTGACAGAGTAATGTCCAAACTCTCATATTTATAATATTATTGGGATCGGTAGGATTCCCACAGGAAGCTTACTAAATTGAAACTAAGTAGCTGTAAATTCTCTTCAAACTTTCCTACATTTTTTAAATATTCTGTTATTTACTTGTATAATCTCGCACCTTAGCGAAAGTTGCAACGAAGTTTTATCCCATATGTAAACAATAATTAATCCAATTATAAAACACGTAAGTACACATACGCCCTTTTGCACGCATGTCACGAGCGAACACCCCTTATTTTTCTACGAAGGGTAAAAATGCCAACGGGTGCTCTTAACAATCATAATTGTTTCACAACACTTGCGTACTCCTCGTTATTTCTACTTCGCTTAAAATAACTGAACCAATAAAAACTTCCCGAGCGAAGCAAACACAATCCCAAAAACTCGGAGGGCTATTCTCTTAATTAATTTGACATCCCAAACGGCTGTGTCGGCGAATAAATCCATTTTGTCGGCGAACAGACCAGGGCAATCATTACAATCGCAATTTGGCGTGATTCGCTACAGGGCTGCCAGATAACTCGAATGGGAATGCTGTAATAGCCGGCCGGCTTACGAATAAATCGCGCTGTTCAAAGTTTTTTTTTTAGATAAAAAGCCGCTGTTAATGTAAAAAATAAAAATAAACGCTTAGTTAATTACTTTAGTGATTGTTGAACTGTTCTGTTTTATTTAAAACTACCTGTACGTAAGATTTATGCACGTTAATTACTTTTAAAATAAATGAACGGTTTTTGAGTAAACGTGAATCATTAATAACTGTTATTACATGTTTTATTCTGTAGAAGGCTGCATAAAGCTCTTTTACAGTGTGTTGCCCAGAACCGTTGATAATATTAAAATAAACAAACTTATAACACCCCTTTTTTGCGTTGGGGGTTAAAAAAACAGAGGCTCAGGTCACCGGTAATTGGATCGTAATTGACCCACTTAATTAAAATCAAAACTTAAGTTTCTAAGTTAAAATTATCACTATGCCGGAAATCATGTCCATCCGTCGCTCCGTTACGACATGAAAGACGGACAAATACGCAAGCATACAAACACACTTTCGCATTTATTATAATACTAGCTTTTGCCCGCGGCTCCACCCGCGCGGTATTCAGTTATCGCGCGCTGTTCCCTCGAGAACTGTGCATTTTTCCGGGATAAAAAGTAGCCTATGTCACTCTCGGGCCCATAAACTATCTCTATGCCAAAAATCACGTCGATCCGTCGCTCCGTTACGGCGTGAAAGAGGGACAAACATACAAACACACAAACACACTTTCGCATTTGTAATATTAGTATGGATGAGTGAGTCTCACGGTAGTTTTATGGTCAAAATAACATAATATTTATGTGTTAAATACATTCTGCGAATCTAACTGACAAACTATAAAATAGTTTAACTCTCATAGTCAAAATACCATAACGGGACTTATCACGCTATTTTTACAAGTAATATTTTCCTCGACGTTTCGGCAACGTTTCAGTAGAGCAGTCTACTCGTGACCACGGCAACTGAAACGTTGCTTGCCGAAACGTCGAGGTAAATATTACTTGTAAAATAGCGTGATAAGTCCCTTTATGGTATTTTGACTATAAAATAGTTTTTTTCCAGGGAAATTAAAAATGTGAAAATTATATCTACCTTCCTAACTACTTTTCAATAATAATGTCACCTAATGTAATGAGCATGACTTGTAAATTAATAAATAAATAAATAAATACAATTTGGCATCCCTTGCAAGTTTCTTTCCCAGAGTTTCACTATTGTCTTCGCTCTTGTATAGCGAGTGGTTTTGCAAATAGACCATCAATGACGTCACTTCTGCTGATATTTTGTTGGTGTTTTAAATTCATTGTGAAACAATAATATTATTCTAGGTCGCGTTTAACTGAATAAGCAATCAGTGTTCATTGAATTTTAAAACGCGCGTAGTTTAAAGCTGAGTGCGTAATACTTTGTTTACCATTATTGACAATTCGAAATTTAAAACTGCGAATTTAAAACACGAAGGGTTCCGTAACATCGAGCAACATTTTAGCATTACATACTCGTATAAAACAAAAAACCTTATGAGACCATTTCTATGTTCGTCTTTTGCCATCTTTATTACCTACTAGCTTTTGCCCGCGGCTCCGCCCGCTTGGTATTCGGTTATCGCGCGGTTTCGGGCCCCTAAACTATATCTATGCCAAAATCACATCGATCCGTCGCTCCTTTACGGCGTGAAAGACGGACAAACATACAAACACACAAACACACTTTCGCATTTATAATATTAGTATCGATTTCTATGTTCGTCTTTTGTTATCTTTATAGTACTTGTAGACTTTATTTGAGGTAGAATTTTGATTGACAAAAAGCCAAAGCACAAATAAAATAAATAGTTCTTAATTACTTATACAGTACGAAAATCGAAGATTGCAGAAATAATGCGAATTATAGTGGCAACAGTAATAATACTGATTCTATGTACAAACGTTTCGATGTATACCCTAATGGAAATTAGAAAAAGATGCAACCCCGTGGCGGACACACAGTTTATCCCTCCAAATAATACTGTGTCCAGCAACTGACTATGGGACCCTAAACAAACTGGACGAGTTTTATTGACAGATCGGCACTGCTCCGATAAAACTTTTTATAATCTGTGCCGAAGTTACGTTACAATGTATTTGACGTGTGACAACATTTTAAATTAATGATTGCAATATTGTTGATTACCATTCTCGTTTACGATTTAATTTTGACGATTGAGTGTATTATTATATGGTATTCAATTTAAAAGTCCTTTCAAATAATTGTTCGGTAAACACTTCAAATTTATTTTCTGTTGCGTGGTACAGTCGTCGACAGTAATATCCTATTGATCAAAGCAATGGGTGGCAATGGGCAGGCCACACAGCTCGAAGAACAGATAAAGATTGAAGGAGAAACGTTCTCCCCTGCAGAAAAGATTCTGAGAGGAGACCTAAATACATGTGCAGGCCGCTGCCAACCGAAGCAACTGGAGGTCTATGGGGGAGGCTTATGTCCAACAGTGGACGTCCTACGGCTGAGATGATGATGATGATGATGAGAGTCTTTCAGGATGACGCGTGCCGTGGATCTTATTATGTTGTCATTATATTATGTCTAATTTTGACAAAATCACGCGTCTTCGTGGATGGCACTAGGTACCTACATAATATGTAACCAAACCATCTACCCTGTGGCTATATACAACCATAAAGTAACTATTTGTGCCTTTGACTGTACTAAGGTACTTATTTTTTATTCACCACCCACCGATTTCGTTGACCTCTTGAAATATCATAATTGGCTTATCATGGCTATAAAACATTAAACTTTTTGATTGGATCGTTTTCGTTCATACGGAAACGACCGAGCACTCATGCGTATTGTCTTTAATTGGCTGCCATACACGGCAACTGAATCGTTATTTTTCCCCGAGGTTCTCCGAATGCTTCGCTCGCCGAACGGATCGTTCACCGAACCGATATCCATCGTTCGGCTAAATGCATTCATTGAGCGCGTCACGATTCATTACAATGGGAATAAATTAACCGAGTCAACCGTAAACCGTGAACTGTGATTAATCGTTTAAGAATGAAACAACGAAGTTTATTTAAATAGTCAAGTAGAGCACCTACCTACACAGATGTAATGAATAATCCTATCAAAACATAAATGTGAAATGAGAGCCAAGTTTACTAGCCTTGATTGTTGACTTTAACGACAAAAGAAGTGAGATCTAAATGGGTGCCAAGTGCCAAGATGCCAAGTGCAATGGTTAGTCCTGAAATTATTTTATAACAACTTAAAATAACTTAGGATAATACATTGAAGCCTAAGGTAGGACTTGGCTAGTTCTCATATACGGATTAATATAAAGTGCCTACTAAAACAGTCATGGAAGAGACCTATGTTAGATGGCTAGTTTCTACCAGCAAGCCAAATTTTCTGAAGATTAAAATAAGAACTTACAGCTTTAAAACTTGCGAAGGCTAATATAATTCGTACATGAACACTAGCCTAGTCTAGTCCTTAGGCGGCCCCTAAACGGACAATTATATTGTGCAATATCGCGAATTGTGCAATATTATTGACCGTTTAGGGTTAATATTGAAGATTGCACAATGATTGACCAAAAGTTTGAGCTAGTTTAATTTTTATTGGATTACTAATGTATGGCCAAAAAACTTTTCCCAAAGTATCACATCCCAAAAAAATTTACCCAAATTATCATTTGGCAAAAAAACATTTGGCAAAAAAACTTATCGCAAATTTACAGTTAATAAATTTTTATTTGGCAAATTATTGTTTCGCAAATAATTACTTAGTCATGTTTCATATTGCCAAGTAATATTTGGTAAAATGTATCGTTTGGCATAATGTACTCTTCCCAAAATATCGCATGACATAATAAATAACCTACTTTTCTGGGAACAGTTCGTTTCTGTGGAGGGGCGCAGTTCTAACCTAACCTAACCTACTTTTCTGGTAGCAGTCCGTTTTCTGTGGGGGACGCAGTCTAACCTCTTCTACTTTTCTGATAGCATTTCGTTTCTGTGGAAGACACAGTTCTAAAATAAGCTACTTTTCTGGTAGCAGTTGGTTTGTGCGAAATTTCATTTTGAACAAACATTTTTTTGGAATACAATATTTGCCAATATAAAACGTTTGCTTAATAAACGTTTGTCGTAATAAAATTTGACAAACTAAAATTATGCCAAATGATAATTTGACCAAATGAATAAAATGCGAAATATAAATATGCCAAAGATTCGTTTGGGAAATGAAACTATTGCGATAAGCTTTTTGGGAAGTGAAATTTGGCGAAAAATAATTTGGCGAAACGGCAGTACACCATTTTTATTGCACCATATTTTTATATTGCATCGTGTAGGGTCAGTATTGCACAATATTAAGTACTATACTGAACACTAAAACATTGTGCAGTTTGTATTATTGTGCAATACAATTGCTCGTTGGGATTCAGAGCGCCTTTCAATCTTATTGTGCAATAAAAAGTATTGTACAATGTTATTGTAGGTCTAGGGGCCGCCTGAATCCAAACGAGCAATTGTATTGCACAATAATACGAACTGCACAATGTTTTCGTGTTCAGTATAGTATTGAATATTGTGCAATACTGACTCTACACGATGCAATATAAAAATATGGTGCAATAAAAATTAAACTCGCTCAAACTTTGGTCAATCATTGTGCAATCTTCAATATTAACCCTAAACGGTCAATAATATTGCACAATTCGCGATATTGCACAATATAATTGACCGTTTAGGGACCGCCTTAATGTTGTGTTACATTGAACGTAAACCATCGCCTAATAGCGCTAACATTTCAATTTTTTCATTGGCATAACCGACCCAGTCAGAAGAAAAATTTTAGCCGCAAAAATAATAAATATCTCATACATTAAACATGAAGTTATAAAAAAAAACATACATATTTATTCAATAACAACCGATGGTGATCAACTGATTTTAAACATGTCTAACACTGTTACATAAAACATGTGTGTTCAGTTATGCATGATTCTGAAAACATAGCGCATCTGTATAATCTCAGATAATAAACATATTATAAGTGTAGAACACGGCATAAGTCCTGACAGGGGACTTGCTAATCTTCCGAATTAAAAACTATCCTGTCCTTCCCTGGGTCTCAAACTATACATACCCACCAAATATCATTTTATATCGGTTCAGAGTACCGTTACCATTTCGCAAAATTATCGCTCCCGAACTTAGTGCCGTGCGGCCGACATCGAGTCGCGCACCCGGCTGCTTTCCTGCGGTTTTCCTGCAATCTGCGCTTGAGGGGTGGGGTAACTCGAACCGGTGCGGGGCGGAGCGTGGCCATTCTGTACATTAGTACTATTACATATTCTGTCCTACTAAAAGTCCCCGTGTATAAAATTTTGCACATGGTGTCCAATCAAATGTCATTTATTTCTTATTGAACTGGGTAGAAAACGAGCAAGTAGATCTCCTGATGGTAAGAGATCACCACCGCCCACCACACCTGCAACACCAGGGGGATTGCAGATGCGTTGCCAACCTAGAGGCACCACCTGCAACGGAAGTATCGATTATTTATTAAATTCTTACATTTGACTGACACATCACATCCCGTAAGCCGAGAACATTCCCAGTAAATATTAATGGGGTCTCAATAGAAATTCAAAGTGTGTTACTGGAAGACGCGAGGCCGGCGGCAGGGTCGTCGCCCCCCGCCAGTGATAAGCGATACGGGCTTAAAACCTCGCCTGTGGCCAAATTTACACCATAAGCCCAGAATAGATAATAGTATAGGTGAAAAACTTAAGTAAAGAACCTGTTGTATGTAGTAGTAACTTGTCCATATAAACAAATTGACGTTCCAAATTCGCAAAATGACTTAAGCTCCATATCAATTCTGTGCACCACTACATACAACAGGTCCTTTACTTAAGTTTTTCACCTATACTTGCAAATCTTAAATTTCATGTAAATTCTCATAAAGGCATAATAAAGGCATTTAAAAATGTAGTAATGCAATGCGTGAGTTCTTTGATAAGTAGTCTATGTTTATTGGTTTCTGTGATTAAAATTAATAACATTAAAACTAATGCACTAAATTATAAACGTGTAAGCCAGTCTGTTGGCATAATGTGGCGATCTTATGACTGTATAACTCTAAGACCTTGATTGGAACCCACTATTAACAAATAAAATATTTCATTTCATGAAAATATACCAATCCAATTAACCAATACATCAGTCAAACATCTTAAAAATATTATAGTTTAGTATGAAAGGGAATTCTGTGTCTATTCGTACTAGATTCGTACGCTAAAAAACCTATATCATCATCATCATCATCTCAGCCGTAGGACGCCCACTGTTGGAGATAGGCCTTCCCCATAGACCTCCAGTTGCTTTGGTTGGAAGCGGCCTGCATCCACCGTGAACCGCGGCTTTAACCAGGTCATCCGTCTATCTCGTTGGTGGAAAAAATCTATATAATTTAATCTTAAAGTCTTCATAAACTTTTTGTATGCTTGGAAAACTTTTCATTAATCCTTTTAAAATCTATTCATGTAATGATCATTTTTAGGGTTCCGTGCCTTTTTTTTTTCTTTCTTTCTTCTAAAAACGAAAAAAAAGTGTTATAGGATCGCTTTTGTTTCCCATCTACTTATCTGTCAAGACCTTAATTTGGTGGGGGTATCGAAATGAAATATTTCAGTCAACGTAATCAAAGGTAAAGTGTTTCCATACAAATTGCCGTAACCGAAAAAACTATAAGGTCCGGTTATCCTAGAAACTTAATTTCATACCATTAGCCAAATACGTGGTCTAAAACCCTAAAGTCGACAAGTTTGCTTGTCAAAACTCGACTTTAGCAACAAATCAATTTGATAGGAACTTGTTTAAAAATTGGTAGATCACTTATTTGGCCTATGGTACGAATGTAGCTCTCATAGCAAATCTAATAACAAAAATCTGAAAATCTTATTTTTGTGAAAAATTAACAAAATTAACTAAGTATGTAATTAATGTGCCGCCTATGAAACAGCTTAGACAAAAATGTATTTATTAACAGACCTCAACGTCACAGTTTAAATATAATTTTTTGTGTATGGCTCGGTCAATGTACGCCTTATTTAAACATCTCCGCGCGTGTTTATCTTTAATGAATATATTGTATGTTTCTTTGCTAAGTCTACATCTCTTCAAACATAGTTCGTTACACATTAATTTCAATTTAGTGCTGGCATTTGTAGTGCCTATACTATACCGGCATAACGACCGAAATTTTCATAAAATAATATACGAATACACTTGGGAATTACCGAGGACTCTATTAGGAGTTCTTCTTGTTTAAGTGCCACTCCATTACTGATGGTTGGTATTTGGCTAGCTTTATCATTCGCTTTAGAACGCCAAAATTAACGACAGCTCGTGACTTGCATTTTGCGTTTCGAGCAACTTTCGCGGTGTCGTCAGTCCACCTATAGTGGAAGTTCTACCAACGCTTCTTTTTCCGGTTCGTAGTCGCCACTTAAAGACCTCTACCCGTGTCGCGATGCAAAGCGACAGATGATGATGAAGAGGTAAAGAGAGGAGGCGTTCAAGAGGTTTATTAAATGTAAGATAGAAGGCACTTGGGGATACAAAAACGAACTTAATATAAAAACTAATAAATTCGGAAGTTGTAAAATAAGCTAAGAGTTGTAAAAGTTGTAGGACTTACAATTTATGCCAATAAATTTCCTTATAGGGTTAAGTAAACTGATTTTAAGTGTGAAGTAAAACTGGTTATAAAAACACTGTAATTCACTGGACTGTGAGAAGTGAGAACTGTTATAAATAGTGATTTAATGTCAAAACGACAAGATGTTTAGCACGTCTTTATATTACGGCTGCTGAGCTGAGCATGAATTTTACATAATAACAAAGTGATGAATTTGAAAGTACAGTGAATATTCTAAAATTTAAATTTAAATTGAATTTTTTAAATGAACCAAAACATGAAATGAGGAAGAGGTTAACAATAGGCTTGATCACCCTTGTTACGCCCCAACGATTAGTTCTTCGAGCCATGCAGCTCTTAGTTCTTAGTTCTTTGGCAAACCGTAGTCCTGATTCTACCACACAAAACTCCGGTCATAGCTTAACTAATTTGACTGTACACCTCAGCAACAAAGTTAGCGTGATGTCTCGATAAGCCGGAGCACTCAGCATTAGAGGCGATCCTCTTACTGTCGCGGTGGAGTAATCCGCCATTAATACAGGACACTAAGCGTCTCGGCAGCTCTTGAGCCATACAACCATCTGATCACGTATTTATCTTACTTTGTCTGAAGCCTTTACCTACGGTTCTCTCGCTTAAACTGTTAGATCTGGCTGTCGAAATGGAATATCGGTAGATTACTACAAAGTCTCACGGGAGTTTCTAAAAATTATATCGTTGTCGAAACGTACAAAATTCCGTGTTGCTAATCTTAGCGGTTAAGATTTTGAGATTCTATATGAATCCCGTGGTTGGTATGTGAATAAAAAAGTAGCTCATGTGATAACTACTTTAGTCATTTTAGCGTTGAATAACAATCACACACATGTTAGCAGTCAAAGTCAAAGCCAAAATATCTTTATTCGATTTAGGCTATAACAAGCAAACAGCAAACAGCAGCAGTAATCCGGTCAATATAATTTAATATAACAAGCACTTCATGAATGTCAAAAAACAATTTACCACCTCTACTCTACTACCACAGCTAGCTCTGCAGTGGCCGTGGTGGCCGAGTGGTTTGACCTGTGGCCTCTCGAGCAAAGGATCGTGTGTTCAAACCCCAGCCCGCCAATCTTTTCGCAAGTTTTTCGAAATTCATGTGCGGAATTACATTTGAAATTTACCGCGAGTTTTACGTGAAGGAAAACATCATGAGGAATCCTGCACACACTCTGAGAAGGCCTGTGCCCAGTAGTGGGACATAGGTATATAGACTGGGACGATGATGATGATGACATGTTAGCAGTCCTGACTAATACATAATAGTTGTTAATTTTAGCACCATTGCGATACATTGGCGTAATACAAACGACCAAAACTGTTTGTCAGGTTCGGTGATCCAGTTTGTAGGACAGCTTTGTCTGTTTAGATTTTTACATGTGCGCAGGAATTTCATGTTTCAACTCAACTCACTCTTATGGACTCACTAACAAAATTAGTGTCTGCGTAAGTATTAAATTCGTTATAAGAAAACTCTTCGATTTAATCCGTTTATCTAAATTGTACAAAGTTGCTGGTTTCTCATAGAGAGAGTACAAATCCTAATAATATTCCGGGCAGCCCGCCGTCGGATTTGTGCATTATTCATTACATACAATAAATCCGAGTCTCGGTGCTGCGGCATGCCTCCACGACTATCGTTGTAGTTGCTATCTCTTGCTAATACATTATCATGTCAAATTAGTAGGACGTCCTCAGACTCGGTGGTGCAATGATCTTCGCAGGGTGGCTGGCAAGAGCTGGATGAGAGTGGCCGAGGATCGTGCTCAGTGGCGTGCCATGGGAGAGGCCTATGTCCAGCAGTGGACGAACATAGGCTGATGATGGTGGTGGAGATATAACTCAACGATCTACTATAAAAAAAACGGCCAAGAGCGTGTCCGAAGCACCCAAGATAGGGTTCCATAGCGTTACGAAGAAATCAAGTTCTATTTTTCTAAAGATTTTGTGTTTTGTGGAGAACCTTCCAAGTTTACTTACTGTTAAACTAGTAATAATTCTCAAGAAAACTTAGCCGTTAGTTTGCCTTGTTAAATTTGATATAGGTAGTCTCTGAGTAAAGCCGCGGACGGACGGACAGACAGACATGGCGAAACTATAAGTGTTCCGGTTTAACCATTTTGGCTACGGAAACCTAACAAGTGTGTCGGATCGCAGGGTCTCGTACTAACATGCAACAAATATTAAGTACCTAAGTTTTGGTCGACTATAACAGAAAGCTGTTTTTAACCCCCGACGCAAAAAGAGGGGTGTTATTAGTTTGACTGCTATGTGTGTCTGTCTGTGGCACAGTAGCTCTTAAACGGGTAGACTGATTTGAAGACATTTTTTTATTTATTTTAAATCAGGTTTCATAGCTAGATGGTTCTTAGACATGTTTTATCAAAATCGCTTGAGCCGTTTTTGAGATATTGAACTTCAAAGTGACAAAGTCGGGGGTTTTCCAACTTTATGTTGGTTAGGTTAGGTTACGCGATTCTGAAACGAGTCAGCTCACCGCTATACAATGTCAACTTGAAATTCTATTCTAAGGGATGACATTTTGTATTGCAGAATTAACCATGGTAACATACTATTGCAAAACAGGGTCACTCGTTAGTTTATAAAGGCTATAGTTATGATTTCTTTTAAAAACTTTCAAGCCCACGGCTTGGAATGAGTCCCGACTTTCAAACATTAAGTAACTCAACAGAGTTCTAGACTAACTAAACTTGTTTTATGCTTTACGTCTTTATCTAAAGTTTTTAAGGCGTATTTTATTTAATTAAGTAATTCCTTTTGAGGTACGGACTACGGAGCCCTAAAAAACAGTGTTTCTTTTGAAACAGCCGCTCGATCGTACTGGCGATTTCCATGTGAAAGTAAAAGGTAAGATAAAGGAGTGTAAGATAAGTATTGTGCAAGCATTTAGCCTTTAGCCCCGCGATGGCTGATAAGGATTACTATAGTCTGTGCTGGGTCTCTGCAGATAAACTTACGGAGTTGCCTGATAGCAAAAGGGCAGGCTTAATGCGCTTGGCACACGAGAGCTCGCTGGCAGACTATACGTCTACAAAACAACAAATTTTCGTGTCAGTTGTTGTCACGTGAATAAGGATGTTGACACCACCAATCAACTGACGTACTGTTTATGAGCTGTCAAAACACAATTCTCCCATAGAGTTTCAATGGAAATAGCGAATTATGACGTCATTATCCGGCAACTCAATCAACTACTATTTATTAGTTTTAAAGCAACAAAAAATCTAATTTTACAGTAAATCGAAAATTAATCTGGTTTTCAGGACTAAAATAAAGCGTTTTTTTACTGGAGTTGTGCCTAATAATTATTTTTTAATGGCGTCATCATCCCTATTGCGTCTGACTTCATAAAAAACAAAAGATTTTCGTATGCGTCAGATAAAATTCGACCCCATTTCTGCTGGCATAAATCGTTTTTTTTTTGTGTGAAGAATTAATAATTACTAAGTAAATAGAAAAGTTCTGGAATGGTGCTCGCGGATCGGCAAGCGCAGCAAGATGGACCAATGACCTGGTTAAAGCTACGTGTAGTAGGATACAGCCCGCTTCCCGCCGCATTTCGCAT
The DNA here is from genome assembly GCA_037349165.1 of Choristoneura rosaceana. Classification (NCBI taxonomy): domain Eukaryota; kingdom Metazoa; phylum Arthropoda; class Insecta; order Lepidoptera; family Tortricidae; genus Choristoneura; species Choristoneura rosaceana. The sequence continues at coordinate 306,503 of JAZBNJ010000044.1, forward strand.
CGCCGCCCGATTTTTGTCGACAGAGGTTTTTCTGAAGCGGTGGTAGATTTTTTGACATTTATAAGTGCTTCTTCTTCTCTTTTAAAAAATGGCTTTCTGTCCTTATTAGGACAATTTCGCCAGTGTCAAGGTACTCTCTTTGTGAGAGACGTTGTTCGGTAGCCGTAGTTATTGCAACTTGATAGTAAAATTCCAGAAACCACGTGGAGACAACCTGCGCATTAAAAAATGTCAGACACGAGAGCAATATAGAATTTTATGATCACTGTTCACTGTTAAGCTTAATCGCCTCATACATAAAACACTATCAAAATTATACTTCAACCAGCCAAAAAAACAGAAATAGCAAAATTATATATTGACTACATCCGCCATTTTCGAATGCCACAAATCGAATCCTATAAGTGCTTTTTATTTGAATAATTATTTTGACTTTGACTTGATTTTGCCTCAAAGTTTAAATATTTAAGTACGTATTTTTTACAAGCTTTTACTTAGTTTCACCTATCCCGTTGTCTGTCTGTCTGTCTGTAATCAAATGTTGCAAGTTAAATTCGACCAATTTCCAGTAGTTGGATTGACTTCAAATTTATATTCGATTTGATTGACTTCAAAGTATACACTTGTAAATTGCATGACAATACAATAACCTGGTAGTGACATCCTGGTATTCCGGCCAAAATCGTCTCCACCGGACGGAACTCTTGAACGTTTAACGGCATCGGCTTGAAATTTGGTATTCAAACATAATTTAGGTGATTATACAAGTACAGTCAACAAAAACTACAGTCAACAAAAAATGCTTGCATTAAAAATGATTGTTTTACCAAAAACTTATTGGAAAGGAAAAATAAGAATAAGAACATCGGTAGGTATAATTTTATATTCCAGTGCTTACATTACAAGTATGACAGCTGACGTCCCCATGTCCGTAGCATTTCATTCCGCTATTCCACCCCAAAGAACATGACAAGATTTCCACTGTAATTAGTCGGTATCAATCAAGCCTCTATGCCCAGTAATTTGCCGTAAAATGATAAGCAGTAATCAGTAATTGAGGGCCCATTACACGTACCTACCATGCCGAATGTACAACCTGCGACAAAACACTGCATTTTCTACACGTAAAGTTCCACACGCAACTGTATTGACTAGGGAATAAGAGTGACTCTTTTGCGCGTTTCGTCCGTGTCGTAACAACAGTCTTCTGCTAGCTGTACAAGCAATTACTATGTCTCAAGCCATTTTCAACTTGAATCGTTTGACGAGAAGGTTGGAATCTGGCTTGTGTCGTATTAAAATAGTCGATTTATAGTGAATAGTATCTTATTGCTAAGTTATGACAATGTAGCGGGTTCGCAATTGTAAACCTTTCTATTGTATCGCGATCAATAACAGTTTTTGTGGGACACAATGAAAATAATTACAGATTCGAATAAATAAAAAGATAAGTTCACAATGATTGTGTTTCTATTTACAAAGATAGTTGGAACTCTTTTAAACTCTAAATTAATGTCTATTCATATACAATACCAGTGATTCGGGCCACTCGGTTGTGGAACTCCCCTGCTGATAGGCGTAGGTAAGGCCTGCAAAGTCGTTGCCTATCTTTAAATCTATGCTTAGGGAGCACTATCTCTTATCTTCCGTGTGAATGTTATAGTTATTATATTTATTTGTTGCTGTTGTTGTATGTTTGGTTAGTTCTATGTATTTTTAATTATAGATCTAATCTGCTGTAAATGCACCAGCTACTAAAGTCTTATTTGTTTCTTGGAAATTGGTTGCCTGGAAAAGATTGCTCTGAAGCGATAAGCTCGCCTTTTCCTTACCGTGGCAAATCTCCATTTTTTTTTTCATTCGACTGTATAGCGAATGAGCAGTGAGTCTGTTAAGAGATTACCACCGCCCATAAACATCTGCAACACCAGGGGGATTGCAGATGCGTTGCCTACCTAGAAGCCTAAGATGGGATACCTCAAGTGCCAGTAATTTCACCGGCTGTCTCTACTCTCCACGCTGCAAGCACTGCTATTTCATGACAGGATTACCGAGCAAGATATGCCTATGTTTTCTGTACCTACTGCTTACAGTGTTGGTATTCACTAAAGAGTTATTGTATTGTATTGTTTTAAGAAATAGTTTTGCAATAGGAAATAGAAATTAAAATATTTACAAGCGTGGCCGCCTTTTGATCACGTCGTAAGTATGAAATGTTCTCCATTTACATGTTTTCTGTATTGCTTACTGTGTTACATGCAAGAAAAGTCATTGTATGTCATTATTATTGTAAATATCACATTAACGTTATTTGTGTCTAATCTTTAACCCTTAAAAAGCTAGAGGCGATTTAGCGACCACATGTTCGCTTGGAAATTCAACCTTGTCCTATTAGCTATAAGGCCTATAAGTTACAATATCTATTGTAATTATTGAAAGTGCTACTAGCTTTAAAAATATCCTTTGCAGATATTCGATAGCTGCTTTTGATCCTGTGGTAATATGCTCCAATAGATGGGGCCTTATTAACGGTTAATCCATACAGCAAAATATATCAGCATATCGCCGTGGTGACCTAGTGGTTTGACCTATCGCCTCTCAAGTAGAGGGTCGTGGGTTCAAGCCCCGGCTCGCACCTCTGAGTTTTTCGAAATTCATGTGCAGAATTACATTAATTTCATTTCATTTTATTTCATTTCATTTCATTTCATTTCAATTACATTTGAAATTTACCACGAGCTTTGCGGTGAAGGAAAACATCGTGAGAAAACCTGCACAAACCTGAGAAGCAATTCAATGGTGCCTGTGAAGTTCCCAATCCGCACTGGGCCCGCGTGAGAACTATGGCCCAAGCCCTCTTATTCTGAGAGGAGGCCTGTGCCCAGCAGTGGGACGTATATAGGCTGGGATGATGATGATGATGACATACAGCAACAGCAGTTCAATGAATGATGCACGATATTTATTAACCTCATGATATATAACTACTTCGCGATTTATTATTCGTATATATTTTATCATTTCCCTTAGTTACGTCATAAGTTGAGCATGCTTTTACCAATTAATTAATATTTTTTAAAGTTTTCTAACACTTAGTAGAAGGTTCTTCCGTGATTCTTAAGGAAAAAAATTAGAAAAGTTGTGGAAAAAATTATAAAATTTAAGAAAACTTAACGACATATGTAAACTTTTTTCTAATATAACTTTAGTGCGTTAAATTGCTATCGCTACGATTAAGTAGAGACATGAAATTCAGCGCGAGTTTTTTGGACATTTCCACGGGAAGTTTTGCAAAATACCAGAACTTACACTTAATGTTTACGTGCACTGCGAGCGAGCAAATGCTAGTTTCTAAAAAAGTTATACACTCGCAAATAATAGTCTTTGACTAGTGTGTGTTGCCATTGATGACACACGGATCTGAGACGTGGGCGCTAACGATGGGTCTCATGAGGAAGCTCAAAGTCACTCAAAGGGCTATGGAGATTATCTGCGGAATAGAATCAGAAATGATGATATCCGCAGTAGAACTAAAGTTACTGACATGGCCCGAAGAAATACGAAACTGAAGTACTGAAGCATATGCTCGCAGGACTGATGGCCGATGGGGTCAAAAGGTTCTCGAATGGCGTCCGCGGACCGGGAGACTAGCTCGCGGGATCGCGGTGGATGCAAAAATCACGAGACTGGTCTGAGTGGAGAGCCTCGGGGGACGCCTATATCCAGCAGTGGACGTCTTTCGGCTGACATAATGTAATGATGACTCACAAATAACGTAACTGAATACATGACAAATATATCGAGTTATTCCATAAGTGTTTGAACCGGATAAATAACCCAAACAAATAGTTTAATGTTCCAAGAACTTCCTGGCAAACGGAGCGATTTTAGTATGTACATCGAAACACAACAATTTGCCTACTCTTACAATAACATGTCCTGAATCTAATTAACTCAACCCACGAACGGAAAATAACAAGCAAAATGACTGTCTATCTGTTGAGATGAAGGAAAACTAGTTAAATGCTATAGACATTTGCATTTACATCCAAGACATTAAGAAGCAATATGGGAATTTGTAATTGGGTCGTTATCAAATTTTGTGTCGGTAAAAGATGTCCCAATTTAAAAACAAACTGTTTTCGTTTACGCTACCTATTTCCTGCAGTTATTCCGTTAACAGGAGCAAATAATTAAAGCATAAATCTTACTCATCAAGTTATGGAGCTCCGTATCCATAACCGAAACTGTCGAATATCAGAGATAAAAAAACTATCCGTAACCGTAACCGAATCCGATAGGTATAAAAAATTCGGATAGTTTCGGATAGGCGGACGGACTCCAAATTTACACTAAGTACATTAAAAATCCAATATCTGTAACCGAAACCGAAACTATCGGATAATCCGTAATAATTTAACATCCGTAACCGAAACCGAAACCGGTATTCTGTTTGGCATATAAAATACTAGCTTTTGCCCGCGGCTCCGCCCCCGTGGTATTCGGTTATCGCGCAATATTCCTCGGGAACTGTGCATTTTTCCGGGATAAAAGTAGCTTATGTCACTCTCTTGCCCATAAACTATCTCTATGCCAAAAATCACGTCAATCCGTTGCTCCACACAAATATACAAACACACTTTCGCATTTATAATATTAGTATGGATCCGTATCCATATCCAGATCTGAAATGTTATATCCCTGGTACTCATCAAACAGAACGTAGTGCAAGGGCGGGTTTGAATCCGACGTTCCTATGCAAGAGACAAAATAGATCAATCCACTTGGCTACCATGGTTCTACTACACTATAATCGTGATCGTAGTAAACCTTTAACCAGGTCAAAAGAAGGTTATACCGCGCTAGGATTCTCAGAAACAAGCCAAATGTAAACGAATCCGACGACACGTCGTTTGGGCCCGGGGCGTTGTTTACACAGAACTTTGGAGATACACCACGTTTTCGTCAAGATTAGACACGTGCAGGATTCATTTTAAAACGTCCAAACTTAAAACAGCGTCTGCAGGATGTTAAGACGAAATAACTTCGGTAATGTTTTCGACCATCTCACTTGGATCGAAAAAGTTACCAAGGCGGTGATTTGAGAACTAGCCAGTCCGGATAAGCTTCATTTATTACCCGGCTGCCCGAAGGAGGGTTCATTTTTTTTTTATATTTATGCGTCATTTTTTTAATTGAAAGTAGGTTTTCGAGCGATGGTTCTTAGACGTGTTTTATCAAAATCGGTTCAGCCGTTTTTGAAATATTGAACTTTGCAGTGAGAATGTCGGGGGTTTTCCAACTTTTTGTTGGTCAGGTTATTAAAAGACTTACACTGACTGACCCGCCAACAAACAATAAGCAATAAATAATAGACGGCTAAACAATATGTGTTATTCCAGACGCCCAGCTACATACATACCAAATGTCAAACCTCAAAGCCCAGCGGTTGTTATTTAGAGATTTTATCCCTATCCCGTGCGAGTATCGGGAAAAAAAGTATCCTATGTTTTAATCCAGGTTATAAACTAACTTTTTGCCTTATCCAAATCTGTACAGCCGTTTCAGCGTGAAGAAGTAACAAACATAGTCACTCACTCACTCACTCACAAACTTTCGCATTTATAATATTAGTAGGAAGTAGGATAATATTAGTAGGATTCTTTCAGCAACATTTTGTTGGCATGCTAATTGGTTTAGTGTCTACGCTTGACTTGCATGTCGAGCGTTTTGTCATGACCTCAATGATGACGGATCTAAACGACCATTTGCAGTCCCGCATCACGACTCTACAGCTTAAAGGACTCATGAGCACGTTGCGATAAAAAACCCGCCAAGAGGAGCCGGGCAAGCGCAGTTTCAGGTTCTTTTTTTCATCATAATCTCAGAATGAGAGGGCTCTTTTTTAACCCCTGCTTTGTTGCTGGTTTTTATAGGCAGTATAAGCTCTTTCGTATAATATCTTCTTATTTAAGAGTTACACCATCTTTTAATAGCATAATCATGTCATCAACATAACCAATCTGCATTGCTCCATAGGTGTCATACTCGTACAAGGAGCAGATTCACACTTTGATGAAGGTTCGAGCGAGTCCGATATATCTAGCTTTATGTATACTCTAAGGATATATCGGACTCCCAGAACTTCCTCACCAAAGGGGCCTTCCTTCTCACGCCTTCTCGTTAGTACTATTATAAATTCTGTGGTTACACTCTTGTCTGTGTAGTCGATAATAATCCGTATTAATATGCGGAAAATATTCAATACTAGACCTTACTTGCGGTTTCGCACGCGCAAACCTTTAACAGTAGTGCACACCAGCATTAATATCTGCCTCAGTGGAGCGTGCAAAAATATCTGACACGTCCTTCCGGCCCTAGGAATAGAGTCGTACCAGATATTTATGCACGCTTTTTGTGTCAGATATTGGTGCTGGTGACTGTACCTGTTTGTATATAAATAAATAAATAAATATCATGGGACACTTGACACCAATTGACCTAGTCCCAAACTAAGCGAAGCTTGTACTATGGGTACTAGGCAACGGATAAACATACTTATATAGATAAATAAATACTTAAATGCATATTAAACATCCAAGACCCGAGAACAAACATTCGTATTATTCATACAAATATCTGCCCGGCCGGGATTCGAACCCGGGACCTCAAGCTTCGTAGTCAGGTTTTCTAACCACTTAGCCATCCGGTCGTCATATGTATAAAACCAGTTTGTTGGCGTGAAGTGAAGCCAAAACTCTCAATTTTTAACTGTGCCGCAGCCAAGTAGTCGTGGCTGAACTATAAGGGTTCTGCTTGGCCATTTTTACTACGGAACCCTAAAAGATACCCAGTTTCGTAGTAACGACACGACAGGTCTAGCTACACAGCTGCTAAGCAGAAGCGCTAAGACGGACGCAAAACGACTTTTTCCTAGAACAACATATCAACACTCAACACTGACCGAGTGCATCATAAATTAAATACAGAATACCGGGTGTGGCTTGTAATACGAGCAAATAATTAAAACATAGATCATACTCGTCAAAATGAACAACATCGATTTAGCGACTTTAAAAAATAATTAGTTTTTTTAATATTTGGCAAAATGGCAAAAGCGGAACCCTTCTAGTTTCGCCATGTCTGTCTGTCTGTCCGTCCGTCCTTACTCAGGGACTATCAATGCTAGAACGCTGTAATTTTGCACGAATGTATATGTCAACTATGCCAAATTCTACACTATTAAAAATTGTACACTAAAAAAATAAAATACGTCTCGATCGTGTTCGCATTAAAATCTAAATTGTATGGAAACACGAACATCGCAAACGTTCCACTAGAGGCACTGTTCGCGTTTCCGTACAAATTGAGATTTTAACGCGAACGCGATAGAGACGTATTTTGTAACCGAAAACTTCCACTAGGGGTACTGTTTGACGAGTACGATCCATGTTTTTAATTATTTACTCGTATACAGGTCACACCGGGTATATGCACGTTAGTTACATGAATAATATTATCGTCAAAGTCAAAGTCAAAATCTCTTTATTCAATTTAGGCTTTAACAAGCACTTATGAATGTCAAAAAATCTACCACCGGTTCCGAAAAACCTCCGTTGAGAAGAATCCGCCAAGAAACTCAACGAGGTATTTTTTTAACTACAGGTTCACAATATTTATAAATGATATCTACTTGTATATACATTACAAGTATTTAACACAGCTTTATTTTTAACACAGTAGGTTCGCTATTTGAAGGGATCGCTTATGCGGATCGGAATTATTTCCAAATATCCCTCATTATTGTCCTTATTATTATCCCTCATATCGTGTCATTTAATATGAACTACATTAATTACTTTGCGGAAACATAAGGTAAAACGAGAAGGGATATGTTATCGCTCTCGATATTATTGCTGGCATTAATTATGTAATTACCATATTTTGGCAAGGAGCTGGGGCCGGGTATAATTTGGCGGAACCGGTGTGAAACGAGGTTAACCATTGCTTTAATTAAAGTAAAAGTTATTATAATTACCCCGTATAAAGTGTATCAGTTTACATATCTATACATATAAATCAGGCTGTCACAAATTGTATTTTACAAGCTTTTATTTTATGGTTTTTACTTAATTAACAACATACTCGTACCTGGGCCAATCAACTATTTTACCAACACTTTGGGCGTCTCCTGCGTTACCAAAATTATCTCTGGCGTTAGCAAAAAATCGTACTTCCAACACAGATATTTCACGGTATAATAGCTTAAACTTACGTAGGATGGCATATATTGATGTACACCATCTATTAAATTACAGAAAAAACATGTTTACTTCCAAAAATCTGCAATTGTTTGCAAAATGTCGCGGACAGATTAGTGTCGGTAAAAAAGTTGATTGGCCCACCTACCGATAGTTAAATTATATTTTTTGTATTATTATTGGGTAATTTAGTTTCTGGGTAAAAATATATTACTATTCTGTTTAACCCGTTAGTTATTATTAGAAAAATTAGACATGGCATTTTTTCTCGTGCTAACTAAACAAAAAATAACACAGTTGAAGCGCGTCAAAGTTCGGGAGAGGGGCTCGTGACGTGCTAAAAAGTCTCACAGGCGTGAGTTCACGCAGACTTCAACTGGCTATAACCACTACATGTTCTTATCAACAAGTTTTTTCGCAAGCAGCATAGATTTTTTTTGTGATTACCTATAGCCTAAATAAATTGCATAAATAAATATTGATTGTTTGTTTGTTTATACTCTTTATTTTGCAATCATTCTAACTTTCAATTTTTCGTTGACCATAAAATATGCACTTCACCTTCTGAAATATAAAGAATAATATCAACTTTTACGGACATCTTTGAGAAAACTATTAAAATTTGTACATAAATACAGCCATAAAAATAGTACCTAGGTAAATAGTAACAGTAATAGGTAATTGCGAAAGTATGTTGTTGTTGGAGGTTGTGTGTTATAGGGGAAGCTGTTCTACCTCGGACAGTTTTTCTTTTTTTGATTTTTAGAAAAATAACTAATTATGGAATACACGCCAGATATGAAAGTATGTAAAGATACATCATTAGGCTATGTTATTCGGTAAAAAATTAAGTACCCGGTCCACCTTTTTCACGACCACGGTCTTCAGTCCCTGTATATCGAGTACAACTGTAAATCATTAAAAACTGTTATTGTAACAAATGTTGATATTTCAGCCGCCATTGGGCTGGGAACTCCGTATTTGCGTAATAGCCCACACGCGCCGGCGCCGCAGAGCTATCAACAAGAGGAATAGACATGTCCACAAGATAAAAGCGTTAGGCCTTCTCGCCAAAAGAAAAAAAATGTTTTACAATGTACGTCCTTAAAAAGTACTTCTTTAAACGAGTGTGAATAACCTAACCAACAAAAAGTTGGAAAACCCCCGACTTTGTCACTTTAAAGTTCAATATCTCAAAAATGGCTGAACCGATTTTGATGAAACATGTCTAAGAACCATCGCTAGAAAACCTGCTATCAGATAAAAAAACATTTAAGGGCTACGGTGCCACAGACAGACACACATAGCGGTCAAACTTATAACACCCCTCTTTTGGCGTCGGGGGTTAAATAAAAGTAATATGTCACAAATTGTTTCCGCAATGAGTTTAAAAAGTTACACGTGTTTGTAAATTCAGCCTTCAGTTTGTGTACTTGCTTTGAGCTTTTCTTTGAGTGTTTATTAAATTTGTTTTCTCACTATGCGCTCGAAATTATCGTATGATATATTTATTTATTTATTTTATACGAGCGGAAGGCAAACGAGCAAGTGGGTCTCCTGGTGGTAAGAGATCACCACCTCCCATAAACATATGTACCTAATGTAGGTAATTTCCAATTTGTGCCGGATCAATAAAACTAACTAACCAAGTTATAGATAAATTTTGAGTTTTTTTGTTAAATTTTATTTGTCATATTTTTGTTGCTGTAGCTGAAATTGTATATCTATTACGGGACTTGATACCCAGACAGACAACAGACAGACCTATAGTGTAACGACATTAACAAGATTTTGTTTGTCACCTTCGAGTACAGGTTACAGAAGCCTGAAAACTCACTTTGCTCGTGTTTTAAAACTATCGAAACCCATTAAGGGCATTGCTTGTTTTCTGCACCCGTTTTATAAATAACTAGCTTTTGCCCGCGTGGTATTCGGTTGTCGCGTGCTGTTCCCTCGGGAACTGTGCATTTTTTCCGGGATAAAAAGTAGCCTGTCACTCTCGGGCCCATAAACTATCTCTATGCCAAAATGTCACGTCGATCCGTCGCTCCCTTACGGCGTGAAAACGGACAAACACTGTCAAACACACAAACATACAAACACACTTTCGCATTTATAAAATTAGTATTTTATAATAATTCTATTCTTCTTATTACTAGTTCTGTCTGTGGCCGGCACATGTCGTGTAAACACTGCGTAGGTCGCTGAACAACTGCGTTTTTTATAGCCCTACGTAGACGACTTCATTTTATTTTAGGGAAGGCGAAACATCGTTGAAAGACAATACACTGGAAATATTAAAAATAAAATGTTGTTTAACAAGTGTTCTAGTTTCAGAAGTTCAATTAGGGCTTCCTGACAAGTGAAATCTAATCTAACGATAGATGGCGTTAGTATCGTGAGGTGCGATTGACCCCTCTAAAATCTAAACCGGTGGGTGGAAAAATTTGAAAAATTAGTAATTTCCTAGTAAGTATATCAAACTTACAAGGAAAACTATTAGCGGTTAAGTTTTCTTGAGAACTATTAGTAGTTTAAGAGTAAATAGCAGCCTAAGAGCTAAGGTATAAAATAGGTATACTTAAACTTGGAATATTCCGAACAAAATAAGAAATCATTAGAAAAAATATACTTAATTTTTTTCATAATAGCTACGGAACCCTATTTCGGCCGTGTCCGACACGTTCTTGGGAGGTTTTTAACAATTTTTTAACGGTCTTTTTACAGAGAGCAAAAGAACTACTCGTAAGTGTAGATAATGTTACGTTTTTTTTTTATTCGACTGGAAGGAAAACAAGCAAGCGGGTCTCCAGGTGGTAAGAGATCACCACCGCCACCAGAGGTATTGCAGATGCGTTGCCAACCTAGAGGTCTAAGTTGGAATACCTAAAGTGCCAGTAATTAAGTGAAGTAAACTAGTGCTCCCAGTTCCGATTTATCCATTTAAAACTAGCATTATCGTGGAAATATGCCGAAAAAATTGTTTTTCTCAAACATAACCATATGTCTGATATCCTGTCAAACGTTCAAAGGTTAACTGGAAGAGATCCCTTTAAGGGATAAGTTCGCCTTTGTACATCTTATTATCCTGTGTTCTGTTATTATCATGTGTTTTTATGTACAATAAAGAGTTTTACAATACAATACAATACAATACATAACATGAAATAATGACGTTGTGTCACAAATAATGGGCTGAGAAGTACCTATCTACGCTCGGCCATATCTGCTTAGCCGGCAACCCTCTACTTCCCGTCCTCTACAGTAATGTACTATTTATTAGCAAAATCCAGTAATTACGCAAATAATGTGTGCAAATAACACCCACAAATAAATTATTTTATTAATGTTATTTTATTTCCTTGAGCAAATTAATTGTGCAAGAATTAACGAGCTAACTTACATAAATATAATTAATTAGTGTTATTGTTTATTTAAACAAAATGTGGTTTACTTACATAGCATGTTTAATTTATAATTTACTAGCTCTTACCCGCGGCTTCGCACGCGTAAACTAATCGGTCTGGTAGTGGCAATTGAAATATCCCGTGGGAGTATAGGGATAAAAAATAGCGTATGTGTTATTCCAGACGTGCAGCTACCTACATACCAAATTTCATGACTTTTAGCCCAGCGGTTATTATTTCAAAATTTTATTCCTATCCCGTGGGAATATCGGGGTAAAAAATAGCCTATGTGTTATTCCAGAGGTTCAGCTACCTACACACCAAATTTCATGGCTCTAAGCCCAGTGGTTGTTACTTCGAGATTTTATACTTTGATATCCCGTGGGAATTTCGGGTCAAAAAGTCGCTTATGTATTATTTCAGACGTGCAGCTCCCTACATATCAAATTTCATGACTCTAAGCCCAGCGGTTGTTATTTCGAGATCTTATCCCTAGTTATCCCGTGGGAATATTGGGTCAAAAAGTCACCTATGTGTTATTCCATACGTCCAACTACCTATATACCAAATTTCAAATAAATCTAAATATTTGCACGCCTGTATGTGGGCTGAATACATGACTGAGTACTGGACAAACAATAATAACATCCATTTGAATACTGTATTCTTAGCAAATAAATTCATTTCATTTCATGACTCTAAGCCCAGAGGTTCTTATTTCAAAATTTTATCCCTATCCCGTGGGAATATCAGGATAAAAAGTAGCCTTCGTGTTATTCCAGAGGTCCAGCTACCTACATACTAAATTTTATGGCTCTAAGCCCAGCGGTTGTTATTTCGAGATCTTATCCCTAGTTATCCCGTGGGAATATCGGGTCAAAAAGTCACCTATGTGTTATTCCATACGTCCAACTACCTACATACCAAATTTCATGACTCCAAGCCCAGAGGTTCTTATTTCGAAATTTTATCCCTATCCTGTGGGAATATCAGGATAAAAAGTAGCCTTCGTATTATTCCAGAGGTCCAGATACCTACATACTAAATTTTATGGCTCTAAGCCCAGCGGTTGTTATTTCGAGATCTTATCCCTAGTTATCCCGTGGGAATATCGGGTCAAAAAGTCACCTATGTGTTATTCCATACGTCCAACTACCTACATACCAAATTTCATGACTCTAATCCCAGAGGTTCTTATTTCGAGATTTTATCCCTATCCCGTGGGAATATCGGGATAAAAAGTAGCCTATGTCCTTTCCCAAGGTCTATTCTATCTCTGTACTAAATTTCATCCAAATCGGTTCAGCGGTTTTGGCGTGAAAGCGTAACATACAGACAGACAGACAGACAGACAGACAGACAGACAGACAGACAGACAGACAAACAGACAGACAGACAGACAGAGTTACTTTCGCATTTATAATATTAGTATGGATTGGCATTATAGCACTTTCGAAACGCCAGTGTTGCCATGCGTGGCGCGCTTGACAGAGCCTGAGATTTGGACGCGGGAAAAGCGATCGTCAATTGTCAGTTTGTAAAAAGAAGTTTGGCCCGAGTCGACAGTCTCAGGTTTCCTTAAGATTATTGTGAATCGTTATGATAGTTGCATTTCTAAGATTTCAGTGAATGAGTCGACACTCATTCACTGAAATCTTAGACAAAAGATCTTAGATAAAACCAAAACAATACGACTATTGTTTTGGTTTTATCTTGACCACGATTAGTGGACTTTTGTTAGTTCTTCAAAATTGTTTCATTCTCTGCCCGAATCCCACTTGTTATGCCCACATTGATCATGTCAGGGTTGAATCCCGGCTCTCTAAGTCCTATCTTACGACATATATGTATGTATGTGTAATTTTTTTCTCTGTGTATTTGTTTTCTGTATCGCTTACTATTTCTGGTGTACCATAAAGAGTCTATGTATAGTATTGTAGAGGCACATGTCGACGAGTTTGCGCTTAACAACATTATATTTTTTTGAAAAACAGGTTACTTAAATCTCGTTATTTATTGCTGACTGACCAAATAACCATTTATTTCAAGTCATGTATTAAAGACATCATCGTTAATTTTTAAGTCCACCAATTTATCTGGACTTGTTATTAAGATTAGTAAATTCGAACATAAGGCGGTGTAATTAAGTACCTACTGATTAACATTTTATACCATTTCGGAAACAGTTATGCATTTTATTCATAAATTGTGAAACTCCGCCAAGCGTTCGCAAAAGAAACCGATACGCAAGGATAGAACAAGATTATAAGTTATTGATTTATGCTAATTTACTTAATTATACTGAGGTGTTTGTAGGGTTCCGTACTTGAGGGTGCCTAACGGAACTCTTTTTAACCCCCGACGCTAAAAGAGGGGCGTTATAAGTTTGACCGCTATGTGTGTCTGTCTGTGGCACCGTAGCTCTTAAACGGGTAAACAGATTCAAATGCGGCGATGATCTAGCGATGGTTCTTAGACATGCTTCATCAAAATCGGTTCAGCCGTTTTTGAGATATTGAACTTACCCGCTCCCACGCTCCTTTGCTTGAGAGGCCATAGATCTCGCCTCTCAAGCAAAGGAGCGTGGGTTCAAACCTTAGGCTCGCAATTTTGAGTATTTCGTAATTCATTCATCAGCTTGACGATGAATGAAATTATCGTCTGCTAAATCTGCGAAGCCGTGGTGGCCTAGTGGTTTGACCTATCGCCTCTCAAGCAGAGGGTCGTGGGTTCAAATCCCGGCTCGCACCTCTGAGTTTTTCGAAATTCATGTGCGCAATTTACCACGAGCTTTGCGGTGAAGGAAAACATCGTGAGGAAACCTGCACAAACCTGCGAAGCAATTCAATGGTGCGTGTGAAGTTCCCAATCCGCACTGGGCCCGCGTGGGAACTATGGCCCAAGCCCTCTCATTCCGAGAGGAGGCCTGTGCCCAGCAGTGGGACGTATATAGGCTGAGATGATGATGATGAAATCTGCGAAGCAACAATGGTGCGTGTGAAGTTCCCAATCCGCATTGGACCGGCGTGGGAACTATGGCCTAAGCCTCACTCTGAGAGACCTGTGCAGCAGTGGGGCGTATGGATGTGTTTTTTTTATTCAACAGGAAGGCAAAGGAGCCAGTGGGTCTCCTGATGGTAAGAGATCACCGCCGCCCATAAACATCACACACCAGGGGCATTGCAGATGCGTTACCAACCTAGAGGCCTAAGATGGCCTAAGTGTCAGTAATTTCACCGGCTGTCTTACTCTCCACGCCGAAACACAACAGTCCAAGCACTGCTGCTTCACGACAATGATGGATGGAGTAAAACTTTGTGTTCTCCAAACAGCCTGTGAGGCTAATTATTAGTATAGATTGAAACTGTGCCGCAGTTACCTCCACAGCTATTAATACTCTATTGATGGATCGATCATACTCGAGATCTATTAGTTTGTGCTTGTAGGTAACTGTTTCATATCAAGAGATTTATTTGCCATCAATCTACGCGTTGTTTCAGATATTTTTTTTACCGTAACGCTAAGGATTCGGCAGGTCTCGGATCTCTTAGAAAAATATTACTTATTTTTTTCGTAATGGCTACGGAACCTTGTTTCGGGCGTGTCCGACACGCTCTTGGCCGGTTTTCATTATGTAGTAATAGCTTTTTGACGACCGGATGGCTAAGTGGTTAGAGAACCTGACTACGAAGCTTGAGGTTCCGGGTTCGAATCCCGGCCGGGGCAGATATTTGTATGAATAATACGAATGTTTGTTCTCGGGTCTTGGATGTTTAATATGTATTTAAGTATTTATTTATCTATATTTAAGTATGCTTATCTGTTGCCTAGTGTCCATAGTACAAGCTTTGCTTAGTTTGGGACTAGGTCAATTGGTGTCGAGTGTCCCGTGATATATTATTAAAAAAAATTGAAATTGCACACCTGTGCAAGGTCGGGGTGGGTCGGTAGCAATAACTAAGTATGAGTGAAAATTCAAAAAGATGAATCGCATGGGAGCCTGTTGTTTTACCAAATTTATTTTGGTCAAATTTCATTTCCCAAACAATTTTTAGCAACTTTTTGTTTGGCAATGCAAACTTTGGCACAATTTTAATACGAATATTTTCATTACGTCAAATTTTCACTCGACAAAATATTATTACGAAAAATTACATTATGGCATTTGGTCATTTAGCAAATGCTTTAATAAGGCAAAAAAACATTAGACAATAAAATAAAATTTGTGCGAGCGAGCGAGCGAAGCGAGCGAGCAAGACGGTTCGGAGCAGAAGCGACTCGGATAGGTTAGGTTTAGAAGGCTAAGGCGGGAGCGAAGCGAAGCGTAGCTCCCGCCTTAGCCTTCGATGTTAGGTTTTTTTTTTATAGCAGCCACGATAACATATTTGACTAAATGAAATTTGGTCAAAGTAATATTTGGCAAACCAGATATTGCTTAAACCTGAACATGCCAAACATTAGGTTCGCGTAATAATTATTTGTCAAGTGTCAATTTGGCAAACGATTATTTGGCAAATGAAATTCTACGAAAAAATGTTTGGGAAGTGATAATTTGTCAAACATTTTTTGGTAAAACATAGGTAACCCGAATCGCATACTTAGCCAACAGTCTGAGTACCGCTATCGACGCCGGCGCAGCGCGGGTGCTCAGCAAACCACTCTGTATTGTAATTAGCCCGCACGCCGCGCACCCTTCACTGCAAAGCCCGTGGTAAATTTCAAATGTAATTCCGCCCATGAATTTCGAAAAACTCAGAGGTGCGAGCCAGGGCTTAGTGGTTTGACCTATCGGCTCTCAAAAAGAGGGTCGTGGGTTCAAACCCCGGCTTCAAATCTGTATCGATACAGCATCCATACTAATATTATAAATGCGAAAGTGTGTTTGTATGTTTTTGTGTTTGTCCGTCTTTCACGCCTTAAAGGAGCGATGGATCGACATGATTTTTGGCATAGCCATAGTTTATGGGCCCGAGAGTGACATAGGGCTACTTTTATCCGCGCGCGATAACCGAATATCACGCGGGTGGAGCCGCGGGCGAAAGCTAGTAACTCTGTATAAATGGCAACACTTACAGCCAGGTAACTTGACAAACACACACACAAATATATACTATATTTAACTATACTACACTTGTACACTACACTTGTTTGTGCTATACTTGTATATTTTGCTGTATATGTGTGTCTTTTGTGTTAGTGAATAAATGTCTTCTTTCTTTCTTTCTTTCTTTCTTTCAAATACCTCTACACTCTATTAGCTGTACGACGTGAAGATATCCAACATTGTGCAACGCTTATCGACCGGTTAATGGCCTGATAGAATAAGTTATTACTTAATAACTTAATGATAACTTGCCCCAAATGAGGACCTTTCAGATAACGTGCGAGTTAGAGTTTAGGATCCTATATCTGCATCAGAGAGGATTGTAAAGGATTGGATGAAAGAGGGGTACATATATAGGTAGAGTCATTCACGATGACGCGTGCCGTGGTTCTTATTACAATGTCATTAATATCTAATTTTGACAAAATCACGCGTCTTCGTATACATATGTTCGTATACCAACCGCACCCGGGAACAGGCGATTTTTTTTGTCTACCGTAATATTTCAAATAATACTAATAATAATAGTAATGACTGAAAGTTTGACTGGTAGAGGTCCCTTAAAGGGATTAGTTCGCCTTTGTACATAAGTATATTTAATTTTTCGTCACTTGTGTTTGTTTTACTTATTTTGTACAATAAAGAGTTTAGAAAGAAAAAAAATACATTTATTTAACGCCATAAAACAAACATAGAACAAAAATAAAGACATACAAGAAGCTAAAACCGTGGCGCTGATTTTCAGTGAGGACCTTATCTAAAAACTAACTTAAGAATAAAAAAAAAAAACAAAATATGGCAACACCGGCTTAAACAGTTCAATCGCGTGCAGTTGAATTGTTTTAAGTCACTGCCAAAAGTATACTTTGTTTACATGCATACATATATATTTCTACCATCTACCGTAATTTTAAACTAGCAACACCGTAATTTTGATAAAGTGAGTTGGAGACACAGCGACACACTCACACAGACGCGCGCTCTACACCGCCCCGAGGGGAAGGCAGGGGGTCTCGCGGTACTGCAGTGGCGGGTGACGCGTCGAGACGAGTGGCCGCGAGCTCTGCGTTGTTACAATACCGTGCGCCCAGACAGTCCGCGATATTTAAAAACTAAGTATGCCTGGAAAATATTGTGTAGCGTATGGCTGCTTGAACACGGATTCTTCAAGACCGGGGCTTTCGTTTTTTAAACTTCCCACTGATGTTGAAAGGTAAGAATGATTTTACTATTACTTAACTACTCAAGGACTTATCTGCTCGTCTGGTTTTGGCCTCAGGCGACCCCAGGGCTGACACTTACCTCTCGCAAAGATTATCAATTACAGATCAGAGAGGTAATGCTGCCAGTGTCTTGGGGTCAATGCCTGAGGCAGAAAATTTGGACGATATTTTTGTTTTGTAATATTAGTTTAGTTTATATATAGTTTTAGTTTTGGATGTAAGGTGATAATAATTGTATTAGTTAAACTAATGACATTTTAAGAAATAAACAATTATTATTATTGATTAATATTATCTACAGATTGATTTGGTAGGGTTATTAACCTATATTATATTTTTACTTAGCTACTAAATAAAATGCTTTTCTTTTTAATAGGTATATAAAACGTTTGGTTGTTTTGGTGATAGGTAGTTATTTGCAATTTTTTAAGCGCGCGTTTTTAGTGATGATAAAATAATAATTAATAACGGAACTTTCAGTGCCTCTAGTATGGCGTTTTCACAAAACATTCGTTTACTATTCAATGACGTAAAACGATTGTCGATACGTACGTAGCCACCACATGTCCACAGTGCGGCGTCGTCACCCGTTTTCGTTACGATACGCGGACGACATAGATTACGTAGCAAACCTACACTCACAAAAGTTGTTGCGCAAACTTTCCGCTAGAGGCGCTGTCCGTGTTTCCATACAAATTGAGATTTTAACGCGAACGCGATCGAGACGTATTTTGTGAACGGGAAAATACACTAAGCATACAGAATAGTTATTTTTAGCTATTCAACTGATTTCTTTCTAAATCGATATCTGGCGATCCGTGTGGTTTCCGACAAGGCTGTTAACAGAATAAGAAAAAGTAGCCGCCATCTTGAACTTTTCGATTATTCGACAGAGCTTTTCGAAATTGATATCTGGCGATCTTTGTGGTCTTGGACAACGAATCCGTCAACAGAATGAGAAAAAAAAGCTATCATCTTGAACTTTTTAGCTATTTGACCGATTGCATATCTATATATATAAAATTCAAAGTCCTGACTGACTGACTGACTGACTGACTGATATATCAACGCACAGCCCAAACCACTGGACCTAGAGACTTGAAATTTTGCACATGGATACCTTATACAATGTAGGCATCCACTAAGGAAGGATTTTTGAAAATTCCCACGGGAACGGGAAAAATCGGGATTTATATATTCGATTCTGAGTGACCTTATCTCAGTAACAATAATAACTAGACTCTTCAAGTTTGTTACACAAGTAGGTATTACATTCATTAAAACATTAATTTCAGGATTTTTGGAAATTCCCACGGGATATAAGGAAAAAACGTGATTTATATATACAGTTCAACGGAATCCCATGAACAATAATTACTAGACTCTTCAAATTTGGCATAGAAGTAGGTAATTATAATAGTAAAAAACGATTTTAAGAATTTTGGGAAATTGCCACGGGATAAGGAGAAAACGGGATTTATATTCAGTTCAACGGGATGGTCTTATCGTTTTAAACGAAATTTAGCATTTAGGTTTCTTGGGGGGCCCAGGGGTCTATCACAAAAGGATTTCCCGAAATCCTGACGGGAACGGGAAAAAACGGGATTTTTCATTTTTCTGGTCTTAGAAAGCTGAAATTTGGCATGTAGATTGCTTGAGGAGTGTAGGAAAGCATTAAAGAGATAATTTCCCGAAATTCCTACGGGAAAGGGAAAAAAACGGGATTTTCCGCTTAATGGATGCAGAAAGCTGAAAATGGCATGTAGATTGCTTGGGAAGCGTAGAGGAGCATTGAGAGTGGAGTTTTCGAAATTCGATTTTCGAGATTCGAAATGGGATTTTTCGTTGTACTGGTCGCAGAAAGCTGACATTTGGCATACAGGTTGCTTGAAGAGTGGAGGGAAGCATTAAGAGTTAATTTTCCGAAACTTCCACGGGAAAAGGAAAAAACAGGATTTTTCGTTTTACTGGTCGTAGAAAGCTGAAATTTGGCAAGCGGGTTCCTTGGGGAGTGTAGGGGAGTGTTGAGAGAGAATATCACGAAAATTATTATGGGAACGGGAAAATTGGGACTTTTCTTTTTCTTTCTTACTTATTTTAAAAATATTTTTTTTATTCGAAAAAGTATACCTACTCCCAAGGTGCTCCATTGTCACCAAATTAGGATCTGATGACGGGATCACAGGGAAATCGAGGACAACCCTCAAATTTTGTAAGGACGCATTACGTTTTTCATATATTTTCTCAAGCTATTTAAGTATTTGCGTCTGATAGACATCATCTCATGTTGATGAGCTGATGATGGAAGGTAAAACTCCTTAACGGTTAGGAGTTGAGGTTTTTTTTAAAGTATTATAATATGCAGGTATAGACATTTAGTTATTTTCGTTCTGGTTACTCAGGTGAGGTGATGTTGGAAGGTATAACTCCTTAACGGTTAAGACACATTATAGTACCTACGCCAAACCAATCAACTGATCAGAAAGAAAGAAGAAAACTTTTTAAACTTTGTCTGTTTCTTTGTTTATTGGGGGTAATCTCTGAAACAACTGAGCTGAATAAAAAAAACTATTAGTGAAAGCTTTTTAAAAATCGATACCCTAAATAATAGAAGCCTGTTTCAATTCAATCGCGGACAGTGTAGTTTTCTATTGAACTCACTTATTTCTATCCCACGGGAATCCTATGTCGCACAGGTACGAAGTCGCGGGCAAAAGAAACAAGTTTTTTTTTTTTTTTTTTTTTTTTTTTTTTTTTTTTTTTTTTTTTTTTTTTTTTTTTTTTTTTTTTTTAGCCATTATCTATGTCCCACTGCTGGGCAAAGGCCTCTCCCTCGGATTTCCAACTTCCCCTGTCGGCAGCTAAGTTTTGCCAGTCGTTTCTGAATACGTCCAAGTCGTCCCGCCACCTCCGTCTCGGTCTGCCGCGCCTCCGTTGACCATCTAAGGGCACCCACTGGGTAGTAACATGTGCCCATCTCTCCGAGTGCATGCGACAGACATGGCCAGCCCAGTCCCACTTCAGCCTGGCGGTTTCTCTCCCGACATCTGCTATGCACGTTTTCGAGCGCAGTGTGGTGTTCCGGACCCGATCTGTCCTTTTAACACCCAAAATGCTGCGCTCCATAGCCCTCTGGCAAACTTTCAACTTGGACTTCTGAATTTCGGTTAAGGACCATGTTTGGGCACCGTAGGTTAAGATGGGCAGTATACAAGAGTCGACCAGTTTCCGCTTAAGTGACAATGGAAGGTTGCCCTTCAATAGCGTCTTCATGGACCAGAAGCTCTTCCAGGCATTGTCGATGCGTCTTTCCACTTCCTTATCCTGTCTATTGCTGAAAGATACTATCTGGCCCAAGTAGATGTACTCGTCGACGTATTGTATGACATGCCCATCCACCTCGACCCTACGTTTTGTGCTGTTGGTCATAACCTGTGTTTTTGTCCGGTTCATCAGAAGTCCAACCCGAAGGCTTGCAGAGCTGAGATCTTGCAGCATTTGTTCGAGCTCTGCGGCCGTAGAAGAGAAAAGGACTATGTCATCGGCAAAACGAAGATTTGTCAATCTTTTATCGCCGACAATGACACCCCTCGTCTTCCAGACCACCGCCAGGCTTTTGAAGATCTCTTCTAGTGAGCTAGTGAATAGCTTGGGTGATAGCGGGTCGCCTTGTTTAACGCCTTTTTCTATGTTAAACGACTGGCCAGACAAATTGTTGAGTTTGATGTTGGCCGTACTGTTGTTGTAGATTGATTTTAGTAGACTAATGTACGTTGAGTTAATGCCTTGGTTGTGGAGCGCTGTTTCTATTGCAGAATGCTGAAGGCTGTCGAATGCTTTGGAGTAGTCCACAAATGCTAAATAAAGAGGCTTATTAAACTCGTTATATTTCTCTATGAGCTGGTTGAGTGTGTGAAGATGATCCGTAGTCGAAAATCCGGGGCGAAATCCTGCTTGCTCGGGCGGCTGGTGCTGGTCGAGCTGTCCAACAATACGATTTTCTATAACTTTAATAAAGGTCTTATAGGCATGTGAGATAAGGCTGATTGGTCTATAGTTAAAAGAAACAAGTAGGTTTTCTAAAATTACACCCCCCTGACCTGAAGATGTGAAACAGGGCTTTAAAGTCGATTTTTAAATTCGAATATTTGCAAATATAATCCTCCGAAAAATCAATTAAAACACAACATTGCCATACAACGAGGAAACGCAGCCAGCCTTATGGGCACCCTGCCCAGTAGCAACGACTTGGGCGATATTTGTAAATATAGATTTTTAGATTTAGAGTAAGTTAGTTTTAGTTCTTTTTTTTATTCATTTCTGTTAATCATTGTATTGTATTGTTTGTTTGTTTATAAATAAAATATTAAAACACGAAAATAAATATCGTAGAAAGTAAATCTGTATTACCCCAAATTTAACGCGGGCGAAGCCGCGGGCAAAAGCTAGTTAAATTATATTGTAACGGATCTTATTTTTTTTATTCTACTGGATAGCAAAGGAGCAAGCGGGTCTCCTGATGATAAGAGATCACTGCCGCCAAACACTGCAACACCAAGGGTATTGCAGATGCGTTGCAAACCTAGAGGCCTAAGATGGGATACTTCAAGTGCCAGTAATTTCACTGACATCAAGCATCAATTTTATCGAGTTTAACTCGCAATGTTTCACTATGAGCAATATCATTTAATATGAGTGAGACTCACGGTAGTTTCATGTTTAAAATTTGACCGATTGCGTTCAAAAACGATATCTGGCGATCTGTGTTGCCTCCGATAGCAAATCCGTCAACAGAATATAAAAAAATAGCCGCCACCTTGGAACTTTTTAGCTATTCGACTGATTACTTCTGCTTTCAAAATTGATGTCTGCGGATCTATGTAGTCTAGTTTCCGACAGTGAATCCGTTAACAGAATGGGGAAAAAAGTAGCCACCATCTTGAATTTTTCAATAATTGGGCCGAATTCTTTTCAAATCAATACTTGAAGTTAGTAACAAATAATACAATGTACATTAATATTTTTTTTATCTTTTTAGACGTTCCAAATGGCTTCGATTAATATATCGAGAGGATTTGCTGACCAAGCCGCCACAAAACTATACCGTTTGCGAAGAACATTTTGAAACCACCGATATTTTAACGGGAGCTAAACGTAAAACGCTTAAAACCAATTCATCACCATCTCGCCTTCTACCAGATTTTCAAAAAAATGACGAAGAAATGATAAGCGAAGCTCCAACGTTGGTTGATATATGGACACAGACAGAAGAAACTATACCACTTTTAGCGAATGGCAGTACTCAAACTTCCAATTCTCCTTCATCGGACAAACCACGGGAAAATAAACTAAAAGCCGATGTTTTAGAAGCTAGCAAAAAAATTAAGTTATACGAAATCGACAATAAAACGGAAAAATATAAAAGAGACGTTTTTCTCAAATTGTGTGACAGATTTCTGACTAAAGAGCTAGCTGAGTTGGTAAAAGCCCAAACTCAATTAAAATTCAACCAATCTGGAAATAGATATCACGAAAGCTACGAAATGTTTTGCTTAAATTTATATTACACCAGTCCACAAGCTTACCGGGTACTACAGAGTACTATGTGTCTTCCGAGTCTAAAAACATTAAGGAAACATAGTATACCAATAACATATGAAATAAATGACAGACTTATGTCAATTTTAAAAATGAGAGTTGATACCATGACTGATATGGAAAAAAACTGCTCAGTTCTCGTTGACACCATGAATTTAAAAGCTAATTTGTTTTATAACTTAAGGCAAGATAAAATTGTTGGCTTTCATGAGATCGATGGAATACAGTCACCAGAACCTGCAAAAAATGCTTTGGTTGTGATGATTCGTGGGATATTTGTCGATTGGAAGCAACCTGTTGGATTTGCATTGCTGTCCGAATATAGAAACTATGACGAAATAACTAAATGGATTGACAAACTTTTGGAAAAGCTGATTGAGATAGGACTTAACATCAGAACATTTGTCTCCAACATGGGATCTGATCTATTTAACGCAGCAAAAAAGTGGTCTGTTACCATAGAACAGCCTTATTTTTTTGTCAAGGAAAAGAAAATATATTATATTTTTGATGCACCCCATCTCATAAAACTGGTACGCAACGTTTTGATTTCTTACGACTTTCACTTCCAGGATCGTGTTGCTAAATACGAGCACATCGTCAAATTTTACAATAACGATAAAGATAAAAGCTTTAAACTGGCACACAAATTGACGAACAGCCACATCCATCCGACAAATTTTGAGAAAATGAAAGTTTGCTATGCTACACAACTTTTAAGTAATTCTGTTGCCAGTGGTATATCAACTTACGTAGACTTAAATATCATCGAAGAATCTGGGAGGGACACTGCTGAATTTATAAAAAAAATGAACAATTTATTCGATGCCTTAAACTCATCGAATCAAAAAGATAATTACGAATACAGAAGAGCGTTTTGTGGAAAAGAATCGCAAATAACTTTTTTCAACGAAATGCTTCTTTTTTTTCAACATCTGAAATTAGTCAATCCGAAAAATGGAAAAGATGTCACGTCAAAAGTTAAGTTTATATATGGCTTCCAAGTAACAATTACCTCTATTTTGCTACTTTTTGAAGATTTAAAGTCAGAAGGACGGTCGTCTTTACCTACAAGGAGGCTCAATCAGGATGTGCTTTTAAAATTTTTTGGACAAATACGAACTAAAAATGGTCTGACCACAGAGCCCACAAGCAGACAGTTTATATCAGCTTTTAAAAAAATATATTTTATTTATGTCATAAAATCTCCAAAAGCAGGTAACTATGAAGACGATTTGGGAAAACTTCTAACTCAAATTAGCACGTCAAATCAACGAAACACCGAAGCAACAAGGAATGAGGAAAAAGAAATCCCTGGTACAAACGATGAGGACCCATATAATAACGTTAAAATTACAAGCTCAGAATACAACCAACTTGATATTCCCGAAAGAGACTCCCTTTTTTATGTTTGTGGATATCTCCTTGAGAAATGTGCCGAACGCCACAACGATTGCCAAATTATGAAATCATATATCAAACTAAATCAAACTGTTCAAAACTTTAGTTCAGAAAGTCACTACATGAGGTACAGAGAATATAGCAAAAATGCTAACCGAAGTTTACAAATTGTACCACCGGATGATTTTGTCCAATATGTCGAGAAAATGGAAGAAATTTTTCGCTCTTGTTTTAAAAGAGAAGACATAAATAGTAAAGTATCTGTATTAATTTACAAAGAAATGGACAAAATCAGTTTTATAATGCCGTGTCCATGTTTCCCGATAGTTTATTTAAAAAAGCTATTTATTAGAATGAGAATTTATTACACTATTAAATTTAATAATAAAGCTTTCCGAACATACCGCAGCAGGCGAATGTATTTTTCAGTCAGTTATTTGTAATTAACCTAAAAAAAGATTAAAAAAAACTTATAAAAATGTTTGTTTTTTTATTACCCTATTTTTTTTGTAAAAAAGTTAATTTATTCGTTTATCTGATCATTTTTCAAAATAACTGAAATTTTTCAAAATAAGAATGTCATCCCTTCTCCAATTAAGTAAGTGTAGCTAGTGATCTAAAAAAACAGTTTTTTTTAAACAAACTTACATTGCTAAAAAATTGCATTGTCACTATATTTACATAACTATGCCAAATTTCAGGTCAATCCGACCACTGGAAATTCAACTTGCAAGATTTGACCCGCACATACGTAGATACATACACACATTAAACATAACTCGCTCAAAGAATTAACCTAGCAATCAACGAGGACATGCTGCCAGCATCTTCGGCACAATGCCGCAGGGGCCTTTTTTAGATATTTGTAATATTTAGTATTATTTCTGCGTTTTGATTTATTTCTATCATTTGCAAGTTAAATAAATGCTTTTAAAATATATACCTGTTTCCATTGCTCTATATCTGCTTATGAGGTCCTATAATTAGCTTTATTTGTACTATAAAATAAGTTTACTCTGTAAATTATAGCTGTTGTTTCTCCGAAAATATGTAAATATGTAAATATATTGATTGTAATTACGGTGTAATGGGTTGAGTTGAGACCTTTTTGCTGGCTGTACTTTTTGCCAAAAAGTTTTTAGTGACTGTACTTACATTGCCATCCAACGCATGCACTGTACCGACCAAATTTCAGGTAAAAGATAGATTACCTGCAGTGCATTAAATTAGAATTTCAAAATTTTACCCACTCGGCAAATGAAGTAAAATCATATCGTCACTGTAAAGGCAAAATTACTGAAACGCCAAAATGACATTTCGAGAAAAACCCATTTAAAGTTTTTTTTTTAAGAAAAAAAATCATATCTTTTTACCTAATCATCCGATTTTTATAAAAGAAGTTTTTATGAAAATCTATTTGATTCATCTATGTTTATCACTAGGCTCCCTATTATTTTGTGCACTATTTGAGGAAATAAGTGGCGCTTAAGTAATAATAACTTATTTTTTTAGTAAGTCAAAATTTCTTAAGTACCATCAGCTTAAACTTTCTATGTACTTTGAAAGTACTGATAACACATAACATGTAGAAATAAAAGTACGTGAAAATTTCGTTTAATGTAGTATGGTTGCTGTCCAGGTGAAGTAAAATGACTTCAATTAAACGTGTTGCTTTTTCACACGTATGGTATTACTACTTAAAAGGCAAACACATAAATTAATAAGTGAGCCAAAATTCATTTAAAATAAGTTTGGCAAAATTATTTATATGAAGAAAATGACTCCAGCGATAAATTTACCTACTTATAAGTACAATAAAACTACTCATAACTTTGTTTGAATAAAAAAAAGGCCATGCATTATACTGAAGTAGTTAAAATCTAATCATCACATACACAAAAAATACGTAACAACTGCAACACAAATGAAACGCTTCCAGTATTTTAACTATGGTTAGTTTATTCGAAATTAGCAGTTCTTAATACAAGGTATTTAAATAAAAGATAGTCATCGTAAAGTAGGTATCTACTTCTAGTATGACTCAGTAAGAACGTTTAATTTCTTACGTTTTTCATAATGATTGAAGAAGAAGTTATTTTGCAACAAATGAAACAAGAAAGTTTCAACTTTTTTTAATATATTAACGAATTAGCTCGATGTTTACCATAGTATGGTATTCATATATGTATCATAGTTTGGTATTCATAACATTCATAGGAACATTTTTTTTATAATAATGTCAATTAAGTATTCTTTATTGTAATTTATTTATTTCTTGTCGATTTACAATAAAATTAAATCAATTTTTATTTCTTAATTTTATTGACATAAATAAGTTTAGTATGTTTGTGTATCATTCCATGAGTCACAGACGGTTCTGACAGAATATCAGACGCCTCAGCATAATGCTGTCAGCGGCCGTTTTACTTTGGTGGGACACACAAAATCGCGTTTTTTTCATTTTTATCTTTTTATTTATTTATTGTTTTATTTGTGTTTGCTATTTATTGTTATTATTTTTTGTATTTGTGTGTCTTTCTGAATGTTAATAAATGTCTTCTGTCTTTCTTTCTTTCTAAAATTGTGGCGCTAGATAAAGTTGAGTTGGTACCTATTAGTATCAGGTGAGTACAAATTCTACTAAAAAAAATGGAATTTTTCGATTAAATATAAAATTAAATTTCTCCCGGAAAAATGATTTTTCTTTTTTACATGTTTTAATTGCTTTTTTGGAGGAATATATTTGCAAAATTTTTGAATTCATAAATAAACCTAAACAATAATAATTTTTACAAACTTTGAACCTCTGTTTCACATCTTCATTCACATTTCCGCGTGTAGGAATTAGTGAATTCCGTAGAAAACCACAATGTTCGCGATTGAATTGAAACAGGTTTTTATCATTCCGGGAATCGAATTTTTATAAATCTTTTACTAATAGTTGTTTTTTGATTAGCTCACTTGTTTCAAAAATTAAAAAAAAAAAAAAACAGATAAAGTTTAGATATTTCCCTATCCAACGGTTTCAAAAATCCAATATCCAATGGTATTGGTATCTAATGGTTCGAAACATCCGTTCTAAGGGCACCTCTATGATACTTTATAATCTAAAGTTTAGATAGGTAAATTATATTACATAATGTATTGATTAATTTGTCGTAGGTATTTTATGTTTATTTTCGTTTTTTTTAGAACAAACTTAAGTAATAGCTCTTTTAAGTATATTTTAGTTTTTAATTAAGTTATCTGTAACATCAAAACTCAAGCTCCTGAAGTAGAGGGTGTTCTGGCAATGCTTGAGTAAAACTTCGATAAAGATTCGACTGAAAGTACTTATTTTTCAGAGGTAACTGGTTTACAGAGAAAAATTCCAAAAAAATTTACGGTTATAGAGCTTTATATTCAAGTGCGTGCGAAGCTGTGACTGGTTAAATAAAAATTTAACGTCATGCCCTCTGTATTACTCTTAAATCTTGTGTATAGATTCAAGTAACACACATAACAAAATAAAAACAGTTGCGTTTGCAACAATGTGGTATCTGTGATATCAACTTTTGAGAAGTTTCTTTATGAGCAGAAGACCTGACTGAATACAGCATCTGGTGGTGTTTATTATATAAAAGCATTTTCATTGAAATTGAACGATCGTGGAAAGTTTCTTGCAAGTGCCATTAAAGTTTGAGGTGTTCCCCCCTACGGAGACGATCCTGGCCATACTACCAAGATATCACTGCCCATACCCATATTGACATTTCACATCCGCCACATTGGATTTTAAAATCGTTATTGCTTTCGTAAATATCGAACCGATAAACTATAGTAACCATACCCATGTTGATTTTCGGACTTTGTCACCACATTTCCCTCCTATAGGGGTTGAATCCTCAAAAAACCCGATACACGTGTTTATTCATATATCGTTAGGAGTACTCCTATGAGGTTTCGAATAAAATTGTCTAACTAATCTTGTTTCCACATACAAACTTTGGGCCCCCATTTCACCCCCTTAGGGGATTAATTTCGAAAAATCTTTTCTTAGTACGCGTCTACACCTACTAAGGAACATATATATTCCAAATTTCAAGTTTCTACTTAAGACCTGTCAGCGATATTGGCTGTGCGTTGATCTATAAGTTACCTAGTCAGTCAGTTTCTTTTACACACACACACACACTTGGTACACATCACTTAGAGTTCTCCGACATAGTCAGTTCTGTAAAATGGTTAACATCAATATTAGTAAATACAAACATACATCTTGTTGTGGGCGTCGGGAATTACGATAAGGTCAGAAAAAATCTGTTTATATTACGTCAGTATTTCTTAAAAAAAACTACTATAAGATAAATACTTTAATTAATACAAGTAATTTTCTTTTGACATTTAGTTCTGGCACGATTTAAGAGGATTTGCTCCCATGAAGAACTAAATAAAAGGCTAAATATTCGAGCAGACTGACCTAACTGCTTGCGCCCGCGCATTTTCATTACGCGTAAACTACCTTAATAGCAAAACATATTCATTTAAATAATACTGATATGATGTTGTCAAGGATAGGATTATTTCTTAAAAGCTGCTTTTAGTTCCCAAAATTAAAAATAACTGGATGGCTCAGTTACGTATACGTCATTCACTCGACAAAAGAACGAAGGCAACATTTCTTATACGCCATGCTCGATCCGATTGAAAATAAAACAAAATTACTTTAATAGAGCTACTGTTACATGGTAGGAAAAGCACAAATACTGAAAGAGTTTTATTTATCACAAGATAAGAAGACAGTTTTACTTAAATTGCAGTTTTTGTATTTTTACGGCAAAGAGATATTACCTTTGCGACACATGTGCAAAAAAGACCAAAAAGTGTGGCTCTTCAGTAAAACAAAAAACAAAACAACCGCCTTTTTACGGGTTACTGAAGCGCCACAAAAGTGCTTCGATGGCTACGTTACCCAGATAGATCGACGCAGAAAAATTCGCTGATTCCGAATATGTATATAACTCAATATGCCCAATTTGGCGGTTAAGTAATTTTGCCTTTCCAGTGACGATATGCAAAAACTATGTCGAAATTACGTTTGAAACATTTTAAAAGTAAACAAAATATAGTAATCATCATTAAGAAAGTTTTTTACTTACCCATTACATACCCTGCAGCACTGCAGATGTCATTTTGTTTTTCTGGAAGCGCGACATACCTTTAACTACAATACATCCATCATTATGCCATACCGCATTATTTAATCAGGTTGAAAGACGCATCACCGACATTTTATCTTATACCACTCTTAAATTATACTCGCAATCTCGTGTAAATGTTCTCCAAATTACACGTTTGTAGAACAAAAGATAAGATGGGAGTTCGTCAGTGTACCATCTGCTGTAAATTTTACTCTGTAGAATCCTATTTACTAATATGATAATTAAGTATGCGGAAGTTCGTTTACCTCTATAGCTATAGCTTTTGTACCTTTTTTCATTCCACTGGATGTCAAAAGAGCATGTGGGTCTTCTGATAGTAAGAGATCACCACCGCCCATCGACACCTGCAACACCAGGGGGGCTGCAGATGCGTTGCTAACCTAGAGGCCTAAGATGGGATACCTCAAATGCCAGTAATTCACTGGCTGTCTTACTCTGCACGCCGAAACACAACAGTGCAAGCTGCTTCACTGATTAGCGAGCAAGATGGTGGTAGCGGTAACAACCCGGGCGGACCTTGCACAAGGACCTAACCTTCAAAACCTTGTCACTTTAACGTCATGTTTGAAAAGCCATACGAAATTGTCTAACGACTGAAAGCAACAAGATACAGAAATGATCACTTATTTTTGACCTTGACTGTAAGATATTATGTAGTTATGACTGGGAATTGTGAAAGTTCAACCATTATAATTATAAACCGTTAGCCGTCTTTAGTTATTACTGCAACGTTACCTCAAATACTAACTCAAAAATGTCTTCCGCTGTCATAAGTACCCTTCACGTAGATAGTGTAAATAAACCTGTCCAAAGACATGTTAGTCTCAACGAGCGTTGTCAGTGAAAGTATTATCAGTGACAACAAGAATGATATGTACATTTGTACAAACCGGCAGTTGACAACGCAATGCTTGTTGTCCGTACGCAGCTAATCTATGATCGATTGGGACGATCGGAGCGAGATATTGGTCTACATTTCGTCCCCAAAAAGCAAGGCAGCAACAAAGTTCTATAATTAAAGTGGCCGAACGATTTTTAATGTTCTCTGCCTCAGTCGGCAAAAATGGAACCCTTGAAGATCGTTTTGCTATTCGTCCGAACATCTGTCAATATTCAGATTGGCTTGGAGGTTAAGCTATAAATTTTAGATATTGATGAAACCATATTAAAATTCGTTGCGTGGTTAAGCGACATAGTATAATAATATTTTCCAGTTTAATACTCCTTACCCAAAAAAGTTAAGTCGAAGCTGAACGAGGGACGAGCTGTCGGAGACCTCCAACAAGATGGAGCGACGACTTAGTTAAAATCGCGGGATCGCGGTGGAAGCGAAAAGCACAAGACCGGTCTGAGTGGAGAGCCTCGGGGTAGGCCTATGTCCAGCAGTGGACGTCTTTCGGCTGACATGATATAGTCATGTCAAGTTAAAGAAGTAGGTAGTATGCAATTATGCCTTTATGAATCTACGTACGTAGCGCATTAACTTAGTACGAGTAGGTATCCACTTCAATCGACGTTCAATAAACTAAAGTGGTTTTAATTCCCTCCGATCTACATTTCTAATGCACCTGACCAATAATAATAAGCGTTTTAAATCGTAGCCGCATTTATACAAACTGACGAAGCATCCATTAGTGCAAACGGACTGAAATTTTAAACGGGCCATTATGTGATTGCTATAAATTGGGACGTAGCGAAAAAAGCAAAATCTGCAACCGTCAGTTTGATGCGGTGATGAGAGTGGAAGTTTTGGTGTTTTTGGTTTGGTAAAAAAAGTCCTTCCGTGTAGGTTCTAGGTGCTACTCTTTGGATAGACAGATTCACGAATACAGAGGGACACGCACAACATATACTATACCAATATCATAAACTACACTTGGTTTGGTTTGGTATTTAACTAAATGAAAACAAAACAACGCCAATTGGTGTCTTAAATATTGTAACTCACCACCAGCACCAGCCGTGGTGTAGCGGTATAGCAAGCGGCACGGAATGCCGAGGACCTGGGTTCGATTCCCAGAGTTGGTCTTATTTTTCTGGTTTTTCTGTGCATCTACATTTCGGTTTGTATTTTCAATTTATTGTAACTCCCTCATTAAACTACCTATCTATACATTAACATTTCTATCTTGAAATACACTAGTCTAGTTTGTATTACAATTTTTAAAATGATAGATAAGTAAAATGTTTCAAATCCTTGAATGTACCAAATCTGGCAACTGAAGTTTGTTTACATTTAGTTAAATACCCATTAAAACCAAGTATAGTTGTTGGCAGTGACTTCGTCTGCAAAACGTCACCAAGATTCCATAACATTTAAAGAGACAAATCGGCCGGCAACAATCGATGATGTAATCAAATCAAAACTATATTGTTCGAGCGCTCGACAATTGCAGTTCGTATCGTATTCAAAGCCAATCAAATTGGAAATAGATTCTGTGGTAAAAAAACTAGTGAAAGAAGTAATTGATGGAGCAATTGTCGCGGGAAACCATTAGAAATCGTGAACGTGAGAGCGATATCGAGTGGTACGGCGATGGAATCGTTTTGTTAATAGCCCTCGCAGGGTTGTCGTGTCGGCTGACGTTATGTTCAACGCTCCATGCCTAAAAAGGAATATTATAAATGCGAATGTGTGTTTGTATGTTTGTCCACCTTTCACGTCAAAATGGAGCTTCGGATCGACGTGGTTTTTGGCATAGAGATAGTTTATGGGCCAGAGAGTGACATAGGCTAGTTTTTATCCCGGATAAATGCACAGTTCCCGAGGGAACAAGGGCAAAAGGTAGTAAACAAATAAAAAACAATACTGCATGAAAAAACTTTAAAAAGGAAAAAAAAAGGTTAGTACCTAGTCTAGAACTCTGTTAAGTACTTAATTTAAACTTAAATAGTCGGGACCCGATCATAATCGTGACCAACTCATAATTCTCATTAATTGGTTGGTCCCGAGTCCTGACTTAAAGGTTTAAAGTTTAAAGTTACTTAACAGGATTCTAGACTTCTATTTAGTCTTAGTGTTTAGTTTATTTTAGTATCGTAGCTATTTTTGGATTTGTTTTGTGTGACTTTCCGTAATTTCACTCTTTTGTGGCCCGGCGGAAGACCAGTGCTGGTTTTCAACCAGCGATATGCTGAGCCGAGACCTTTTTATAGCGGCAACACAACCACAACTTCTTATACTTATTTTTCCTAACCTTAATGTGTCATTGCTGTTATAAATAAATTATTTTCTTTCTTTCTTTCTTCTATTGTCTTTCCTTTTTAAGAGGGGTGTTATAAGTTTGACCGCTATGTGTGTCTGTGTGTCTCTCTGTCTGTGGCACCGTAGCTCTTAAACAGATAAACCGATTAAAATGAGGTTTTTTATTTCAAAGTTTTTTATTTGAAATAAAAAACCTCATTTTACATGTTTTATCAAAATCGATTCAGCCGTTTTTGAGTTATTGAACTTTGAAGTGACAAAGTCGGAGGTCTTCCAACATTTTTCTACTGAACAGCATTGCATTTTGCATTTTAATGACTCGCTTACTAACGTTGTATGCGGCATAGAGGTAGAATTATTAGACATCAAAGTTGACATCTATTTACGTTCGCAAATAACCTTAGTTAATAAACTTGTCCTGGAGGCCATATCGCGTTAATTTACGCTCAAGATACTATCGGTAACTCGTAATAAAATAATTACAGCGTCTAACTAACTTAGCCGAGCGATCATAAATAGGTTCTTATTGGACATTTAATAGAACTTCATAGTAGCTTATAGTTCGCTGTTTATGTTATTACAAAACAAATGCTTAACGTTTTAAACTTTCATGATTCTCACTCATAGTCAAAATACCATAACGGGACTTATCACGCTATTTTACACAAGTAATATTTACCTCGACGTTTCGGCAACACTACAGTTGCCGTGGTCACGGAGTAGACTGATGTGTGGGGTGTCAAGTCCGCCTAGCAGTGCGAGTTCTTCGAACTACTCGCACTTGACACCCCACACTTCAGTCTACTCGTGACCA
This sequence comes from Choristoneura rosaceana, assembly GCA_037349165.1. Taxonomy (NCBI): domain Eukaryota; kingdom Metazoa; phylum Arthropoda; class Insecta; order Lepidoptera; family Tortricidae; genus Choristoneura; species Choristoneura rosaceana. Next base: position 340,717 of record JAZBNJ010000044.1, read on the forward strand.
CGACAACTGTAATGTTGCCGAAAGGTCGAGGTAAATATTACTTGTGTAAAATAGCGTGATAAGTCCCGTTATGGTATTTTGACTACAAATGCTTAGACTTTATGTGACACAAAATTAGTACCTATTTTAAACTCAGTAATGCGGAACAATTTAAATGCATTAACCTACCTATTTAAATTAGTTTGCGGTCCATACACTAAGTTAATGATTTAATTACACATAACCTAACCAACAAAAAGTTTCAAACCCCCGACTTTGTCACTTCAAAGTTCAATCCGTTCACCCGTTTAAGAGCTAGGGTGCCACAGACAGATTCTCGCGGAATAGTGAAAAAAGAACTCTTCGCAGACGATGTTCCAGGAAACAGCTAGGGATATAGTTCGAAATTCCATCAAAATCAGAATACATCGTGTCCCCAGAGGTTCGCCAGTCATCGATGTATACCATACATAAATCGAAAGGGTATTTCAGTACTCCCACGGGAGCAGTAGTCGTTTTAATGAAAACAAATGCAGCAGTTGCTCGCAAGTACTCGTGATGTATTTTAGTGGCTTGAGTGCACTTACGTGTATGCATAGCGTCCCCTACATAGAACTAATAAAGAATAGAAGGTCCAAAATTTAACACTTTTTTTATTACAACCGATTAAAAGACTATCATAAGTTTATTAGAAGTTTTTTGTACTGCTTTATGGTGTGCAATAAAGAATATTTGTATTGTATTGTATTGTATCATTGCCATGCATAATGCACTGCAAGAAACTAAGCAGAAAGTTTTTTCTTCAGATTATTTCAAGTATTAAAGCTAACATAACAAGGTAGGTATATAGACAAAAATTAAATAATTGCACTAATGTGCCTCCACATTCGTGTAATTTTTCCCTTCCCTTTGTTGTCACTTTTTTGACCTAAGTCTATACTAGGAGATGGAGATCCATTAATGATTAAAAAACTTAAACGATAGCTACGTTTAACAGAAGTGTAAAATGCTTCCACTGCCGAAGAATATTTACTACCTACATGTTGAATATCAATTAATATACATAGAAACATAACTGCTAACCACAACGTAACGCAAGATCAAAACAAGTAAAAGTCAAACTAACTCGCATCTGCTGACATAGCCCAGAGTAATTTAAATCTACACCCTGTACGGTCAGCATCAAAAGATATAAGACCTATCCAACGATACCCCACATGACAAGGTTGGATGATAAAAAAATCACCCCCACTTTACGTCTATGGGAGGAATTAAAAAAAATATATTTTTTATTTCTTACTGTACCATTTAGTCGGCATAGTTTACATATATAATCGTGCGAAATTACAGCTTTCTAGCATTGATAGTCCCTGAGCAAAACCGCGGACGGACAGACAGACATGGCGAAACTATAAGGGTTCCGTTTTTGCCACTTTGGCTACGGAACCCTAAAAATGATCCGCTACTTTTGATGCTGACTGTATGGCTATTTAGCTTACATGTGCGTTCGTATATTAGCTTACCTTGCGACATTTCTATTATTATTAGCCCTGTGGTCCCCTACCTCCCAATGCGCCGATGGAACGGCCGAGATATCGCCGGTCTACACGACGGGTGACCGTCCTGTACTTGTTAGAGGGTAAAGTAAATGTCCCAGTGTTTGACATGCATGCCTTATAGATGACACCCCGCTCCTGCTGATAATGACTTAGGTAAATTGAAGCATTTTGCGCCGGGAATGGCGATGTTTTTTATGAAAATTTGCACTTTAAAGTTGAATATTTTGCAAACAAATCACTGAATCGAAAAATCGTCTTAGTAACCTATCCAACGATACCCCACACAACAAGGTTGGATGAGAAAAAAACACCCCCACTTTGCGTCTATGGGAAGCTTAGGTACTCTCAAAAAAATTTTTTTTTACTTTTTTATTGTAAGTACCATTTTGTCGGCATAGTTTACATATACATATATTCGTGCAAAATTACAGCTTTCGAGCTTTGATCGTCCCTGAGCAATAAGCCGCGGACGGACAGACAGACAGACATGGCCTCCGTTTTTGCCATTTTGGCTACGGAACCCTAAAAAAAACACCCAAGAACATTTGTTTAGATTCGCATACCACATTAATAACAGGATTTTGCCCCACATATCACAACGAAATATGTATTCGTTTAGTTTTCATAACACGCTGAATATTTCACGTTGCGGAACATCTTATGTTATTATTTTGGTGCGACACGTGATCCAAAACATTCGGTATTTATGAATATTGAGCGGGTATTATTGTCCGGGCGATTGTGTCTGAAGAAAACAACATCAGTTTATCTTATCCACGGTTTTGTAACATCTCATTTCTACAGCGAGCCAAAAGGTTGTAAGTATTTTTGTTCAAGACCGGTCTGATTGGAGAGCCTTGGGGGAGGCCTATGTCCAGCAGTGGACGTCTTTCGGCTGACATGATGATGATGATGATGATGATCTTTGTTTGAAACTAACCTTTGCCTTAAACTTCACTCGCATAAACATCATCATCATCATCATGTCAGCCGAAAGACGTCCACTGCTGGACATAGGCCTCCCCCAAGGCTCTCCACTCAGACGGGTAAACGTGTTGGTTGTTAATTACAACTTTGTGTAAATTACAAGATTTTAGAAAATTTCCATGGAATTTCGTCATAGCCTTGTGCCATAGCATAATGTCATGTCTCTAGATGTTGTGTTGAGATGTATCATCCAAATCAGTCCAACTGTTTTAACAATAAAGCGTAGTAGGTAACAACACACACACATAGAGACAAATTGTTGCAAGTAGGGTTAATCAGAAAAAACATGGCACGGTTCTCACCTAGATGAGATTGAAAAAATTCACGGTGAGTTAGATTAGACGTAAGTAATTAATTATCTACGGGATATTGCCCGAGCTAACTTCTACGGTTTCGCATCGTGCGAGCCACAGATATAGATTACATTAGATTACGCAAATGCCTCACTTCGCGTGTCCGAACGCCGAGCAAACGTTGGGGTTGGCTCAGAGCCGGATTAAGTCAGCGCGGGGCCTGTAGCAAATTTTATCATGGGGCCCTTGATTTGCTTCAAGTTTATAGTATAAGTAAAATATTAATATATTTAAGTCGATCGTATTGATACCATCTCTTTCTTTGCCGGTGTTTTGTGTTGGTTTTGTTCTATTTACATTAATTTAGAAAAAAAACATGCTTCTATCTGAATTGACGTTTTTTACGATCAGAAAGCATTGGTCAGCGGGGCCCCTAGATGCGCGGGGCCCGTAGCATTTGCTACTCTTGCTATATGCCTAATCCGCCACTGGGTTGGCCAAATACAAAGACTGACCGCTAACTGACTAATCATGTAGTCATGACTAGTGACTGATTCCCATGGCGCTGGCGGGCGGCACATTTGAATCGATTTTCGCGGACATCGGGGAATCGACATCGCTAATTCGCTCTTGAGACGTCACAGTAGATATAAAAAAATGACACGATTGGTTTTCATATAGACTGAGGTGTTTGCGTTATCTAGTGTGATGAGAGCACAGAGTTTACCCATGATCAAGACGTGATGCATAAAACTGCTTCGAGAAATCGAGAAACTGAACAACTCCTAAAACAGCGTTTTCTTACGAAGTGCCATGTTTTAACAGTGAAGGCAATCCTTAAACCTGATTCGCACTAACTGTTTATGGACCCAGCAACTCTAAATGATTTGCTACAAAGTAATGGAGGCCACACATCCGTGCGGGCCCCCTATCGGGCCTTGATGCTATACCGCAATGCTTATATTATGGCTACACCGCAGTGTAGCTCAGAGGTACCTCTTTATGCTATGGCTATAAAATCGAGTTGGATTGGCCTTATATATGAAAAATTTAAATAAAAATGAAAACAAAAATCTTTTTCGATTAATCCGAAACATTCCAGTACATGATTGGATTCTAAATCGATCTTATTTTGCAGGTTCGCAACATATGGTAATAATAAACATAATATTTCCCTCTATTTATTTTTTTCTAATCACTTGAATGAACAACGAACTTACTAAGCACATCACGCTACCTACGTAGGATAATAAAATTGGTATTTCATTACCTAAACTATGTACAATTATAAAAGCTGGGATATAGTCGTTATGCCCAGCTGCAAATACATTACGCGCCGCACACGAATATTCGAGGAAGCGTTAGCTTGCTTTCGCTGTATAGCATGCAATGTACGCTGCTGAACTTCACTAACATAGTTGCAAGTGACGAACGACCGGATCTTAGTGCATCCTTATTGCTTGTCCGAGCTACTTTAATAGGGTAGATTGACCAATTAACTGTAACCTAGGCTGTTCATCGAAATGTATACATTATACATACTTGGATGGAACTGAACTAGTTCTCAATATACCCCTTCGGTTGTATTTGCTTTAGGATAATTTCTTGGATGGTAAACCAAATTCAACACGCATTACAAAGTTACCTAAGAATACTGTATCTGTATGTATAGCTATTGGATAATTTTGGAAGTATGAAAAAAACTATGACAGTATATTGACAACGAATTTTTCACATTGAAATAAGCTTTACAAATTAACAAGCAATGCCGTCGTCAATAACGCAAATATTCTTAATATTGAATATTTGCGCTATTGATACAAAATTCTACAATACTACACGTGCTTGATTAGTCAAACAAAGAGTTTTATAGTTATGTTCGTCGACAAATAACTCTTTTCGTCGAAGTCTTTTATTTTATAGTAATGAAAGAGAAAAAGACTAATATATAAGAGACAAGAAAACTCTCGAAATTCTTAACTATCTTAAAAATTATCAAGGCTACTCGGTTTCGATCAAGTCCAAAGCGATCACCGATATGTCCATGCCTTGTTATTGTAACATGAGATGACTCGACTTGCCACTTCTCCCCTTTCTAATAGGTCTAATGGAAAAAAGATGCATTGATCGACAAGCAAAAAATATTTAAAAAAAATCTATCTCAGCGCCTTTATCGTCGCTATCTTCAAAGCCCCGTCATTTCAATTTCAACAGACGTCTTTAAAAAGCTTCGCTTTTTTTTTCAATATAGGCGCGATGAAAGATTTTTTTATGGAATAACGTTCATAGATTTTAGAATTTGGATAATGTTTTTTTTTATGATAGATAGTTATGTTAAATTCGATATATTTAGATTTAACGAAAACATTATAATAATAAAATAATGATTGCTATTGTAAGAGACTGTAAGGGCCAAGCAAAGGAAAGATTACTAGACGAATCTAGCTCTGATGGGCCGCCTTCACAAAATTAGGGATTGTTTTTCGAGCCAAGTTTCTAAAATGTCTTATGACCAAAGTTTTTGATCAGTGTGTCTTGCCCCTCCTTACTTACGGTTCTGAAATATGGACGCTCACGAGGCTAAAGATGTACCAAATAAAAGTCGAGGCGAGACGCACTGACAACACGTGGTCGAAAGCAACTGAACAAGACTGGGTCGAAGAATGGTGGGCAGACCACCGGCCCGTTGGTCGGATGACATCTGGCAGTCGGCTGGTAAACTGTGGATGAGACTTGCACAGGACTGAGCAAAGTGGCGTGAAAATGAAGAGACCCAGCAGTGGGTGGATGTGGGCTGATTTGATGTCCACTCGTATAGAACTAAGTTGGAAAAGATATAAGTAAGGAAGTAGATTATGATTAGAAAAGAGACCAGGTAGGACTATTCTAGAAATGCAAAAGTTAGGAGTTTGATTCCAAAATGTCACAATAAGATAAACATACGTAGCATACGTACGTAGGTTTAATCTTATCATACAAATTCCGCCCCCGGGTCTCATTTCATTAGGATTTTCCGTTCACTTTGACGTAAATATTACTTACTAGTACCTGTAGCAACGGGAATTGTAAAACGTAATTGGATTAATACCCTTGATATTTAAGAGATTTGATTGGATCCCTAGACAAGTTAGATGATTTGACTCAGTAGTATTATGCCTATATATTGAATTGCTACCACTATCTTGCTGATCCTGCCATGAAGTAGCAGTGCTTGCACTGTTGTTTTCGGCGTGGAGACTAAGACAGCCGGTGAAATTACTGGCACTTGAGGTGTTCCATCTTAGGCTTCTAGGTTGGCAACGCATCTGGAATACCCTGCTGTAGCAAATGTTTATGAGTGGTGGTGATCTCTTACCATCAGGAGACCATCAGGAGAGCTCGTTTTCCATCCAGTCGAATAAAAAAAAAATGAAATACTTAATACTTTCTACGGATAAAAAATATCCTTAGGTTCTTTTGATGACTGTGTTTGTCATTCGATAAACGCGTCTCTCTCCCATGAAGTCCCATTTTCGCGGAATGGAATAAGTGGACGTAAAAAACCTACAGGTAAAACGTGATACACACTGGGTATTAAAATCAATATAAATACAAAACATTCATTTTCTTAGCAATTGGACCAAGCTGGATCGATTGTCCGCCTGCAAAAGCCCGCACACTGCAAATTTCGTCATTCTTGGAGCCGTTCGAGATCCTCGATAAGAATACACAAAAATTGCTCGTTTAAAGATAAAATGTGTAAAAGTTGTTATAAAAACTAGCGCTCAATTCCGAAGACTGATAGCGAAGCGAATACTGCGAAGTAAAAAGTTGAAACTCATCGATCCGCCTTTTTCGGAAATCGGTTAAAATTCCAATTGCCTTTCACTCTGACGTGTCGAATCCTACTCACGATTTGATCCAGAACACAATCGGCTTAGCACAACGATTAAGGTGGTTTGTCACGGTCAGCTAGGCACTACAGCGCCAGTAGATGACGTTAGTGTGCAAATTCCACGTATTTTATTTTTTTTAGGAATGTAAATGTGGATATTTTTATAAAATAATGTACATGCCGCCTGTAGAGTGAAATTTGTGATATATCCTACCAAGTTTCAGATGTATTTTAATTTAGAAAATACTTTTATTTTAACTTATAACAACGCGGCAGCGGTGACTGTAATATTTTCGCACACATGCTTATAACTTGTAGTAAACAAAAGTGATTGCTAATTTCGACGTCTCGTTCAAACTGCTGATTGGAGTAGTTGTATTGGCGTCTATTCATTGCTAGATACGGATTAGAATCTTCGGGATCGAATCCCGTGTGTGATAATATCTTTTTGCTTTTTTTTTTGGTATCTCAATTAATGATGTGAATGTATGAGCTAATTACTACCTTATTATTTTTTTAAACATGTAGCTAAAAATATTTGACCTAATTTGTAAACAATTTTTTTCATGTAATTTTATCCCCTATCATAATATGCGGCAGCAGTGGCAGCCCAAACAGTCTCCTGAGGACATTAGCTGTAAGAAATGAGTGCTCAATTATGCAACATTTAATTAAAAATACCCTGTCACTGGCTAGCTATAATTACTAACATAGTCTTAAGGATAATACTAACAAAATTTTGGATCAAGTTGTCTGAATTAATAAATTATTATTATTATTTATTATTATTATAATATCAAGAAATACCACGTTACCAGAATAATACATGTTTCAAAATATTGCATTACCTACTTACCTCATAATTACAAAATCGAAGATTACTCGAAAAAGTAATTTTTTGTGAAATTTCTTCTTTTGGATATCAGATATAATGGGAATGTAATAAAAATGTAATGTATTTTGAAAAAATAGGTGTTTTGGTAACGTGATATTTTCAGCACGAGCGGAAAAATTTGTCATCATCATCGTCCAGATCAGCACACGTCTCACTGCTGGGCACACACAGGTCTCAAGCATTATTTTCCATACTGACCTAGTGCGGATTAGGAAACTTCGCAGCAGGCGTATAAATATTTCCTCACGATGTTTTTTTAATTCAAGGTTTTATTGAACTACAAATTAAAAACAGTTTATTATTACATCAGTTTTTTATTTATTTATTTACATTTATATATCATTAAAATCAGTCTACTCCCACCCACTGCTGGCCCTTGCAATTTCACGCCAGCCTCATACACAGCTTACCAGCCGACTGCCAAATAACAATACCTATGTCATTCAACCAACGGTCCGAAGGTTTATCCATGGTACCTTGACCCAATCATGGCCATCACTCCACTATTTATTTACAAATGTAGTTTGACAAAATGTACTTCGCAAGTGTCATACTTCCTGGCGGTGGCATGGTGTCGCATGGAATTCAAACTTACATCACAAAAATGTTCCAAAAATGTACTAAATTATACGCTTGTTAAAAAAAAATTACTACCCGTAGTTACAAGAAAAAACAATGATCAATCTGTCACCGCGAGGAAGGATACTTCCTTCCTATTGCATTATGTAGCAGTCGTGTTTTAAAATTTCTTGTGAGTCAGAAAAAAATATGAGAAATGTACGAAATTGTACGCAAATTAAAAAAAGGAGTACTACCCGTAGCTACGAGAAAACTGTATGTTCAGTACTACTTACTCTTTTTTATTACGATTACTACATAATGAAATAGCGCCTGCCAGAAAGGATACTTCCTGATTGATCACTGTTTTATAACTGTAACTATACAAGGGTGGTACATTTTTTTAACTAGTGTACAATTTAGCACATTTTTTTTGATTTACAAGAAATTTGAAAAGTCGACTGCTTCATAGGGAAATTGATAGCACCTGCTAGGAAGTATCTTTCCTGGTGGTAACAGATTGATCATTTTTTTCTTGTAACTACGTGTAGTACCATTTTTTTAATAAGCTTAAAATTATGTATTTTTCGTAATTTTTTTTTGATGTGAGATTGAATTCCATACCACACTATCTCACCGCTAGGATGTAGGTATGTCACTTTCGCAAAAGCTGCACACATCTGCGCTTGTAGAACTGAATATCACATAAAATAATATTACTATACGGCCAGAGGCCAGTTCTGAATCACAATAGATTGTAAAAGCTGCACATAAATGTGCGCTCGTGGAACTAAATATCGTATCAAATAATAATATGACCAGGCCAGTCCTGAATCATAATAGATTGCAAAAGCTGCACATAAATATGCGCTCGTAGAACTAAATATCGTATCAAATAATAATATGACCAGGCCAGTCCTGAATCAAAATAGATTGCAAAAGCTGCACATAAATGTGCGCTCGTAGAACTGAATATCGTATCAAATAATAATATGACCAGGGCCAGTCCTGAATCACTATAGATTGTAAAAGCTGCACGTTCGTGCCATGTACCCATAAAACAAAAGATCAAAATAAATAAAAGTCAAAGGAAAAGAAACAAGAAAATTTTATAACAAAAAATTTTACCGACTACAAAAAACCATAAAAATAATTTTGTACCAGTCAGCAGGAGTGATTGAAACCCAATATAAAGTGCGTAGGTCAGGTAGATGACCATAGGTCCACTCACAGGCAGAGACTTTCTTTATTGAGGTATCCTGGTGCTTCACTACCCATTCCATATGCATTACGAGTAGCATAAATTGCTTAGCAACTGTGTTAAATGGATTGAAATTTAACCCATGAAATACCTACTTGTTATTGAGTAGTAACTCCGATTGTCAACTGTGGTCTTCATCATCAGTTCCATTTCACCAAATAATGATTTTCAAGAGCAAATGCACGAGTTACTACTAAATATATCAAAATTACCATAGATGTCCCTACAACATTTGAAGAGTCCCCTCGATCTCCTTAGGATCCAATGATCAGATCCTGATTTGGTGCTTATGGGACCGAATTGAAAGCATTTCTAGACGAACGAAAAAAAAATTTTCAAATCGGTTCATAGATGACGGAGTTCTGAGGTAACAAACATAGAAAAAAAAATAACCTCCTCCTTTTTTCGAAGTCGGTTAAAAAAGGTCAGCACCTAACACAATGAAATGTCTAAACACTTGATTTTTGGCAACTTTCCAAAGTAATACTTCGGGTAAAATACAATTTTTATAGAACATGACCAATTCTGGTAACATCTTACAAATAAAATTTTCGTCACTCTCTATTTCTAATACTGTTATATCATATGCTGGAGGAATATATCCGACGAAGTAGCATTTTTGCATTTTGCAAACCCGCAGTTGGCCTTGGATCTGGAAACATAAAAACCATTTATAATATAAACAACCGGCCAAGAGCGTGTCAGGCATGCCCAAGATAGGGTTCCGCAGCCGTTACGAAAAATGATAAGAAATATTTTGAACTATTTTGTGTTTGGAATCGTATGTGAAATCTTACGCGGAGTGGAGAATCGTGAAAAAAAAACTAAATAAAAGCTTGTAGAAGTGGCTCTACTTCAGAGCAAAAAGATTTATGTTCAAATAAGGAATCTTTTTTGAGGTTGCAAATATACTTGGTGATTAGTTTAAATTCGGAAAGAAAGCGAGAATTGGTTCGCGCTCGTTCTGCATTGTGCCTGATGACAGCTGAGTCATGGCGGCATGGACGGCATTATGCAAGAAAGGATCAAGTCAATAATAAAAATATCATTGTAAGTACTATGAACAACGTTTTATTTTTTATTATTTATAAATATAATAAAATCCAATTCAATGAGTTCAATGTCCCACAAAATTTAATAATTTATTAAATTTTTATCTAGAAAATATTTAAAGTGAATTTTTCATTGCAATATATTCTTACTTAGCGTTTTCTCATAGATAAGACCAAGCTAGATCGATTTTTCATCCCCAGAAACCCCTACATACCAAATTTCGTTGAAATCGGTAGAGCCGTTTCCGAGATCCCCGAAATATTATATATGTCGACGAGAGCGGAGAGAAGAGGTGAGATGACGATGGAATGAGAGTACTTCCGTCTCAGTTGTTTTATTTCACTAGTCGATAGTAATTAAATTACAAAACCAATCGGAGTATGTACAGAGCTAATTGTCAGACGAACTGACAGAATCATTAGCCAGGTGTTGGTTGTCGTTCCAACAGCCCGAAGTAGAATCACCTCCGGCCAACAAGCCCGTCCATGTGCACCGCAACCGCTAGTTACGACACACGGCGTTCGATGCCATTTCGATACTCTAATAGTCAATTGACAATCCTAAAGGCTTGATTATTGTAATCTCCGACATATATATGTACGTACTAGCTTTTGCCCGCAGCTCCACCTGCGTGGTATTCGGTTATTGCGCACTGTTTCCTCGGGACAAAAAGAAACCTATGTCACTCTCGGGACCATAAACTATCTCTATGCTAAAAATCACGTCGATCCGTCGCTCCGTTAGGGCGTGAAAGACGGATAAACGCACAAACACACTTTCGCATTTATAATATTAGTATGGATATACCAGATTTGCTCAAAAATGGTATGAAATGTTACCATTACATCATCAAAAACGTCGCAGAAAGTAACGCACCCTGGAGGCTAGGCTATTGTCTAGGAAGTAACCTCGTACTGTCCAGTAAATATTGAAATTCCATTACATATCAAGTGTACTTATAATGATGGCGATGACATAATGGACCCATTTCAAAATATTAGTTAACTGTACGCCCAACACTGCTGCTCGGCCCACACGCTTTTTTCCAAATTTTTAAAGGAACCCGTTAACGTACAGTACAATCCCATCCCTTGCTATGTACTTATTGGAATTTCATACTTACTTACTGGACAGTAACGGGTATTTTGAAATGGGTCCATGTCATCACCATCACCAACATCATCATCATCATAATCATCATCATAAACAATCATCATCACCACCATCACTATCAATCATCATCATCATCCATAATCATCATCATCATCACCATACATTATTATCACTATCATCATCATCATCACTATTACCATTACTATCATCATCATCATCCTCACCATCATCATCATTTTTGAGAAAAGTACTACACAAGCTTCGACCAGTAATCGCCATCCTGGCCTCGAATAGATGAAGTGTGTCTGACCGAGAACTTTGTTAGTATAACAAGTTTTAGCAAGTCTAATTGGTGGCAATCTTAATATTTTAGTGGAGTTCAATAAATATACGGTAAACATTTTAGATAAATCAATTTATATTTTGATCAGTACAACAAAAAAACTTTCAAATGATGCATTCTGTGTTTTATTAAAAGCTTTATATTAGGTATATTTTATTACTCACAACTCCAGTAACAAAACTTAGTAACCAACTAGGCATAGCATTAAAAAAAATATTTTTAATGCTTTAGTAATTTCCTCAAGTCGAAAAATGAAATCATGAATCCTTAAAAAATATCCAATAAAAAAAAATGTTGAAATCACCGTATTCCGCATAAGGATTTATTACCTGTTTTTTCCTTTTTATTGAAAGTTTTTATGCAGTCGGCTTATCAATTTTATTCACCATCTCGGTCTGTATAACGTACTCTAAGAAGAGTGAGAAAGATAAGGAATTTCGTACACACCATTGAATTATAAGTCTAATGTATTTTCCTTCACCGTAAAGTTCACGATAAATTAGGGCTATTTTTTTATTGTCTTTGAATTTCTAAGAATATATTTAGATGAAAAATTCTCTTTCAAATGTTTTCTGGATAAAAACTAAATAAAATATTATGTTTCGAGGGATATTCATCATCATCATCATGTCAGCCAATGCTGGGCATAGGCTTCCCCCAAGGCTCTACACTCAGACCGGTCTTGTGCTTCCGGCATCCACCGCGATCCCGCGGGATATTGAACTCATTGAATTGGATTTTATTATATTTATAAATAATAAAAAATAAAACATTGTTCATAGTACTTACAATGATATTTTTATTATTGACTTGATCCCTTCTTGCATAATGCCGTCCATGCCGCCATGACTCAGCTGTCATCAGGCACAATGCAGGACGAGCGCGAACCAATTCTCGCTTTCTTTCCAAATTTAAACTAATCACCAAGTATATTTGCAACCTCAAAAAAGATTCCTTATTTGAACATGCATCTTTTTGCTTTGAAGTAGAACCACTTCTACAAGATTTTATTTAGTTTCACCTGTCCCGATGTTTGTCATCAAATCTTGCAAATTAAATTTGATTCACTTTTCGGTTACCAATTGAGCTGAAATTTTGCATACACGTGTAAATCGCGTGACAATGCAATAATCTGGTAGTGACATCTTGATAGTCCGGCCAGTATTGTCTCCGCAGAACAGGACTCTTCAATGATAATTGGCATCGACTTCAAATTTGGTATGAAAATGTGAGATACCCTGTTCTAAAAACGGTTGTCCCACAGAGAAAAGTTTAATATACCAAATATGGTTATTACCCGACTGCCAAAGGAGGGTTATGTTTTTTAGACGGTAAGTTTTTAAAAAACTTTGACGCCACCAGATATTTTGTCCCCGGCCCCTTGGTAACGGACTAACTTTTGAGTCCCATACCTCGTTAAATTAGGAGTTTACTAGTTGTTTTATTTTTATGTATTTTTATTCTGTTTTTATTTAATGTATGAAGCATGAATAAAATATTTCTATTCTATTCTATTTTACAAAATATGCCTTTTTGCTATCGTGTTTTTCACTATAACTTTAATAAAATAAGTAAATCCACAAAAAATGTACCTAGTTTAGTCATACAAACCTACATCTGACCTGGATTGCCAGTCAGAGTAAAGGAATACTCTGGTCGGGAATTTCATAATAATTACTAAACTCTACCCGCGGAAAATTTCTTAACTCTTAAACCAGCAATTGACTGAAATTTCAAGATTTTATCCTGATCCTATTGGATTATTGAGATATAAAGTACCCTCTATGTTGTTTCAGATGTCTTACTATCAACATACCAAATTTCAAACAAATCCTTCAAGCCGTTTTAGCATGGGAGGAACCAACAAACACACACACCTACACACAAACATACTCACAAACTTTCGCATCGATAATATTATTACAAGTACTATGCTTTATCCCAATTCCATTCGAATATAAAAATTAAAAGTAAGTAGGTAGGCGCATAAATAAAAACTAGCGTTTCGTCACTACTTATAAAAACCGGCCAAGAGCGTGTCGGACACGCACAAAATAGGGTTCCGTAGCCATTAAGAAAAAATTAGTTAGTATTTTTCTAAGGATTTCGTATTTTATACGGAATCTTCCAAGTTTAGGTATGTTTTATACCTTCCGCTGCTATTTACTCATAAACTACTAATAACTCTCAAGCAAACTTAGCCGTTATAGTTTTCCTTGAAAGTTTGATATATATACTGACTACCATCCTGAATTTTTTCAAATTTTTCCACCTACCGGTTTAGATTTTAGAGAGGGGGGAGGACGCTCGATTTTAATGAAAATGTACACTTTAAAGTTGAATATTTCGCAAACACATTACTGAAACGAAAAATTGTTTTAGCAAACCCCTAATGGTTTTAAAATACCTATCCGATGGTATTCCACACTATAGGGTTGAATGAGAAAAAAAAAATCACCGCCACTTTACGTCTATGGGAGGTACTGTACTGGACAGACGGTCCGGTATCTTAGAAAAGCCGTAATTGAAATAAAAACATATATTTTACGTAAACTGGATTATATTCAACTTCGTTGGCAACTCGAATACAAGTCCTTTATAATACTCTATTGTGACCGTTCGCTGCAATAATCATATTCAAATATCGAACTTAGTTGCTAGTACTAATTGAACGGTTACCAAAGAGTTTCACACAATACAGTACCCTAAAAAAATTGTTTTTGAATTTTTAATTGTACTATTTTGTCGGCATAGTTTACTTACATATCCGTGCAAAATTACAGCTTTCTAGCATTGATAGTCCCTGAGCAAAGCCGCGGACGGACAGACAGACAGACTAGACAGACAGACAGACAGATAGACAGACAGACATGGCGAAACTATAAGGGTCCGTTTTTGCCATTTTGGCTCCGGAACCCTTTTTTTTTTTTTTTTTTTTATTCGATTGGAAGGCAAACGAGCAAGTGGGTCTCCTGATGGTAAGAGATCACCACCGCCCATAAACATCTGCAATACCAGGGGTATTGCAGATACGTTGCCAACCTAGAGGCCTAAGATGGAATACCTCAAGTGCCAGTAATTTCACCGGCTGTCTTACTCTCCACGCCGAAACACAACAGTGCAAGCACTGCTGCTTCACGGCAGGATTAGCGAGCAAGATGGTGGTAGCAATCCGGGCGGACCTTGCACAAGGTCCTTCCACCTGCAAAACCCCAAGCACCCTAAAAATTCGTACCTCAAAATAAGTAATTTTTCTGAGTGAAGATTTTTTCAAAGTAGTG
Source organism: Choristoneura rosaceana (assembly GCA_037349165.1). Taxonomy (NCBI): domain Eukaryota; kingdom Metazoa; phylum Arthropoda; class Insecta; order Lepidoptera; family Tortricidae; genus Choristoneura; species Choristoneura rosaceana. Next base: position 355,913 of record JAZBNJ010000044.1, read on the forward strand.
ACGCTATAATTATGTGTTATTCCAGTTGTCCAACTACTCGTATCCACATAAGTACTAATTAAATTAGGTACTATATCATAGATTTCTATGTACTAACTAATCCCTAAAGCCGAGCAAGAAACATACACACATACGTTATTATTCAAATACATACGCTCGAAAAACATAACCAACAAAACACTTGAAAAATGGTCAAAGTTGGTGTGATGTACTTTATGGATGGTCCTTTGGCATTTGCTTCGCACGCGTAATAACCGATCATCATCTCAGACTATATACGTCCCACTGCTGGGCACAGGCCTCCTCTCGGAATGAGAGGGCTTGGGCCATAGTTCCCACGCGGGCCCAGTGCGGATTGGGAACTTCACACGCACCATTGAATTGCTTCGCAGATTTGTGCAGGTTTCCTCACGATGTTTTCCTTCACCGCAAAGCTCGTGGTAAATTGCGCACATGAATTTCGAAAAACTCAGAGGTGCGAGCCGGGATTTGAACCCACGACCCTCAGCTTGAGAGGCGATAGGTCAAACCACTAGGCCACCACGGGTTCTAATAACCGAAAGTTGAACTGAATTCCAGGAACTAAAATAATTTCTTTGCTCACCCGCGACCTTAAGATAGCTAAGTCTATGCAAATTATGCGTGTTCATGCAGTTCCTCCACCTCCACACTGTACGAACACACACAAATTACACAAACCCATCTATCACCACCACCACAACTCACTGACGCGTTTCGAACTCAACCAGAGCTCATCCTCAGAGTGACACAACCGTACACCATGCTACCAGTTGTTAGACTAACAAACCACCACCACTGTTTTAATTTGTCAAACAAAACAAAAAACTACCCGCAAAATATTAATAAATTTTAAATGTGATACAAAACTACCTTGATTTTTTAATAATTTTATTTATTTATTGTCAAGGCATGTTTAATAACTACCGTTGCTAAAATTAGACCCAAGCCGTAGCAAGGGAGATGACACTAAATTTATTTGCTCATTAATAATAGACCCCATACTATTGTACCTAATTATAAATAAATAAATAAATAAATAAATAAATTAATTATTAATAAATAAATAAAATTATTAAAAAATCAAGGTAGTTTTGTATCACATTTAAAATTTATTAATATTTTGCGGGTAGTTTTTTGTTTTGTTTGACAAATTAAAACAGTGGTGGTGGTTTGTTAGTCTAACAACTGGTAGCATGGTGTACGGTTGTGTCACTCTGAGGATGAGCTCTGGTTGAGTTCGAAACGCGTCAGTGAGTTGTGGTGGTGGTGATAGATGGGTTTGTGTAATTTGTGTGTGTTCGTACAGTGTGGAGGTGGAGGAACTGCATGAACACGCATAATTTGCATAGACTTAGCTATCTTAAGGTCGCGGGTGAGCAAAGAAATTATTTTAGTTCATTGATATGGACCTCCGCAAAGTAACGCCTGATTCAATAAATTATGAATTCCAGGACTTTGACTAATTCCGGGAATTTCCAATACATAACTACATAGTTGATTTCATTGACATTGCACTTTATATACCCACGGTCAATTTGTAATATCAATGAACTGAAACAATTAGTTTGCTCACCCGCGACCTTATATGATAGCTACATTTATACAAGACTAGCCTTTTGCCCACGGCTTCGCACACGTGGAATTCGATTATCGTGCGCTGTTCCCTCGGGAACTGAGCATTTCTCCGGGATAACAAGTAGCCTATATACTACTATATAGACTATTTTGGCCCATAAACTATCTCTATGTCAAAAATCACGTCGATCTGTTTCGACGTGAAAGACGGACAAATATACAAACACACACACTTTCTTATTTATAATATTAGTATAGATGTTCATGCGTTCCTCCACCTCCTCACTGTAAAAATTGATTGATATGTGGACCATGCAAAGCAACGCCTGATTCAATAAATAATTTGTAGTGTCTAATCGTAGGAATCTCGTGGGAATATCGTGATAAAAAGGAGCTTTCACTTTACACGCCCAGCTATCTACATACCAAATTTCGTCCAAATCAGTCGAGCCGTTTTATTTTTTTTCATATAAGAGGGGAAAACAAGCATTCGGGTCACCTGGTGGGAAGCAATCATCACCGATCATGGGTACCGGCTAAACGAGGGGTATCACAGGTGCGTTGCCGGCCCGTTGCGAGTTTGATAGGCTAAGATCCCTAAGTTGTGCCGCTCTGGGAATATCGTCCCGAGAAGACGGTTCCATAGTTTAGTCATGCGTGGGAAAACGTTCCGCTAGAAGCGGACAGTGCTTGATTGCCAACCAATGGAAGAGGCTTTCAAATTTATAATATTACCTATATACTATGCTAGTGTGTGAAGGATATTTATGTTTCACTTACCCAGAACTCGAATTGATGTTGGAATCGTCGTCCATTTTCCTTTTTTTGCACCATATTTCATTACGACTGCAACAACAAGCAGATTAGCCAGGTTCTGGTTTCGAAATAACGTCACTATGTGCAATATGTTTTCCACGGCACTTACCTTTTGATTTCTCCGTGATGACGTTTCATTTGTCCCTGAACTCGTTTTTGATTTTTCCTGGGACCAGAGTAATGATGATTTTTATAGTCTTTTCGCGAAGTTCGTGGCTCCATGGTGCAATGCGAATTACAATTTAATTATCTTGAAAATGTAGCTTCATGGATAGCAAATCAGAAAATCGCAGTTTGACTTGACAGTTGAGATGTTTTTGTTTTTTACTTTTATTATCCAAATGACAACGTCAGTTCTCTTTATATTTTATCCAAAGAGTATTAGTACCTACAGAAATCATGTATTTTTGTATGAGTAACAAAATAACATGATATTGACATCGATAATAACGATAGAGCTATATTTCCAAAAATTTAATTGAAATAATTATGATATTATGGCTTTCTACAGACATTTTAAGATACTCAAAAAACCATTAACAGTTAGTGCTGGTGCTGCACTCTGACGGCAGAAAATTGCAGTGATATTCCTTATTTATAAGACGTACTATCGAACCAACGGAATCGTGCCCCACTTTGGAACCTTTTCGTTGAAAAAGTCATACTGACATCGCATTGCTTGACAAGGGAATTCATTATGGCACTTACTGTGAGAGCGTTCTACGGTGGGTCAGGAAGCAAATAGTTTGACTGTATATGCAATATTCCATATTTATTTGTTAGTAGGTACGCACGGTCGGTTACGATCCGCGAAAGGCTGCTGGTAGAAGCTGGGTGCGTCTAGCCGAGGACAAGGCGCAATGGCGCTCTTTGGGGAGGCCTATGTCCAGCAGTGGACAGCTAGAGGCTGATGATGATGATGATGACGTACGGCCGAGGACTTTAATTCATGAGCCACCGTGGAACCTTTTCAAAGGAAAAGTCATTACTGTTTTCCTCGTAAATTAATACGATGTCACTGTGACGTTCACTGTGATATGGTTCCATGGTGGCTCATGAATTAAAGTCTTTGACCGTACGAGCAACGCAATTTTTTCTTTTCGAAAGAAATAATTCTTACGGAAATCAAAAAAATTGGCAACGCATTTGTTCATTTAGCTTCACTCTTTTGACCGAAGGGCTTTGTACCGATGGCCAGCAAAAATATTAAAAAAAATGACACGTGCTTCTAAATGGTTAATAATTATTATTTTATTTTGATCAGATAAATCAAACGAATACTGACAGTGGCGCCTAGCTTCAAATTGACGGCGACTTGGCGAATTAGTCGCGACGCACACTACTACCGAGCCTTTAGCGTACGATACTGTCGCCGTCCACTCACATATTGACAAAAATGAACCAAAATAATCATCTAGATTAAGCTATTATTCAAAAGCTTTCTTTAGGTAAACAAAAAATGCCGCGATCAGAGAACGAAATAAACATCAAGAGATGTGACTTTAGTTTCAAAAAATCTTTCAAGCGCAAATGGTTGGAAAAATTATATAGTATGGAAGTCGTGCCACCTTAATGTCAAATTAACCAAAGTAGATGTCCGGCAACCGGTCACTGACCCGTCAGTAGCCATCTTTAATTGTATGTCAACAGCAATAGATGTGAACTTACATGTTAACTTATCTTTCAAACAACCATTCACCAAATAATACTTTCCAGAAAATACTTGTAATGTATAGTATAATATCCTACTAATATTATAAATGTGAAAGTTTGTGAGTGAGTGAGTGAGTGAGTGAGTATGTTTCGACACGCCCTAAGAAAAAGTGTGTATCTGCCCGATACTTAGTTATGCGACTATTGCATTTTCGTACTCTACGGTATCGACTTTATCATTTACATTAATAAAAACAATAAAAAAGTGGTTAGAACATATTTTTTCCCAAACGTATAACTAACTATTTGCATAAATTGCTAAAAAAAATCCAGAGCAAAACTTAATATTTGCCTCTTATTCAATATTACGCGGGAACGCACCGAGCGGGTGGAGGGGAAGTGGCTGTTGGACATTTCTACCGCGGACACGGCTTGACGCGCGCTAGCGCTACGTTTATTTAATAAAGATGGAAAAATGTCGAGCGGTGGGTATATTCTTATCAAAACTTAAAGAAGATGCAATTTCCAAGCGATAAGTAGGTAACTATCCACATACACAGTTACACAACGGAAACGAATAAATCCTTGGTAGGTAATTAACCACTTACACACTTAAACCTCGGAATCTATTTAATATTTGTTGGTTATGTGTGCATTTACTCATTTCTTCGCCGGAGAAAAAATAAGCTATTACCTGTTAGTGCATATTTACTATGCATTTGAAATAAAAAAATATTAACTAATTAAATTAAAAATATTATTCTTAATATTGCAACCATATAAATAGTATTAGGCACGTAAAATAATCAACTATTTCAACCCTCATGACATCGTTGTGTGAGTGTTTGTTTGTTTTTCATACAAGATATTTATACAACTAAACTTAATGTTTGTTCTCGGGTCTTGGGTGTTAAATATGTATTTAAGTATGTATTTATCTATATTATATTATAAGTATGTTTATTCGTTGCCTAGTATCCATAGTAAAAGCTTTGTTTAGTTTGGGAATAATAGGTCAATAATTGGTGTCGAGTGTCCCATTCCCATGGTATTTATGTTTTTATTATTTTATTTATTTTAAACTAATATTCTCCAGCGTCATTAATGAAGATGCTTCGGACTCGGACACGTGTTTTAGAGCAGGTGAGACAACTTATAAGGGGCGGAAAAATGATGATAGGTGTGTAACAGTTTTCTGTTGTGAGGATGCAGAAAAGGGTCTCACACACACGCACACCCTTTGTTCCCCGTACATTACCAACTTACATAACCAGCACTGGGAAAGGGCAAATAATTCCTAGTCCAAAACCAGGTTTTGTACAGGGATTTTTTAATTTCTTGTACAAAAATAACGTCATGGGCCAGTTATGTACGAGGAAAGAAAATTCCAACTACAACACCCTGTTTTGAAGTAGTAAATATTATTGCCTTATATAGAATCAACGTCGGGGATCGGTAATGTACGAGGGAAGAGATTTCCCGTCGCAAGACGGGGTTATGTAGCAGAATTTTATCACTTTCGTTACAAATCCATAAAAACTGAATTATTACAAAAGTTTCTGGCAAAAAAATGATTTTTGGTACAAGCTATTATGGCTGACTATACTGTTTTTAATACAAATCTCTTTCCCAATTACCAATCCCCGACGTTCGTTCTGTACAAGGCAGTAATAATTAATAATTACTACTTCAAAACCGGGTATTGTAGAAGGAATTTTCTTTCCTCGTACATAACCGGCCCAGGACTTTAGTTTTGTCCAAGGAAACAAAATATCCTTATACAAAACCCGATTTTGGTAAAGGAATTATTTGTTTTGTCCTCTCCCAGTGATGATTATGTAATTTGGTAATGTACGGGGAACAATAGGACATTCCCTTCCCTTTGGAAGAAGTCTTCCCTTTGTATTTTTTCCCGTATTACTCGTATACAAGACGTATAAAGATATTTTTGTGTTTTTCAAATAAATATCATATCAATACTTATTATTCTTTGTTATAAACTAGCAAATGAACTTCTAATTTTACGTGATGAAGTTTGTAAGTGAAAATTATATTATTTAAAACAATTAACTAAGCATTTATATACCAATCACACTTCTCAATTTACAATATAAGCACTACAAGGAATAGCAATGCATCTGCTGGTTATCGAGTTTTTTAAAGATGTTCATATGAAGAAATGACATGTCATATACCTACAGTCAACATTTTTCAAATTTCTTTTAATCAGTAGTCACGTAACACGTGTGCATTTGCCATATACAGATGACTTAATATTAAGGCAGTCAATAAAGATAAACGTGTATCTACCACTACCAGTCTTAACTTTAGAAAGGCTGTACAATATCTGTCACTTGACTAATCTAGTGTAAAATATGTAACTACATAATATATGTCTATCTGGCATAAACCGTTTCGTCGAAGTTAAATATACGTATAACAAGTATGTATCTGCCACTTACACGTCGGAGTTAACAACATATTATCACGTAAAAGTGTATAACTGTCATAATTAAGAAACTAACGTATTTAAAAATCTATAAAAAATCATAAATATACATTGTTACAATATTGTACTCCATGCCAAATTTCAATCCTCTGGCATATAAAGTTACCACGTAATTGCGATTTTAAATTTATAGAAACTTTAAAACGCTCTCCTGTAAAATTTGGTTTTTGTAGATACACACTTTTTCTTAGGGTGTGTCGGTTTGTTACTTCTTCACGCTAAAACGGCTGGACGGATTTAGATGAAATTTGGAAAAAAGTTAGTTTATAACCTGGATTAAAACATAGGATACTTTTTATCCCGATATTCCCACGGGATAGGGATAAAATCTCAAATAACAACTGCTGGGCTTAGTCATGAAATTGGTTATGTGTTATGAAATTTGTTTTGTGGAAATTTCCAGGGGAATTTCGTAAAATCCCGAAAATTTCAATTGCAACTACAAGTTCACGCGTGCGAAGCCGCGGGTAAAAGCTAGTCATTTATAAATATTGTGAATCTGTTTTTTTTTAAATACCTCGTTGAGTTTCTTGCCGGCTTCTTCTCAACAGAGGTTTTTTCCGAACCGGTATTATTATAATTTGTATTTGTTTCTATACCAAGAGACCCCTTACGTCCCTGTAATTTAAATTTTCTGTCTAAAATTGCAGACAGCCGGTGATATTACTGGCACTTGAGGTATCCCATCTTAGGCCTCTAGATTCGCAACGCATTTGCAATTCCCCCTGGTGTTGCAGATGTTTATGGGCGGTGGTGATATCTTACCATCAGGAGACCCACTTGCTCGTTTTCCATCCAGTCGAATAAAATAAATTATTAATTATAGTATAATGGTATAATGTTCTGAAAAAAATAAAAGAGCCCAATGTGTGTATGTGTGTGTGTGTGTATGTGTGTCTTTTGTGTTAGTGAATAAATGTCTTTTTTCTTTCTTTCTTTCTTTCAATGCTTTTTTTACACACGGTGGTATGGAACCCTTCGAATAAGATTCATCACTTACCACTTATTCAACAATTACCAGTAAAATTAAAATAAAATGCATGTAACCTGGCAAATGTATGTAAAATGTATGTATGTGGCCTTGGCTATTGTCCACGTTTTCAAGTTCTCAGAACGGATCGGCTTCATTCACTTACCTGGCTAAAATGCTAGTAAAGACGACAATAAATATAAATGCCCCAGCTTCATACTTAAAGTGAGTCACAAGTTTTTGTCAGAAATTAATTTTAACTTATCTCAATTGTTGGTATCTCATCGTTTACCGGAATCCATTAATTCGTGTAAAACGACAGTAAACTGTTGTTTGTTAAAAGCCGGCGCGATGACGCTTTCTGAAAAGCATTTGCGACATTGCCTCTTCAAGATAAGGCTTTTTGTTTTTGACAAGTACGATTCAGTATCGTTGATCACGTTCTGGGAAAAACATAATTTAATTCCTTGCAATATCATGATTGTAACTCAAAATTGACATAAAGTTCAATATCTCAAAAATGTAACCGATTTCGATAAAACATGCCTAAGAAAAGAACCATCGCTTGAAAACCTGCTATTTAACAAACAAAAACGCATTAAAATCGGTCCACCCGTTTAAGAGCTACGTGCCACAGACAGACAGACACACATAGCGGTCAAACTTATAACAAAAGTGAGTTACGTTGATATTCCATGCAGGTTGCATTTTGCTTTTGCGTACATGCATCGATTTCAGATTCGAAGGCTCAGAATTGCAAGGCCGGGCATTGAACCTAATATCCTCTGCTTGAGATGTCATAGGTCATACCATTAGGCCACCACGTCTTGTTCTTAACCCCCGACGCAAAAAGAGAGGTGTTACTCGTATACCTAAGTTTGACCGCTATGTGTGTCTGTCGGTGGCATCGTAGCTCTTAAACGGGTGGACCGATTTGAATGCGGTATTATTTATTTTAAAGCAGGTTTTCTAGCAATGGTTCTTACACTTGTATTATCAAAATCAGTTCAGCCGTTTTTGAGATATTGAACTTTAAAGTGACAAAGTCGGGGTTTTGCAACTTTTTGTTGCTTAGGTTATTGCAATCTTCTTATTTAAGATATAAGACATTGTATACAATAGGTTACTTGAGAACTTAACTACCTACAAAAATTAAAAACAAACCTCGTGAGTTTTTTTTATTTAACCACTTGTACCTATACATCAAGATTCAGACAAGTTATTCCTTTGGAACGAAGTAAAAACGTGATTATTTATTACAGTCCGACTTAATCAGCTTAAAGATCGGGAATACTAGTAATTTAGAAGTATTCATTGCACCAGAACCCCAGTTTATACATTGCAAGGTAAATAAGAGTTTGTAAAAAAACTCGTGTTATGGTTGAAATCCTTAATAAAATCTTAATTCAATTAGGTAACCCGAGTTGCTGGGCGTTTTCAGAAAAAGTTGTTAAAATGATTTTTTTTTAGATTTGGATGAAATTTCGTTTTCGTACTCAAAATAAGGAGCACTTTCGATTGTAATAAAAGAAAAAAGTGTCCGAAGATTTTTTATTCCATTACGTTACCGTTTTCATACATACACGTTTCTATGGTGGTAGCGTAATGGAATGGATAACACTAAATTGTATGATAAACCTGAGACACTTTTTCTCCTATTAAAAATCGAAAGTGCTCTTGATTCTGAGTTTAGGAAATTTCATCCAAATCTAAAAAGTCATTTTAACAACTTTTTCTGAAAATGTCCCGCTACTACTACCAATGGTGCGTATGAAGTTCCCAATCCGCACTGGGCCCGCGTGGGAACTATGACCCAAGCCCTCTTGTTCTGAGAGGAGGCCTGTGCCAAGCAGTGGGACGTTATGTAGGCTGGGATGATGATGACGATGATGATGACTAATTAACGCCAAGAAACTACGACGAAGTCAAATTTTGACAAAAAAAGAATGTCATTGTCAAGCGACTACGAGCTGTCACCGATACCGGTTCGGTTCCAGCCCGGCGCGTTCAATCTCGCCTGTCAGCCTGTCAGGGTGTCATTCCATGAATCTTAATTAATAACGCTCGAAGGCTTCACGTGTCAGTTCTTAAGGTGATAATCAAATACAAACATACATAATCAGTTGGCATTCCTAAAGGTATTTGTATTCCTAAAAATGACACTGATTTAATCTTACAAGTTATCAGACGTTTTCAAGCGGTGTGCCGCGGCATATCAGTGTCCCACGTATATTTTCAGGGGTCCTTATCGGCTCGCATACTTATTGAAAGTCCGAATGTATTTTTTGTTAGAATGATCGTTTGTCATAAATCTTTTTTTCTCCGAATCCAATGATTGTTTAGAATAAAATAAACCTAACCTAACCTATAGATTTCTACAGGTAACCATTTAAAATTTTTAGAAAAATATTACTTATATTTCAGTGCAAAAAAAAATCGGACAAACGATGATTCGGACGAAAAATACGGTATGACTAGAGAAGAGTAAGTAGGTACTTATGCGAACTTTGGCGCTCCCATATTTTCAGGTGTGCTGCCACTGCCGCGAAGTGTTTGCTTTTTGGGGTTTCTTAGGTACCTGAAGGTTTCAAGAAGACCCTATTAATAAGCCAAAGTTACAAGAATATGTATAGGTACACGACCTTAATGTCAAGTGCATAAAGTCGTGTACCTAAGTATACATATTTTTGTAACTTTGGACGTGTCGATATCTTTGCACTTACATGTATGCCAGCAGGGCTACTACGACACTCGCAACTCCAAGTTTGCGTCGTACCGTCCCTCTCGCTCTCGTATTAAATAGTACAAGTGTCAGAGGGACCGCACGAACTTCGAGTTTCGTAGTAGTCCTGCAGTTGCGTTTCGCCGTTTTTAGGGTTCCGGAGCCAAAATGGCAAAAACGGAACCCTTATAGTTTCGCCATGTCTGTCTGTCTGTCTGTCTGTCTGTCTGTCTGTCCGTCTGTCTGTCTGTCTGTCTGTCTGTCCGTCCGCGGCTTTGCTCAGAGACTATCAATGCTAGAAAGCTGTAATTTTGCACGGATATATAAGTAAATTATGCCGACAAAATAGTACAATTAAAAATTCAAAAACAATTTTTTTTAGGGTACCTCTCATAGACGTAAAGTGGGGGTTATTTTTTTTTTCTTATCCAACCCTATGGTGTGGGGTATCGTTGGATAGGTATTGTAAAACCATTAGGGGTTTGCTAAAACGATTTTTCGATTCAGTCATTTGTTTGCGAAATATTCAACTTTAAAGTACAAATTTTCATAAAAATCGAGCGTCCCCCCCCCTCTAAAATCTAAACCGGTGGGTCGAAAAATTTGAAAAAATTCAGAATGGTAGTCAGTATATCAAACTTCCAAGGAAAACTATAACGGCTAAGTTTGCTTGAGAACTATTAGTAGTTTATGAGTAAATAGCAGCGTAGGGTATAAAATATACCTAAACTTAGAAGATTCCGTATAAAATACGAAATCCTTAGAAAAATATTACTTAATTTTTTCATAATGGCTACGGAACCCTATTTTGGGCGTGTCCGACACGCTCTTGGCCGGTTTTTAAAAGAACTGACAGAGTAATGGCCAGTATTAAATTAGCTAAATAACATGCAATGCTGCGTGCTTGCTAAAACATTAATTATTTAGCGTGTGTTATAACTTTTACAGCATAATAAATAAAGAGCCGATGATGAATGTGATATAGTTGCGAAAGCATTTTATGATGGATACAATTTTTATTAAACTTCGATTAATATTTTTTTTATACTTAAAAATGTTTTTAGAAATTTGAGTGATGGTGATAATGTTCGTGATAATGGTGAAGTAACAGTTTACGAATACGCATCTCTTCCATCTGAAGATGTAAAGAAGTCATTTTTCCTACAAAAGTGGATAGTGAACTATAAAAGGAATGCTCTGAAAATATATAATATTAGCTGATGCCCGCGACTTCGTCTCCGCGGATCTAGGTTATTGCGCGGTGGCGCCCTCTCCCGGAATAAAAGGTATCCTATGTTGAACCCCAAGGTTTAAATTACCTATATACCAAATTTCATCAAAATCGGTTCAGTGGTTTCGACGTGAAAGCGAACACAGGCAGACAGAGTTACTTTCGCATTTATAATATTTTTGTATGGATTATTAAAAAGAAATACGATGATTTACTACAGCAATAAACTATTTTTAATTATGTTCTCTTTTTTATTAATATAGTAAATCTCAATATTTGCATGACTTATAAAGTTTGAATGTATGAGACTCATAAATCATTGAACATCGTGTAATGTACTACATTTAAAGCAAATAAATAAATTTCATTTCATTTCATTTCATTTTCATTTCATTTCATTTCATTTCATTTAAACCAATTAAAGTCATATCCGCATTACGTATATCGTTCGACATGATTTTGACGTAGGTAAAGTCGCCTCCGTCATCCACCCACTGATAATAAAGAAAGTGATCGAAAAAAAAACCTGCTTTTAAGTAGGTGAGCCTATACGCAGTGTTATTGGATCTATTCTCTATTTTATTATTTATTTATTTATTTATTTATTTATTGTACACACACTTTTAAACCAACTATACTGAGCGGAAAAAAATCTGGCCCTTAAATGTACCTAAAATCCCGTGAAATAAATGATTTTGAATTTGTATGCAGAAATAGGTAAATTTGTATGTAGAATGGGCCAAATTTAGTGCCGCCGAGTATATTTTCAGGTTTTCAGTATTTCAAAGTCAGTCAAAATATCTTTATTCAATTTAGGCTTATATCAAGCACCTTGAATGTAAAAAAAAACTATCACCGGTTCGGAAATACATCTGTTGAGAAGAATCCGGTAAAAAACTCAACAAGGTATAATTTTTTAAATAAATACATCGATATATATATTTAATTAATTAGACAGTAATTAATTAGATAGGAGAAAGAAGCGGATTTGCGACAGCTGTCTCGCCAACGAGTGCGATGTTTCGAATAAACACATGTAGTGATCATGATCATTTTATTTAATAAGAAAAAGCACGAGGCGGTAATTAAGTAATACATATTTATTCATTGAATTATATTCTCAATGAATAAATACAAGATAGACTGAACTGCAACGTAATCGCAATTGGGATTAGGTAGTTAAAAAAAAATGATTTTTTGTTCCTATCTCTATACATTGAAAAGTGAATTAGTATTAGATAGGAACTAATTTCGACACTTTTTATACTATTTAAGTCGATGGATGGAGTCATGGTTTTTGAAAATAAATAAAATGGTTAATCTAGTTTTGTCACTTTTGCCACACCAATGTTTAGGTATTGTATTCCACAAATTTGATCTATGTGCGGATGTTGAGCACCAGTATTATTTTATGTTACTGTGGTGAAGAGGTAAACTGATAAGAAGACATTCAAGTGACATGTTAGATTGAGAGTTCAAATCGAATTTTGTAGTTATAATCTATGGGTAAATTGTGAAGAATTTTCTAATATTCACAAAATAAATATTCATTAAAATAAAGGACGACTGACTGGACTGTTGGATTTATTTGATGTATTTTGTTTATTTTATTTTATTATTTTATTGTTAGCTGTAAGACATTCAAACACAATCATGTATTGTTTAATGAATAAAATGATGTCTATGTCTATGACGACTTGGACGTCACAGTTTTCAAAGGCAGCTTATTTTTTTATTAATCACAATATGTAGAGGTACTTATATTGAAATTAAATGTTCTACCCACAGATAACGATCTAAAAATAATTTATCCAGCACTGGTTTTTCGATTTACGTATCACATTGCAATAAAATAGACAACCCCTTTCTGCCGACGGCAATCGCAGCCAGCGTACAGTTGAGTCAACTGCAAGAAAACTGCAGTGAAACATGCTGCAGTCAGCAGTTGCAGTTGGAATGCAGTCCGTCTATACTGGCCCCTATTTATCTAGAGTTTTAGAGCGTGGAATTGCATTTGGTTCACCATCGAAAATAGATTCTGCTGTATATATAACACTGGCCAGTTAGAAATGTCGTATTATCTTTATAAATAACTGCTAAATATAACTATGGTCGAGCAAGTGCTTTACAATTTTAAGGATTCCACGGCTCCAAAGGAAGAATGAGTGATTCTATAAGAGTGAAATAGGTGTACAAGGTGACCTTAGCCTCTGGACAAATAATGAAACCATGGATAAGACTGATACTTAGCAATATCTTAAAATAGTTATTTGCTTAATTGGACAAAAAAAAATCTATGAAATAAAATCATCCAAATACACAGGCTGCTTTAAAGTGATACATTGAAAACTGTTAGTTGTTCGGTAAATATTGGATCGATTGTTATGATACTTTGCAGTTGGTTTTAAATATCTTGCTAAGCCTGTATTATTTGTATTTGTCCAGAGGCTAAGGTCACCCAGTAGGTAGTTCTGAAGAAAATAGTTACAGAAAGACGAATGAAAATTATGGAATACGATATACGAATTCGGGCAAATTATAATGAACTTTATAAACCTGAATATTAGGTCTTAAAATACCTCATACAAATGAACCTTTAATACATCGTTTGTGAAATTTGTATTGTTTCAGCTAAAAATAATTATGTGAAAAGTTTATTATACTAAAGAATACTTACGGCATGTCAGAACAAACGATTTTATGCCAGACAATGAACAAAGTAGGTCATAAAAATATAGCGATAAGAATAGCAGTGGGGGCCGAACTGGAAGACATTTCATTTTATTGGCTATACTTACCTTCCTACATTATTTTCAATTCATTTCAATATTCATTGCTCTATGAAGATAGGTTTGTATTCAAGTCATAACACTAGGAGTAAAATAAAAAAATATCAATGCAGTTAATTAAATAAAACTGAAAAGTATTTAATATTTAGATCTGATAATTTCCAGGGTAAAAAAAAAATCTACGTTATTTACTAAATCTACTCTACCTATCACTTTTCACTTCGCTTCTTTTCACTTGTACTCGTATATCTTTTTGTTTTAGGTATTTTTGTTTGCTGTTGTGTTGTTTTTTTTTGTTGAATTTGTGTGTCTTTGTGAATGCAAATAAAATTGTCTTCCTTCTTTCTTTCTATTACATATGTTTTTTGTTCATCAAACAAAAAATCACAACGATGTTATTACAAGGGTTTTACCATCACTTTCTCGCTACAATCACCACAAAATTGTGCCACGGTCAGCAAAAAAAAAGTAAACTTCGTAAAAGAAAATGAGGGAAATAAGTCGCATTATGGGTCAAGAGCTTATTCCAAAAGGTTTGTATGAGTCAACTATGAGACTCTATGGTTGGGGAAGTTGTTTAAAGGGTTATTTTTACGTAGAAAAAAAAAGTAACTGTTTTTTTTTTTAATGTATCCTGTACACTTTGATCAACTCTCGGAAGACTTTATTCCACAAACGATTAGTCATTAATCGAAACGCTACCTAATAAACGTCTCTACAGCCGTTAACGTTAAATCCGAGTTAAGTTCCGTATTTAAATTCAAGTGCACGTGCGAGCGGGAGGCGCGATCAGCTGTTGCTGTCTGCGTCACGACACACCTCCCGCCTGCCCCCGCGCGCCCGCCCCGCCGCCGCCGCCAATCAGCTGATCGCAGTAGGTCGGCGAAACACGCGAACGCCGAAGCGACCGCGCTCCATTTCGGCCATCTTGGGCTGGTTCTAACTGACTTCGAAAAGAAGGTTCTCAGCTAGGTTTTATGTGTCATGAGACTAGGCTGTATGGCCTTCAGCCTTTGCCTTAGAGATAGGTTATGTTTTATAAAAATAAATCAAGCACTTGGAGCAGAGATCCTCTTGTGGAAATGAAAGCGCATTTTTATTTTATCATTAATCCTATACCTAACACAAGTTAAGTACCTCAGAACTCCGTCGTATCTGAACTAGGTACCTATGTAGTCTCTGTGTAAATACCTGTTTTCTGTAATTTTTTGCTATATGTTGGTGTGCAATAAAGAGTTATTGTATTGTATTGTTGTACCTAATTTGAAAACGGAACGTGTTTTCCTAAAAATTTACCTATAGGTAACGGACGAAATATATGATGATGATTTGATAAGGCACAATTTAAGAAGCGTAGTTATCGGTGAAACCATTCAAATGTTTTGATTACTTATTCAATTGTCAATTTCTGAGAAAATTAGTCGGCTTTAACGAGTGTGACTTCGAAAAATAAAGACGTGAAAATTCTAAGAATTTAATAAAAATTCTTTAATCAAGAGCACTTTTAAATTTTCACTAAAACGACACCCGCGCGAAGCCAGGGCAGGTTGCTAGTTATTTACAGGTACAGGTATTATACATTAAAACCTATGAAAAACAAAACAGAATATTTATATTAAAATCGCACGGAAATCCGTTCAGTAGTTTTTGAGATCATTGGGAATACACAAGCAGACGGATGCGGCGATGTATTTTAATTTACTAATAGGTAATAAAATGTATTAAGTACCTATTGATTTCCAATTTACTTTGTAAACTTTAAATGAGTATGTATGTTATCCTACATTGTAAGCTATTATTTGTTAAAATTCAGTAAGTAAAGCTTTAGTTCGGACCCGGGCAATAACTAATTAAGTAAATTAAATGAATAACTTATGCTAAATAGTAAATGTACCTATATTTCGTGTGGTTGACGAGCACTGATCATGATCACAGACATTACACTTCACTTGTTAGGTAAGTAGGTACAGTCAAGTGTAAACATTATTATTCGAAGTTTCAAAAATAAGTACCACAGACTCTTATTCCGATATTTCCGATGTAATAAGGCTGTAGTAACATATTTGTGAGTGGTTCGAAAAGATACCTAGCTATTTTTGCACTTGAATGTTCGTACAAGAAGTGAGTGACAACTACCGACGATTTTAATTTTCATCGATAATGTAGTACTTAAGACAAAAACAGTAGATCGATTAATATCGACTACCCTTCAGTCAGATCTGTGTTTTGGCTACACTAAAATGTCTAGCCTACTCCGTATTTAGAAGATCGTAGGTACAGCGTCGTTCATCTCACCCTACTGTTAAATAAAGTTAGCGTGAGCGGGACAGCACAATATAATGAAGTTCAAACGTTGTATTAAAGACTAGTTCTCGGAATTTCCGAGCAACTCCGACCAAGTATAGCATAACACGAACGTTCACGGGTGAGATGTGCTTATTTATATAATAACGCTTTATCTGAAATCGTTGAAACGCAGACACGAAAC
The DNA here is from genome assembly GCA_037349165.1 of Choristoneura rosaceana. NCBI lineage: Eukaryota > Metazoa > Arthropoda > Insecta > Lepidoptera > Tortricidae > Choristoneura > Choristoneura rosaceana. The sequence continues at coordinate 372,687 of JAZBNJ010000044.1, forward strand.
ATGAAAGAGTTCCGCTCCCGATCCCCTCTCGCTCGCACGCGCGCCGCGCTCTAGGCTAGAAAGAGACGACCGGCAACTTCAGTGCTTAAAATGGCCGATGCTTAGTTTCGTGATCGCCTAGGGAGGGAGCGATGTCGATAATATTATGTTTTATGACAGCGGGTGGCAGGCGGTACATAAATTGGGTTTTCGTTTTACGAGATAATACCGACGATAAATTACACCCGCATTTCGGGAATCGAGTTTCGTCGTCCCGAGTGCGTTCCACTTGTACTGGCACTCCATGCAAATTGGCGGACGTTTAACCGTACAGCCCTCCCGCCCCGCCGCGAGGAAGTAATTACGGACTCGCTACTTGGAACATAGTGCATCGTAATCAGACCGTGACTGAGTAGGTCGTTACATTTTGCGACCACTTTTTATTATCTCTACTTTGTTTTATCTCACTCATTATTTCATGCGTTTACGTGATTACGTTTACCGCAGGTTATTAGTGTCGCAATTTACCGACATTCGCCCGAAAGCCTTCATTACCGTCGTTTCTTGTCGAAAATTGCGCCCGCCGTATTTAGGTATAATATAGTAGCGCAGTAAATATAAAAAAGTCGGTAGTAAAATAATAATATACTTACTGGAGTCGACGGGAGTCGGGGGATGACGCAGCGTGAATCTGGGTAGGCGTAGCGTAATATCAACGCCATAAAAAGTAACAATAAACTTTTTTATTATGGCCGCGGAGATAAAATAAATAGAGGTTTAATTCGGCGGAGCGAGGTGCGTGAGCTGCGAGGAGCGGCGGCGAGCGACGAGCGACGCGGGCAATCATCCATTAGTCTCGATGTTTATTCCGTGTTTATTACATGGATGCTAATTTAATGGCGTCGCTCTCATGTCGGTAATGGCGGCTGCGCCCGCGGCGTGCATGCTCGCTCTAATGGCTGTGAACGCTCTTCTCACTAAAACCGCTGCGTGTAGCTTAAATCTCTTTGACTGCATCATAATTAGTCTCGCCACGGCTAATTGCCGGCCTAGACGCCCGCCTGAACGTAACGAATCATTATAATCCACGTTTTATTATAATGGCTCCGTTTGAAGTCTCATTCCCCTGAATCGCGGCTCGAATGCCTTCCCAGCGGTCGCCGTGGATTATTCACGACTCATTGTGTTCAGTTCTTTTGAAAATGAAATAAAACATTGCATGAATGAATTGTTACGTTTTTGTTCGATGAACGTTTCGGACGCCGCCGGCACAAAAAGAGACGGCGCAAAAACCGACCGCCGCTCGGCGCTCGGATTAAACTCGCTCTCCAGAGCCTTTAGAAAAGCTGAAAATTCCGAAATAGACCTTTTGTCTTTTCGGACGGCCGCTTTCTTTTTGCGCTTGAGCGATACTAGGCATTAACAAGTCATTCTTTTGAGAAAGATTCGAGGATTTGTTTAAAAAAAACTGACAGGTAGTTAAGTGTATAATCGCATCATTTCTTATCCAAATGAGAGATCGCGCGGCGGCGCTCGCGGCGCGCTCCTCGTCCGCTGATTAATGTGGGCGCTCACAAAAAATACCATTACAATTTCTGTTCTGTTTAATAAATGTAATTACATTATTGATTAAATCTAATCTACATAATTATAGAGTCTCTTCATCTAGAACTTTAACATCGCTAGTCGCTTGATGTAAAGGCAGACAATCATTCTAATTAATACAATTTACGAGGAACAGCCCATCAGTTTTATTGTCATCCGCGAAGCTAAATTTATAACATACGAAGCGACATTTTGCACATTACGTTTGATGGGCTTGACATTTATCGGTTCCTCTGAAGACAGATGTTTGATGTCTCAGACATCTCGTTCAGTGAGTACATGGACAAGATTGAGGTGGCTTCGTTTAAATTACTGGTTAACTTGGCGACTTGAGAAACTTAATTACGGAGTTATAGGGCACCTAATTCTATTCCGGGGTTAGATTAGTGGTTAGGTGACCGTTTTCAAAGGGCCAAAGTTTCGGCAATACTATATTCTGTGGCAATAGGTACCTTTGCTGGCTTCTGAACTTAAAAATACGGGATAGCTTCGCAACTGTTTGCAAGAGTTAAACTTGATAGAGGTCAGAACTTCTGGGATTTCTACAACACGAAGTTGTTTAAGAATACTTTTATTGTTTGGAAATTTCTGCTAATTTGCGAAACGGACATGGTAAATGCAAACAAGCAAGCGTTGTGAAATATTGTTGAAAGAACGCAATGAGTAACTTTTCCTCGGAAATTACGCTTAGCAGCAAATGTTAACAGCAACTGACTGGATGTTTGCAGGAAACATTCGCTCAGCAAATTCCTTATGAATTTACACATTATTTGGGAAGACATATACGATATATCTCAAAATTATATAAAATTAGTTTTCTTTCAATACTTTCAGTCATGTTTTGATTCATCTGGCTTAAGGTAACTTTAAGGTTTTAAAAGGTAACAAAAACAACGAGATCTCCTTATCATGTGTAGGTAGAAAGCGTACAGTTTGCGTGCAGAGCACTTCAGCACATCATTAATTTGCTATGCGTTAAGAGTCTAATTATAACATGAGCTAGTCAAGGGCGTCAAACGATGTAGGCCACGGCTCGTCTGACTAGGAAACGTTACTCAACGTGAATAATAACTGATCAGTTATGGTGATGGAGCTGCCTCATCAATCTCGCGGTGCGATGAGGCGTCCTGCCGGCATTATAAACGGCTCGGGGTTATCTCGTCGAGGGCCGTCGCACGGCTCGGTGGTAAGCGGCTGGCATACTTACGTCTGGCGGTCTCAACGTCACCGGCATCCGAGAGGCAATCCAAGCAAGCACTCGACAATACGGGGTCGCACACACGCACAACACACGCGATGGCCGCCGTCGGGCCGTGGATGTAAATAAAACGATGCGTTAGGGATTTTTGTAAAAAGATAGTTATATTTTTGGCATTGGACTATGACACAATATAATACTATGATATGCTAAGTAAGCGTTTTATAAAGACTTTTACATGCCGAATATTTGTTAATCAGACTATTCATCAGAGGACTCGTTATATATAATTTCAACAAACATAACTGCTTACAAATGAGAGTAGAGACACGTTTCTAGTACCACTCGGGCTGTTCTAGAACTCATTACCTATTCCAAAACATAACTATTCCTAGTTTTATTCGTAATATTTTTCTCACTTTCATTTTTTTTACTCTATAGGTACATATTCATTATAATACAATTTTTGAACATATAATTATCGATATGATATCTTATACAGAATTACGCAACGAATCAGCGACGGTACAATAATTTAATTACGAAGCATCAGTTACTGCGATTGCGAATAAATATGTTCGTTGGTGGGTACGCACCGGCGGCGCCGGCACCGTCCTCGGGAACAACACATCAAAACCGTCCGTACAACAACACATAAATCAACGTTTAAACAATATCAACGTACATAGGTACTATTTGGTATTCGGTTCGTCCGCGGGCGGCCGCGCTCGCGACGACACTTATCACTAACGCTAATTACAGGAAACATCACAGTGAGGCCCGCTACATGTAGATGGGCAGCTGCTGCAGCGCGCGCTTGTCGAACCGCTCGTAGGGCGCCGCCAGCGCGCGCGCCAGCTCGCAGTCCGCCGGCACGTACGGGTGCGCCTTGAGCCGCGCGCGCGCCTTGGGCGCCGGCTCCCGCGGGCACGGCTCCAGCCGGTAGCACTCGGCCGGCGCGCGCGCGCGCGCCGCGGCGGCCGGCGCGGGCGGCGGCGCGGGCGGCGCGGGCGCGGCGCGGCAGCAGCGGCGCGGCGGGCGCGGCAGCCGCGCGCGGGCGCCCGGCGCCGCCGCCGCCGCGCTGGCCTGCGCGGCCGCGCCCGCGTCGCCGCGCGGCAGGTTGTTCACGAACGGCACGCGCCGCAGGCTCTCGAGCCTCCGGAAGTGCGAGGGGTGGATCATGAGCAGCGGCTCGATCTTGACGCCCTGCGGCGGCTTGGCACAGTCGGGAAGCTCGTATTCGATACTGCAGTCTACGTGTAAAGGCACCGAGTAATCCTTGGGGGCGAGCGAGGCGGGCCGCGCGTCGCGCCGGTAGCGGTCCGCGGCGGCGAACTCGGCCTCGCTGCGGGCGTAGCCCGTCATGGCGCGGATGGCTCACGGCATGTGCGGCGCCGATCAGCTGACTGCGGCGGGCGAGCGGCGCGGACGTGCGCGAGTGGGGCCGCCGGGCGCGAGACTGCGCCGCCGCCGCGCCGCGCCTGCGCGCCCCGCGGCCCGCGCGTCCCCGGCCCCGGGCGGCGGCGACTATCGACAAATCGATATCGCCGGCGGCTCGTTACTAGCGGCGTGCGCAGTGCAGCGGGGCGGGCGGGGCGCGGGGCGCGAATGTCAAACAGCTGACTACAAAGACGGTCAATGAGAAGGTTATGTTACGTGAAAGAAAGGAGTAACAATGGCCGGCGCTTCGTGAGCGCTTGATCGAATTCGAAGAAAACTAACGAGAACATTTTAAAGTTCACATTAAACAATCGAAGAGCGGTGTCACGCACGTGGGATTCTGAGGGTCTATAATTATCTGGCTGAGGACTGAGCGGTGCACTATTACGGCCCACCAGGGGTCCTCAAGTCTGGCCCGCGGCAGTCCGGCACAATGGGCGGCCGTGTGGACGATTGTATAAGCCCTCTTATACAGGATTTATGATAAAAATAATTGCTTCTCGTATAATTAAAGCCAGCAAATTGAGCTGGGAAAGATGAAAGGAAATAATAGTTCGCTGTAATTGCTTTTACTGAAAATGGAACGTACCTATTAATTAGTTGGCTACCTGAATTGGGTTTCTGAAGAAACCAATTGGGTTTCACCCTCCCTACACAAGTACTTAAAGTACGTACTACGCTTGTCAATACATAACTAAACAATGAGATTCTTTGTAGATGAAGTTCAATAGAAAATTAAATGACGTTTCATTGTTATAAAAAAAAGAATTCTGAGGTAATGGTTTTTGGATTCTTCACCAACAATACACAAATTCAGAGAGGTCCTTAAATTAAAATTAAAATTTATCTTCGTATTCAACTATAGATTTCGAAGCATCCCCTATTACTATTCAATGGCGTGTTTGAAGTTCCCAATCCGCACAGGGCCTGCGTGGGAACTACGGCCCATGCCCTCTTATTCCGAGAGGAGGCCTGTGGCTGGGATGATAATTATAGTGAAGCATCCCCAAGCTACGGCTTTGAGTTTTTAATTAATAAGACTCTTTTTTTACCCCCGACGCAAAAGAGGGGTGTTATAAGTTTGACCGCTATGAGTATCTGCGTATCTGTGAATGTGTCTGTGGCACCGTAGCTCTTAAACCATATACATGCCCAGTGGTAGTTTCGCCATGTCTGTCTGTCTGTCCGTCAGTCCGAGGCTTTGCTCAGGGACTATCAATGCTAGAAAGCTTTAATTTTGCACGGATGTATTAACTATGCCGAGAAAATGTTACTTATAATAAAAATAAAAATTTTTTTGGAGTACCTAGTCTAAAGTAGGGGTGATTTTTTTTTATCCAATCTTGTAGTGCGGAGTATCGTTGGATAGGTCTTTTAAAACCACTAGGGGGTTGCAAAACAGATTTTTAGATTCAGTGATGTATTTGCAAAATAGTCAACTTTAAAGTGCAAATTTTCATTAAAATCTAGCGTCCCCCCCGCCTCCCTCTAAAATCTAAACCGGTGGGTGGAAAAATTTGAAAAGTATATCGTCACTGGAAAGGCAAAATTACTTAACCGCCAAATTGGGCATATTGAGTTATATACATATTCGGAATCAGCGAATTTTTCTGCGTCGATCTATCTGGGTAACGTGGCTATCGGAGCACTTTTGTGGCGCTTCAGTAACCCGTAAAAAGGCGGTTCTTTTGTTTTTTCGTTTACTGAAGAGCCATACTTTTTGGTCCGTTTTGCACATGTGTCGCATAAGTAATATCTCTTTACCGTAAAAATACAAAAACTGCAATTTAGGTAAAACTGTCTTCTTATCTTGTGATAAATAAAACTCTTTCAGTATTTGTGCTTTTCTTACAATATAACAGTAGCTCTATTTAAGTAATTTTGTTTTATTTTCATTCGGATCGAGCATGGCGTCTAAGAAAAGTTGCCTTCGTGTTTTTGTCGAGTGAATGACGTATACGTAACTGAGCCATCCAGTTATTTTTAATTTTGGGAACTAAAAGCAGTTTTAAAAAAATAATCCTATCCTTGACAACATCATATCAGTATTATTTAAATGAATATGTTTTGCTATTAAGATAGTTTACGCGTAATGAAAATGCGCAGGCGCAAGCAGTTAAGTCAGTCTGCTTGAATATTTAGCATTTATATTTAGTTCTTCATGGGAGCAAATCCTCTTAAATATGCCAGAACTAAATGTCAAAAGAAAATTACTTGTATTAATTATAGTATTTATTTTATAGTAGTTTTTTTTTAAATACTGACGTAATATAAACACATTTTTTCTGATCTTATCGTAATTCCTGACGCCCACAACAAGATGCATGTTTGTATTTACTGATATTGATGTTAACCATTTTACAGAACTGACTATGTCGGAGAACACCAAGTAATGTGTACATAATATAAAAGAAGAAACTGACTGACTAGGTAACTCATAGATCAACGCACAGCCAAGACCGCTGACAGGTCTTAAGTAGAAACTTGAAATTTGGAATATATATGTTCCTTAATAGGTGTAGACGCGTACTAAGGAATGTTTTTTCGAAATTAATCCCCTAAGGGGGTGAAATGGGGGCCCAAAGTCTGTATGTGGAAACAAGATTAGTTAGACAATTTTATTCTAAACCTCATACGAGTACTCCTAACGATAAATGAATAAACACGTGTATCGGGTTTTTTGAGGATTCAGCCCCTATAGGAGGGAAATGTGGTGACAAAGTCCGAAAATCAACATGGGTATGGTTACTATAGTTTATCGGGTCGATGATTACGAAAACAATAACGATTTTAAAATCCAATGTGGCGGATGTGAAATACCGTAACCCCTGTTGGGGTACGACGGGGCTGAAATGTCAATATGGGTATGGGCAGTGATATCTTGGTAGTATGGCCATGGCCGTCTCCGTAGGAGGGAACGCCTCAAACTTTAATGGCACATGCAAGAAACTTTGCGCGATCGTTCAATTTCAGTGATAATGCTTTTATGTAATAGACACCACCTGATGCTGTATTCAGTCATGTGTTCTGCTCATAAAGGAATGCCTCAAAAGTTGATATCACAGATACCACATTGTTGCAAACGCAATTGTTTTTATTTTGTTATGTGTGTTACTTTTGAATCTGTACACACGATTTAAACGCAATACAGAGGACATGACGTTAAATTTTTATTTAACCAATTACAACTTCGCACGCACTTGAATATAAAGCTCTGTAACCGTCAATTTTTTTGGCATTTTCCTCTGTAAACCAACTGGTTTGGTAAACCTCCGAAAAATAAGTACTTTCAGTCGAATTTTTATCGAAGTTTTACTCAAGCATTGCCAGAACACCCTCTACTTCAGCAGCTTGAGTTTTGATGTTACAGATAACTTAATGAAAAACTAAAATATACTTAAAAAGCTATTACTTAAGCTTGTTCTAAAAAACGAAAATAAACATTAAATACCTACGCCAAATTAAACAATACATTATGTAATATAATGTATCTAAACTTTAGAATCTAAAGTATGATAGAGGTGCCCTTAGGAAGGATGTTTCGAACCATTAGATACCAATACCATTGGATATTGGTTTTTTGGAACCGTTGGATCGGGAAATATGTAAACTTTATATGTTTTTTTTTTTAACTTTTGAAACAACTAATCTAATCAAAAAACAACTATTAGTGAAAGATTTATAAAAATTCAATTCCCAGAATAATAGAAACCTGTTTCAATTCAATCGCCAACAGTGTGGTTTTCTACGGAATTCACTTTTTCCTACACGCTGAAATGTGAATGAAGATGTGAAACAGTGGTTCAAAGTTTGTACAAAATTATGATTGTTTAGGTTTATTTGTGAATTCAAAATTTTGCAAATATATTCCTCCAAAAAAGCAATTAAAACACGAAACAAAGAAAAGTCAATTTTCCGGGGGAAATTTAATTTTATATTTAATCGAAAAATTTCATTTTTTTTTTCAGTAGAATTTGTACTCAACTGATAATAATAGGTACCCACTCAACTTTATCTGGCGCCACAATTTTAGAAAGAAAGAAAGACAGAAGACATTTATTAACATTCAGAAAGACACACAAGTACAAAAAATAATAAAAATAAATAGCAAACACAAATAAAACAATAAATAAATAAAAAGACGAAAATGAAAAAACACGATTTTGTGTGTCCCTACAAAAGTAAAACGGCCGCTGACTCAGCATTATGCTGAGGCGTCAGAGGCCTGCAGCGCTGATATTCTGTCAGAACCGTCTGTGACTCATGGAATGATACACAAACATACTAAACTTATCCATGTCAATAAAATTAAGAAATACAAATTGATTCAATTGTAAATCGACAAGAAATAAATAAATTACAATAAAGAATACTTAAGACATTATTATAAAAAAAATGTTCCTATTAATATTATGAATACCATACTTTGATACATAATGTGAATACCATACTATGGTAGGTAAACATCGAGATAATTCGTTAATATATTCAAAAAAAGTTGAAACTTTCTTGTTTCTTTGTGGCAAAATAACTTCTTCTTCAATCATTATGACAAGTGTAAGAAATATAACGTTCTTACTGAGTCATACTAGAAGTAGATACCTACTTCACGATTACTATTTTTTATTTAAATACCTTGTATTAAGAACTGATAATTTCAAATAAACTAACCATAGTTAAAAAACTGGAAGCATTCATTTGTGTTGCAGTTGTTACGTAATTTTTTGTTTATGTGATGATTAGATTTTAACTACTTCAGTATAATGCATGGCCTTTTTTTGATTCAAACAAAGTTATCAGTAGTTTTATTGTACTTATAAAAAGGAAAATTTATCGCTGGAGTCATTTCCTTCGTATAAATATTTTGCCAAACTTACTTTAAATGAATTTTGTCTCACTTATTAATTTATGTGTTTGCCTTTTAAGTAGTAATACCATACGTGTGAAAAAGGAACACGTTTAATCGCAGTCATTTTACTTCACCTGGACAGCAACCATACTACATTAAACGAAATTTTCACGTACTTTTATATCTACATGTATGTGTTATCAGTACTTTCAAACTACAAAGAAAGTTTAAGCTGATGGTACTTAAGAAATTTTGACTTACTAAAAAAGAAGTTATTATTACTCAAGCGCCACTTATTTCCTAAAATAGTGCACAAAATAATATGGAGCCTAGTGATAAACTTAGATAAATCAAATAGGTTTTCATAAAAACTTCTTTTATAAAAATCGGATGATTAGATGAAAAGATATCTTTTTTTTTCGTAAAAAAAAAACTTTAAATGGGTTTTTCTCGAAATGTCATTTTGGCGTTTCAGTAATTTTGCCTTTACAGTGACGATATGGATTAGTATGGAAGTATGAATTTGGCCGGTTTTTTTTGTCGTCTAGCCTATTCATACTTTTCTCATTCTCCATATCAACTCCCCCCCGGGCCATGACGCCCTTGCTTCGACAATAGCTTACTCCTCTATTACCGTACAATGTGGGTCGGGGGATCAGCTCCGGCGATTGTGTGCTAAGCATAGGACTATATTAATGACGGAATAACACTTCTATTGTTAACCGATGTGAGAAATGGAGAATTCGGTCTTGTATTCTATCAATCATCATCATCATCAACCCAGCCTTTATACATCTCACTGCTGGATACAGGCCTCCTCTCAGAACAAGAGGGCCTGGGTCATAGTTCCCACGCGGGCCCAGTGCGGATTGGGAACTTCGCACGCACCATTGAATTGCTTCGCAGGATTGTGCCGGTTTCCTCACGATGTATTCCTTCACCGCAAAGCTCGTGGTAAATTTCAAATGTAATTCCGCACATGAATTTCGAAAAACTCAGAGGTGCGAGCCGGGGTTTGAACCCTCAGTCTATCAGTGTATCAGTAGTGAGGAGTAATAGAAAAATTGTGGGACAATTGACACCAACTTTGGTACTCGCAGGTGGTACGACCTTGTGCAAGGTTCACCCGGATTGCTACCACCATCTTGCTCGCTAATCCTGCCCTGAAGTAGCAGTGCTTGCACTGTTGTGTTTAGGCGTGGAGAGTAAGACAGCCGATGAAATTATCCGCCGATTGGCAACGCATCTGCAATCGCATTTTTGATACTTTTCAAGTCAAGCTAAATTAAACTTTAAAAGGTTTTAACATCGACTTAATGTATCCGAATTAAGAAAACTAGTTATTATATAGAAAGAGCATATATAACTACAAGTATTTTCTGTCAAAAAAGTTCTTTCTTACGCTATTAATAACAATGTAATTCAAATTTGATCATTGATCATCAAAAGGGTGTTACACCCGACCTAAAATTATTAAGGCGTATGCTTTGCTGTGGCCGGATGTTAACATCGGACATTTTGGCTTTAAGAAAATTTGGCATCACGAAACAAATCTAGGACTTATGTTCACATCAGACCTACTTTTACTACTACTTTTAAAGCCATACATTAAGATTACTAGAGGAAAAAAATCATAATTAATCGTCAGTTACTTTTCTTCTAAGGCATTATGGACAACCGACCTTTGACAGCGATATAACAGTTAGATGGTCAGAAAGAAGACAAAAAATTTAGTACACTTCTAAAAAAGTGATTTTGGTAAAAAATTGGACATCCGATCTATTGGCTCTGATGTCCAGAAATGTAGACCAGTATATTTTTTTTAAAGTCCAATAGAAATTTAGTAAATTTCAATTTCCCGGAATAATTCGACTACCAATTCTAATGGTGCGCACGAAACAGCGGGCAAAAGCTAGCTTTTTGATGTAATTCATTCTCGTTGTATAAATCAAATGAGTCACTCGGTGAAACGGCTGAAGTTTTGGAACGAAAGCATGCTTCTGACTAATTTAGGGTTCCGTGGGAATTTTCTGTGACGCATAAATAATGGTAGAGATGTGGGAAAAGTTGTGCTATTTTTATTTTGTAATAAAGGTGCTTTTGCTAGCTGTATTGTGTGGACAGCTATAGGTAGAGTCAGCCATAACGCGTGCCGTGGTTCTTATTACAATGTCATAAATGGCTAATTTTGACAAAATCACGCGTTTAGACGGAATAGAAGGATGAGTCGGGGCTTATACCACGAAATACTAATAAGTGAAGTGCATACTCGTATAATGCTGAGTCAGCGGCCGTTTCACTTTTGCGGGGACACACAAAAACGTGAATTTAAATTTTGTATTTCTTTTGGTTTTATTTGTGTTTGCTGTTCATTTGTCTCTTTGTGTGTCTTTGTGAATGTGAACAGGTAAATTTCTTCTTTCTTTCTTTTTTCTTTCTTAAGTGCAAAATTAGAACTTCGTATCTTGCCCTTCCGCTGACGTTTATATTATTTACTACGAGAGTGAGAGGGACGGTACGATACGAACTTCGATTTTATTTCGAATTTGTTGTAGCCTCCTGGATTGGCGGGTAGCCATTTTTTTTTTCCGGCGTCGGGCTTCTAATAGACTCACGTTAGTAATCCCCTACTTACGCCCCCTAATGCACAATGTACTATTATTTCAAGCCTCTATCCACCTGCCTGCGGCATTATATTATTATTTTTTTGGTTTATTGTTTTCTTTTGTATTATTTTGTGTTTTATATACTAAACTTACAATTAAATATTTACATACATACATACATACATTATATAGTGCATAAAGACATGAACCGAATTCACTAAAGTTTATTTGTTGCCGTCCTTTATGTATGATACTGGCCCCATTTAATTTTAATCCTTTCCATTTAAATATTCAACTTTATGAAGGGAACCTGAAACCAGTTTCACTATCCTGCCACCAAGCTCAAAAGACCCGCTGCGAAATCCTCAGCATTATCATAAATTTCACACGAGAGATAGAGCCTGGCTGATCCCCCATCGCCACGGTATGCGCAAGATTCGGCCGATAACAATTCAAGACTGCGAGCTGCGACTCTATAATAGTGTTGTTATATTGGCGATAAACTTTACAATCGATATTTTTCATCTATTACCTACCAACAACAAGTTGGTAATCCCCCGACTTTGTCAATTCAAAGTTCGAATAATGACACGTATTTTTTGCTTTGTTAATTAAACGAAGCAATGATGAAGGTGGAGTCAAATGCCGCGTTACGTCATACCATGCTAAAAAGTGTCACACGACACTGTCACAGGTCCCCCTCCCGGACTTTGACGCGCTTCACATTTATTAGGTAAGTACCCAATTATTACCATTGATAATTACCATCGGATAGCTATCGGAATACCTAATTATTTATCCGTTTATCATCTACAAGAACAATAGAAAGACCTCTCTTAAATCTCTCTCAATTTAACAAAAAGTAATGCTAAGACTAGTCGGCAAACGTAGCGTAGTACCTCAGACTCGGTGGTGCGATGATCTTCGCAGGGTGGCTAGAAAGAGCTGGACGAGAGTGGCCGAGGATCGTGCTCAGTGGCGTGCCATGGGAGAGGCCCAAGTCCAGCAGTGGACGAACATAGGCTGATGATGATGAAAGCTAAGATTTTTCCAGATCTATAAAACTATCGATAATTATATCGATAGATCTGAATTATCGCTACCGAATCGATAGCGACTACCAACCCAGCTACCGAGCAGCACTATACGTCCCTGCGTTTCATCGAACAATGGTGTTTCTGGTGTGCGCATTAGCTATGCGCGCAGAGCGTCAACACAAATGAGCGATTGTTCGCGCACAATGTGGATCAAAGGTGCGGCGGCGCCGGAGTCGGCAGCCACAGGGTTGCCATATGAAAGATATAAAAATACAGAGAAAAAACCTGTCAAAGTTTTTTTTTTTTTTTGTCAAAGTATTTATTGTGTGTGTAGTTACGTCTTCCGTACAACGGCCAACCGATAGTGTCTTTTTCAACCTCGACATTGGCGGAATCATCGATAGTTTCGATGGAGCTATATTTTTTCTAAAAATTAAATTGAAGTAACTCGTACTGTCTAGTCTATCATGATCTTTTTCACCATTTCTTTCTGTCACACAAAATGAGATAGGATAAGAAGAGATGAATGTCATTGCGAGTTCCAGAGCGTTAGAGAATACGTCCACAGATTTTCTTGAAACGTATCCGAATTGGTCTCAATTTCAGATATTTTTCTCAAACCCATAAAAAAATACGGATATATACGATTTAAAATATCATATATAACTTGTAATTTAATGCACTCGGAAGGAAAGGTCTCGTTTTCGAATATTACGCGCAATGCGTTGACACGGATAACAGCGATTATAAAAATAAATCTGTGTAAAAAGAAATCAAAAAATCTACTCGATTTTTGTCGAAATTCTTAAATCGAAAATACGAACCACACCACAAATATATCACCACAATAACCACACCACACCACACATATGCACCACATATCTCAGCTTCTTTGTTTCCTATTTAGTCACTTAAGCAGCGACACTACTGGACCTGGGTTTGATTCCCAGCTCTGGTCTTATTTTTCTGGTTTTTCTGTGCATCTGTATTTCAGTTAATATTTTCGATTATAGGTTTTACGGGATGACCGTAAAAGTAACAGAAATTTGGAGTTGAAATAAAAAATAAAAAACCATTCTTGAAATTCTTAAAATTCTGAGACAAAGTCCAGCGGTCTTGATAGAGTATAACACTCGTGAGATCTGAGATAAATCTTGAGTTATAGCAACCTCACAGCGGCGACCAAAGCCGCTACTCTTGTGTAATATGACAGTAAAATGTGTTTAGCTCCTGGGTACTATTTTACAGAGCCACTTTGCTATTTTGTTGAGTTACGAGCCACCAGAGAAGTGGCGCCGTAGCTACTCGATTCCTACCTTATTAACTAAATTGTAGGGTTCCGTAATGGAAGGTAAAAGCAATACCTCTCCTTGCAGTCGGGTAAAAAGGGAACCTATTAGTGTCGTTAAACTGTCTGCCAGCGAAACGCCACTGGATGTTCCGAAATTTTACAGTTCCACATTAAAATACAAATGGTATGACCGTGTGCAAGGTCCACCCGGATTGCTATCACCATCTTACCCGCTAATCCAGCCGTGGAGCAGCAGTGCTTGCTCTGTTGTTTCGGCATGGAGAGTAAGACAGCCGGTGAAATTAATGGCACTTGAGGTATCCCATCTTAGGCTTTTAGGTTGGCAACGAATCTGCAATACCCCTGGTGTTGCAGATGTTTATGGGCGGTGGTGATCTCTTAGGAGACCCACTTGTTCGTTTGCCATCCGAATAAAAAAAAATCGAGATCGAGAAATAGTCGAATAAAAAAAAGTCCCCTTTTTAGGGATAAGCTCGCCTTTGCTTTCCTCTCTATGTATTTGTATTTCTTTGTATTTTATTTTTATGTGCATTAAAGAGTTTATACATACATAAGTTCCGAAAAAATCAGAAGTGCAAAGGCTAGTATTTGCATGCTTATGTTAATTAACTCAGCCATGTAAGCTAAAATAAGCTGTGGTGGCCAGGTAGTTGGTCTATGACCTCTCAAGTACCTGGAGGATCTTATGGGTTCAAATCCAGACTCGCACCTTGGTAATATACCATGAGCTTATTACGGTGTTGATAAAATCGCCAAGAAACCTGCACAAACTTGTGAAATAATGGTTTGTGTGTGAAGTTCCTAATCCGCACTGGACCGTGGGCATATTTAGACCGAGATGGGATTAATGAACTAAAGGTCCATTGAAAGTTCTTTGTCTCTGCCTGCGGTCTCAAATCGAGAAAAGTTATATCTCCAATTACAGTAAAGTTTCTGTACAAACATCTGAAGCTAGTTTTTAAATATTTTGTTCAACAGCGTCTCTAGAAATATACAAGTACATTTTTCGTTAAAATCTTGCACTGCTTTAAAATTTAGATAATAAAATTTTAGTCTAGCCGTTTTTCTGTCAGTTTGATTTCCTCTTTAAAATGTAGAGTCAGAATTAAAAAATAATCTGTCTTAGTTGAAACTTATGTATGCATGTATGTAAACTCTTTATTGTACAAAATAAGTAAAACAAACACAAATTAACAAAATAAGAAATATATGTACAAGGGCGAATTCATCCCTTTAAGAAATCTCTGCCAGTCAACCTTTGAGTGGATGAGAGGAGCATTCAGTCAGGGACAGACAAAAAACATAACACATAGGTACGAATACAAAAAAAACCACCCCGATTTAATTAAAAATAAATGCAATTAAACTAACTTGAAAACTGTTAGGGTCTAAGGTTTACGGGACTTTGGTATTAACCCCTGATATCATTGCAAGTGCTGCAAGCTGCACTTGTAGCCTCGATAATGCGATCCACAGACATTTCGAGACAGTCGCAGATGTATTTGAAACTTAGCGAGGAATAGAACCCACACGTTCACAATCGCTTGTTTTGGAAACATTCTTGCGTTTCTACGCCGGATGTTTGGCAACAGTCTGGGCCAATTGATGGAAAAAATAAAACAGCGGAACAACTATGCAATTATGGCTTGTTAATGCGAGTCATACATGAAAGGGAAGTTATTAGTCGGATGCCAGCTGATGGAGCGAAGCGGGTCTGAGGGGCAGCGGCTGTGGGTGACGGAAATGTAAAAATGTAAAAATGTTGGTAAAGAAAGACAGTCATGTCATTAATAATCATACTCATCTTTTTTGTTTCAAATCGCCCTTCAAAGATGCCCTATTTATTTTAACAAAGAAAGAAAGAAAACATTCATACATACAAGAAACATAAGAACAATGGATAAAAATAAAATAGAGAAAAAACAAAATATAGGTATGGATGTCACGAAATGGTCCCAAATCAGCAACCTGCCGGTCTTGCGAACGGCGCTGGTCTTCCTTTGGGACCATCTGGTCATCATACATTAAAAAAATTACACAATAGAGTACAGTGAAACCGATTAAAAAAAATCAGTAAAAAAAAAAAACTTTATTATAATGTTACCTACCTAAAAGACGACAGACTCAGGCCAGTCCCCTTTACCCATTGAGATCTATTACCTTACGGCATAGATGTCGATGCCTTTACCCTTCCGGTTCCGAACAAAAAGAAAAAAGAAAGAATAGACAAAAACAAACAAAACAACACGCGATTCGCTTCGATTCGCCATCAACCAGGCCACCACGCTTATTCGTCTGCAACTTTGGTTTGCAATCCAAAAATTTTACAATAACATTACTACCCGCAGTTTCACTCGCGTAAATCATTTGATCCAGTAATTATTTTGCAGGTGGTAGGACCTTGTGCAAGGTCCGCCCGGATTGCTACCACCCTCTTGCTCGCTAATCCTCCCGTGCAGCAGCAATTGCACTGTTGTGTTTCGCCGTGGAGAGTAAGATAGCCGGTGAAATTACTGGCCCTTGAGGTATCCCATCTTAGACCTCTAGGTTGGCAATGCGTCTGTAATCCATCATCATCAATCGTTCAGATTCCAGTACTAACTTTTTGGAGCCTAGTTTTAAAAGTATTTATCACAGTGCGATTATACTTTTTTTAACGACCTGTACTTTGTTATTTAACACTAAATAGGAGCTATTCCTTCATCACGTAATCAAATACTCATTGAACCACTCAGCAAAGGGTAATGACCTCTCTTTATCCTGGCACTTTGCGGTGGACCACCTGCCGTGGTGGTTGGTAATGGGGGTAGTAACATGCGGGTGGTACTAGTTGTGCACCAGGCTTCATCAAGTTATAATAAGTTTGTATTAAAAAATAACCTAAAAAGCCCTCTCATTCTGAGAAACGGCCTGTGCCCAGCTATATTATGTGTGTGTGGGTATAGGTTGTGATGAAAGAGAGAGTTTTTATAGTTTTGTATGGATTTACATTCAAGTCGCGATCACTCTGACCCTTCAATTACGTTTATTTTTGTTTACTTTAGGGTTGGCAGGTTTTACTACCGTCCCCTGCTTACTGCGGGTTCGCTGGGGACGTAACATAAATGCGGTATTGCATAAATGTACATATGTACTAAAAGCACTAAAATAAGTTTTTTATAAAAAAAATTATCTTTAATACAAGCTTTGTTTTGCTGATTGTGATTTTTTTTATTGTACCCATTTACTTTTTATTTTCATCCAAACCTCATTTCAAATTTTTTGCTAATGTCTAATGAATGTTGTATAGGTAGGTACTGGGTGAGGCCTGTAATACGAGCAAAAAATTAAAACGTAGATCGTCCTCGTCAAACTAAACAACATTAGTTCAGCGACATAAAAAAATAATTGAGTCTTTGAATTTTCCCTTTTTTAGGGTTCCGGAGCCAAAATGGCAAAAACGGAACCCTTTTCGCCATGTCTGTCTGTCTGTCTGTCCGTCCGCCGCTTTGCTCAGAGACTATCAATGTTAGAAAGCTGTAATTTTGCACGAATATATAAGTAAACTATGCCGACAAAACAGTACAATTAAAAATTCAATAACAATTTTTTTTAGGGTACCTCCCATAGACGTAAAGTGGCGGTGATTTTTTTTTTCTCATCCAACCGTATAGTGTGGGGTATCGTTGGATAGGTATTTTAAAACCATTAGGGGTTTGCTAAAACGATTTTTCGATTTAGTCATTTGTTTGCGAAATATTCAACTTTAAAGTGAAAATTTTCATTAAAATCGAGCGTCCCCCCCCCTCTAAAATCTAAACCGGTGGGTGGAAAAATTTGAAAAAAATCAGGATGGTAGTCAGTATATTAAACTTCCAAGGAAAACTATAGCGGCTAAGTTTGCTTGAGAATTATTAGTAGTTTATGAGTAAATAGCAGCGTAAGGTATAAAATATACCTATACTTCGAAGATTCCGTATAAAGTACGAAATCCTTAGAAAAATATTACTTAATTTTTTCGTAATGGCTCCGGAACCCTATTTTGGGCGTGTCCGACACGCTCTTGGCCGGTTTTCATACAAATTAAATAAGGCGAGGTGAGGAGGAGGTGAGGTTTTATTAGCGATAAGGCCGCCTATTGCTTACCTTGTAATTTTATCTGTGTACCTGTTTTTCTGTATCGCTTATTATTTCTGGTGTACAATAAAGAGTATTTGTATTGTATTGTATTGTAAATACTGCTATCAATTTACGCCATCCCAGAATACAACTGACGTTGCCTGTCACGCTACAAAGCTCAAGCATTGTGCTTTACATTGCTCCTAAGTAAAAGAGTAATAAAAATCAAAAAAACTAAAAAAAAAGTCGCTGAACTAATGTTGCTTAGCTTGAAAATCTATGTTTTAATTATTTGCTCGTATTACAAACCACACCCGGTAGATAGTACGGAACCCTTGGTGCGCGAGACCAACTCACACTTGGTAAAACAGACCAATACTGTGATATCTACTAAATATACAAGGTGACCTTAGCTTCTGGACACATAATGAAACCATGGATAAGACTGATACTTAGCAATATCTTAAAATAGTTATTTGCTTAATTAGACAAGAAAAAAAATCTATGAAATCAGATCATCCAAATACACAAGCTGCTCTAAGTTACACTTTGAAAACCGTTAGTTTTTCGGTAGATATTGGACTGATTGTTATGATACTTTACAGTTTGGTTTTAAATATCTTGCTAAGCCAGTAGTATTCGTATTTGTCCAGAGGCTAAGGTCACCCAGTAGATCGCTCCAACGAAGTGACAACTAGTGTAACTGTCAGAAACTGATATTCTCTGCGGGTTTCGAGGACTGAATCGCAAATTTCGTTCAGCGTCGTGTCCAAACGTGCAGATTCCTAACATCAACCTACGATTGTTGGTGCGCCAGCTAAAACTACTATTGTATAAATAAAGATTAGTTGCACTTCCGTAGAGCGCTGACAATACAACATTGTTAGATGACGATTGTGTTCTAGACGGGAAATAGAGCAAGCAGGCTTATTCTTAATCAGGATTTGATGGTTTAAACTTTCGTGATTTTCACTCATAGTCAAAATACTACCAACGGGACTTATCACGCTAACACACACCTGTAATATTTACCTCGACGTTTGGGCAACATTGCAGTGGCCGTGGTCACGAGTAGACTGAAGTGTGGTGTGGGGTATCAAGTCTGCTTAGCAGCGCGAGTGCTCGAACTACCCGCACTTGATCACTAATAGTACCGGCATTCGTATCATGAACTACCCCACAGTCTACTCTTGACCACGGCTACTGCAATGTTGCCGAAACGTCGAGGTCAATGTTACTCTTGTGTGTTAGCGTGATAAGTCCAGTTGGTAGCATTTGACTATGATTTGACGGTTTTTACATAAAATCAGAACGTTTACCCTGCAAATAGGGTCCAAAGGGCTCTGTCATATGTCGTTTTTTTTTAAACCCCGACATGTGTCGGTGCACCCCTCTGTATGTACAGAGAGGTGTTATAACTTTGTCTTTGGTTTATTAAAATCAGTTCAGCCGCTTTTGAGATATTTAACTGTGAAATGGCCATGTCAAGAATTTTAAATTTTTTCTAGCTTTGGCGGGTTATTTTATTGTACTTACTACTATATAAGTTTTTGACCTGCGCTGCTTGCAAAAGATCGTTCTCTGCAAAGATTGGCTACGCCAGCCATGTAAGGGCTAAACATCCCAGCCCGTAAATGTAATGCACAGACTCAAGTCTATTTATTTATCTATTTATTTATGTAGCCTTATGTAGTTAATGGTGTGTATTATAGTATGTCTTTATAACGATCAGAGGGTTGCCGACGGTGCTGGCTGAAAATCAGCGCTGGGGTGTTTTTAACGCTTCAGCATTATGCTGAGCCAGTGTCCGATTCACAACCGCAATGACACATACCTTTGTGTTGTTTATTTGTACCAAATATTATTGTTATCTTGTGTTGTGAATAAATGTATTTTCTTTCTTTCTTTAAGTCACTCTGGCCGGAAACGGCTAGGTAAGTATATTAAATAGGTATTATAATTACATGAAATGCTGTGTTATACTCTAACGTGGCTATGTTTAAAATTGCTGACTGCGGCAACACCCAGAAAATACAGGTTTGCGGAGCATTTCAACCTGTCTTTTTGACTGCAAAACCTGCTCATAATTAAACAAACTATTTGCGTACAATTAATTGTTTGCAATAATACTTTATTCACTGTTAACACGAATACATGATTACAATAATAGCATAACTGCACGAACTGCACGCATGAGTCACGCATTTAAACATCTTAAAGTATTTTTAGGGTTCCGTATCTGGAAAGTGAAAAGGAACCCTACTGGATCATTTTTTAGTCACTCTTTCAAAACCCTTTCAGACGCTCAGACTCTCCCTTGCGATTGTGTAGGTAACGAGCTTTTTTATAAACTTTTTACAGTTCACAGTGAAACGAAATGAAATTATTTACTTCAAGAAATTTCTTATCAGTTTTTTTTAACCCGTCACGCGTCCCAGAGACTACATTTGTCCCTAATTTTTTTGCGCGGGCAGTGTCCTAGATACCACTGGTAGGTAGTTTCTAGGTTATTTCCCGCACAAACAAAGGGACTGATGTAGTCTCTGGGATGCATGACGGGTTAAATAAGTAATCCTCCTAAATTCCCTTCTAAGGTCTTTTTCAAAGTGTATTTTATGTTCATGGAAATCGATATCTGTAGAGTAATTTTCGTTGAATTAAATAATAAGTAGAAGGCCTCGTAATAAACGTATAGAAAGATATCCGCAAAATTACCGATTCGAATTTTTCAGAGAAACGCTGTGATGTTTCAGGCATTTATTTATTTCTGGCTTTTGAAATAATACATATAGCGTTGTGTAACTCCGACTCGAACTTGACTAGTTTTTGTAGACATATTTGCATAAATAACAGGCAATTCTTTGTTTAGTTTAAAAGGTGTTCAACTAATAATCGTAACGATAAATAATTTCCTGGATAACACATCAACATCATTAATGTACTCCCAGTTAACAATATAAAAAAATGCAGTGCAATTAAAACGTCAATTTAAATTTGATAACTATTGTTACAGTAGTGTAAGTGTAGAATTACACGAACCGAACACACATTTCTCGCATATACCTACGTAGGTATCTAAAGGTCTCGGGTGAGCAAAGTAATCGTTTAAGTTCATTTATAAACCAAATATTTTGTTACTAATTTGGATCTTTTTTGTAAAATAAGGTTCTCATCCTGGTTAAAGCCAACTTGGAGGTCTATGGGGAAGGCCTATGTCCAACAGTGGACTTCCTACGGCTGAGATGATGATGATGAAGGTTCTCATCCAAAATTACACAAAAAAGTCGTTGGTCGTGCGACGGGTTATTCTGAATTCCTGAAACATACTAACTTTAAGCATACTTTTCATAGTACTTTTTTATTGAGAATGTGCTCTAGTTTTAGGTCAACGTGCTGGGTCACCCGCTACAGAGACAGCCCAGACAGGGCTCCTCCCAACCTGCGATACTGCGATTCAACGGAATATAAGAAATAGAGAGGCTACTTACGTAATTCAAAGTTTGTATCGTACCAGTCCTTCCTTTTTGCAGAAATGTTAATCCCAAATGCTTCATTTGCCAAACTGTTTTCTTTCGTAACTGCCCGAAATCGAAAGTTTTTCTGTGTGTGTCTTCTAATCCTACTATTATTATAAACTAGTTTTTCCCGCGGCTCCGCCCGCGTGGTATTCGTTTATCGCGCGCTGTTCCCTCTGGAACTGTGCATTTTTCCGGGATAAAAAGTAGCCTATGTCACTCTCGGGTCCATAAACTATATCTATGCCAAAAATCAATCCGTCGCTCCGTTACGGCGTGAAAGACGCTAAATTTACACTAGTCACTGTACATATGGGGTGCTTACGGTAGCAGCGAGTCACACGATGCAGCCTGCACGGCTTAAAACAAACCACAAAGCTCTTACAGAGGTTTGAAACCTACACTTGCCTACCAAGGGCGTTTAAAGGTCATGAAATCTAGGTTAAAACCTAGATATGTACACTGTTTAAGATGTCTGTTTTAAGCCGTCATTTAAAACTGTGTAGCACAGGTTTTAAGGGCCTGAGAAGGATAGTTTTATTCAGTTTTTATCTCGGAAAATTGCATAGTTACACACGTAAAAATATATTAGATGGAAAGCAGCTA
Source organism: Choristoneura rosaceana (assembly GCA_037349165.1). Taxonomy (NCBI): domain Eukaryota; kingdom Metazoa; phylum Arthropoda; class Insecta; order Lepidoptera; family Tortricidae; genus Choristoneura; species Choristoneura rosaceana. The sequence continues at coordinate 394,932 of JAZBNJ010000044.1, forward strand.
TTACGTTCTAATCCTCTAATCTCCAGTAGAAAATAAGACGGCTAACTTTCATGGCATGTGAGCCTAGCCATCTACAAGGTGACCTTAGCCTCTGGACAAATAATGAAACCATGGATAAGACCGGTACTTAGCAATACCTTAAAATAGTTATTTGCTTAATTAGACAAGAAAAAATCTATGAAATCAGATCATCCACATACACAGGCTGCTCCAAAGCGATACATTGAAAACCGTTAGTTTTTCGGTAAATATTAGACTGATTGTTATGATACTTTGCAGTTTGGTTTTAGATATCTTGCTAAGCCAGTATTCGTATTTATCCAGAGGCTAAGGTCACCCAGTATAGTTCTGATTGGCGCAGTAGTTCCGTATTTTTTCCAGGCGCGTCACTCGTCTAGGCGTGACGTCAGCACCAGAAATACCCGCAGAGCTAGACAAAGGGCGGCGTCATCAAGCTAGCAGGATAAACACATGATTAGCTAGATATACGTATACATGTTGTCTTCAAATTGTTTTGGAATATTTCGGCAATTGGGCAGCATTTAATTGGGGCAGTATTTCTCAACTCTGTTAGGTATATTTTAATTAATTAAAGAAAGAAAATACATTTATTCTCAGCACAAGACACAACTATAGTATTAGGTATTGGTATTTTTGTTTTTGTCTTAGAATTTCCATTCTTAAAGCACCGTTACTGCTTTGCAACGTTAATCCATACTGTTTGTGTTTGTCCGTCTTTCACGCAGTGACCGAGCGACGGATCGACGTGATTTTTGGCATAGAGATAGTTTATGGGTCCGAGAGAGACATAGGCTACTTTTAATCCCGGAAATGCACAGTTCCCGAGGGAGCAGCGCGCGATAACCGAATACCACGCGGGCGGAGCCGCGGGCAAAAGCTTGTAATTTAATACATAAATCCATTGAATTATAATATCTTACTTATACAACTTTCTGAATTCTCTGACCACCATTGCAAACTTTTAGAATATAAAATTTTCCACTTCTCAGGCAGATGCTCTGCGAATGAATGACCCCTTTGTTCTCATTCAATTCGCGATAGCATCATTCATCTCGTTCACCAATTGAATGAGTCTCCAGGCTCGCCCGTAGCGGGCTAGACAGCACCTGCCGTGCGCCAGTCTTAAAATGGGAATATCTTTTATAATGATATTTTTATAATTCTCGTTGAGTTTCTTGCTGGTTTCTCAAAAGCGGCTTTTCCGAGCCAGTGGAAGATTTTTCGATATTCATGAAATGCTTGTTAAGTTAGTATAAATTGAATAAATATGTTTTTTGGAAAGATTGCCAGCTAACGCCACTTCAGCGAACTAATTCCAAAAAGTATGTATTTTAAATTCAAAAGTTATTGTAAAAAAAAAAAATCTCGGGTCATTATTCGAGCGTTTCAACCGCCTCACTTTCATTTTATAACAAATTGGCTAGAAGATTTTATACCATTTTCGGTAATTGATTAGAAGCTCCGGTACTTTTACCAGATAGTAACTGAAAACTACAGTGGAACCTTGTCATTTCTACAAAAAGGTGACCACAAAAGTGATTCGGAACAAACGCTTGAATAAGACCCTTTCGTTTTATTATTAACGCTTTCGTTTTATTGTATTCAAGAAACTAACCAAAAGACATTTATTAAAAACCTTATGTAAGTTCCCACAGATTAAAAATCTACGTCTGGTTTTAAATAAATAAGGATTCTGCATCTGACACCCTTTCACATTAAACCTGCCAATTTAATCTAACAAAGGTTGAGATTGAAAAGTATTAAATCAATATACAGCGGACGACAATAATCCCGACAGAATATCACTGTCACTGTCGCACAAAGCAGAAAGAACATTGTTATTTGTTTTTATTGTATAAAAACACGTACACTCTATAGACATTTTCTAGACAGCCATGATAAGCAAAATGTAAATGTATGTAAGCAAGTATGTAGTTCTTTACAAATTGTGCTTGAATGGGGGTAGAGATATTAAGTATCCCGAATGGGTTTATACTATAGATTTAAGAAAGTAAGTGCTATTTTAATCTTACGCCTATGTATGGCCCATTTCTTTCTTTCAAAAGGGGTAAGATGAAGGTTGAATAGAAAGAGTTTTTGAATACGATCATGAGTGTCGTCTGAGAGTTAGACAATGCAGCTATTGGTCAAAAAAGACATGGAACGATTTGCAACGTACGAAACGTCTTTATCAGTAATTTTTTGTGAAAGATAGAAAGAAAAGCAAAAGGAAAGGAAGCTCTTACCCAGAAATTGAATGCCTATAAGCTAAATAAAAAATATTTTTTTTCACATCCTTCCAGAGCCTCATTTCTCAAAGCATATTAGTCTAATAATATAGTATTTTGACTCATTTTCTTATACAACTTACGAGACAAAACACTTGTAAGCAACGGGTCACAGTTTTGTATGTGTGTACGCGCGGGCGCGCGTATGTTTGGATGTAGTCTGGTATGTATAAGTAACAGCTGGAGGTCTAAAATTGCACATAGGCTACTTTTTATCCCTATATTTCCACAAGATCCATGTGAATGAACCCCAAATCCTTAATCGCTAAGTAAAGGGAGATGAAATTTTGCACGTTTCGTTACTTATACAATTTTACACGTGTTTCCAAAGTACCACCCAAACGAGGTCTCAACGTCTGTTTGTGTCTAACAAGTTCTTTTACAAATATCAAAGCACATGTCGCTCTCAAGGATTACTGCTATTGATGTTTACATATTGGGAGAACGGACTATTGTGGAACCCGTCTTTGCTTGTTAGGGACCCTCCTGTCAAAGTGAGATCGGCGTGTGATGAATCGTAGGGATACTTTTGTCCCATTTGGTCATGTGAAATTATCCTTTGAGTTTTGATTCCAATGAAAAGAGGTAACCCTACCTACATATGTATGTCTTACTATGGATAAACCAGAGATGTGTAAACGGTCTATACCCGACTCAACGAAGGAGTTACATTTTTTTGACTACAGATTTATAATGAACTAGCTGTCGACCGCAACATTGTCTGTGTAAAATTTCCCTTATCGCGCCTGCGGGAAATACTTATACGATTTTCTGGGATAAAACCTATCCGACATTACTAAACTATCTCTATACCAAACATCAGGCGGTCCGCGAGTTCTGGAACTATAAAGATTTCCGGGATAAAAATTATCCTATGGTCTTCTCAAGATCTCAAACTAATTTCAGGCCATTTTTCATTGCCCTAAAAATCTGCCATTAACAAACATCGTGTTGGCTGTTTAGGGGTTTCAACGTAAATAAAAAAAAATACTTTAATCCCTAGTGAGAAAGTTTTCTTTTTTATAAGCCCGTTAAAGTGTCTCGTTTTGTCCAGAAGGCCTCCCCTTTTCCCGCCATTCGCCCCTGTCGCCAGCAAAACTTATTAATAACAGAAAATTAGACACATTAATAAAATTGTAATATCCACGATATCGAGTTCTGGAACATTATTCAAGCTGTCCAAATATATTACGTGCTCTAAAAGGAAATCATCAGTCACCATTCCTCATAGCCCGCAGGTCAACGCCCCACGCCTCTCAGTAACCCTGTCATACTTGCCTGATCCATCAGCACAATGACTACTCCTTATCTATCAACGTAGAGGGTTGTTAGGAGGGTGTTCCCGTGAGGTGCCGAAAAAGGAACCAATTTAAAAGTTGTTTCGCCTTGTTTGTGAAACACGGCGTTGCTAGCCGACTGCTCGGAGAAAGATTATGTTTATCAGACGTATGTATACATATATGTTTCTGTGTATATTTTTCTTTGGTCTTCAACATATACGCTATGGTTATATATTTATATTCATTCTTCAAAATTGTTGGACTGACATAGGGTATCTACGAAAAAAATGTGGAGGCGTGTTTTTGTATTGTAACAATATGGATTTCAAATGTAAGAGTTAATAAGCTACCATTTTCACTATAAGATAATTCAATAAATGAAAAACACGAATGTCTTACAAAAATTAGGTATTTTTGAGCATGTCACCGTTCAAAACGTGTACCGATTGTTGGACTTAAGTTACTTGACAAAGTTTTAGACCTTTAGACTTTGATCATGAAACTACCGTGAGACTCACTCATAGGTATTAAATGCACTACGCGTAGTGCGCGTGTTGCGGCAGCCACCGAGTCGCGTGCTCCTTAGAAGAAGGGTTTCGAAATAGCCCGAGACATGTCGAGCTAAACTCGATTTAAGACGTGAGTTATCCGTTACAATATCATTTAATATCTCTAGACTTGTTTTTTTCGTCTGACATCGCGTATCTAAAAGAAAAAAACCTGTCTTGCCTTAGGTAGCTTCGAGTGTAGATTAAATATTATTACGTCAATGTTTTTGTTTTCTGACGTATTTCAGTATGGGATTGACATGGGTTAGGATTCGACTTCTTAACGGCGGACTACACCTATACAGTCTCAAGACACGTCGTGACATCTGTAGCTTATCTAGTTACTCATCACACGAGCTGCCTTAGGTACGACTACGCATCAGCACTTTACTTTAATTGTCCTTTATCATAATGGCTCATTAAAACTTGTGGAGACAATAATCGTTCGATGACTGTACAGGATGTTCGTGTTTCGGCACAAGTAGGAATATAGTATACGGACACGAATTTCTCCTATGCACCACATATTTCAGCTTGTTTGTTTCTTCTTTCGTAACGTAACTTTTGACACCCTGTTTCATTTCGCAAATTCTAAATCTGTAAATATTTCAGGATTTATTTCAGGGCCATCGTGTAGAACGCTTTAGGTTAAGTTAGGTTACTTTTATAAAAATCCTGAAATATTTACAGTTTTCAGAAATATTTAACAGTTGGAAAATGAAAAATTGCGAAATGAAACAGGTTTTTTTTTATTCGACTGGATGGCAAACGAGCAAGTGGGTTTTTCGCCAAAACATTAGTAAACCCTTATTTAGTCACTTAAGCAGCGACGCTACACGTAACACGGAGGAGTGCTGAGGGCCTGGCTTCGATTCCCAGCGCTGGTCTCTTTTTCTGGTTTTTGTCCATCTATGTTTCAGTTTGTATTTTCGATATGGATTTTATTATTATTTTATCATTATTTTTACTTAATATGACTTACCTAATAATTTGCTTTATCATAAAGCATCAAACTCACGTTTACTAATCACTGTCGTCTATAAGTCGTGCTCAGATCAAATCTAATTACAACACAAATACTAGATAAATTATTGATGCTGACTATTTCTAAAATTTTGATAGCTTTATTACCAGAAAATTAATGATATGTATGTACATATTTTATCTCTTTTAAATCTCCACAGACATGTTCAAGGTGTAAAGGAATTAAATGGCTTATCTCATCATCCCACTGACGTACGTCCCACTGCAGCAGGGCTACGAAACTCGAAACTCGAAGTTCGTGTCTTACGGTCCCTCTGACACTTATACTGTTTAATACGAGAGCGAGAGGGACCGCACGACACGAACTTCGAGTTTCGTAGTAGCCCTGCTAAGTCCGTATTGCCATGTATTGCCTAACGTTTCTGGTGCTCGCGATCGCAATCAAATGACAGTTTTTGTATTTGAATTTTGTCATTTGATTGCAATCGCGAGTGTTAAAAGCGTAGGAAATAGGCCTCAGGTTCTCTAACCCTTGAGCTATCTGATCGCACGGTCAATTAAGTTTGTTTAAATCGAGTTGTATTAATGTTTTCGCGATAATTTTGTACTTATGCAAATAATTGAATATTGTGCATGTAATTTCTTTGTATTTTCAAACGTTTCATCCTGTATGCCCAAGTGTAGTCTACAACTACAATAAGAGCTCTCTAAACTTATCTTCGTTTAAAGTAGTCGGGAGCACTAGGCATGGTTATTACTTCGAACGCTTACGCTATGAAGTCCTCAGGCCTTAACTTTATTGTTAACTCTTAAGATAGAAATAGCTCCAAGTTTTCTATATCATACAAACGGAATTTAAATTATTGCTGGACAATACACCAATTAATGGTGTATTGTCCAGCAATAATTAAACTCAAAAGATTAATGGAATCACATTCGAAATTTAATTCTGTATAAAAGTTTAGTTGAATTCGCTCTTGGACGGTTTTTATAAAACAGCGTTAGACTAAATGTAAGTAGGTAATTGAGTTATTGTAAGGTTTTTATCTGGGTTTTTATCACGATCAATAGAATGTAACATGCACTAATAAGTTTGTTGAACGGAAATAAAAACTGTACATAACTGCCTTGTTTTATTCCTTGAAACTCATCCCGCGAGGTCAATCATAATTTATGTTTAGAGGAAGTATCAGGAAATAAATCAAAGAATACAACTAATATTTTAGTGTGTGTGCGTGTGTATGTAGTGTGCCGTGTGTCAGTGTGGGCGTGCGTGCGTGAGTGCGTGCGTGGGATTAATAATGTATGGGCAAAAAACTTTTCCCAAAGCATCGCATCCCAAAATATTTTACTGAAATTATCATTTGGCAAAAAAACATTTGCTAAAACAACTTATCGCAATTTTAGAGTTAGTAATTTTTTTCTAGCAAATTGAAAAGAGTGAGAGGGATGGTAATTTCGTGAAAGCCGCTGTTCTTCGTGATGTATGATCTGTCCATCGCCACTTCAACGAGCTAATTTAAAGTCATATTCGGTGCCTAGACCCCTGTATTTGGATAATTTTGCTTTTTCAGCCGCTTCTACTAACTCTAATTAATTGTTAATGAAGGAGAAGCCACAGGTAAAGGCTAGTGACCTATATTCACAGAATGCAAGTATAATATAATGTTGCAATGTAAATGAAACCGGTAACATATCACGCACACTATGTATATTCAAAGGTAATCAGATATTTGCAAGTAGGTCGCCGCACGAATCGTTCGCTGAATACGATCTAGATATCTCAATAGCTAAAGTACTTACAAGCTAAACAAAGCCTTACGTAGGTGACTCTGAGTGAACAGAAATCATTTATTTACACACAAAATAGGTATCTATAGAAGAAAAACTTAATGGGTTATTCAAAAACACAAGAATAATAGAACTAAAACTAACTTATTCTAAGCCTCAGATCGCGATGAAATGGCGGCGTTTCATGATGTGCCTAGGAATTTCATGATCTGCCTACGTCACTAGGCAAGTCGTTAAACGGTGAGTTTTTAACGAGATGGTAGATGTCCCTTAGCCAGTTCACGAAATGGCGGCATTCCACGATATGCCTAGGAATTTCGTGATCTGGTGAATTTTACAATCGGCCGCCGACACAGTAGGTAATAAGCGTCCGGTTGATCAGTACAAGCTTGTGATGAAGTGCAATTCAACGCTGACACACTACCCGAGGAAGCGGCCTTTTGGCTGTAAATCAAACGTACCCCAGAGACCAGATTACGACCCCAAACTAGTATGCAACGATACTCAAGCGATTTTGTAATTCATTGCGTATTTTGTATATTCACAACCATGCAGTGAGCGTCTGACCTGCGCAATGGACATGTAAATAACTCGCCGTGTCGCCATCTGGTATCAACCAGTGATAGATGTAGCGGATCGTTAACGATATACACTTATTTAGTGTCACTGCGCATCCCCCGACTTTGTATTTTGCTATTGTTTATGATTTTAAATCATTTAACGAGTGGTAGGAAATTGTGTGTGAATACGTACCATCTGTCGTACAGAGTGCTAAGTAAAAAGAGGATCTTTCAGAGCAATAATGTGTTATTGGTTTTTTATTACAGTCGTTTTTAGGGTTCCATATCTCAAAGGGAAGGAACTCAGATTCTCTGTAATTTGTTAATAATACTGACATATTATTTGCCGGCACGGATTTTATAAATAATTATTAGAGTGTTTCACTGTAAAAATAAGTGAAATCTCATTTTAATATTGTGGATCATGACAGAATTCCGAGATCCCAAGACTAATCGAGGGCCTACTAATTGCGTACTTACCCAGATATAAAAATGTCGTAAATAAATGATCAGAATGAGTTAGTGGAATGTTCTGTCGATTTGATTATTGATCTTCGTTTTAGAGTTAATTAAATAAATGAGGTTGGACCAATATTGTCATAACAGAACTAATTAATAATACGTGACCATTTAGAACTCCTAAACCTGACTCACATAATAAGCACATACATACATTTCGCATCAGCTAAATTAAATAATTTTAACTATGTCGAGTCAAAATCTTATAACCTACATTTAACTTCCTTATTGATATTATAAACAAGAATCGTGTATTTGTCGAAACGGAGCGACGGATCGACTTGATTTTTGACATAGAGATAGTTAATGGGCCCGCGAGTTACATAGTCTACTTTTTATCCCGGAAAAAATCACAGTTCCCGAGGGAATGGCGCACGATAACCAAATTCCACGCAGGCGAAGCTGTGGGCAAAAACTAGTAAAGTATAAAGCCTTGTCTTGAAAGTGGTGGGCGTTATGGACGCTATTTGCGAATCGTAGGCGTCGCGATAGGTCATGCTCCGGAGCACATAGCGCAGGAACTTGCTGTAGAACTTGCTTACATTTGCTTTGCCGTGAGCAGCGGAATATGCCGACTGATATACTTACCGCTTAAATGCTATAACATAAATCTAATCTTTTGAGGGTTTTAGGTTTTAGAGAACGATTTTTAGCTCCCGACGCAAAATAGGGGTGTTATAAGTTCGACCGTTACCTATGTGTGTCTGTGTGTGGCACCGTAGCTCTTAAACGGGTGAACCGATTTGAATGCGGTTTTTTAATTTGAAAGTAGGTTTTCAAGCGATGGTTCTTAGACATATTTTATCAAAATCGGTTTAGCCGTTTTTGAGATATTGAACTTTGAAATGACAAAGTCGGGGGTTTTCCAACTTTTTGTTGGCTAGGTTATTCAAGCATTATAAGTCAAGCAGTATAATTTCTTGTACCCAAATGGTTGTCTGGAAGAGATCGCTTTTAAGCGATAAGACCGCCTATTGTCTACCCTGTATCTGTGTCTATATTTAAGTTTTTGTACTGCTTTATGGTGTGCAATAAAGAATATTTGTATTGTATTGTATTGTATAACCTAACCTAACCTAACCAACAAGAAGTTGGAAAACCCCCGACTTTGTCACTTCAATGTTCAATATCTCAAAAACGGCTGAACCGATTTTGATCAAACATGTCTAAGAACCATTGCTAGAAAACCTGCTTCCAATAAAAAACCCGTATTCAAATTGGTCCACCCGTTTAAAGCTACCGTGCCACAGAGAGACACACAGACATACAGACACATAGCGGTAAAGCTTATAACACCCCTCTTTTTGCGTCGGGGGTTAAAAAGGTGGTTCCGGCCACTATATTATGTAAAGTCTATTTACTTAAGAAATATAACATTTTTCATTTTCTTTCTGTTATTGTGACTCACAGATTATCCAAACTGGAATATTTTTACATTAGCGCCGACTGCCAGTGACAGCCGCGTCATGCTTTTGACAGCAACTAATGCACGCACAATGACATCATAAGTGTCATAACCAGGCGGCCATCTTGCGGCGTGACGTCACCATAACGAGGGTCGTGCGCAATGGATGACGTCAATAGTGAGGGATGGTTATGTATTAGAGATGGGCTGAACATGGGTTTCGAATATTCGGTAAAAGTTTTACCGAACCGAATAGAGCATAGTTGATTCCTTAGTAGAAACTATGAACATGTGATTAATACCTCGTTGAGTTTCTTGCCGGATTCTTTTCAACAGAGGATTTCCGAACCGGTGGTAGATTTTGTTTGACATCCATAAGTGCTTGTTATAGCTAAATTAACAAAATTTTATTCATTTTAATATACAAAGAAGAAGAAAACAACTTAAACCTGTACTTAGGTTTACTACTAACTACCCTAAATAAACAAGCCTAATTTGAATAAAAATATTTTGACTTTGACTTTGAACCATCTTTTTTATCTGCTGTTATTGGAAGTCTCATAAAATACTTCACAAAAATAACACATTTAACACTGAGTCATCTCATACATAGCATTACAGTGAAAATAAGAGTACCACTTTGCCGAACATTCGGTGATTTAGCCGAATATTCGGTAAACCTGCCGAATATACCGAATACCGAATGTAAAACGAATATTCGGCCCATCCCTAATTAGGAGCGATGGCGATGTTTTTCTCGATCAACTAAATGGTTCCATGAGTATTGGTATCCACGCACTTACATACATATGTATATACCAGCTTATGAATATGTATAAGAGGAATAAGTTGCTTCTAGGTATACAGGGTCGCCCGACCGATCTTAGTAAATCGATCAGTATGAGAAAGTCTGAAATGATAAGACATAAGTACGAAGATCTGTTCTTAGGAACCATGTCATCGATTGTAATGAGAAGAAAAACTACATTTGTACATTAAAAAAAAAAGCCTGTTTTAGCACGCGAATCGAACCCGGATTTTGAAAAATAAAAGTGTTCCATAGTAATATTTATTGCTTATGATCTACTCTATCGGTATCCAAATAGAAATAATGTAAGTTTTTTTTTCAAAATGCCTAGTTCGATTCCCTTACTGAGAACAAGTTTTTTTTATTTAAATGTTTGAATCTTCTAAAAGCAGGTGGCGGGACGATTTGGAGCGTTTCCAGCCGGACTGGCAACAGTTTGCCGAAGCCAGAGACGAGTGGAAGATAGGGGAGGCCTTTGCCCAGCAGTGGGACACTATATAGGCAAATTAAAAAAAAATCTTGAATGCAGTTTTCCTCGTTACTAAAATCGATAATATGGTTCCTAAGAACGTGTCTTCGTATGTCTTATAGTTTCAGCCTTTCCCTTACTGACCGATATAAATGGGCCAACCTGTATATCGCATTTTTCTTTCCATTCACTTCGATAAATGGCTTGATTTTGTTTTATTTCATACGTCGTCATATATAAGTTCATAGGTAATGGTAAAATTTGCAAACTTGACGTTTGACACTGATGTCATTTTTTTTTAACCGTCGGGAATCTTTTAAAGAACGCTAATACTCAAAATATGATATTTCCCGTTGAACTTTTCTAAGAAAAACATTATCTGTCCGTAGTTTCCGTTTCAACCTTTTTTAATACCCGCCCGAAAGCCTAGAAGTTTCCAGATGGATGATAATCTGGGATAGAGCTTTATCTGGGAGTAAAGAATTTAAGACCTGCCCTTGTTTTACAGCCTCTGAGAAATTCTGTGAAATTATCGGTCAAGTGCGAGTTACATCTCGTACCGTAACTCTCGAGTTCCGTACAAAATTTTATCCAAACGCACTCAGACGTTTATGTGTGAAGAACAAACATGCAGACACATACTCACAAACTTTCGCATTTATAATATTAGTAGGATAGTAGCATAATAGGATTTATACTATTTATTTTAGTGTTACTATAGCTTAAACGAGTTTTTTGAGGAAGATTATTCTTAGTTAATGGTCTTATGCAGTGTATAATTTAACCTAATATTGACACGAAATTAATAATTCAGGTATATAATGTTATACGAAATGCTTAAATGGGTGTTTAGAATTTGTATAATAATAATAATTATGAAGCCCTATTCCTAGCTAGAGTGTTAAATTTATGAAAGAAAAAACAGAAAGAAAACATTTATTCGTGACAAAAAAAAACCTAAATAAAAAACAAGAAAAAAAAAACAAAAAAATAGCTATGCATGTCACGAAATGGTCCCAAATCAGCGATCTGCCGTTCTCGCGAACGGCGCTGTTCTTCCTTTAGGACCATCTGGCCATCATACATTAGAAAAAATTAGACATAAAAATACAGTGAAACCGACAAAATATATATATATAAAATTCCACTTAAAAAAATAAAAATAAAACTAGATATTAATCTACCTACTAAGAGAAGACATAGGCACAGGCCAGTCTTCTTTACCCATTGACATCCATGTACCTTGCGGCATAGATGTCAATGCCTTTGCCTTCCGAACAAAAAGAAAAGAATGAGAATAGACAAAATTAAAAAAAAAAAAAAAAAAAAAAAAAAAAAAAATTTTTGTTACTTATGTTATGTTATGTTGCCATGCCCTTGCAGGGTGTCACATGTGTACTACTTAATTATTATACTTCCATCTTTAAATTGTAATGTGACTTGCAATAAATGATTCTATTCTATTCTATACCGAAAGAACGAAAGTCACCGACATTGCTCAGTAGCCTTAGTGTAAGTTTTCGGTTACAAAATACGTATCGATCGCGTTCGCGTTAAAATCTCAATTTTAACGCAATGCAATTCAAAACATTCAAAGACAACTAACTTTTTGACATAGATTTGACAGAACGTTGTGTACAGACATGGTACAGACGGAACATGTAATGAAATTTCTACACAGGGTAGCGGGGTCGCTGAAGGTGAGAAATTAAAACACAGCTTTGGTGCAACAAGATGTTTATTTTTAAGGATATTAACAACTATCCCGTTCCCATCAACCATACATACACTATGTATACATATAACGGACCAACAGATAACGGAGCATTATTAAAGATTCCATTGGCACCATTAAGGAACCCTAAAAACAAGTCTTAACAGTTTCAGATTACTTTGACTTTGGCGTTTAATTTAGTTCGAGTGGAGCCAGATTTGATGTCAGCTTAGAATTTCCTTTGATCTTTTTAAATGATTTCTTTTTTACAGGCTTTTGTTTATTATGATTTGGACTAGCCCTTACCTCTGGCTTCTCTCGCGTAACCCATTATATAGATATAAGACAATAAGTAAAGGTTATTGGGAACCGGCAAAATAAACGTAGTGTTGCTCTGAAAATCAAAGTTTTATTATTAGAATAAGTTTACACTTTTAGTTTTACTCCACTTAACCTACAAATTACCGTAATATCTAATCATAATTTACCTGAAAATCAAAGAAACGACATTTAAACTTTATTATTATGCTTGGCGATTTCTTTTCTTACTATCCTTTATTTAATTTCACTAACAATGACACCATCTTAAAAATCACCTTTCTACCCACATTTCACTCAAGAAATCAGTCTTATAAATAAACAGTGCAATCTTTCGGGTATTATACATAGAAGTAATCCCGAGGTCTGCTTTACCGACGAATAAAACTTGAAGAAGATTCGATTTGTGGCATTCGAACATGGCGGATGTAGACAATATCTAATTTTGCTATTTCTGTTTCTTTGGCTAGTTAAAGTATAATTTTGATAGTGTTTTATGCGGCGATTAACCTTAACAGTGAACAGTGATCACAAAATTCTATATTGCTCTCGTGTCTGACATTTTTTAATGCGCAAGTTGTCTCGACGTGGTTTTTGGAATTTTACTATCAAGTTACAAAAACTATAATCACCGTACAACATTGCCCCTCGAAAGAGAATACTTAGACACTGGCGAAATTGTCCTATTAATTAGGACAGAAAAGCCATATTTTAAAAGAGAAGAAGAATAGAATAGAATAGAATAGAATAAGCCTTTATTAACACACTTAGAGCAACATAAACATAAGTAATAAACGGAGGATATTTTCTACATTACACTTATAACTAGGTATAACATAAACATAACTAAGTGCTATCTAAGTGTGATAAATGGATTGGGCTCAGCATATGCTGTGGACGCACACAAAAGTGTGCATGCACACAGCGCTGATTTACAGCCCAACCCTTTACACTTGTTGCCTATCTTTGTGTTTATCACTGTGGGTGAAGAAGAAGAAAGCTTGAAGAAATCTAATTTCCTTACATAGATTTAGCAGTCGAATGAAATTACATTCATAACTGGGACAATGACCTTAAACTGAGTTAGTGAACGTGTGTGACGCTAAATAATACGGATTTAAGTTATAATCCACTGGCTTATCCTTAGATGTCCCGGGTATTATGAACAGTATGATTTAATAAGCGTCAGCCCCGCCGCGGGCACCCCCAGCTATTTATTTTGTTTGTACGCAATTTAGTTCTTGTTTATCTGATACAGTCACCCGCTACGGCTTCGTATGAGTAACAACTAAAATGATACTAAACCTACTCTGCAACCATCTTCTGCCTTAGTTATTAGGACGACCGGATGGCTAAGTGGATAGAAAACCTGACTACGAAGCTTGAGGTCCCGGGTTCGAATCCCGGCCGGGGCAGATATTTGAGAGAGAGAGAGAGAGAGAGAGAGAGAGAGAGAGACAGAGAGAGAGAGACAGAGAGAAACATTTATTTATACATATTCGATACACATAAAAATACATTACATTGAAGGAAATTAAAAAATAACATCGAACAGTATACATTGGGCCCCACTCAGCATAATGTTACGGCAAGCCGCAACGCTGTTTTTCAGTGGGACCCATATTTGTATGAATAATACATGATAATACGAATGTTTGTTCTCGGGTCTTGGATGTTTAATATGTATTTAAGTATTTATTTATCTATATAATTATGTTTATCCGTTGCCTAGTACCCATAGTACAAGCTTTGCTTAGTTTGGGACTAGGTCAATTGTTGTCAAGTGTCCCGTGATATTTATTATTTATTTATTTACTCACTTACATACTTTTATATCATCATCATCATGATCATGTAACAGCCCAAAACCTAGGAGATTTTGACATCAGACAGAGGTGGAAACAAGGCGCGGATTTTATTTTTTATTGTACCATTTTGTCGGCATACTTTACATATGCATTCGTGCAAAATTACAGCTTTCCAGAATTGTTAGTCCCTGAGCAAAGCCGCGGACGAACGGACAGACAGACAGACAGAGACAGACCGGCGAAACTATAAGGGTTCCATTTTTGCCATTTTGGCTCCGGAACCTTAAAAACCCTGCTGTGAAGCAGCAGTGCTTGCACTGTTGTGTTTCGGCGCGGAGAGCCAGACAGCCGGCGAAATTACTGGCACTTGAGGTATTCCAACTTCGGCCTCTAGGTTGGCAACGCATCTGCAATACCCCTGGTGTTGCAGATGTTTATGGACGGTGGTGATCTTTTACCACTAGGAGACCCACTTGCTCGTTTTCCTTCTATTAGAATAAAAAATAAAATAAAAAAAAGTGACACGGTTGGTTTTCACACAGATTAAGGTGTTTGCGTTATCTACTGTAATCTATATCTGTGTCCACGACCAATGTATCTATTCACTAGAATGTGTATAGTGTGGTTTGAAATATGTCAGTGGCATTGCAACAAGGATTGGGCGGGGCCTGTCGGCAACAGGAACTGAGGGACACAGGAAGGGACTGTCCGGGGCTAATATGTAGTTAACGTTTGTGTCAAACACTACGCTCCCACTAAACAAACGCGAAAGTTTGTAAGTCTGTTTGTTACCTCTTCGCGTCTAAACTGCTAAACCGTTTTATCCCTGAAACGGATAACCGAATTCTACGCAGACGAAGTCGAGGGCACAGGATAGTAGGTAGGTTCGAGCAGTATATTAAATACAACAAAACTATTCTTTAGTGCCATATGATGACGACCGGATGGCTAAGTGGTTAGAGAACCTGACTACGAAGCTTGAGGTCCCGGGTTCGAATCTCGGCGGGGGCGTCGGCTCGGGTCTTGGATATTTAATATTGTGTACCTATTTAAGTATTTATTTATCTATATAAGTATGTTTATCCGTTGCCTGGTGTCCATAGTACAAGCTTTGCTCAGTTTGGGACTAGGTCAATTGGTGTAAAGTGTCCCATGATATTTATTTATTTATTTATATCAAAGTCTATAAAGACATGTTATTTCCGTGGACCCTTCAAGTAATAGTAGTAATGGGATTCAAACACAAAGTAACAAACTCGTATGTAAGTTCGCACAAACCAAGTGGGCCTCGGACACCTGCCCGATCATTTCAATGCCGCGCTCTTCTCCGACGTAACGCCTTTAATCACCGGCGTACGACGGCGGCATATTGATGCGGGCACCTGCGGGGACCCTGGGACTTGGGACTTCTTCCTGGGTCACAAGAAACTCTTGGGAACATTAGTTAGGACCTAGGAGAGCTACCAGAGTAGCGAGATGAAAAGTTGTAACGTAGTACAATAAAGACTTTGAAAATAATATACAATAAATCACAGATGTGGTCACTTGGAACAGAAAAGCGAGTCGGTATGGTGCATCGAGGGTTCTGTATTAAATTTTAAGTATGTCAAAATATAGATAGGGTACGTTTTAAACGGCCGTGCCTATCCATTAATAGCCACTGTTATTTAGCAAAGCTCTGCTTCGAAACAACATGTATAAAGTGTTTTTTTTTTATTCTACTGGATGGCAAACGAGCAAGTGAGTCTCCTGATGGTAAGAGATCATCACCGACCATAAACCTCTGCAACACCAGGGGTATTACAGATGCGTTGCCAACCTAGAGGCATAAGATGGGATACCTCAAGTGCCAGTAATTTCACCGGTTGTCTTACTCTCCACGCCGAAACACAACAGTGCAAGCACTGCTTCACTTCATGGTGGTAGCGATCCGGGCGGACCTTGTACAAGGTCCTACCAGCTGCGAGTAGATTCGTTAACAATCGACTTCAAAAAATAATTCCAGAATTTCAAAGAAAAAGTCTGATTTATCGATATATTGGTAACCAAATTGTAGCTGCAATCGTTCAGCCATTATTCGTCCTTTAGGGGCTGTTTCACCATCCATTGTCCATTGTTCGATCGCTGATTTGGGACCATTTCGTGACATGCATAGCTATTTTTTTGTTTTTTTTTTCTTGTTTTTTATTTAGGTTTTTTTTTGTCACGAATAAATGTTTTCTTTCTTTCTTCTTTCTTTCTTTCATTGATCAGTGTTAACTGACGGTCAAATGTGACGCTGTCTCTATTTGTTTTGTTCGAATAGACGGAGACTGTATTACATCTAACCGTCAGTTAACACTAATCAATGGATGGTGAAACAGTCTTAGTGTATTTTTATATTGTTACCGTAGGATTCTACAGCTTTAAAGTACTTTTCCGTTGACATAGTCAAGAGAAAAAAATTACAAAATGTACAAAATAAATAAGTACCGCACTTTTTTGCTGTCTTTTAGTTAAATTTGTAAGGGATTGTCAGCGCGCGGGTCCGATTCACACTTGACAGGTCTTCACTTCGTATCGTCCAATATCTTCAGGTAACATTTACTCAAGATCTCAACCTACAAAAAAAAGAATTCTCTGTAATATTATTTACGAAACAAAGTAATACAATATCTCTCCATACTCACAATGAAATACGTGCATAATATACTATCTTATTCCCACTAGGAAATCGCTATTTATTACACAGAATAAAAAATGTGCAGAATGTGCTCTTGCATAAAAAAAACGCCGCTTATAATAACGCCCCGAAGCGCTTGGAAGCACTAAACGGGAACAAAAGGAAACCCCAATTTCGTTGCGAGTAAATTGGTTTAGTGTTTAGGGTTCCGTGTGAAGCAAACAGATGGTTGCTTTTTTGTGCGTGCTATTGATGGGGAAGTAATGCCGTATCTTGATTGTGAGAGCAATGCAACTGACAGTTGTTTTGTTGTAGGAATCATAACTAACGACTACGGGTAATCGACGGCAAGACGAACGTATCGCTTATTATGTTTGTGTAATGTTCATTGCGTCTATTGCCGGTTAACTACCGCGTGACGAGCGTCTCAGCCGCGCAATGAATAATGAAAACTTTTTCCGCGTCGACAACGGTGCTTAATCGTGGTAAGGCAGCAAGATAGTACTCGCCACAGGAAGAATAATGTCTTTTAAACAATTTCAACGCGTTATTGTGTTCTAGCGTGCTTATAAATAACGTTGACAATGGATACTAAAACTTGTTTCATTTTTATTCAACTCTCAGTCTATTATGCGCTCCAGTGCTGGGCACAGGCTTCCTCTCAAAATTAAAGGGCTTGGGTCGTAGTTCCCACGTGGGCTCAGTAGCGATTTGAAACTTTAAATACATTGTTCTTTTTTGGTGTGTAGGTGCAAGTTTTCTTACGATGTTTTCCGTCAGCTCATGGTAAAGAAAAGTTGCTAAGGTTAAGTAGGAAATGTGCATGTTCGTAAACTGATGGTAGTCAGAACCATCATTCATGGATACTTGCTGCACCAAAGAGATAAGGAAGCGTCGCTTGCCTGGGAGTTTGAGATAAATACCTTGTGTGCAATAATTTCACTGGCTGTCTGTAGTTTTCTAGCTGATTTTTTTATTTTAGTGTAAGTAAAATTAAGTACAATTACTTATACAATACAATACAATACAAAGACTCTTTATTGTACACCAGAAATAGTAAGTGATACAGAAAACAAATACACAGAGAAAAAAAACTATACTACTATAATTATTATACTTACTATATAATTATTATAATTATAATTAATTAGTTTTAGATAAGAATTTTCTACTTTATTCGGTCTTAATACCATTCCAGTTAACCAACTTAGAAAAACCCCACCGACATTGTAATTTCAAAGTTTAATATCCCAATAACGGCTGAACATGGTATTTATAAAACATAGCTTTTAACTCTATTTCAAGAAAATAATCATTCGATCCATCCGTTTGAAATATATGATACTTTATACTATTATGTATTCTGTGACTTTACACAGACAAACATTGGCGTCAAACTTGTAACACCTCCTTCTTTACCTCGAGGGTTAAAACATAAATTAAATTTTTCAAAAAAAAAAACGGATTTTTAATCGTTTTTCGCAATAAAGTATGTTATTCACTTGTTAGTAGATTACATTTTACATATCTTTATTCTGAAACATAGTTTATAGGCTCAATTAATTATTAGTAAACTTACAATTACTTGACGTTATACGGAACCTCCTACAAAAAAGTTATCGAACCTACCACCCATTAACGCTCACAATGCACCATTAGCCCGAGATTCGAGTGGCCCCAGACCTAGCCTTTGCTCGTGGCCCCATTACAATGCCCCTTTACTGCACTTTTATGGTGCACTCAGCATCAAACGCCAGCTTATGGGAACTTCTTAAATTTCAACGTTTTAGGGCTCGAGTGGCGCGGCTGTGGCACAGAACAATGAGCCGGGTTGAAAGGAGACACGACGAATCAATACAGTCGACTGAAAGTCTTTTGTCGGTTTCACGACAATTACATACTGTCAGGTAGTAAACAATAAACTGAGCTTTATAATGCCCAAATTTTTATTTATTTACTAGCTTTTGTCCGCGGCTCCGCCCGCGTGGTATTCGGTTATCGCGCGCTGTTCCCTCGGGAACTGTGCATTTTTCCGGGATAAAAAGTAGCCTATGTCACTCTCGGGACCATAAACTATCGCTATGCCAAAAATCACGTCGATCCGTCGCTCCGTTACGGCGTGAAAGACGAACAAACATACAAACACACTTCCGCATTTATAATATTAGTATGGATTTAAGTATGTATTTGGGCAAAAACCGTACAATAACATTTACATTATAAACAATGACATGTAACATTGACCAACAAAGTTGCCACAGGTTATAAGTTCCCAATAGTAAAATATAAATCGGGTATAAAAGTCACAAACACACAAAGAAAAAGGCTACGACTTGCAAAAAAGAGAATGTGCATAAATATTTTTATACCATTTTTTTTGAGAATGGGTTATATATAACCCATTCTCAAAAAAAATGGTATAAAAAATTATATACTTACTAAAAACAGTCTTAGGTATATCTACTTAGAGAAATGCTAAATATATCAATGTCAGAGTATATTTGCTGTTATACACTTTACGTACTCGTTTGAAATGAGTTCGCAGCATATTTGCGATGAGTAAAGGATACATGGAGCATACAATTAAATTAATTAAGTATTTTAGTTAGTTAAAAGTACAATAATAGTTCTGTACGGGTATATTCAGACGAGCGTATAGTCGCAGTATAGTGTTAGTCGCGTATTAAATGATATTGTAACTCACGACTTATATCGAGTATAAATTTAAAAGTATGAATTTAAAAAAAAAAAACTGTACTCGGCTCGGGAAGCGAACCCAATTGTTTTGAAAAAAAAAAAAAACTTACACTATTTCTATTTAGATATCGATTGTGTACGTCTTAATCAGTAAATGTCTCCATGAAACATTATGTCTAAAATGAATAAAATGCATTGTTTTCACATACTTTAATTTATTTTACTAGCTGTTCGAAATTTCCACCGTTTTACAACAAATTCCGACATGTAAAATTGTCTCTATGGTTATTTGTACCTCTTTGCTGGTAAAATCGATGTCATGGTTCCTAAGAAAAAAATTTCGTATGTCGTCTAGTTTCAGAGTTTCCCATACTGACCGATATAAATGGGCAACCCTGTATATAGGGAGCCGACTGCTTTCCTGCGGCTTTCCTGCAATCTGCGCTTGAGGGGTGGGGTAACTACCAGTGCGGGACGGAGCGTGGCTAAGGAGCGTGGCCATTCTGTACGTTAGTACTTTTATATATTCTGTGGTAAAAGTCCGAGCCGAAACTTACCCAGCTTTGACCCAAAAGCTAATAATATATCACCTGATTTCCCTGCATGCAACACAATGTGGGACGTGTACACATTAGGACGCCTTAATTTGGTCCGTAAACGAAAAGGTCAGGCCAAATGCGGACTGGCTTCCTACTGCATTGAGTCATTAATAATTTCGTTTTAGCCCCGTTGTTTTCAGAGGAAAATATTTATAGGTTTCCATAGTAAAAAAACCAGTGGAGACCACGGATCGGCAAACGTAGCGTAGGACGCCCTCAGACTCGGTGGTGCGATGATCTTCGCAGGGTGGCTGGCAAGAGCTGGATGAGAGTGGCCGAGGATCGTGCTCAGTGGCGTGCCATGGGAGAGGCCTATGTCCAGCAGTGGACGAACATAGGCTGATGATGATAGTAAAAAAAAACAATTTAAAAATCAAAAAACTCGATGGCTTTGAAAACTAACAGGAAGAACATAAGTCTAGTGGTCTAGAACTCTGTCAAGTGGTAGCAGGTGGTAGGACCTTGTGCAAGGTCCGCCCGGATTGCTACCATCATCTTGCTCGCTAATCCTGCCGTGAAGCAGCAGTGTTTGCACTGTTGTGTTTCGGCGTGGAGAGTAAGACAGCCGGTGAAATTACTGGCACTTGAGGTATTCCATCTTAGGCCTCTAGGTTGGCAACGTATCGCAATACCACCAATCACCCAGGTGTTGCAGATGTTTACGGGCGGTGGTGATCTCTTACCACCAGGAGACCCAGTGCTCATTTGCCTTCCAGTCGAATAAAAAAAAAGTTGCAAATTTAATGTTCAGCAGTCGGGATCTTATTACTTACCAAGAATTAAAACCTCATATTCTGAGAGGTAATTAGCTGCCCTATCAGCAGTCGACGGTTTCTGGGACACCAAAGCACTTAGGTACAGTCAAGGGCAATAATATGGTATACTTACACTTTAATATCTTGTCACTTAAACCACTGAGACAGTTTATATATGGCAGTTCAAATATGACGAAAATAGACAAGGTAGGTATAAAGCGTCACGTATGCTTTGTATTTGTTCTGTTTTTTAATTTTTTTATGGCGTTAAATAAATGTATTTTCTTTCTTTCTTGCTTTCTAAAGTATATACATATTTTTTCCCTGTGTTTCGGAACACTGTCATTGTCCTTTTGCATATTTGTGATAGATGAGGATTTCTATCTGTGGTTGTGTCATGTAGACATTAGAGATTCTTAATTGCGCCTAATAATTATAATTGGAATGTAACTGATTAATGAGTAAAGTTCACTATTAATTTCTGTCGTATTTATTATATTTTACAACCCAGAAACACCCTGGACTGTACTATTTGACACCATCCTACAAGAAATAAGATACATTTCTAAGATTTCAAGAAGCCGTACATTTCCCCTTTTTCAATGCGAGTTCTCGCCAGGCGTTCCCATATCGAGTATCGCGGATTTTGCAGACAAAGACAGACAATGCGCATTGTCTCGCGACATCCGACACTCCGACCTAGTTCCGAGCTGCCGTGCTCAGGACTAGCACAAGAGGCTCTCTCTTTGACGCTGTCCTTACGTACATACATATATCATGTCTAGTATCTACGTCTATATACATAATAATATATAGTTCGTGTTTAGTTTTGTAACTAAGGGACCCCATACATCCCTGTATTATTATTATTTTGTATTTTTTTTATTGTATATACTGTAGTTTTTAAGTATTTTATTTGTAATTATTTTATTATGAAAAAATGACTTTCTGCAAAGTTTCTTGCGGTGCATTCTTCTTGGCAATGATGGTCTTTACGAAAGCGCTGGTAGGTGTAAAAGTGCCCATTGCGGCCTATTTACTGAATAAACGATTTGGATTTGAATTTGAATTTGAGTGTCGTACCGAACCTTCTAGCACTTTACAACGATTTAGTAGGTATTTTTATCTTCTAATAAAAACTCATATCGTTATTATTTTAAACAACAGAATGTAAAATTAAATTGCTTCTTTATGATTTTGAACACTGTTTTAGTGGCCAAGCCGATAACGGCCTATTTACCCCCCGCTGCCGACTTTTAATTACGCGCTGTGCTTCTGGAGTACCCTCGCTTTAATGAGACGGAACTCGTTAGATTATTGTCGAGTGTCGACACTGTTTGGAAAAGCTCGAGGAGATAATAGATTGAACGTTTTTATTTGGTTAGGGTCAATTCAAATCATTTTTAACACCCGACGTAAAAAGAGGGGTGTTATAAGTTTGACTACTATGTGTGTCTATATGTCTGTGTGTCTGTCTGTGGCACCGTAGCTCTTAAACGGGTTGACCGATTTGAATGCGGTTTTTTATTTGATAGCAGGTTTTCTAGCGATGGTTTTTAAACATGTTTTATCAAAATCGGTTAAGCCGTTTTTGAGATATTGAACTTTGAAGTGACAAAGTCGAGGGTTTTCCAACTTTTTGTTGGTTAGGTCATTGATTCCCAACCTGTGGTCCGCGGACCCCTGGGGGTCCGCGAGCATATGTTTAGGGGTCCGCGGTCCCATACGCATCTATCTTACTTAGAGCATGAACAAAAATAATATCGTCCGAAAGTTGCATCTTTTTTCACTCAGAGGTCCTTGACATTATACTTGATTTCCTTGGGGGTCCGCGGCTGAAAAAGGTTAGGAACCGCTGGGTTAGGTTATACGAATTAAATCCTGCTTTTATTCCGCATAGCTTGATTTTAGAGCAGCTCGATATTTCGGCACAGTTGCATGCGTCATGATCACGGACGAAGACGACTGGAGAATTACGGGTATGCTGGTATATATATAACTATCTGTTAGAAAATAAATCAAGGTACGAGGAACAAAACCCGAATTTAATGCATATTATTATAACCTAACCAACAAAAAGTTGGAAAACCCCCGACTTAGTCACTTTAAAATTCAATATCTCGAAAACGGCTGAACCGATTTTGATAAAACATGTCTAAGATCCATCGCTAGAAAATCTGCTATCAAATAAAAAAACCGCATTCAAATCGGTCCACCTGTTTAAGAGCTACGGTGCCACAGACAGACACACATATACACATAGCGATCAAATTTATTTTTGAATCAGGACTTAAAAATTAGTAATGACTGCGATAGCACCCTGTGACAGACAGACCGACAGCGGAGTCTCAGTAATAGGGTTCCGTTGGCACCCTTCGGGTATGGAACTCTAAAAAGGTTGCTAATAAAAGGTTCCTGTTTCCTTTTGAGTAATGAAGCCCTAGAAATAATATCGCATCGTACAAGGACGTAAAAACTATATAAACTTGTAATCATAACAAAAACATGTCGGAACATCCGATACGGGCGTTGCCACTATGTTGCGTAGTTTTTACAACGTATTTGTTTTCTCTTGCATTTATGCATGTTTATGAGAAGCTAGGTTTTAGGGTTCCATATTCAAAGGGTGACAAATTTAACCTTATTTATGTCATTAATATTGTTCGTTTGTCCGTCGTAAAATCTGCTGACAGCTAAAAGTTTGACCGCTATGTATGTCTGTCTGTGGCACCGTAGCTCTTAAATGCATCGACCGATTTAAATGCGGATTTTTTCATTTGAAATCAGGTTTTTTAGCGATGGTTCTTAGACATGTTTCTGTTGACATAAGTATTTTATTGTATTTAAGTATTTTATTGGACCTTCAACAATAAATATACTAATAAATGTATTATTTTACTTACATGTTAAGTATAGTGAAACTAGGCCTTTCAACACAAATAAAAAAAGTTCGAAAAAACCCGATATTGAAAATACACAATATTATTATGCAACTATAATTTTTTTTTGAGTCAATGTGTTTGAAGTCCTCAAGTGTGCAATAGCTATATGGTGAACCTACTGAAAAATTGTTTGTTTGCTTATATGTATTTTCATGGAACTCTCCGGTGCAGAAGTCCGACTCAAGCTAAGTCGATTTTCCATTCACCTAATAAGGCCTATCCTATTTGAAGCTAAGAACATGACTACTCCTGAACTTGTTTATCCATTACGCAACAATTGACATTCAATTAAGAAACTACTTTTTTTTAAACCAATTTGTTTTAGACAATGTAAACTTTATACAAAAACATAACAGGTGCAAGGTCTGCGCACTCAACCATTTCAATACTTTTTAATAATTACTTTAAAACGTGATGAATATGAAGAGGATTTCTGTAGTTGTGAGTCTAAAATTCCTCTCTAATTCGAATTTCTCTATTATAATATATTCCGTAAATATTCAATTACATCATGCATAATTTAGATAAATTGAAAATTATTAAAACTGATTATAAGTTAAGTCGTCAAAGGTAACATAAATAATTAATGTTAAAATATGAATAAAACATCAATGGTTCTCCACTATGAATCATCTTAAGTAATCTTTAACTATAAAACACAAAAAAAGCTTATAAAAAATTTAAATATCAATAATAATGTAAACCACAAAATATATATTTTTAATCTTAATAAATTTAATGTCTTATTCAAAAAATATTTTTAATATCAATCACTATATCGATATAGGTTTGTGATCACATGTCACGAGTTTATAAATGTTTTCAATTTCACAAACTGTCCTCTACCCTTGAGTATGTCCATAATGCTTATGTATACTCTAATTCTCCATTAGCACGTACTCGTATTTATCCCTATAAAAAGTTTAAAAGTTTAAGTTTAAGTATTAAAAGGGGTCAGTCTGAAAATCAGCGCTAGGCGTATACCACCAATCTAGCAAAAGCTGAGACTGGCACCCATTGCCTACATAAGTCAGTTGTTTTGTTTAATTTTGTAATTTCTTGTTTTTTAATTTGTATTTTATAGTAGTTTTGGAACTTTAATAATAATAATAAGTTTTTTTTAAAGATGTGGCAATAAAGATTTTTATTTTTTATTTTATTTTTTCTATAATTGTAACAAACATAATCTCCACTAAGCAATATACACTTTCAACTCCCCCCCTATAATTCTCAATAGAAATTGGATACCCTATCAGTCCAAGCCCGCAGGCTGGTCGGAGATAAAAAAAAACTGGTCAAGTGCGTGCCAGATTTAACATAATTTAGGGTTCGATACAGCTGAGACTATAAATACTTTATACTTTTATTTTGAAGTCACTTGGAGTTAAATAAAAATAAAAGACCAGCATAATAATGATATTAGGTACTAGCTGTTACATTAATTGTTATTTTTTACATAAAATCAAAGTCAATCAAAATATCTTTATTCAATTTAGGCTATAACAAGCACTTATGAATGTCAAAAAAACTCTACCACCGGTTCGGAAAAACCTCTGTTGAGAAGAATCCGGCAAGAAACTCAACTACAACAAAAATAACCTTTGCGGCCTACTTATGGAGTAAATTTATTGTTTTTACATTAGATTTTTTTTATTAATAACATGTAAATAAATAAAACAAAACAAGAATAACTTCGTTCCTTTTCCATTATTGCCAAAATAATCAGTATATGGCGATTTATTTACTTATTTTTGGATATATTTAACCCATTTTCCTTTTAAGAGGTATTTTTGTAATAACCAATTGATATAGGTACGTTATCGTTGTTTTGTGTATTTGTGGATTTGCAGTGCAAGTAAAACTTGTATTACTTTGTATGTACTGTATTCGTTGTAGGTGTAGCATTCTTTTGTTTACAAATTTTTTTTTTTACTTACTTTACGTCAAATTAGTTTGGCCACGGAACCCCTGGTAATAAAGCCAAGCAAAAAGCTTTCCATCTGAGATTGACGGCGCTTGGCGGCCTGTTATTACTGCAGCGGGAGTGCACGCTTTGTACTTTATGCACAATTCTTAATACGTTCTGCTGCATTTGTGATGCCGTTGACAGGTTATGTGGTGCAACGGAGAATAAATCCTTCTACTATGTGTGTGTGTTCGTGTGTTTGGCCGTCATTCACAAATATTTTCATGGTTTTTTGTAGTCGGTTCAGTTTATTGTTATAAATTTTTTTTCACGTTTTTAGTGTTAATAATCTAAGATACAATAGTTTAATGTCAACTGCTCGATACGTTGTACGAAAGATTGCTTTCTCTGATGCAGAGACGTTCATTGTTGAGGAGTCCTACTGCTTCACCACCCGTTCCATTGTACCATATGCATTACGACGAGCATTAATTGCTTAGCAACTGTGTTAAAGAAATTGAAGTACTTTTTATTGAGTAGTAGCTCTGTTGGTCAAATGTGGTCTTCATCATCAGTTCCACTTCACCAAATTATTATTTTCAAGAGCAAATACACGATTTACTACTAAATATACCCAAATTACCAAAGGTGTCTCTACAATATTTGAAGATTTCCCTCGATTTCCTTAAGATCCGATCACTAGATCCTAATTTGGTGCTTATGGGACCTAATTTAAGGCATTCCTAGACGAACACAAAAAAAAAACAAATCAGTTCTTTATGACGGAGTTCTGAGGTAACAAGCATAAAAAAAATACAACCGAAAAGAAAAAAAAAGTATTATTTGTTGATTTTTTTGCTCAAGTTACGAAGTGAGATGTTGATAGTTACCTCAGTACCTACCTATGTAAGTATATACAACTACCTATGTAAGTATATACAATAAAAAACAATTTTAACCGAATAGATAACCTCCTCCTTTTTTTGAAGTCAGTTAAAAATAGCACATAACATATTGTTCGCACAACTTCACAACTCATTTTAAATGCTCAATTTATCGCAACAATCTCCCACAAACCGGCGCCACGGGAGGACAGTAAATACCGCGCAACATTTTACACTAACGTGACATAATTCAACAACTTTTCTCGTTCTAACATAAATATAAATTATAGTTAAGAGACACACAGAAGCGGGACGGAAGATGTAGCGTCGACTGGAGAGACAGAGATAACCGAGTCGTTTGTAGTTTCCGCAGCAAGTTATTTTTAACTTATTGTGAAAAGAACTTGTATAATATCTGATGAAAGAGTAAGTTCCTAAGTCCATGCGATGAAAAGATACTTACAAACAAGAGTTTTATAAGTGTTTGTACAAAAACTGCGGTAGTAAAAACTTATAGGATAATCCCTAGCTGCCTAGGTTATAGGATTCTTCGATATAGGTACCTGATCGATGTTGCTAAAATCGAACTTCCAAGTTGACAGACACGTCTATTGGCATTATTGTTTTGTGGCATGCGAACGATTATCAACTTTAGGGTGGTAGACCACATATTTGGCAGATAATTTTATACGTTTCATTGTATTAAAAATACTTACATACAAAGTGTTAGTAAAATAACTGTAAACCTGAAAGTAAAAATCGAAAGCAGAATCTTTTTCACCTCTTCTTTCTGTCACACGGTGTGGTATGAAGATAGAAAGAGACGGCGAATGCTATCACGAGCGCGCGTTAAGCGCAGTTTAGACTTGCAAAAATCGTCCAAGTTGCGAAGCCGCAAAGAGTATTGTCGAAGCCGTAAAGCCAACGAGTTGGTAGTGATCAGTGAGCTTCTACATATTATATGTTACTATCGTAACACATAATATCATTGGTTGGTAGTGATCAATCGAGCGCCGCAATGTAAAGCAATGTGCACGATTTTAAAAGCTGATTTGAGTTACAATGTATGTTTAATGTTTACTAATGTACTAGTTTTTCTGTACTAGCTGTTCCCTCGGGAACTATCCATTTTTCCGGGATAAAAAGTAGCCTATGTCACTCTCGGGCCCACAAACTATTTTTATGCCAAAAATCACGTCGATCCGTCGCTGCGTTAAGGCGTGAAAGACAGACAAACACACAAACACACTTTCGCATTTATAATATGTATTAGTATAGATGTATCTATGAATGTGCGGGTCAAATCTTGCAAGTTATATTTGACCCACTTCTAGTGATCGGATTGTCTTGAAATTTGGCATACTTTTTTTTTCTTTCATAAAAAAAAACGACATTTAAAAAGTAAAAAATAATTATGCACTACCTAGCTGTTGCCCGCGACTTCATCTGCGAACAATTCGTTTATCCCTATCCCGCTGGGACTATGCTGATTTCCCGCAAAATTAGCCTAAGTTAATTTAGTATAAGTACCTAGTAATATTCTTTTTATCTAAGCGTCGTCGGTGTCGGGGGACCGCTAAGGTTAACAGAAACTAAAGTACATATGTTGTATTTTTTAAAGTATTAACCTTAGCGGTCCCCCGACATCGACGACGCTTAGATAAAAAGAATATTACTAGGTACTTATACTAAATTAACTTAGGCTAATTTTGCGGGAAATCAGCATAGTCCCAGCGGGATAGGGATAAACGAATTGTTCGCAGATGAAGTCGCGGGCAACAGCTAGGTAGTGCATAATTATTTTTTACTTTTTAAATGTCGTTATTTTGCGGCTGTTTTTGTCGGGGGTTTTTAAAATTTTTAATTTTAGTTTTTTTATTTCATGTTTTTTAAACAGATCGTCGTGTTGCTACCACTGCATTGTATGTAGAATCAATTACTAATCAAAACGAATCCAAACACGACATATGTGCTATTATTTTTTATAGTGTATTAATGTGCTGGATATCTTGGCTGCAGCATCAGCTCATCCTGTTGCCACTTTTGCATTGTATGTAGAATCAAATACTGATCGAAACGAATCCAAACACGATATATCTGCTATGGTTTTATCAAGAGTGTATCTACTAGTGTTCTGGATATCCTGGCTGCAGCATCAGGCCGAGAACTGCATAATCTTACATAGTTACATAGCATACATGGTGGTTTCAAGTTTTAGGTCCCAAATATGCTTGAGAGTAAAGTAAATACCCATTACCTATGCGTCTAAGATTCCTACCGCAGTGAACAAAAGAGCTGATGATCTTGAAACGGCTGAACCGATTTTGACGAAACATGTCTAAGAACCATCGCTAGAAAACCAGCTTTCAAATAAAAAAAACCGCATTCAAATCGGTCTACCCGCTTAAGAGCTACGGTGCCACAGACAGACACACAGACAGACAGACAGACACACAGACAGACACACAGACACACAGACACACAGATACACAGACACACAGACACACATAGCGGTCAAACTTATAACACCCCTCTTTTTGCGTCGGGGGTTAAAAATAGGCTTATGTTTGGCCTCAATCTCGCTTGATGCAAGGCGAAGATGAGGCCTAAGATGGTACACGCTTGCCTAGAAGGTGTCTGTTCACTTTGACCTTAAAGACTTCATCATCATCATCATCCCAGCCTATATACGTCCCACTGCTGGGCACAGGCCTCCTCTCAAAACAAGAGGGCTTGGGCCATAGTTCCCACGCGGGCCCAGTGCTGATTGGACCTTAAAAACTTACTTGCGGATTGGACCTTAAAGACTTACTTACTTATACTTATTATTTATACTTATGTAAATTACGTGACAATACAATAATCTGGTAGTGGCATCCTGGTAGTCCGGCCAGGATCATCTCCACAGGACAGAACTCTTCAACGGTTTATGGCAACGACTTGAAATTTGGTATGCAAATGTAGTTTGGATGACATTGCAAGTACAGTCAGCAAAAAAAAAAGCTTGTATTAAAAATTAATTTTTTACCAAAAACTTTTTGCTTGCAAGTCTAAACTCGGCTTTAGACAATACGGTATCTAAATTAATAGTCTGTCTATAGATATACTAGCTGGTCCTGGTAGCGACACTCCATCGATATAAAAACCGCATCCGGGCGTCGCGCGCACTATTTATCAGACGGGCTTACATCAGAAAGCAATCTATTCCACTCCCTAGAGACCACACGTTTGTGAGGGACACAGATACAGAAGGCTAATTGTGCCACAGTTTTGGTGCAGGTTAAGTCTTTCGAAGGGATATAGGTTCCGAGTACGAAAAGGGAATTAAAAGATTAAGGCAAATGAAAAAGGCACGGCAAAATTCTAATTATAACGTTTCAGCTTTTTAAGCATACAAAAGATTTTTTTTATTCGACTGGATGGCAAACGAGCATGTGGGTCTCCTGATGGTAAGAGATCACCACCGCCCATAAACATCTGCAACAACACCAGGGGTAGGTATTGCAGATGCGTTGCCAACCTAGAGGCCTAAGTTGGGATACCTCAAGTGCCAGTAATTTCACCGGCTATATTACTCTCCATGCCGAAACACAACAGTGCAAGCAGTGCTGCTTCACGGCAGGATTAGCGAGATTAAAATGATCAAGAAGGTATTTTTTGAGGTTCTCTATCGTTTTCCCGAATTTCATATGCCCGAATGTATCATTTTGTAGAATTTTTATTTGCCATAAGTAATTTATTTCTGAAATATAATAATTTCTTCAGATATCGGGAAACAATAACGTACAACTCGGAATGTACGCGCAATAATGTACGACGTGATAATCCGAAGCATTATTGCTTCCAGTACCCTTAGTGTAAGTTTTTGGTTACAAAATACGTCTCGATCGCGTTCGCGTTCGAATCTCAATTTGTATGGAAACACGAACATCGCAAACGTTCCGCTAGAGGCGCTGCTCGTGTTTCCATACAAATGGAGATTTTAACACGAACGCGATCGAGACGTATTTTGTAACCGAAAACTTACACTAAGGGTAAGACATGGTGAAACTATAAGGGTTCCGTTTTTACCATTTTGGCTACGGAACCCTAAAAAGCAGCTTTCTTCCTCCTTCAACAGCTCATTTAAGCCCCGGTCCACTGTCCCCACCCAGGTCCTTCCACTAATTACGCGTTCCCGGAAAGCTATTCCCGGGATCCAAGCTACCTGCGAGTCGTTAGCGCCGGGATTTTTTGCCACTCTTGGGATAGGGACTTACTGCTTCCATTCCAATAAGGACTTGACGTGTTTCTATTTTTGTATAAATGGCGAAATCTAAAGTGTTTAGCAATAGCTAGGTAGTTATAGGAACTCGGGTGATCGGACTTGGGTCAGGTTTTCTTAATACAGTAGGTATCCTTGTGAAACTCAAACTAAATAAATTCAAAAATAAAAATTAAAAAGAAATAAGTACACGAATACTTTGTACGTCTGACTGGGCATCGAATAAATATAAATAAATAAATAAATAAGTACTAAGCAACGGATAAACATAATTATATAGATAGATACTGCCGTTTCGCCAAATTATTTTTCGCCAAATTTCACTTCCCAAAAAACTTATCGCAATAGTTTCATTTCCCAAACGAATCTTTGGCATATTTACATTTCGCATTTTATTCATTTGGTCAAATTATCATTTGGCATAATTTTAGTTTGTCAAATTTTATTACGACAAACGTTTATTAAGCAAACGTTTTATATTGGCAAATATTGTATTCCAAAAAAATGTTTGTTCAAAATGACATTTCGCACAAACCAACCACAAAAACCAACTGCTACCAGAAAAATAGCTAATGTTAGAACTGCGTCTTCCACAGAAACGAACTGCTATAAGAAAAGTAGATGAGGTTAGACTGCGTCCCCCACAGAAAACGGACTGCTACTAGAAAAGTAGGCCAGATTATAGGTTAAAACTGCGTCCCCCGCAAAAACGAACTGCTATCAAAAAAGAAGGTTAGATTAGGTTAGAACTGCCCCCCTCCACAGAAACAAACTGTTCCCAGAAAAGTAGGTTATTATGTCATGCGATATTTTGGGAAGAGTACATTATGCCAAACGATACATTTTACCAAATATTACTTGGCAATATGAAACATGACCAAGTAATTATTTGCGAAACAATAATTTGCCAAATAAAAATTTGTTAACTGTAAATTTGCGATAAGTTTTTTTGCCAAATGAATTTTTGCCAAATGATAATTTGGGTAAAATTTTTTGGGATGTGATAATTTGGGAAAAGTTTTTTGGCCATACATTAGTAATCCATAGATACATACTTAAATACATATTAAACACCCAAGACCCGAGAACAAACATTCGTATTTTTCATACAAATATCTGCCCCGACACGGGAATCGAACCCGGGACCCCAAGCTTCGTAGTCAGGGTCTCTAACCACTAGGCCATCTGGTCGTCAAATCGAATCCAAGATATCATTTTGGAAGTCCACCAATGTATTAACAAAATGACAATCTCATCAAACTACAATAAAAAAAAACATAAAACTTAAACGGGAGTATACATACAGTCCTACGACCCCAAGCGCCTATATAACCTACCGAAGCCACTTAACCTTAGGTACACTTGTACCTGCCCAACTACCTGTGTATATTCTGGAAGAATTTTAAGACATCTACAGCTTGTATTTTGATTATGAGTGAAAATCACGAAAGTGTAACGTTACAGTACTTAGGTACTTACTTTGCGCGGAGCCCTCGGCGCGCGAATTCGACTCGCACTTGGCCGCTTTTTTACATTCCTCTTATCCCTTTTAAGCTTGCGAAGATTGTGATGGAAATCTCGAAGCAGCATTGTATGGCTTAAACCGTCTCGGCGCGTTACATACAAACCCGACCTTCCATACAAAGTACTGCTATTGTGGTGTCGCCACGACGCAGTGTTTACGCGGTATAAATTGTATGGGACACCCTCAGATCAAATAAAAAGTAAAGATAGAGCGCTGCGAACAACGAAGTGAGGCCGGTCAAACTACACCAATCCGTGTGATTTATAACAAAATTCCTATAGATATAAGAGCGCTGACTTATAAAATATTTGTAGCCAAACTGCGGTTCTGGCTCAAGGAGAAATGTTTTTATAGTATTATGTCTGATTTTTTTTAAATGTAGTAATTATTGTGACTAATGGTATAATATAATATTAATTGATTATTTCGTAAAATTTTTTTTTGTAACTATCTATAATATTTTGACATTATTCTATATCATTTAATGATAATGAATGAAATTTGAATTATTATTACTATGATTAATATTGTTTACTAGATCCGAATATAAATTTTGCATGCCAATGTATGGTGAATTGTGTTGATCTACACTGATTTTTTGTACCATAATTCGAGCAAATAAAACTTTGAACTTTGAACTTTGTGCTTACATAGTGGCACGCACACACTTGCAACCAAACTACACCAAAACCTTGTTACTTATGCATGAGTGTGCTCCACGAGAATCCGTTTCTAAGTAACAAGGTTTTGGTGTAGTTTGGTTGCAAGTGTGTGCGTGCCACTGTGTGAGCACACGGATTGGTGTAGTTTGACCGGCCTCACTTCGTTGTTCGCAGCGCTCTATCTTTACTTTTTATTTGATCTGAGGGGACACCACACAATTTCCCTCTTCAATAACTAGAATTGCTTTATGTGAAGGTGAATAGCCTGCACGCAAACGGTTTTATGTAACGTCCAGTGGATCAATGCAAGTGGGTTCTTTTAGGGTTCTGTAACCCCTAAAAATATAAAGAAACTTATTTACTCGTTTGCCTCTATTGTGATGTTCCGAAAATATTTTTTTTCTGTGCGCGTAATTTATTGCTCGATTTGTATTTTTTTATCGTTACCATTCACTAGATCTCTTGTTAGATCTCTCTTTTTTGATTTATTATCTGTCATGTGCGCTTATGATTACTTTTATTTCTTATGAAATAAAAATAAAAGAAATCTTCGAAGATATGCATTCTATTTAACCTTGTTTGCATATTTATTTAATTTGGGGTTCCGGGGAACTTTGCTATGATGATGTTATCTGGGCTAACGTAATCGATCTAGTTTTGTCGCGTCTTTGGGAAAACACATGTTTTGAAGTTTTCTGCCAAGCTGCCAAGTATATTGTACGGTACGTCGATCAAAGAAACTAAATCACGTACATACCAGGATGGAACTTTTTTTAATAAATATTATTGTGACTTCTTTGGCAGATGTATGGGATGTCAACAATGACATTTGGATGTCAAGATGATATTAATCCATACTAATATTATAAATGCGAATGTGTGTTTCTATGTTTGTGCGTTTGTATGTTTGTCTATCTTTTACGCCGTAACGGAGCGAGGTATCGACGTTATTTTTGGCATAGAGATAGTTTATGGGCCCGAGAGTAACATAGGCTACTTTCTATCCCGGAAAAATGCAGTTCCCGAGGGAACAGCGCGCGATAACCGAATACCACGCGGGCGGAGCCACGGGCAAAAGCTAGTAGCATATAAACAGGTTCCACCATGATACACAATTCAGTTTCCTTCACAGTACTGAATATTACATACAAAGTAGATATAAAATTAGTGTTTCAAACTCAGTTATTGCTGGAGCATATAATATATAATGCATGAACTCGTTTGTAAAAAATTGTCTAGTACCTTTGACCGAAGTGGTTTCTATGATCTGATGATAAAGCAGTTCAGCAGTTACCATTACATCGTGTTATACATATATATGTCGTAAGATAGGACTTAGAGAGCCGGGTTTCGACCCTGACATGATCAATGTGGGCACAACATGTGGGATTCGGGCAGAGAATGAAACAATTTTGAAGAACTAACAAAAGTCCACTAATCGTGGTCAAGATAAAACCAAAACAATACGACACTCATTCACTGAAATCTTAGAAATGCAACTATCATAACGATTCACAATAATCTTAAGGAAAAGCCTAGTTAATAATAAAGAAACGCGTAACAGTTCCTGAGACTGTCGACTCGGGCCAAACTTCTTTTACAAACTGACAATTGACGATCGCTTTTCCCGCGTCCAGAGCTCAGGCTCTGTCAAGCGCGCCACGCATGGCAACACTGGCGTTTCGAAAGTGCTATAATGCCAATCCTTCATAAACCACGCATGGTAATGACCATACAAGGACAATACTCATAATTCTACATATATATATTTTATCATTACTATATTCAAATATGTATACACATTTCCTTTACACCCTTATTTCCGTCTTCTGTCAAAAAACACACAAAATTGTAAAGCCCCTCCGCACCCGCTAAGTCCATAATGACGTAACTCATCACTCATCTAAGTACCTTTAGGACCTTCTCATTGTCGCTCGCTCTTTATATCGCCGCCCTTGTCACGCCTTTTTTATTTTAGATTAATGGTACAAAATATATTCTATGGAATTCTGCATGGTGGAATTCCGTTTTTATACTTTTTATGGTTCCTTAGCAAAGTGCCCATTGGGACCTTTGTATTACAACATCCGTTGTCTGTTCGTCTGTGTACAGTTTTGTATCTTTTAAATCGTAAATGGCATTTTTTGTACACAAATAATTAAAAATAAATTGTACTGAAATTACAATAAGAATCCGGTGAAATTACTGGCACTTGAGGTATTCCAACTTAGGCCTCTAGGTTGGCAACGCATCTGCAATACCCCTGATGTTGCAGATGTTTATGGGCGGTGGTGATCTCTTACCACCAGGAGACCCACTTGCTCGTTTGCCTTCCAGTAGAATAAAAAAAAAAACATGCAAAAAAAAAAAACTGAAAGTTGTCGTGGTGGTTGAATTTAATTAACTTCTATTCATCAGATTATTGACGTAAAATGTGATGCGGATTATAAAGCTGTAGGACAGCAATGCAAGCCTTTCGGTTAACAGTTTTTTTTAAACAAAAACATTTTTAAGAGCTCCGTGTCATGCTCGCTTCAGAATAAGACGGGGCATTTCTTCCCGAAGTTGTCGCAAACAAAAGGGACTTACCTGCATGGTTACTCCGAAATTCGAATACTTATATCGTTTTCTAGAATTTTCATTTGCATTAAAGTAATTTATTTCTGAAATATTTTTTTCAGAGTTGATATTAAACTAACCTAACCTAACCCACTGCATCCTATATGACGACATTTAAAAATTCCTGAAAACAGCACGGTTCTATATATTTTATGGCAAACGTTGGTATGGCAAGTGAAATTCGGGAAAATGAAATTCGGGCAAGTAAGGGTAAACACTGTCTATTTGAACTCCACACTATATACCTCTGCGTTATAGAAGGCAAAGGAAACCCACCATATTATTATTATTTTCCCAAGAATGCCATCATGAATATTCACTGCTCTCGCCTCTCCACAACCGAAGACTGCTCGACCACTGTGCCAAGTGTATAGCAACTCAGAAGTGACTTTAATATGAATATTTATTAAATTAGAAGAATTTTATAGACGATCGGATAGCCAAGTGGATAGGGTAGAGAACCTGACTTTGAAGTTTGAGGTCGCGGGTTCGATTCCCTGCTGGGGCAGATATTTTGTGTGAATAATACGGTTGTTTGTTCTCGGTTCTTGGATGTTTAATATGTATTTTAAAAATTCATTTATCTATATAACTATGTTTATCCGTTGCCTAGTATCCATACGAGTAGTATAAGCTTTGCTTCCACGGAACCCTTAACGCGTGCGTCTGACACGCACTTAGCCTGATTTTTTGTTGCTTAATCTATTGAATAAAACATTTATAGCGCTCCCTACTGTTATCTGAAATTTCTCCCTAAAACCGTGTTTTGCAATCTTTTGAAGAAAAAAAAAGTTTTTTTCCTTACAGCGTTAATCTTTCTAAACAAAATGACTAGACCGAAACGAATTGAACATTATCGTATTAAAAATCACAGTTCATCGAAATGGCATTCATTGATTGTATGTCCCTCTAACTACTCATTTCTATAGATTGTTACAAAAAATAAATCTAAAGCGAAAAGGGGGATAAATGATCCATTCTCAGGAGTCCTGTTTCAAATGAAAATCGTAGTTTGATTCTATGGCAAAGTATTTAACAAAAAAAAACAGGAAAAAAATATTGTATCGTATAGCTCTTTATTGTACCTACATAAATCACATAAAAAAGATTACGATGACAAACAGATGTGCAAAAGCAAACTTATCCCATAAAGGGATCTCTTTCAGTAAAGTTTTGAACAATAGACAGGATAACTACTCCTACTGTGTTAAAAATAAAGTTGTGTTAAATACTTGTGATGTATAGTATATAGATATCATTTATAAATATTATGAATATGTGTAAAAAAAAAATACCTCGTTGAATCTCTTGCCGGATTCTTCTCAACAGAGGTTTTTCCGAACCGGTGGTAGATTTTTTTTGACATTTATATGAATTTATGTTAAGTATAGCCAAAATTGAATAAAGAGATTTTGACTTTTACTTTGACTTTAACAGAAAAGTAGTTTGATGACCAATATATTTCTCAGGGATAGATAATAATAATTAGGCTATCGCAGTTTAGTGACAAATCTAAATTTAAGTGACAGAAAACATAGTTCCCGTTTATAATTATTATATAATCATAATCATAAATAAGTCCGGCTTTGTACAAGTATCTCAAAGTTTGTCAGTTGTGTTTTGTTTCTTTTCTTTTGTTTTACCTACAAAGAGTTTACATACATACAAATAAATTATGTAAATGAATTAATGGGTACATAATTTATTTGCGAAAATGTAGTATACAATGTCAGGCGGTAGATATTATTATAGGTACTACAGTCCCCCACTGCTGGGCCACCCACCGCCCTATTGTCCGTCTCCCCCGCAATAAGTAACGATACCTTATCAATACCGTAATCACGCTGACTCGAGATCTCTCGCAATAAACTTACCTGCCTTTGCTTTACGAGGCACGTTTTATATTTCATTTATTTGCTTTACTACCTTTACTTAGGCCTTCGAGACGTAACGACCCGGTTTTTGTTGTTTGTTTGTATCGATTTGCACGAACTTAGATTTTTGTATTTTCTTAAACTGCTATCTTAAACAAAAAGTTGGAAAACCCTCGACTTTGTCACTTCAAAGTTCAATATCTCAAAAACGGGTGAACCGATTTTGATAAAACATGTCTAAGAACCATCGCTAGAAAATTTGTTTTCAATTAAAAAAACACATTCAAATTGGTCCACCTACTGAAGAGCTACGGTGCCACCGACAGACAGACAGACGCACAGACATACAGATACACAGACACACATATTTGCGTCGGAGATTAAAAATAATTTGAAAATTCATACAAACGCGACGGAATTTTAAAATTGCAGTAAATGTACTCACAAAAATAGTACAGGAGCCGTGTCTAAAAAATTTAATCATATTTTTTATGACGAAAGCTTCACATAAAAGCGTGCCCACCGGGGAATATTATTTTTTTCAAGTAACGTTTTATTTACCCTCGCATTTGCTATGTTAAGTAAGCAGGCGATAGGCGACCCTTTTTATCTCAGAGTTGTTTTTTTATTTAATCTTACGCTTTATCCAGGCTCGCATTAATTTGGAATATTAATTCGACTTTGTGGCTTACCGGTTTCGCGGTGGGTTTTGTATAATATTAAAATATTTTGTCTCACAAAAACTGTTCTTCTTTTACTTTAACTAGAGACGTGGAGCTTTAAATTTAAACAATAGTAGTTAATAAAACTTTGGCGTGCTACTTGATGCTGCTATTGGCTAAACATGTATAGGTGCAGGTGGTAGGACCTCGTGCAAGGTCCGCCCGGATTGCTACCACCATCTTGCTCGCTAATAATCCTGCCGTGAAGCACTGTGCTTGCACTGTTGTGTTTCGGCGTGGAGAGTAAGACAGCCGGTGAAATTACTGGCACTTGAGGTATCCCATCTTAGGCCTCTAAGTTGGCAACGTATCTGCAATCCCTCTGGTATTGCAGGTGTCTATGGGCGGTGGTGATGTCTTACCATCAGAGACCCTTTGCTCGTTTGCCATCCAGTCGAATAAAAAATATTGTCACTTGTGTGTACCATATTTACGCAAATAAACTATTCTATTCTACATTCAAATACGGAAAAGTGACATGAGATAATAATAATAAAAATATTACACAACATAAAAGAAGAGCTTTGCCGTAGACTGAACATTAGTTTTATCTAGTGCCACTCTAGCGCACTCGCGGAATTACTGCACATCCGGCTAATAACAGACCCGGAAACCTTTCTAGCGGGACCCTCCCCACTTCGCCGATAAAACCCTTTGTTTACCAACCTTTTTGTAACCAGATTACGTCCCCCCGGCCCCACAGGATGCGCGCTTCCGTGCGGCCCCTCTGTCCGTCCGTCCGTCGCTAGCACGGGAACTTCAAAGCGGTGCCACGCTCGATCAGCTGTAATTGGCTGCACGTTTTTTTTTATTGTGTAACTTTATTGGTTTTACTTTAACGACGTTGTTAATGTTTGAAAGTTGCGATGTCTTGTAAAAACGGGAATGTTCTTGCTATGTGTTATAGGTATGTATCATATGCTCACGTTATACTGTAATGCAGTCGTAAAGACAGTCATTTTTTTCCACTCATACCTAAAACATGCGGGTTACCTGATAGTTTGCTTCTTAGAAACAAGTTTATTTAACTAACACTTATTCATACCTATCTAGTATTTTTATAGCTGAATTGCATGTTGAAATAGTTTTTGTACTTCAATTATTTTGATATATTTTTGCCGGTTTTGTAATTGTCATTTCATGCGTCCTTGGGGTGAGAGCCTGGTAAACCGTATACAGGTTGGGTACCTGTATACAGATCACCAGTCTCTGCTAGTTCAGACTCCATTCTCTCGCAAGATTCTTCGTATTTGAAACTTGCGTAGGCAAACTCTTGTGAAAATGTATCTAATGAGGTCCTTTGTGAGTTAATAAAGAAATACATACCTTTATATTTTATTTTTATTTCGAATTTTTTTATTTTTTATTTATAATACAACACAATACAAATACTCTTAATTGTGTACCACAAGTAGTAAGCGATACAGAAAACAGGTACACAGAGAGAAAATTAAAAGGTAAGCAATAGGTGTTTTGGTCACATTTTCACCTAAAAAGCTAATAAAAAAACAAAAAATAAACAATTTAAAAACACAATTTCATCCCGAATAAAAGTAAAATTCTCATTTAGCTGGACAAAACCATCCGACTGTTAAAAAGGCACTTCAAAACTTCAAAGCATTTCGCCGACTGTCAATGTCCATAAGCCGCCATGTCGTTGTCACAGGTGGGTTTAGGTACTTTCTGAACAAACAATAGTATCAAGGGGCAATCACATCGCGCACAAAGGACTGCCATCCCGTTAACTCACTTTGTTCTATTCTTATCTAATCTAAACCGTTTTAGGGTTCCTCAGATGTCCGAGAAACCATGATGATGATGATGATGTGATCTTGTTATACTCACTTTGGAGATAGGGCTCGTAGAAGAGTTTTCCACGTTTTCCGAGAAACCATACTGATGAGAAACATTTAGGTGGGTAAATTTTTATTTTTATAGTTTGACTTTTCTATTTATTATTATTCATATAACAAAATTTTCTTTTTTTCTTGACATGATTCTTCTCAACAGAGATTTTTTCCGAACCGGTGGTAGATTTTTTGACATTCATAAGTGCTTATCATAGCCTAAATTGAATAAAGAGATTTTGACTTTTGACTTTGACTTTGAAAATGGTGTAAGAAATAGGTACAATTGCTACGTTTATGTATTTAGTTTATTTTTCATCATTTAGGCCCTATTGTTCAGAAAATATCTATATATATAAAATTCGAAGTCCTGACTGACTGACTGACTGACTGACTGACTGACTGATATATCAACGCACAACCCAAACCACTGGACCTAGAGACTTGAAATTTTGTACATAGATACCTTATACAATGTAGGCATCCACTAAGGAAGGATTTTTGGAAATTCCCACGGGAACGGGAATAATCGGGACTTATATATTCGATTCCGAATGGTCCTATCTCCGTAACAATAATAACAAGACTCTTCAAATTTGATACACAAGTAGGTATTACATTAATTAAAATGTTAATTTCTGGATTTTTGGAAATTCTCACGGGATAAGGA
The DNA here is from genome assembly GCA_037349165.1 of Choristoneura rosaceana. NCBI lineage: Eukaryota > Metazoa > Arthropoda > Insecta > Lepidoptera > Tortricidae > Choristoneura > Choristoneura rosaceana. Next base: position 436,073 of record JAZBNJ010000044.1, read on the forward strand.
AAAAACGGGATTTATATATTCAGTTCAACGGAATTCCATGAACAATAATTACTAGACTCTTCAAATTTGGCATAGAAGTTGGTGATTATTATAGTGAAAAAACAATTTTAAGGATTTTTGGAAATTCCAACGGGATACGGAAAAAATGGGATTTATATTCAGTTTAACGGGATGGATTTTTCGTTTGACTGGTCGTAGAAAACTAAAATTTAGCATTTAGGTTCCCTGGGGGATGTAGGGGAGCTCTACAAAAGGATTTCCCTAAATTCTGACGTGAACGGGAAAAACCGGGATTTTTCGTTTTACTGGTCGTAGAAAGCTGAAATTTGGCATGTAGGTTGCTTGTGAAGTGTAGAGAGCACTAAAGAGATGATTTTCCGAAACTCCCACGGGAAAGGGAAAAAACGGGATTTTTCGTTTTATGGGACGCAGAAAGCAGAAAATCGACATGTATCTTGGGGGGTGTAGACTAGTATTGAGAGAGGACTTAAAAATTCCCACGGGAATGGGAAAAACGGGATTTTTCGTTTTACTGGTCGTAGAAAGTTGAAATTTGGCAAGTCGGTTCCTTAGGGAGAGTTGGGGAGCTTTAAGAGAGAATTTCCCGAAAATTGTTACGGGAACGGGAAAAAACGGGTTGTTTTTTTAAGAATTATTTCTTCCGAGGTGGTCCCATTGTCACCAAATCAGGATCTGATGACGGAATCACAGGGAAATCGAGGCCAACCCTCAAATTTTGTAGGTACCTACATATTATATTTTCATTTACATGTAAGTAAGTGGATAAAGGATCATAGAAGTGCACTGTAAGGATTTTTTTGTCTTTTTATATACCCTCTGAAAAATCAATATAGCATGAAAATAAAGATCGTACAAAGTAAATCTGTATTACCCCAAATTTAACGCGAGCGAAGCCGCGGGCAGAAGCTAGTTGCGCATATTATTGTAATACAAGAACAATAGGTATTATTCAAATTTCGACGCGCACTTGCTTTTTAGGGTTCCGTTGCCCTTATAGTTTTGCCATGTCTGTCTGTCCGTCCGCGGCTTTGCTCAGATACTAAAATTAGTGCTAAAAAGCTGTAATTTTGGATGGATATATGTAACAAAACAACCATGCTGATGAAATATGGTACAGAAAATTTTGAAAAATATTTTTTCAATTCATCTTTCCTAGACGTAAAGTGGGGGTCATTAAAAGTAAATTTACCAGTCTAAGGTATACAATAATAAATAATAAAAATCATGGGACAGTTAAAATGTAGGTACCTAAACTTGTAAGATTCCGTACAAAATAAAATGCAAAATTCTTAGAAAAATATTACTTTTCGTAACGGCCACGGAACCCTATCTTGGGCGTGTTCGACACGCTCCAGGCCGGTTTTTCTGTCATATAAAAATTCCACTGATTCGATACTTTGCATTTCAATTTTGTGATCGTGCTACGTTGTTTTTGCAGCATACGCATTTTTGCCGTATTTTTCATGCTCCGATGCTTATTTTGTGCCTTCAATGCTAGTCGTTATGGATGGAAGCAATAAACGTGATAATGCAGGTTATCATAAAATCTATAAGGTTCAACTCACGGTGGTTTTTTTGGGCGCCGCTTTTAGAAACCAGGTTGGAGCGACCTTTATTAAAACCGTGCCGCTCCTCCGAGCAAATTTTATGTTCGAACATGATTCAACAATGTTTTCGTTTTTATGTGAAAAATGTGTACTTACATAAAATGTAGGTTTTTGGGGGAGCTTTGCTCGACTTGTACTATTTATTTAATAGTAGGTGCGTCAAAAACTAGGGATAATGAAACCGTTCGAATTAATGGATCGATTATTATGGAAGTTTCTAGTAAATAATCTGTCTATTTATATGTATATAAATGAATTCCTCTTTCCCTTGTGGCATCATAAGTACACACCTAGGTAACTTGAGAACGTAGTTATTTATTAAGTATTTTTTTTTTAAAGTTTTGTATAGTTTTTGGAAGGTTCTAATGAAAAAAAAAGTAAATTGCGTGAAAATTATAAGATTAGGTTGGCAACGCATCTGCAATACCCCTGGTGTTGCAGATGTTTATGGGCGGTGGTGATCTCTTACCACCAGGAGTCCCACTTGCTCGTTTGCCTTCCAGTCGTATGAAACAAAAAAGATTTAAGAAAACATAACGACTATTTAAACTTTTCTAACATTTGATTGATTGATGACATTGATTAACTGCCATCGTTAGGATTAGAGACATGAAATTTAATTCACTGTGTAGTTTTTAGAAATTCCCACGAAAATTTTTATGACACGTCCTGGACTACGTACCCTGCCATCTATCGGGAAATTATGAAAACTACTAGCGCTAAAGTTCGGTGCTGTCGCGAGTTACGTTTCACTCAGTATCAACTTCAATCAACGACGTAGTGGTAACAGTGTGTAAACATAGATGGCGCCACCAAAAGTTTTGCAGGTGATTATTTGGCATTTGGTGAGCCAATGAAGGATAAAAATCGGTGAAATATGGCTAGATGGCGTTAGTACGGTGAGGTTTTTTTTACTTACCAATAGGGATTATTTTTCTACAATTTTCTGCCGTCAGATTACAGCACTAGCATAAAATTGTAAACCTCCTGTAAACAGTATCTTAAATGCCATAATATCATATTATTTCAATTATTTTTTGAAATATAGCTCTATCGTTAATCGTTACTATCGATGTAAATATCATGTTATTTTGTTACTAAGCCATCCCTACTAATATTATAAATGCGAAAGTATGTTTGTGTGTTTGTCCGTCTTTCACGCCGTAACGGAGAGATATTTTATGGGTCCGAAAGTGACATATGCTACTTTTTATCCCGAAAAATGCACAGTTCCCGAGGGAACAGCGTGCGATAACCGAAAACCAACGCCAAAAAAACCTCACGACAATAACCCCATAAGTGGGCCAATCAACTTTTTTACCGACACTAATCTGTCCGCGAAATTTTTCAAACAATTGCAGATTTTTGTAAGTAAACAATACATGTTTTTTTCTGTAATTAAATAGATGGTGTACGTGAATACATCTTACGTAAGTTCAACCTATTAAACCTTGAAATATATCTTATTGGAAGTACGATTTTTCACACGCCGCCAGAGACAATTTTGGTAACGCAGGAGACGCCCAAAGTGTCGGTAAAAAAAGTTGAATGGCCCAAGTACCTATATAAATCTATGGACCTACCACATACGGAAAGTAAATTTTCGTTCCAATTTTTCTCTGTTTCGGAATTCCGCATGGTGGCATGCTTTCAGAATTGAAATGAACGTGAGTGATATATTTACGGAATTCCGAATTGGAATTTCAAATCGAAATTCGTCGATCAGTTTGTTTGTTTGTCAACGCAAAAAGAGGGATTATATAAAGTTTGACACTATGTGCATCTGTCTGTGGCACCGTAGCTCTTAAACGTGTGGACCGATTTGAGTGTGGTTTTCTTATTTGAAAGTAGATTTTTTAGCGATGGTTTTTAGTCTAAATCGGTTCAGCCGTTTTCGAGATATTGAACTTTGAAGTGACAAAGTCGGGGGTCTTCCAACTTTTTATTGGTTAGGTTAGTCACTTTATAAAAATGTAACTGATAGACTATTTAGTATTTTTGCGGACAATCGTCTATTTGCCGTCACGAGATCTCCAATCAAGATCTAACCTGTTCCAACGGCCACCAGTTCTGCGGCATATATGATCGCTCAGATCTTTACGTAAAATATTGCTTAGGATTAGGGACAAATAAAACAAACCACATTAACAATATTAGTATATTAAAACTAATATCACAGGCGACAAACTAAATAAATCTGGCATAAACCTCCCAACCTCACGCTTTCGTCACCTGACCAGCCAGGACAGGACCTGACCAGTCAGCGCCTCCACAGGATTAAACACCTTCATTTCAACATCCTTCTTCCGTCTCACCTCTTCACCATCAGATTTGTACAAAAACATTCCTTTAGTTTTACTGCTACACCCGTATCCCACCATCGTTTCATTCCCCCTACACTTTCCTTTCGTCAGATCAGCCCAGTTAGAGCACTTCTGCCCTCTGAACGATTGCCCGTTCACCACCGACGCAGCGAACAACTTCCAGGCCTGCGCGTGGTCACATTCCAAGCTGATCGCTCGATCCTGACACTCCGGCTGCTTCACATCCACACCATTCACATACACATCGAGATCTCCTAAAGGATTCTCCAAGCCTAGTACTCCAGCACTGGTATGGATGACTTGTACAAACTTCGCATCATCTTTACTTAACCTGAACGATTCAGCAATGCAAGGTTTAGCTGGATCTAAGGCAGTTATCCTCGAAAGTTTTTTGTTAAGACCTTTTTGAACCAATTTACCTGTAATGCCTACAACATGCGCTCCGAGACTGAAACCTATCAGCTGTATGCTGTCTATCTTGTATCCTTGCTTATGGAAACTCCTTAGGAAGTCGTACAAAAGATGAGCTAAAGCGTTCACTCGTGATGCTGAAGAAACGTAACCCCTGCAGAATGATAATCTGGTATCTAGAACTAAAACCATGGGAATCTTCTTTAGGAGTGCTTCTACTAAGGTTTTGGTCGACTCGTCCATGGGGCTGTTCCACCATCCTGGCACGTAGAGCACCAGGGAGGACGGGTTGCTCTCCTTAAGTATCTTCGCCGCTTGGTCCACGCGGTAGACTTTGTAGTCGTCTTTCGTGAACTCTACCATGTCTATCAATGGTAGTTCTAGAGTGAATGTCCGAGCAAACAGAATGTCGAGAGGTAGAGTTTTGCCTGAAACATAAAAATAAATGGAATTAAGATATAGCAATTACTAGCCGTTACCCGCGTCTCCGTCCGCGTAGAATTCGGTTTTCAATATCTTGCGGGAACTATGGCATTTTCCCGGATAAAAGGGGGCGAAAGATGTCATTCAGATTTCAGCCCACGGCATGATTTTTATCAGGGATCAGTTGACCATGAAGGGGTTGTGAGATTTTATATTACTAACTATCTAAGGACATTGTGTTTGTAATAAATGGATTATTATTATTATTATTAAGGGGCTCCTAGACGGGCTATACTTTTGATGAATTATGTGGCTACAACATTGCAGATTATATCCCGGCAATACGAAAATCATTTTAATGCTGCATATGGCTGGAAAATGTATATCTCGGCAATATTTCTGCAGCAGTATATGGCTCATTATTTTGGCTTTACATGGGCTACATACATGGCTAGTATGGCTGACGAACTCATACGCGTTGCAGCAGCTTACATTGTTTTAAAAGCAAAATCAGAATAAAAAAAAACAAGAAAAATGTGGATTCGACCTTATTTCAATAAGCGTGAAACATTACATATTTTAAGTCTGGAAATACCTAAGATTTTTCTTGTAAAAAAAATCATTTTTGAAAAAATTTAGATGTCCGCATTTACTTTGCTGCCATCGAAACTAAACAGAAACAAACACGAACATAGCTATGCTACTTGAACGAATCGCGGCATACTTCACGTAGCATAAGAAAGGGACGCACTTATGCCGTATAGCGAGACAACAATAAAAGTGGCTGAGAAATATTGCAGTATTTTCGATTGCAAAGCGGTTATTCCGGAAATATGTCTGAAACCCTAAACATTCATCGGCCACACTAAAAATATGTGACAATATATCCCGGCCATACTAAAAATATTGCCGATTGTTGCATAGTCTGGCCGTAAATGCTGGCTGATGCTGCCAGCCACACTATTGCAGCTATACATTTTCGTGAAAATATGGCCCGTCTAGGAGCCCCTTTATTAAAACGAGCATGAGGGTTACTGGATGGAAAGCAGTACAGTCGTCTTAATATCTTAAAAATAATAAAAGTAGAAGAATAATAATAATAGGAGAAGAAGAATAGGAAGCAAAAATATGACTACGTGACGTAAGTCGTCAGAATTTGTATCGGAAATATTCTTAGCATGTGACGTATTTAGGTGATCAACAGCTCAGAAATAACTCAAGGCAGAGGTCAATTAAAAACATGCCTTTGTTAAGGCTTTGTTAGAGATTAATGGAAGCTGGCACAGTCAATGCCAAAATAAATAATAAATAGGAAACCTAAGCCTGTTACGAGTACCTCTGTGACAGTAAAATTTTACACACACACAGTTACAATACCTACCAGACTCATAATGATTCATTGTTAATGATCAAAGCTGACCAAGCTGACCAAACTCTTTATACTAAGCTAGCCTTTGCCTGCGGCTTCGCCCGCGTAGGATTCGGTTATCGCGTGCTGTTCCCTGTACCGGGAACTGTGCATTTTTCCCATTGATTTTTCCGGAATAAAATGTAGCCTATGTCACTCTCTTCTCTAGCCTATAAACTACGTCTATACCAAAAATCACGTCGATTTGCCGCTCCTTTTCGACGTGAAAGACGGACAAATATACGTACAAATACAAAAAAACACACACTTTCACATTTATAATATTAGATTGTTTAATATTATGGATATTTTCAAAAAATGACTTTCTCCCTAATTGCTTAGGTACCATCCATTCTTCTTGACAATAACGGTCTCTCCGAAAGCGCCTTTTGCGGCCCACTTTCAGAACAAACGTTTTTTCTTATTTATTTAAAGCTAGACGTTTTACAACTTTGCCCCCGTACTACATTGTTCTCCTTTAATCTCTGAAGTCCATAATTACAATAAAAACTGCAAAACGGACTAAGTATAACTTATAGAGCTCTAAATAAGTGAATTGAAAACATTCTACCTTTTCAGCTATTAGCTGACACACAATCACATAGTGGCAAAGGAATTTTTTGGATTTTGGGTAGTTTTTAACCCCTGACCCAAAAAGAGAGGTATTATAATTTTGAGCGCAGTTTATGTCTGTCTGTCTGTGACTATCTGTTTTTTTTAATCAAGTTTTCTAGCGATGGTTCTTGGTCATTGTTTCATCAAAATCAGCCGTTGAAGTGACAAAGTCGGGGGTTTTCCACTTTTTGTTGGTTTGCTTACAATTCCCGGCAGCGAACTAGTGACCTGCGCCCGCGCAGCCGGAATGCGCCGCTGAGCTACAAGCCGCGGCGCCGGCGTCACGCGGCCCTGAACTTGACATTTGAATTTCCTTATGCTTTTGTTTCGTCGCTGAATTTTTAATAAACTTGTTTTAAGAGAAGTCTCTTCGTTCCATTCTCCATACAAACGTAGTCGTCTCATTTGAAAACCAGGCAACAGAAATAGATGAAATTTTGTAAGTATGGACTAAACGTAATTAAGCCTATATAACTATACCTGTGGTTTTTCAGATTTTCATATAAATGTGTAATATCAGAATTACAGGAGCTCAAAAGTCGTCAAAAAATAGATGTCAACTTTGCACGAGAATTACAGACTATTAAAGCATTTTTACAAAAATCGATAAAATTACAGGCATAGAAAATATAATGAAGATCTTGATTGTAAAATATCATTGATGTCTGAGCTATATTTTTCGTATAATGTGAGGACAACGATACCCAAAATTCAACCGCCCAAATCTTGAAAACCCTACAGTTATCTCGATATACATTAGCGGGAAGCGGATAAGCGGGAGGGGGTGTAATGGGGGGACGGCTGCGAGCGCTTATGCCACGAGCGATAAAGACAAGGAACGATAAAGACGATAAAGGCAGGGAAACTTCTCTTAATGATATGGCCAAATGATGCGTGAAGTATGGAATCGGATGGATAGGTTTAAATCGGTCCATAATTTGCGATTGAGATTTTTGGAACCGTAAACTGCAACTTTGCCCTCTGGCCGGAACAATACCTGATTCGATTTAGAGTCGATAACTTAGCACCCTTTAGGTTTTATAACTGTTATCCCCCCGTAATAACAATCAAAAAGCTCAAAACCTATAAGAGTCCTAAGTTATCGACTCTAAATCAAATTAGGCAATGTTGGGTCCAGAAGGGCAAAGTTGAAGCAATTTACGGAACATTAAAACAAAAACAATTTTTTTTTTCGTTAATTGTAAGATTTTTTAAACAAAAATGGAAATAGAGACATTTTCACGAAATAGCTCCAACTCAGCATTATGTCATTACGATTTGTATGATTCTGATTCTAGAGTAGGTACTTATTTATTATGTACGTCTTATAGAGTGACCTTTAATCATCACATTATTGTAAAGTCATCCTGACCGCAAATCGTGTCCAGCCTAGGTCAAGTTGCCCATGGTCATACAAATTTAGGCACAACTTGCGTACTTTATGGTTGCCCACTCATATTTCGTGGCATTAACTTTTGTTTGCATTTAATATTAACGTGTGTTTTTCTTGGTTTCAGTTAGCTTCTTCGATAGAAACTGCCTGGTATTTTGGCAAAATCGAAGCAAAAACTTCGGCGGCGGCTCAGTTTATCGATACAAATTACTTTAATATTGGCAAATGCGAAAAATATGTTTCCGAAAAGATTATTAGGTAAACATCACAAGTGACCAAAGAGCTGTGCCCTTATTGTAAATTTTCGGTTACAAAAAACGTCTCGATCGCGTTCGCGTTAAAATCACAATTTGTATGGAAACACGAACAGCGCCTCTAGCGGAACGTTCGTGATGATATTGTTGACGAGTGACATAACGTGACACACAAGAAATACCGAGTGTGGCCTGTAATACGAGAAAAAAATTAAAAAATAGATCGTCCTCGTCAAAGTAAGCAACATCAAATTTAGTTCAGCGACTTTTAAAATTAATGGAATCTTTGAATTTTCCTTTTTTCATAAAAAATAAATATTGCTATTCTCCTCCGTCCGTATCCGACTCCGTCCTAGAACACAACTGAAGTCGCCTGTCACGGTACAAACATCAAGCATTTTGCTTGACATTGCTTCTTCGAATAAAATTAAAAGTGCAATTAAAATTAAAAAACTAATAACGGTTTTTTGATATTTTGTTGTTTTTCTTAATTAATTTTTCATTTACGTTTTAATTTAATTTGTAATTTATTAATTAAAAAAAAACTAATTATTTTTAAAAGTCGCTGAACTAAATTTATTCAGTTTGAGGAGTATGATCTCTATTTTAATTATTTGCTCTTATTACAAGCAACTCCCGATAATTAAGACTCACTTTTAACCATCTTTTCCTAATCATGTGTGAATTAAAAACATTTTAACTACGTACATACCGTATTTAATTAAGAACATTTACTTACACTGTTTATAATACACACGGGTAGAACTACGATACGAGTACACAGTTGTTTATTTTTATAGAGTATTTATAAACATATTCATTGTTTGCATGTGAGCAAAACAACTATAATATTGTGCTAAGTAATTATAATCATAACTATCGACATTGCTCGAGGAATATTTTTTTGCAAATAAAAATATTTTATTTTGAATTTGAATATGCAAGGTGAAGTGGCAATGGGCGGGCCACATTGCGAGAACAGCTATAACGCGGCGACCACGGGTGACACTCTTTCCCGGCCCGGATAACACCGACATGTAAATATCGTCCCTGTTTTTCGTGTACACGCCCATAGAAGCTCCTGTTAATTTCTATGGGCGTGTACACAAAAACAGGGCCGGTATTTACATGTCGCTGTTATTCGGGCCGGGAAAGAGTGTCACCCGCGACCACGAACCGGAAGATGAAGAGTGGGCAGCAGGCCTCCATAGTGGGCTGAAGGCATCGCCAAAGTTTTGGGCAAATGGTGGATGAAATAGCGAGTTGCCATTTATTGTGGCACTAGCTTTTGCCCGCGGCTCCGCCCGCGCAGTATTCGGTTATCGCGCGCTGTTCCCTCGGGAACTGTGCATTTTTGCGGAATAAAAAGTAGCCTATGTCACTCTCGGGCCCATAAGCTATCTCTATGCCAAAAATCATGTCGATCCGTCGCTCCGTTACGGCGTGAAAAAGGGACAAACATACAAACACACAAACACACTTTCGCATTTATAATATTAGTATGGATTTAAAGGGGGAGGCATTTGTTGAACAGTGGAGTCTTCCGGACGATCATCTGATACATACCTTTAAACGAGTAATTCCTAGGAAACGGCTCCAACTATTACGATGACATTTGGTATCTAGGGGCTTTCGGGGATGACAAATTGATCTAGCTTGGTCTTATCTCTGGGAAAACGCTTTTTATCGAGTTTTAGCTCAAGCAAAGCTCGGTCACCCAGGTACTGATGAATTATATTCACAAGTCAAGTTGAAGCTATACGAAAGTAACTTTGTCTGTCTGTTACCTCTTCACTCTTAAACCGCTGGACCGATTTCGATGAATTTTGATATGGAAAGGACACAGAATAGTTTTTATCCCGGAACATTGCGAATGGGGGAGGCCTGTGTCCAACAGTGGACGTCCGACAGCTGAGATGATAATGATGATGATTGCAAAACTCCCGCGTGAAAGCGATAAACATATTCTTCGCAGAGGGAGTCGCGGGCAACTACTAGTTAGCCTATAAAATCTTTAAATTCAGTAATTTTTAGAATTTGCCGTGATATCCATACTAATATTATAAATGCGAAAGTGTGTGTGTCTGTGTGTTTATATGTATGTTTGTCAGTCTTTCACGTCGAAACGGAGCGACGGATCGACGTGATTTTGGCATAGAAATAGTTTGTGGGCCAGAGAGTGACATAGGCTATTTTTTATCCCGAAAAATCACAGTTCCTGAGGCTAGTTTAATAATATCCCTGAATTCCAAATCAACTGCTGGATGTAGAGATTTAGGTAAGCGTGCGAAGCTGCGGGTAAGCACTTGTTTGTTTTTAAAATCGTATTACCTAACAGGGTACACATAGTACTCTAATTTTCATACAAACACTCTAATTACGTTAATGAAACAGTCTTATTGTGTGAATGAAACGGAAACAACAAATCATAACATCACATACAGTCATACAAACGGCTGTAATTGCATCGTATACCATGTCACGGTTAGGGAGACAGACGTGCACACAAATTACATGTTGAGGCCAGTGCCTTATGTAAACGGTACGAGTTTCGTTACATTAAGAGAAGTCTCTCCGTTCCATTCTCCATACAAAACGTAGTCCCGGTCTCATTTGAAAACTAGGCAACAGAATTAGTACAAAATTTGTAAGTATGGACTAGACGTAATTATCTATGCCTGTGGTTTTTCAGATTTTAATATAAATGTGTAATATCAGAATTGCAGGAGCTCAAAAGTCGACAGCAAAAAGATGTCAACTTTGCACGAGAATTACAGACTATTAGAACATTTTACAAAAATCTAAAAAACCACAGGCATAGAAAATATAATGCAGATCTTGATTTTAAAATATCATTGATTTCTGTACTATACTTTTCATATAATATGAGGACAACGACACCCAAAATTCAGCCGCCCAAATCTTGAAAAGCCTACAGCTATCTCGATATACATTAGCGGGAAGCGGAGAAGCGAGAGGGGATGTGCATGGGGGGACGACTGCGAGCGCTTATGTCACGAGCGATAAGGACAGCAATATGCCAAACGAATACCTAACGCTACTAATCGCTACCTAAACTTCTCTTAAGGTCGCGTGACTTTACCAGACGGTCCTTAAAGCCCAACACACAACGTCTGGTGCGATTCGTGGGCGGGCTCGCGACGGGCCTATTTAGGTACATGGCTGTAGTTATATAGACCCACGACCCGACCCGCGCCCGCCATCAGTGTGGTGGCGTTCATACACCACCGTAAAAACAAAAAGTTAAGTTCCAATTTTTTTATTCTATTCGACTGGAAGGGAAACGAGCAAGTGGGTCTCCTGGTGGTAAGAGATCACCACCGCCGATAAACTTCTGCAACACCCCTGGGTATTGCAGATGCGTTGCCAACCTAGAGGCCTGAGATGGAATACCACAAGTGCCAGTAATTTTACCGGCTGTCTTACTCTCCACGCCGAAACACAACAGTGCAAGCACTGCTGTCCGGTAGCAATCCGGGCGGACCTTGCACGAGGTCCTACCACCTGCAAAATGTTACTTGAAGGGGACCATGATCTACCTAATTACCAGTAACCTATAGAGCCTGTGGTTTTAATATTATCCCCGGTTCTGGGACATACACTGTATACGTCCCACTGCTGAGCCTGTGCTCAGGCTTGTGCCCTTCTCTTTTTTTTCCACCATCTTTCTCGCTAATCCTGCGGTGAAGCACCAGTGCATGCACTGTTTGTGTTTCGGCGTGGATAGTAAGACAGCCGGTGAAATTACTGGCACTTGAGGTATTCTATCTTAGGCCTCTAGGTCGGCAACGCATCTACAATACCCCTGCTGTTGCAGATGTTTACGGGCGGCGGCGATCTCTTACCATTAGGAGACCCACTTGCTCGTTTGCCATCCAGTAGAATAAAAAAATAAAGATAACACATTTAACACTCAACTCATGCATGGCTCAATACAGTAAAAATTTTGAGTACCATTTTGCCGAAAATTCGTTGATTTAGCCGAACATAAGCCGAATACGAATATTCGGTAAATCTGCCGAATATGCCGAATCCATATCCATACTAATATTATAAATGCGAAAGTGTGTTTGTTCGTCTTTGACGCCGTAACGGAGCGACGGATCGGCGTGATTTTTGGCATAGAGATAGTTAATGGGCCCCAGAGTGACATAGGCTACTTTTTATCTTGGAAAAATGCACAGTTCCCGAGGGAACAGCGCGCGATAACCGAATACTACGCGGGCGGAGCCGCGTGCAAAAGCTAGTTACATTTATAATTTAAATGAAACCTACGAGTAACATACACCAGAAAAACAATTACACGAAGTGTTATAACCTAACCAACAAGAAGTTGGAAAGCCCCGACTTTGTCACTTCAAAGTTCAATATCTCAAAAACGGCTGCACGATTTTCACAAAACATGCCTAAGAACCATCGCTAGAATACCTGCATTGATCCCTAGAACCAAATACCACGCGGGCGGAGTCGCGGGCAAAAGCTAGTACCTAATATAAAGCGAATATACAGCAACTCGTACGACGCTTGCACCGTATAAATGAAGCTTAATATCCGGCAACCTCCCGGCGCGAGTGCGTGATGGTATTTGGTTTGCAGCTGGCATAGTATTTGATGACACGGCAAATTTTGTTACGTGTTGTTATTCTTGTGGCGTTATTACAACTTATCACCATTGATAAAGTGTGCAAAGGGTGTGTTAGAGACAGAATGGAAGCATAACTTTTTTTTTATTCGACTGGAAGGAAAACAAGCAAGTGGGTCTCCTGGTGGTAAGAGATCACCACCGCCCATAAACATCTGCAACACCAGGGGTATTGCAGATGCGTTGCCAACCTAGAGGCCTAAGTTGGAATACCTCAAATGCCAGTAATTTCACCGGCTGTCTTACTCTCCACGCCGAAACACAACAGTGCAAGCACTGCTGCTTCACGGCAGGATTAGCGCGAAAGATGGTGGTAGCAATCTGGGCGGACCTTGCACAAAGGTCCTACCACCTACCACTTTAACCTAGAGGAGGGCATTTTGGCCGTGGTGCTTTTCGACATTCTGTATGAAGGGCATATACTCATAGCTTTGTAAGACAACTCGGTCATAATTGGGAACTAAGCGGAAAGGGGTTGTCTGCAATAGTCTGCATAGAGTATGGTTATAAAAAGTCTATTAGCTAATAAAAACTGTAGTTTTATTTTAGAACCTACCTAGTATCGTTTGCATCTCATAAAAAAGTTAGTTTTTTACCCGACTGCGAAGAAGGAGGGTTATATGTTCGTTTGACCCCTACGTATACTACTCAAAAGAATATTAGGGTCACTTGAATTTTAGCGGTAAAATTAAATCGAAAATATGTTTACGTTTTTAATTGAATACACGAAGCCGTCTCATTCTGAGAGGCCTGAGCCCAGCAGTGGGACATATATAGGCTGGGATGATGATGTAGAGTCAATCAGTGACATTGACAACCGTTTAAACCATTTTAACAGTCACAATCTCGATTCGATTAGTGGCATTCGAATATGGCGGATGTAGACAATATCTAATTTTGCTATTTCTGTTTCTTTGGCTAGTTGAAGTATAATTTTGATAGTGTTTTATGCGGCGATTAACCTTAACAGTGAACAGTGATCACAAAATTCTATATTGCTCTCGTGTCTGACATTCTTTAATGCGCAAGTTGTCTCCACGTGGTTTCTGGAATTTTACTATCAAGTTACAAAAACTACGATCACCGCCGTTGCCTCTCGAAAGAGAATACTTAGACACTGGCGAAATTGCTCTATTAATTAGAACATAATCCATATTTTAAAAGAGAAGAAGAAGAAGAACAGCCACTATCTCATATGAAATGATATTGTAACGGACTGGTAAGCGATAACTCACGTCTTAAATCGAGTGTAGCTCGACATGTTTCGGGCTATTCCCGTTACAATATCATTTAATATGAGTCTCACTGTAGTTTCATGATCAGTCACAATCTGTTCAAAATGCAGTTCTCATTGAACTTGAACCGAGCTTGCGGCAAGACACGCGTGGAATGCATTAATTAACATACATTAGTAAAGGTCGCAAGTCGGAGCAGACCGTGGTGCACCGCCCTTGGACCTTCGACGAACCTTATTTATGTTAAAGGTAATAAACTGTGGTAATAATATTAAATTTAGTAATATACTCGTATTGACTGTCATGTACGCTTTGACCGTCAACTAAGTTTTTTAAACAGTTGCTAAATTGACTGAATAATATCTTGGCTTTATGGTAGAAGGAGAAAACGGAATAGGGTGACTTTGTTGTAACATCAGCCAAATAAGTGATCTATCAATTTTGAAACAAGTTCTCAGGTGGTAGGACCTTGCGCAAGGTCCGCCCGGATTGCTACCACCATCTTGCTCGCTAATCCTGCCGTGAAGCACCAGTGCTTGCACTGTTGTGTTTCGGCGCGGAGAGTAAGACAGCCGGTGAAATTACTGGCATTTGAGGTATTCCAACTTAGGCCTCTAGGTTGGCAACGCATCTGCAATACCACTGGTGTTGCAGATGTTTATGGGCGGTGGTGATCTCTTACCACCAGGAAACCCACTTGCTCGTTTGCCTTCCAGTCAAATAAAAAAAAAGTTCCAATCAAATGAATATGTCGCTAAAGTCGAACTTTCAAGTTGACAGACACGTCTATTGGCATTATTGTTTTGTGACGTGCAAACGATTATCAAATTGGGTGACATTCTTTATCGGCCCGGATAACACCGACATGGAAATACCGGCCCTGTTTTGTGTACACGCTCATAGAAACTGACAGGAGCTTCTATGGGCGTGTACACGAAAAACAGGGTCGGTATTTCCATGTCGGTATTATCCAGGCCGGGGAAGAGTGTCACCCATCAAATTAAAGGTGGCGACCACATATTTGGTTGGATGGTACCTCTGTCTTTCCGAGACCCTTCTTATCAAATTCTATGCGTGTTTTGAAACATGAATGGACACTGTAAAATACTCGTAATAATTCCGGTACGCAACTCTATAAAAAACATCATTTTAGCTTTGAAAACGAAATTAACTTCGACCGGGTGCGAAATTATTTTTTTATTTGAGAACGCATCTGAATATCGACTGTTAAAATATCGAATATATTGAAATATCGAATAATATCGAAAGGTTTATTGTCGGGAACCGTAATCTTCTCAGGATTCATTAAATCAGCATCGTATAGAAAGAACCCCTTATTTAGAATTATAATAATATAAACAAAAAAAACTTAAGAAAAATACGAGAATCATCTTTTGACAGCTCAGAAAAAGTATACAGGGTGTTAACCACAGGGCTTTAAATTTAAGCTTCGATTCTACTCGCATAACTAAGCTACTTTTATTTCATAAAATTTCAACCAAGTGAACCTACACGTCGATGCTGCAGTCTTGATCAACTCCTCAAAGTTCTCCGTAAGGAACGGCGGCAGCAGCGCCCCCAGCCCGTCCAGGATGTCTCCCCTCGCTACTGCCAGAACAGCCACGATCAACAGCACCCTCATGCTTACGAGGGCTTCTTGATAGTTCCTCTACAGTGTCTTCTGAAGATCTTCGACACGCGGAGATCAATTTATAACTGCAATTTCCTCGAGACTTTAGAAATTGCACTGTCTTCGGCAGTAGAAGACAGTCTTAAGAATTTGCTGTTAGATTTGACGAAAGTATTGACTATAACACTCGTAGGTAGTTGATGTAGAAATATGGCACTTAAAAACTTTTACACTCAATATCCCAAAAAAAGCACGGAAACTTTAGCACTACATAAATGTCCAGAAACACCAGAACAGGTTCGATTTATAAACTTCTAAAGTCCGGTAATTAACACTAGGGTTGTTCTAAGTGATGTCGACAACAGCGACAACAGCGGCAACTCGCAACTGGCAACAAACGCGCGACCGCCGCGCGACGCATCTCTATCGTGAACTGGCCGTTCTCATAAATATCAACAAGAGTTTTGTTACACTTGATGGCTAGTGATGAGCTGTGTCGATTTTTTTTAAGATAAAAAAACTTACGATTGGTCAGATTTGTTTGTCTGATAAATCATTTGCAAAAAAATAATAATATTAATGTTAATAATATTAAGTACAGCATTGTTTAAGTATTGCCTTTAGTCTTTGCACTAATTCAATGAAAACAGTTTCTTTGCGTAAGTTAACATTCAATAGTATATTTTTTATCGAGAGACTAAAATAAGCCAATATATACCCGAGGTGGTTAGCCACCCGAGCTTTAGCGAGGGTGTCTATTTATCCGAGGGTTTATATTGACTTTTAGTCTCGCGGTGAAAACTCTATTTTTCACTTCGATTGCAAGAAAAAATAGTCAATTTAGTACAAAAAGTTTTAACAAAAAAATAAAAATAAATCTTTCTAGATTTCGGCGGCAAAAGATTATCAATTATGTCTATTACTCTTTGGTCAGCATCATAATTTTCACTATCACTTGATGACATTGTGAGAATAATCAATTTATTTTAATCGTTTACGATTTACGCTCTACAACAATTTCAAAGTTTTCACGGTAAGTATTTTTTTCCATCCAGACACAGATACTACCAATACAGATACTAACAAAATAGCACCGGCGAAATGGTCCATACACAAACGGAAAAATAGAGTGGCGCCACCTTCTATGCGGAAAAAGCATAGAACTAAGACCACGTAGACTAAGAACGTAACATTTTCGTCATTAAAATGGTCCACACACAAACTTATTTTTTGCAAGTAACTGGCTGTTTGAGTTTATCTAAGTCGCTCGAAGTAAATTAAAAAATTAACTACTTTTACTCCCTAGGGAGTAAAGTGCTTACTTTACTCCCGTCTCGTAAGGCTATATTGACCCATTTTTAGAGCATGAGAAGTGAAAAATTATTTACTACTTCATTTAATAGTAAAAGGGTCGCTTCTTTTTTTTTAAAGCATAAGAAATGGTTCAAATTATTATTTCTGCAAAAAAAAAAGTATTTGTAACAAGATATGGACCGTGATTGATGAATCCACTCGTTCTTGATATTTAATAAAACGGCCAAGTGCGAGTTGGACTCGCGCACGAAGGGTTCCGTACCATTATCTATACAACATTAGGCATTGGCAAAAAAATCAATTTTGTGGTTGGGAGCCCCCCTTAAATATTTATTTTATTCTGTTTTTAGTATTTGTTGTTATAGCGGCCGCAGTAATTATATATCTGTGAAAATTTCAAGTGCCTAACTATTACAACTCAAGAGGTAGAGCCCTGGAGAGGACAGACAGACAGACAGTGCGGAATCTCAGTTATTGGGTTTTGTTGGCACCCTTTGAGTACGGAACTCTAAAAAAGGCTCTTGAGAGACAATAAAGTAATATCATAAGTGTTTATTTTTATATACAATTTATTTGTTTTTATTTTTTCTGATGTAGGTACAGAACTTTAAAACCAACGTGCCGTTAGATTCGTCCGTGCCGTTTGGCAAAACATAGATAGTCGATAAAACCATCACTAGCAACGATGTTCTTCCTCGACCTTCGCCCTGACAAACTTTACAAGCCAAAACAACCATTGTTCTTTTGCAGTTATGGAAATATAAAGGGTACCATTTAAAAACAATCGCATACGTATGTGAAAATACCAACACACATAACTTATGCTCATTTTTATGCGGATAATATAGAACACGTAAAGTACTTTCCAACATTGGAAAAACTCAGTTTATTATGCTGAGTGGGGCCCACTTTATACTATTCGATGTTATTTTATTCTTTCCATCTATTGTATTTTTTAACCCCCGACGCAAAAAGAGGGGTGTTATAAGTTTGACCGCTACGTGTGTCTGTGTGTTTGTCTGTGTATCTGTGTGTCTGTCTGTGTGTCTGTGTGTCTGTCTGTGGCACCGTAGCTCTTAAGCGGGTGGACCGATTTGAGTGCGGTTTTTTTTATTTGATAGCAGGCTTTCTAGCAATGGTTCTTAGACATGTTTCATCAAAATCGGTTCAGCCATTTTTGAGATATTGAACTTTAAGTGACAAAGTCGGGGGTTTTCCAACTTTTTGTTGGTTAGGTTATATGTGTATCGAATATGTATAAATAAATGTTTCTCTCTCTCTCTAATAAATACGTGATCATGGGGCACTGACATCAAAATTGACCTAATCCCAAACTGAGCACAATTTGTACTATGGATACTAAACAATGGATAAACATACTTTTGCAGGTGGTAGGACCTTGTGCAAGGTCCGCCTGGATTACTACCAGCATCTTGCTGGCTAATCCTGCCGTGAAGCGCCAGTGCTTGCACTGTTGTGTTTCGGCGCGGAGAGTAAGACAGCTGGTGAAATTACTGGCACTTGAGGTATCCCAACTTAGGCCTCTTGGTTGGCAACGCATCTGCAATACCCCTGGTGTTGCAGATGTTTATGGACGGTGGTGATCTCTTACCACCAGGAGACCCACTTGCTCGTTTGCCTTCCAGTCGAATAAAAAAAAACGTACTTTATAGTATACAAATTGTACTTGAATACAGTCATATTCAACGTCCAAGACTAGAGAACGAACAGTCGTATTATTCATACAAATAAAGTAATACCGAATTAAGAACTACGCAAAAAATTGTAAATTTCTAAGCCTAATAATTTACTAATTTGATAACGACTAGTTATCACATACAATTATCTACAGAATTCATATTATAGACTCAGCTATAATTTATTTATCGATACCCAACTAAAGCCGTACGTCACTAAGAGATTTCGTCTTTATTATAATAATATTTCCTTATTTAAATCTTGTATAATAACTGGTTTACATGACGCTCAGTGATTGAAGTGCTGTTTAGTTCCGTATTTAAATAAAAAGAATTTGCTTATTTATGACCTAACCAACAAAAACCCCCGACTTTGTCACTTTATAGTTCAATATCTCAAAAATGGCTGAACCGATTTTGATGAAACATGTCAAAGAACCACCGCTAGAAAACCTATAAAATAAAAAACCGCACTCAAATCGGTCCACCCGTTTAAGAGCTACGGTGCCACAGACAGACACACAGACAGACACACATAGCGGTCAAACTTAACACCCCTCTTTTGCGTCGGGGGTTAAAAACCGACATAATCAAGTTCTCATCATCATCGTCAACTCCTGACTATACATCACTGTTGAACACTTAACTTGCCTTTTTTATGGCATGGAAAATGCGCTGTATGCACCCAACCCCTGTTCGGAGAAACTGAGGGTACTTATTACTTATGCAAGGCCACGAGGGGGATACCCAGTAAAAATAAATAAATTTATTATTATTATTATTAAAAACATAACCCTCCTTCGGGCAGTCGGGTAAAAAACCAGCTAAGCGCGACATGGACTCGCAGGGGTCATCATCATTATCATATCAGTTATAGGACGTCCACTGTTGGACATAGGCCTTTTGTAATGTAGGTATGTATGTATGTCTATTCCTATGTCCTCTCGTAACTACTCAACGGCTGAACCGATTTTGATGAATGATACATCATTGGATTCGTCTAGAGTGGAACTGGGTACATAAAATTTTTGAAAAATAAAAATGGCGTACTTTTGGCGCCAATTTGTAAGTTTCAAAAAAATATTTTTATTCAAACCTATCGAGTGGGGTATCAAATGAAAGCTCATAATTACCCCATTTTAAATATGTATGGGTCATAATAGTTTTAATATATTAAACATATTAAACTACTAAAAAATAACTATTAAAAAAGTGTTAAATTAAACAATTAATCAAGAAAATCAAAAACCCGACTGCCTTAAAAATACTAACAATAAGAAAACAAGTCTAGTGGGCTAGAACTTTGTTAAGTAGGTAGCTAACTTAAAGTTCAACAGTCGCGACCCATTTCAATCGTGACGCTCAAAACTTCTTACCTAAGGGTCCCGACTGTTGAACTTTAAGTTAGCTACTTAACAAAGTTCTAGCCCACTAGACTTGTTTTCTTCTTTTTAGTATTTTTAGGGCAGTCGAGTTTTTGAGTTTTTTATTAGTTGTTTTATTTCGTACCTATATCTATCCTCCTGCCTACCATAGGTACTTTTTTGGAATAATTTTTTGGAGTTTTCAAATTATATTGCTTAGAGCTTAAGATGTTCGGAAAAAATACAAGAAAAAATCTCCGGCTTTTGTTACTGGTTTTCCACTATGTACTTTACAAAGGCCATCAGTGTCCAATTATAATTATTTCTTATGTCCTTCCCAAAGGAAGGATGTAGGCACTAGGCTATAAGTATAGAAAGTTTGCTAAAAACTTTCCTATGCCTTTCTTTACCTCTTCTCATAACGATGGGCCCATAACCTTGTTAGGCAGCCCACTGACACCTCGCGCCGCTCACTCGCCGCATATAAATGGGCCTTTAATCCACACAGTTACACTTTTACGGATGACACTGTCATATCCGACCACAGACTTAAATAAGAATAGGGATAGAACGCGCAAATTACTAGGGAACGTATCTAAATATCGAATGTTAAAATACCGAATTTATTACAATATCGAATGAGTCATAATATCAAAAAGGTATTTTTCTTCAGATTTATGAGATTAGATAAATCTAACCTAACCTAACCTAAGGGGTTCTATACGATGCTGATTTAATGAATCCTGAGAAGCTTAAGATTTCCGAAAATAAACCTTTCGATATTATGATCCATTCGATACTTAAATATATTCGATATTTTAACATTCGATATTCAGATGCGTTCCCAGGTACTAACCTAACCCACTTGATTTTTTTTAATAATAATAAATATTATTTATTTCGAAGAATAGCACTTTGGGAATACATTTAAAGTGAAAACGATGGCGCCGGAAAAAATTTAAAACTGAGTCACAGATAGCAGCGCCCCCTCCGTATAAGCACAATAATTATTAAGTTCCAAAATCAAGAACAAAAATATCAATTTCTTTGGTGCTTGAAAAAATAAGTCAGGTTTTTAACGAACTTAGTGCTTAAGACCTAGACGTTTTTGACCTGCTTTGTTATTTCGGCTATTATTTCAAAATTCTCAGAATTCTTTATTCAATGAACAATTTGTACTTTATAAAGTACATTCGGCGATTATTCTTAGTGTTAATTGGTCCTTTATAAAGTACGCGACGGCTCGGAAGGTTAGATAGACATTTCTATGATTCTATTAGTTCTATGTTACTGTCAGGATATAATTTATAACTATTTAATGAGGGATTTAGGGACGTTACTCCTAACGGCTAACTAATGAAGTTATGACTTGAGTGATGAGTACCTATTAATTAATATCCAGAAAGATTCGAAGATTTAAACCAATTACAGATATCGGTGTGCAGGTAACTGGTCTTGCACAAAATAATTATTTTAAAGTGTTATTTTGTGTTTTTGTGCATTACGATTTCGAAGATTATTTATAAAGGAAAACAATTCACAATCTATAAAAGTATTTGTCATAGAATAAGCCTGAAGGATTAGAAAATATTCCTTTAAATATTGTAACCAAACTCTTCCAAAAATGGTTGACCGATTTTTATGTTTTTTTTTTGTGTATTAGGTAGGTCTGAGAACAGGACGTAAACTATTTTTCATAATGGTACGCGAACGGAGCCGCGGGCAACAGCTAGTATAATATAAAATCAAACCTTTGTTTGCAATAACAAGGTCAAATTTTCAATTGCTGGAAATGCACACTTAAAATGAAGACGCAACCTAATACGAAATTTTAGCAACTTAAGTTAAAATGTGATTACGAAAGCAAATTACGGTGTTTGTTATAAGATTACAGTTTATAAGATTGCGGATTATTGTAAACATGCGATGTTAAGACTCTGTCCACAAGAACATGCGGTTGTTAGATACTCAGACACGCACAAACATCACGCCTGTATGTATGTATTCCCAAATGGGATAGGTAGAGCACAGAAAACGTTACCGCTTCGGAGCCACTTTTAGCAATTTTAGGTTTCAAGTTTGACGAAAACGGTACAATAGTGACAGGTTGCTAGCCTGTCGCCTATGGCATACCTGAACCTATCTCCTCAGTCGCCTCTTACGACATCCACGGAAGAAATAGAGAGGTTTAATTCTAATCCGACACCACACGGGACGGAACGGGACGGGGGTTAGATATTCAGTTTTGCTGATTACAATGAAAAGGTCTGCCTCAGAGGGCAACGACCGTATCCTTCCTTTTCCATCAAAACCGCCATCCTCTACTTTGGATATCAAAGTGTAATAATAATAATGAATAATAATAATAAATCGACTAACACTAGATTATAAGACTAATGTACTAACAAAAAATATGGACTTTCGTTGGTCTGCAATAAACTTTTTTTATTTTATTTATGCTTAATACTGAAAAGTGAAAAAAAAATCGAATAGATAGAGCAGCAGATAGTGTCAGATTGTAAACTATAAACAAATTACTTTGCTCACTCGCGGTCTAAATAAGTTATAGGGGTGGATATAGTTCCTTAGTATGGACCTCTGCAAAGTGACGCCTGTTATAGGGGTGGTTATAGTTCCTTGGTATGGACCTCTGCAAAGTGAGGCCTGTTATAGGGGTGGTTATAGTTCCTTGGTATGGACCTCTGCAAAGTGACCCCTGTTATATAGGGGTGGTTATAGTTCCTTGGTATGGACCTCTGCAAAGTGACGCCTGTTATAGGGGTGGTTATAGTTCTGGGGTATGGACCTCTGCAAAGTACCGTCTGTTATAGGGGTTGTTACAGTTCATTGGTATGGATCTCTGCAAAGTGACCCCTGTTATAGGGGTGGTTATAGTTCCTTGGTATGGACCTCTGCAAAATAACGCCTGCTATAGGGGAGGTTATAGTTCCTTGGTATGAACCTCTGAAAAGTGACGCCTGTTATAGAGGTGGTTATAGTTCCTTGGTATGGACCTCTGCAAAGTGACGCCTGTTATAGGGGTGGTTATAGTTCCTTGATATGGACCTCTGCAAAGTAACGCTTGATTCAATAAATGAGTTTACTTATGTATATCATGAATACTTGGCTTACAAGGGATCTCAATCAGGAAACCCGAGAACGAATATCAATGCACATCCCAAAACGATTATCAGATGATTGACCGAAACAGTTCACCTTCGAATCATGTAGATTTAAATCAATTACAAAATTAAATCCACAATTATGGAGTGACTTTAAACTGCTTAGAGAAACATTTATATGTTAATAACTATTTTATTATTATTTTTAAACGTCGCAATTATGTCGTAATTCTATAACCCTTCGCATGAAGAGATAAGTGATAATTATATTTAATTCAATTGGCATCGCATTGAACATTGATATTTTGACAAAAAAACAACATCCATAATCTCAATTCATTCTCACGACAAGGCTAAATGCGTCATGATAATTGAATTTGTAATTCTGAATAAGAATAACATGATACCAGTTTGATTGTTAACAGGCTAAGTGCGAGTTGGACTGGGCTTATACACTGTCACAATAATAATATATTACAACTAGCTCCCGCGTAGTAGTATGAAAAATAGATGTTGGCCGATTCTCAGACCTACTCAATATGCTCACAAAATTTCATGAGAATCGGTCAAGCCATTTCGGAGGAGTACGGGAACGAACATTGTGACACGAGAATTTTATATATAAGATTAAATATTGTATTGTATTGTGTTATATTGTAACTCTTTATTGTACATAAAAACATATGAAATTTACAATTTGCAAGAGAAAGTGATGTACAAAGGCGAACTTATCCCTTCAAGGGATCTCTTCCAGTTAACCTTTGAACGATTGAAAGGACAATAACAACAGAGTAGACACTACAATGGAAAGATAAAAGGACCGAAAATGTTAAATTAAATATCACGGGGCACTAGAAAAAATTACTTAGTCTCAAAGTAAACAATGCTTGTGTTATTGGAACTACAACAGCGGATAAACATACTTATAATACTACTGATACCTCCATACTATACTTAGGCACTATAATTTTATAAATGGGAAAGTAGTGTGTTTGTATGAACGAGACGTTTATATAGACGAGCTTGTACGGCGAGGGTGGATAGACACTACGTCGAGGGGAAATGAGTTATGCTCGAGTTCTACACTCCACTTTTCACTTCGATGGCGAGGAAATGAAATAGCAACAGTGTAACAATTTTTCACTTACTAAGTACCTTTTATTGTTCTGTGATATCATTAAGCATTTTAATTTTATTGATCTATTTAGATTTGGTTGATTTTTAATTTTATGTAGGTCTGAAGATGTAGGTGTTTTTGTGTAATTTGTATGACAAAACAAGCGCAAGCGATCTGACCTAAAAAAATCTGACTTCCCCCCCCCCCCTCGGCCAGAAGCTTGGTACGCCCCTGCCCTCACCTCAAACACGATTTGTTCTGTCAGATTTTAATGCATGCGTACTGTGTGTACTGCAAACACTTCCTACTTACATAACCCCAAAAATAACTTCCGACTAGTTCCGATCTCAAACCGTTGTCCGTCCGTGTGTTTGCGCATGATCGTGACATTCTCGCGGCGCTTCACGGCCATCTTGGGTAACCATTTAATAACTATACCCGCTGTCACTTTATTACGAAATGACGGTGACAAGAATCGATGGTCACCATGATTGGTAAAATGTGACAAAGAACTTCAAATAATTTATTGAATCTACATAATATTATAGATACGTAATTTGTAAACTATAAAACTACTAGCTTTTGGCCACGGCTCCGCCCGCGTGGTGTTCGGTTATCGCGCGCTGTTCCCTTGGGAATTGTGCATTTTTCTGGGAAAAAGTAATCTATGTCACTCTCGGGCCCATAAACTATCTCTATGCCAAAAATCACGTCGATCCATTGCTCCGTTACGGCGTGAAAGACGGACAACCACACAAACAGACAAACACACTTTCGCATTTATAATATTAAAGTATAGATTATTTATTTTGAGGCTTTAAAAGACATTAAAACTAGTATCTAAATCATCATAATTATTATAACTTTTAATTATTTGAGGTCATGGTACACGAAAAAAAAGAATTCTTTAACCAAGAATATTGGTTCTCTATCGTTTGCCCGAATTTCATATGCCCGAATGTATCGTTTTCTAGAATTTTCATTTGCCATAAAGTAATTTATTTCTGAAATAGTAATAACTTCAGAGTTGATTTTAAACTAACCTAACCTAACCTACTGCATTATATATGTTTACATTTAAAACATCCTGAAAACAGCACGGTTCTATATATTTTATGGCAAACGTTAGTATGACAAATGAAATTCGGGCAAGTAAAGGTAAACAGGTATTTATAGTCTCAAGAATATTGTTTAAATCGAAGTAAGATAATAGTTTTAACCCGAGACTATATTTATCTTCATCCAATACAATATCGCGTCCGGCTACATACGAAATATTATTGTTTTTATCAAGGTATACTCGTATTGTTTTAATCTAATAAGACATCCTTTTTCTGCGTGTAACATATATACTATGCCCTTGACTGTACGTTACCGAGGCACATGATGATTTATACGCATGGTAATATTGCAGCTACTATCATAATAAAAATCAATAACGAAAAATTTACATACTAAATGTCTGTTGATACGAATAATATCCGCGTATGATGCGCTACCTGGATCCAAAAAGCCCAGTCATACAGTTAAAACCGCTTCCTACTGCTGCGCGAGTTTCGGTTATTTTCCACAGCATTCTACAGTTCCTGATGCTAACTAGTTTCGCCATGTCAAGTTGTTGGTGGGGGCATGCTTAAGCCTGCCTAAAGAAATCTAATTAAGTACTTCATCAATTACATTA
The DNA here is from genome assembly GCA_037349165.1 of Choristoneura rosaceana. Classification (NCBI taxonomy): domain Eukaryota; kingdom Metazoa; phylum Arthropoda; class Insecta; order Lepidoptera; family Tortricidae; genus Choristoneura; species Choristoneura rosaceana. Next base: position 462,352 of record JAZBNJ010000044.1, read on the forward strand.
CTTACCTAACAAAAATATTGCACGCTCAGGTATTATGATTTTGACTGTTAGTTATAAAGTGAAATGCAGCTCTACACCCACTAGGCCCATCCCCCTATCCTAGGTACATCCCCCTGGTGTTGCAGGTGTCTATGGGCGGTAGTGATTTCTTACCATCAGGAGACCCTCTTGCACGTTTGCCATCCAGTCGAATAACAAAAAACCGGCCAAGAGCGTGTCGGACACGCCCAGAATAGGGTTCCGTAGCCATTACGAAAAAATTAAGTAATATTTTTCTAAGTATTTCGTATTTTATACGGAATCTTCCAAGTTTAGGTATATTTTATACCTTACGCTGCTATTTACTCATAAACTACTAATAATTCTCAAGAAAACTTAGCCGTTATAGTTTTCCTTGAAAGTTTGATATACTGACCACCATCCTGAATTTTTTAAAATTTTTCCATCCACCGGTTTAGATTTTAGAGGGGGGGGGGACGCTCGATTTTAATGAAAATTTGCACTTTAAAGTTGAATATTTCGCAAACAAATGACTGAATCGAAAAATCGTTTTAGCAAACCCCTAATGGTTTTAAAATACCTATCCAACGATACCCCACACTATAGGGTTGGATGAGAAAAAAAAAATCACCACCACTTTACGTCTATGGGAGGTACCCTAAAAAAATTGTTTTTGAATTTTTAATTGTACTGTTTTGTCGGCATGGTTTACCTATATATCCGTGCAAAATTATAGCTTTCTTTCAGCTAAAGGACAGACTGACAGACAGACATGGCGAAACTATAAGGGTTCCGTTTTTGCCATTTTGGCTCCGGAACCCTAAAAAGGCACATATGCTACTATTTTTATCCCGAAAAATGCACAGTTATATATTTATATAGCGCTTGATAAATATATTTCCAGAACAAAATCCACTCAATAAAATACCTAAAGATTCCATACAATTTACTTGTAAGTTAACGTAAACTACGTGTTTCAAAGAAATTGGTCCATTATGCATTATTATTCCATGGTTCATCTATTAGAGATATTACCAACTGGTGCATTATAAATGGCTTATATAAGGTTCATAGGATGATGGCAAGGCTTCAGTCATGGGGGCGGTACAGTGTCTTCTCCTCCTGGGGTTGCTGCTATGGCAGGCTTCCGCCATGCCAGCTGTTGTAAGTCACATTGATTTCTTTGGGTTTTATCATCATCATCAACCGGAATTTTTTTCTTTGCAAACGAGCAAACAGATCGCCTTTTTTTATACTTTCAACATAAGTACCCATCGATTGACAAAGGGGGAAAGTCTCTTCATTCCGTTTTCCATACAAACGTAGTCCTCTCATTTGAAAATTTAAATCCAGTTTTAAATATTAGTGCATGTTACACAGTATGGTTTAAATAATGTCTCTCACTCATCATCATGTCGACCTGAGTCCGTATTCAGTGCCCAGTGTCCAGCGCAGGTCTCCTCGCGATGTTTTCCTTCACCGCAAAACTCGTGGTGAATTTCAAATGTAGTTTCACACATACATTTTGATAAACTCAGAGGTGCGAGCCGGGTTTTGAACCCACGACCCTCTGCTTGAGAGGCCACAGCTCAAACCACTCGTCCACCACGGCTTCATAATTAACATGAAGAGATCGCTTTTTAACGATAAGACCGCCTAATCGTCTAGCTGATTTTTTTACTTTTTTAATGTCTCTGTACTGTTTTTGGTGATCAATAAAGAATATTCTGGTTAAGATCACGGGATCGCGGTGGATGCGAAAAGCACAAGAGCGGTCTGAGTGGAGAGCCTTGGGGGAGCAGTGGACGTCTTTCGGCTGACATGATGAAAGAATATTTGTATTGTATTGTATTGTAACATGGCAACAGAAATTAGTTCCGTAAAACATGAGGAACGCGTCGACAAGCGCAGCCGAATTAATTTGCAAATCATTTTTATTCCGATCATAATAATCTTAAACCTGTTTAACCATGTGTCACGTGTAAGCTTCCAAATGCCGTAGCGTTAATTGCTTTCGCTACAGTTTTTAAAGGGGCTCCTAGACGGGCTATACTTTTGATGAATTATGTGGCTACAACATTGCAGACTATATCCCGACAGTACAAAAAACATTTTAATGCAGCATATGGCTGGAAAATGTAGGTATATCTCGGCAATATTTCTGCAGCAGTATATGGCTCATTATTTTTTCTTTACATGGGCTACATTCATCGCTACTATGGCTGACGAACTCATACGCGTTGCAGCAGCTTACATTTTTTTAAAAGCAAAATAAAAATAAAAAAAATTCAATAAGCATGATCTGATTCTATTCCGCAGAGAAACCCCAAGTATGATTCCAAGTATGTTAGACAATAAAAACCTCAGTTTGGAAGCTTTTTAGAAACGATAGTCGCATGATAGACATTCTTAACACGGAACTAGCGCCGTTTGCAAACATAAAACTAGTCTTTCTTTGACGCACGCTTTGATTGAACCAGTTTTTTTGTGTTTATACAAAGATGAAGTTAACGGAGGACAGTCATCTTTAAATATAGGATTTTTTATGGTGATAAAATTTCCGTCGATAGAGTGACGCAAATCCACCTGCAGTCTAACATGGAAATAAAATGTAAATTAGAATGGTGTTATTTTTGTATCGAACGAAACTGTTGTTTGGATAATATCATATTTAGAAGCGAAATGAAGTTAAAGTAAATGTGGATGAAAACAAAATGGATGGATCAAGTATTTTGACCATGAGTGAAAATCACCAAAGTTTAAAACGTTATATATAACAAAATGGATGTCAGAAGAATTGATGAAAAAAACTGATTGTCCATCTTGGTGGTTGACGTCCTGCACTGCGCTGTCGATCCGCGGTCTCCATTCGCGAACTTTTCGGCCCCAACGGCCATCAGTCGGCCGAATAAAATTGTAATTGGCAAATTGTTATCAAGTTGCACACGATTTAACAAAAAAAAGAAAACTCGGAGCAATGCTCGGATATATTTACTAAGGCTGTGTTTCTACCAGAGATTTGCGAGGATGTTCTGGGAGGATTGTTTTTGTCATAAGCGAATATAAAGCTTCAATTGCCTATCCTCGCTCCATCTATCTCTAGTGGTATCAGCTCGGCGAAGCGTGAATATGTATAAGTAAATGAAGCGTTCCTATTGGTTTATAACAAACACAATGAGCTTCCTGTTTACACACACTCTCTCTCTGTCAAAACTTTGAAATTGTTGTAGAGCATAAATCATACACGATTAATGACTATTTTTTTCTCGCAATCGAAGTGAAAAAAAATAGAGTTTTCACCTCGAGACTAAAAGTCAATATAAATTAACCCTCGGATAAATAGACACCCTCGCTAAAGCTCGGGTGGCTAACCACCTCGGTAACATATTGGCTTATTTTAGTCCCTCGATAAAAATGTGGAGTGTGGTATGCGTGTATTGAAGCGTGATGAGATGATGTACGTTTGAATTTGAACGAAGAATGAATACTGAGTTTGAGCGAAGAACAAATGAGATGTTATGGCAGTTGACGACGTACGACGAACGCAAACGGGCGTGTGCTTATTGACGTATAATTCTTACGATTTGTATCTTTTTTTCAATTCGCTGGCCAATAGAGGCATCTAGAAACTACTGTGACGTTTCATTCACGAACTGGTTCCCACAAAAATAAACTATTTTACTCTTGAACTGACCCAATGCATGCCAAACACCCTAAACATTGAACTGTCACCAGTTGAATCACGACGCGTCGTCGCACCCCTCGCTGTCGGAGCTGTCGGCGCGCGTGGCGACGCGAGCGCCGTTGCTGAAGGACAGCCGGTTCCCAATCCCTGGACCCCAGGACATTGAGGCCATCAAGAAGGTGGCCCAGATCCTGGCCATGCTGGGCGAACAGGTACTGGGGGGGTACGTGCCACATACATTATCATCCAGCTATCTGCAGGGAACCCTTGGCTTTATCTCACTGGCTACGCGCAGGATGTTTGACCAGGTCGTCACAATTGTAAAGAGTGCTGAAAAAGAATGAATTTTGACGGTGGAAGTATTCTACACGTCCACTGAACGTAGATATAGTTAGTGTTTAGTTTTGTTACTGAGGGATCACGTACATCCCGGTATTATTATTATTTATATTTTTTTCTTTAACTGTATACGGTAGTTTTTAAGTCATCATCATCATCATCTCAGCCTATATACGTCCCACTGCTGATCCCGTTGCTCCTCTCGGAAAACTTAAAAACTCGGAAACTCTTCCGAGTTTTTAAGTATTTTATTGTAATTATTTTATATTGAAAAAATGACTTTCTGCCAAGTTTTTTGCGGCGCATTTTTGGCAACGATGGTCTTTCCGAAAGCGCTGGTAGTTTAAGAAATAACGCGTAAAAGTGCCCATTGTGGCCTATTTACTGCATAATTTTTTATTTTTATTTTGAAGTACTAAAACCGGCACTGCAAGTGCAGGTGTAGCCAGCATTAGACCTTTTCACATGAAGTTCTGGTTGCAGGTGATCCCGGCGATCCTCGGCGAGCCGCCGGGCGCGTGCGCGGCCTGCGATGCCGACGACCCGCCGCCAGACCCCGTCAACGACAGGACGACAACTGACACTTAACCTATCAACCCTTGACTATCTACTAAAATGAACTCTCTCTCACTTAGCGGACCTTTCGCAAGAGGGATGATGACGCCATTAAAAAATAATTCAAAGGCTCAACTCCAGTAAAAATACGCTTTATTTTAGCCCTGATAACCAGATTCTTTTTTTTTATACGGTATAGGCTTGCGTTAGGCCACAATCACGCCTGGTGGAAAGCGAGGATGAGGCCTACAATGGAGCACGCTTGCCTAGGAAATGCTCATTCACCCTGGACTTGAAAGCGGCCAAATTGTAGTGTTCAGGATACGCATCGCAGGCAGGGAATTCCACTCGTTTGCTGTTTTGTGATTCATTTTCGATTTACTGTAAAATTAGACTTTTTTTGCTTTAAAACAAATAGTTAGTTGATTGAGTTGCCGGATAGTCATAATTCGCTATTGCCATTGAAACTCTATGGGAGAATTGTGTTTTGACAGCTCTTAAAAAGTAGGTACGTCAGTTGATTGGTGGTGTCAACATCCCTATTGTTTATAAACATCAAATTCATCATCATCTCAGTGTTTAAGTTCCACCGCTGGACACAGGCCTCCTCTCTGAAGTGGAGGGCTTGGGCTGTAGTTCTCACGCGGGCCCGGTACGGATTGGGAACTTCACACATACTATTGAATTACTTCACAGTAGTGTGCATGTTATACTGATAGTTGGTGCATCATTGTGTTCAATTGATTATAGTTCTAAAGCGTGTAATCACAGTCATAGTTGAAATTGAAAGTGTAAGCATTTCGCAAATCATAACAAATCGCCCGTTTTCCTTGACAGGGTCTGTAACTAATTAAATTTTAAGTTAATTAATGGGTATATTAGCGACTTTCTTTATTATAAGAATAATTTTATTAAATAATTTAGTAAATAATACAGATAAGTTTTATTTTGTTTTATTAATTGAATTCATCAAAGTTAATTAATATACCTACAGAAAACCATGCAAGAAGTGGTACACTCGTCGGTTCTAAAAGTCTGATTGTGAAACGCCTGGACAAATTTGAATGAAATTTGGTATGTAGATAGCCAGACATCTGAAACAAAGGCTACTTTTATATGGTTAAAATCTCGAAACAAAAACCGCTGGGCTAATAATCATGAAATTTGACACGATTGTTTTTAGTGTAACGTCAATGAAAACCACGATAGAATTTTCGGGAAATCCCACGAGATTTTTTTTTAAATCTCGTAATTTCAATTCAGCTGCTGGATCTAATGACTTACGCGTGTAAAGCCGCGGGTAAACACTAGTAGAAGAGTACAACAAAATACAAAAACGCAAACGTATAACGTATGACTAGCTTTTTCCCGCGGCTCCGCCGGCGTGGTATTCGGTTATCGCGCGCTGTTCCCTCGGGAGCTGTACATTTTTCCGGGATAAAAAGTAGCCTATGTCACTCTCGGGCCCATAAACTATCTCTATGCCAAAAATCACGTCGATCCATCGCTCCGTTACGTACGGCATGGAAGACGGACAAACATACAAACACACTTTCGCATTTATAATATTAGTATAGATTTCATGTTACCATTGAAACTCGAGTGGCCCTTATTTTGTTTTGACTACACACACCTATTAATTGATTATAATAGTTAACGAAAACATTTTGCTTACATAATGGCACAATTACTTATTGCTTTCATACACACAATAACAATGATGAAGATCGAACACGATGTTTATCGATGCTTGTATGTTACACGTATACAATTTGTAACAATATTTATTATCGTAAAAATAATAGCTACTTGAATAGTGCTAACTAGCCAAGGTTTAGATATAAGTTTGTTTACAAATACAAAAATATTTGTCAGCAATGTGACGAAGAGTTTCATGTGTTTACTAACAAATTTACTACGTCTCATAACGTCAATAAAAATGTGGATTTTGCAATGTACACACACACAATACGGTAAGTACTTACTTATAGATCTATTGAATAACACCATGCACAAAATTATATGAAGAAATAAGAAGAAGAAGCATAATTATTAATTACAAACAACAAATAATATTAATAGACAACGAACCCAATTAATTGATTACAGTACCTAACGCACGCACCTATAACTTTATAAAAAAAACCGGCCAAGAGTGTGTCGGACACGCCTAAAATAGGGTTCCGTAGCCATTACGAAAAAATTAAGTAATATTTTTCTAAGGATTTCGTATTTTATACAGAATCTTCTAACTTTAGGTATATTTTATACCTTACGCTGCTATTTACTCATAAACTACTAATAATTCTCAAGCAAACTTAGCCGTTATAATTTTCCTTGGAAGTTTGTTATACTGACTACCATCCTGAATATTTTCAAATTTTTCCACCCACCGGTTTAGATTTTAGAGGGCCCCAACGCCCGATTTTAATGAAAATTTGCACTTTAAAGTTGAATATTTCGCAAACAAATCACTGAATCGAAAAATCGTTGTAGCAAACCCGTAATGGTTTTAAAAACCTATCCAACGACATACCCCACACTATAGGGTTGAAACAGAAAAAAAAATCACAGCCACTTTACGTCTATGGGAGGTACCCTAAAAAATTATTTTTGAATTTTTAATTGTACTATTTTGTTGGCATACTTTACCTATATATCCGTGCAAAAATTACAGCTTTCTAGCATTGATAGTCCCTGAGCAAAGCCGCGGACGGACAGACAGACAGACAGGCAGACATGGCGAAACTATAAGGGTTCCATTTTTGCCATTTTGGCTCCGGAACCCTAAAAAATAGCCTCAAAGTTAAACAAAGCTTGATAGCTTAGGTATTTATTAATGTAATATCAGAGGAAAAGAAATTAAGGTACCTATTAACGATACACACGATACCCACATTCCTTCGCAATTACTATTATATATATCGCAAACGTGTCGTTTCTGTAAAACAATTAATTAAGCGCTTAGTATGCGTTATCAGGCGTCATTGTCTTAACACTAACCACCGCAAGACACCTTCTGACCGGAGTTACAATAATATATTTTTAATGAAATAAATTGTATCTTACAAATACAATTGCAGTCATTTTGGCAAGTAATCTTTTATTTACTATAAGTACGAGTAATACAATTGCCGCTCAGTATAAACCGAGAACGCAAAGGTATAAACTTAAGTTCTATCCTATGTCTATGTAACACGTTTGCCTGCACTAGGGTTAGTAGAAAACTCTGTGTCGCAGGCTTAAGAGAGCTAGCATAAAATTAAATTAAATTAAATTAAAAATAATTGCGGGAGTTGCGTTAAGCCTACGAATAAGTATTTCGTAGCGTGAAGCCTTCCTCGCACACACACTGCTAGTGAAAACAGAGGGGCAACTACGGTATTCGAAAATCGAAGTTCGTGCTTCCGTCCCTCTGACGCTTAATACTACTTACGAGAGTGAAAGGAACGGTACGATACGAACTTCGATTTTTAACCCCCGATGCAAAAAAGGGGTGTTATAAGTTTTACCGCTATGTGTGTCTGTCTGTGTGTCTGTCTATGGCACCGTAGCTCTTAAACGGGTGGACCGATTTGAATGCGGTTTTTTTTTATTTGATAGCAGTTTTTCTAGCAATTGTTCTTAAATATGTTTCATCAAAATCGGTTAAGCTGTTTTTGAGATATTGAACTTTAAAGTGATAAAGTCAGGGGTTTTTTGTTGGCTAGGTTATCGAATTTTGGTGTAGGTCCTCAGCTGAGCGCAGAGAGGATAGGTAAACGTGCGTGTCTATTGATTCATGAAAACATATTCTTCGCAACGCATCCCCGCACATGTCTGGTGGAAACCCGCCTCAAAGACTATACAAGAACTGCATTCTAACCGTAATTGCCAATTGCCGACTGTTAGTAAATTTTCATCGCAGTCATCATAACCTAACCAACAATCAACGAAAACCCCCGACTTTGTCACTTCAAAGTTCAATATCTCAAAAACGGTTAAACAGATTTTGATGAAATATGTTTTTTTATTTTTTATTCGACTGGATGGCAAACAAGCAAATGGGTCTCCTGATGGTAAGAGATCACCACCGCCCATAAACATCTGCAACACCAGGGATATTGCAGATGCGTTGCCAACCTAGAGGCCTAAGATGGGATACCTCAAGTGCTAGTAATTTCACTGGCTATCTTACTCTCCACGCCGAAACACAACAGTGCTGCTTCACTGCAGGATTAGCGAGCAAGATGGTGGCAGCAATCCGGACGGACCTTGCACAAGGTCCTACCACCTGCAATATGTCTAAGGCCCGCAAAAAAACCGCATTCAAATCGGTCTACAATCCGTGAGCTTTTAGAAAAACCTTCGGGTTTCGGGGGAAATCGGGAGGATTCGTTAGTAGAAAATGACAATTGTCTTTTTGACTTAGTAGCAATCCAGCACGCGGAGAGTGCACTCGTTGTGTTTTCATTGATTTATATAGAGCAGTTAAAACCACCACTAACTTATTTGATCAGTTAGTTATTTTTCGAAAATTGATTTCCATGGGGAGTCAACTTAAACAGGGTATTTCTGTCAATAGCCAATCACGGAAATTGTTTATAATGTAATTTAAATATTTTTTAAAGAATGATTCAAGAAAAGAGTTGATTGTAAATATTTTAATAAGGTTCGAGACCGAGTCATACAAGCAACGGGGATTTTGAAAAGTACATTAAAAAATATTAAACGAAGCAGACCAAAAAAATTCATTTGACATACCCAAGAGAAGTAAACACGGTATAACAACTCTATATACTTCCAAACAAAATCACTGTGTTAAGTCGGGGTGTTCTCTATTTAAATTAACCATGGAATAATTCGAAAATGCTGATTTTGTTTTCTTTGTATCATGACAAAAAGTCATATTGTATTAATATTAGAAAAACATAAACAAGCTTAATATAATCACAATAAGGTTTATTTTGTACTGATGGCTATTCTTGACATAACTTTTTACGGTAACTTCAAAAAGTTTTGCAAGTTGATAACAGAACAGAACCGCGTATCACGATCGCGTGTCATCGTCAATATCCGAAGTATGCTTCTAAAATACGAAGGTTTTTTTAAGATCTCACGGAGTGTACCTCTTTAAGAGCTACTACTACGGTGCCACAGACAGACACACATTAGCGTTCAAAGAAATAACACCCCTTTTTTACGTCAGAGGTTAAAAACTGAACGTAAACTGCATGATAGCTGCGACTAAAATGTATGAGTAATCGACAGGTGCAATTATATGTATAGCAGTTAGAATACAGCCCGATGTCCAAACAAACATATATCGATGAATGGATCGATATGACATAATGTGCTAAATTATGTGGATTTGGAGAAGAGCGAGTTTTCTACATGGAAACACGTATAGTGTCGTAAGTACTTATTTATTTGCTTTCTAAATTGTTACAGCTAAGACACAAGATGAAAGAGTACTTTTAAAAAATACATCTACATCTCCAATATCACTCTTTCCGGATCTGGTTATCTACTTAAAATATATAAGAGCGAAAAGATAAAGCGAAATTTTAAACAAAAAAAAATACCGTCTCCTATATTTAGTACTCTATGCTACAGTAGACTGACCGTTACTTTAACTATAATTAGTACACCTAATTGGTGCACATACCGTTAAGAGTGACGTGTTTGAACTGCCGCAACCTGCCACCTGCGGGTTCGCTTAAAAAATATATTAGGTCTCTCAGTCCATGGGAATTCCTAAAAACGTATATCTTCTAAAGTACAATTCAATAGAATCTGACAATTTTCTACACATTTAACACACCCTAATGTGGGCACGCTTGATTATATATGCCCTTGTTGTTGCAATTATCATCTAAAGGTAAAATCAAAAAATAATAATAGTCACATCACAAAACCTTAGGCAGCTTGGTGTTCATATAAGTAGGCTGGAAGTGTCTACAGGATTGTCAGATTTTATTGAATTGGAGTATAGCGCGGGAGGCTTTGTTAATATACATACCGGGTGTGGCCTGTAATATGGACAAATAATTAAAACATAGATCACACTCGCCAAAATGAACAACATTAGTTCAGCGACTTTTAAAAATAATTGTTTTTTTAATTTTTATTACTTACACTATTAACAGTTTCCCCACCTTAGGGCAATTTACCCTAAATTTAGGGTATTCTTACGCGTTTAGGGTATTTTCTGGGGTAGGAAATTATTTAAGGTAAAGTTTTCGAAAAAAATGTACGGTTTCAAGAAAGAAATGCTGAAGATGACAGAAGCCAAGACTAATTATAATAATAGGTATGCATTTCAAGAATTTTCCGAAACTGTGTAGTTAGTTCAGCTATTAGTTTATTAATAAATTGCATAAATTTATTTGCTTTGATTTTATTACAAAAAATAGGGTAAAGAAAATAAAAAAAGTGCCTAATTCAGGGTAATTTCGCGTAGCGTTAGGGTAAAAAAAAATATCTGAGGTGGCAACACTGACTTTTAAGTTTATTTGAACAGTGTAAAGCAAAATGCTTGGAGTTTTTAGTGTGACAGGCGACGTCAGTTGGGTTCTAAGACGGGCGTACATTGATAGCAGTATTTTATTTGCATGAAAAAACGAAAGTCTGAAGACTCCATTATTTTTAAAAGTAGTTGAACTAATGTTGTTCAGTTTGACGAGTACCAACGACCTACCTATGTTTTAATTATTAATTCGAGTTATAGGCCACACCCGGTATATGATACATACATATACACTCCGTGAGCTCTTAAAAAACTTGTTAAATGTCACTGATTATGATTGGTTTTTGGAATCTTTTTTGTATTTTTTATTTCAATTCCAAATTTTTACTTTTACGGTCATCCCGTGAAACCTAAATTGAAAATACAAACCGAAACATAGAATGTTCTATGAATGTTCATAGAGTGTTCTATGTTTCGGTTTGTATTTTCAAATGTCACCGATGTTACTTGGCAAATAAACGAATTTTAATTTGAATATTATTCGCCTATGGGTATTAGATATTATTATTAAATCTATTTGAATCAGTGACAATGACCCCACGGATTGACATTATTTATACACATCGTACCAATTGCATGTTACTGAGTAACCCGGGTCAAGGCCCCGCGTACATTGGTTTAAAAATTGAACGGCTCGTGTTTTGTTTATGTTGCGTTCTGGCAATGTTTGCTTAGGCACTGGTCCCACCGGCGGCTACAAACTATTAGCGAGTAAAACTATAAACTACAAACGAGTGGGCGAGAAGCGAGTATAGTTTTGCTAGTTTAGACGCTCGGCTCGAGTACCGTTGAGCTAGTTTTATAGTCGATAGCTTATCGCTGCGGTCAACTAGTAGACAGTGGTCCCACCGCCAGCTATCGGCGAGCTCGGCGGTCAACTAGTAAAATTCTGTACTAGAAACAGTTAACAATCGGCGGGCGGCTAGTACCTAAACAATTCTATGGAATTATCGCTTACTCGCCGGGCGGTGGGAGAGTATCCTCGCCGGCAGTGTGAACAACCGGCTATGAACTATAAAAATATAAATCTCTCTTTTATGTACACGGAAGCGATTATCTTTTGTTTGTTTCTTGGGCTAGAAAATAGCCGATAGCTCATAAATAAATAAATAAATAAATATCACGGGACAATTCACACCAATTGACCTAGTCCCAAAGTAAGCTTAGCAAAGTTTGTGTTATGGACACTAGGCAACGGATAAATATACTTATATAGATAAATACATACTTAAATACAAATTAAACATCCAAGACCCGAGAACAAACATTCGTATTATTCATACAAATATCTGCCCCAGCCGGGATTCGAACCCGGGACCTCAAGCTTCGTAGTCAGGTGCTCTAACCACTGGGCTATCCGGTCGTCATAGCTTACTAGCTCGCGGTGAGACCAGTGCCTAAGACTTGAAGTATTTGCATCATCGTCATCATCATCCCAGCCTATAAACGTCCCACTGTTGGGCACAGGCCTCCCAGAATGAGAGGGCTTGGGTCGTACTTCGCACGCGGGCTCTATGCGGATTGGGAACTTCACACACACCATTGAATTTCTTCGCAGGTTTGTGCAGTGCCCTTAGTGTAAGCTTTCGGTTGCAAAATACGTCTCGATCGCGTTCGCGTTAAAATCTCAGTTTGTATGGAAACACGAACATCGCAAACGTTCCACTAGAGGCGCTGTTCGTGTTTCCATACAAACTGATATTTTAACGCGAACGCGATCGAGACGTATTGTGTAACCGAAAACTTAAACTATAAGTATATTATTTTTCACCTATGATGAGCTCTGTGACGTTTCGAGTTTGACAGTTCTAGAGATGCATCATTGATCTAGTGAACCATAGATTTTTCTAAGAGTTATTAGTGCTTATTTTTGGAAAAGTTGCATTATATTAAAAAATATATAATATTTTTCCAGTTTTCCGCCCCCCGGGCTACCGTTTTCTCATTCTCGCTCGAAATAATCCCTCAAAGAATTACAAATTATAAGGGCACAGGTTTGTTTTCCTTCACCGTAAAGCTCGTGGTAGTCAAATGTAAATGTCGCACACCATGAACGGAGCCCTGAGAACCAAGTCAGTGCAGTGTCATCCGCCTCGTGTAGTGGTGGCGCCACCGGACCGTGCAGTGGAACACCAGCTCGCACAGCGTCACCATCGTCAGGCCGACCACACCCACCCATTGGCTGCTGAGAGATGCTGTCGACAAATCAACCAATAGGATAGACTTATTTCATTTCTGTAAGTCCACTTTAGACTTTAGTTAAGTGGACAATAAACAGTAAGTAAAGTGCTTTGTTGTTTTATGTAGTAAACGCTGTTCAGATAATTGAATTACCAAAGAACGAAGATATTTATTCACATTCACAAAGACACACAAATACATCAAAATTAAAAAGTAATAATAAACAACAAACACAAATAAAAAAATTATAACATAAATTGAACCGACTACAAAAAACAATGATAATAATTTTCTACCAGTCTGAAGTCGGTGCCTCAGCACGAGCCAGCAGGAGTGGACCTATAGTCGCCTACTACACCTAGGCACTACACATATTGGGCTTCAAAACCAAACCAGTGTTCATACTAACGCCTACTAAAATATTGTGGCAAATATTTTTTAGGCTGACTATGCGAGCAGGCGCTAAGGACATCTACAATAATGTGTTAATAATTAAATTGAAAACCTCACATAGCTACAAATACACTAATCATTTCAAAAAATATTCGTATGTTTTGCTAACATTCTACTTCACAGTAGAATTGTCGGCGACCGTTAGGTATCACGCGTGTAAGTGCAACGTGGATTTAGATATTTTTGAGCGCCTAGTAGGGTTGCCAACATTTTTTCGGCAAAATATAGTATTTTTAAAAATAAGATATAAAAATATAGTACACTTCTAAAAATATATAGTATTTTATAGAAAAACTAGCTTATGCCCGCGACTTCGTCTGCGCGGACCTAGGTTATCGCGCGGTGGCGCCCTCTATCGGAATAAAAAGTATTAAAAGGGGCTTAAACTATGTCTATACCAAATATCATCAAAATCGGTTCAGCGGTTTCGACGTGAAAGCGTAACAGACAGACAGACAGAGTTACTTTCGAATTTATAATATTAGTAGGGATTTAAACATAGACAAAGATATATTTTTTAATGACTTTGATGTCTAGAATAGACAAGTTCGGAACCCAAGACAAAAAAATATAGATGTCCGTAGTTAGGAATTCAAATACACGCATCACTCAAAAGTTAATAAAAAGGCGCGTTAAAAAAATTAAAATAAGGATTTCTTTGTTAGATTTCGGTGTTGAAAATATAGTACTTTTGCGTACTATATATTTCTTCAACAGTATATAGTACGCAGACCCGAAATATAGTATAATACTATATTTTATAGTACGGTTGGCAACCCTACCACCTAGCCTAATGTCGACTGTACAAGTGCCACATACTAACCGATGCGCTCAAACCAGGCCTTGTCAGGCTCGAGGGTGTACAGGTCTTGCTCAATCGTAGGGTAGAAGAAACGCAGCAAAGAAATGTTAGCGATGTCCTTGATGTCGTGACTGCAGAAGAATAAAGGGGTCTATATTAATTCGCATAAAATTGTCCTAATTGAAATTGTCATAACGTTATTTCCCATAACTGACCTGAGTATTGAGCCGCCCAAGATAGGGTTCCGTACCCATTACGAAAAATCAAGTAATATTTTTATAAGGATTTCGTATTGTGTACGGAATTTTCTAAATCTAGGTATATTTTATACCTTAGGCTGCTATTTACTCTTAAACTACTAACAATTCTCAACAATCTTAGCTGTTATAATTTCCCTTGTAGATGGAAAGGATGGACTTTATTACCATTCTGAATTTTTTCAAAATTTTCCGCTCAACAGTAGATTTTAGACAGGGACTTTTAATGAAAGGGATTTTAATGATTTGCGCTTTAAAGTTGAATATTTTGCAAACACATCACTGAATCCAAAAATCGTCCAGGCAACCCTCCAATGGTTTTAAAAGACCTATCCAACGGTACGATGTCGTCAGTCCACCTGGTGGGAGGCTTGCCAACGCTTCGTTTTCCGGTTCGTGGTCGCCACTCGAGAACTTTTCTCCCCCAACGGTTATCTGTTCTTCGAGCAATCCCACACTATAGGGTTAGTCGAGAAAAAAAAACACCCCACTTTACGTCTAAGGTAGAGTCGAAAACACTGTGTGTGGTCCGTACACAGTCGAGAGCTAGACTCAGCGCGGTTCCTTACGATCTTTACTGAAGAAGCAGTGGAATTTTTCTGCATCGATGAGTGTCGATCGTCAGCTTGGGAACTTTTGTGTTCGAAATTCTGGAGAGACTTTTGAAAGGTGATCTCACGTAAAACTGTTCTGGATTTAGGGACTTTCTTCTTCTTCTTCTCTTTTAAAATATGGCTTTCTGTCCTAATTAATAAGACAATTTCACCAGTGTCAAAGTACTCTCTTTGAGAGGGACGTTGTACACGGTGATTGTAGTTTTTGCAACTTGATAGTAAAATTCCAGAAACCACGTGGAAATAACTTGCGCATTAAAAAATGTCAGACACGAGAGCAATATAGAATTTTGTGATCACTGTTCACTGTTAAGGTTAATCGCCGCATAAAACACTATCAAAATTATACTTCAACTAGCCAAAGTAACAAAGTTACAACACAGTACAAAGTAACAAAGTAGCAAAATTAGATATTGTCTACATCCGCCATGTTCGAATGCTACAAATCGAATCTTGGGGACTTTGAAAGGCAGTTGATCTCACGTAAAACTGTCCCGGAACGTCTTGCGTGGGTGGTTGAAAGGCACACGGTTGCTGACGACAGTGTGCGTGGTGCGCGCGCAGTCGGGCTGGCAGTCGGGACAATACAGCGCGTTCACGGACTCCTCCGGTAGATGGAGCTGCGAGGAGCTGCTGGGGAAGCGGTAGAGGAACTTTTCTGTGTCAAAAAGAAATCATTGACAATTCAAGATATTTTTTTATTGGCATACCAGCTGTTCGCGACGTTGTCCTCGTAGAATCCGTTTATTGCTATCCCGCGGGAACTATGCAATTTTCCGGGTTAAAATCTATTCTATGGCCTTCCACGAGATTCAAAACTATCTTTACATCGAAGTTCATCTAAAATTGATTCAACGGGTTACATTATTAGTTCCATTGATGTAACTAGTTGGACTACCCTCTTCGTTCAATGTAACTAGTGAGTGAGAAAAAAAAATCAAACTAGTTCCATCAATGGAACTAATAATAGAACTAGTCGGAATAGACCAACAAACAGACTTACAAACTTTCGCATTTATAATATTAGTGGGAAGGGTTGTCAGGCATGAAGAAATGGAGAGGAAGCCTACGTTGGAAGAAGGGCGAAGAAAAGCGAAGTAAAATTTTTCGAGATGTGTCAATCCTCAAAAATTGTTTTAAGTTTGTGACTACTTGGGTAAAGAAGTATTTCGACATTTAATACTTATTCATTTCATTCATTCTCTTTTTGTGCCATCAGTTCTTTTTGTAGCTGCACAAAAACAAAAACAACACACCAAACATCACGCCTGTATTCCCAAATGGGGTAGGCAGAGCACACGAAACGTTACCGCTTCGGAGCCACTTTTAGCAATTTTAGGTTTTTAAGTTTGACAAAAACGGTACAATACTGCCGTCCTACCGAAGAAGGCGGCAAAGGGACTTTAGCGGCTTTTTAACTTTTTGATACGTGCATACTCAGAAAAAAATTCTGCGTCGAACGGTATTGACTTTTTTTTTCTATGACAGTTAGTTCTCGAGATACGCAGCAGTTAAACGACACATATTTTGATTTTTGTTAGGGTTTTATAATCTAAAAAGCCGTGATTGGTATTAAATTAGCTAAAAAGACGTTATGTATCATTAGCCGCCTTATATCATGCTTAAAATATAACACTTTTCTAAGCTAAAAAGCGCTTATCGATCATTCATACTTTAAAAAGCGGTTAAGTTCGTTTAACGAGGTTTTAATGAATTTGTCATAGCTGAATTTACATACTTGTTTATAGGCTTAAAAGCAGTATTCTTTAAATTAAACTCTATAATGACGTTAAGGGATCTTAGCCGCTTTTTTGCCTATAACACTTAAACACATTGCGTAAACATTTAAATGTCAATAAAGCGGTGACCGCCTTTTTACTTCAGTGTCATAAGGTTGATATTTGTTCGATCATATTTTTAAAGCGGCTAAATATCAATAATAAGTAAAAAAGCGGCTAGATTTTTGTCAATCCTTACTATTAAAAGGGGAAAGTGAGTTTGTTTGTTTGTTTGTTACGCTTTCACGCCGTAACGGAGAGACGGATTGTCGTGATTTTTGGCATAGAGATAGTTTATGGTCCCGAAAGTAACATAGGCTACTTTGAATCCCGGAAAAATGCACAGTTCCCGAGAGAACAGCGCGCGATAACCGAACACCACGCGGGCGGAGCCGCAGGCAATAAAAGCTAGTGTTAAATAATATTAGTGCTTAATTTTATTAAAAATTAAAAAGAACTTAAGTATTTAGTTTTTGGTTAACGTCAATAACGTTACCTTAGTAGTTTTGTATCTAGATTTAAGCACAATTTAGGTTTTGGGTGAACTTTTGAAATCTTTTTTTTTTTACGTTATTTTGGTGGGCATTATTTTTTTAATTTTTGGTGAAAATAATCACTCGTTTAAATGCTCTTCTGGATTAGGATTTCAATGATACAAGAAGCATCTACTCGTATTTAAATTCAAAAACTAAGTTAAAGCTATACGATATAGTGAAAAAACGTCGCTACCGAAATTACGATAGTGACAGTAAATCACGTTTTATTAATTACATAGTAAATTAGTTTGAAATTACTATAATTTATTTTATATACGTGTACATATCCGTGTATAACTTATGTTAATAAAGTAAAGAATTAAAGTTTTAAATTATTATTTTAAGTTAATCTTAGTTCCCAATACTTATTTGAATGTAGGTTCGATCAAAATAAATCGAATGTCAAATCGGTTCGCTTGACCTTTCAAAATTCATAATTTGCGAAGTCGCACTTGCACCTGCTGTAAAAGACAGACATACCTATACTAGCATGCTCATTCGCAGACGCGTTCATACTTGTTATCATCATTCGTCCTTCCTCCCCTACCTCAAGTAGTAGGTAGGTACACTCAAAGATAGTAGGGTGATATAGCCAGCATGGGCAGCATGCTACTAAAAAGCATACCTACTTTAAACATCTCATAAACATACACGCTAGTATCACAGTAGTAATTGCTCATCAGATTTTGGGCTAGTAATGAGCATAATCAATCTGTACCTTTATATTTCACGTGAGCAAAACGCGAGTGAGCGAATCAGTTTCACGTGAAACTACTGTTAAATTCAGTCATAATGACCATAGTTAATAAAATATAAATATAAAATACCACCGGAATTACAGCACCGAATATTACGACAATAATGTATCTTTTGCGATTACTGCTAAACTGTAAACATCAGTACTATTAGCTCTATTCTGTGAAATAAGAATCAAGACAACTAATAAGTAAAAATATAAACATTCAATTGAAATCATTGTACTCGTATATCGCACAACGGGAATCCACTGAAAAGATGACTAAAACAAAACACATCGCGCGAAAGGCTTGTACCTACTTACTGATAGGCACACAAAATTCGGTAGTTGGAGGTTTATTCAGTGTGACAGCTAAAGCACAACTAATGTAATTTTCCATAAAAATGCGAACATAGTGATATGATCTTTCACCATTAAGATATTAGCAAGTATTTGTGCAAATTGATATTGGTAGCTAGACGATATTTAGAAAAGTGATCCACCTATCTTTTAAATGAAAAAATGAAAATGTATTTAGTATGAAAAAGTAAAAATAGAATGCGTTATTTAATTAGCTTCATTTTTATTTATGTTTATTAGGAAAATGACTTCTAGACACAAAGTTATGGTCAATTGATTCAACAAAACCGCGCGTGGGAGGCTTCACAGACTTACTGCAGTTAGTGTTTCTAAGTCTGTGATATTTTTAATTCAACTTGAATTGAAGTCAACAATGTTTATTATGTTAAAACTCCGCTAGCGTAGGTATATAAAATCGAATTGTGACGGCCAAACAAGTTGCTCTGAAAATTCACCCTTTTTTATATCTCATTTATAAACTTTAGAGAAGTAAATAATGAACACAGTTCAATAATCATAATGTTAATTGAAAGTAATAATTTAGAAGTTTTTTATTTTTGAACAAAAATAGTTAATTTTTATATAGTATGCCTTTTAATTTTTTGTCATTACCGCTTCTCACGCAGCATTACTCTTAATAATTATAGTCCTATCATAACCTAAAATGCCGTTATTTACAGAGTGACTCACGTATTACGGCTTTTTAATGTATTGAGAGTAAACATTTCTGTTGCTTGATAATTTTGATTCAAAAGTTAAAAAAACATCTAAGCTTTAAAACGGTTAAGAGACTTTAACTTCGTTTTTATTTATAACGCAACGTGCATGTTCTACTAGCAATAATAGACAATACCGCGGCTCTCCGTAGTAACGACCTTCTAGTGTATTAATCGCACCTAACTTTCATTTAAAATAACAACACTAAAAAAGTTATGTACAATACTAAGCTTAAAAGTCGCTAAGGTATAGCTAACGGCCTTTTAACTTATTATTCTTCGTCGAATAATATTCACAAATCCTAAGCTATAACATAAAAGCCTCCATAATTATTACTATTTATAATTTTTTTGAATGAAAATATATACATAAAATGGCGTGATTTTTTATCTAAATTTTAATGTAATCAGAATTTTTGTAAGTCCATTGTAGCAGACTCCATATATTATTGCCGTATTTTTACTTGTTATAGGAAATGTTTTCTATGGGAACATAATTTCTTTCATATTTCTATAATATCATTCGAAATAATTAATTATGTTCATTAAATAGTCTAATTTTATTAATTCGTTCATTATTTTCATTATAAATCTTAATTTACTGTTACGTTGCTCTTTAAAGAAATAAGCATTAATAATTTCCAAACTCCGACTCCACCCACGTTGAAGTAGTGACATCTATGGGGACACGGTGTCATCAGACTATCGAATAGAGAGCTTAAACCACGCTTTGTACAGATGTAGTTAGGAAGTACAGTAAGAAGTTTAGCTACTTGACAATAGATGACATTTTTACTGAACTAAGACCGTCACTGTAGCGACCTCTAGTGAGATGCGGTGAGAGTGTGTCGAGTTATAGTTATCGGGCTGTACCTAGAGAGGTTCCGCTACTCGCCAATAGATGGCGCTATTTTTATAATTTAATGAAACCATCTGAGATTAATTACAAATAATTTTATTCTCCTTTTGTAGTTTTACTGGCAGAAGCAACTAAAAACAAGTCTAATAAGTCTACTCAATTGATTTACTAGCAAAGCGTACAAAAATAACTCTAAATATTTACAAAAATGTGTAGGTTAAGAAATTCTTCTTCAGCTCCCCATGTTTTCTTGAAAATTCCATTAAATCCTTTCTCCAATCCTGATTTCCTCCCATTTCCTGTTCCTCGTGCTGCCGTAGGCAATTTTGATTGTAAAATCCGTAGGAAAGCACTGAAGTTTCCTGAAATATAAATTTATTTGAATTTGCTCTATTGATATCCTAGATATAGCATTCTTGTTAAAAATACAAGTTAGATTTGAGTACTTTTGATTTAATCTCATCCTAATAGTGACTATGATACAGAATAAACAGTTTTAGTCCTGATTAGGCACTAAAATGATTCAAAACTAGTCATCTTTCAGTTTGAGAATTTTAACCCGAAGGCTGAAATATTGTAAAGGCTAATATTAATAATTGTTTGTTATTTATAATCAAAATCTTTATAAATTCCATCCCTCCTGACTTAGTACAGTGTGTCTATACAATAAATACCTAAAGAATCTGTATAGATTTTGATCAGGGAACAAAGTGGAATTTTCAGTACTGTAAAATTTTGCGGGTTGAATAATTTTCATGATTAAGCTTAGATTCTTGTTTTCATTATAAATCTGTTCTTTATGCAGTACATACACTATAATCTAACATAAATTACCTCATACAATTGACCAAATAAATCACAATTAACGTTTGAAAATTTCCTTACTATGAAATATTTTGCTTAAGAATTTTTCATTATTAGATTTGTCTGTAAGTATGAAATTCTTATTAGGTTCTTACCTAAAAACGTCGTGAACAATTATAGGAGTAAAATTGTGTCGTTCCAATTACAATTTCTTGTCTTCTCATAGTAGTGTGAAAAACTAACCTATGAATGGAAACGCTTTTGGTCCATAATTTCTTGGATTCTATCTGAAACATAAAAATAACTTTAGTACATAATAGAGTATGCTATTTTACACTAGGAAAATGCACTTTACCAATGAAACAACTTTTCTTTTAGAAAATAATCATAACAAAACGGTTTGAACAAAACATAAACTAACCTCTGTCTTGGCGTAACATTTTTCCATCATTGAAAAGGTTTTGCACTGAACTAATACTTGATTTTGGTAGTTTAGGAATCTAACCAGTAGTTTCAATAATTATCATTGCGTTTTATTCTGTAATTTGATATCAAATCCTGACCAAACATGCGAGTAAAGTTTACTTGACAACAGCTGATTCGAACTGTCTGAGACACTGTATTAGTAGGCACAGATGCAACTAGAAGCTGGTTTGTTTAGGAATTTCATATATTTTTGTCCAAAAGTCAATATTTAATTGTTATCATAAATAATTTAAATTCAAATTATGTAACATTTTGTTTTTATAAAGTTTCCTAACATGAAAATCTTATAGCCAATAAGAAGCCTGATATTTATGAACTGCCAATAAGAAAATGATATTTAGAAACAGCCAATTAGAGATCGAATTTAATACAATAGACTTGACCAAGATGGAGTCTATAAGAATTGCCACTTTTGCTTTTCCCACATTTTAGGGTAACTCTTTATAATTCAACGAGCTTTTCTTTGGTTAGCCCTGTTTATATATTTATTCATTTATCTGTTCAATTCTCTAATTGTTTGATTCAAAACGTAAAAGCTGGATTTTCCTTCCTATAGTGGGGTTGGTGGGCGTTAAGTATGGCATGCCTGTGTGAGTTTAGTAGTGGAACGGTGGTTTCATGTATTATGAAATTTAGGGGTACTAATAAACACAGTCGACCAAAACAATAAAAATCACAAATTATACTTGAATTATGAAATAAAAACTTTTGACTATCTAAAAGGATGATTGTCCTGTCAAATCAATTGTAAAAGCAATTGATTAACGCTTAAAAGGTTAATAATCTGCACTGGGTAAACGTGGGAGTTGAAGACCGGGCTTTCGCGGTCTGAGATGGGGTCTGTGCCCAGCGGTGGGACGTATATCGGTATGTGAGATGATGATGATGACCTTTTTAATGTGGAGGTTGCTAATTTTGATGGCAACACAGGGAGGATGTCAGTGGAAGGGGTGGTGTGTGATTCCGGTTTCGAGAACTTTCGAGAAGCTTGAGCTTATAAAAAGCCGTGCACGAGCAGTCTCGCTTTTTCCTTCTTCGGCTCTCGGCGCGTAAGCAGAAACTCTGCCCGTCAGGTATGTGGCTTCAGGTTTTGTCAAATTTTCCATTTTGTGAGCTTTTCTTTTCTTATTTAATTCTTATTGGGAAATAACAACGAGATGCTGCTGGTTTTCTAGCAGGATTTCAGTTATTTTCCGTAGTTTTCTTATTTAAATAACCCTGTAATCACCGGTTGTTGGGCGTGTCCTGGCACATGGCCGCTCTGGTTTCTGGGTGCCTTCAGGGCGGGTCTTGGTTGAGGATGTGGGCGCCTTATTCAGATCGCGACTGAATATTGGTGTTTCTTGCATTTTCCTCCAAGGATTCGCGTTGTTGGTATTCAGGGCTACGTAGCGTGCGAGTGTGGCGTGTCTGGATTCGCTTCACGACTTCCTTTTGCTATGGAAAGTTCTAGAACGTAAATTCACTCTTAAACTGCTCACAAAATTGGGTGCGGTTCCTATTGTTTTTGATACAAATGGGACTGTGCTGTGGCTGACACAATCTAAAGGCTGCTTCAACCTCCGTGCTCCGAGCAAGGTTGAAAATCTCTCGTGAAGTGTAGGTTAGGCAGGTAAAATAACAGTTTGATTTAGAATTCCGCGATTAATTAATTTTGGTGCGTAATAGGGTGTGTAATTTAGCTAGGAGCGTGATGTGTGTTGTGAAAAATGGGCATTTTGTGATGTGTTTTTGTGTAGTGTTGTGATTATCAGGTGGGATTGATTATTTACCTTATCAGGTAAATAAGAGGTAAGTGAGCATGTTTTTATATGGTTAGGAAGTATGTCAGATTTATGTGAAGCTCTTGGTTCCACTCTACTTCAATTCTGTCTGTCAGAAGATCCATTTTCTTAATAGATTATAAAAATTCTTGTTAAAAGTCATGTTGGAACCGAGAATTTTTCTTAAATCAGACCATACTGCGCTAGGTAAATCATAGGGAAATTCTAGGGCTAGGAGGTAGGAATTTCTAGGGACCATTTTTTATGTTTGTGTGTGCTTTATGTGTGTAAATGCACGGCGAATGTGTTTTCCTTGTCATAATTTTGCTCCATTGTATGTATGGGAAAGTGTCTGTCACGAGAATTACTTCCTACATTTTTCACAAGTCTAAGATTGTTAGACTTCACCGAACTAAGAATTATTTTCCTCGAGAATGACACAACCCATTCAGACAATGATTTTGTGTCCTGTGGCATGTGTTTTGCTACATAATTATTTATATTATATGGTATCTATGCATTTATGTCACACCACATACTTACACTCACTTCACACTAACTTGATAGTTATTTACTGTGTAACTCTGAATTTATCAGATCCAGATTATATTCAGAGTGAGGTAATTGTCTGTAATCTCTGTAGACTAATAATGCGCAATATTGGGTTACAGAGATGAGGTAATGCAGAGCTGCCTTAATTTTATAATAATTAGAATTCATAAAGTCTTATCTGGGTGCTTATTGTCCAGTAAGCGATCATATTTTAACAGTGTTTTACTTTAGGGCTTCCCGTGAGCTGTCACCTGGCCCGACCAGAGTCTGAATTTCGTCATCTCCCAGGTTGGCCCTAATAGCCTCCTTTGGTTGGTGTCGGGTTCTTACTGATTAGGTGGAAGGCTTATGAGCGACGATCCTAAGATCGCTTCTTATCGGCTATTTTACCCGTATGGTAAGCTACTAGCGAAGGCAGATTGGAGAATGAATAATGGTTTATTACACTTGAGCTGAGTTAGGCTGACCGGCCATCAGTAAAACCTGTGTAATTTAACATTTTCAAGCTCTAAGCAGATGTCATCGCTAAGCAGACGGTGTCCAGACTGAGCCTCCCTTCTGGGACCCTCAGTAGCGTTATGGCTCTTAAATTTAAGCTTACTTTGTAATGCCAGGTAATCTCAGATTGGATCTGGATTCCCTGTTATGACAAAGCGAGATCTGTCCTCTTGTGTTTCAATCATATTATGACCATTTATTGGACTAATATGTAAACCTATGATATATGACTATGCCTATAGAATTGGGGAAGCTCTAGGTAACTGGTACTGGTTATCTGAGTAAATGAGTCTTATTGCAGTGCTTATCATTTATCTCATGACAATTCCATTTGTCTATCATAACCTTACCTCTCCTTGTGAGTAACCTGATTCATGTTTTATACTATTTAAACTATTCTATGTGTTCATGCAATGCAGCTTGAACTCAACATCCAGTTTTACTAAAATGCTGATTCATGTGATTGTGTACTGTCTGTATACACGGATATTCACAGCACACTATACAAATCCGTGGTGGTATGGTATCATGTCATCCACTTCTCATATCTCATTTCCTCACTTTGAATAATTGGGTCGGCTGTGGGGTTGCATTTCAAAGTCATGACATTGTTGATACTTACAATTGTAAGCGGAGATGCTTGATGAAAAGATTTGTCTTCCTTATGGCTCCATATTGTTTGAGTGTGGACACTTACTTCAGGGTTGATATGTTATTATATCACCACAAACTTATTTCTTGTTCAGTGCGACTGGGATGGTTGTGGGCCGCATTCCAAAAGTAACTGTGACATTGTTGATACTTACATTAGTAAGCGGAGATGCTCAGCGAAAATGGCTTGCCGTCTCAACCCCCCGACTGCTCTGGGCAAAACCCTACACTTGTCATGTCTGTTTAACACAGCTTGACAATATCACAAACTTTGTAATTCACTGGTGTTGATCTATATAGACTTTCCAGTGGTTACACAACTAAAATCTGTGTGTATTGCAGTGATGCAGCATATGAATCACGCATTGGTTGGATTGGATGTATTTCCTTCCACTTTTTGCTATTTTTGGAATTGGGTTTACTCATTCCATCTAACCTGTCCTCTTTTGAGTTGACTTAGCACCGTAGTTAGTGCAGTAAATGTAAATTCACTCCTTCGGGTTATTTTTATCCGTTGGTGGCGCTGGCCGGGAGACAGGGGCGGTTGGAGCTCTCCCCGGGGCTCCGCGGAGCCCCGTTACCTTTTTCCAGTCAGCTCAAATCCGTTCCCGACCCTTAACACACTCTACCTACTCACTCACCCATATTATGCTCTATTTTTCACTATATTTGTTATGTGTATTGAATTCCAAATATCTAGCTTTAAATTACTTAATTTAGACACTTATATAGCGCCCTTATAGATATCTTGCTTGTTACAGACATACCACATAAAAGATCATTGGGATTACTAAAACAAAAAATTACACAATGTAGGAGTCCTAACTGCTAGATGATCACAATTTTATGGCCAAACCAATTCAATTAATTAGATTAATTTAATTTAATTAATAATTATTATGAATTTGTTTCATAGACATTTCTTTATATATTATTCACATATAGAATATTAGGGGAAAATCTCCCCGTCTCTCTCCATCCTGGGTACCTTCCGTTACACCATTTATGCCTGAGATACAGGTATTTAAAATTTTGAAAAGTTTTTGCCGTTTTTCTCGAAAGTTACTTTTGTCACTTTGCCGCCTTCTTCGGTAGGACGGCAGAATAGTGACAGGTTGCTAGCCTGTCGCCTACCGTATACCTTAACCTATATCCTCAGTCGCCTCTTACGACATCCACGGAAGAAATGGAGAGCTTGTAACTGTAAGTGTAATCATTCACGTCAACTCTCGTGGTACCACACCTCGATGTTTATTGAGGCAGAGGAGATGGTCGAGTGAGCAGACGTGGTCCTGTCGCGGCTGCAGCGTGTAGGGCACGCAGCCGCAGAGGTCCTCCATGGCGCGGCGACGGCACTCCAGCAGGCACCACGAGTAGCTGGGCTGCGAAGACCCACTCTTCATGCGGCATCCACGCTAGCAGATATAAGCAATTAGATAGTGAATTGACTCTTCTTCATTCTTCGTTGGAGATAGACTTCCATATAACTCCTTCGGTTGGAAGTGGTTTGCTTCCACCATGAGCCCGCAGCTTGAACCAGGTATTCCGTGCGTCTTGTTGATGGATTGGTCAATTTCAGGGTAGACAGCGTTAGTTGTAGCTACGGGCCGCTGGCTCAAGGTGCTTTCCTAGAATCGACCCAACGCACGTTTATTCCTACGCTGTGTCTGATCTCCATTCGAGATCTGTTCGGCCCCAAAAGCTGTTGTTCTTTGTGCTATATGGCCTACCCATTGTCACTTCAATGAGCTAATTCGCTTGGCTATAAGTGGGTGACTCTTATTCTTCGTAGAGAAACCCTGAGTTTAGCCGTTTCCATAGCGCGCTGAACAACTCTGAACTTATTGATTTATCTAAGACACCAGTCCAGTAGTCTATGTCTTACTGTTTAAAAGAAAACCAAGAATTAAGATGATTCGGGCGTTACTATACTATCAATTAAATACAACCTGCTACTTCACAACCATATATTATCGATACATCTGCGCGTGCGGCATATACAATTTTTTCAACAAAACAACTTAAGTTCACTTCACAAACTCACCAAAAATTCCGGAAAGATGTTGAGACTTGGACTGGCGAGCTGCGTCCGAGTTCTTAGCTTGAAGAAGACAGTGGCGTTAGGTTGTGCTCTCTGCACGCGCACCCCTCCTCCCTCCAAGAGGGGGTACTCCATGCCGTCGAATATCAGCACCTGTTAAAATCAAGTTATTACTCAAAGCCAAAGTCAAAAATATCTTCATTAACTATGTGGCAATAAAGACTGCTAATGCAAGAATCGTCATGATCTTTGCAATCTGGGACAACGGTGGTGCCCCGCCAAGTCGAGCAAATCAAAGGTACGGCCGTACTTTTTTTCCATTAATACTTTTATTTGTACTGATTTTCGGTGAGCAAAAATAATTTCTATTGTATTGTACTTTCCGAAGTCTCATTTAAAGTTTTCTTTCGCTGGCCTAGACGAAGGGTGTTTTAAACAAACAGTAAAGCAAGGTTTTTAATTCCAGTTCTTCCTTTCTTGCGTCATCCATCTTTTTTACTCTACCATTGTTTTGCTCTCGGAGCACATCGCCGTCATAGACTGAAGCCCTGCTGGCTGCTGGACACTCGGAGACTTCCTATTACCCTGCCTTGTTTCCCTACCTATCTAAAAAGTGTCAGGCCCTTGTTTTTATATTATGTTCAAGAGAAGAACTGGCTGAATCAATTTGTACATGTTTTTGTTTTTTCAACTTTTCTTTTACAGCTACGTCTCCTCATTCAAATTTCCAACCAGCTAGCCATTTGCTTGGCTTACCTCGATTCCGTGAACTGGCCTTCTTACTAAACCAAAGTCGTCGATGTCCTCCCGATAGATCACGGAGAGTCCGTTGTCCTTACCCTCGCGATCCAGTACTCTCGGGGGATTCTCCATATCGTACGGTCTAGAAAATGAATAATTTGTTGTTAGCTTCTTGTTAATCCTGATATCTTAATAAAAAAACCGGCCAAGAGCATGTCGGACACGCCCGAGATAAGGTTCCGTAGCCATTACGAAAAAATTAAGTCATATTTTTCTAAGGATTTCGTATTTCTACGTAATATTCCAAGTTTAAGTATATTTTATGCCTTAGGCTGCTATTTACTCTTAAAGCACTAATAATTCTCAAGGAAACTTAACCGTTATAGTTTTCTTTGTAATTTAATTTTCTTTCTTTTTTTCTTTACTTACTACCATCCTGAATTTTTTCAATTTTTTCCACCCACCGGTTTAGATTTCAGAGGGGGGGACGCTCGATTTTAATGAAAATTTTCACTTTAAAGTTGAATAGACAAACAGACAGACTGACAGACTGTTTTTGCTATTTTGGCTATGGAACCCTAAAAAGGGCTAGGGTCGGTCAAGGAAAAAACCTATGGGGATCAACCAAAGACTGACGCAAGCATCATGTTGTTTTGTTGTATTGTTACTCAATTGCTTTCTCTCTTCTCAGTGTTTGTCTTGCGCAGTGCCTTAGTGTTAAACTGTTATAGGTACTGTGTAATTTTCTTTGATTTAAATAAATAAATAAATCATGCAGAGCCTAAAGCGAAAATGCATACCTTCCAGCAAATTGCTGAATTCAATTGCCAAGGGGAAATGGTTTACGAGTGGAAAGCTGTGGATAAAGGCTCGTGTTAGACACTTACTCATATCGAGAATTGAAAACGCAACAGTAACCAACGGAGGTGACCCGCATGGCGAACAGGTAGTCACATGGCATCTCTTTCCCGCGCCACGCGCACTTCAGCAGCATGGAGTCACAGCTCGGCGCCAGCTGCGAAGAACTCTTGAACATGTTTTCAGTTTCTTTATTCTAGTTTGTTTACTTCAACATAGACTTGAATAGGTTAGAAAGAGATACTATGCCAGAGTTAATACTCCAGAGTTTTTAGTCAGTGCATCAAATATCTTACCACAACGGAAGGACTAGTCGTAAATTTGGTCAAATTATAAACTAAACTAAGCATCGGTATAATATTTTGATTTTTTTAACGTTAACTCTAAGCATCTATTACTGGCACTTGAGGTATTAAAAC
This sequence comes from Choristoneura rosaceana, assembly GCA_037349165.1. Taxonomy (NCBI): domain Eukaryota; kingdom Metazoa; phylum Arthropoda; class Insecta; order Lepidoptera; family Tortricidae; genus Choristoneura; species Choristoneura rosaceana. Next base: position 491,544 of record JAZBNJ010000044.1, read on the forward strand.
TTAGGCCTCTAGGTTGGCAACGCATCTGCCTGCAATACCCCTGGTGTTGCAGATGTTTATGGGCGGTGATGATCTCTTACCACCAGGAGATCTACTTGCTCGTTGGCCTTCTAGTCAAACAAAAAAAAATCGTCTCGTTTAACAATATTTATTTTCATAATTAGCATGACCCTTATCATATCAAGCATAAGACGTTCACTTCTGGACAAAGGCCTCCCCTATAGACCTCCAGTTGCTTCATTTGGAAGTAGCTTGCATTCACCGTGAACCTGCGGTTTTAACCAGATCATTGGTCCATCTTGTTGGTGGACGTCCTACGCTACGCATGTATTTACCATGGTCTCCGTTCCATGGTTTCCGTTCTAAATCTTTTCAGCCCCAACGGTAATCTATTCTTTAAGTGAAGGGTCCTGCCATTGAGAGATGCCATTACCTATTCAACTGATATCGGTAGCTTTTGGCGAATTCACAGAATACATATTTATTCAACTCTCCATCTCAAAATGTTCCAGATCCCAGAACTAACCTGTAACATGAGCAGGCTGACGTTATAGTCAGGAAAACCGTATCGGCTTGTGAGACGTCGCAGGGAAGGTCCCACTTGCAGCTCCTGGATGGGCAGCGCTGGAGTCTGCAGCGCCATCGTCAGCAGCCGCCCGAACAGCAGAAGACCATTCCGGAGGTCCTCGTCGGAGTAACGGAGATATTCATCCTTCTTCTTCCTGGTAAGGAGCCGGACAAAGATTTAGAATTAGCGACCTGTCCTCGCTTTGAAAAGAAAGTGGAGAAAAAGTAAAGGAGTGAATGATATTTGCTGTGTAGACAGCTGGATTTTGAGAATGACGCATAGGCTACTTTTAATTCTGATATATCCTCGGGATCTACGTAAAATTTAAGAAATCTTAATCGTTAACTCTATGGACATAATTTTAATTGATCGTTTAATCGTGTAGACCGCTAAAACATTTTTTTTTTAGCTGTTTCCACCAGAGCGGTGGCTTTGCGGTGCGAAGATATGTAAATGACGTGTTTCATTGGTTCATGAAAAACACATTTCTCGCACATCTCTGGTAGAAACGCAGCCTATACAGCTTTGTTCATCATCATCATCATACCAGTCGAGAGACGTCCACGCTGGACATAGGCCTCCCCCAAGTCCCTCCACTCAGACCGGTCTTGTGCTTTTCTCATCCACCGCGATCCCGCGATTTTAACTAGGTCGTCGCTCCATCTTATTGGAGGCCTATAGAAAGCTCGTCTATCGGTCCGCAGACGTCCGCTAGCCATTAGTCCTACGAAAAATATGCCCCGCCCCAGTGGCTTTGTTAATAAAAATAATCTTTAGGAAACCAGCAAGTGCCTCACAATTCCTTCATCAGCTTATCCAAGGCGCGGTTACTTATGATATTGTAGCTGCAAAGCGCGACGGCGGGGAACTGCATGCGCTGCAGCGAGTACTGCGATGACGTGTGGCTGATTTGCAGAGACTGAATCATCATGAATCGTACCACGGAGAAGGTCATGACTGTCAAAGCACCGAGGATGAAGATTACCAGTAATATCTTCCAATAGTACCTGGAACAATGCTTGCCTCTATTTTTCTAATTTAGTTAAAGTCATCATTTACCATCAGACATTTACCGCAGACAACGCAACTGGCTATTTATTTAAAATTAATTTAGTGTATTTATTATCAAAAACTTAATTATTTCAATTTAATATTCCTATGTTTTGCTTAGTTTGTTTTGTTTTGGTTACTTTGGGTACTTAATTTCAAAACTGCCTGCACTCGTAATTTTTACTTGTCATTTGCGTTTGGGCGTTGTGTAGCTTTTTCCTCACAATGTTGACAAGAAACAGCGTTGTCTAATGTACTTACCTCTCCCACTTCCCAGCGTCCTGGCTCTCCAGATTTCTGTACGCTGCCACAGAGCAGTTCCTACGAAACTCCCCCATGGCATCGCTGTAGCTGAAACCCCTGATCCGAGCTTTCAGCCCAGCTTCCCCTGGCCTAAATCTCAGCGGCTGAGCGAGCTCCATTTTCCTCCCCTTCACCTTTTTAGACCACAGCTCTGGGTCGATGGTACGCATTATGGGAATTCTAGAAGAAAATGTACGTTAAGACAGAATGCCGTTTTGAAACTTTACATGTAAGTTCTAGTATTTTAATCGTTTAAGATCTTGTAAAATTTCGGTCATTCTCTGAAGCGCACCGATGCAATTTAGAGATTTTAAATAATCCGAACCAAATCCGAACTATGAGCAGGTATAGGTATTGAGACCTAGAGGCCTAAGTTGGAATACCTCAAGTGCCAGTAATTTCACCGGCTGTCTTACTCTCCGCGCCGAAACACAACAGTGCAAGCACTGCTGCTTCACGGCAGGATTAGCGAGCAAGATGGTGGTAGCAATCCGGGCGGACCTTGCACAAGGTCCTACCACCTACAAGATTATTCTTAGAAAACTTTTCGAAAGACCTATTTCAATTATCTTCCACAGTATAAGCATAAGATATTTCAGTTACAAACTTTAGTAAACTGTCATAAATTTGATTGACCTTCACACTGTTTTACTGCGCGGTATTATCTAAATTTGTGACATCCTTTAATTATGTTTTTGAGAGGATCTTAATTTACACAGTAAGAATCAGGCCACTAGTGTCATGGAGAAAACTTCGTCGTAAGAAGGCAACCGAGAGGCAACAAAAACTAAAACATTGTGTTGAATTAGAATAGAAAGAGATAGTGCATGAGATCACCAGTGTAGGTAGGAATGGTCTCAGGACTACCAATCGTCCAATAGTGGACAAATTTATGTCCACAAAATAACCTGACTTGTCTAGTTTCATGTTGCATGCAGGTAATTAAACAGTCGAGTTTGATGTCCACCATGCATAGTTAAACAGAATTATTTTGAATAAATAATAAGGCTAGCAGGGTCAGGCTAAAATCTAATTATGAACTGCTCGTTATAATAAAAGGTCTACTGTTAAATAGTGGAGTCTTGTTAGTGGTCAAGTCGTAGCCTAATGGTTTGACCTACGGCCTCTCAAACAGATTTGAAGGAATCATCAACCGAATGCTAGATGAATCCACTGTCGAACAAAAACTTAAATTGAAAAAATGAGACCAGCGCTGGGAATCGAACTTCGCATTCCGTGCCGCGTGCTACACCACCGCTGGACAACGGTACAGACACGAATTTCCCCTATGCACCACTTATCTCAGCTTGTTTGTTTCTTATTTAGCCACTTAAACACTAGCGACATCTATGCCGTAACCCTCATCGAGAAACTCATCGAGGACCTGAGGCCTTATTGCCAAACGTTTCTGACACTGTAGCGGGCGAAGGGGAATTGAATAAAACCCCAATATAGCCTCGCACATAGGAAAGTATATTATTTAAAAAATATATAAATGCCCTGCTCCACACAATGCGTGTAGCCAGGAGAACGTAGGACGACAAGGTGTCAGCTGTCATAAGAAGTGACAGCTGTCAGACAGAAAATACAAACTTTTATGTACTATACATAAACTGCGGCCCAGGCCTAGGAATAACACTTAATCTAGTAAAACTTAACTTAATTGAGTATAGTTACTACTCTGCTTATGCTATAGTTAAAGAAAAGACAATCGTTCAGTCGTTAATAGGCAGCGGGCACACCTTTGTAACGCTAGTGCGCATGATGCGGCCGCTGGGAGTTTTTACATCAAGTGCCCTAACTTTATTATCATTTCCTGGGTATACATTAACGATTCTGGCCATTGGCCATTTTAAAGGAGACATATTATCTGCCTTTAATAAGACCAATGTTCCAATAGTAAGGTTGGGTTGATCGCTTTTCCATTTAGGTCGACCTTGCAGCATGTTAAGATATTGCTTAGACCATTGCTTAAAAAAGTTCTGTTGCATGTGTGTACATTGTCTCCAAAAGGACAAACGATCAATCGGTGCCTCAGTTAAATTAGGTTCCGGATAACATGTCAATGATGCTCCTGTTAGAAAATGACCAGGAGTCAAGTACGACATATCATTTGGATCTGACGACATACATATAAGTGGGCGTGAGTTTAATATGCCCTCGATTTGAATTAATACGGTGTTAAATTCTTCGTAGGTTAGGACAGTATTTCCTACGACCCTTTTTAGGTGGTATTTAATACTTTTTACGCCGGCCTCCCACAAACCCGCAAATACAGGGCTATATGCTGGCACAAATTTAAATGCAATCCCTTGGTCAGCAGTGTATCTATCCACGGTATTTTGATGGTCAGTGGAAGACTGAAGCTTATACAATTCTAATAGCTGCGTGTTCGCGCACCTGAAAGTACTAGCATTGTCACAAAATATCTGAGATGGTTTATTCCGCCGTGCTATGAACCGTTTTAGGCAATTTAAGAAGTTATTCGTAGTCATATCTGAGGCCAGCTCGATGTGAACTGCCTTAGTCACAAAACAGACAAAGATAAGTACATATCCTTTATGAATGACTGGTTTTCTAACGCGGGCAAACTTTAGATTGAACGGACCGGCATAATCTATACCGACCTTCTCAAATGGTCTTGCGACATTTACTCTTTCCTTAGGCATGGATCCCATTAATTGGGTTGCGTTTTTTGCTTTGAGCTTAAAACATGTTATACATTTGTGAATAACCTTTTTCACTTCTCTAAGAGCGTCAATAAGCCAGTATTTTTCATTAAGGTGACATAGTATTCCCTTTTGACTTGCATGCATTAATTCTTTGTGAGCTTTGAGAATAAGCAATTTGGTAACGTTAGAACCTTTTACTAATATTATGGGGTGCATTTTCGCAAACTTTAAGTTAGAGTTTTGCAATCTACCACCAACGCGTAAGATGTCTTTGCTGTCCAAAAATGGATTTAAGGAGCTAAGGCTTCCTTTTACTGCCTTTTTCTCTTTTATACAAGAAATCTCCAAAGAAAAATGCTGATGCTGATCTAGTTTAATCACAGTATTTAACGCATTTTCTAGTTCAACAGGCGTAAGACTAGTATGTATTCTTTGTTCCCTTTTTAATTTACAGTTTTTACAAAACCTTAAAACGTAGGCCATAATTCTTTTAATTGACTCAAGGTTAGAGTATTTTGTCAGAAACTCAAAATGTTTTAGCACACCTACTGCATTACATGTTTTTATTTTTACATCCTTTTTTATTTCAGGTAGGTTTGGCTGTGCGTCCACATTTGTCATTACGTGCTTAAATTCTTTATTATGCAACATCTTTGGCCCATGCCACCAAAGTGTATTTTTCTGCAACAAATGCGGTCGCACGCCTCGCGATATGCAATCAGCGGGGTTCTGATCCGTAGGTATATAAAACCAAGGAAAGGTGCAGGTTAACTCATTAATCTTTTTAACCCTATTTGCAACGTATGCCTGCAACTTCATTGGTTCCACATTTAACCATGCGAGTACAATCATGGAGTCTAAATATAAGTAAGTATTAAAGGTATATTTATTTTTGAGGGAATTATGTACCCTATTCACAAGCATTGCCAATAATAATGCACTGTTTAATTCCAGACGAGGAGTGCTCAAGTCTTTGTTGATTGGACTTATTCTTGATTTCGAACATAATAAATTGACTGATACGCTATCATCAGGCATCACGACTCTTAAATATAGCGAACAGCCGTAGGCTTTGTTTGATGCGTCCGCAAATCCAATCAACTCGATGGCTTGAGCACTTCTCGTATCAATATGTCTATTAATTTTTATGGTTGACATTTCAGTTAAACCTTTTGCAAATTCTATCCATTCTGTATTTAAATTGTCAGGTAACACGTCATCCCATGATAATTGTAGTTGACAAATTTTTTGTAAGATTATTTTTGAGAACACAAATAAAGGTCCCACCAAACCTAGCGGATCATAAAACTTGCTTATGAAAGATAACACTTGCCTCCTAGTGTATTTAGGTTGAATTTTATTTTCTGGACAATTTATAAATAGCTCATCCGATTTTACATTATAACACAGACCAAGAGTTTTTACGCATAAATCATCTTTACTCAAATCTATGCTATCACTGAAACTTAGCAATTCTCGAGGGATATCCTGCAATAGCTGCCTATTATTTGAACACCATTTATGCAGTTCAAACCCGCCTAGCCTCAATAAATCGATTAATTGCTCCTTTATTTGTAACAGCACATTAATATTGTCGTGACCGGTATGTACGTCATCTACATACGTTTGCTGGCGCAAAACCTCCGCAGCTAACGGGTATTTGTCTCCGAACCTCTGTGCTAATTCGAGTAAGCATCTTGTAGCTAAAAAGGACGAACTTTTTAATCCGTAAGTTACAGTTTTTAATTGAAGGCATGTGATTGGCAAGTCCGCATGCTCTCTCCATAGAATATTCTGTAAGGACCTGTATTTAGGATCAATTAATATCATTCTAAACATTTGTTTAATGTCTGCAATGAGGACATACTTAGGAAAGCGGAACTGAATGAGTATATCAAATAACTCACTTTGAACAGTGGGGCCGTTTAATAACACGTCATTTAGTGAAATTTTATTTTTTGTAACCATGCTACCATCAAAAACGGTTCTCATTTTAGTAGTTTTACTGTGCTCATTAAATACCGGGTGATGTGGCAAAAAATAGACTGCATCATTTTGAAGGTCATAATTTGAAATGTCATAAACTTCGGCATGTCCCAATTTAACATATTCACTAATGAAATCCTTATATTTTTCATATAATAATGCATCTTTTAAGAGCCTTTTTTCAAGATTTAAAAATCTCTGTAAAGCAGCAGAGAATGAGTCACCTAACGCAAGTTTGTTTATAGGTTGTTTAAGGGGAAGCGCGACTTGAAATTTATTTTCATTTAAGATGACAGACTCTTTAAAACTAATTTCAGCAAGCTCTTGTTCCGAACTAGATTCTTGAAATGTCTGAGGAACCTTTTCGGCTTCCCAAAATTGCCTTAAATTGACATTCAGTTCCGTCGAGTCAGAACTAAAAATTGAATAAGCTGGACTGACCTTTTTAATGACAAACAAACTTGTTTTATTAGGCGAAGCATGCTGCGTAGGCACTGCCCCCGCTACTACATGGCCGAACTGAGTGCCGATTAAAAATGGACCGCCCAGGTTAAGCGGCCGGACTTGATGCTGCATAGCCTGAAAAAATATATCACACCCTAGTAAGATACTGATAGGGGCCGTTTTGTCAAAGGTTTCATCTGCCAGTTTTATATTTTTTGGAATAATTAAATTTTTTTTATTCATGTTAAATTGGGGCAAATCTTCAGTGATTTTGTCAACCACACAGCAAGATAAGTTGACCTTGAAATTGTTGACGCATGAAAATATGGGAAATTCAGCCATTTCATTAATGTGACTAATCCCATTACCAATTCCTATGACAGTATTTGTTTGCTTATTTTTTTTGCATTTAATTTTTTCAGCCAGGCTGGCCAGCACAAATGAGACTTGGCTCCCGGAGTCCAGAAGGGCTCGGGCCTTAATGTATGTGCCATCAAGTGACGTGACCCTAACCTCCACAGTCGGTAAAATTATATCACTCGACGTGTTGCATAGCAGGCCTACTTTACTACCAGAAGCAACACCCTCTGGGTTCTCTGCAGTATCTTCTTGTTCTTGGTGCAGAAGCGTGTTGTGAGGGGCCTTACATATGGCACATTTAAAGTTAAATCTACATTTTTGAGTATGCTCATTCAAACAAGTTACACAAAAACTTTTATTTTTTTCCATAAAATTATTTCGCTCCTGCGCACTGGCCAATTTAAACTTTGGGCAAACATAAAGTCTGTGAAGATGAGACTCACAATACTTACATTTTATCTTCCTTTTTTCCTCTTTACCAGAAGCCAGGTTAGAAGCGAGTGAAATTCTCCTCGGCCTCTCATAATGCGGAGGGCTCGAGGTTTGAACCAAGGTTTCTAAAGCAGCTGCCTTTTTTTCTATAAAAATCAAAAAGGATTCTAATGTAGGCATGATACTAGTGTTCTCTTTTTCTAAGTAAAAGGACCTAACTGTATAAAGGTCTATCTTTTTTTGTAATATACACACCATCATACTATCCCAATGTTGGGTCGGTTCGCCTAAATTTTTTAATGCAGCTAAGTGCTGCTTCACTACATTTACAAAGGTTCGCAATGTCGCACTAGTGCATCTTGTAACTTGTGGTAAATCTAAAATCTGATTTATATGATGTGTAACAAGTCTAGCCTTGTTATCATAGCGCTGTTTCAGCAAGTCTAAGGCTATAGTATAATTTTCATCACTAAGAGGCAAGTGTTTTATGACATCAAGGGCCTCAAGCTCCAAAAATGACATTAAATAGTATAATTTATCACATTGTGACAGTTTCCTATTTTCATCTACAATAGATTTAAAAAGGTTAATAAAATGGTGATACTCACCCATGTTTCCACTAAATTTATTAATAACAATTCGTGGTAATTTTTGAAACTGAGAGTCACCGCCCGTGCCAGAGTTGCCATCGTGCTCGTTGCTGCTCGTGTGATCAGCCAATAAAGTATTTAAACGAGCTAATATTTTGCAAAATGTTTCCTCGGTTAGATCAAAATCATCCCGATCGGTCGGGTCTAACACTTGAAGTTCAATGGTGAGCTCCGAGAATTGGTTAAAGGCGGTTATCAGCCGATCCTTTTTTATTTTGAGCATCTCAATACTTGCACCCGGGGAGGATTGAAGAAAATTATCCGTTTTTGTTATGATGCCCTTGCATTGGCCCCGCGCTGCAACGAGTCGTTTCATCTCATCTGGCATGGTGGCTTCTTTCTTAGACATGAAGTATAACACTTTGCACAACTTATTTTCTTAAGGTTAGTTTTATACGTTAACAGTAACAATTGCAAATGTAACAAGAAAAAACAACAAGACAAATAACAACAATATGGCGCTCGCCGGCCGGTTATTTCTATAGGCTTCTTTCAATGTTACGCGTCCGCCGCAAAAAGTCACTCATGCGCTGGCGCCACAACGAATCGTGTGACACCTTAATTTGGTTGAATTTGTATACACTGGATTCTTTCAATCCCGTTACGTAATACGCTCACCGCAAAAAGTCATGTACGGACAAGGCGCAGTATAATATTTTTACCTCCCTATAATTGGGTCGGATTATAATCAGACTCAAACGCACGACACTGCACGGCACACTTATACACTGTGCTTGAATCGGTGACCGGCGCTAAGCGACTGTAGTGACGAATCTTGACACCGTGTCGCACAGTGTTATTACTGGAACGCAATGCGTCGGCTGACACGAATCTCCGTGCTTTCTTCCGTGAATTTTATAAAATTAAAAAAACTCACGTTTTAACATTCACGATAGTGTTGTATCGAGTTAATGCTGGAACCTGCCGAAGAATGTTGGGCAAACCTTATAGCTTGGTATTATAGATACCAACTTGGCCGCCGCTCCGGGGTTGTAGTACAGTAGTTGTTGTAGCTTGCCTTCTTCGATAGGCCACAATTTAATACTGGTGAAGGACCAATTTCTTATGTAGCGGGCGAAGGGGAATTGAATAAAACCCCAATATAGCCTCGCACATAGGAAAGTATATTATTTAAAAAATATATAAATGCCCTGCTCCACACAATGCGTGTAGCCAGGAGAACGTAGGACGACAAGGTGTCAGCTGTCATAAGAAGTGACAGCTGTCAGACAGAAAATACAAACTTTTATGTACTATACAGACACTCGCGATCGCAATAAGACGACAGCTTTTGCGATCACGAGCGTTAAAAACATTAGGCAATACGGCCTCAGGGTTCGATTCTCAGCGCTGGTTTTATTTTTCTGCTTTTTCTGTGCATCTACATTTCAGTTTGTATTTTTAATTTAGGTTTTACGGGATGACCGTAAAAGTAACAAAAATTTGGAATTGAAATAAAAAATACAAAAATATTAAAAAAAAAAACAATCTTAATTGAACAAAAACTCACCTCTCGCATACCGATTACCCGCAGCTTTCGCGATATCGTTAGTCCGCTTACCTATTTCAAAGCTATTAACCTATACATTACTTATAACTTATTCTTCATCTTCCGGTTTGTGGTCACCACTTCAAGACCTTTCTCCTCAACGGTTGATTCGAAAGAATAAAACACAGATATGGTAACTCTTTTTATTTGTGATACTAACATTGAGATTGAATTCGGAAATGTCGCTATTTTCTTTGGAAATTCCAACAGAGACATAAGATATAATTATTAACATTATTCCTGTAATGTAAATAAATTGATTGAAGTCTTGTATTTAACTTGCTAACTGCGATACGTTTGATATTATCGGAGTCGATATCAATATCGGTGATAAATTTCATGTAATCGTATCCCCTGTACATTATTTCCAGGAATATCATCAATATTCTTATTCACTTCTGTAAATTATTTGTGTAATAATTTTGAACATTCTATTACACTTCAAATTTTTTTTTTTTTTATTAGCCTGTTAAAGTGTCCCACTGCTGGGCAAAGGCCTCCCCTTCAAAATTAATTATAGAAATTAAATGTTTTACCAATGCGAAAAACGTCCATCCATAATAATTTAAAATTCATTTATTTTACTTTCCCTAATATCTTCGTCCGACATCGATATCGGATCCGATAATGCGCAAACTCTCATACTCTTAATTCTTAAGTTAACTTTGGTGTAGATAAATATTATATGTATAGTATCATTAATACATATCGTCACTACTTTTAAAAATACTCGTATCTCAAAATAGATAATTTTCTGAGTGAACTTTATGAACATCATGTTAAGGCTCAATTTTGTTGACTTATTATTAAATTAGATACGAGATTTTTTTCAAAGTAGTGACGATATTATAAGCTTAAAACGTTGATACGAATTATATAAGATGTTTTAAATTTAGGAATACCCTGGTTAAAGAATAGAATTAAGCTCGGTTTACGAAAAAAAAGGTTAGTAGTATTAGCGTAGAAGAAATTTCTAACAGTGAGCACACTTCTTTATCTCTGCGCTAACAGTCTACCCCCTGTCTATAATTTGACGAGGCCACAGATATACAGGGTGGCCGATTTATATCGGTCAGTATGGGAAAGTCTGAAACTATACGACATACGAAAATTTCTTCTTAGGAATCATGACATCGATTTTACCAGAAAAGAGGTACAAACAACCATAGAGACAATTTTACATGCCAGAATTTGTTGAATATTGTAAAGGTAGACACTTCGAACACCTACTAAAATAAATTAAAGTATGTGAAAACAATGCATTTTATTCATTTTAGACATAATGTTTCATGGAGACATTTACTGCTTAAGACGTACACAATCGATATCTAAATAGAAACTGTGTAAGTTTTTTTTTCAAAACAACTGGGTTCGATTCCCGAGCTGAGTACAGGTTTTTTTTAAATGCATGAATGCAGTTTTTCTTGTTATTAAAATCGATGTCATGGTTCCTAAGAAGAAATTTTCATATGTCGTATAGTTGCAGACTTTCCCATACTGACCGATATAAATGGGCAAACCTGTAGAGTGCTGTTTTGGACCGAGACCGAGATCTCGGCCCGATTTTTGGCCAATATTTGACAGAAACGAGACCGAGATCTCGGTTGGACCTTACTGCCAAGACTCGCTAGTTCTAGGCTGATAATCTTTATCATTTCCAATTTTATTGTTATTTTAATATTCACCATAACTTATTTATATTTAACATAAGACTTTTAATTGGTAACTTACATTACTAATGCACCTTTGGCATGGTTCTACTAATAATAAATAAACTTATCTTTGAACAACATTTACAACGAAAACAACTAAATTCAAATCTATACCTTACAAAAATTCCAACGTAAATAGGACAAAAATAGTCATGTGAAAGCATGAAAGACCATTATAAGACCACTAGCTTTTGCCCGTGGCTCCGTCCGCGTGGTATTCGGTTATCGCGCGCTGTTACCTTGAGAATAATTTTTCCGGGATAAAAACACTGGGCAGATTGAAAAAGTGATGGCAGGGCGATTTGGTTGAACATATATACGCAAAGGATTGGTCTGGCATAGCGTCAGAACAAGAGTTGTGGAGGTCCAATCAGGAAGTACAACGGCGACCCTTATGACTTGCTCATCTTTTCGGACAACGCAGCCCAACGGGTGAAGACTTTAGATAAAAGTAGTATTATAATGTAAACGATTTGACATTCTTCTATGAGAATTGTGGAGGTCAATAGGCGAGGCCTTGCCCAGCACCTTTGATACCGATTATTTGCATTTTGCGGCACTTTGTCAATAATCTAAGTTTCCAGCCCTTATTTTTTGTCGAGGGTTCAAACGACAACATTTAAGTTAAGCTTAAGTGAATGAGGAAAGAATGTTAATGGAGACCATAAATTGCCGATGGCGAAATATAATAGGACACTTGATACGACACGACAATTTCTTTCTTAACCTGCTGGAAGGCAAAATAGAAGGAAAACGAGGTAGAGGAAGACCAAGATTGACCTATTGTAACCAGGCGAAGGAAAGGGTGGGTGTCATGTCGTATCAGGAAGTCAAACAGCTGGCCAAAGACCGTGCGGAGTGGCGATTACTTCACCGACAAGAGCATAGCTCTTAAATTTTAGAAGAGAAGGAAGTATGAGGAAGAATGCTGGATTTCTAAAGCAAAAACTCTAAACTGCAGCTCTGTGAATAATTATGGTAATCTTATTTAAAATTAGGGGAGACCGATTTTTGGGAACTTGTTAACTGCTAGCAGGTTCGCAACAGCATGCGTTTGATAGTTTGAGACTTGAACTAAAAAACGCTCGCTATTGCGAGCTCATCATGTTAGCCGAAAAACGTCCACTGCTAGACATAGGCCTCCCCCAAATTGCGAGCTCGCTGGCAATTAATAAGTATTGTCACTATTCTCCTTGGTCTATATATTTTGATTGACAACCCTTTTCCCCACTAAACCTTAGTCGTAGAGTGCCTATCTAAACATTATACATACATTATTGTATACACAGTATAGCATATAGCAGACAGTTACATATTTCATATGTATAATGCGAAACTTATCAAGCATATGTCTAGCGCTTAGCCTCGTAAGATCCGCCGCGTCAAATGTTATATTTATTAGCTTTGAAGCTTAAAGTTAATCCAGAAAACTTTGACATTGTGTTTAAAATTTTAGACGCTGAACCTTAGGAGACCAATGAAAATAAAATAAAAAGCCTATGTACTAAAGTTTGTACAGTCGAAGTAAAAGGTACGTATCTTTACACTTTATTACATTACTTTATTACGTGTTTGCACTTTTGTAAAAAATGGTCAGAAGGCGACTTTGTCTGCATCTATCTCATTAATTCATTGTAAAAGTGACACATTTTAGCATAAACATACGTTTAATTTAGGCCTGTCTATTTAGACCTGTTTCACCACATTTCTTGGAAGTAAATGGTATAGAATAATACTGTTTTTTTCATATATGTTTATTTATGTAAGGCCCTGCAATGGAATATACAAATATTCCATTACAGGGCCTTACATAACTATACATTTACTGTTGCTGTTGTCAGTTAGTATCGAAATACAAACCGGTGGACAAATAGCTTATGTCTTTTCTTAGTTCTCATGCGACAATGTCAAGTCTATTTTAAACACTTCCGATAGCCTTAACCATACCTCAAGTGCCAGAAAGATTCTAATTGTAAAGACTGTCTTGTCGCAGTGCTTGACTTGTTAGAATTGACAGAAAGTAGAGTTGTTAAATCTGACGGTATCTATTTTGACTTTTATTTCTGCAATATTTTCAGAGTGGCTAAAAATAGACCTCGCTTATTCTACAGGTAAATAGTATTAAACCAGATGTAGATAATAGATGTGGGTGCAGATAATATTGTACCTCAGTTATTTAGAGTCAGACACGGTAGCAGATCCAGGGGGAATCAGGATCAGGTTACACGATAATTCTGGCGTTAGTTCAGTCCATAATTAAGAAGAATGAAAAGAAAATAACCATATAACTTACACGACAGAGCAGCAGACGCGGCGGGTTTAGCAGGCGAGTCCTCGAATGGAGGCCACGGACGGGAAAACGAAGAGTAGGGGGACCCTAAGAGGGTCGCTGGCGGCGGATGGGTGCAAGGGGCTGAAGACGGTTTTGGCGTGCCATGGAAGAGGCCTTTGTCCAGCAGTGGACTACTGGAGGCTGATGATGATGATGATGGAGATTCAAGAAATGATGAACTGGTGGTCAGTGAGCATTATAATATCTTTGCTGGTGGTCCATACAGATGAAAATTAAATGTCTTCAATAATATTCATGAATGAAAAAAAAAACACAATGATGGACTGAATTATACCAGAATGAGCACAAAATCCATGTCTAAATATATAAAGCAACCTCGCGTTCGATGATACATCTGTTTTACCTGTGAATGATTATACTCATAATATATATAATTTTATCCTCAGTCATAAATACAATTTTTCTAAATCTTCTCTTCTTCTTCCCATTCCTCTCCTATCGGAGGTTGGACAACATCATGGTAATTCTGATTTTGGAGGCCGCTGCTCTTAACAAGAACGTACTAAAGTTGAACCAGTCTCGTAAATTCTTTAGCAACGAGTGACTTGTGAAACTTGTGCTAGCTCATAATAAATAATAAAGAAATTATTATTATTATTATAATAATCCTACAGGCGCACGGCAATATTCGCTTTATCTCAACCGTGAAAACTATTTGGAGCTACGAATAATATTTCGAGTGTGGTACCAATACCGATTGAAGAACGCTAACACCCAAGTGTGAGAAGAAGACAAGCCCTCCATACTCTCGCTTCTTAGGGGCTCCTAGAATATCACACCGTGAGTCTGTAAAAGCTATCAGAGTTCAGAGACCTTATTGTCTAACTTCTTTCTGTCGCATGGTTTATGACGAGGAAAGTAATGAATGCGATCGTCGTCAGCGTGTTGGAAAATACGACTCCAGGTCTTCGCAAGTGCATCCTCAGCTACACTGGCACGGGCGCGAGGATACGAGGCGGCTGCTGGTGTCACAGGTACGCCACGAAGAGAAGCATGGACAGCAGCAGGAGGGACACGCCGCTCATACCCACGCGACTCGACTTGGAGAGGATGCCTTTCCCTGGAAAGAAAAAAGGGTTGGGTTAAAGCTAAGTAGTAACTAGAGAGGGCATATGATAAGAGGAAAAGACAAATGGAGCAAAATTTTGAACTATGGTATCCTAGAGAAGGTAAAAGAAAAAGAGGCTACAAAAAAGATGGGATGACGACATAAACAAGTGGCAGGCGTCACATGGAGCAGAGTGGTTGAAGAAAGACGTGAGTGGAAAAGGTTGGAGGAAGCCTTTGCCGACTGGCAAACAGATCTACAGAAAATAAGCAAATTTCAATTCAAATGAGAGATTAGATTAAGGTTTCCATTAATTTAATTTATAAAATGACGTTTAAAAGTGCCCATTGCAGCCTATTTACTGAATTATCATGTCAGCCGAAAGACGTCCACTGCTGGACATAGGCCTCCCCCAAGGCTCTCCACTCAGACCGGTCTTGTGCTTTTCGCATCTACCGCGTTTACTGAATAAATGATTTTAATTTGAAATATGGAAACGGAGGAGCTGCACACATATTAGTTGCATAGATATAGCTATCGAGAACCCGTGGGTGAGCAAAGTAACTGTTTGTTACCGTATCCAAATACGGATTTGGATATGGATTGCAGGCCAGCAGATTACTTACATCGCTCAGCCAGTTTCCTGAAGCAGCAGCAATCCCGGAGTCGCTTATACTTCGCGCAGTCGTGGACCAGTGGCTTACACCGACCTGTTCACAATAATACAATGTTAGTTCTTCTATACTCATGATAGAGTGATCCTCGATTAAGAATCAGAAGTGAACCTTCACGGCGACTTACTACTTTCTTCTTCGACCGACCGGAGATCAAACCCGAGACCTCCAACTTTGTAATCAGTGACTATTCGAGTGGCTGTCCGGCATACACCGCCATACCCTCCTATCACCATGGCAAGACCATGACCTTTATACTTTCCGCTCCAAAGCACTGGCCTTCTCTAAGGATGATGATGTTCTTTATGTTCTTGGTGAATAAATAATTTGTTTGTTTTTTTTTTTCTTTTGCGGAGCTGACAGTTTGGTAGCTCGCTATTTCTTTGGTATTGTAAGATAAAACTGACTGCCACATGATGTATGTTCGTATTTTGATGTCCAAATCTGTCAAGATTATAATATATGAAACAAAACAAAATTTGAGCAGTTGCAGGATCAACATTTTTTACTTTTGTCCATTGTCACTGTTTTTGTCATTTGTTGTTTATTGTTGTCGTTCATTGACGACCGGATGGCTAAATGGTTAGAGAACCTGACTACGAAGCTTGAGGTTCCGGGTTCGAATCCCGGCCGGGGCAGATATTTGTATGAATAATAAGAATGTTTGTTCTCGGGTCTTGGATGTTTAACGAAGTGTGATGAATCGTGTATCGAAAGCTGTCTTCGACAAGATAATATAATCAAGAATGATATATATTTTTCCCACGTCTACAAATATCAACGTTTCGTAGAAAAGTAGGATCATTCTTGGGCTAGTTTTGCGTATTTGGCTCAGGGAACGGCCTTAAGTATTTATTTATCTATATAAGTATGTTTATCCGTTGCCTAGTACCCATAGTACAAGCTTTGCTTAGTTTGGGACTAGGTCAATTGGTGTCAAGTGTCCCATGATATTTATTTATTATTTTATTTATTTATTGCGGCTTTCTAAGGGTGAGGCCTTTGTTCAGCAGTGGACATCTTCCGGCTGATGATGATGATGAATCAACATATTCGATCGCTTTTTCAGGGCTTCTGCAATTCGCAAACTGACCTGGTCCCATATAGCACGTGTGCGGCAGCCAGGGAAACGGCTCGGGGAAGGCCTGCCGCTCGCAGCAGCAGTGATCTGCCAGCACCCGGGTCTCGCAGTACTGCAGCTCGCGCTTGGAGCAGCTGCCGCATCCTGGGAGGGTTTCCGGAACTGGAATGGACGGTTGAAGCTTGATTGAAAAAGACTGTAGAAAGCTGGTGTTATTGCAATTGAAAAAGTGTGGACTTTTTTTTATTGTACTGGATGGCAAACGAGCAAGTGGGTCTCCTGGTGGTAACCTGCAACACCAGGGGGATTGCAGATGCATTGCCAACCTAGAGGTCTAAGATGGGATACCTCAAGTGCCAGTAATTTCACCGGCTGTCTTACTCTCCACGCCGAAACACAACAGTGCAAGCACTGCTGCTTCACGGCAGCATTAGCAAGTAAGATGGTGGTAGCAATCCGGGCGAACCTTGCACAAGGTCCTACCACCTGCAAAAATGGAATAAATTGCTACACAAAAAGTTTAAAAGCCATGGTCTAGTGGCTTTGCCTATGTTCTCTTAAGCAGAGGATTGTGGGTTCAAGCCCCAGCTCGTACTTCTGAGTTTTTTCGAAATTCATGTGTAAAATTACACCTGAATTTCATCACGAGTTTAGCGGTGAAGGGAAACATCGTAAGGAAACTTGTAAAACCCGCGAAGCAATTCAATGGTGTGTGTGAAGTTCCCAATCCATAAGCCCGCGTGGAAACTACGCCCAAGCCCTCTCCTAAGAGTATTAGTACTATAGGCCCTCTCATTCTGAGACGGCAAAGAGATGTCAGTCTGTCAGATGTCAGTCAAAGAGACACTGTCATTAAAAAACTTGCGCGCGATCCTACTCATTATTGTCACATGTAATGCCATCTATATTATTATTTCAGTACTTCTATAGCTGGGATCTAAGATCTCCGTTACCTATTATTTTTAAGCTAACAACCGAAAATGTTCGGCTAAAAACTCCTAGATGGCACCACCTGCTCTTAGAATACACAATGGCAAAATATTGATGCGTTAATTTTTTCACCTCCTGTTTCTCAATCAAAGGACCAGATCCAACACTGTTTTAATTATTATAAGTACAACTTGTTTTGAAAAATGTGTTTGTTCTAAACACAGTATCACATCGCAAATCCGTAGTCCCCTGCAGTAGTACGAAGAATTCCAAGAATTTCACGTGCATTAGGATTCTCAGCCACACTTCAAGAAACGGTCGAGTCTCAGACACTTAAGCTCTGACTCATATAATACTTACCGGGGATCACAAATCAAAGATTTAAAGTTGGTAAAAATAACACAAAAAAAAACTTGTGACCAATAGAAGCTTTAAGAAGATGACCTGTCGTACCTATGTAGTAGAGCATAGAATTGATTTGCGACTTTAGTTTCGAATATGGAACGTCAACTTATCTACAAGGTGTTAATTTAATTATTAACTATCTTAATACCTATTTATCATTATTTTATTAGGCAAACATGTCGTCAAGAGATGTCACTGGCATGGACCCTAGAACGCAGGCCGCATTACCTCTTTGTATAGCTATCCCTATTCTTTGCGCGAGGTAACCGCCAGCTCTAGAGTCCCCCGAGGCCAAAACTAACCTCCTAGGTGTTAATTAAATAACTGAAAACTAGAAAGTAGTTTGCTCAGAATCGAAAGTAGAATACAGTATGTCTTAAAGCAGGTTGTGTTTGTGTTTTAAAATACCTTTTTTTATTGTGCCCATTCTATTTACGAATGCAACAGGCGCCAATTAAATGTTCAAAGTAAAAATATCTTTATTCAATTTAGACTATAACAAGCACTTATGAATGTCTAATCCATGTCCATGTCGGCGGCCGATCGTAAAATCAGCCAGATCACGAAATTCCTAGGCACATCATGAAATGGCGCCATTTCATGATATGCCTAAAAGGGTTCTCCTATGGAAGCCCGAAAAATTTTAATCCTATTTTCACTGCCACTAATTTCACTAGCCCTAAAATCAAAAAGCCGAATTTTTAATTTTCCTAACTATTCATTAGCCCTAATTTTGGCATTCCGAATTTACGTTGTACCTAATTTCACTAACCCTAAAATCAAAAAGCCAAAATTTTATTTTCCTTAATATTCATTAGCCCTAATTTTAGCATTCCGAATTTACTTTGTACCTAATTTCACTAGCCCTAAAATCAAAAAGCCGAATGTTAAATTTTCCTAACTATTCTTTAGCCCTAATTTTAGCGATCCGAATTTACGTTGTACCTAATTTCACTAGCCCTAACATCAAAAACCCGAAACAATTTTTCATCAAATGTATTGATTGGAATACTTACCTTAATTTAGCAACATGTTGAATGGCATCCAACCTACTTTCCTAGTGGGAGTTATCTGGGCTGCTATAAAAAAAAACCTAACATCGAAGGCTAAGGCGGGAGCTACGCTTCGCTTCGCTCCCGCCTTAGCCTTCTAAACCTAACCTATCCGAGTCGCTTCTGCTCCGAACCGTCTTGCTCGCTCGCTTCGCTCGCTCGCACAAATTTCAATTTGTATTTAGTTCAAGTAAACGTTAGGGTTCAGAAGTTTAGGTGTACAATCATTAGGAGTAATCATTATTAGTTTTAGTATTATTAGAGCATTTAATATTTAGTACAAGTAAACATTAGGGTTCACAACTTTAGGTGTATTAATCATTAGGAATAATCTTATTAGTTTTAGTAATATTAGAGCATAAAATGTTTAGTACTAATAAACTTTAGGATGTAAAATTTTAGGTCTAGTAATCAATTCGGACATACAAGTTTAGCTGTCATGATATTAGGGCTAATGAAAATTATATCTAACGTTGATATGTCTAGTGAAATTAGCTTTTATGAAATTCGGTCTAGTGAGGGTGAACCGCCTAAAAGTTGTCTAGGCATATCACGATGTGCCTGAGAAACAATACGGCAGATCGATTAGAGCAACGCATTCGACGATAGTCCTAGCTTTATACCGGGCATATCGTGATATGCTGAAAAAAAGAAAAAAATAGGCACGAGCCGAGCGAGCGAAGCGAGCGTGCCGCGGCAGCGGCCGGCGAAGTGCCAGAAACGATTTGCCGGCATTTCATGATATGCCTAGGAATTTCATGATCTGCCTAAACTAGCCAAATCATGAAATGGCGGCGTTTCATGATATGCCTAGGAATTTCATGATCTGCCTAAACGTCACCAGGCAAATCGTCAAACGGTGAGTTTTGAACGATATGGCGGATGTCCCTTAGCCAATTCATGAAATGGCGCCATTTCACGATATGCCTAGGAATTTCGTGATCTGGCGGATTTTACGATCGGCCGCCGACATCCATACTAATATTACAAATGCGAAACTGTGTTTGTGTGTTTGTCCATCTTTCACGCCGTAACGGAACGACGGATCGACGTAATTTTTGGCATAGTAGTTTATGGGCCTGAGAGTGACATAGGCTACTTTTTATCCCGGAAAAATGAACAGTTCCCGAGGGAACAGCGCGCGATAACCGAAAACCACGCGGGCGGAGCCGCTGGCAAAAGCTAGTATTATGATATGAATGTAAAAATGTTTTAGCAAGGTTGCATACTATTTCGATAATTTAATACTGGCCGTTTTACTGTCAGTTTGATTGTCTTCTAAAAACGTCGCAGTGCAACTAACACAATACAAATTATTTGTGTAGAGTTAGAAATCAAGCAGAATTACTGAGTTAGCAAAACACGAATATTTTTGGAAATAATGACGGTAAGCGAAAATAAATGCAATGAACTAAAATAAAATTAAAAACAACTTATTTAAATTCAACCTTTTTAAAAGTTTCCAAAGGCCATTTTGCGTCACTCACCGTCTAAACAATAACGTACCTCCATAAACGGCCATGCAACTGAATGACTGATCGAATTCAACGCGTGCGCCGCCTGTGACATTTTTATCAATGGCGGCTTGTGATTATGAGTTTAAAACTCGAGACTTAAGTACTACCGTGAGGCTCGCTCATATTAAATGATATTGTTATTGTAACGGATAACTAACGTCTTAAAGAAGAAGCCCTTGAAGAAGGACTACGAAAAAGCCCGAAACATGTCGGAGCCAAACTCGATTAAAGACGTGAGTTATCCGTTACAATACTTACAATATCATTTAATATGATTTACATTGGTTTATTTTGAAATGAATAAGATGTTCAGATCGCCGGCCAGGAAATTTAACACATACCTACCTACCGCTCGACAGGAATCTAGACACGAATTTTCCTATGCATACATATATCAGATTGCTTTTTTCTACTACGCTACTTAAGCACCAGCACTAGCGACATCTATTTTCATTTTTTTTTTTTTTTATTTTTTGTTGTTTGCATTTTCGGTATGGCTTCACGGGATAACCGTAAAAGTAACAAATTTGGAGTTGAAATAAAAAATACAAAAAGACTCCAAAAAACCAATCATAATTCTTATACACCTAACAAGATTTTGTAAAAACATTTTTTATCCACATTTTATTTTCACAAAATCAAAACAAACATCACCCTCTATTTCCCAAATAGGGTAAGCAGAGCACACGAAACGTTACCGCTTCGGAGCCACTTAGCAATTTTAGGATTTTATTTTCATGACTGAATATTTGTTCGACTGTATTTGCTTATCATCCAACCTACCTAAACCCCGGTGCATTTACGCATGTGTAGGCGCCTTCTCGTTGCAATATTGATTTAGGTGCTCTCATATTACATCACCTCTATGAAAGTGAAATATATCGTCATATCGTCATCTCGGCTGTGTATACGTCCAAAACTACAGGGCATAGGGCTCCTGCTCCTTTCAGAGTTCCAGGTTGGGACGTAGTTCCCACGCGTGCGCAATGCGGATTGGGAACTTCACGCATATCATTGAATTCGTTCGCAAATTATCTTTACCTTCATTATAAAATTCATCGTAAGTTATAAAATTTCGCACTTGACTTCCGAAAAATTAGACTTCTGGCGAGCTAGGGCTGAACCCTTTCTCTGCATGAAAGGCTATAGGTAATTATAAAGGTCAAACCAGTAGACTAGGTACAACCACAGAATAAGTAATAGTACAAGTACTAAATACTAGGACTTTTCTTTGCCCATATTTTTATATTTATTATCTTGTCATAAATGTCATAGGTGTTCTTAGGATAGCTTACGCCGCCGCCGTTTTGTCACCTATTTAACTAGTTTTAATTAACCCCCGACGCAAAAAGAGGGGTAACGTGTTATAAATTTGACCGCTATGTGTCGGTGTGTCTGTGTGTCTGAGTGTGTGTCTGTCTGTGGCACCGTAACTCTTAAAAGGGTGGACCGATTTGAATGCGGTTTTTTTATTTGAAATCAGGTTTTAAATATCGTGTTTTCTATAAATGATGTAAGTATCTTTGAATTTATTTTATGGGCCATGTTGCCTGAAATAAATGGTTATAGTTTAAAGTTCAGTGTATATTATGAAGGTTATAGCTGAGTTTAAGCGGGATTAGAAGGAGAATCAGTGACGAATACTGAGCGGAACGAAAGTTTCCATTACAAACAAAAAATATAAAAACTGTTGGTGCTACAAAGCGGAACGTAAACCAATGCTTTAGTCAAGTTATAGTCATTTGTATTTGTTGTCAATGTAATAGGTAACATTTAGCGTTGTAAACACATTATTCCGAAGCATTATTATTTATTACCTAGTACAATAATGATAATTGCATTCTTCACAACACATCCTCGTATACTTTTGGTAGAGACACAGCCTTAGTTGGATTTTAAAGTACCTTCAATTCACGAATCTGTCTTGTACTTGTTTGTATTTTTTAACCCCCGACGCAAAAAGAGGGGTGTTTATAAGTTTGACCGCTATGTGTGTCTGTATGTCTTGTGTCTGTTTGTCGCACCGTAGCTTGAACTTTAAAGTGACAAAGTCGGGAGTTTTCCAAGTTTTTGTTGGTTAGGTTATTTCGTATTTGTCTACACTTTAACATCCGTCCACGGTTCATCATTATCTTCGGCTGCCACGTCAATATTACCGAAAACAGGCAATTGTACACAATGACAGTGACAATAGCATGACCAATGCCACCACGCCCCCTGGGCCTTGAGTTTAGAACTTATAATCTGGAGACCTTGGGAACTATTTGCTTATTTCTCAATAGGACTGTGTCATGGGTGTCAGCAATTTTTAGGGTATCTAAATCTACTTTTAAAGATACAGCCATTAAAATAGTCAAAGGCTTTTTAGGGTTCCGGAGCCAAAATGGCAAGTTATAGTTTCGCCATGTCTGTCTGTCCGTCTGTCCATCCGTCGGCGGCTTTGCTCAGAGACTATCCATGCTAGAAAGCTGTAATTTTGCATGAATGTATAATATCAACTATGCCGACAAAATGGCACGATAAAAAATAAAAATAAATTTTTTTAGAGTACCTACCGTGAGACGTAATGTGGAGGGGTTTTTTTTCTCATCTAATCTTGTAGTGTGGGGTATCGTTGGATAAGTCTTTTAAAACCACTAGGGGTTTCTAAAACGATTTTTCGATTTAGTGATTTGTTTGCGAAATATTCAACTTTATTAATGTGTAAATTTTCATTAAAATTGAATGCCCCCCCCCCCCCTCTAAAATCTAAACCAGTGGGTGGAAAAATTTAGAAAAATACAGGATGGCAGTAAATATATCAAACTCTTAAGGAAAACTATAATGGCTAAGTTTGCTTGAGAATTATTAGTAGATTAAGAGTAAATAGCAGCCTCAGGTATAAAATATACCTAAACTTGGAAAATTCCGTATAAAATACGAAATCCTTAGAGCATTGCTTAATTTTTTCGTATTGGCTACGGAACCCTATTTCGGGCGTGTCCGACACGCTCTTGGCCGGTTTTTGTTTTTTGAACTGTTAACACTGGGATAAAAAAACGGTCATTTTATTTTCAATTTTAGAATTTTTAGATACAGTGACTCTTTATTTTAGCTCAGCGTGTATTGTACGGACATTGCTAAGAATACAAGTAGAAACTCAATACGCGTGTTATTTCAACAACTGCAAGCATTACATTAATTCAAGTCTGCGTTAGAACAATCGACACCTAGTTAGTCACTATCAGGTGCCTTCATCAAATATTCTACAGGCACGATGAAGTTAGCTTCAAGAATTTAAAATGGTTTCGTTATGATTACTACCTACTTCACTTCTCCGTCTATGCCCTCGTTCTTTCTCTTTCTATCCCGTAGAATTTCAAATTTGGAAATAATCTAAGTATCTACAAAATTTCAGAGAGACGTGGGTTCAAACCCCGGCCCGCAAATCTGAGTTTTTCAAAATTTATGTGCGAAATTACATGCGTGAAGACACCTGTGAAGTAATTCAATGGTATGTACGAGTACGTGGGAAGTTCCCAAACTGGGCCCTTGTGGGATTTACGGCCCAAGCCCTCTGAGAGGAGGCCTATGCCCAGCGGTGGGACGTATATAGGCTGGGATGATGATAATTCGAGTCATAATAAGTGAGAACATATTCCATGTTAGAAAATAGAAAAATATAGCTAATCCAATGCAAAATTCAAATCCCCTGTCAACAATTAAATATAAGACGTTTTATATAAAATAATCCTACTCTCGATTTTGAGAAAACTACATTCAGGTTTTTTGTTATTCCATATGTGTAATAAATCCACGAGTTTGGAAATAATTCCAATCATATCGGAGAATATACATATTCAATATCTAACAGATCCATCTAACGGTCGGATAAAACAAATATTAATTCATTAATTAACCAACCAAAGACCAAAGTAATCACGATTGGGTTCCATTCGATACGACGGGCACCGGAGCAGAGGCAGACCTAGGAGATGGCGGGACGACTTGGACCGATTCCAGTCAGATTGGCAAGAGCTGGCCAAGAGTAGAGACAAGTGGAAAAGGGGAGGCTTTTGCCCTGCAGTGGGACACATTATAAGCTATAAAAAAAAGAGACTGGACACAGCGTTAAGTGCCACATTACCTTAAGCAATAACTGCAATATCCTCATATTCTTCTAACAGGTAAATTCCTGCTTTGCATGGCACTTCTGTAAATTAGGAAGCGGTGTAGGCGTCGCATTATTGCGACAACCGAGCGAATTCTTCAAGAGCCGCTCATTACTGGTGGTCATTGGTTTGCGCTATATTTAGCTGTGACACTGCACCAGTTCTATTGGAGTTACTTACTTAATTGATATTAATTGGCTGTCTAAGACGCATTGGATATTTAAATGTAACGGCGCATTGTTTGAATGAAGTAGAGCGTATTTAATTTAAGACCCACTTGCAAGTAAAATTAAATCTAGATTTAGTTGTTAAGCCTGGCTAAGCTTGACAGTTCCATACATTTTGACACTACTAAACTAAGCTTAACGCTAACTCGAGATTTATGTGTTTACTGCAAGTGGGCCTAAGAAGTGGATAGGCAAGACTGGACAAGTAGAGAGGAGACCTATGTCCGAAGACGGGCGCTATAAGGGCTGCAATAGATAGATAGATATATAGACCAGGATTTTTAATCAGAGCTCCCCAAACTTAGTTCGTTTAACGCCGGCTTTGAAATTTTAAAAACCTCGATAGCATTTTTTTTTCTGAGCCACTTATCCGCCCCCCTCTAGGCCTCCAGTTCAAACAAGGGGGGTGTTATTGGTAAAGACTGATTTATATAGATAATTTAACGCTGGCCGTTTTTTGCCAGTTTCATTTTCTTCTAAAAACGGCGAAGCGCGACTGACAAGTACAAATTACAAGTGTAGAGTTAGAAATTAAATGGTACTAAATTACAGACTTAGCAAAATGTATGAATAATTTTTTTTTATAATTAAGATATTTGAAAATATTAACTGATATTGTAACGGACGACTCACGTCTTAAATTAAGCTTAGCTCGACATGCTTCGGGCTATTTCGCAGCCCTTCTTCTCAGGAGCAAGCGGATTTATTTGAAAATAAATACAAAATATCATTACCATCATCATCAGGCGAAAGATATCCACTGCTGAACAAAGGCAACCTGCTACATTTTTACAACCTGCTACAGAGTACATTTTTATATAGAGTCCCAGGCTCTGTTGGAGTCTGAGCTTTTCGTTATTTAATTAACACTTCGGCCGATGTGATGCCAATTTTTTCCCAGTACACTAAGGCACTTGTCCCACCAAGAGCGAGTAAGCGATTAGCTATCGGCAATTTTCTCGCCCAAGAAACGAACAAAAGATAAGGATCCTGTGTTAGTAAAAGAGACACATATATTAATAGTTCATCGCTGGCTGCTCACACTGCCGGCGAGAGCACTCGCTCTACTAGTTTGTCGCCGCGACAAGAGCTATAAATCTCGCTGAGCTATAAAACTAGCTCTATACTCGCTCAGCGATGTTAGCTTGGCGGCTGCATCCCTCGAGCGAGCGGAGCGAGTAATAGCCCGTCGCACTCGAACACTCGCTTGCAGCCGAGCGACAAAACTACACTCTCTTCTTCTCGCTGCTCGCCCACTCGTTTCTAGTTACTCGCTTCTCGCTCATCGTCGGCGGTGGGACAAGTGCCTATATCTCCACGTGCCCTGCACCTCTGTCTCTCGTATGACACCGCCACGCTTGATGACGATGACAATTAACTGTTGATTAGCGCCGAGGCCGGCTAATTCCTGCGCAGTGACACTCCATGATTGCAACGGGCTGTCATTACGGGGAATAAAATGCAATTGCAGCGAATGAAAAATTATAAAAGCCAACAACAACCAAAGCCTCTATTCAGCACGAGCGAGAGATGACATTAATGTGTTTTTTTATGTAGATATTTTAGAATTGACTCCTTTTGCTGGAGTTAGCATGAAAGCACCATGCAGTAAAAGAAAAAGTTGTGTTGTCTAGAAAGAAAGAATGATGAAAAGAGGGGTGTTATAAGTTTGACCGCTGTGTGTCTGTCTGTCTGTATGTCTGTGTGTTGTTTGTGTGTATGTCTGTCTTTGGCACCGTAATTCTTAAACGGGTGGACCGATTTGAATGTGTTTTTTTTAATAGCAGGTTTTCTAGCGATGGTTCTTGGACATGTTTTATGAAAATCAGTGCAGCGGTTTTTGAGATATTGAACTATGAAGAGACATAGTCAGGGGTTTTCCAACTTTTTGTTGGTTAGGTTATTAAAAATATTTTTCATCCCACTTGTTTGCATACAGTGTCGTAATAGAGGCTTCTAATAGACTCTCGTTCGTAATTCCTTATTTGCCGCCCTTAAAAAACAATGATAAAATGGTTCCTTTGTAAAACAACGGAACCCTGATGCGTTTTATTATTTGCAATCCGTGCATTACCGACTCTAATCTGCGTGTAATCTCGAATGTCGCGCTAATTAGGTGCTATGTGCGCCAGCGCATACACGGCTGCAATTTGTGTATGAGCAAAAGTCGACAATTATGACCTGGCCACCACTATGATTACACACGACCAGCGGCGCGTCGAGCGTGCTCCCTGTACATTGCGCGTTTATCACTCTTGCCATGCATTGGTTACCTGGCAGCACACGTAATGGTCAGAAAAAATTATGGCGTGGTCCGGTCTGAGCAGTTACAACTTATCGTTTTATCAATATTATATTTTTTTTACAAATAGATGTTATATTTATAGGTATTTATTAACTGAAACTAATTTTTAACCCCCGATGTAAAAAGAGGGGTGTTATAAGTTTGACCGCTATGTGTGGTACCGTAGCTCTTAAACGGATGAACCGATTTGAATACGGTTTATTTATTTGAAAGCAGCTTTCCTAGCGATGGTTCTCAGATATGTTTTAAAAAAATCGGTTCAACCGTTATTGAGATATTGAACTTTGAAGTGACAATGTCGGAGGTTTTCCAACTTTTTGCTGGTTAGGATATTCTTGCTACTTTGCATCCATGCCACATAGTTTATCAAAGCTATGTAGTATCAAGCCATGTTGTCCTAGCAGTTTAACCTGTCGTCTCTCAAACTGCAGAGGAGTTCGTATCTCTGAGTTGTCCTGTGCCCTTAGTGTAAGTTTTCGGTTACAAAAAACGTCTCGATCACGTTCGCGTTAAAATCCCCAATTTGTATGGAAACACGAACAGCGTCACTAGCGGAACGTTTGCGATGTTCGTGTTTCCATATAAATTGAGATTTTAATGCGAATGCGATCGAGACGTATTTTGTAACCGAAAACTTACACTAAGGGCACTGAAGTCATATGCGAAATCGCATTCGAAATTTACCACGAACAAAAAATTTACTACTACGACGACAACGAGACAAACCTGCGAAGTAATTATAATGGTGTCTCTGAAGTTTCCAATCTGTACAGGGCCCGCGTGGGAACTGTCTTAACCCTCTCATGAGAGGAGTCTTGTGTTTATCGGTGAGATATATAAAGGCTAAGATTAAGATGGTGATGATAATGACGTTTGATGAAACGCCAACGCTAAGACCAGCTAGTCTTACGGCTGACGTTTTAGCAGTGATGCAACAATTACTTGAGTCACTAATTGAGGCAAACTGCAGCCAAATTGGACTAACGAAGATTAACCTGTCCTCAAGGTTACAAACAGAGCAACCATCACACGCTTTGTTGTCATAGCTCAACGCATGTCTTTCCTACAGGGACACTCGGTAAAAGACATAAGGTACCAAGACCTCGGCAACTTTAACGCTTGGATCAATCAATTTTGTACTAGGCCCGGCAGATTTTGATTTATCGTTATCGACATATATATCTTCATTATCATCATCATCATGTCAGCCGAAAGACGTCCACTGCTGGACATATACCTCTTCCATGGATTTCCATGTTGACCTAGATGCGGCAAATCTGGTCCAAGTTGGTCCTGCTGTCTTACGGATATCATCCGCCCATCTAGTTGGTGGTCTTCCGTTTCGGCTTCCAGTTCGGGGTTCTTTACATAAACATTGCGACTTACTTTTATCCAGGTCCAATTCTAGCGCCGCCTTCCTAGCGTCGGGGGTGGAAATCTCGTGCTCCACGAAGTACTCTTCATACCGGACCTCCAGCAGGCCATCGTAGTACTCCTTGTCGGGGTCGTTGCTCCGCGAGGTATTGGCGCGCCCTGTGCCCACTGCTTTGGTGTTAGCTGCGTGTCTCACCTGAAACAGACAAGTCATCAGGTTATAGCAGTTCACGGCTGGATTATTGTGCCTTCTCCTCGATAAGATGCATCCAGCTTCTACCAGCTACTACATCTGGTCGGAGGGCGTCGTATTATACACTACGGAACAATCTATAAACATTTATAAAACGGAACCTAAAAAAATACAAAGTCCTGGTAAGGTCCTCAACTTCGCCAGGCATCCTGATTTGTGCAAGATGTCTCGATTTTTAGGGGTGTAGTAGCTATGGATCCGAAACGAGGTACTTCACTCTAGGCCTTGTATTAGGAGTTGCTCAGCGAGTTATGGACAGGCGTATTCTCGGGGTTTCTCTTTTTTTATGTAATAGCAGACAAACGAGCAGACGGTTCACCTGATGTTAAGTGATTACCGTCGCCCATAGACATCCGCAGCACCATCAGGACTGCAGACGCGTTGCCGGCCTTGCAAGAAATGGTACACTCGCTTTTTGAAGGTAGCCATATCGTATTGAGTCGGAAAAACCTCGGCCGCCAAACTGTTCCATGGTCTCTATGGAATCAAATCAGAAATAAGGAGATACGAAGAAGAACGTTTGTCACTTAGACCAAAATACCTTTGTCGAGAGAGGGAGGAAAGATAAGAATGGAAGAAGTTAGTTGAAAAAAAAAAAGCAAGACTATAAGGCTAGAAATAATTCTACGGCTAATACAATGATGATGAGTTAGATGTACTCTTGGTGATAACGTACCAGGACCTCCGGTACGCGGAAGATGACGTCAGCAGCGACCGCCGGCAGCAGCCACAGCAGCAGCGCGCGCGCAGGCCGCCGCATCCCATCGCACGACACCGTCTCGCTCAGCCTGTCACAACGCAAAGATACAGGATCAGTATTATAGGATTTTTTTGTATTATAGGAAATGGAATGAAATGAAATGAAAATAATTGATTGCCGTTATGTGTTACATATTATCAGAGGCCTTATTGTCTAACGTTTCTGACACTCGCGATCGCAATAAAATGACAGCTTTTGTATGCGAAATATGTCATTTGATTGCGATCACGAGTGTCAAAAACATTAGGCTATACGGCCTCTGGTCTTACGAAATAAACTTGGTGAATCATGTTCTGCCGTTTCCGGCTTGCAAAAATATAGTCGCTTACTTACTAAACGTATACTAAAAACTATCATCACTCAAAAATTCACTGACTGAATAAAAACATTTTTTTAATAACCATTGAAAGATAAGGATAAAATTAAATTAAATTTATTTTTATTCTCTTTTTTTTGTAGTATTTTACTTTCCTCAAAGTCGAAATGAAAAGAAGAGTGTCTAACTCGGGTGAAATTACCCATTTCCCCTCGAACTATTGGCGCTCTCACTTCGTTCTAGCGCCAGAAATATCTCGGGTGAAATGGGTCACTTTCCACCCTTGGTTATCAATCTACTACGTGGCCTCTATTTTTTTACGTACTATTTATTTTGAGACAAATACCTAATGCACTGAAAAAACCTATCAAGGCCTATCTAAGCCCCTAGATCCACTGCCGACGATAAGATAACACAAGCTGAACTGAACACGAGACCAATTAAGCACGAGAGAATTAATTAAACAGCCTCATCGATATATATAGTTGTTATTGTATTTAACCCGTGGCTTCGCACGTGTAAACCAGACCTAGTGATTTCACTAAAATCCCCGTGGGGATGCCCGGAAATAACATCGGGAATTTCATTAACGTTTCATAAATCCGCGTCATATACGCGTCTCTAGGTTGGCAACGCATCTGCAATCTCCCTGGTATTGCAGGTGTCTATGGGCGGTGGTTATCTCTCAGCATCAGGAGACCCACTTATTCGTTTGCCATCCAGTCGAATAAAAAAACAAAATATATATAATGTCCGGTGGTCATTCATTAGAAAAAGGTAGATAATGGTTATTATCGCGCCGAGAATGAAGAGAATTGTACCTAGTCTCTCGCTTAACGAACCAAAGAAGCTTTTCAGGAAGCAAAAAACCGGCCAAGAGCGTGTCGGACACGTCCGAAATAAGGTTCCGTAGTCATTACGAAAAAATTAAGTAATATTTCACTGATTTTAAATCACTAAATCGAAAAATCTATACGATACCCCACACTATAAGGTTGGATGAGAAAAAAAAAATCACCCCCACTTTACGTCTATGGGAGGTACTCCAAAAAAAATTTTTTTTTAAATTTTTTATTATACTGTTTTGTCGGCATAGCTTACATATATATTCGTGCAAAATTACAGCTTTCTAGCATTGATAGTCTCTAAGCAATGCCGCAGACGGACAGACGGACAGACATGGCGAAACGGGTTCCGTTTTTGCCATTTTGGCTACGGAACCCTAAAAAGGACAGAGCGTGTGTGCTGTCGCTGTCTCAGATCATGTTTTTTGGTTGTTATGTGAGTGCGACCCTGTAAGTCTTCTGATCATGTTCGATCATGTGATCGAGTACAATGGGGCAATAAGTATTTTATCGCTTTGGGACTCAAATGCAAATGGCCCGATGGCTGCCATGGTGGCGATGCGTTCTGCGAATGCAATTGCAGCACAGTGCACAGAATATACGTGGTAACACTACTCTGTAATACTCATAAAACTTTCAACACAAGGTAGGTAGCGCAGGTGGTAGGACCTTGTGCAAGGTCTGCTCGGATTGCTACCACCATCTTGCTCGCTAATCCTGCCGTGAAGCAGCAGTGCTTGTTTCGGCGTGGAGAGTAAGACAGCCGATGAAATTACTGGCACTTGAGGTATTCCATCTTAGGCCTCTAGGTTGGCAACGCATTTGCAATACCCCTGGTGTCGCAGATGTTTATAGGCGGTGGTGATCTCTTACTACCAGGAGACCCACTTGCTCGTTTTCCTTCCAGACAAATAAAAAAAAACTTCGGGATATGTCGCAAACTTTGGTTCTTCTACCGGGCTTCCTCATTCCATACCCAACTACCGCGTACTTTCGACTTAGGACATGGGCATTTCACGCTTATCTCACTCTGTAGGTTAGCCTCTCGTTACCATTTATAACGCAGCAATTACAATCTGTGTGGTGTGAGGCTCATTAGCAAGCACCCCGTGCCATGGTAGAGGCATCCGTGTCACAGATAGCGAAGAAAGGTTCTGAGTTAGATGGCTGAGGGGTACTAATACTCTTTAGGCTGAGGGCTTCTAAAATGTACGAGTTACTTCATTACTTTATTAACGGTTGACAGGATTCTTGTAGCAATATTAAAATACCAGGGTCTCGGCCCAGCATATAATTTCGTTGCTGTCGGATTTGAGACCCTGGGTCCTTGGGGTCCCGGCGCACAAAATTTAATCAGAGAAATACAAAAGCGCCTGATCGACACTACTGGAGACCAAAGGGCTGGCAGCTATCTCTCTCAACGAATCGCCATCGCCATTCAACGAGAGAATGCTGCCAGCGTCTTGGGCACCATGCCACGGGGGCCTTTTTTAGATTTAATTTAGTAGGTTATTAGTTTTTAAGTTAGGTAGTTAGTTTATAATTAAGTTTTATGTGGTTATTTTATTTTAAATTCATGTATATTTTATTCCAATGATTTTATCATTGCAACGTTCTTATTAATGTTTTAAGAAATGGGCTATGCATTGAACTAGGACCCATTAAGATGCACGTCGCGTGTGCCCGAATGTCCAACGGCCTTTCCCTGGCCCTTTGGTTTAGTGGGTCAGCGCAGGGACTGATGGACGTGAGAACTGACACGTCGACCGTTTTATTAGTACGTTTTCGATTGGATGAGTCAAATGAAATGGGCTTTTGTAAGATATACTACTCTCAAGACAAAGAGCGAGTAGAGTTCTTTTTAGGGTTCCTTAGCCATGATGGTAAAACGGAACCCTTATAGTTTCGCCATGTCTGTCTGTCTGTCTGTCCGTCAGCGGCTTAGCTCAGGGACTGTCAATGCTAGGAAGCTGTACTTTTGCACGAATATAAATGTAAACTATGCCGACAAAATGGTACTTACAATAAAAAATTAAGATTTTTTTTTGTGGTAGGTACATAGTATATAGGGTGATTTTTTTTTCTCATCCAATATTGTAGTGTGGTATATCATTGGATAGGTCTTCCAAAACCATTAGGGGGTTGATACAACGATTTTTCGATTTAGTGATGTATTGCAGGTGTCTATGGGCGGTGGTGATCTCTTACCATCAGGTTGACCCACTTGCTCGTTTGCCATCCAGTGGAATAAAAAAAACGTATCTTGTCTGGGTGTCTGCAGTTCAATTTAGAAACTGAAGTCAAAATTGGTATTAAAGTTATTTTTTTTATGTTCATGGTAAACTGTAGCTAGAGTGTGAATTCAAATTCTCAGCAATTTTTTGTTAACTGTCATCATCATCATCATCATTATCATCAGCCGGTAGACGTCCACTGCTGGACAAAGGCCTCCCCCTTAGAACGCCATAATGAACAACAACTCGCCACTTGCATCCACCGGTTTCCCGCAACTCTCACGATATCGTCAGTCCACCTGGTGGGAGGCCTGCCAACGCTTCGTCTTCCGGTTCGTGGTCAC
Organism: Choristoneura rosaceana; assembly: GCA_037349165.1. Taxonomy (NCBI): domain Eukaryota; kingdom Metazoa; phylum Arthropoda; class Insecta; order Lepidoptera; family Tortricidae; genus Choristoneura; species Choristoneura rosaceana. Next base: position 525,139 of record JAZBNJ010000044.1, read on the forward strand.
CACTCGAGAACTTTTCTCCGCCAACGGTTATCTGTTCTTCGAGCGATGTGGCCCGCCCATTGCCACTTCTATTTGCATATTTGTTAACTGTGATAGTTGCTAACTAGAAGAACAGTAAGTCAATAAAAAGTTTGAACTCCAGTTATTTTTCTGGCACGTTTCCGCTACAGCTACAATAAACTAAAAAGTTTGCGGTAACATCGAGTTAGTTTGACACAGTTTTAGTTGGCGTCCCATCCAACAAAGCCTTTTGCTTCGCTGAAAAACGAAATAACAAATACGAGTATGACATGAATGTGATCGCTTTTAAGCGATAAGACCACGCACTGGGACACTGGGGACATTTAGTTCCAGTTCTTCAAATTCAAAGTCAAAATCTCTTTATTCAATTTAGGCTATGACGAGCACTTATGAACATCAAAAAATATACCACCGGTTCGGAAAAAAACTGTTGAGAAGAATCCGGCAAGAAACTCAACGAGGTATTTTTTTTTAAAAACAGATTCACAATATTTATAAATGATATCTATATACCTATATAAGTAGTGTAGAACCATAGAATAAAACTACTGTACGGCGTGCGCGCGGGCTCGAATACTTTCCCGCTCGCACAGCAACTACCTATCTCGCTCGGCGGCCCGATACACCCGAGCGCCTACGAAGGCTGCGCTCGGAACGAATAAAAGGCGCTGCGCGGACGAGAGTGCATCATTCAGCTAGTGGTCTAGCTTGAGAGACGGCCTCTGCTATCCTCAAGCAAAACCAACAAGTGGGTACGGGGTGAGACGGCCTATGCGGTCCATCCCATAAGCTCACAGTTATATGCCTATGCTTTACCTAGGTTATTTTGGTCTAAAGTAAGCCCTAAACCTGTTTCGTAAGTTTTCTGAATAAACCATCTGAAATTATCTTCCTGGCGCTTCATTCCCCCTACAATCTGGCGCCCAACGTAAATAACGTAAATGACGAGACGTAAATCAAAAGATCTCAAACAAGAAGATAGTCAAGAAGAAACACATCTGATGGCGATTCAATATACTCCAGAACAGTTTGAGGAGCTACTAAGTCGATTTCCCTTAAATTCGACAACAAACAAAACGGATACCAGCAGTTACGCCATTGAAGCAGCTCTAGTGCAGGGGGAGGGAGACAGAGAACATCCTATTGAATATGCTAGTAGGCTACTTACACCAGCTGAACGCAATTGCACAATCACGGAAAAAAGTGGATTTTCTGCCAAACTCGCACCCCGTGAAGATGGTCCATACGTAATCATAAATAAAATGGGAAGGTCAATCTACAAAATTGCTAATGTAAACGAACCTAAGAAACCCATTGGAAAATATCACACATCTGCTATAACTCGATTTACAAAACGAGATGATAAGAATCCAGAGCCTGTCCTACCTATTAGACGACGAGGACGGCCGAAGAAACAGCAACCCCTTCCGATTCCTGGTGCTGGTACTCTTACGGGACGTCAACGAGTACCAGAGGGGGAGAATGTAGAACCATAGAATAAAACTACTGTACGGCGTGCGCGCGGGCTCGAATACTTTCCCGCTCGCACAGCAACTACCTATCTCGCTCGGCGGCCCGATACACCCGAGCGCCTACGAAGGCTGCGCTCGGAACGAATAAAAGGCGCTGCGCGGACGAGAGTGCATCATTCAGCTAGTGGTCTAGCTTGAGAGACGGCCTCTGCTATCCTCAAGCAAAACCAACAAGTGGGTACGGGGTGAGACGGCCTATGCGGTCCATCCCATAAGCTCACAGTTATATGCCTATGCTTTACCTAGGTTATTTTGTCTAAAGTAAGCCCTAAACCTGTTTCGTAAGTTTTCTGAATAAACCATCTGAATTATCTTCCTGGCGCTTCATTCCCCCTACAGTAGTAGTATAGTAGTAGTGTAGTAGTGGTAGTGTAGTAGTGTAGTAGTAGTAGTAGTGTAGTGTAGTGTAGTGTAGTGTAGTAGTATATATATCTATATAAGTGGTTAGAGAACCTGACTACGAAGCTTGAGGTCCCGGGTTCGAATCCCGGCCGGGGCAGATACTTGTATGAATAATACGAATGTTTGTTCTCGGGTCTTGGATGTTTAATATGTATTTAAGTATTTATTTATCTATATAAGTATGTTTATCCGTTGCCTAGTACCCATAATACAAGCTTTGCTTAGTTTGGGACTAGGTCAATTGGTGTCAAGTGTCCCATGATATTTATTTATTTATTATTATTTTATACTATACATTACAAGTATTTCGCAGGGATGGGGGGTTTTTTGAGACTACTCGGGTTACGTCAGTTAGGCGTTAAGGAAAAAGTATCAGTTGATTGAGTATGCAGGTGGTAGGACCTTGTGCAAGGTCCGCCCGGATTGCTAGCACCATCTTGCTCGCTAATCCTGCCGTGAAGCAGCATTGATTGCACTGTTGTGTTTCGGCGCGGAGAGTAAGACAGCCGGTGAAATTGCTGGCACTTGAGGTATTCCAACTTAGGCCTCTAGGTTGACAACGCATCTGCAATACCACTGGTTCATGGGTTGTGTTTGTGATTTAAATGTTATTTATATAAATAAAAATGAATTGTAAAATGTGTTGGTAAGCGTAAAACTCGGGAACGACTGGTCCGATTTCGGTAATTCTTTTTTTGTTGAGTTTGTTACTGTCAGGAGAAGGTTTTTATGGAAGAAAATACAGAAAAAATACAACGGGGGCGAAGCCGCGGGCAACAGCTAGTCTATAATATAAAAATGAATCGCAAAATGTGTTGGTAAGCGCATAACTCGGGAACGACTGGTCCGATTTCGCTAATTCTTTTTTTATTGTGTTTGTTACTGTCAGGAGAAAGTTTTTATGGGAGAAAATACATAAAAAATACAACGGGGGCGAAGCCGCGGGCAACAGCTAGTTGTTTATAAATATGTATGTTAGTCTATAAGGTATTTATTGTATGGGCCTAAGTTGCCCGAAATAAATGATTTTTTTATTATTATGGGCGGTGGTGATCTCTTACCACCAGGAGACCCACTTGGTCGTTTGCCTTCCAGTTGAATAAAAAAAAACGACTACTGGAAAACTTGCAGGATTAGATTACAGACAGACAACGGGAAAGGTGAAACTAAAATAAAAGCTTGGAAAAAGACAAGAAGGCAAAAGGGAAAAGGGGAAGGAAGGGAAGGGGGGGGGGGATTACTAGTCCTTCCTTCTTTCTGTTAAAAGGTTGCCTGGAAGAGATCGCTCTTAAGCGATAAGGCCGCCTATTGCTTACCTTGTAATTTTCTCTGTGTACCTGTTTTTCTGTATCGCTTATTATTTCTGGTGTACAATAAAGAGTATTTGTAATGTATTGTATTGTATTGAAGGCCTAAGGCCAGGACAGCAATCAAATGGTTCAATAGTGCATTAACGACAAGTGATGAAGCGGGAAGCGGAGCCGCGGCGTCGGGTTACAAAGTGGCAAAAGGAAGCCGAGCTCTTTGAATAACCGCAACTACTTAAGCAGTTTGTTTTCTTACGAGACATACATACAGTCGCCAAGACTCGTAATACCGGGTGTGGCCTGTAATATGAGCAAATAATTAAAGCGTAAATCATTCGTCAAACTGAACAACATTAAATTGAAAATACAAACCGAAACATACAGAAAAACCAGAAAAATAAGACCAACACTGGGAATCGAACCCAGGTCCTCGGCATTCCGTGCCGCATGCTATACCGCTACACCACTGCTGGTCAACGGCACAGACACGAATTTCCCTATGCATCACATATATCAGCTTGTTTTTACTTTACTTTGTAACTTAAGCAGCATAGTTACCTAGAGCCATCTATATTGTCTAACTCTCAACGAGAAGCCTTCAATATGGCGCTAGGTAACTGCTTAAGTTACAACGTAAAGTAAAAACAAGCTGAGATATGTGATGCATAGGGAAATTCGTGTCTGTGCCGTTGACCAGCAGTGGTGTAGCGGTATAGCACGCGGCACGGAATGCCGAGGACCTGGGTTCGATTCCCAGTGTTGGTCTTATTTTTCTGGTTTTTCTGTGCATCTATGTTTCGGTTTGTATTTTCAATTTAGGTTTCACGGGATGACCGCAAAAGTAAAAATTTGGAATTGAAATAAAAAAGACAAAAAGATTCCAAAAAACCAATCATGAACAACATTAGTTCAGCGACTTTTAAAAATAATTAGTTTTTAATTTTTATTACACTTTTAAGTTTATTCGAAGAAGATTGTAAAGCAAACTGCTTGATGTTTGTAGCAAGACAGGCGACGTCGTCAGTTGGGTTCTTGGGTGGCGTACATTGATACTAGCAGTTGTTGTTTTTTTTTTAATATAATAATAATGGCTCTGTCCATTGTAGGACAATTTTGCCAGTTTGTGCTGTTGTACAGTAAAAAAATTCTAGAAAACGAAATATGAGAGGTAATAGTGGATGAACGATGACAGCGCAAATCCCATTCTCATTAGATTTTAAAAAATCAGCAGTATTTATTTTGTATGAAAAAATGAATATTCAAAGACACCATTATTTTTAAAATTCGCTGAACTACTTAATGTTGTTTAGGTTTAGTTTGACGAGGACGATCTATGTTTTAATTTTTTGGTCGTATTACAGACCACACCCGGTATATTAAGGAGCCCGATGATTGTTCCAGTCAAATATAGCAAGTAAAATTTCAAACACCTTTAGCATCCTTTAGTGATCGAATGGTCGGATGGACTTCGAATTTGATGAAGGAGGCAACACCTAGTAACATATACCGGGTGTGGCCTGTAACACGGGCAAATAATTAAAACATGGATTATATCCGTCAAACTGACCAACATTAGTCAGCGATTTTCAAAAATAATTCGTTTTTTATTTTTATCCTTCTTTAAAGTTTATTCGAAGAAGCAATGTAAAGCAAAATGTTTAGTATTTTTAGTGTGACAGGCGACGTCAATTGGATTGGGTTTTAGGATGGCATACATTGAATTTAAGATTAAGTTTGTTAGAAAAAAAAAGTTAAGTTTTAATTTTAATTCAGTTGAACCATGATGATCCAATTACCGGTGACCTATAGAACCTCCGTTTTTAGGGTTCCGGAGCCAAAATGGCAAAAACGGAACCCTTATAGTTTCGCCATGTCTGTCTGTCTGTCTGTCTGTCCGTCTGTCTGTCTGTCTGTCTGTCTGTCTGTCTGTCTGTCTGTCTGTCTGTCTGTCTGTCTGTCTGTCTGTCCGTCCGCGACTTTGCTCAGAGACTATCAATGCTAGAAAGCTGTAATTTTGCACGGATATATAGGTAAACTATGCCGACAATATAGTACAACTAAAAATTTAAAAATAATTTTTTTTAGGTTACCTCCCATAGACGTAAAGTGGCGGTGATTTTTTTTTTCTCATCCAACCCTATAGTGTGGGGTATCGTTCGATAGGTATTTTAAAACCATTAGGGGTTTGCTAAAACGATTTTTTGATCCAGTCATTCGTTTGTGAAATATTCAACTTTAAAGTGCAAATTTTCATTAAAATCGAGCGTCCCCCCCCCTCTAAAATCTAAACCGGTGGGTGGAAAAATTTGAAAAAATTCAGGATGGTAGTCAGTATATCAAACTTCCAAGGAAAACTATAACGGTTAAGTTTGCTTGAGAATTATTAGTAGTTTATGAGTAAATAGCAGCGTAAGGTATAAAATATACCTAAACTTGGAAGATTCCGTATAAAATACGAAATCCTTAGAAAAATATTACTTAATTTTTTCCTAATGGCTATGGAACCCTATTTTGGGCGTGTCCGACACGCTCTTGGCCGGTTTTTTAATATTATCCCCGATTCTAGACCATAGACTGTACCTATTTACTAGAACAAAAGGACGCGGAAAACAAACTAATAAAACAAACGAGTATAAAACGTCGGTAACGCCAGTAATCCTCTCGGCCAATCTACCTCATCTCACATTAAACCGCGTTTACTCGCCGATTGACGAATTTACGATTTAGTTTTTACGAGTTCAATTTACGAGCCCCGTCGGGTAAGTGATAATGCACAACCAAGGACGCCGAGATGAGGTGTTTATGGGGACCTTGTTACATATTCTTTATCTAAGATTTCCTATGAATTTACTATAAATAAAGCTTTTGAATCATCCTAAACAGTTTTCAAGCATCTTTGGATCTTTAGCCGTGGTAGATTTGACTTTTGATTATTTAGCCGTTATTGAGATATTGAATTTTGAAGTGACAAAGTCGGGGGTTTCTAAATTTTTGTTGGTTATACCGGGCGTTGATTCAGCGACTTTTAAAAATAATAGAGTCTTTGAATTTTCCCTTTTAAATACAAATTTAATACTGCTATCAATGTACGCCATTCTAGAATACAACTGATGTCACCTGTCACGCTACAAATGCAAACATCAAGCATTTTGCTTTACATTCAAATAAATTTGAAAGTGTAATAAAAATTAAAAAAACAATTATTTTTAAAAGTCGCTGAACTAATGTTGTTCAGTTTGACAAATGATTTATGTTTTAATTGTTTGCTCATATTACAGACTATATGAGATTTGCGCTGTCATCGTTCATCCACCATTACCTTCCATATTTCGTTTTCTAGAATTTTTTTACCGTACAACGGCAAAAACCACTAGACACTGGCAAAATTGTCCCCCAATGGACAGAGCTATATTTTTTTTTTAAAGAAACAACAACAACAAACAATACAGACCACATAGTCAAAATACCATAACGGGACATATGACGCTATTAAAAAAAAAACATTAGCGTGTTAAGTCCCGCTATGGTATTTTGACTATGAGTGGAATCACGAAAGTTTAAAATGTTATAATAGGTACAGACCACACCCGGTAAAATTACTTAATTTGGAGTTAGAGGTAGGTTGAAGAATTTGACAGGTAGAGTTTTTTCGAATTAATAAAAATAATATTTATAGTAAGTATACTAAGGATTACACTTCGAGTTAAGTTATGTTAAGTGAAGTGAACGATAACGTTATGGAACTTTGTTAGCTTTGCGAGTAAGTTATCTTGAGTTTTGATAAGATAAGTGTGAAGTTCTAAGCTCGTAGAGTGGCTAAAGTGGCACAAAAAATGCAACGTTATATATTTTTTTTTTTATTCGACTGGAAGGAAAACGAGCAAGTGGGTCTCCTGGTGGTAAGAGATCACCACCGCCCATAAACATCTGCAATATCAGGGGTATTGCAGATGCGTTACCAATCTAGAGGCCTAAGTTGGAATACCTCAAGTGCCAGTAATTTCACCGGCTGTCTTACTCTCCTTGCCGAAACACAACAGTGCAAGCACTGCTGCTTCACGGCAGGATTAGCGAGCAAGATGGTGGTAGCAATCCGGGCGGACCTTGCACAAGGTCCTACCACTTGTATTAGAATTATAGACTGGAATATTACTAAAGTGGAGCCCGTGTGGTGTCGGGTTAGAATTACACCTCTCCATTTCTTCCGTAGATATAAAAGGCGACTGAGGAAGGTTAAGTACCGTAGGCGACAGGCTAGCAACTTGTCACTATTGAATAGTTTTTGTCAAACTTAAAATTGCTAAAAGTGGCTCCGAAGCGGTAACGTTTCGTGTGCTCTGCCTACCCCATTTGGGAATACAGGCGTGATGTTTGTGTGTGTGTTTTTTATCCAACATTCTGCGAAAGATTGCCGTCGGGTTTCGTACGTTGACGACTGAAGAGTTGAATGGTTAGAGAACAATTTATTGAATTAGCTTGATATCCCGGGTTCTATCCTCAGTCGGGGCAGATATTTGTAATGGTTGTTCTGGAGCATTTTACGGAGTCCGGAGTATTTAATATTAGCACTAGGACCTATTGACCTAGTGACTAGATCGACGAGAATTTATTGGCAGGCAAAATAGATAGATATGACGATTGGCTCATTTAGTTATTTCATTAAAAAAAATCACAAACCTGACACAAATGTCAAAATTTTTTTTTTCAAGAAAAATTTATTCATCATCCCATCATCCCAGCCTATATACGTCCCACTGCTGGGCACAGGCCTCCTCTGAGAGGGCTTCGGCCACAGTTCCCACGTCCCAGTGCGGATTGGAAACTTCACACGCACCATTGAATTGCTTCGCAGGTTTTGTGTAGATTTAGCAAAGCTCGTGATAAATTTCAAATGTAATTCCGCACATGAATTTCGAAAAACTCAGAGGTGCGAGCCGGGGCTTGAACCCACGATCATCTGCTTGAAAGGCGATAGGTCAAACTACTCGGCCACCACAGCTTAAGGGAAACTTATTCTTGTCATCTAAATTTCTAATCGTTTTCATGCCACTAGACTTGTCAAAGAAGTATATTTCGAGCTCCAACACTCATGCTAAGTAGCTGCTCTGCAAAATTTAGCCATACCTGTGTCACCTGTCAGACGCGAGCGTGTTGCGCATGCGCAAACAATGGCATTTGCATACGAATGCGCGCGCTGACGGACGGCGGAGCTTCCGGATTTTTGCTTTCCGTTTAGTGTTGAATATTGTCTGACCGATACAAAATTTCCAGACAAAACTGCAGCTTAGTTTAATACAGAGATTGAAAAATAAATTTTAATAGCATGTCACAATCTGCTGCATTTCACACATGTAGTCAAATAACTTAACGGGACTTATCACGCTATTTAACACAATTATTATTTACCTCGACGTTTCGGCAACATTTCAGTTGCCGTGGTCACGAGTAGACTGAAGTGTAGGGTGTCAAGTCCGCCTAGCAGCGCGAGTTCTTCGAACTGCCCGCACTTGGACTTGTGATAAGTCCCGTTAAGTTATTTGACTATGAGTGAGAATCACGAAAGTTTAAAACGTTATTTCACACATGTGTAGTAGACTTTTTTAAGAGAAGTCTCTTCATTCCATTCTCCATTCTCCTATTCTGCCTGAATAGTTAGATAAGACGCTTCGTGCCTTGACACAATACTAACCTATAGTAGAGCAATCATGTTAACTGGGTTTTCTTTCTCTCTTTACTGTTTCGCATATCCAAGTATCTAATATTCATTCTTTTCATTATTTTTTAGGACATTGAATATTACACGAAATATTAATTAGATCTAACAATATTATGGATTTAACATTTTAGTAATAAAAATTTTAGACAACAATTATAGACCAAATGTGCTTTAGGAAAAAAATAAGTATGCCGTACAATATTTATACCAAAAAATTTTAGGAAAAAAAGTTTTAGACCTTGCAAAGGGTACCCATTTGATTGCGTAGACTTAGAAGTTTTATTTTTCACTGCACGGCAGCAGTTTCAAAATCGGTATCACGAGCTCAAACTTGACCCTTCATTGAGAGTTCTAACGAACATCTGTTGTCTAGACACAATACTTCAATTGACCTACTTTCACTCGGAAGGGAGTCCTCACCTGCCCTTAAAGGGGCTTTTGGGAAGGGTGCAGGTCGTTGACCCCTGCCAGGTCAATGTCCGATACCGTACAATTTAGCACGGCAGATTACATTTGATAAAAGGAACACGTGTTATTTTGTTGATGGAGTTTGCGGTGTATAAAAATAACGCGTACTTAAGCCTCCGAATTATAAAAAGATATACTACAAAAGCTTACTCTAACCTAACTTTATGGTCCTACTTATCAGTCGCGCTAGCATCGCTGGAAGAGTATTCTTAGCTCAATTTTTTTTTTAGAGAGAGTCAGTGAAAGATAGAGACAGATATTTCTTATTTATTTCTTTGACGACCGGATGGCCAAGTGGTTAGAGAACCTGACTACGAAGCCTGAGGTCCCGGGTTCGAATCCCGGCCGGGGCAAATAATTGTATGATGAATACGAATGTTTGTTCTCGGGTCTTGGATGTTTAATATGTATTTAAGTATATATTTTATCTATATAAGTATGTTTATCCGTTGCTTAGTACCCATAACACAAGCTTTGCTAAGCTTACTTTGGGGCTAGGTCAATTGGTGTGAATTGTCCCGTGATATTTATTTTATTTATTTATTTATTTATTGCATTTATAGAGACGTTAATGCCTAAAGTAGAGATAAAAATTTAGGAACAAAAAAATACAAAAATCTGTCACGAAACTAACGCCTTTAAATTAACGCTTGACTAATTTTCGCTACGTTGACGCGTGTAGTTAACGCGTTTAAAATTTATCTTAATACTACTTTGTAGCACTAAAATCACCGCCTGCTTACTTTTTGTTCGTATAAAAAATACACGCGGTACAATCTAGGTTCCCGTCAGCCAAGGCAATAACATTCTCTCGTTAATTTTTGTCAGTGGCATATTGTCATCTTACTGCGATCGCACGGTCCACCAGGCACTGGCTACGCCTGCCCAGTGAGCCGCGGCGAATGCTACGGTGTAGAGTTCATGGCTTTGTAGTACGCGCAGATATTGTTTAAGTACTTACACAACGTCATTGATAGCTTTATTAAATTTAGGCCATAACAAGCACTTATGAGTGTCAAAAAAAACTATCACCGGTTCGGAAAAACCTCTGTTGAGAAGAATACGGCAAGAAACTCAACGAGGTATATTTGTTTGAAACAGATTTACAACATTATTAAATGATATCTATACCTACATCACAAGTTTTTAACACAGTAGGTTTGCTATTTGAAGGGATCGCTAATGCGGATCGGAATTATTTCCAAATATCCCTGTCCATGATAAAATCATTAACTTTATAATACGCCTTAGATATTAATGTCTTCTTGTCTTCGTTTAAGTTATGTACTTTGTTACTTTTTGCGAATAAAATGTATTTTCTTTTCTTTCTTTCTTTCTTCTTTCTTCTTGACAATAACTAGATATGAATTTTGTATCCGTTTCATTTGTAATATTTTTTAGAACTTTATTATAAAAACGTGCAAAGCTCTCATTGCGGGCAGTGTGTTAGGTAACAATTCATCGGGTATTTCACTTATTCCACCATCACTATCATCAGCTGGAATAGGTTCTCTGTTGAACAAATTCAAGGCTTCCCTTCTATAGGTTCATGAAAGACATTCCTCGCAACACCTCTCTTGTGGAAACGGTGCCAAATTTAAGACTCATTATACCTCAATTTTTTTCAACCCTCATAGGATTTTGAATTTTTTCGAAAACTTTACGGTTTATCGTGAAGAAAGCTGCGCATACCTGCCAAGCGATTCAACGGTGACCACACTGGTTCGGAACTACAGCCCATGCCCTCTCGTTCTGAGAGGAGGCCTGTGTCTAGCAGTCTACTTATACAGGTTGGCCCATTTATATCGGTCAGTATGGGAAAATACACAAAAGAAGAAGATGAAGATGAGCTCTGGTTGAGTTCGAAACGCGTCAGTGTGTTGTGGTGGTGGTGATAGATGGGTTTGTGTAATTTGTGTGTGTTCTTACAGTGTGGAGGTGGAGGAACTGCATGAACACGCATAATTTGCATAGACTTAGCTATCTTAAGGTCGCGGGTGAGCAAAGAAATCATTTTAGTTCATTGATATGGACCTCCGCAAAGTAACGCCTGATTCAATAAATCAGTATGGGAAAGTCTGAAACTATATGACATACGAAAATTTATTCTTAGGAACCATGACATCGATTTTACCAGCAAAGAGGTACAAACAACCATAGAGACAATTTTACATGCTAGAATTTGTTGAATATTGTATCGGTGGACACTTCGAACACCTACTAAAACAAATTAAAGTATGTGAAAGCTATGCATTTTATTCATTTTAGACATAATGTTTCATGGAGACATTTACTGCTTAAGACGTACACAATCGATATCTAAATAGAAATAGAGTAAGTTTTTTTTTTTTCAAAACAGCCGGGTTCGATTCCCGAGCTGAGTACAGGTTTTTATTAAATGCATAAATGCAGTTTTTCTTGTTGTTAAAATCGATGTCATGGTTCCTAAGCAGAAGTTTTCGTATGTCGTATAGTTTCAGACTTTCCCATACTGACCGATATAAATGGGCCACCCTGTATAGGCTAGGATAACTCGAAAGCAGTTGTACGGTTTAAGAAACCGTTAAATTCGAAGCGAATCTGACTTCTGTTTAACTATATCCGATTTCTAACCGTTACTGCACCTAGATTGCGTCTGCAACAAAAAGTGCAACGTTTTAAAGTGGTACAATAGTTTTTATGACGCTTTCTAGTACTTAAAACTGTCCACGAACAAATTGACCGTTAGATGACTGGGTTTCATTTAAAATTGAGATTATTTTAGAGACCAGAATTCTGTATGGGTGCTTTTTGTGAAACGTTAGGTAATAAAATCCTCGATGTAATTTTCAGAAATTCTCATGAAAATTGTGTGATATTTTTGTATTTCCTTTTTTTACAATCCATACTAATATTATAAATGCGAAAGTGTGTTTGTATGTTTGTCTGTCTTTCACGCCGTAACAGAGCGACGGATCGACGTGATTTTTGGCATACCTAGAGATAGTTTATGGTCCCGAGAGTGACATGTGCTACTATTTATCCCGAAAAATGGACAGTTCCCGAGGGAACAGCGCGCGATAACCGAATTCCACGCGGGCGGAGCCGCGGGCAAAAGCTAGTAAAGAGTATAAACAAACAAACAAAGTTCATTAACATCCTGAAATTTAATTCAACTAGATCTAAAGCCGAGTGTAGACTTGCAAGAAAACTCGTGCAAGTTGCATTACATTGCGGCCCTCGATGGACCACTACAAACTCGTTGGCTTTACGGTCTCGCAATGTATTGCAACTTGCACGATTTTTCTTGCAAGTCTAAACTCGGTTTAAGGTTTACGCGTGCAAAGCTGGGGCTAAAATCTAGTGTATTTGTACATATATCAGCTATGTTAAATACAAGAGAGCGCTCCGAACAGCCCTCCAAAACACGACATACGAAGATACAGAGATGTTAAAGACTGTTGTGAAATAACGTTTATCATAGATTTATGTATATTAATTACTAAGTCCATATAATAGTCATATCACAAATAGTGCGATTTACTAGTTATAATTGCATTTAATTCCACATTGTGAATAATTAAAAAAAAAAACTATTTTGCCAGTAACACAGGGAATCCTAGTTCACGCACACGTTTTACACCCTGTACGTCCTAGTATATAGGCTACTAGTTCCTGCCCGCGGCGCCGCCCGCGTGGTATTCGGTTATCGCGCTCTGTTCCTTCGGAAACTGCATTTTTCCAGGATAAAAAGTAGCCTATGTCACTCTCGGGCCCATAAACTATCTCTATGCCAAAAATCACGTCGATCCATCGCTCCGTTACGGCGTGAAAGACGGACAAACACACAAACATACAAACACACACACTTTCACATTTATAATATTAGTATGGATTGTATATATTAAAAAATAATTACCGTGTGCAATGTTATATCAATAAAATATTCGAATTTGAATATGATGGATGACACTGAAAGTTTTCATGAAGTACGTAAATTTCCATTGTGTTGCTTACAATTGTAACTGTACCGAATCAAATAAATAACTCGACACTTCTAATCTCTACCACAGTCTATTCAAACAAAACTAGGTTCTGAATGATTCTCAGCGCGTCCGGCCAGCTGGCAAGCCCATGTCCATACAAAGAGCCATTCATGTCCCATACAAATCCATGGGCTTTATGCAAAGGCAGTAAGAACCATGCGACGTTGGCAACAGAGAGTAAATAAGCCCTTGCAAATATTGTTGCTTGAAAAATATAGGGAGTGAAGAGGTTTTTAAACAACGTTATTGAGGTTATATGTATTGGTTTGATTAAACATCTTGTGTCAAGCATTGGAAAAGTAAATAAATGGGTTAAATCGGATCGGCAAGCTCAATGTAGGACGCAATCAGCCAAATAAGTGGTCTATCAATTTTTAAACAAGTTCCTATCAAATGAATAATGTCGCTAAAGTCGAACTTTCAAGTTGATAGACACGTCTTGGCATTGTTTTATGACATGCAAACGATTATCAACTTTAGGGTGGTAGGAGACCACATATTTGGCTGATGGTACGTAAAGTCTTTTTAATTCGATCGTGGTTTTGATTTTTTAGGGTTCCGGAGCCAAAATGGCAAAAACGGAACCCTTATAGTTTCGCCATGTCTGTTTGTCTCTCCGTCTGTCTGTCCGTCCGCGGCTTTGCTCAGGGACTATCAATGCTAGAAAGCTGTAATTTTGCACGGATATATAGGTAAACTATGCCGACAAAATAGTACAATTAAAAATTCAAAAACAACTTTTTGTAGGGTACCTCCCATAGACGTAAAGTGGCGGTGATTTTTTTTTCTCATCCAACCCTATAGTGTGGGGTATCGTTGGATAGGTGTTTTAAAACCATTAGGGGTTTGGCAAAACGATTTTTCGATTCAGTAATGTGTTTGCGAAATATTCAACTTTAAAGTGCAAATTTTCATTAAAACGAGCGTCCCCCCCGTCCATTTTTTCGTATTGCCTACGGAACCCTATTTTGGTCGTGTCCGACACGCTCTTGGCCGGTTTTTTAGCCTATTTTTGTGTCCCGCTGCTGGGCAAAGGCCTCTCCTCTCTTGCTCCACTCCTGCCTATCAAAGGCGAGCTCCCGCCATCCCACATTATAGGCATCTAAGTCGTCCCTCCATCTACTCTTCGGTCTGCCTCTATTACGGTATCCGTCACTTGGGACCCATTCCGTAACAATTTTGGTCCAACGTTCTGGGTTCATTCGACAGACATGTCGAGTCCAGTTAATTCTAAATAATAAATTTAAACACAAACATATACATAATAATCATATAATGAATATACAATAGCGTATCAACAGACTATTAATCAGTGGTGCTTAGATACTGCTCATTAGCACACAATGGAGGAAAAACTCATCGACCTGTGAGACAGGCGAGTGCTTTCACACAATACCGCGGATTAGCAAACGCCTAGACAAAGAACTGGACCTAAATTGGAACGCTATGCACTATGTGATGAAAAAAGTATTTACTTACATCCCCGGATTGCTACCACCACCCAACTACTATTTGGGAACTATGGCCCAAACCCTCTTGTTCTGAGAAGAAGCCTGTGCTCAGCAGTGGGATCTATATAGGCTGGGATGATTGCTACCACCATCTTGTTCGTTAATCCTTCCGTAAGCAGCAGTGTGCGGCGTGTTTCGGCGTGGAGAGTAAGACAGCTGGTGAAATTCCTGGCACTTGAGGTATCCCATCTTAGGCCTCTAGGTTGGCAAAGCATCTGCAATCCCTGGTGTTGCAGATGTTTATGGGCGGTGGTGATCTTTTACCATCAGGAGACCCACTTGATCGTTTGCCATCCAGTCGAATAAAAAAAACAAATGTCCTAAAGGATCCGCGTCGTTCGCCAGACTGACAGTTTGCTGATTTGGAACTCTATCTTTAGAAAAATATACATATTGAACAACTATTTCGTAACATACCTAGCGTACTACTGATAGAGAAATAGAAAGTGTGAGCCCGCATATTTACCAAATGACGACGAAGGTGTATTAGAACACTTTTATATTCTGCCCTGGCCTGGAGTAAGGTCTTGGTATTGAGTAACAGTGTAAAAACACGGCCGTCCACTGTTGTGTTTATTACTTAAAAGAGAAAAAAGCAAACTACCTTAGGTATATACAAATAAAATAATCGAAAACTGACCGAACTGAAAGTGATAGCGATTGTGTAATGTATGGGGTAGCCTATATACCACACTGCCACAATCACCAAATAAGTAAAATAATAGTGTGGTAAATTGTGCCACACTGTTTTATTTTACAAAAAAAATCGCTGTGTATCGCTCATTTCTTCAATATCTATGACAGGATGCTGATAGCGGTTGAGACGCCATGGAATTGGTTTTACGTTTATTGACACAGCTTAATTTTTTTTACGTAATCACCGACTTCAAATAAATCCATAATCCATAATTACATAATTTACATAATTATATTGTAAATGTGAAAGTGTGTTCGTGTGTTTGTCCGTCTTTCACACCTTAACGGAGCGACGGGTCGACGTGATTTTTGCCATAGAGATAGTTTATGGGCCCGAGAGTGACATAGGCTACTTTTTATCTCGGAAAAATGCACAGTGCCCGAGGGAACACCGCGCGATAACCGAATACTACGCGGGTGGAGCCCCGGGCAAAAGCTAGTACATAAATAAATACAGGTTAACATTACCTAATTAAACCATAGGAAGGGTATTAGTTACTGTTTTACAGTCAAGTTTAAACACGTCGATATGGCCACTGCAATTTGCCGAAACGTCGAGGTAACACCTAGGTACCTATTACTCGTTTCGCTGTCTTAAAATCTCGGGTGTTGTAATAGTTATCATAATACTTATCGAGTTGAGTTTAATGACTGTTTTGTTGATCTAGTCTTGGCACTTGCGTGCAGTTAATCTGACCGGGCCATCTGCCTTTAGTTGGAAAACTCCTTAAATACCACGAAAGTTTAAGTAGCTCAGCTCAGGGGTGGGTGACGTATTAAGACTGTGGTTTTACGGCTCAAATTCATAAAATTCAAATAAGAATAAGAATAGTTTATGGGCTGATAAAATAGATACACATACAGAAACACTGAAAATATACACATCCTATTCCTACCAGCCAAAATGGCCGCCACTCAGCTATGTGTCCCAAAAAGATCTGAAGATGATTTCGCAACATAGGTACGCGAAATAAGTTTATTTGTCAAACATAGTTGAAAACAGGTGGATATAAATGACAGGTAATTTTCAGTAACACTGTGTTGCGTCATAAGGCATACAAATAGCCAGTTTCACACGCAGCAGCATGCTTCTTACGAACAATTAACAATTCATAAATTTAGTAAGCCTTTGCAACAAAAAAAATGTGTTTTTTTTATTGTTTTAAATTCTCTTCTTTTAATATTTCTGCAGGAAGTTCGTTAAATATTCTTGGTGCTATCCTGAAGAAACAGCTCGTTGATAATATCCAGCTTTTCTACTATAGTTAATGTTTTAAAAACGAAAGTGATTGTTGTGTAGAGTCAATCAGACGAATTGCGAGTTGGACAAAATATATGTTGGGCGAAATGCATGCTGGACAAAATGAGGATTTAAAAACAAATTGGACGAACTGCGTAATGGATGAACAGCTAATTAATCAGTCTAGGGGCATTTAAGGCAAGCGCTCATCTTACTCGCTTACCAGAGTGATTGTGGGCAAACGAATGTATATTTTTGCGTAAAAAAATGATTGTTTATTTGATAGTTTCGGGCCAAATAAAAATACTCATCTAATCGTGTTGGAATTAAATGTGGAAATAGTTTGAGCCCCTGAGAAGAACGTAAGATTTTTTTCCCGAAAACATTTACAGTTCCCGTGTATGGGTGAAGACCACAAAGTTGCACACCGTTAGAGCTGCGGTAGCAGGTAGTTATAATTTCCATTAACTTTTTCCACTGTGACACGAAAATTAATCATACATTTGTATGAGTTGCGTTAGCTTTAACAGTATGCATCTTTTTGGTCTTCACCTTTATTCGTATTTTTGCTAGCTTAGCATAGCATACTAAACTTTAAAACTAAATCATACCCGTAGTTTGACCTGCGATTCGCGTGTATAAAGGACATTGTCCTAATTAGTTCCTGTTCTTCGAGTGTGAAACCGCCTTAACTGAAGCAGGCACGCGACGTGTGAGTCACACTTTAGCACGACCTACGACGTTACAGATCCAATGAATATGTTTTTCCATCGTATTTTGTCGGGTCAGTTCCATTTATCTTGTTTTCTCAATTCATCATCATCATGTCAGCTGAAAGACGTCCACTGCTGGACATAGGCCTCCCCCAAGGCTCTCCACTCAGACCGGTCTTGTGCTTTTCGCATCCACCGCGATCCCGCGATCTTAGCCAGGTCGTCGCTCCATCTTGTTGGAGGCCTACCGACAGCTCGTCTCCCGGTCCGCGGACGCCATTCGAGAACCTTTTGACCCCATCGGCCATCAGTCCTGCGAGCAATGTGCCTCGCACACTGCCACTTCAGTTAGCTAGGGTTAGTTAGGGTTTTCTCAATTAGATCACTCCCACGATTTACACTCATTTAATTTCCAAGTATATGTCTGTCATGCACTAGCAGATGTTCAGTCCTGCGCTCCAACTTTTGTGTCATCATCATCTCAGCCTATATACGTCCCACTGCTGGGCATAGGCCTCCTCTCAGAATGAGAGGGCTAGGGCCATAGTTCCCACGCGGGCCAAGTGCGGATCGGGAACTTCACATACACCATTAAATTGCTTCGTAGGTTTGTGCAGGTTTCATCACGTTGTTTTCCTTCACCGCAAAACTCGTGGTAAATTTCAAATGTAATTCCGCACATGAATTTTGAAAAACTCAGAGGTGCAAGCCAGGCCTTGAACCCACGACCCTCGGCTTGAGAGGCAATAGGTCAAACCACTAGGCCACCACGGCTTCTCGATCTCGGTTTTTTTGTGTAGGTAAACTGAATTTTACAGTGCATTGGTTTTTCCTGTATTGCTGTAATTATTTATCGATAAATAAATAAATGATCCGATCAAAATTGCTGGAAAGGAGTGAACGAGGAAGACACAAGACCGAGCAAAATAGCGCGTACTGCTGGAAGCCTAACTGTTGGGTGGCAAAAAAGAAAGAAGAAAATGACGAGCTGGTTTATTAGCCATACAACGGGTGTTGAAGTGCCTGTGACAAAATTAATTGGCCCCAAATTAAGTCCGGCGGGTCTTGCCAACAATCAATTGACTGTGAGTGACTCAGTGCTTTAGAATTGTTACGATACTAACTTTTAGAGTTTGATTCTCTTCGGTTTAAATGATGAAAACTGGCCTCGATGTTACGGTCACAAATGAGAACAGATTGTAATAGTTTCTTAATAAATAAAATAACCAACTTAGAATAATTAAAAACCTGGCATTGTCATTTCAAAGTTCAATATCACAAAAATGGCTCAATCGATTCTAATGAAAACAGCTAAGAACCACCGCAAGGGAACTCGCTTTGACGTGTTGAAACCGCATCGAAATGGGTCCATCCGTTTGAGAGCTACGATGTGCAGGACACGATGTCCAGTGCAGGAAATAGAGCACATCATCGCCCACTGCCCACTCACTAAGTACGATGGTCAGCCGGCAGACGAGCCCTCTTGACAACGACGCAATCCAATGGATACAGAATGTAGATATTATATTGTGAATTTGAGCGATTGTATTTAATTGTAATTGTAGATTGTAGTTAATGTTAAGCCATACGAATAAATAAAATAAAATAGAGCTACGATGCACCGGCAGACAGACAAACATTGGCGTCAAGCTCATAACACCTCTTTTTGTGTTGGGGGGTTAAAAAACGGTCTTAGAACGGTCACCCCAAAAGCATAATAGGTAATCTAGCTAATGTCTAACGTTTCTTTCTCTTGTAAATTTTAATTTTTATATGTTTTATGTACAATAAAGAGTTACAATACAATACAATACGATACCTTCTCCGTAAGGGGTCAAAAACTAGATAAGTACGAGTCAGACACGCTTACCAAGGGTTCCATATATATATTTTGTAGTTATCTATGAATATTATGTAGAACTACATAATATTAGCAAAGCCCCTCTGCTAAGCAAGATGTAGCAGTATGGAGTCAAATAATTAATGAATCAATCAAAATAAAACTAAAACAACAAAATAAGTTTAGTACAGTCATCAGCACCAATATCTGATACAACAAGAATAAATGAATGAATGAATGAATGAATTAATGATTTATTTGTATTTATTTTTATTTTGATAACAAGCGTGCATAAATATCTGATACGACTCTATTTCTAGGGCCGGAAGGACGTGTCAGATATTTTGGCACGCTCCTCAGTGGCAGATATTAAAACAATCTAAATCTAATATCGAAGAACAGCTAGGTATGTTTAAAAAAAGTACCGACTGATCTAATTGAGTAATTGGTTATTTTTACTGATAGGTTTGCGTCGATGAAACAATAGCAATTGCTCTAAGGTACTCTTTTAGTATTTAAGTAAAATCTTCGAGGTATCAGTTGTATACTTCTAGAGATATGCAGTTTTATAAAGGTTTCTCTTGTCAGGCGAAATGTCACTACGTCGTATCGAAAGGTCCGTGTGAAGCTACTCACGCTACGAAATATCCCGAAACATGTCAGCTAAACTCGATTTAAGACGTGAGTTATCCGTTACAATATCATTTAATTAATGAACTTGATTGTACATATGATACATAAGTACATAAGTAAGTATATATGTCGGTACATACTTTAATTGTAATCCCATGTTGTTTAAGGAGCAACAAATGGTGTATTTTCTAAAGCAGCTAGCTACGTACCGCTCAAGTGGCGCTGTAAGAAATATTGCTATGACTCAATGCTGTTTGTTCAGAGATTTTCCACATTTTTCCTTGAAAATACAAAGCCTTGGCGGCACACGGAACCGCGGCAATGTCACAAACAATGAAGTGCTATTACACCGTAATGCAAACAAATCACATCGATATAATGCCTTAAACTGCAATAATGTTGGACAAATTAGCACAGATTATATAATAACTAGATGTAGCCCGCGACTCCGTCCGGATTTATTCGTTACTATGCAAGTTTTAACCCCCGACGCAAAAAAGGGGTGTTAAAAGTTTGGCCGCTGTGTGTGGCACCGTAGGTCTTAAACGGGTGGAACGATTTGAATGAGTTTTTTTTAATTGAATGCTAGATCGTTGGATAGGTCCTTCAAAACCATTGGGGGGTTGCTAAAACAATTTTTCGATTTAGTGATATTTTATTTTTGCAAAATATTCAACTTTAAAGTGAATAAATCTAAACCGGTGGGTGGAAAATTTTTAAAACATTCAGGATAGTAAGTATATTAAACTTACAAGGAAAACTATAACGGTTGAGTTTTCTTGAGAATTATTAGTAGTTTAAGAGTAAATAGCAGCCTAAGGTATAAAATATACCTAAACTTGGAATATACGATACACAATACGAAATCCTTAGAATAATATTATTCAATTTTTTCGTAATGGCTGCGGAACCCTATTTCGGGCGTATCCGTCACGCTCTTGGCCGGTTTTTATTCCAAGTAGACGAAGCCGCGGGCATTTAGCTAAGCACTTTGGGCCTGTTTCACCACTTTCGACTAACTACCTACCTTGTCAGATAAAAGTAATGCCGTCTTTGTTTATTCTGACAAAAAAAACAGACGGCATCACCGATGTCCATCACTTAAAGTTAGTCGACAACTGGTGAAGCCTTTAGTCTTCAATAGGTAATATTTACTAGTATGTAAACAGTACGTGTCAACATATACGGGGTGTTAATGAAACGTGATCTTGTAGTTACTACGTAGAGACACTTTAGCTGCCTGTATAAGTTTCGCTACGGAAGTAGAGTTGTAACAATTCAAGATCAAAGTTATCAATCATTCGGGATCGATACGTGGAAGAAAAAGGGTCACCGACGTAGCTGGGCCAATCAACTATTTTACCGACACCTTGGCCGTCTCCTACGTTACCAAAATTGTCTCCGGCGTTACCAAAAAATCGTACTTCCAACAAGATATTTCACGGTTTACTAGGTTGAACTTGCGTAGGATGACATATGTAGGTATTCATGTACACCATCTATTAAATTACAAAAAAAACATGTTTACTTACAAAAATCTGCAATTGTTTGAAAAATTTCGCGGACAGATTAGTGTCGGTAAAAAAGTTGATTGGCCCAGCTAAGCGAATTAGCACGTTGAAGTGGCAATGGGTAGTCCATATAGCACGGAGAGCAGATGGTCGTTGGGGCCGAAAGGTTCTCGAGTGGAGACCGCGGATCGGCAAGCGCAGCGTAGGACGTCCACCAACGAGATGGATGGATCACTTGGTTAAAGTCGCGGGTTCACGGTGGATGCAAGATGCTTCCAACCGAGGCAACTGGAGGTCGATGGGGGAGGCCTATGTCCAACATTGGACGTCCTACGGCTGAGATGATGATGATGTTAGCGTCCTAAATAGAAGGCGTCAAAAGTGGAGTTTCAGTACCAAAGTTCGTTGTCATAAAATGTCGTGTTCGTAGCCTATTAATGTAGTAAAATTTTGTAGCTAGCGTCAGTTTGAGGTGATTTCAGCCGGTCGCTAAGTAGAGGCGTTCGTGCGTGAACGATTTCAAGGGAAAACTAATCGATTTTTTACCGGTGACATTTGACTTTGAGACTATACGTACTACAGTGGAGGCGTGGCGCCGTTATAATGATTTCCACTGGCATGCTTGAGTTACTTATTTGACGCAGTAATTAAAAGTATGGTAGGTAAAGCTTTATGTAAACTAACTGCGATGTGATACATCATCAGAAGACGTAGGTACTTAACTAACGCTTCTCTCACTTCGAGATGCATGTGCACTTAGTGTAAGTTTTCGGTTGCAAAATACGTCTCGATCGTGTTCGCGTTAAAATCTCAATTTGTATAGAAACACGAACAGCGCATCTAGCGGAACGTTTGCAATGTTCATGTTTCCATATAAATTGAGATTTTAACGCGAACGCGATCGAGACGTATTTTGCAACCGAAAACTTACACTAAAGGTACTGTATCACTACCATGAGTTTACAGTGACCGTACCTACTCGATAACGACGGCGTAAATTATTTGTATGGAGAATTGTACCTACAGCGCCTCTACAAATAATTTACGCCGTCGCTATCGAGTACGGTCACTGTAAACTCATGGTAGTGGTACTGATGAAAATGCTCGCTCTTCGCTACTGATTTACTATACTTGTCTTGTACTATTATTTATTAATTCTATTCAAGTCGTAAGTTTAGTTAGTAGCTCTTTTGCCTGGGAGGTTATGGCGTTCCATTTTTTCTCTAATTTTGAACAGTGCCTAGTTTCTTTGATTGATTCCTATCAGGTGGTCTAGTAGATTTTTGCGGAACTATATTATGTGTCCAATAGACATGTATAGTATACGTATTATGAGTGTATACCGAATGGGCCCTGTAACACGAGCAAAAAATTAAACCACAGCTTCCAGTGTTCATCCTAAGCTAACTTAGTTCCACGACTTTTGAAAATAACTTTTATTGTGATGTTTACTATAGTTTAAAGTTTATTTGGACAAGTAATGTATTGCTAAATCAGTCATTTTGTTACGTGACTAGCGATGTCATTGAGGCTATTGGATGCCGTTCATTGAAAATAGCACTTAATTTGTTTGGATTTTTAAAAGTTGCATAAACCCGAACCCCGTTTAATTTTTTACTCCTGTTACAGTTACAGGGTCCACCCGGTATGTTTTACTGGTCGTGTGAGTACCTGTGGAGTGGCAAGATAAATAGGTAATTACGGTATAGGATTATGGTTGTAATATCTATCCTAAAAATCCTAAAAAAAAACATCAAAGTAGGAGGTTTAATAATATGATAGTTTTTGTGTTGGTTAATTTTAATGTGTGTATGTGTGCGTGTGGTAAAATGTGTCTTAGGTACATTCGTTAGTTATTTATTAACTTTATGTACTGATATTTATCGGGATTTACTTTAAGACAGCTGCTAAAAAAAGTCAACACTCTCGCTCCCTACACTGGCCTTGAATTCCGCACCCCTTCAAATATGGAGGTTCAATTATTACATATGAAATACATCTATATTCATACGCAGTCGACATAGTGTGAAATCAAAGTACCTATTTTGTATTTTCAGCATGTATTTAGAAAGGCACTGTAAAATTTAAGATGCTTGCTATGAAAATTTTATTATAGGCTAATTCTCGTCTTATTTCATAATAAAACATACAATGTAATTTATTGAATCAGGCGTTACTTTGCGGAGGTCCATATCAATGAACTAAAAGAATTTCTTACATACAATGTACTTTGTCAGTTTTCAGTAAGAAAGGTAGGAATCCTTACCTATCCTTTGGCATGGTTAGAAATGGGTCAGTAAAAATCTAAAGGTACCTTTTTCTATTTTTTTGTAAAATTGTTTAATATATCAGACAAATGAGTGATCATCTAGATTTTTACCTAGTTCCTAAAAACACAAGATTAAATATAGCATCATAAATGTAGGTAATTTAGAGTTAAAGGAGATTGAATGAACGGTAGTAATACTATTATTTGACTTAGAATATTATAGACAATTTCTTTTAAACACCAATTTGTTACAACTAAATATGTCCCACCTGTTAACGCTAAGCATTAAAACCTTAGTTCCAACAGCTGTGATTGTTTATTCCCAATTAATACATAGCAAAAGACCCAAAAAATCCAATTTCGCATTAGACAATTAAGCTCTATTAACCGATGACATAATTCTTTGATTAAACCCAAAAAAAAGCGCATTAGTCCTCAAAAACACTCACCAAAACACGGGAAGCAATCCAGAAACTTTTCTTTTAATGTTGTAACTGGACGACACACTGACACTTCACTCACACCTTTTGAACCGAACTATAGTTCAAGTGTATAGTTTTCATTCAGTATTTCACTAGACAAGTCTAGTTGTTCGGAGGTCCGAGGAGCGAATGATGTAAACAAAGCGCGTTGACGCGTGCGCTCTGGGTCGCGGCGGACGGCGGATTGCCGATGTCAGACAGTTGCCTAACTGGCGGTTAAGTTGCTGATAAGCTGACAAAGTAGAGCGGGAACGTGGTTAACGATTTAACGTCGGTTTTTCTGGAAACCTAGTGAACTGACCACCAAAACATAATATTATAGAATACCAGTCATTATTGTTCACAAAAAGAATAATGTCTGGTAGTGGAGTAAATAAAGGTAGTGACCCCAACAGTAATTCCTCAGCCCGAAAAAACTTGACATTATGATAAAGTATCAATAAATAAAGAGTATTGTATAAATATCCAAAAAAAAGTATAAAAAAAAAATGCTCCGTTCAAACTTTCTTCACTAGACATACTCATGTAACGTATTGGAACAATATATGAAATATAAAAAAAAATCCCAGCAGAAATGCCAATATTAAAAAAAAATATTTTTTTTTGGCGTGTTTTTAAACCGGAAAATTTCAGATTTATTTCGAGTATCACAAAGTGATACGAATGACTTTTTTGGTAAAATAATTTTGGACTAATATAAACAGATTTGTATTTCGTCACTACTTTGAAAAATCTCGTATTTCAAATCAATACGCGAACAAAATTTAACCTTGACGTAATGGTCATAAAGTGCATTCGGAAAAATTATCCATTTCCAGATACGAGTTTTTTAAAAGTAGTGACGATTTTTAGGTATAAATACCTAACTTAGGTGTTTTATTTTTTATTTTTTATATATTAGTTACGGCTCATACTATACAATAACCAAGCAAAATTTCATCGACTGAGGAATTAATGCTTGGGTCTCCATACAACTTCCTTCATTTACTGCACCATGGTATAGATAGGTCTTCTTGAAGCACTGGCCCTTGTAAGTAGGGGACAGAGAGCAGTAAAAGTATTGGGGGGAGGCCTTTGCTGAGCAGTGCAGTGGGACAAAATAGGCTAACAATAATAATAATGGGTAGAGTCATTCACGATGACGCGTGCCGTGGTTCTTATTACAATGTCGTTAATGGCTAATTTTGACAAAATCACGCGTCTTCGTGGATGGCACTAGGACTAATATTATAAATGCGAAAGAGGGTTTGTATGTTTGTCAGTCTTTCACGCCGTAACGGAGCGACCGATCGAGGTGATTTTTGGCATAGAGATAGTTTATGGTCTCGAGTGACATAAGCTACTTTTTATCCCGTAAAAATGCAGTTCCCGCGGGAACAGCGCGTGATAACCGAATACCACGCGGGTAAAAGCTAGTATAAAATAATCATAAATTTTACTCTCTATTTTATAGATGGGCCTTTATTTTTATACACTGGCAACGCATCTGTAGGTAATCCTCGTCGTGTTGAAGGTGTTCATGGGTGGTGGTGCCAAAGTTAGCATGGCCGACCGCCGCAAAATCTACCGTCTTATAAAATAAAAAATTAAACACAGAAATTCTTCAAATAATGACTTTATTAATTAGCAAATAATACAAAAACCAACGATTAAAGATTTTACGTGTTAGGGTGCGCTTCCATATAAACACAACAAAGACTTTCAGAATCAACCAATCACTGCTGAAATCCAGGCTTTTCGCCACTCTCCCTTTAAATTACGATGTGTTTGGTCGATTTTCCACACCGTTCGCGATGCCTAATGAAATCACACCCTAACCAGTTAATTAGATGTATAATTATATCACAAATTCACAAAAGCTTAAATAATAAAATAATCCAATACAATGAAATTTCATACATAATCAAACCAATTTATTTCGGAAGCAACAAAAACAATAGGGATGTTGACACCACCAATCAACTGACGTACTTTTTATGAGCTGTCAAAACACAATTCTCCCATAGAGTTGCAATGGCAATAGAGAATTATGACGTCATTATCCGATAACTCAATCAACTAACTATTTATTCGTTTTAAAACAACAAAAAATCTAATTTTACAGTAAATCGAAAATTAATCTGATTTTCAGGGCTAAAATGAAGCGTTTTTTTTACTGGAGTCCGTACCTTCGAATTATTTATAATGGCATCAACATTCCTATTATACTTACTATTTGGGAGTTTCTATCCACCGTTGTGCCCTGAGTTTATCTCTTCGATTCCAAAAAAATTTGAAAGGTAGACTCAGTCCATGATTGCGAGCTGGAAAAAACAGGGTCTCCAGATGTGTCCCCAAAATATTGTATGTAAGTGTCCGTTTTGTTACGAATTTTTCTTAGTAATTTTCGTAACAAAACGGACACTTCCTATTTTTGAGTAGAAGAAAACACACAGTTCCTTTAACATTAGTTCTGTTTACTGTCAAAGTAAGACGACCTGGCTAAGATCGCGGGATCGCGGTGGATGGGAAAAGCACAAGACCGGTCTGAGTGGAGAGCCTTGGGGGAGGCCTATGTCCAGCAGTGGACGTCTTTCGGCTGACATGACGATGATGACTGTCAATGTACGACCATACAACTTTAGCTACGGTTATAAGACGTTGTTAAACAACAAGCAAACTGTTTCTACTTTAAAATAAACCACTATAATAGACATATATTAACTAGAAGTCAGTCAAGTTAGCGTCGAGCTTTGCCCGACACGTTTCGGACCAGTCCACGGCCCATCTTCAACTGGGCTATATTATAAGATTTTCAGAATTACTTAAGACTGCATTAAAATCGAGAAATCTAACATAATTCTTATATTACTATTCTTACTTTCTAAGTACCGCTTGCACAAATAGAAAACAAAACCGAGTTAATTAATATACGGTTTAAATAAAATATATCAAGTAATTAATAGTATTACCATGTATTACTAACTTTTTTTTACCCATGGTCGAACTGAAAGCACAGGCTTTTACCAATCCTGATAATTTCATCATGGTCACGAAACTCGAAAGTCGTGTCATGCGGTCTTTCTGACACTTATGCTATTTAATACGAGAGCGAGAGGGACGGTACGATACAAACTTCGAGTTTCGTAGTAGCCCTACAGCGTTTTTTCTTAGGGTCGCGACTCAAATTCGGGTCACAGGCGGTATTAGGACAAATAGCAGGTTATTTTATTATACAATGATGTAAATTTAAGTGACATTTTTAGGATCGCGGATTTCAAATATATTTGACGACTGGATGGCTAAGTGGTTAGAGAACCTGACTACGAAGCTTGAGGTCCCGAGTTCGAATCCCGGCCGGGGCAGATATTTGTATGAATAATACAAATGTTTGTTCTCGGGTCTTGGATGTTTGATATGTCGCATGCTTAGTAATAAACGGGCCTAACTCAAAATTGGCGAAAAATGACTTATTGTACTAAAACGGCTTATATCTGACAGCACTATCGGCTCTCTTTCTTAAACCAGCCTAAATCGGGTATTATAAAGAGATAGTACGACTTGGTGCGTTTTACTTTCAGCAAAATTGCAAATTTAATTTGGTGCTAAAGCAGCTAACTTCAGTCATGTTCCGACTGACTTGCGAGCAAGACGTTGGCTTTCGTGAGCCATTTGGAGATAGATCGTTATTGCAATAAGGAAAACAAGAGTATTTTGAACAACTTTTAAGCAAATAAAAGCATATTTGAATTTACTTCTTTTTAGCACAAAATCAAACGCAAAATGAAGTGATGTAATTCGGATTGCCTCGTTTTATTAAAAAAAATCCTTGAATACTTGTTGTTCTATTAAGACATGCATCATTTATTATTTTTATTATTTCACTACATTTTGGTACATTTAGTAATAAAGTGATTTATCAATGCAATGTTTTTTTTAACGTTAGCAATATTATTACATATATAAAAATAAATTGGTTTAAAAGCAAAAAGCGCAAGTAGACATTATATACAACGTTAGGAATTATAAAAAACATAGTAAACAAAATTAAATCCTACCAAATAATTTAAAGGAAACGAGAAGTGTAAATTACTTAAACTTTAAACTCGATTTGCCAAAATTCACGATTTTTGAGTTAAGACCGTTTATTACTAAGCATGCGATGTATATAAGTATTTATTTATCTATATAAGTATGTTTTTATCCGTTGCCTAGTGTCCATAGTACAAGCTTTGCTTAGTTTGGGACTAGGTCAATTGGTGTCAAGTGTCCCATGATATTTATTTATTTATACTTTGGGTCGCCACTCAAAAAAGCTAAATGACGTTGATCTAGGCTGAACGATTGAGATTGTACATTTTAGATTTCATATTATACCCTCCCAAATTTTATATTTTAGAGCAT
The DNA here is from genome assembly GCA_037349165.1 of Choristoneura rosaceana. NCBI lineage: Eukaryota > Metazoa > Arthropoda > Insecta > Lepidoptera > Tortricidae > Choristoneura > Choristoneura rosaceana. The sequence continues at coordinate 553,888 of JAZBNJ010000044.1, forward strand.
AAAATTCGAGTTGCTAACTATAACCGCCTGTTCCACCACCCATTGATTTTATTTCACAGATAAATGTGATGCGAAATGTAAATATGCTAAAGATTCGTTTGGGAAATAAAACTACCGCGATAAATTTTTTGGGAAATGAAATTTGGCGAAAAATATTTCGCCGAAACGGCAGTACACTTCAATAACGTGCCGACGGGTATAATAGCCTCGTGCGGCCCAATGTGCAATAGAATGTACACAGTAAGTACAAGGGAATCAGGCATCTATGACAATGTTACAAAGTAAAAATTCCTTTGTTTTTCTATTGTTTTGCACCACGACAGTTTGACGGAAGTTTGACTTTATTCTCGAAACAATTACCCCCTTATTCATAAAACTTAACAAGCCTATGTTAACTAACAGATGCTTTGTCCCTTTCTAACAAATACAAATGTCGAAGTGACAGATAAGGACAAACGAATTTTAGCGGCATTTTAACTAAAATAGGTTTGATTGTCGTTTATGAATAAGGGGGTTAGATTCTAATTGCTTTATCATTTTTTTTTCAAAATATTTATATGATGGGCTTCAGGATAGATATACAAGCGGTAACCTTACAGCTAATTCAGTCTGACTTTACATCATCGAATGGTGAGTCTTATGAGCTGGCGCTCGGTAACTCACTGAGAGTTGAGGCTTTCAGTTAGACGGCGCGAGAAACATCGGGAAACAGGTGTCAGTAGGAAGAGGTGGCCTCAAGGGCGTAAGGCAGATTATTTATTCAGAGATGGTATGGTACGGTATCTAAATAGGCCACTCGGTATTTCTCGCTCCATCTAAACGAGGCCTTATGATAGTTTTTCTCGAACTGTTAATAGAATAAAGAAATAGCATAAAGAAAGCCAAACAATAAGTCGGTTTACCTATATCCTAAATAATCCTGATGGTTACATAACAATAAAGAGTTTACATAAAATACATACATACATATTGCTATAAAACCTGTTTTTTTTTTATAAAGGGCCTTGAACCTAAGGTATGGAAAATGTGGTTTCAGTTAAATATCCTCAGAGATTTGATTTTTTACAGCTGTATTTTATGTAATATTATGTAATGTATTTTATGTTTTTAACAAATAAATATTTTTATCTTTTTTTTTAATTTTATTTTTCGATATATTATAGATTTCAAATTCTTGTCTAAAAAACTTAACTCTGAAAGGGACCCCTTTACATTGTTAAGTTTAGTTTTTTAGACACTTTCTTGCAGGACTTTGAATCCTATAACATATCGAAATCTCAGGATATACTGAAACCACATTTGCCATACTTTAACTCCGGGGTCCTTTCATCATTATTATTACTTAAGGTCTGTGAGACATGTTTTATAAAACTAATCTGATTATACGACTGGAACGGTGCGACTGGTTTCGACCTTTCCGAAAGATCTTTATCAAGGGTGAGTTGGCATAATAACTTTACAAAATCACAGCATATAATACAACAAATGCAAGGGGAAATTTTAAACATGACTTAATTTTTCTATTCTCAGTTAATTCTCGACATAATACCTGTACTTTTTTTAGTTAGTAAAATTTTATCAAATTAAATAAAAAAAGCCGTGGTGGCCTAGTGGTTTGACCTATCGCCTCTCAAGCTGAGGGTCGTGGGTTTAAATCCCGGCTCGCACCTCTGAGTTTTTCGAAATTCATGTGCGCAATTTACCACGAGCTTTGCGGTGAAGGAAAACATCGTGAGGGAACCTGCACAAACCTGCGAAGCAATTCAATGGTGCGTGTGAAGTTCCCAATCCGCACTGGGCCCGCGTGGGAACTATGGCCCAAGCCCTCTCATTCCGAGAGGAGGCCTGTGCCCAGCAGTGGGACGTATATAGGCTGAGATGAATGATGAAATAAAAAAAGCCTAATTAAAACAATGACAGCTACTTGAAAGAGGACATATCGATAGATGGCGTTAGTATCGTGAGGTCCGTTTGACGATACGGTCTTGCTCGCAATGTGGATCTTTGTGAGCTTGTGAATCTGTTTAAAAAATATATATCTCGTTGAAAATGGCACGGCTGATGATGACGATTATACTACCGAGTAGTAACTGAGCTGATTTGAGCCACATTTAAGGATCCAACTTCAATATAGTGCAAACATGTCTTTGGAGCATATTTCATTGTAAAACGGTCTCTATTACAAACAGAATTAGGTTTCACTCAGTCTACGCTTCGCTGGCGTCCTCCTGCGCAGTCTGGAAGCACTCGTAGCCGAACTTGACGAGGTACCGGAAGCGCGAGTCGGAGACCAGCTCGGCCAGCTCGCGCGCCGTCAGGATGTCCTCGGCGGGAGGCAGCAGTAACTCCAGGTCGCCTCCTGCGGGGGGGATACGAGTCAAAGTCAAAGTCAAAATCTCTATTCAATTTAGGCTACAATGAGCACTTATGAACGTCAAAAAATTTACCACCGGTTCGGAAAAAACCTCCGTTGAGAAGAATCCGGCAAGAAACTCAACGAGGTTTTTTTTTTTTTTTAAACAGATTCACAAAATTTATAAATGATATCTATATACTATTATTTAACACAATTTTATTTTTAACACAGTAGGTTCGCAATTTGAAAGGATCGTTAATGCGGATCGGAATTATTTCCAAACATCCCTGTCCATGATATAATCATTAACTTTATAATAAACCTTAGACATTAACGTCTTCTTGACAGTAGATTTAAATTTTGTATCCATGGAGTTAACATGGAATATGGTTTTGTGGCGAATGGTTGTGTTGCTTTGAAGATGAGCTTTTTTTATTCGACTGGATGGCAAACGAGTAAGTGGATCTCCTGATGGTAAGAGCTCACCACCGCCCATAAACATCTGCAACACCAGGGGTATTACAGTTGCGTTGCCAACCTAGAGGCCTAAGTCTTCGTTGTACTATGTGTTGTGGTAATAAATGATATTCTTATTCTTATTCTAAGGTGGGATACCTCAAGTGCTAGTAATTTGACCGGCTGTCTTACTCTCCGCGCCGAAACACACGTGAAGCAGCAGCGTTTGCACTGTAAACACTGCTACTTCACGACAAGATTAGCGAGCAAGATGGTGGTAGCAATTCGGGCGGACCTTGTACAAGGTCCTATCACCTTCGTGTCTACACAAATCTCTCGCTCTACTAAACTGAGCCTTTAGGCCCATTGTTTTCACCGGACAACGGACGGTTTTTTTGCCGTACTTATGGTGTTGTATGGCTTACATCCTATTGTATACCTAACCTTGCCGTCACTTTATTTTTGAAATAATCATGTATGTTATGGAGAACATATGTGATTTTCCCACTAACGTCGATAAGCCAAAGTCTAGAAACACAGGGAAGCAAAGTTCCATTTTTTATTTATTATTATTTACAGCCTGGCTAAAACCAAAAAGTTGTTTCTGGGAAATTGCATACGTTTTTATAATAAAATTCCAAAAAATATTACAAATGAAATGGATTAACGGATACAAAATTCAGATCTATTGTCAAGAAAACATTAATATCTAAGGCGTATTATGAGGTTATTAATTATATCATGGACAGGGATATTTGGAAATAATTCCGATCCGCATTGGCGATCCCTTCAAATAGCGAACCTACTTTGTTAAAAATAAAGTTGTGTTAAATACTTGTGATGTATATATTTTAAATCTGTTTCAAACAAATACCTCTTTGAATTTCTTGTCGGATTCTTTTCAACAGAGATTTTTCCGAACCGGTGGTAGATTTTTATTTGACATTCATAAGTGCTTGTTATAAGCCTAAATTGAATAAAGATATCTATATAAAGATATCAGCGGAAACTTTTCCGGCGACTTAGCCGTACAATACCACAAGTCCGGCAAAAAAAAAGTTGTCCCGAATCTAAGTGTTTATATTATAAGTTTTTTGTACTGCTTTATGGCGTGCAATAAATAATATTTGTATTGTATTGTATTGTTGTCCGGTGAAATAACGGACGTCTACAAGCCTTAGGGCCGATTTTTCAATCCTCAGTTAAACAGTCAGTTAGTATTTATTCGACAGATAGCAAAGAATTGAATTTTTCCATCGTCAGTTAGGGTTTATTCGACAAATAAGTCGACTACCTGAGGAATAACTTTAACTGTCCCTTCGAGGGCCAGATAACCCTTTATTCGTCCGATAGTTACATTTGAAAATAGATGGTGAACAGATGTACGTTTGCATTTTGGTCAGTTCTTTGTTCATATTTCGTATGTTATAAAGTAAAAGTGTAATTAATATGGATATTATTAGCTATTGACAAAGAGGCTATAAAATATACCATCAGGAGACCCACTTGCTCGTTTGCCATCCAGTCGAATAAAAAAAAATGAATTTATAAATCCATCTAGAAAAAGAAGAATTGTCAGATTCAGGCCTGATTACTGACCATGTGTGTGGGTTTCATTTTGTCACGGCATTGCTTGTTTTCGGCTATTAATTTACATTTGCCGACTAACCTCAAGAGCAATCAAATTTCAGAAATATTAAAATTAGCTCCACGTTATATTTTTTTAATCCATTGTTAATTAAAAATCATAATACATATAGTATTACAAAACTATAGTTTTTTGCGAAAAAATCCCACAAGCTTGTAACTAACAGTCATAAGTATCACGAAACACCATGCACCAATAACCTCAAATTTTAACTGACCGTAACATTTTTACCTACCTGAGAGACAATGAAATAGTCTATCCTGCTCTAACATTTACTTATGCCATATGTTTGTCTCACCTCCCTGAAGTTAGCGTCGAATAAACAGTCGAATAGTTATTCATGAGATAGATGGCGATTGAAAAATCGACAGCCAGTTAACAGACTGATTAACTATGGAATAACTTTATTGGTCTGTTAACTATTCGACCGTTTATCTGAGCATTGAAAAATCGGCCCTTAGAGAAACGCAGTTACCCATAACGTGCACGAGATGCATGAGACGGAAGAACATCTTGTCCTGCAGCTCGGCGGCCGGCGCCGCGATGTTGCAGTCCTCCCACGACGAGCGGCGGATGCACGCGCACCACACCTACCACACAATAACACATTTTAACGTCACAATCGTAGCACCATTGTCAAAGTGTCACAATCATAACACCACTGCCAAAGTGCCACCTTGTGCCGTACGGAAAATAAGCCCGGACAGGGTTACAGCCAAGGGGCAATGCGGAATGTCTGAATAAAACTGAAAGTAGCTGTTGCTACACTGAAAATACATAAATATTGTCTGGAGGCGTGCTCTGAATAATTAGGGCTCTATCTAAAGGATATAAATTAAAAATGTTAGTATGTAAACACAATCTTTATTACTCTTTCGACTCTATACAGCGTAAAGTTATATAAATATGTGAAACCACTTGTAGTAGATTACCAGACAATTTACATAAATAGTTTTAGCTCAGCCGCAAGCGGGTGTGATGCAGAAGGCGGTTCTTATATTCTAGTTTCACAATTTATTTAAGCCTAATGGTGTTAGTCCCTAAGGAAATCAAAAATTTGCCATCAATTTCAATTTTCAACTACTGAATTTAAATCATAATTTTCCTAATTAATATACATGAATGTTTTACAGACCTGGCCAGAAGCTACCTCCCTATGACACCAGTCCGGCAGCCGGAGGATGACCACAGTGTGAGACAAACGCGATGCTCTGGGGCGTCGTCTCTATGCGCTGACCCTGGTGCTGGCCGCACGGGTCCCACAGGATGCAGAACAGTCTTGTGGTCTCAGCAACGGAAGAAAAGACGTGGCAAAAGCAGGTGCAGAAGGCACAGCCAAGGCAATGATGCAACCGAAAAATGGCTAGTTCTCAGAACACAGAAATGAAAACCTAGCCCGGAAATTAGAGTTTATCTAAACCTTAAGCTCTCAACTGGAGGTGCAAGATATAAGGTCTAAACCCAAATGATGTGCATCATCATGCCACAAAATTAATTTAGAAAATTCTAAATGGAATTCTAATGAAACTCTTAATTTTAACTGAAGAATCAATGTAAATATTAAATGAAAATATTAAACGAAAACCCTAACCGGCTGGAAGGAAGAAGAAATTGCTTCGATTAGATACTTGCAAAAGGGCAAAAGCATGTGGCAAAGAGGTTAAGTGATCTGAATGATTCTTACCGGAGTAAATCAACTGAAGCCCAGGATTAACTCGACGCTGGTCTTCCCACCCTCAGCCGCATGCAAGGAATTGTTTGCTGAAATTAACCACAGGGATGAGAATAATGCCGCATGAACTACACTGAATCTAACCAATATTTCAGTAACCAAATTTACTTACAATTCACTTGCTGCACAAAAATAAAATTTAAATGGACTGCGTTTGTGCCATAGAGGCCACTAAAATTCGGAACGGGGGCTGTCACCCTCGTCTCTTCTTCGATGGAAAATGATCTAGCTCTCACGCATGATGGAGGCCTAAGTCAAGAGGAATGGAGGCTCCAGTACAGCCCTCCTCAAAGCCTGTATGAACATCGCTTGGACTATGAAAAGCCCCTAAGAAATTCCCCCGAATCCCACCAATTGTGGGGAAAACATTTACTATGCCAAATTATGACTAGATGTTATTAGCCTTCGATTCTGCATCAAATCCTGATGAATGTAAATTAAATAAATGTTATTGCACAAATAAATAAATAAGTTCTATTTCCCCCGAAATCCGATAAAAATCCCTGAACTGACATCCCTACAAAATTGTTTACTTAAATGCTCCAATCAGAGATGACCCCGTCAACACAATCCTTCTTCCAGTTACCAGCTGGAAAAAATATATTGAAATAATTGCCAGATTAATCTAATCTCGGGCAGTTCGAGTCATGGAAGAAAACACAACGTTACAAAAGTGTTACAATCGTAGCATTACGCCGTTTTGTCACCAAATTAGATTTAAATAGTATTCATTATAAATATGTATGTTAGTCTGTAAGGTATTTATTGTATGGGCCTAAGTTGCTCGAAATAAATAAATTTATTATTATTACTGTCAAAGCGTCACAATTGTAGCGGCACTGCCAATGTGTCACAATCGTAGCATCACTGCCAACGTGTCACAATCGTAGCATCACTGCCAACGTGTCACAATCGTAGCATCACTGCCAACGTGTCACAATCGTAGCCTCACTGTCAAAGTGTCACAATCGCAGCATCACTGCCGACGTGTCACAATCGTAGCATCACTGACAACGTGTCACAATCGTAGCATCACTGCCAACGTGTCACAGTCGTAGCACCACTGCCAACGTGTCACAATCGTAGCATCACTGCCAACGTGTCACAATCGTAGCGTCACTGTCAACGTGTCACAACCGTAGAACCACTGTCAAAGTGTCACAACCGTAGGATCACAGTCAAAGTGTCTCAATCGTAGCACCGCTGTCAAAGTGTCACAGTCGTAGCACCACTGTCATAGTGTCACAATCGTAGCATCACTGCCAAAGTGTCACAATTGTAGCACCACAGTCAAAGTGTCACAATCGTAGCATCACTGCCAAAGTGTCAGAATTGTAGCACCACAGTCAAAGTGTCACAATCGTAGCATCACTGCCAAAGTGTCAGAATTGTAGCACCACAGTCAAAGTGTCACAATCGTAGCATCACTGCCAACGTGTCACAATCGTAGCGTCACTGTCAACGTGTCACAACTGTAGGATCACAGTCAAAGTGTCTCAATCGTAGCACCGCTGTCAAAGTGTCACAATCGTAGCACCACTGTCATAGTGTCACAATCGTAGCATCACTGCCAAAGTGTCACAATTGTAGCACCACAGTCAAAGTGTCACAATCGCAGCATCACTGCCAAAGTGTCACAATCGTAGCATCACTGCCAACGTGTCACAATCGTAGCACCACTGTCAAGCACTATCAAGCACTGACAAGCAAGATCGTAAAGTCAACCTATCTAGTGATATCATCGTGTCAGCCAAGACGTCCACTGCTGGACATAGGCCTCCCCCGAGGCTCTCCGCTCAGACCAGTCTTGTGCTATAGCCCTCAAAAAAGCCATCCCACTCACCCTGAGCCTCAAGTCGTCGCGTCGCTCCATATCAGCCACAAAGTCCGTCAGATCCAAAGCTTTCTTGTAGTCGTACTCAGTTAACGCATCGCTCTCGGACTCTATGTACATCTGGAACAAGACAACGCGTTAAAATAAACTCCCTTGCAAAAAACGGGCACCTATGGTTTTTCAGATTTTTAGAATAGAATAGAATAGAAATATTTTTATTCAGGCTTCGCACAATATGCGAAGGCACGAAACGGTCGCAGCTCAGCATAGTGTTGGCCGTGTAGGCCAACGTTGGTCTTCCGCTGCGACCGCTTGGCTTTTTTTGAAGCTTAGAAAGTAAGATCATGTATAAAATGCCCGTTTTTTTGCAAGGGGGTTTAGTTTTATTTTGACGTGTTTTAATTTTGAAGTGTAAGTTTTCATTAAAATCGAGCGCCCCCCCCCCCCCCCTCCCTTTAAAAATTAAACCGATGGTTGGAAAAATTCAGGATTGTAGTAAGTATATCGAACTTACGAGGAAAACTATAGCGGTTCAGTTTTCTTGAGAATTATTAGTAGTTTAAGCCTAAGGAATAAAATATACATAAACTTGGAATATTCCTTACAAAATACGAAATCCTTAGAAAAATATGACTACATTTTTTCGTAATGGCTACGGGACCCTATCTCGGGCGTGTCCGACACGCTCTTGGCCGATTTTTTTAGACGATTCTCTTTTTTTATCAAATTAATAGTCTGTTTGTTCTTAACAATGAATCTATGTTCATGATAATGGTATCTACTGGAGACTGTAACACAGTGAAAACTACAGTCTCCAGGGTTCATATTGTAATTATACATGTGTTTTGGACAATAAACATTTATTATTATTTTTCATCTCTCCTGTTCGGAAAGTTTAATTTTCATGGGTAGATAGCCGGGTAGAAAATTGCGTTTTCTCCTCTAGGGTGGAAAGTAATTTTTTTTTAATTTTTCGGCTAGCCACGACATCGAAGATAATTGAGTTACGTCAATGACATTTTTTTTTCACGTTTCGGCATGGCCATCTAGATGTACGTCGTGACCAACTCGATTTTTTTTATAGTCGGCCATAGCATGAGGCCAGTCGAAAAGGTACCATTGGAGGTTGGATAGGTATAAGTAAATAAATAGTAGATTGATAACCAAGGGTGGAAAGTGACCCATTTCACCGAGATATTTCTGGCGCTCGAACGAAGTGAGAGCGCCAATAGTTCGAGGGGAAATGGGTTATTTCACCCGAGTTAGACACTCTACTTTTCATTTCGACTGTGAGGAAACTAAAATACTACAAAAAAACGAGAATAATAATAAATTGAATTTGCGTAAACCTATCCAACCTTCAGCGGTACCTTTTCGACTGGCCACTTGCCATGGGCGACTATAAAAAAAAATCGAGTTGGTCACGACGTGCTTCTAGATGGCCATGCCGAAACGTGAAAAAAAAAAACTCATTGACGTAACTCAATTATCTTCTATGTCGTGGCTAGTATAAATAAATGTACAAAATTATATAAGTTATAATTACGATATAAATTAATAAGATATAAATAAATTAAATTTATTTATATCCAACCTCCAACCTTTTCATACATTACTTTACTCTTTGCATACTGGCCACTTGCCGCGGCCGAATAGACTGTAATGGAGTTGGCCACGACATGACCAAAGAGCTTATAATTATACAAAACTGGAGTTTGCACGCCGAACCAAGAAGTTTGACTTTTATTACGGATATTCGGCGTTCAACCTCCAGTGTTGTATATAATGTTCTTGGTCACGACTTACATCTAGATGGCCATGCCGAAACGTGAAAAAAAAGCCTATCATGGCATTATGGCGGGCAGCAGAATAGAGGAAAAATTTTAAATGTTGATATTTTGTAATTTTGAAAAAAATAGACCAATTGTAGAATGTTTTTAATGTGAACCTATTAAGATCGTAATAAACATGTCGTTTAATGTATAGCTGAATTTAGATTACTGAAAAGCTTTTATTTTAATAATATGACGTAACTCAATTAACTTCGATGTCGTGGCTAGTCGAAAAATTTAAAAAAATTTACTTTCCACCCTAGAGGAGAAAACGCAATTTTCCACCCGTCTATCTACCCATGAAAATTAAACTTTCCGAACAGGAGAGATGAAAATTTATTATTATTCTCGTTTTTTTGTAGTGTTTTAGTTTCCTCACAGTCGAAATGAACTAATATCTCGGGTGAAATGGGTCACTTTCCACCCTTGGTTATCAATCTACTAATTGTTAATTCCAATTAATCAACTGTGGTTTTGGTGGATGTATGAAATCATACTTTAAGGAAGTGACTTGAGCTATTGTGATAGTAAGGAGCTGTTCTGTCACCTGCACCAGTTCTTCAGCAGGTAGCACGCGGCAGTCCTCAGTGTCCAAACCGTGCATCAGCTTGATGTCTCTTGGGAGCGCGGCGTGCTGCTCGGCCAGCGACAGGCAACTCTCCACCTTATTCCACAGCTCCGACGGGTGACACTCGTCTGACGCCAGCAGGCACAGCTTCGCTAAGGACGCCGTCGTCTGGAAACAGTTTGAAAATGTTATTCTAAGTGGATCGCGAAGGCGTTTAAGAGCCAAACAACTATTTTACCGACACTTTGGGCGTTTCCTGGGTTACCAAAAAATCGTATTTCCAACAAGATATTTCACGGTTTAGAATGGCACCGTCGATTAAATTACAGAAAAAACATGTTTGCTTACGAAAATCTGCAATTGTTTGAAAAATGTAGCGGACAGATTAGTGTCGGTAAAAAAGTCGATTGGCCCTTAAACGTTATTTAGTATAAGAGCTTCCGGAAATATTGATATTTCCAAGAGAAATACATTGCCAAATCCTTGAAAAAAGTCGTCTTTGATTAAATGGAAATCAAAATAATACTCACACACATACTCAAGTATTGTGTTTATAATACAACAGTTGTAATGGTGATTTTCCACCGGTGACACGAGACGATATGAGAATTGAAATTTGTATGTATTGCCGCGAGTCGCTGCGAGTCCTCACGGGCGCCGACATACAAATTTCAATTCTCGCGTCCCTCGTCTCGTCTCAGCTCGCCGGTGGCAAATCGCCTTATAATTTTTTAATACACGCGCCCAGCTGGTGCAGCGCGGCGGGGCGGGGCGGTCACAGTGACACACACACACTCACGGCCATCCTCTGCACGGAGCGGCTCTCCCCGGCGGCCAGCGCGGCCAGCAGCCCGGCGGCCAGCTGGTGCAGCGCGGCGGGGCGGGGCGGTCACAGTGACACACACACACTCACGGCCATCCTCTGCACGGAGCGGCTCTCCCCGGCGGCCAGCGCGGCCAGCAGCCCGGCGGCGCGGCCCCGCGCGCCCAGCTGGTGCAGCGCGGCGGCGGGCCGGCGGGACTCAGCCCGCGCCAGCCAGCTCCTCAGCCGCGCCGGGTAGCGCGCGCCCACGTCCCGCACGAGCCGCGCCGTGCCCGCGCCGCCGCTGTCCATCAGGTAGGCGAACGCTATCTCCGCTATGCCCTGATGAATGAACATTGTACAATGAGAGCATAAAACGAGCTATTTTACCCGAGACGGAACGGCGTGGGTGGATAGACATGTCGAGAGGAAAATGGGTTTAATGGAGTTTTACACATTGCTTTTCGCTTCGATTGCGAAGAAATGAATTAATAGCAACAATGGAAACAATTGTTCACTTATTATACACCTTCTATTTTTGTAAATAAGACTAATTTTGTATGGAGAGTGGGCCAAATATTGTGCCGCTGAGTATATAGTTATTTGTGTCACAAGGGAGCAAAATGTTGTATTTACGGCAAGGGCGTACATTGAATCCAGAATGTAGCGAAGGATTCTACAGCAGAATCTTGAACGTAATAAGGGATTCAATTGTTAACGCGCAAGTTGAAAATAATTTTGCTCCCGAATGGCTCATAAAACTTTTCACACCGAGTATTAAGAAAATTGAAAAAAAAAAATCTAAATATTATTAAAGAACAACCATCATAGAAAATAGCGTGGCTTTACAATCATCAACTTCAAAAAATAGCATTTGCAATAAAACACTTAGGAAAGCCTCAAACAGAAAAGTAGCACTTTGCTCCCTCTCTACAGAAAGAAAAAGTTACTTTTCTGGACTGTAAAAAACAAATACCGACCTCGCCGGAGTACTTGTCGATGTAGGAGTAGAGTCGGTCCATGTCGTCTCGCTGCACGCACATCTCGACCAGCAGCTCGAAGTCTTTGAACTTCTCCGCGAGCACGGCCGCGCGCTCCGTCTGGCCCGCGTCGACTGGAACAAACGTGACGTCAGCGTAAACGGACAAGTGCGATAGTGTTCCAAGATCCCATAGAGGTTATGGGAACGGAAGCAATACCATGCCCTCGGTCATACCATGCCTCGCCAACCAGAGCTCATCTTCAGAGTAACACAACCGTACACCATGCTACCAGCTGTTAGACTCTAATAACTAATCTAACAACTGGTTGCATGGTGTACGGTTGTGTTACTCTGAAGATGAGCTCTGGTTGAAATCGAAACGAGTCAGTGTGATGTGGCTGTGGTGATAGATCGGTTTGTGTAATTTGTGTGTTCTTACAGTGTGGGGTGAAGGAACTGCATGAACACGCTGTCTTCGCGGACATAAAGGAGCCTCAGTGAAACTCAAAATTCTTGAAAGAATGCTTTACTCAAAAATTACTAATATTTAACAGAGTATGTGCTAATCGTGCGAAGGTTATTGAAAGTCTGTTTTTAAAGACACGGTGGGCGTATAAGCTCGCGGCACAAGCAAACGCCTATTAAAGTTCACGAGCAATGTTTCCACATAGTGTGTAATTTCGGAAGTCCACTTAGAAGGCTTCGGCACGAGCCTGAACACACGCATATTTTGCATAAGCTTAGCTATCGTAAGGTCGCGGGTGAGCAAGGAATAGTAGATTGATAACCAAGGGTGGAAAGTGACCCATTTCATCCGAGAAGTGAGAGCGCCAATAGTTCGAGGGGAAATGGGTTATTTCACCCGAGTTAGACACTCTACTTTTCATTTCGACTGTGAGGAAACTAAAATACTACAAAAAAACGAGAAAAATAATAAATTGAATTTACTTATACCTATCCAACCTCCAACGGTACCTTTTCGACTGGCCACTTGCCATGGCCGACTATAAAAAAAATCGAGTTGGTCACGATGTGCATCTAGATGGCCATGCCGAAACGTGAAAAAAAATGTCATTGACGTAACTTATTATCTTCGATGTCGTGGCTAGCCGAAAAATTAAAAAAAAATTACTTTCCACCCTAGAGGAGAAAACGCAATTTTCCACCCGGCTATCTACCCATGAAAATTAAACTTTCCGAACAGGAGAGATGAAAATTCTTTTAGTTCAACGCGTATTGTGTAGGGCGTGGCCGCCCTGTGGCAGTACTGTACTTACTATACGGCTGTATGACGTCGCGGCGCGTCTTATCCGCGATATGCCGCGTGTGCGCGTTCATTTGCAAGGGCTCAGCTTCCGTGAGGACGAGGTCGGCGAGGGCGGCCGCCGCCGCGAACAGCGCCGCGCGCAGCGACTCGTCCGGGCAGTTCGCGCCGTGCACACTGGAACGGAGCGGGGGTGGATAAATAGTAGATTGTTCGACGAGGGACTAAAGCAAGCCATAACAAGCGAGGGTGGGTATAGTTCGAGCGGTATTATGATTGTTTAGTCTCACTTTAAACACTCTTCTTTTCACTTTGAATACGAGGAAAAAAAAAAACAATGTTTTGTTCAAAATTACAATATTACTTTTTAAAAACGTACGCTCGACTGATAAATAGGTCATCTGTTCAAAAATCAAGCAGCAAAAAAAATATTGAGCGGTTTTTCTTTTATTGTTTATGAAGTGACGCTTTAAGAGCTTGCATATTTAGTTTTAAAATTCAAAACTTTTTTAAAACTAATTGGATTATGCATAATAAAATTAACTAATCCTTAATACAATTGAATAAATTCATATTCGAATTCATTAATTGTATTTCACAAAATCAAATAGTTTTTTTTTATATTTTCGCAGTTATCATTTCCACGCATAGAAATCCCCCATTCACAAACACAGTATCAACTGTTTGGGGATTTCCAACGTTAAAAAAATACTTTAATCCCTAGGGAATAAAAAGGAACTTTAGTCCCGATATGCAGAGACTAAAGTAACATTTCAAGATCCAGCATAACGATAAGATACTAACGCGACGGCGCGGTGATGGAACGCCAGCAGGGCGGGAAGCAGCGCGCGCGCGGCGAGCGGCGGCGGCGCCCGCCCGCCCCACACCACGCGTACTGACTGCATCTCGCTCACCACGCTCTGTCGACGAAACAAGCCTTTAACCCTTTCGTTCCGGCAAAGCCATACACAAAATCTACCCAGTTTTCCATATTCATATCATCATCATCATCATGTCAGCCGAAAGACGTCCACTGCTGGACATAGGCCTCCCCCAAGGCTCTCCACTCAGACCGGTCTTGTGCTTTCCGCATCCACCGCGATCCCGCGATCTTAAGCAGGTCGTCGCTCCATCTTGTTGGAGGCCTACCGACAGCTCGTCATTACATATTCATACATGTAATGTCAATTTTTTTAAGACGAGTTTACTCGTCTACCGGATATCAGAGCACATCGCACAAGACGAGTAAACTCGTCATCCAGAACGAAAGGGTAAGAGCGTTTATACCTGCTGAGCTGACAACGTTGCATTTTTCTTAGTTTTTCTCTGTTATTCAATAAAAATTGGATGAAAATTAACAATGTGGTCTGATAGAACTCTTCTTAATATATATAAGTTAATGTGTCTACTCCAATAATTATTCGTGACAGACTTTTATATTCTTTAAAAACGAACGAATTTTTATGACCGGTTTTTAAAGAAAATAAAAATCTATCATGAATAATATTGGAGTTTTTCTATTACAAATATACAATTTTACTCGCAAATGTGACACCAACAAACTGTCTCACAATTTGGCGAACATTTAATACATGGTACAATGTATTTTCATTTCTTATTTAAATAATAACAAAAAAAAACATTGTATGTCGCAAGGGCATGGCAGTACTAGAATTACGAACATCGACTCATTAAAGCCCACAGTCTTCAACTTCAGGCTTCTAACAGACTCTCGTTAGTAATTCCCTATTTGCCGCCCTTACGACACAATGTACTATTTCTTCCGTACTGACCGCGAGCAGCGTAGCGACATGTGTAGCGTGCGCGGCGTGCGCGCGCGCGTCGCCGGCCGGCGCGTGCTCGGCCAGCGCGCACAGCACGCGCGTGACGCGCGACACGCGCCGGAAGCACACGTCCGACGGGGACAGTGCGCCGGACGACAGACCAGCCTCGACTTCCGGCTCCTCGGAGCATGAGAAGTCGCCGCATACCACCTTGGACAAATATGTGTTATAGCAATGACATTTAAACCAGGACGCACATTGCCGAACAAAATCCCCTTCAAAGAATGTCAGCACTATTGATTTGTTTGCGTGACAAATAAAATCATCTCACACAAAATAATTAAAATAATACGAGACGAAATTTGAACCTAGTCTTTACTCTATTACGGGCGAATTTCGCTAGCGGCAAAACTCCACAACGCTTGACACTTGACAACAACGCACTGAGAAAAAAGAAGGCCACTTTTACCAAAGTGGCGCTCATTTGGCTCGGAAATATTTGGGCGCGCGATTGTGAATCTACAGGTATAATTCATCAAAGTGTTATAGTGTTTTATGGGGGGAGCACTCGACACCGACATGACTTTACCAACCGAGCGATACCGATCTGATATAGATCATCAATCTTCCGGAGTGGGGGTTTGTGACGTCACTATTAGGTAATAACCTAACCAACAAAAAGTTGGGAAACCACACCGACTTTAAAGTGAAAGTTCAATATTTCAAAAACGGCTGAACCGATTTTGATGTAACATGTCTAAGAACCATCGCTAGAAAACCTGCTATCAAATAAATAAAAAACCGCATTCAAATCGGTGCACCCGTTTAAGACTTACGGTGCCACAGAAAGACACACAGACATACATAGCGGTAAAACTTATAACACCCCTCTTTATGCGTCGGGGGTTAAAAATCGTACTATATAGTGACGTCACTCGAAACTTCTATAAACACTGTATCCTCGTCATTTTTTTGTTTGTTCAAAATATAAATATGTGCACAATATTTCTAAATTATCCACCTGACAGACTACTTTTTTTAGTCGTCTAGCCACTCACTTTTAGAATTTTTAGTTAAACTCTATTAATATAACAAATAAGAGCGTTAACAGGTAACTAGTTACCAAAAGCAAGTGAGTGGCTAGCCTATTGTGAGCACAATGCGCGAGCCGAGCGAGCGTGCCATCATCATCATCACGTGTTTCCTCACCTGGTAGATGGCCTCATCGATGAGCTGCGCGTCGCCGCCCTGCTGCTTCTTTCGCAGCGTGAGCGCGACGGCAAGTTTCTCCGCGAGGGACCCCAGGGCAGCCACCGTGCTGATGCACTCGCCTCCTTCTTCTACAACACAATATTAAAAGAAAGAAAATACAACACAAAATACAACGATAGCATTAAGTACAAATTGACAACACATAGGGAATTATGCGTCATTGCGGTTGTGAATCGGACACTGGCTCAGCATAATGCTGAAGCGTATATATTGTTCAAATACAAATCATTTCTTCTGTAAATAGGCCGCAATGGGGTCTTTTACACGACATTTTTTTTAAACTACTAGCGCTCTCGGAAATAACAACATTGCCAAGAAGAATGCGCCGCAAGTAACTTAGCAGAAAGTCATTTTATTAAATAGACTAGCTTTTGCCCGCGGCTTCGCTCGCGTTAAATTTGCGGTACACAGATTTACTTTCTACGATCTTTATTTTTGTGTTTTGATTTTTCTGAGGATTATATAATTTTTAATTTTTCGAATCTAAAAATTATTTTTGAAGCCCTGTTTCACATCTTCAGGTCAGGGGTGTAATTCTTTTATCAATCTCAAACTCACAACATTTATTTACAACAAAAACACACTACATCAGAACAAGAACACAGTATAAACATAAATAATATGCTCCCTTATACTCCCCAAAGAACCTAAATGCAAAATTTCAGTTTTCTACGACCGGTAAAACGAAAAATCCCGTTTTATTCCGTTCCCATAGGAATTTTTAAAACTCCACTCTTAATGCTCCTCTATACTCCCCAAGCAACCTACATGCCGAATTTTAGATTTCTACGATCAGTAAAACGAAAAATCCCGTTTTTTCCCGTTCCCGTCAGAATTTCGGGGAATTCTTTTGTAGTGCTCCCTCACACTCCCCAAATAACCTTAATGCCAAATTTCAGTTTTCTATGACCAGTAAGTAAAACGAAAAATCCCGTTTTTTCCCGTTCCCGTGGGAATTTTCTTTCAATGCTCCTCTACACTCCCCAAACAATCTACATGCCGATTTTCAGCTTTCTACGTCCAGTAAAATGAAAAAATCCCGTGTTTTCTCTTTCCCGTGGGAATTTCGGGAACTTATCTCTTTAATGCTTCCCTACACTCCTCAAGCAACCTACCTACATGCCAAGTTTAAGCCTTCTACGACCAGTAAAACGAAAAATCCCTTTTTTTCCCGTTTCCGTCAGAATATCGGAAAATCCTTTTGTATTGCTCCCCTACACTCCTCAAGGAACCTAAATGCTAAATTTTAGTTTTCTACGACCAGTAAAATGAAAAATCCATCCCGTTGAACTGAATATAAATCCCGTTGTTTCTTATCCCCCCGTGGGAATTTCTGAAAATCCTTTAAAATCATTTTTTACTATTGTAATCACCTATTTTTATTGGAAATTTTAAAGAGTCTAATAATTATTGTTCATGAAATTCCGTTGAACTGAATATATAAATCTTGTTTTTTCCTTATCCCGTGGGAATTTCCGAAAATCCTGAAATTAATGTTTTAAGTAATGTAATATCTACTTGTGTATCAAATTTGAAGCGTCTAGTTATTATAGTTACTGAGATAGGGTCATTCCGAATCGAATATATAAATCCTGATTTTTTCTGATCCCGTGGGAATTTCCAAAAATCTTTCCTTAGTGGATGCCGGCATTGTATAAGCTATCTATGTGCAAAATTTCAAGTCTCTAGGTCCAGTGGTTTGGGCTGTGCGTTGATATATCAGTCAGTCAGTCAGTCAGTCAGTCAGGACTTTGAATTTTATATATATAGATAATTAAGTTACACATAAAATACAGTATCTGTATTATAATTAGGTACACATTTTTAGTTTGATCGATATTGATTTTTAGTTTTATATAAATTAAAATTTATTTAAAATAATATGTAGAAACTTCTTTGTTTGCGGCTGTTTACACCTTGGGCTTAGACAAAGATTTTACTTTATGCACTAGAGCATAAAAAGTCGTTTTATGTCGCCTAGATTTAGCATCAACACGAACTTTACGAGTATGTGTGGTATACTATGAGGGTACATTTAATAATGTTACGTTGTAAGGTAGATAAATAAATCAGTTGTGTCGTTGACCTAGCGTTTCCTTCGCATCGCTCCACTAAATTGTTCCCAAAATATTACTGGTATGAGAAGTGGAAAAATATGAATAAACGCAGTTACCTAGGCAGACGACGCCCAACCGTTGCCAGAGGCCGACGGCGCGCAGGAAGTCAGCGAACAGCGAGAACGCGCGCTGCTTGTCGCGGAGCTGCGCCGCGATCTGCAGCGCTGAAGAACTGCCCAGCGGGATGTTGGTCGCCGGGCCCGCGCGCGCCTTCCACCTGCCAAGGGGAACCCATTAACACTGCTGAAAAAGACCTACACTCTCAGCGAAGTCCACGCTTTTTTTACGCAACTTTAATCTAATCTGGTATCATTTTTGAGACTGTCAAAATTGACATATTGTCATTCTAACCTGACTTAGTTAATTTTGATACTTCGTCAATCCATACTAATATTACAAATTCGAAAGTATGTTTGTATGTTTGTCCGTCTTTCACGCCGTAACGGAGCGACGGGTCGACGGGCCAAAGTGTACAATGAACTACAAGCTAAATAAATAGGTAATGCCACGAGAGTCGAAATTAATGATAACACACACAACTACAAAAAGAAATGATTGAACAAGAGGAGAATGAATGAGTAAATGTCAAAAGCCCGGTGGCACTACCTATAGTATTCATGAATTTCTATACAAAAACGTTAATATACTCAACAGTACAAAATGTGGCCCACTTTACATACCGAATACCTATTATTGCATACATTTTACAGTACTTCTGCAATGGCTGGCAGTAGCGAGGGTGCTCTCACCTGGGGTCTCCCTGCGGCACGTCGTCACACAGCTCCGTGGCGATCCTGACCACAGTCCTGTCCAGCGGAGTCCTGTTCTTTGTCCCACTTGCCAGGAACAGTTCCTTAACAATGGCCGCCAGTAGCGACAGTGCTATCTCACCTGGGGTCTCCCTGCGGCACGTCGTCACACAGCTCCGTGGCGATCCTGACCACAGTCCTGTCCAGCGCTGAGTCCTGTTCCTTATCCCGTTGCTTGGCAGGGAACAATTCCTCGACGATGGCGCGGCAGGCGGCGGCGTCCCGACGCACGTGGAACAGGAAAGCCGTCTTGAGTTTCCCGCAGGCGTCTGTTGTGACCATGCTCACCTGGTGAAAAAGAATTTATTTTTAATAGCTTTTGACCGCGGCTCCGCCCGGGTGGTATTCGATTATCGCGCACTGTTTCCTCGGGAACTGTGCATTTTCCGGGATAAAAAGTAGCTTATGTCACTCTCGGGCCCATAAACTACGTCTATGCCAAAAATCACGTTGATCCGTCACTCCGTTATGGCGTGAAAGACAAACATACAAACACACTTTCGGATTTATAATATTAGTATGGATTCCGTAAGTGATTTCATTAAAATCCAAAAACATGTTCGAAGCTTAAATTTTCGTCGACGCGTGTGCAGAGTACCAAGAACGCGAAAACAGGTAGAAGGAATTTGATGAAATTTCGTATCTATATAGTTAGGTCTCGGGAATAACACAGACTATTTGAATTTCGATATTTACACGGGATCGAGAAGTACGCTAAGTCTAGAAACATGACGTTTTAGTGGTTTGACCTCTCAAGCAGAGGATCGTTGGTTCGAGCCTGGGCGAACTACTTACTGGGCGAATATTCGAGAGTTTTCACTGCGCGGTTAAACGTCATTAGTGTCCCACGTTTATATAGCACAACGGAAAGACAAGTCACAAGAATTTTAATCACGCCAAATTCAGCACTGGTATTGTCTTAAATTTTCATAAACATACAACCCTGAGCATTAGCTCTTTTAATAACACCTGTGAAGACACAAATGACGCAAAAAAAAAAAACGCTGCAAAAACGCTGAATATTCGCCCACTGTGTTTTTCGCTATTTATGTAACGTGCGATGTAAAATTTTAAATGTATGTAAGTAAATGTAAGTTTCATTTTAAAACAACCGGGTTCGATTCCCGTGCTGAGTACAAGTTTCTTTTTAATGCAGTTTTTTTGGTTACTAAAATCGATGACGGTTCCTAAGAACATATCTTCTTATGTCTTATAGTTTCTGACTTACCGATCCCCTTACTTACCCACTTACCCATACTGATCGATCTAAATGGGGCGCCCTGTACACATTTACTAGTATAAACTTTACTTTGACACTTACCTCATTAGGATCTATTTCGTAGAGCGATAGATTTCCATCGTACATGTCCGACGGGCACGGGGAACCCATTGGGCTCTCGCACATCGATCTGTAAACAAAAATATCTTTAAAAAGCAATTCTTGGATGAATCATTTTATCTATTTATTTATTTATAGTAGCTAAAGATTCTGCAATAGAATCCTGAGCGTAGCGAGGGATTCTAAAGTAGAATCCTGAGCGTAATGAGGGATTCAAGTGTTAACGCCCAAGGTAAAAATAATTTTGCTCCCAAGTGCCTCATGCAACGTTCACACCGAGCATTAAGATACTTAAAAAAAACTAAATATTATTAAAGAACAACCAGCATACAAAATGGCGTGGCTTTACAATCAACTTAAAAAAATGACATTTGCAATAAAACACTTACAAAAGCCTCAAACAGAAAAGTTGCACTTTGCTCCCTCTCGCCAGGGAGGAAAAGTTACTTTTCTGAAGGAGAGGTGTGAAAAAATAAACCCCTTGCAAAAAAAACGGGCACCCATGGTTTTTGTATTTTATGTGCATGAAAGCTTACTTTCTCAGCTTTAATGCCTAAAAATCTGAAAAACCATAGGTGCCCGTTTTTTGCAAAGGGGTTTATATCTTTCTCTGTCTGTACTGACACATTGGTAGACATCCCCTCGGCGGCAGTGAGCACGAGCACCCCGTGCTTTCGGCTGAACAGCAGCGGTTGTCCGGAACACATCTCCGCGCCCAGGATGCGGTCGCCTTCCGCCGAAACGTCGATGTATTCCACTTTGTCGTTCGCCACTGTGCCTGTGAAAGTAAATATACGATACCATAATATCGTCACTACTTTGAAATAATCTCGTATCTAAAATCAATATATCAACAAAATTGAACCTAAATGTCTATAAAGTTCACTCAGAAAAATTATCTATTTTGAGCTACGAGGTTTTTAAAAGTAATGACGATATGTCCAACTATTGTAGTTGGGCCGATCAAATATTTTACCGACACTTTGGGCGTTTCCTGGGTTACCAAAATTGTCTCCGGAGTTACCAAAAAAATCGAACTTCTAACAAGATATTTCACGGTTTAATAGGTTGAACTTACGTAGGATGGCATGTATTCATGTACACCATCTATTAAATTACAGAAAAAACATGTTTACTTACAAAAATCTGCAATAGGGATGATGACACCATTAAAAAGTAATTCGAAGGCTCAACTCCAGTAAAAAAACGTTTTATTTTAGCCCTGAAAACCAGATTAGTTTTGGATTTACTGTAAAATTAGATTTTTGTTGCTTTAAAACAAATAAATAGTTGATTGAGTTGCCGGATAGTGACGCCATAATCCGTTATTGCCATTGAAACTCTATGGAAGAATTGTGTTTTGACAGCTCATAAAAAGTACGTCAGTTGATTGGTGGTGTCATCCATCATCCCTATTATTTGAAAAATGTTGAAGACATAATCAGTGTCGGTAAAGTGTCACCCGGTTGTCAACTCACTGGAGACCCGGGCGACGTATGTGGCGGTGTAGAGCAGCGCGGCGGGGGCGCCGGCCAGCAGCCGCGGGGCGCCCTCGCCGGCCGGCGCGCCGCGCAGCGCCACCAGCGACGTCACCACGGGGTTCGCCGGGTCCTCCACCGACATGTGCGCTGCGGAATTACACCAATGGAAAATTACACAAACTAAAATAAAATGGGGAATGGATGACGATTTTAGAAACGCTTGAAACTTTTTTATCGCTAGGAATTTTATACGTCGGCCGTTAAAGAGTGTCACCCGTCAAAACGAACGAGTGAAAGTAGAGTCAAAGAAACATTTTTTTTTCTAATTTATAACGAAAACTGTTTAATTAATTTAAAAAAAAATTGATGCTACTTAATAATCTGACATTTTTTTCTGTTAATTAAGAAGTAAAGTGCTATAGATAAAATAAATTTCAAATGTTTCTAAAATTTTCATCAATTTTCCATTTTGCTGCGTGCTGGTTGGTAATGAGTGATGGGCTAGTGAGTAGCAGGCTAGTTGGCACTGAGCTAGTGTGTAGTGGCCTAGTGGGTAGTGAGCTAGTTGGTAGTGACCTAGTGAGTAGCGGGCTAGTTGGTACTGAGCTAGTGAGTAGTGACCTAGTGAGTAGCGTGCTAGTTGGTATTGAGCTGGTGGGTGGTGGCCTGGTGGGTAGTAGGCTAGTGGTCTAGTGAGTAGTGGCCTAGTGAGTAGCGTGCTAGTTGGTACAGAGCTCAGAGGGCAGTGGCCTAGTGGGTAGTGAGCTAGTTGGTAGTGACCTAGTGAGTAGCGGGCTAGTTGGTATTGAGCTGGTGGGTGGTGGCCTGGTGGGTAGTAGGCTAGTGGTCTAGTGAGTAGTGGCCTAGTGAGTAGCGTGCTAGTTGGTACAGAGCTAGAGGGCAGTGGCCTAGTGGGTAGTGAGCTAGTTGGTAGTGACCTAGTGAGTAGCGTGCTAGTTGGTATTGAGCTGGTGGGTGGTGGCCTGGTGGGTAGTAGGCTAGTGGTCTAGTGAGTAGTGGCCTAGTGAGTAGCGTGCTAGTTGGTACAGAGCTCAGAGGGCAGTGGCCTAGTGGGTAGTGAGCTAGTTGGTAGTGACCTAGTGAGTAGCGGGCTAGTTGGTATTGAGCTGGTGGGTGGTGGCCTGGTGGGTAGTAGGCTAGTGGTCTAGTGAGTAGTGGCCTAGTGAGTAGCGTGCTAGTTGGTACAGAGCTAGAGGGCAGTGGCCTAGTGGGTAGTGAGCTAGTTGGTAGTGACCTAGTGAGTAGCGTGCTAGTTGGTATTGAGCTGGTGGGTGGTGGCCTGGTGGGTAGTAGGCTAGTGGTCTAGTGAGTAGTGGCCTAGTGAGTAGCGTGCTAGTTGGTACAGAGCTCAGAGGGCAGTGGCCTAGTGGGTAGTGAGCTAGTTGGTAGTGACCTAGTGAGTAGCGGGCTAGTTGGTATTGAGCTGGTGGGTGGTGGCCTGGTGGGTAGTAGGCTAGTGGTCTAGTGAGTAGTGGCCTAGTGAGTAGCGTGCTAGTTGGTACAGAGCTAGAGGGCAGTGGCCTAGTGGGTAGTGAGCTAGTTGGTAGTGACCTAGTGAGTAGCGTGCTAGTTGGTATTGAGCTGGTGGGTGGTGGCCTGGTGGGTAAGTAGGCTAGTGGTCTAGTGAGTAGCGGCCTAGAGGGTAGTGAGTAGTGTCTCAGTGTGTAGTGAGCTAGTGTGTTACTGGTGAGTAGTGGGCCAGTGGGCAGTACTGACCGATGGCGTATCTCATCTCGGGCGAGCGCGCCACGTTGGCGACGGCGATGAGCAGCAGCAGCGAGCGGCCCGCGCCCGCGCGCACGTCCACGCACACCACTTGGAGGCTGTTCACGTCGCCTGCGACAAACGATATCATAATACCTATAATGTATGTAGTGTAAGGGAAATATCAATGGTACATTGTGTCTTAAGGGCGCAGGTAAGCCTGCATTTCAACCAGAGATGTGCATGGATGTGAGCGAGGAATGTCTTTTTCATGAACCAATAGAAACACTTCATTTACTTAGCCTCGCTCCGCTCTACTGTTTTTATCAGAGCGGTGCTGTGCGAGCATAGGTAAATGAAGTGTTTGGTTCATCAACAGATTCCTCGCACACTTCTAATGGAAATTGATAGCAGTTGAAACGCTCATAGAGCTACCCAGACGCTGGCAGTCTTTAGCTGACCGGCCTGGTACCTTGTGCCCTGTGAGCGTCGGCGAGCGCGCGCCGCAGGTTGTGCTCGTGCAGCTCGGGCCCGCGCCACAGCTGCAGCACGGCGCCGCCCCGCCCCTCCAGCCCCCGTAGCTGACCGGCCTGGTACCTTGTGCCCTGTGAGCGTCGGCGAGCGCGCGCCGCAGGTTGTGCTCGTGCAGCTCGGGCCCGCGCCACAGCTGCAGCACGGCGCCGCCCCGCCCCTCCAGCCCCCGTAGCTGACCGGCCTGGTACCTTGTGCCCTGTGAGCGTCGGCGAGCGCGCGCCGCAGGTTGTGCTCGTGCAGCTCGGGCCCGCGCCACAGCTGCAGCACGGCGCCGCCCCGCCCCTCCAGCCCCCGTAGCTGACCGGCCTGGTACCTTGTGCCCTGTGAGCGTCGGCGAGCGCGCGCCGCAGGTTGTGCTCGTGCAGCTCGGGCCCGCGCCACAGCTGCAGCACGGCGCCGCCCCGCCCCTCCAGCCCCCGTAGCTGACCGGCCTGGTACCTTGTGCCCTGTGAGCGTCGGCGAGCGCGCGCCGCAGGTTGTGCTCGTGCAGCTCGGGCCCGCGCCACAGCTGCAGCACGGCGCCGCCCCGCCCCTCCAGCCCCCGTAGCTGACCGGCCTGGTACCTTGTGCCCTGTGAGCGTCGGCGAGCGCGCGCCGCAGGTTGTGCTCGTGCAGCTCGGGCCCGCGCCACAGCTGCAGCACGGCGCCGCCCCGCCCCTCCAGCCCCCGTAGCTGACCGGCCTGGTACCTTGTGCCCTGTGAGCGTCGGCGAGCGCGCGCCGCAGGTTGTGCTCGTGCAGCTCGGGCCCGCGCCACAGCTGCAGCACGGCGCCGCCCCGCCCCTCCAGCCCCCGTAGCTGACCGGCCTGGTACCTTGTGCCCTGTGAGCGTCGGCGAGCGCGCGCCGCAGGTTGTGCTCGTGCAGCTCGGGCCCGCGCCACAGCTGCAGCACGGCGCCGCCCCCGCCGCCCACCAGCGCCACGTAGCCCGGCCCCGCCCCCGCCCCCGCCCCGCCCTCCTCCAGGATCACCACGCCCACTAGTTTCTACACAGATAAAAATTTACAAGTGATGTACGGAAAAATATTCAGACAAAACAAACCGAGACAGTTTATACTGTACTGCAGTGTTTTTGTTATATTTTATGCGTCCTTTGCACTTCTTCCTTTTATGTTAGCATGCGTAAGTCTGCCATTTCCCTTCAAGTGAATAAAAAAATGTAAATCATCACAATCATTGTCCTCTATGTGCCGGTCATAAGAATAGTATATTACTGCAGAGGGCGGGAAAAGTCATTTCGTGGATGAGTATGGTTTTGAAGGACGAGGCATAGCCGAGTTCTTCAATAGAAACGAATCCACGAAATGATATTCCTACCGAGGCCTGTATACTGCTTTTCTCCAAATATGCGAGGAAAGAAACCAAAAACATTATATTTATTCGGCACAATATATTTGTGTAACAATCTACCTACAATCTAAACAAAATTAACACTTTTATAGTAATAAAAATAAACCTTACTGATAAAAGATGCTGCGTGTCCATTAGGATATTTTCATCACTAATTATAGAACTCATTTTATTTTCGTAAGAATAACACGGCAGAAAATCTTTGACAAAATGAAATCCACGTTCCCGCCTCAATTTCGATATTAAAGATTTGGATCCGAATCGTATGTTTGGTTCCACATAAAATATAGTAATCAAAATAAATTAAACAAAAAAAAGAAAGTAAATTTATTTGTTTTAGGTCTCCTATGTTTCTCTCCCAAGATGAACTACGTCAACTTTGATTAAATCCATCTTGCGAAAATTGTAAGAGTTATACAGGGTGGAAAGTAGAGATGGGGCAGCAAGAGCAGCTACTAGATCCCTTGCCGCTACGCGAAAATGCTCTTAGACCTTTATTAACTTTTTGAGTGACGACAATCGACATTCACAGATTTTTGATAAAATTTACAGTCAGCAAGAAAATAGACAGATTTGATTTTTTTTTTCAATGACAATCGGTCCCAATTCTATCACGGATTAAAACACTCTTTGAGACCAACTAAGGCTAGAGAGTACTAGAACACCCACAAATCAAAGAAAACTTTTTCTATACAGTTTGTAGGGTACTAATTTGCAAAATGAAACTTTCGCATATTTTTTTACGAATATGAATCCTTTATGTTTAAAGAAAATTGAACAAAAGGCAGACAACTAAAAACTGAACATTTTAACTGAAGTTAGTGTCTTAACCCAGTATTGCTATTGTATTGTATTGTATTGTGTTGTTCTGTGTATTTGTTTTCTGTATCACTTACTATTTCTGGTGTACAATAAAGAGTCTTTGTATTGTATTGCTGCCCGATCTCAACTTTCCACCCTGTATAAAATTGATCAATGAGTCTGTGAAACAGGTCAACCCTGATGTAATCTATGGCACTGTCGCACTCACCGTGTCCGAACTGGCGGGCATGGAGCCAAAGAACAGCAGCGACACGCGGCGCCCCAGCCCGCCCAGCCAACCGCTGGGCGGCCGCAGCGGCTGGCACGTCACTCCCACGCGAGATGCTGTAATAAACAAACTTAGTTCACATTCCCTCCGAGCACAGTCATCATCATCATCATCAGCCTATGTTCGTCCACTGCTGGACATAGGCCTCTCCCATGGCACGCCACTGAGCACGATCAACGGCCACTCTCATCCAGCTCTTGCCAGCCACCCTGCGAAGATCATCGCACCACCGAGTCTGAGGGCGTCTTATTTATTTATTTATTTTATTTATTTATTTATTTATTAAAGATCAAAAATACAACAAGTTACATTACAGGTCTTAGTCCTAAAGAGTAACAGGTTGGCAAAACAAATATTTACAGTTATAATTACAGACTATAAGGATAAACTATAATTAATAAAAGAAACAAAAAAGGTAACAATTTTAACAAAAACAACAAATATACTTAACAAAAATTAGAATACGCTGGTACTTACAGCTAACATCGTTTCACATACACGCATACTCTTCCTTTCTATCACCGTCCATACATCAGCAAACACATCACACTCAAACTCTTTAGTATTGAACATGTTCAATACATGTAGAGCACGGCAGATGGGAGAGTAGCGGCGCGATACCGTGCGCGCGGGCGGCGGCGCGAACAGGCGGCGGCAGTGGCCGCGCAGCCGGCCGTGCTGCTCGGGCGCAGACAGGCGGCACGCCTCACTCAGCAGCGCGGGGCAGTCGAACCGTCCACGCAAAATTCGGATTACAGTTACAATTTGCTCGTAAAGTCTTCGTGTCTCTAGCGAATTGTAGCCAAGAGTACCTTGAAGGTAGACCGTTGGATACATAAAAGGATAGTATCCGCAAGATTTTTTGTAAAGGAAGCGCAAGAACCGCTTTTGTACTTTTTCGATCATGAGAGCATACGTAGATTCGTGAGGATTCCACACACAGGAGCTTGCCTCTAGTTTTGATCTGACTAGTGCCGTATAGAGAAGTTTGACGATACCTACATGTGTGAATTCCTTACAGTTACGGGTGACAAAACCTAATCTTTTAAAGCCTTCTGGGACGAGCGATCGAATGTGGTCATGAAAGGTGAGTCCGGGATCAAATATAACTCCTAGATCTTTCATTGTGTGAGTTCGAGTTATAATCTCATTGCCAAGCGAGTAGTCACCAGATATTCTTTGTTTTGCACGAGTGAAGCTCATGACGAAGCACTTTTTTGCGTTTAGATATAAACGGTTTTTATTACTCCATTCGTGAATTGCATCTAAATTACGCTGCATTACTTCACAGTCATCTGGTGTTCGAATATCGACCACTATTTTGAGATCATCGGCGTATAACAATGGTTTGGCTGATACCAAGCAATCTGCCAAATCGTTAATCATAATTGTGAAAAGAAGAGGCCCAAGCAAAGATCCTTGACTTACCCCTGACTTTGTGTGGTAAAGCGCCGAGTCAAAAGACCCGAGGCGAACAAATTGTTTTCTGTTTTGTAGATAGCTGGCAAAAAAGCGTAAAAGTAATGGTGTGAAGCCAATTAAAGAAAGTTTTTGCAATAAAATATCATTATATACTTGATCGAAAGCTTTTTTAAAATCCAGGTAGACTACGTCAACCTGGCAACCTTCGTCGAGTTTTTTGTCTACATGATCTACAACCGTAAGCAGATTTGTATTTACTGAGCGGCCTCGTCTAAAGCCATGTTGAGAATCATGGAGATATGGGTCTATTTGTTTATAGATATTCGTGTGCAACACACTCTCAAAAACTTTAGCGAAACTACTTAAGACGGCAATAGGACGATAGTTTTCGACTAAATTTTTGTCACCTGACTTTGGAATAGGCGTAACGCGTGTCATTTTCCAACGCTCCGGGTAAGTGCCTGTTAGAAGAGCAAGGTTGAAAATATGTGCTAACACAGGAGATAGCTCGTTTTTAAAGGCCTTAATAATGTATGGAGGCACGTTGTCAGGGCCGACAGAGCTATTCGGTTTTAATTTATCGATACCACGAACGACATCATGGATTGAAAAACTTGTTATGGCAACCAGACGATGATTCGCTGAGGTACATGTTTGATTAGCGTTCAATGATGGGGTGTGAGGTAAAAATACGCTACTGAAGTAATCTGCAAATGCACCAGCAGCCGCTTGCCCATTATGTTTTTGACCATTATAAGTAATAATTGGTTCAAACCCGCCCTTGGTTCGTAAGTTAGAAATATGACTCCAGAAGGTGCGGGGATTTCTCTTGATATTTTTCTGTATATTTTCAAGATAATCTTTATATGCTAAGGCAACTCTACGCTTGATATCGGCCCTGATATTACTATATGATTGATACACATTTGGATCACGGGTGGTTTTCCACTTCTTATGTAGTGTACCCTTGATCCTGAGGTCGTGTATGATGTCACTAGTAAACCAGGTCGGATATCTTCTAGTAACTTTGTTGCTTCGTTTTTTCCGTGGTACACATTTATTAAAGCAATCATACAACTGATCGTATAATTTTTCGACCGCTTTATTAACTTCTTTTTCCACTAGGACCGTAGTCCAATCTAGCTTTGAAATAGTGTCATAGAGTAAGTCAAAGTCAGCCTTACCAAAGTTCCAGTCTGTGGCCGGGTCGATGTTGCTTGGATCAAGCGGGGCTGCTCTCCCGGGTCTGCCGGTGGTGACGTACACGTCTAATGGCGGATGGTCTTACGCTACGTTTGCCGATCCGTGGTCTCCACTCAAGAACCACACACGAGCACATTACGTAGGAGCAACCACATCACTGCTCAAGGTACAGAGACGGTACGAAATCGCAGTGACGTGCCGTAAGCGTCACGATGTAAACTTTGCTTGGAGAGCATGCATTAAAATCGTGACATTCACGGTTCGGCACGTCACGGCGATTTCGCACTGTCAGCTTACTGATATAGAAATAGAAAATGAGGTTTAATAGGATTCGATTTGTGGCATTCGAACATCGCGGATGTAGACAATATCCTATTTTGCTATTTCTGTTTCTTTGGCTGGCTGAAGTATAATTTTGATAGTGTTTTATGCGGCGATTAACCTTAACAGTGAACAGTGATCACAAAACTCTATATTGCTCTTGTGTCTGACATTTTTTAATGCGCAAGTTGTCTCCATCTGGTTTCTGGAATTTTTACAAAAACTACAATCACCGTACAACGTGCCTCTCAAAGAGAATACTTAGACACTGGCGATATTGTCCTATTTATTAGAACAGAAAAGCCATATTTTAAAAGAGAAGAAGAAGAAGAAGAAGAAGAATAGGTTTAATAACATTTGGTTTTATCAGATATTTAGTACTACCCAGTATAGTTCTGTTACATCGGTTATATTTGTAACGTGTACTCACGCTCGGGGTGCAGCATCAGTAAGCTACAAGACGTGGTGGCGAGCAGCAGGCCGGCAGTGGCCGCGCACAGCTTGGCACACTCCTGGCCGGCCAGCTCGCAGCTCGTGTCGGCGTACAACTCCTGCCCCACGGACGGCCAGTAGCGGACCACTCCTTCCGGAGACACCCCGATGCATGACGGCATCTAGTAAATATAACCTTCTAAGTTTAATTTTATTTAACAGATTAAGACTTAAGACCTAAACATGGATCACCAGGTTTTTTTTTTATTTAGTATTTTAATGAGGCTTTAGTACACTAAATGTGACTATGTCAGCCTCATGGGGAGCCTAAATTATATACACCACACTACAGATAATACGCTCTCCCCTGCACTAAAACCATGTCTCTGGATGCAAAGGCCTGTCTAATAAACCTGTAAATCAGCATTGCTTCTTCTGAAAGCAGTCGACTTAGAATTACATTTACACCTAAAAAGAAAGGAAAAAGGGAGGAAGGGAAGGGGGTGGGAGGGAGGGAGGAGGGAGGGAGGAGGGGGGGAAAGGGGGGGGGAATAGTAAAATAATTGTATTCTGATTACGTTCCAAAAGTCACCAGGTTTATTTTGCATAATTATTTCAACATTCTTAAATTTCTTTATTCAATGAACAATTTGTGCTTTATAATTTGGCCATTATTTTTAGTATTAATTTTTTTTTTATAAAATATTTAAGGACTGAGCATATATTTTATTATTTAAGCAAATAGGTGTCTCATGGTACAGCAAAATGTTAAAATGTATTAATGAATTATCACTATTGCTATTCTAATAATAAGCATATAAGTCTCACCTGTGCCCCATCCTCGTAGAACACCTCAACGAGCTCGGCCCGGTGCTGTAAGTCGGTCTGGGGCAGGGTGAGCTCCCTCGCCGCGCCGCCCCCGTCGCGCGCCCAGCAGAGGAGCCTCCGCCCACACACGAGCCAACAGTAACCATTCGGGGACAATCGGACTGTTACTTCTCCGCTTGCTGGAAATGACAAGTGTTCAAGTATTATGTAACGCATTTTGTAAAATGTTACGATGCATTACTGGGTTTTTTTGTAACGAATACATAATATAACCTCCTAACGCATAGTCTTATAAAGGATTTATTATAATTTTAAATCAAACTCTATCATAAATGACAAAGTTTGATGTTCATAAATCTAAAATTTGACTTTGGCGTTAGGAGCTCAAAAGTGGGAAATTTGTATCATCAGTTCTTGTTCTATAAAAGCTCTCATGCTGAGTTGCCAGTGTGACTGACAAAAAATGCCAACTTAATTTGGAAAATGGCTCAAAAAAAGCTAAAAAATTAAATGGTCATTTTGGTCTTACATAACATTTAGGTGGTGAGGGGGATACAGAAAAATGTTAGGGCGCATTACAATACATGAGAGGGAGGGGGTCAAAAATCTCCAAAAATTGTGTTACGTGTTACTTAATTACAACCCATACTACATACATACATACAAGCCATACAACACCGCAACCAACGGTCCTTTGTTCGGTGAAAACAATGGATGTTCTACAAGTGGCCTTATGGTGAAGTCCTTCTCATTGGGATGAATACGCCATATCCTGTCTATGTTATCATCTTTGGTCACTCTCCATTATCTACCAAGTGGCTGTGTTAGCCATCTTTGTGGGTGCAAGCTTTGCCTCCAATCGGATGTTAATGTACTAGATTTCAAGTTAACGCTTCAACCTGAATGTACAATTTTAAATCTACTAGTTACAAAGGCTTATCTAAAACCTATCATACTGTGACAAATATGGACAATTAGTAGGATAGATGATCACTTACCAAAGGTAAGAGCTTCTGTTACTAAAACTGGTAAAGGATGACCAAAAGTCTCCAGTGTGGTGAGGGGAGTCTTGTAGATCACATCTCCAGTCGGTGCCTCACCCGACTGCATATATTTACTGCAAAAACTCCTTATTAGAACACGAAACTATACAAAACATAATTCGCTATAGGTTAGGTCACACCTTTGATTCTTTTTTACGGAAGAAAGGCCCGGTCTTCTGCCCGAAATGGATTGCCGGACGCGTGGAGAAAAAGGGCTTCTAATTCCGCTCGTATTTGAGAAATCCATTTTGAAAAATAACGCAAATTAAATTAATTTAAAGACGTTTTTTTTTGTTTTAACGATTGGCGCGAACACAAACAGGCAAGCAAAAAAAAAAAAGAAAAAACATTGATGTTGCCAGTGAAATGAGTTGCTTTTTATATTTTACTTTTCGGACAGGATAAGATAAAAGACCATACCGCCTCGTACTCTCAATAATTTAATTATTTGTAAATTAAAAAGCTATATTACAGTCTAAATCATACTGATCTGCCTTGTTCCTATTTGTGAATCTTTATCCTCAACCCGCGATCAGCGTTCCTAACGGTAGCTCTTTAAGAAACGCTAATAAAAAGCGATAGTGCACTTATTGCAATAATGCTCATTTTAAAATCAAAAAGTCACTGAAAGACTAAAGCGATTACGATTGTAAAGTTACTGATAAATAAATACTTCAAATAAGACTTACGTTTTTTGGCTGTAGTCATTTCAAATAGCCAAACGAAAAAAAAACCGTAAGTCGCGTCGCGTCGCCGAACTGTCAATGTCAAATTGCAAAAATCAACGGTTCCCGCTTTGTGGTGATGCTTGTTTTGTTCTTAAAATACTTTAAATTTACCGATTCAATGTCAAGTTAAGCTCTTATTGATTATTCGAACACATAAATGCATGATTTTTCAGCAAAATGTACATCAAATCCATCGTGTTAGACGGTTTTAAGTCCTACGGGAATCGTGTTGAGATCACCGGTTTTGACCCTGAATTCAACGCTATCACTGGACTAAATGGGACTGGAAAGTCCAACATATTAGATTCTATTTGCTTCGTACTAGGAATCACCAATTTATCCAACGTAAGTTCTGATTTTATGATTTATTTTGTGTTTATTGAACGGACTCCCGCCACCTGTTTTGTATACGAATTTCATCGTTATAAATTCGATAAATAATGCGAAAGTAAACGAAAATGGTCTTAGTTTTGAACAGATATAAGCTGCTAACATTAGTTAACTAGTAACTAAAATAACATACAGGTATGCTGGACTTGTTTCAAACCAATTTGTGGTTCCTTGTCAAGGAGAGCTGGAACAGAGAGCCAATCATATCAGTTTTCAACCTGTCAGGTTGGCATTTAACTTTACCTCTGTAGTTCTTGTTTCCTTTCCACTTGTAATGATTTTTTTGTTTTTTTTTTTTTACTTTGCATGCCAAAATCTACCTGCTATTAATGAAGAATGGCTTACAGGGGCAGGGCTACTACAAAACTTGAAACTCGAAGTTCGTGTCGTGTCGTGCGGTCCCTCTACACTCCCTCTGATACAATTTAATACAAGAGCAAGAGGGACAGTACAGTATGAACTTCGAGTTTCGTAGTAGCCCTAGTGAGTCAACAGGGGTAGGCTGAAAACTAGCGCTGGCAGCTTTTGTGCAAATGCAGCACGGCTGAGATTCTAAGTTCATGTCGCGAATTAAATCAATCTTCTTCCTCTACAATGAATCACAAATTGGTTTGAAACATGTTGGGGCACACTTCAGCAATTAATATTAATAATGTGACCCATATATCTCATTTCAATAATCATGCCTATTTCTCGTGGTAATTTTATTTCAGTTTGTTTTTTCTTTTTTTGTTTAGTTTATTTTTTTGTAATGATTTTCAGGTGCGAGCCGGAAGCCTTCAGGAGCTGATCTACAAGCACGGCCAGGCTGGAATCACCAAGGCGACAGTTAGCATCACGTTTGACAACCGAGACAGGGCACAATGCCCAATTGGCTATGAGAATCACAATGAAATCACTGTTACAAGGCAGGCAAGTGAACTACTCACCTTTTTTTTACGAAGGATAACTGTTGAGATTTTGTTTTCTTCTTGTTTTGGTTTTGTTTTTTGTGGAAGTCTTTCGGCTGAAATGATGATGATTTTTTTTTTTTTTTTTTTTTTTATTCGACTGGAAGGCAAACGAGCAAGTGGGTCTCCTGGTGTTAAGAAATCATCACCGCCCATAAACATCTGCAACACCAGGGGTATTGCAGATGCGTTGCCAACCTAGAGGCCTAAGTTGGAATACCTCAAGTGCCAGTAATTTCACCGGCTGTCTTACTCTCCGCGCCGAAACACAATAGTGCAAGCACTGCTGCTTCACGGCAGGATTAGCGAGCAAGATGGTGGTAGCAATCCGGGCGGACCTTGCACAAGGTCCTACCACCTGCGAAATGATGAATAGTTCTTCATTATTTTAGAACCTTTTATATTGCTCTAGCACCCCAATTACATTCTTTAAAACCTCTTTATGTTTTGCAATTATCAAATTTTTTACTGGCTAGTTTCAATCGACAACCCCTTTGTCACAATCAAGAAGGTGGTGATTTTTTTTTTCTTTTTGTAGATGCTTTGAATTGAACACTCCAGGTGATCATGTCAGCCTCATGGGTGCTTGCTCATTTTCCTTACGCAAAGGTCCTTCACAGGTGGTGATGGGCGGCAAGAACAAGTACCTGATAAACGGCATCAACGTGCAGAACAAGCGCGTGTCGGACCTGTTCTGCTCCGTGCAGCTCAACGTCAACAACCCACACTTCCTCATCATGCAGGGACGGATCACCAAAGTGCTCAACATGAAGCCGCCAGAGGTTAGCTGTTAAGATGTGAAATTGTTTTTTAGGATTCGCCTTAAAAAAACTGTTGTTGGAGATCTACCACAGCAGTACCGAACATCATCATCATCGAAAATACAAGCTGAAATATAGATGCACAAAAAAACCAGAAAAATAAGACCAGCACTGGGCTTCAAACCCAGGTCCCGGCATTCCGTGCCGCGTGCTATACCGCTACACCAGTACTGCTGCTGGTCTTAATTTTCTGGTTTTTCTGTGTATCTATATTACAGTTTGTATTTTCAATTTAGGTTTTACGGGTGATTGTAAAAGTAAAAACTTGGAATTGAAATTAAAAAATACTAAATGATTAAAAAAAAATCTTAATCATCATCATCATCAGCCAGAAGTTCCACTGCTGGACAAAGGCCGCCCCCTTATAACGCCACAATGAATGACAACTCACCATTGCATCCATCGTGTCGTGCGGTCCCTCTCGGTCTCGTATTAAATACTATAAGTGTCAGAGGGACCGCACAACACAAACTTCGAGTTTCTTAGTAGCCCTGCGGTTACCCGCTATTCTCACGATGTTGTCAGTTACTCAACATATTCTGATCAATCTTGATTTTTTTATGTAACAGTGTGATAATTTCCATGTGTGTTTCCCACTTTTCGCTGCTTTTGGACCTAACGAAAATAAAATTTCTAATTGCATGCTTAGAATTAACATATACTTAGTGAATAATATCGCATGAATATAACTAATTAGATGTAAGACACAAGTGTATCAAGAAATCAAGAGCATTCGAACTGCCAACAAACTGCTACGCAGTTTGGCAGTGTAATTTACTTTGTAATTATATATGTGTCATTATGAAATAAACGATTAATAATAATAATGTTATTAATAGGTATATTTGAAGTAGGGTCAATAAGTGGCCACCTTATACTAAACTGACTGAATGACTGCTTTTTATATTGCAGATATTGTCAATGGTAGAAGAAGCGGCTGGTACGCGGATGTATGAGGCAAAGAAGCAAGCGGCTGAGAAGACCATTGAGAAAAAAGACGCCAAACTCAGGGAACTGAATGATGTATGTCCATTTGCAAATATATATTTACATTGATAAAAATTAGTCTGTTTATTCATTCATTCATTGTTACTATTATTATTGTTGTTTTGACATCTCCATATATTTGTTATTTTTTATTTAATTACTATTGACATTGCATCCGCATGGTAACGTTCAGTACATGACATTGACATTTTTGATTATTAATTGCTAATTTTATTATTACGTATTCTAAATCTTGATTATTATTATTATTATTATTTTTATTTTCTTCAGTTTCAAGGATTTGATGACATATAATGAGCGTATTAGCGTATCTACCGAATATTGTGTGCCATACACTGGCTGATTGTGACGAACTTTAATGTAATTGTTACCATTTATGTAATCACTCACTTTCTGACATTAAATTATTGATTGATTGATTGATTGAAAAAAAAAAATACTTACTACAGTAATTTGATTACTAAGTGGCGTTCAGCCATCTCGGTAAGTTTCCTAAATTCTTTAAGTGACAACTGTGGCAAAAATTATGAACTCTAAATGTTGGCTTCTCTATTATAAATTTATTATAAACAATAGGTTTTGCCCGCGGCTTCGCCCGCCGCGTGGAGTTCGGTTATCGCGCGCTGTTCCCTCGGGGAATGGCATTTTTCCGGAATAAAAAGTAGCCTATATCTCTCTGGCCCAGTTCCTACGCAGGCCCAGTGCCGATTGGGAACTTCATACACATTTAATTTCTTCATATGGTAAAGAAATGTAAACCTTTGCGTGTTCATCAGATAATCCGCGAGGACATAGCTCCGAAGCTGCAGAAGCTTCAAGATGAACGTGCGCAGTTCCAGGAGTACCAGAAGGTTGTTCGAGAACTAGAGAACGTGTCCCGGCTTTACGTGGCTTACAAGTAATAACATCTCTTCAAATAGCGAACCTACTGTGTTAGAAATAAAATTGTGTTAAATACTTGTGATGTGTATATAGACCATCATCATCATCTCAGCCTATATACGTCCCACTGCTGGGCACAGGCCTCCTCTCGGAATGAGAGGGCTTGGGCCATAGTTCCCACGCGGGCCCAGTGCGGATTGGGAACTTCACACGCACCATTGAATTGCTTCGCAGGTTTGTGCAGGTTTCCTCACGATGTTTTCCTTCAACGCAAAGCTCGTGGTAAATTGCGCACATGAATTTCGAAAAACTCACGAGGTGCGAGCCGGGATTTGAACCCACGACCCTCTGCTTGAGAGGCGATAGGTCAAACCACTAGGCCACCACGGCTTTTTTGTGTATATATAAATATTGTGAATCTGTTTAAAAAAAAATACCTTGTTGAGTTTCTTGCCGGATTCTTCTCAACAGAGGTTTTTCCGAACCGGTGGCAGATTTTTTTGACGTTCATAAGTGCTTGTTATAGCCTAATTTGAATAAAGTGATTATGACTTTGACTTTATTTAAACCTACTTAAAATGTGTCTGTCTCGTAGATATACGACAATAGATATACGACTACAAACTGAAACGAATTATTCAGTAGATAGTTATTTCATGTATTAATCGCGATAATTTCAGAAATCATTATTTATTTAGCTCGTTAGCCTGAGATACAGGGTTCACTTAGTAACCTTAGTTCAGGCACACGTGTTACGTAGATTTTATGAAGAGATTGTACTTATTTATAAATTGTACCGCAATTTTTCTGAATAAATCATTATTATTATTATTATTTAGAGACAGAAAGTAGGTAGGGTACCGTTACCATTTCGCAAAATTATTGCTCCCGAATTAAGTGCCGTACGACATCAGCTACTCTAAACAATTTGTTTATTGACAGATACGTATCGGCAGAAGAGAATCTCAAGAAAGCTCAAGAGAAGGTGACAGAGGTGCAGGACGACATTCAAAGCAAGAGGGACGAGATCAAAAGCAACGAGGACACCTCCAAAGCTCTGGAGAAGGACATAGAGGATCTCAACAGGCAACTTGATGACGTAAGCCAAATTAAATTACAGTCATCAATTCATCATCATCCCAGACAATACTGGGTGACCTTAGCCTCTGGACAAATACGAATACTGGCTTAGCAAGATATTTAAAACCAAACTGCAAAGTATCATAACCAATCAGTCCAATATTTACCGAAAAACTAACAGTTTTCAATGTATCACTTTGGAGCAGCCTGTGTATTTGGATGATATGATTTTATAGATTTTTTTTCTTGTCTTATTAAGCTAATAACTATTTTAAGATATTGCTAAGTATCAGTCTTATCCATGGTTTCTTTATTTGTCCAGAGGCTAAGGTCACTTTGTACACGCCCCAGTATTGGACACAGGTTTGTCAGAATAAAAAGGCTTGGGCTGAACCCCAATAAGGCCCAATGCGGTTTGGATCACACACACCATTGAATTGCGTCGCAAATATGTCATGTCTCCTAACGTTCTCTTACTTCACGGTGGAAAATTTCAAATGAAAATTCACGCCATTCGAAAAACCGTTTTAAGGTTTTAATTAAGATGTTCTTGTTATAAGCTTTTATTGGACTTGTTACAAGATTTTATTCAGCATATTACAGGCTTGTGGGACTAGGTCAATTGGTGTCAAGTGTCCCATGATATTTATTTATTTATTTTATTTTTATTTTGTTACAAACTTTTATTCCAAATGTTACATGATTTTATGCAACACTGCAAGCTTTTACTTGACATGTTACATACAAGCTTGTATTCAACTTGTTACAAGATTCTTATGCAACATTATAGAAGCACTTATTCAATTGCAAGCTTTTGTTCAACATTTCACAAGCTTTTATTCATCATGTTACAAGCTTTTAAAAATACGTAGATTTTTAATTAATAGATTAATTAATTGTTTTTTTCTCCTTGCGCTGCTTACCTACAGGAATTCAGGGTAAAGTATACTAATAATAAAAATTTCTTAATAATTATGTGTGTAAAAAGCCTGGAGTTTCAAACTGCTAGATCTAATGCTAACCTTTCGGTGCAAAAGGAGCGGACCGTATAGGTCCAAAGTCCATTTACAAGTTTTTTTTTTATTCAACTGGATGGCAAACGAGCAAGTGGGTCTCCTGATGGTAAGAGATCACCACCGCCCGTAAATATCTGCAACACCAGGGGTATTACAGTTGCGTTGCCAACCTAGAGGCCTAAGATGGAATACCTCAAGTGCCAGTAATTTCACCGGCTATCTTACTCTCCACGCCGAAACACAAATAGTGCAAGCACTGGTGCTTCACGGCAGGATTAGCAAGCAAGATGGTGGTAGCAATCCGGGCGGACCTTGCACAAGGTCCTACCACCTGCAAGTTAAAGAGTTACAGCCTTATTCATAAAAAATTAGAGCCTCTTTGAAGGCTCCTTGATGTCCCGATGCTGAAAAACGTGATTCATAAACGTCTGTTAGCGCTAATCAGTCGATCAAGGCTCTGCTAAAGTTAAAAGACCGTAGACCCTCCTTTATCTCCCTGCTAAGTCACAAAATGGCCGCCACAAATTTGAACAGCTGACTTTGAGACGAGCAAAAAACCATACCGATGATATTTTTATGGAAGTTTACGCAAAGATTTAAAAAAATCAGGAAAAATTATTTTCAGGAATTTGTATTTAAAAATCCTCTAATAATATGAAAAAAATAAAATTAGGATGATTAACATAGTTACGGCTTTTAGCACTTAGTTTAGGTCTACTAAAACACGCGGATCGGAAATGGCGGGAAAACAAACGTCACTGCTGTCAATTTTTTTTTTAAGTCTCGATAAGGCCATTTTTTGTCTTTGATTTGTCAAGAGTGCCAACATAACGCGTCGAATCAGTCTATCAGCAGCTCAACAACTAGCAGA
The DNA here is from genome assembly GCA_037349165.1 of Choristoneura rosaceana. Lineage (NCBI taxonomy): Eukaryota > Metazoa > Arthropoda > Insecta > Lepidoptera > Tortricidae > Choristoneura > Choristoneura rosaceana. The sequence continues at coordinate 593,857 of JAZBNJ010000044.1, forward strand.
CTGCTAGCAGACGTTTATGAATCATACCTCTTGACAAACGTCAAACAAGCTTAATCAGTCTGTTAACTAACAGGCCGATCAAACCTCAATTAAGGATTTTTTATGAATAAGGCTGTTAATCCACAAGCTCTCCACAGCAAAGCGGCAGCACCCTCAAGCAGCTGGAGACGCAAGTGTTGAGTCTGGAGAAGACGGAGGCGGCCGCGTCGGCGGCGCACAAGGCGGCCAAAGAGGCCGTCAGCTCGCACGACAAGCGCGCGCGGCTGCTCGAGAGGGCGCTGGCTGAAGACGAGCAGGCGTTGGCCGCTAAGAAGAAGACTCTCAGCGAGGTAAATTATATCTAACTATGGGGTCGTTCAAGTATTACGTAAGCAGAATTTTAGTAATTTTTAACCCCTCCTCCCTCTTGTCAGCGAAAGTCAGCAGAACCCTACCCCCTCCCCCCTATGCTTACGTAAACATTGGTATATATTTTTAAATCTATTAAAAAAAAAAAAAAAAAAAACATTTATTGCCACAACATTATTACAGTAAACTAAAATAAAATAAAATAAACCAGCTACGTTCCGGCAATGGGTACCAATCTCAGCGAATGCTGGACACATGGCAGCATGCACCCAGCGCTGATTTTCAGACCGGCCCCTTTAGCGGAGGCTAGTTGTAACATTATTATGTCACAAAAACATTATAAAAATAAATTAAAATAACAAATAAAAACAAAACTAATTACAAATAATAAACAAGCATGGTCTGATGTGATAAGTGTGTGGGTATGTGTGTGTGTGAGCGTGTGCGTGCGTGCGTGTGACGTGTGTGCGTGTTGTGTGTGTGAGAATGCGAGTCTTTGTGAGTGCATAAGTGTGTGCTGTATGGGTTCATGAATGTGTGAGTGACAGCGTCGGGTGACCTAAATTTGCTTCTGTTGTTTTAGATAGTATGATTTTACTATTTCTTTAAATTTGAGCAAGGGCATAGGCTCCCGCATCGGTGGAGGCAAATCATTCCAGATCTTGGATGCTGCAAATTTAAATCCTCCCCTGAACGATACGGTCCTGTGCTCCGGTACAATAAGCTTGGTCGCTCTATGGCTCCGAAGTGGTTTCTTGCGTTGATCTTTCACCCATTTTAACGCGTTAAACAAATACCGAGTTTTCTCGAATTCGATTACCTTACGGACGGTGAAAGCCAGGTGAAGGTTTCTTCGGTTCGCCATGTTTAATATACCCCTGTCATTAAGATACGGCGTGATGTGGGCTCGTCTAGGAACGTCGTAACAAAATCGTACGCATGCATTTTGCAAACGTTGTATCATTTTCTTAGTCTTTTCCAAAAGCCTAGGACCGTAAACTATATCTCCATAATTCAAATGAGAAAGGACGAGAGCCTCTGTAACTGTTTCACGTACTCTAACAGACAAGTATTTCCGCAGGCTGTACAAGGTCTTGAGTCTGTAAAACGCGTTTCTTATTTTAATGTTGAGATGCTCTATATACCTCAATTCCCCATCCATGACAAGCCCCAGATTCTTCACCTGATCAACCTATTCAGGTTTCTTTATTGTTATTTAAAGAAAAACAAGAAATAATAAATAAATATTGCTGACGTCTGGACCCCGCTGGCCCCATGTCATCAAAAATAAGCAAAGCAAAGACCACCCCACCCCCCTTCCGTGCTTACGTAATACTTGAATGACGCAATATAATGTTACTAGCTTTTGCCCGCTGCTCCGCCCGCGTGGTATTCGGTTATCGCGCGCTGTTCCCTCGGATACTGTGCATTTTTCCGGGATAAAAAGTAGCCTATGTCACTTTGGGGACCATAAACTATCTCTATGCCAAAAATCACGATGATCCGTCGCTCCGTTACAGCGTGAAAGACGGACAAACACACTTTCGAATTTATAATATTAGTATTGATATAAGTATGTTTATCTGTTGCCTAGTGTCCATAGTACAAGCTTTGCTTAATTTGGGACTGGTTCAATTGGTGTCAAGTGTCCCATGATCTTTATTTATTTATTTAATATGTCTATAATGTGTAATCCTAGATGTCTAGCTTATCTATACGACTCAAAAGAATATAAGAGCTACTTGAATTTCACCAGTAAAATGAAATCAAAAATAACTTTTCTTTTTTTAACTGAATACATTTAATTGAATGAAAAGCATTTTACTGTGTTATGTCCTATTAATAAAACCATGGGCTACCAACTCATACAAGATATATTTAGTACTAAAAAACGGCAATAGATGGCACTACCATTAACATCTGTAAATTATAAAATGTAAATAAGCCGAATTAAGTAGAAATATTGATATTAAAATAAAGAATAGCATATTTTATAAACACAACTTCACATCAACTTTATTTCAACTCCTTAATTTGAAGATAAGAAACATCATAAATAATAAATTGAGAATACGAAAGTATAGGCTACATGTGACTACGTTTCAGTTATGAGGTTTTCGTAGTAGTTTGCAAAAGTAACGCTAGATGGCGTAAAACCGGTATGCGCTTGCAGCGGGCTACTATGTAATTCGAAACACGAAGTTCGTGTCGTGCGGTCTCTTTCGCTCTCGTAATAAATAGTACAAGTGTCAGAGGGACCGCACGAAACGAACTTCGAGTTTCGATTTTCGGAGTAGCCTGCCTACTGTGATGAAGGGCTACTCCGAAAAACGACGTTCGAAGTTCGTATCGTGCGATCTCTCTCACACTTATACTATTTAATACGTGAGCGAGAGGGATCGCACGACACGAACTTCGAACGTTGTGTTTCGGAGTAGCCCCGTTCCGGAGCTATAGGCCCTGGAAGTTTTTGCTACCCTTGGATCAGGGGTCTGGTTAGGCTGGTCAATGTGCTAAAAGTGGGGGGGGGGGGATGAAATTTTGGGGTTGGGTCCGGGGTAGTCCTGTAGGGGGTGGGCTTGGGAGGGGGGTTGAAGATTTGGCTATTTTTGAGCTAGGACGCACCGTTTCTGAGATATTAGAGGATTTTGAAAAACACCAAACCAAACCAAACTACACAACACTTATATACTATAATTGCATAATAGCAGGTGGTAGGACCTTGTGCAAGGTCCGCCCGGATTGCTACCACCATCTTGCTCGCTAATCCTGCCGTGAAGCAGCAGTGCTTGCACTGTTGTGTTTCGGCGCGGAGAGTAAGACAGCCGGTGAAATTACTGGCACTTGAGGTATTCCAACTTAGGCCTCTAGGTTGGCAACGCATCTGCAATACCCCTGATGGGGCACGTATTTGAATATCGAAATTTAAAATATCTAAAGTTAAAATGTCGATGGTCAAAATATCGAAAATCAAAATATCGAATGATCTAAATATCTACTATGATTATATCGACGTCTAGAATTCCTAAAACCGAAATATCGAACGGCTGAAATATCGAAAGTTCAAAATATCTACAACCGAATGATCGATATATGTTAATATCGAAACACAAAATATCAACCGTCAAAAAACCAAATATTAAAATATCGAAAATTGAAATAGCGAAGTATCTTAATATCAAGAAAAATGCATAGAACTCGATTCTGGCACTCGCCGGCCGCTACCGCGGCACGCTCGCTTCGCTCGCTCGGCTCGTGCTAGTTTTGGTCACGGTTGAACCTAACCGCTCCTCCTCGCTGCGCTCGTCGTCGCACCTAATTTTTAGATTAGATTGCTTAGTACCTGCAGTTTAAAACTGAAGTCTGATTAATTCAACCGTAAAGTTTAGGTGCGACGACGAGCGTAGCGAGGAGGAGCGTGTTAGGTTCAACTGTGGCCAAAACAAGCGCGAGCCGAGCGAGCGAAGCGAGCGTGCCGCGGTAGCGGCCGGCGAGTGCCAAAGTTAAATTTCCTATCAGTAATCGACTATTGTACCCTTCGGTATTATAGACATTCGATATTTAGAATTTCGACCTAAGAATCGTTCGAAATTTCAATTTTCGGTATTTTATCCATCGATATTAGAATTTTCGAAATTTTAGCATTCGACAATTGTACCGTTCGATAATTTATACTTTCGACATTTTGAATTTCGATCTTATAATCGTTCGACATTCTGATTTTCGATATTTTGACCGTCGACGTTTTAACCTTAGATATTTTAAATTTCGATATTCAAATACGTGCCCCCCTGATGTTGCAGATGTTTACGGGCGTCGGTGATCTCTTACCACCAGGAGACCCACTTGCTCGTTTGCCTTCCAGTCGAATAAAAAAATAATTAAAACTACATATCGTCACTACTCTACTACGAAACTTGAAGTTCGTGTCGTGCGGTCCCTCTGACACTTAAACTATTTAATACGAGAGCGAGAGGGACGGTACGATTACGAACTTCGAGTTTCGTAGTATAGCCCTAAGCTGTAGATAATCTATAAACTAATATGGCTGACAGCGTTTTCAGCAGATTACGAATAGGTTTGGATCTACGAAACCTCGATTGCTTACGCACTGACCAGCGGCCGTGAGTAGGTTATATAACGTAGCGCCATCTACCAACCCTGTCATGTCCTAGTCAAGCTATAGATTGGGCTAACAAGCGACACCCGTATCATTAGTGTCTCGCTAGATGGCATATAGGTATCGTGTTATTTGTGTTCTCAGTGGTGCCTTCTATTGTAAAATAAAGAAAAGAAAAATAGCCAGTTGTATAGCCAGTATTAGGGTGATACCGTTTGCTTGTACTAGGTGGTGTCTCTGTATATTATGTTCTCTGTGATAAAACCAATCTTAGACAAGGAATGTCATAAAGAATTATATTTTTTAGTATTTTAGCAGTATATTCTCAATTTTATTCAAATTTTATCCAAATCCGCCCTCCCGTTTTAGCGTAAAGGAGTAACAAAAACACACAAGCACACACTCTTTTCCACTTGTATCCAACTAATAAAGATAGGTAGTTGTGCATTGAACTGTGCCTTGTCACTTGGCAGGTGTCGTCGACGTTCGAGAACCTTCGGTCGGCGAGCGAGACGAGCGAAGCGGCGCTGGCGGAGGCGCAGGCCAAGTTCATATCGATCAGCACCGGCAACGAGGGCGCCAGCGAGTCGCTGCAGGACCAGCTCATGGGTTAGTGTCGTCGACGTTCGAGAACCTTCGGTCGGCGAGCGAGACGAGCGAAGCGGCGCTGGCGGAGGCGCAGGCCAAGTTCATATCGATCAGCACCGGCAACGAGGGCGCTAGCGAGTCGCTGCAGGACCAGCTCATGGGTTAGTCCACAGATATACAGGGTGGCCCATTTATATCGGTCAGTATGGGAAAGTCTGAAACTATACGACATACGAAAATTTCTTCTTAGGAACCATGACATCGATTTTACCAGCAAAGGTACAAACAACCAGAGAGACAATTTTACATGTCAGAATTTGTTGAATATTGTAACGGTGGACACTTCGAACACCTACTAAAATAAATTAAAGTATGTGAAAACAATGCATTTTATTCATTTTGGACATAATGTTTCATGGAGACATTTACTGCTTAAGACATACACAATCGATATCTAAATAGAAACAGTGTAAGTTTTTTTTTTTCAAAACAACCGGGTTCGATTCCCGAGCTGAGTACAGGTTTCTTTTAAATGCATGAATGCAGTTTTTAGGGTTCCGGAGCCAAAATGGCAAAAACGGAACCCTTATAGTTTCGCCATGTCTGTCTGTCTGTCTGTCTGTCTGTCTGTCCGTCCGCGGCTTTGCTCAGGGACTATCAATGCTAGAAAGCTGTAATTTTGCACGAATATATAAGTAAACTATGCCGACAAAACAGTACAATTAAAAATTCAAAAACAATTTTTTTTAGGGTACCTCCCATAGACGTAAAGTGACGGTGATTTTTTTTTTCTCATCCAACCCTATAGTGTGGGGTATCGTTGGATAGGTATTTTAAAACCATTAGGGGTTTGCTGAAATGATTTTTCGATTCAGTAAAGCGTTTGCGAAATATTCAACTTTAAAGTGCAAATTTTCATTAAAATCGAGCGTCCCCCCCCCTCTAAAATCTAAACCGGTGGGTGGAAAAATTTTAAAAAATTCAGCATGGTAGTCAGTATATCAAACTTTCAAGGAAAACTATAACGGCTATGTTTGCTTGAGAATTATTAGTAGTTTATGAGTAAATAGCAGCGTAAGGTATAAAATATACCTAAACTTGGAAGATTCCGTATAAAATACGAAATCCTTAGAAAAATATTACTTAATTTTTTCGTAATGGCTACGGAACCCTATTTTGGGCGTGTCCGACACGCTCTTGGCCGGTTTCTTGTTATTGAAATCGATGTCATGGTTCCTAAGAAGAAATTTTCGTATGTCGTATAGTTTCAGACTTTCCCATACTGACCGATATAAATGGGCCACCCTGTAGATTACACCGCGGACCGGGAGACGAGCTGTCGGTAGGCCTCCAACAAGATGGAGCGACGACCTGGCTAAGATCGCGGGATCGCGGTGGATGCGAAAAGCACAAGACCGGTCTGAGTGGAGAGCCTTGGGGGAGGCCTATGTCCAGCAGTGGACGTCTTCCGGCTGACATGATGATAATGATGATGATGATAGATTACACTAGATAACGCAAACACCTCAATCTGAAAACCAACCGCGTCACTTTTTAGATCTACTGTGACGTCTCAAGTGCGAATTAGCGATGTGAATTCCCCGATGTCCGCGCAAAATCGATTCAAATGCGCCGCCCGCCTGCGCCGTGGGGCTTGAGTCAGTCACTAGTCATGATTAGTCGGGGTTCGGACACGCGAAGTACATGCATTTGCGTAATCTAGGGTAATCTATATCTGTGGGTTAGTTCTTCATATTCATACTGTCTGTTTTGCCGGCATTGACTGAAAATTAACTTGGAAACTGAATTATTTTGCAGCTCAAAGGGATTGTAATTCTAAGTGATTAGGTATACTAAATATTCTGAATATTTCAAGCGTCTACCTGTTGCCGTCATTAATATCGAGCAAAAAACGGCATAAAAATCACTTTTTGCATGGGAGCCCCCTTAAATATTTATTTTATTCTGTTTTTAGCATTTGTTGTACTGTGGCCGCTACACAGTAATACATAATCTGTGAAAATTTCAAGTGCTCACGAGATAGAGTCCTGTGACAGACGGACAGACAGACAGACAGACAAACAGTGGAGTCTCAGTAACAGGGTCCCGTTGGCACCCTTTGGGTACGGAACACTAAAAAAATACGCGTCAAGTTGTGAACCTCCTCCATTTTTTTCCGTCGGTTAAAAAAATATCTCACACATATTGTCTTTTGTCCATTCAACAAAAAATTATGGACATTATAAAGTTCCGTGTGACATCACACTTACGTACAGTTTTACTTAGCAGTGACGTCACAGGACTCCTCCCGAAATTTGACGCGCTTCGTCTTTTATATTTTTAATAGCTTTTGCCCGCGGCCCCGCCCGCGTGGTATTCGGTTATCGCGCGCTGTTCCCTCGGGAGCTGTACATTTTTCCGGGATAAAAAGTAGCCTATGTCTCTCTCGGGCCCATAAACTATCTCTATGCCAAAAATCACGTCGATCCGTCGCTCCGTTGCGGCGTGAAAGACGGACAAACATACAAAGCTCTGCACTGCACTGGCACTTGAGGTATTCCAACTAACTTAGGCCTCTAGGTTGGCAACCCATCTGCAATACCCCTGGTGCTGCAGATGTTTCTGGGCGGTGGTGATCTCTTACCACCACGAGACTCACTTGCTCGTTTGCCTTCCAGTCGAATAAAAAAAAGACAACGACACAAACATACAAACACACTTTCGCATTTATAATATTAGTATGGATAATATAATATAGTATAGTATGGATTTGAAAACAGGAAAAATAAGTGTTTTTTTTCACCCCCAGCCGCCAAGCAGGAAGCGTCGGAAGCCTCTACGTCCATATCCCAAGCGCAGATGGAGAAGCGTCACGCGGAAGACCGCCTCAGGACCTTGGAGCGGGAGTTCAAAGCTAGCAGCGCGCAGTTCACCAGAGACCAGGAGAACATTGGGAAGCATCAGGCACAGCTGGATAAACTGCAGGTAAGTCAAAGGACACACGTCGAGAGGACACATCTGTGGAACGGCTGGTGGTTCAAGGAAAGGTTGAAGGCACGAGAGCACGCGGCAGGTCACCAATGCGTTGGACGGACCAAGTTAAAGCTGCACTTAACGGTCCACTGTACGAGTGTTGGAGAAGGGCTGCAGTACGGGAGGAATGGCGACGGGTTGTAAAGCTTGCCACCACCCCTGATGTGACGACCACGACCACTCTGCCAAGAGTGTGACGACCAAGAAGAAGAAGTCAAAGGACAAGAACAAGAGAAGAAGAGAAGAACAAGGGTCACTGACATAGCCAAGCGAATTAGCTCGTTGATGTGGCGATGGGCGGGCCATATAGCACGGAGAGCGGATGGCCGTTGGGGCCGAAAAGTTCTCGAGTGGAGGCCGCGGATCGGCAAGCGCAGCGTGGGACGTCCACCAACGAGATGCACGGATGCCGCGGGTTCACGGTGGATACAGGCCGCTGCCAACCGAAGCAACTGGAGGTCTATGGGGGAGGCCTATGTCCAACAGTTGACGTCCTACGGCTAAGATAATGATGATGATGATGATGAAGTCAAAGGACACAGGAGTAGACTAAAGTCCGACAGATAACCGAATACCACGCGGGCGGAGCCGCGGGCAAAAGCTAGTTGTTTATAGTTGACTAGCTATTGCCCGCGGCTCAGCCTGCGTGGTATTCGATTATCGCGCGCTGTTCCCTCGGGAACTGTGCATTTTTACAGGATAAAAAGTAGCCTATGTCACTCTCGGGCCCATAAACTATCTCTAAAAATCACGTCGATCCGTCGCTCCGTTACGGCGTGAAAGACGGACAAACACACAAACATACTTTCGCATTTATTATATTAGTATGGATTCAAAAACGTTACATACAGGCGGAGTTATCGAGCATGAACTTCAGCGAGGCGCGCAACGCGGAGCTCAAGGGGCTGATCCGGCGGCTGCAGTCAGACAGCACGGCCAAGCGCGACGCGCTGGACCGGCTCGGCTCCACGCTGCAGCGCTGCCAGTTCCGCTACCAGCCGCCCACCAGGGACTTCGACGCCACCAAAGTGCACGGTACGACCACTAAACATTTAGCTTCTTACTCGCTCATTAGGGACTTCGACGCCTCCAAAGTGCACGGTACGACCGCTAAACATTTAGCTTCTCACTCGCTCATTAGGGACTTCGACGGCACCAAGTGCACGGTACGGCCACTGAACATTTAGCTTCTCACTCGCTCATTATGGACTTCGACGCCACCAAAGTACACGGCGCGACTACTAAACATTTAGCTTCTCACTCGCTCATTAGCTTCATCGTTCGGCATCCACTTGTTGACATGTGGTCCACGAGTAAACGCCGCGTTGTCAAATTCGAAGGACTATGCGTCAAAACCACGGAAGAATAAAAATTGTTGCTTCTTTCTAAGCAGCAGCACTGGCGACATCTATGTATGTTCCGCTCTCATCGAGAGACGTCACATTCTTTCGGAACTAACCGCTCACCCAGACAAGAGATGTCGCTACTAAGCAATCAAATTATGATTGTTTTTTTAAAAACCAACCCTCCCCCACTTTGTCACGTGTATTAGGAATTCGCAATATTTTTCCTGTCTCGTGACGTCAGTGGCCCGCTCCCGTAGTTTGACTATGTTTGTGTGTTTGTCTGCAGGCATCGTGGCGCGCCTCATAAACGTGAACGACCCGGTGTACTGCACCGCGCTGGAGACCGCTGCCGCTGGCAAGGTGAGATTTTAATTTGTTGATTGACCTTGGGATTCATTTGCGAAGATTCATCCAAATGTACTACTAAAATAGAGTGTGTTATGATAGTCAGGTAATCTTACCTTTTCTTTCAAAATCAAAATCATTTATTCAGTCCGCAATGGGCACTTTTACACGTCATATTTAAACTACCAGCGCTTGAGCGATGGAAAGACCATCATTGCCAAGAAGAATGCGCCGCAAGAAACTTGGCACAAAGTCATTTTTTCAAGCCAAGTCATTCCGTCTACTACGCCTTATTATAGTGTAATGAGGGCGTTTTAGACCAAGGCATTTTGCTACCCGGACAAAATACAACTAAGGTGCTCTGCTCGCCAAGGCTAAATGCAAGTATGGCCAACGGGACCTGACCCGTTTTAATTACCCGACTGCGAAGAAGGAGGGTTATGTGTTTGCCTCGTATGTATGTATGTCTATTCCTATGTCCGCTCGTAACTACTCAACTGCTGAACCGACTTTGATAAAAGATACGTCATTGGATTCGTCTTGACGACGCGAGTGACACTGGATACATGAAATTCTTGAAAAATTAAAATGGCGGATTTTTGGCGCCAAATTGTAAATTTTCAAAAAATGTTTTTATGCAATTCTATCGAGTGGGGTATCAAATGAAAGGTAATAATTAGCCCATTCTAAATATATATGGGTTATAATCGTTTTAATCTACCGTTTTCACAGAATTATTAAAAAAGTGTGAAATAAAATAATAAATTTAAAAAATAAAAAAACCCGACTGCCTTAAAACAGTCGGGACCCATTTGAATCGTGACGTTTAAAAAATCTTACCTAATGGGTCCCGACTGTTGAACTTTAAGTTAGCTACTAAACAGAGTTCTAGCCCAGTAGACTTGTTTTCTTCTTTTTAGTATTTTTAATTTGCTTCAAATAACTGCGAATCGCAACTTACAGCACAAATTAAGAGTGTAGAATATTAGAAATCAAGTTAGAATAAAATAGAATAGATTTATTTGGTGTTACATGAAGTTAACTGATTTCACTTTGTCTCTTGTCTATCGTTACAGCTCTACAATGTAGTGGTGGACACGGACGCGACGGTGGACTTACTGCTCAAAAAGGGCAACATCCAGACGCGCACCACCATGATACCGCTCAACAAGATCACCGGACACGTCATAGACCAGAAGACGCTGCGGCTGGCGCAGCAGATCGTGAGAACTTTATACACTAAGATCCCACTATCGAACTATAAAAATTATATAACAAAAAATTTAACTGACTATAAAAAACCATGAAAATGATTTCCTACTAGTCTGAAGTCGGTGTCTTACCGGTGTCGCTGTCCACGAGCCAGCAGGAGTGGACCTATAGTCTCCTACCTCACCTATGCACTACATATTGGGCTTCAATCACTCCTGCCGGCTCGTGCGGAGGCACCGACTTCAGACTGGGTGAAAATTGTTTTCATAGTTTTTAGTGGTTGGTTCAATTTCTTCCGCCTCCGTTACTGCGGAAGTTCCGTAGGGAAATCGTATCTTCGTCTCCGTTTCAATCTTTCGTCAACCTCCGCATCCGTGGAGACGAAACGCGTCGCCATCGCATTCGCCTCCGCCTCCGCTAAGAAGGCCTCCGTTACAACCCAAGTTTCGGTATTCCAGGGCGGCGGTCCAGAGAATGTGCAGCGCGCGATCGACCTCATAACCTTCCCTGAGGTCATCGCTCCCGCCATGGCGTTCGTCTTTGGGAGTATATTTATCTGTAGGTCAGTATCTGTATACAGGGTGTCTCATTTAGATTCGTCAGTATGGGATAGTCTGAAACTATAAGACATACGAAAATCTATATTGAAAACACAAATTGAAATATAGAGGCACAGAAAAACCAGAAAAATAAGACCAGCGCTGGGAATCGAACCAAGGTCCTCGGCATTCCGTGCCGCGTGCTACACCACCGTTGGACAACGGTACAGACACGAACTTCTCCTATGCACCACATACATCAGCTTGTTTGTTTCTTCTTTAGCCACTTAAGCAGGTTCGATTCTCAGCGCTAGTCTTATTTTTCTGGTTTTTCTGTGCATCTTTAGACGACTAGATGACCTAGTGGTTAGAGACCCTGACTACGAAGCTTGAGGTCCCGGGTTCGATTCCCGTGTCGGGGCAGATATTTGTATGAAAAATACGAATGTTTGTTCCGGGTCTTGGGTGTTTAATATGTATTAAGTATGTATATCTACCTATATAATTACGTTTATCCGTTGCTTAGTACCCATAACACAAGCTTTGCTAAGCTTACTTTGGGGCTAGGTCAATTGGTGTGAATTGTCCCGTGATATTTATTTATTTATTTATCTATATTTCGGTTTGTATTTTCGATAACGTGGAACAGAGTACAATCCTCAGCTCCAGTAAAAATTAAACAGCCATTGTAACGCCAACCCTGTGACTGCAGAGACGCTGACACAGCCAACAAGGTGACGTTCCACCCGCAGATCAGGAGGAAGTGCGTCACCGTCGAAGGGGACGTGTACGACCCCGCTGGCACGCTGTCCGGCGGTGCCAGGGTTAAGGTCAGTTGTCTCTCTTTTTCTTAGCCATGTTAAACCATGCTCGATTTAAATTCAAATTCATTTATTTATTTCGTCAGCATAGGTACCTACCTATATAGTTATTTAAGAGTTATTTGTAGATTATTGACCGCTTGTAAGCCTTTTTTAAATCTCAATTTAAGGCTTAAACTGACAGTTATTGTATGCATCTGACAGAACTTAAGACCACTTAAACTTAGATTAAAAAGCCTGCAAGTGGACATGAGTTATTAATTTAATTAAAAATATTAAAATATTTTTTTTGGTATTGTTTTGTATTATTTGAAAATTGTTATTAGGTAAACTTATGAATTTATTTATTTTGATTATTTTTGTGATTTTTGATCTATTTTAATTTGATATTTCACATAGGAAATTTGAAATTGTAATAAAATAACTATTTTCGCCTATCAACAGAATATTTACACGCCTGCATGCAGGCTGAATACGCTGAAATAAAAATATACAATGTACCTTCCTATACAGTATTCTGGCAAATAAAATACTTTTGACTTTGACTCGTGTAGGCCTCCCTTTAACTTTCTTCACTTCTCTCTGTTCAGTGCTACTTGCCTCCAGTTTGACGGTTAAGCCTTTAATGTCATCCTTCCATTGCAACTGCGGACAGACAGACAGAAATGGCGAGACTAAGGATTACAGATGAAACGGATAGTGGTTTGGCCGGATACCGGACACCGGATATTCGGCGGGACCGTTGGCCGGACAGCCGGATATTTGGCCTAGTTTTACGTACAATTAAATTAAGCTAATTCGAACATGCGCATGACACTCCGTGCAGGTTGCAACTTGCAACTTGTAGAGTATAATTAATTAACTTAGGGGCTGTTTATTAGCCACCCATTGATTAATTTTAATTGACGGTTTAATGTGCTGCCGTTTCCGTCTATTCGAACAAAAAAAATAGAGACGGCATCACAGTTAACCGTCAGTTAACACTAATCAATGGATGGTGGAACAGCCCCTTAGTGTTATACAGGGTGGCCCATTTATGTCGGTCAGTATGGGAAAGTCTGCAACTATACGACATACGAAAATTTGTTCTTAGGAACCATGACATTAATTTTAACACCAAGTAAAACTGCATTCATGCATTTAAAAAAAACCTGTACTCAGCTCGAGAATCGAACACGGTTGTTTTGAAAAAAAAAAAAAATTTACACTATTTCTATTTAGATATCGATTGTGTATGTCTTAAGCAGTAAATGTCTCCATGAAACATTGTCTAAAATGAATAAAATGCATTGTTTTCACATACTTTAATTTATTTTAGTAGGTGTCCGAAGTGTCCACCGTTACAATATTCAACAAATTCTGGCATGTAAAATTGTCTCTATGGTTCTTTGTACCTCTTTGCCGGTAAAATCGATGTCATGGTTCCTAAAAAGAAATTTTCGCATGTCGTATAGTTTCAGACTTTCCCATACTGACCGATATAAATGGGCCACCCTGTATATTTTTTTGAAGTGTAACAATCGTGTCGGTGTCAGTTTAGCAGTTATTTGATGATAGTTTTATACCCTCAGGGTGGGTCAGTGCTGGTGCAAATCCAGCAGCTATCCCAGCTGGAGCACGAGCTGGAGCAGACGGACGCCCAGCTCGCCCAGTACCACAGCGAGCTCGCCGCCATGCAGGCCGCCGCTGACGCCTTCAGCGCCAAGCAGCAGAGGTACTGCTGAGGGGAGCGGGAATCACGCTGTCTTGCAGAACTATAGACGGAGCACCGCCTAGCGGTGCTCCTATTTCGCGTGGCTGGGACTAATGTAAATTAGAGTTTTTTAAGTTTTCGAAATAAAACGGGTTAGAGCCAGTTGCTTTTTACTACTTATTTACTTTTAGATTTTTTTTTGCTACTTAGACCAGCTGCAACTTGGATAGGCTGCTTTTTTTAAAGAAAATGATGCTATATAGGTACACCACTGGCTTATGCCTGCAACTTCGTCTGCACGGATCTAGGTTATCGCGCGGTGGCGCCCTCTACCGGAATCAAAGGTACCCTATGTTGATCCAGGGGTTCAAACTAGCTCTATACCAAATTTCATCAAAATTGGTTCAGTGGTTTGGACGTGAAAGCGTAACAGACAGACAGAGTTACTTTCGCATTTATAATATTAGTAGGGAAGTAGGGATTATGTCTATAATTCGACGGTTGAAAGACTAATCAATATCATTGCGCCATTTTTGTGGAAATTTTGAAACTGCTCAAACAACAGAAAATTTCACTGATTCCGGCCATGTACAGTAAAATTGTATTGTATAAATAATGGTTAAAATGGCTCAGCTGTTGTTTGGACGTGCCCACAGATACGAGATGATGTCGCACGAGCTGGAGGTGATAAAGGCGCGGCTAGCCACCACGTCGCACGCGCAGACGCACGCCGAGATCGAGTCGCTCCGCGCGCGCGGCGCCGCGCTCGCCCAACAGCTGGAGACAGGCCGCGCCGCGCAGGCCGCCGCCGCCGCCCGCGCCAAGGAGTTAGAAGCCAAGGTTAAGGATATCAAGGGGCACAGAGAAAGGTAACAATACGTCACTACTAGCTGCTAGCGACGACCTGGCTAAGATCGCGGGATCGCGGTGGATGCGAAACGCACAAGACCGGTCTGAGTGGAGAGCCTTGGAGAGGCCTATGTCCAGCAGTGGACGTCTTTTGAATGACATGATCATGATGACGTCACTACTTTGAAAAAAGCCCGTATCTCAAAATCGATAATTATACTGAGTGAACTTTATGAACATTATTTTAATACGAGATTTTTCAAAGTAGTCACGAATAGTACTGTTGTGTTTAGATAACACTGTTGTGTTAACACTGTTGTGTTTTGGCGTGGAAAGTAAGACAGCCGGTGAAATTACTGGCATTAGAGATATCACATCTTAGGCCTCTAGGTTGGCAACGCATCTGCAATACCCAGTGTTGCAGATGTTTATAGGCGGTGGGGTGGTCTCTTACCATCAGGAGAACTACTTGCACGTTTGCCATCCAGTCGAATGGTGTATTTACAGCGAGGGTGTACATTGAATCCAGAATAGTAATAGAATCCTAATTGTAGCGAGAGATTCCAAAGTAGAATCCTGAGCGTAGTGAGGAATTCAAGTCTTAACGCCCAAGATGAAAATAATTTTGCTCCCGAGTGGCTCATATAACTTTTCACACTGAACATTAAGAAACTTGAAAAAAATCATTCTAAATATTATTAAAGAACAACCATTTATTGGGATTAAAGATTCGGGTTTAGACTGTTTATTTCGAAACTAACTCCACAGAGGGCGCAGCACTAATGCGCTTTATAATGCAAACACTACAAAATTCAATAGACAAAATTAGATGTAAACAATAGGCGGTCTTCAAACTATGAAACCTTCAATGTCTTCCCAGAGAATTCAAGAAAGCCGAGGAAGCATTAAAAAAGGCGAAGAAGCAAGCAGAACAGCACAGCAGCTCGTGGAAACAGAGAGAGCAGGAGTTCTCCACTCTCCAGCTGGAGGTGGCCGAATTGGAGAATGGAGTCGCCACCAGCGCGCGCCAGCTGGCTGAGACTAGAACTGCGGCCGACAAGCTGGCGGCCGCCTTGCTAGCGGCTAAGGAGGAACACACCGGGGCTGAGGTGAGTGGGACCTGGGAGGGAGTGGGCACCCTACAGCTGGGGGAGAGTGGGCAAAACACGATGGGAAAACATTATTCAATAGATCTGTATTGATCTCACAAGCAATATGATAATATAAATGGCAATACGAATATTTAACAAGTTGCCTAAGAGCATAGCTGAGTTGTCCAGGAGTAAATTCGGTGTACTGCCTTTTTGGCGAAATATTTTTCGCAAAATTTCATTTGGCAACCAACCTTTCGGCGAAGTTTCATTTAGCAAACCAATTGTTAGCATAACCTTACTTCGCATTTTTCTTATTTCGCAACATTTTTATATTGCAAAATTTTAATTCGTCACACTTTTATGTGGCAAATAATTATGTAGCAAATGATTGGCTTAGACAAATAACAAATTGTCAAATAACATTTGACCAATTTTTATGTTACAAAGTTTTACTTTAAAATTTGTGCGAGCGAGCGAAGCGAGCGAGCAAGACGGTTCGGAGCAGAAGCGACTTGGATAATTTAGGTTCAGAAGGCTAGCCTTCGATGTTAGGTTTTTTTTTATAGCAGCCAGTATAACCTGCCATTAGGAAAATAGGTTGGATTCCATTCAATATGTTGCTAAGTTTAGATATGCCAATCAATACATTTGACCAAAACATAAATGACATCTTAAAAAAATTCCAGGTAATATTTTGCATAATAATAATTTATCAAATCACTAGTTGTGAAATGATATAGTTGCGAAACGTTGAGTTGGGAAATGAAATTTCGCCGAAATAAAAATATGGGATAAATAGTTTGGGAGCTAATAATTTGCTAAATAATTTTCGCCAAAACATTAGTAAACCAGTAAATTCAAATTTAAATTGTATTAGTGGCTTAAAGACAAAGCAATATTTAAAATAATAACTGACATTATCACATTGATCTATAACTATTATTCAATTTAGATTATTTACTTATATTACAAAATTAATTGTCTTTTTAGTGATTTGTTTATTTAATAAGTTAATATTAGCATGCCAATGCTTTGGTTAGACGTGTCACTGCACCTTAACACATTTATAAAACCATGTCATAATACCATGTCTAATAAAGAAAAATAAATTATTTCATTTCAATAACACAGATATTTAGTTAAGGATCGAAACATTCAAAGCAAGTGTCGCGTCACGCGCGTGCTCGCAGGCACTTCTTACACAGGCAGCTTCTTAGACAATATCAAGTTGTCGCGCGCTGTACGTGTTTATCGCTGTAGGTATGGACGAGTGACGGATGCCTGCTAACACAAACGTAGTGGTTATATTCTCTTTGGCTAACACCATCTAGCGATATTCCGCTGACAAAAAACCCTCAGTACCGAGCTTCAAACTGAGCCCTTTAATTCCAGAACGCAGTGAAAGCCGTCCAAGCTCAGATCAAGAGCCAGAAGGCGGAGATCGCGAGCCGCAGCGGAGAGGTCGCCAAGCTGGCCAAGAAGAGGGAAAAGCTCGCCGCCGCCAACAGCGACCTCGGGCTCAAGATAAAAGAGTTGCAGTTCAAGATCAAGGAGCTGGAGACTGAGGCCACCGAGTGCGGGAAGAAGGTTGGTGGAAAATAAAGATTTTTTTTTATAACTAATACTAATTGATACACACACACAACACACACATAAACATCACGCCTGTATTTCCGATTTCCAAAAGGGGTAGGCAGAGCACACGAAACATTACCGCTTCGAAGCCGCTTGTAGCAATTTTAGGTTTAAAGTTTCACAAAAAAAAGGTACAATAGTGACAGGTTGCTAGCCTGTCGCCTACGGTATACCTTCACCTATATCCTTAGTCTCCTCTTACGACATCCGCGGAAGAAATGGAGAAGTGTAATTCTAACCCGACATCACGGGCTAATCGATATGATCACCAAATACGTGGTAAACCAAAATGCTGATAGTACGGGCAATGACATATTTCCATTTGATTGTTTTTTTTGTCTCAGCATGTTTCGTTTTTTAGAGTTCCGTACCCAAAGAGTAAAAACGGAAACTGAATCCTTACTATTATAAAGGGGAAAGTAAGTTTGTTTGTTTGTTACGCTTTCACGCCGCAACGGAGCGACAGATCGTCGTGATTTTTGACATAGAGATAGTTTATGGTCCCGAGAGTGACATAGGCTACTTTTTATCCCGGAAAAATGCACAGTTCCCGAGGGAACAGCGCATGATAACCGAATGTAACCTGAAAATGCTGTTAATCATTGATTCCCAATACACCACCCTGGTAGCTTAAAAGCATTTTCAGGTTATATAATAAATTCGGTTTCCGTTTTTACCCTTTGGGTACGGTTCTCTAAAAAACTATGCTGAAACAAAAAAACAGTTAATTTTTGTCTTGGACAAACTTGATCGATTTCAAATGATCTCCAATTTTTAACCCTCGACGCAAAAAGAGGGGTGTTTAAGTTTGACCGCTATGTGCGTCTGTGTGTCTGTCTGTGGCAACGCAGCTCTTAAACGGGTGGACCGATTTTAATGCGGTTTTTTTATTTGAAAACTGGTTTTGAGACAACATATTCCCCACAGATAACAGCCCTGGAGAAAGAGCACACGTGGATCCCTGGCGAGAAGCAGTACTTCGGTCTGGCGGGCGGGCTGTACGACTTCACGGCACGACAGGCGCACGTGGCTGGTAGCCGGCTGGCGCAGCTCAAGGAACGGAAAGACCGCCTGTCCAGGGGACTCAACGCCAGGGCTCACACGCTGCTGGGGAAGGAGGAAGAACAGGTACCGTCGCCTTAGCTGATGCACCAGCAGCCTCTCATGTGGTTAACCACCCTAAACTTCTTCTTCTCTTTTAAAATATGGCTTCTGTCCTAATTAATAAGACAATTTCGCCAATGTCAAAGTATTCTCTTTCGAGAGGCAACGTTGTACGGTGATTGTAGTTTTTGTAACTTGATAGTAAAATTCCAAAAACCACGTGCAGACAACTTGCGCATTAAAAAATGTCAGACACGAGAGCAATATTGAATATTGTGATCACTGTTAAGGTTAATCGCCGCATAAAACACTATCAAAATTATACTTCAACTAGCCAAAGAAACAGAAATAGCAAAATTAAATATTGTCTACATACGCCATGTTCGAATGCCACAAATCGAATCCCACCCTAAACTTAATAGACGTTTGCATGTCATAAAACAATAATACTAATAATAGACGTGTCTGTCAACTTGAAAGTTTGACTTTAGCGATATATTCATTTGATAAGAATTTGTTTAAAAATTGATAGAGAACTTGTTTGGCTGACCGTACCTCTATCATTCTATAGATGTCCATCGGATCAATAAGCTAGACGACTAAAAAAACTGTTTAGACCGTCAGGTAGATAATTTAAAAATATTGTGCACATATATTTTCATTTTCATTCATTTTCATATTTTTTCTTTTGTTTGACCAACAAAAAATTGCGAGGATACAGTGCTTAGAAGTTTCGAGTGACGACACTATATGATAGGATTATTACCTTATAGTGATGTCACAACCCCCCACTCCGGAAGTTTGATGATCTATACCTTTGTCGATTTCTAATAAATAGATATACCAATAAATACGTGTCCCATATTTGTCCATAATCTAACTGTCGGACTAAATAGAACGATATATTTTTAACACAGTCGTCATCCCTATTGCAAGGTTTAGTCAAAGGGAAAGATTATTAATGTTTTTAGCTGGCTATGTATGTTTGTATTCACTTATATTTCTTACCTTACCTTTGCGTCTAGACTACTCATCCGATTTTAATAAATATAATAATAATAATAATTGTTTATTTTCGTTTACAAAGGTTCTTATCCAGGTAGCAAGGTTGAGACCCCCTATTAAGTTAAAAACTTGTGTCAGGAGGCCTCGCTCTTCTAAAACTAGTTACATATTAAATTTGTAAGCTAGGAAAATTACAATTTGTACCGAAAACTTAACTTACATAATCTATTAATAAATAAGGTGTCAATCGATTCGTATTTTAATCTAACAGTACCAAGACGTCCTCCGCAAGAAGCAAATAGTGGAAGCCGACCGCGCCAAACTCGTCCAAGTGATGGCCGAGCTGGACGAGAAGAAGAAACGTACGCTAGTAGCGGCGTGCGCGCAAGTCAACAAGGATTTCGGGTCTATTTTTAGCACGCTTCTGCCCGGCGCGTGCGCGCGCCTCGCGCCGCCCCCCGGACGGACCGTGCTCGACGGGCTAGAGGTGACTGACACACACAAACATACAGTTACACCAAAGCATTCAACCGACCATCTCCGATGCTTTAGGCCACTTGTAGACCTCCGTTATTACCAGACGACTGACCGACTACAAACGGATTTGTATCAGGGCTCGGAACCGGTTTATAAAATAGCGCTAAACTCCGAATTTTTATAAGAACGCGAACGTTTTTAAGAACTTAACTGTAACCTAAAGAAACCGGTTTATTCGACGAGTGACAGCTGGCCGGCTAGCGGCGGGCGGCAACGTTTATCCTGCGCTTGAATAAACCGGTTTTTATTGTTCTAAACCGGTTAATCTGACAAGAAATTTATGGAAATGTTCCCTTAAAAACCGGTTCAAAAATAACGGTTTCTCGAACGAAACCAAAATGAAAAGGTTTTGCGCCAAGTACATGATAACGGTTTGGAAATTTAACCGGTATCCGAGCCTTGCCTTGTATACATGTAATACTTTTACCTGATGGATGCCAGCAAGTAGACGGCAGCCAAGAAAACGGGCGGTACGTCCAAACTTATCGCACGCGTACCGTAGCGCGTATCGTTGCGTCTACATACACCAATACACTACGCCGAACCGGTGTCCGTCGCGCCGAGGGGAGGCTCGTGAGAACCCCGCATAAGCGAGTACCGGATAAACATTAACAGCCTTATTCATAAAAAATCCTTAATTGAGGTTTGATCGGTCTGTTAGTTAACAGACTGATTAAGCTTGTTTGACGTTTGTCAAGAAGTATGATTCATAAACGCTTGCTAGCAGTCTGCTAGTTGTTGAGCTGCTGATAGACTGATTAGACGCGTTATGTTGGCACTCTTGACAAATCAAAGACAAAAAATAGCTTTATCGAGAATTTAAAAAAAAAAATTGACAGCAGTGACAGCAGAGATGTTTGATTTCCCGCCATTTCCGATCCGCGAGTTTTAGTAGACCTAAACTAATAGACCCGTAGCAATACGTTTTGAAGTTTAAAAAATATTAAAGTTTTTTATTTTTCGCATATAGCTTCCGGAGCATTTACCCAACCTAATACAAAAAATTGTGTCATTTTGGGTACCTGCATAAGTAGAAATTTAGGTATTAGTGTTTTTCATTAGTACAGGATAAAAAAAAAATTAGAGACGAAAATTTTACTTTCTTATTAATATCTGAGCAGTAACTGATGTACATAAGCATTTTGTGTCATATCTGTCCACGGGAATCCTGATTTTTAACCAGTACCTAAAATGTCGCCGAACTAACTCTAAAAGAATATTACAGTTTGTTAAAAAGATGTCAGACGTTTAAGAATACTGATATCTGTTATCCAAAATATTTTGTGTCACATTCATCCACGGTATTTATAAATATTTAATTTTTTTAATACAATACCCTGTAAAACCCACAAAAGAAAATTCAAGTTTTTAGAGTTTACGTATTTTGATTATTAACGGTGTAAAAAAACACTATTCATAATTTGTGTCATTTTCATCCACGGATTCTCATTATTTGAAAAAAAAAAACGTACTTTGCACGAATGCCGAGCGCGGGGAAGAGCACATTGGGTGCAGGGGGGGGGGGGGGGGCGGCTGACAGCGTCCGTTTGTTTATATTACCCGCGGCGTCACACGCGTAATCTATTGAAGAATGTTAATAGGTGTACAAAATCACTTGAAAGCTTTGTTCTAGTAAACTTTTTATGTTCACAAATACATTTGTTTTTATTTCATTGAAAAATACCAAGGAGTTATGATTTTATCCGCATTCAAAGTTCGCATAAAATATCGCGTCCCGCCAAGAGCCACGTGACAGCGTGTGACGTCATTTTCCAACGATCCGCGCTCCGCGTAGTCGAGTACCTGCTATCAGCCGTACATGCCAGAAGGTCCAACGCGCCGTGTTTTGTTTTGTTTCATCGCTTCCAGACCACCCAGTTGTGTATATTTAATTTAATAAAAAAAAAAATTAAAAATTTTAAAAACCCCCGACAAAAAACGACAACTAAAAAGTAAAAAATAATTATGCACTACTTAGCTGTTGCCCGCGACTTCATCTGCGAACAATTCGTTTATCCCTATCCCGCTAGGACTATGCTGATTTCCCGCAAAATTAGCCTAAGTTAATTTAGTATAAGTACCTAGTAATATTCTTTTTATCTAAGCGTCGTCGGTGTCGGGGGACCGCTAAGGTTAACAGAAACTAAAGTATGTTGTATTTTTTAAAGTACAGTCAGCATCAGAAGTCGCTATACACTTTAGGCGCTCAAAGAGAGGTGAACGTTTAAATTTTCAAAAAGTTGTTGACTGTCATGGTAGTATTTACTTGTGAGCGCTCAATGTGTCAAAAATACCTAAACAGTCGATATTCGTTAATTGCTACACTCCTAACAAGTCATTGATACCTTAGCTGTCAAAAAATCACTGATATCTAAGCACTCAACATATCAAATATATCTGAGCAACATGGAAAAATAGACGTTAAAAGTATATAGCTATGGTCGAAGTTATTTCAGGTAAGCGATATGACAATCATCGAAAACAGTACAGACTTGTCATCACATACATCTGTCTCATGTTTTTCTCTTCAATCAAATTTGACAGAATATGCCTCTAACTCTTATTTTACTTTTCAGCAGAATCAAAGTCAAACCGTCTGACACATAGCAAAAACTAAATGAAGGCTAATTTCGAACTCATAGTCAAGGCACGTCGTGGCACCATTGACATTCCTTTGCTTTTCAAAGCATAGATCCCGGGTTCAAATCTCAGTCGACACATAATTAATTAGACTTGATCTTTTTCTTGGTTTTATTATTGTTTTATGGCTTTTTTTTCTTTTAAGTTTGGATCGCATTCGTTTTTCCGATTTTTCTCAATTTTAACATAATATAGCACTTGCTTTTTAAGAAATTAGTTATTTTTATCGACAAATTAGTTTTTATTTTATACCTTTTTTCCCACCCTTGGGGTAAAAGGGTTTTTTTTCCTAATTTATATAATATCGATTTCAAGGCTATCCAATAAAAAAAGAACTCAGAACTCTGTCATTTGTGAACCGATTGGTAATATTTTTTTTTGCGTTCGTCTAGGAATGGTTTCAATTAAGTCCCATAAGCACTAAATCAGGATCTGATGATTGGATCCTAAGGAAATCGAGGGAACTCTTCAAATTTTGTGGGGACACTTATGGTGATTTTGATATATTTTGTAGCAACTCGTGCATTTTCTTTTGAAAATCATCATTTGGTGAAGCGAAACTGATGATGAAGACCACAGTTGACCATAGGAGTTACTACTCGATAACAAGTATTTCATGGGTTGAATTTCAATTACTTTAACATAGTGGCTAAGCAATTTATGCTCCTCGTAATGCATATGGTGAAATGGAGTAGGTGGTGAAGCACCAGAACTCCTCAATAATGAACGTCTCTGCATCGGAAAGAGCAATTTTTCGTAGAAGGTGGCGGGCAGTTGAAATTAAACTATTGTATCTTAGATCCTTTATACTAAATAGCGTAAAAAAAAATTATAACTACAAATTGAACCGACTACAAAAAACCACGAAAATAATTTTCTACCAGTCTGAAGTCGGTCGGTGCCTCAGCACGAGCCAGCAGGAGTGGACCAATAGTCCTCTATCTCACCTACGCACTTAATATTGGGCTTCAATCACTCCTGCTGGCTCGTGCTGAGGCACCGACCGACTTCAGACTTGTAGAAAAATATTTTCATGGTTTTTTGTAGTCGGTTAATTTTTATACCCTAGGCTGCTATTTATTCTTAAACTACCAATAATTCTCAAGCAAACTTAGCCGTTATAGTTTTTCTTGGAAGTTTGATATACTAACTACCATCCTGAATATTTTTAAATTTTTCCACCCACCGGTTTAGATTTTAGAGGGGGTGACGCTCGATTTTAATGAAAATTTGCACTTTAAAGTTGAATATTTCGCAAACGCTTTACTGAATCGAAAAATCGTTTTAGCAAACCCCTAATGGTTTTAAAATACCTATCCAACGATACCCCACACTATAGGGTTGGATGAGAAAAAAAAAATCACCGCCACTTTACGTCTATGGGAGGTACCCTAAAAAAAATTGTTTTTGAATTTTTAATTGTACGATTTTGTCGGCATAGTTTACTTACTTAGATTATATACAACACTAGATGGACCGTAGGCGGCACGAAAACGTCCCCAAAAAATATAAGCCAACTGTTGGCTTATAAGTCATTTTCCCCCCTCAGTCTGCATTGTGACACCGTAGGTGACGTATGCGGAGCGCGCAATACAAAAGTGCCGAAATATGACCAAATGTGCTATAAAAGTGTGCCGCAATTATAAAGGCAGGATTAAAAATCCTAATAACGTGATTTTCCATTGGTAAGTACTCGAGAATCCATAAAATTTCGTAAGAAAAGATTAAATTATTTAGGTTAGTATTGTTTGACATTTTTTATAGGTGTTACCAGTTTCCAGTGCAAAATTCCCCACAATTCAGTCAAAATCGTATTGAAAAGTTTGTATTGGGCACAAAATCGAAATATATCGATTTCACGCATCAACCTGAACAGTTTTTATTTTTAATCTATTTGAGAAAATGACGAATCTAATTAATGTTCTTTGATATTTTAATGAATATTTGCACCATCTTATTGAGCTTTCTTTTATTCTGTATTTATTTGAGATTGATAAGTAAGCTGTAAACAAATACATATAATGTGGGTGTTTAGGTCATAAAAACTGGAATTTAATAATGCAATCAATACTGAATTCGCAAAAAGTCAAGTGTTTCGTATAAACGTTCATAAGATGAATATAAATTCAAGATTATGAAAGATAATATAATTAGTTTGATATACTGAACTACCATATGCAATTTGATTCATACTTTTTATCTGTCTTCAGAATACCTATAGATCCTGTAGTTAAAAAGGCATGGGTGGACATTATAAGAAAAAGTCGGGAAGAAAACCTTTGGCTGCCTGCAAAATCAGCTGTTATATGCTCCGAGCATTTCAAAAGATTTTTCGATTTAGTAATTTGTTTGCGAACTATTCAACTTTAAAGTGAAAATTTTCATTAAAATCGAGCGTCCCCCCCCCCCCCTCTAAAATCTAAACCGGTGGGTGGAAAAATTTGAAAAAAAAAACAGGATGCTAATCAGTATATCAAACTTCCAAAGAAAACTATAACGGCTAAGTTTGCTTGAGAATTATTAGTAGTCTATGAGTAAATAGCAGCGTAAAGTATAAAGTATACTCTCTCTGACTCGAGTGTAAAGATGAAGCTGTCACGTGGTCGCCACGCACACAAACAAGAAAAAGTGTGGACGTTTTCAATCGCATTGTTTCTTACTGAGGCTCGGTCTAGTTGTATATAGTCTAAGTTTACTTATATATCCGTGCAAAATAACAGCTTTCTAGCATTGATAGTCTCTGAGCAAAGCCGCGGACGGACAGACAGACAGACAGACAGACAGACGGACAGACATACAGACAGACAGACAGACAGACAGACAGACATGGCGAAACTATAAGGGTTCCGTTTTTGCCATTTTGGCTCCGGAACCCTAAAAATCAACTAAGTACTTAAAACAGTAACGCAACAATGAACAATAACAAAATGAACAATAACAAAAATCAAACTCGCGACGCAAAAAATAAAATATACTCGCGGCGACTGTAGTTTCCACTCATGAACCAAACGTGTGTTGCTTAGAAGCACTCGGCGCACACAGGCGCACGAATAAACATGGCGAGCGCGGTGAGGCGCAATGTGGGTGTACTCTCCCGTCCCTACCTGCTCACATCCCGCAGATACCGATAACGCGCTACTGGGACGACAATCGTCTTATGTTGAGAGCGAGCTAAAAGTTTGTCGCGGGCGGCGCGGACTATACCTACAGCCAATTCAATCTGGTTATAGGTATCAGTTATTTTGTTAGAATCTCGGACTTTTTTTAATGTACCCATCTGAAATAGTTCTTGGTGTTTTCGATGGAAAAATACACATGCAGTTTTTTATAAATTTTGAGAAAATGTTTATATTAGTCTCGGCTGGTATAGCGATTGCTGGCTTTGTATAGTTAAACGGAGTCGCAAGTTCGTTCGTTTAATACTCTCACTCAGCCAGCAAATGCCACGACAATACCTGTATTATCTAATATGAACGCTTCCCATACATGAAATCGTACCGAACGAACGTGTTTGCGCGCGTAAACACCCGTGCGTGGCCCCCGTCCGCCGCCGCTCGGCCGCGTCTGCACGTTTCGACCACAACCATTTGTTTTTATGTTTTATTCCTTTAAATATCGTGGGCGAAAATGACACAAATTTACAATGTCGATTTATCATGCATTTATGATATAGAATATGTGAACTGTAATAACTGTAATATTTTTTTAAAGCATTTGTAGGTTAAGAAAACAAAATAATTTGAAATCTTAAAATTGCGTGGTCTAATTTGACACAATTTTTTTTAATGGGCGTATGTAAGTAATCTGAAATAGGAAATAAATATTTCATAAACTGTAATTTTTTTTTTCACACTTTTTTACATACTGACTATAACAGTTTGCACTGGACGAAAATGACACAACTTTGGTTTACAGACTCCAAGGGCTATCCTAGATATGATGCCATAATTATTTTTAACTTTAAATTTATTTTGGTAGATTTATTCAAATAAAAAAAAAAACAACCAAAAATCTTCGAATTGCTGAAAATGCAGGCGACAAAAATGACACAAAACGCTATAATAAGCTTTATAGGTACAACTGCACCCACAGGCAAAAAATAAGAAACTTTAGAATTCTTGAAACCTGTCACCTCTAAATAATGTACTCCTGCCGGCCTATAAGTGCAAAAAGCCGTAACTATGTTAATCATCCTAATTTTATTTTTTTCAATTATTAGAGGATTTTGAAATACAAATTCCGAAAATAATTTTTCCTGATTTTTTTTAAATCTGCGTAAACCTCCATAAAATAATGTTCGGTATGGTTTTTTGCTTTTGTCAAAGTCTGCTGTTCAAATATGTGGCGGCCATTTTGTGACTTAGCAGGGGGATAAAGGAGGGTCTACGGTCCTCTAACTTTAGCAGAGCCTTGATCGACTGATTAGCGCTAACAGACGTTTATGAATCATGTTTTTTAGCATCGGGTCTTCAAGGAGGCTCAAAATTTTTAGGAATAAGGCTGTAAATCTATGTCCCAGGTGAAAGTGGGCTTCAACAACACGTGGAAGGAGTCCCTCGGCGAGCTGTCGGGCGGGCAGCGCTCGCTGGTGGCGCTGTCGCTGGTGCTCGCCATGTTGCTGTTCAAGCCGGCGCCGCTCTACATACTGGACGAGGTGGACGCAGCGCTCGACCTGTCGCACACGCAGAACATCGGACACATGCTGAAGGAACACTTCACGCACTCGCAGGTGGGCCACAGATATAGACTGCCAGCTGTCTGGTGCTCGCATGTTGCTGTTCAAGCCGGCGCCGCTCTACATACTGGACGAGGTGGACGCCGCGCTCGACCTGTCGCACACGCAGAACATCGGACACATGCTGAAGGAACACTTCACGCACTCGCAGGTGGGCCACAGATATAGACTGCCAGCTGTCTGGTGCTCGCATGTTGCTGTTCAAGCCGGCGCCGCTCTACATACTGGACGAGGTGGACGCCGCGCTCGACCTGTCGCACACGCAGAACATCGGACACATGCTGAAGGAACACTTCACGCACTCGCAGGTGGGCCACAGATATAGACTGCCAGCTGTCTGGTGCTCGCATGTTGCTGTTCAAGCCGGCGCCGCTCTACATACTGGACGAGGTGGACGCAGCGCTCGACCTGTCGCACACGCAGAACATCGGACACATGCTGAAGGAACACTTCACGCACTCGCAGGTGGGCCACAGATATAGACTGCCAGCTGTCTGGTGCTCGCATGTTGCTGTTCAAGCCGGCGCCGCTCTACATACTGGACGAGGTGGACGCCGCGCTCGACCTGTCGCACACGCAGAACATCGGACACATGCTGAAGGAACACTTCACGCACTCGCAGGTGGGCCACAGATATAGACTGCCAGCTGTCTGGTGCTCGCATGTTGCTGTTCAAGCCGGCGCCGCTCTACATACTGGACGAGGTGGACGCAGCGCTCGACCTGTCGCACACGCAGAACATCGGACACATGCTGAAGGAACACTTCACGCACTCGCAGGTGGGCCACAGATATAGACTGCCAGCTGTCTGGTGCTCGCATGTTGCTGTTCAAGCCGGCGCCGCTCTACATACTGGACGAGGTGGACGCCGCGCTCGACCTGTCGCACACGCAGAACATCGGACACATGCTGAAGGAACACTTCACGCACTCGCAGGTGGGCCACAGATATAGACTGCCAGCTGTCTGGTGCTCGCATGTTGCTGTTCAAGCCGGCGCCGCTCTACATACTGGACGAGGTGGACGCAGCGCTCGACCTGTCGCACACGCAGAACATCGGACACATGCTGAAGGAACACTTCACGCACTCGCAGGTGGGCCACAGATATAGACTGCCAGCTGTCTGGTGCTCGCATGTTGCTGTTCAAGCCGGCGCCGCTCTACATACTGGACGAGGTGGACGCCGCGCTCGACCTGTCGCACACGCAGAACATCGGACACATGCTGAAGGAACACTTCACGCACTCGCAGGTGGGCCACAGATATAGACTGCCAGCTGTCTGGTGCTCGCCATGTTGCTGTTCAAGCCGGCGCCGCTCTACATACTGGACGAGGTGGACGCCGCGCTCGACCTGTCCCACACGCAGAACATCGGACACATGCTGAAGGAACACTTCACGCACTCGCAGGTGGGCCACAGATATAGACTGCCAGCTGTCTGGTGCTCGCATGTTGCTGTTCAAGCCGGCGCCGCTCTACATACTGGACGAGGTGGACGCCGCGCTCGACCTGTCGCACACGCAGAACATCGGACACATGCTGAAGGAACACTTCACGCACTCGCAGGTGGGCCACAGATATAGACTGCCAGCTGTCTGGTGCTCGCATGTTGCTGTTCAAGCCGGCGCCGCTCTACATACTGGACGAGGTGGACGCCGCGCTCGACCTGTCGCACACGCAGAACATCGGACACATGCTGAAGGAACACTTCACGCACTCGCAGGTGGGCCACAGATATAGACTGCCAGCTGTCTGGTGCTCGCATGTTGCTGTTCAAGCCGGCGCCGCTCTACATACTGGACGAGGTGGACGCAGCGCTCGACCTGTCGCACACGCAGAACATCGGACACATGCTGAAGGAACACTTCACGCACTCGCAGGTGGGCCACAGATATAGACTGCCAGCTGTCTGGTGCTCGCCATGTTGCTGTTCAAGCCGGCGCCGCTCTACATACTGGACGAGGTGGACGCCGCGCTCGACCTGTCCCACACGCAGAACATCGGACACATGCTGAAGGAACACTTCACGCACTCGCAGGTGGGCCACAGATATAGACTGCCAGCTGTCTGGTGCTCGCATGTTGCTGTTCAAGCCGGCGCCGCTCTACATACTGGACGAGGTGGACGCCGCGCTCGACCTGTCGCACACGCAGAACATCGGACACATGCTGAAGGAACACTTCACGCACTCGCAGGTGGGCCACAGATATAGACTGCCAGCTGTCTGGTGCTCGCCATGTTGCTGTTCAAGCCGGCGCCGCTCTACATACTGGACGAGGTGGACGCCGCGCTCGACCTGTCCCACACGCAGAACATCGGACACATGCTGAAGGAACACTTCACGCACTCGCAGGTGGGCCACAGATATAGACTGCCAGCTGTCTGGTGCTCGCATGTTGCTGTTCAAGCCGGCGCCGCTCTACATACTGGACGAGGTGGACGCCGCGCTCGACCTGTCGCACACGCAGAACATCGGACACATGCTGAAGGAACACTTCACGCACTCGCAGGTGGGCCACAGATATAGACTGCCAGCTGTCTGGTGCTCGCATGTTGCTGTTCAAGCCGGCGCCGCTCTACATACTGGACGAGGTGGACGCCGCGCTCGACCTGTCGCACACGCAGAACATCGGACACATGCTGAAGGAACACTTCACGCACTCGCAGGTGGGCCACAGATATAGACTGCCAGCTGTCTGGTGCTCGCATGTTGCTGTTCAAGCCGGCGCCGCTCTACATACTGGACGAGGTGGACGCCGCGCTCGACCTGTCGCACACGCAGAACATCGGACACATGCTGAAGGAACACTTCACGCACTCGCAGGTGGGCCACAGATATAGACTGCCAGCTGTCTGGTGCTCGCCATGTTGCTGTTCAAGCCGGCGCCGCTCTACATACTGGACGAGGTGGACGCCGCGCTCGACCTGTCGCACACGCAGAACATCGGACACATGCTGAAGGAACACTTCACGCACTCGCAGGTGGGCCACAGATATAGACTGCCAGCTGTCTGGTGCTCGCATGTTGCTGTTCAAGCCGGCGCCGCTCTACATACTGGACGAGGTGGACGCAGCGCTCGACCTGTCGCACACGCAGAACATCGGACACATGCTGAAGGAACACTTCACGCACTCGCAGGTGGGCCACAGATATAGACTGCCAGCTGTCTGGTGCTCGCATGTTGCTGTTCAAGCCGGCGCCGCTCTACATACTGGACGAGGTGGACGCCGCGCTCGACCTGTCGCACACGCAGAACATCGGACACATGCTGAAGGAACACTTCACGCACTCGCAGGTGGGCCACAGATATAGACTGCCAGCTGTCTGGTGCTCGCATGTTGCTGTTCAAGCCGGCGCCGCTCTACATACTGGACGAGGTGGACGCAGCGCTCGACCTGTCGCACACGCAGAACATCGGACACATGCTGAAGGAACACTTCACGCACTCGCAGGTGGGCCACAGATATAGACTGCCAGCTGTCTGGTGCTCGCCATGTTGCTGTTCAAGCCGGCGCCGCTCTACATACTGGACGAGGTGGACGCCGCGCTCGACCTGTCCCACACGCAGAACATCGGACACATGCTGAAGGAACACTTCACGCACTCGCAGGTGGGCCACAGATATAGACTGCCAGCTGTCTGGTGCTCGCATGTTGCTGTTCAAGCCGGCGCCGCTCTACATACTGGACGAGGTGGACGCCGCGCTCGACCTGTCGCACACGCAGAACATCGGACACATGCTGAAGGAACACTTCACGCACTCGCAGGTGGGCCACAGATATAGACTGCCAGCTGTCTGGTGCTCGCCATGTTGCTGTTCAAGCCGGCGCCGCTCTACATACTGGACGAGGTGGACGCCGCGCTCGACCTGTCCCACACGCAGAACATCGGACACATGCTGAAGGAACACTTCACGCACTCGCAGGTGGGCCACAGATATAGACTGCCAGCTGTCTGGTGCTCGCATGTTGCTGTTCAAGCCGGCGCCGCTCTACATACTGGACGAGGTGGACGCCGCGCTCGACCTGTCGCACACGCAGAACATCGGACACATGCTGAAGGAACACTTCACGCACTCGCAGGTGGGCCACAGATATAGACTGCCAGCTGTCTGGTGCTCGCATGTTGCTGTTCAAGCCGGCGCCGCTCTACATACTGGACGAGGTGGACGCAGCGCTCGACCTGTCGCACACGCAGAACATCGGACACATGCTGAAGGAACACTTCACGCACTCGCAGGTGGGCCACAGATATAGACTGCCAGCTGTCTGGTGCTCGCATGTTGCTGTTCAAGCCGGCGCCGCTCTACATACTGGACGAGGTGGACGCCGCGCTCGACCTGTCGCACACGCAGAACATCGGACACATGCTGAAGGAACACTTCACGCACTCGCAGGTGGGCCACAGATATAGACTGCCAGCTGTCTGGTGCTCGCATGTTGCTGTTCAAGCCGGCGCCGCTCTACATACTGGACGAGGTGGACGCCGCGCTCGACCTGTCGCACACGCAGAACATCGGACACATGCTGAAGGAACACTTCACGCACTCGCAGGTGGGCCACAGATATAGACTGCCAGCTGTCTGGTGCTCGCATGTTGCTGTTCAAGCCGGCGCCGCTCTACATACTGGACGAGGTGGACGCAGCGCTCGACCTGTCGCACACGCAGAACATCGGACACATGCTGAAGGAACACTTCACGCACTCGCAGGTGGGCCACAGATATAGACTGCCAGCTGTCTGGTGCTCGCCATGTTGCTGTTCAAGCCGGCGCCGCTCTACATACTGGACGAGGTGGACGCCGCGCTCGACCTGTCCCACACGCAGAACATCGGACACATGCTGAAGGAACACTTCACGCACTCGCAGGTGGGCCACAGATATAGACTGCCAGCTGTCTGGTGCTCGCATGTTGCTGTTCAAGCCGGCGCCGCTCTACATACTGGACGAGGTGGACGCCGCGCTCGACCTGTCGCACACGCAGAACATCGGACACATGCTGAAGGAACACTTCACGCACTCGCAGGTGGGCCACAGATATAGACTGCCAGCTGTCTGGTGCTCGCCATGTTGCTGTTCAAGCCGGCGCCGCTCTACATACTGGACGAGGTGGACGCCGCGCTCGACCTGTCCCACACGCAGAACATCGGACACATGCTGAAGGAACACTTCACGCACTCGCAGGTGGGCCACAGATATAGACTGCCAGCTGTCTGGTGCTCGCATGTTGCTGTTCAAGCCGGCGCCGCTCTACATACTGGACGAGGTGGACGCCGCGCTCGACCTGTCGCACACGCAGAACATCGGACACATGCTGAAGGAACACTTCACGCACTCGCAGGTGGGCCACAGATATAGACTGCCAGCTGTCTGGTGCTCGCATGTTGCTGTTCAAGCCGGCGCCGCTCTACATACTGGACGAGGTGGACGCAGCGCTCGACCTGTCGCACACGCAGAACATCGGACACATGCTGAAGGAACACTTCACGCACTCGCAGGTGGGCCACAGATATAGACTGCCAGCTGTCTGGTGCTCGCATGTTGCTGTTCAAGCCGGCGCCGCTCTACATACTGGACGAGGTGGACGCCGCGCTCGACCTGTCGCACACGCAGAACATCGGACACATGCTGAAGGAACACTTCACGCACTCGCAGGTGGGCCACAGATATAGACTGCCAGCTGTCTGGTGCTCGCATGTTGCTGTTCAAGCCGGCGCCGCTCTACATACTGGACGAGGTGGACGCAGCGCTCGACCTGTCGCACACGCAGAACATCGGACACATGCTGAAGGAACACTTCACGCACTCGCAGGTGGGCCACAGATATAGACTGCCAGCTGTCTGGTGCTCGCCATGTTGCTGTTCAAGCCGGCGCCGCTCTACATACTGGACGAGGTGGACGCCGCGCTCGACCTGTCCCACACGCAGAACATCGGACACATGCTGAAGGAACACTTCACGCACTCGCAGGTGGGCCACAGATATAGACTGCCAGCTGTCTGGTGCTCGCATGTTGCTGTTCAAGCCGGCGCCGCTCTACATACTGGACGAGGTGGACGCCGCGCTCGACCTGTCGCACACGCAGAACATCGGACACATGCTGAAGGAACACTTCACGCACTCGCAGGTGGGCCACAGATATAGACTGCCAGCTGTCTGGTGCTCGCATGTTGCTGTTCAAGCCGGCGCCGCTCTACATACTGGACGAGGTGGACGCAGCGCTCGACCTGTCGCACACGCAGAACATCGGACACATGCTGAAGGAACACTTCACGCACTCGCAGGTGGGCCACAGATATAGACTGCCAGCTGTCTGGTGCTCGCATGTTGCTGTTCAAGCCGGCGCCGCTCTACATACTGGACGAGGTGGACGCCGCGCTCGACCTGTCGCACACGCAGAACATCGGACACATGCTGAAGGAACACTTCACGCACTCGCAGGTGGGCCACAGATATAGACTGCCAGCTGTCTGGTGCTCGCCATGTTGCTGTTCAAGCCGGCGCCGCTCTACATACTGGACGAGGTGGACGCCGCGCTCGACCTGTCGCACACGCAGAACATCGGACACATGCTGAAGGAACACTTCACGCACTCGCAGGTGGGCCACAGATATAGACTGCCAGCTGTCTGGTGCTCGCATGTTGCTGTTCAAGCCGGCGCCGCTCTACATACTGGACGAGGTGGACGCAGCGCTCGACCTGTCGCACACGCAGAACATCGGACACATGCTGAAGGAACACTTCACGCACTCGCAGGTGGGCCACAGATATAGACTGCCAGCTGTCTGGTGCTCGCATGTTGCTGTTCAAGCCGGCGCCGCTCTACATACTGGACGAGGTGGACGCAGCGCTCGACCTGTCGCACACGCAGAACATCGGACACATGCTGAAGGAACACTTCACGCACTCGCAGGTGGGCCACAGATATAGACTGCCAGCTGTCTGGTGCTCGCATGTTGCTGTTCAAGCCGGCGCCGCTCTACATACTGGACGAGGTGGACGCCGCGCTCGACCTGTCGCACACGCAGAACATCGGACACATGCTGAAGGAACACTTCACGCACTCGCAGGTGGGCCACAGATATAGACTGCCAGCTGTCTGGTGCTCGCATGTTGCTGTTCAAGCCGGCGCCGCTCTACATACTGGACGAGGTGGACGCAGCGCTCGACCTGTCGCACACGCAGAACATCGGACACATGCTGAAGGAACACTTCACGCACTCGCAGGTGGGCCACAGATATAGACTGCCAGCTGTCTGGTGCTCGCCATGTTGCTGTTCAAGCCGGCGCCGCTCTACATACTGGACGAGGTGGACGCCGCGCTCGACCTGTCCCACACGCAGAACATCGGACACATGCTGAAGGAACACTTCACGCACTCGCAGGTGGGCCACAGATATAGACTGCCAGCTGTCTGGTGCTCGCATGTTGCTGTTCAAGCCGGCGCCGCTCTACATACTGGACGAGGTGGACGCCGCGCTCGACCTGTCGCACACGCAGAACATCGGACACATGCTGAAGGAACACTTCACGCACTCGCAGGTGGGCCACAGATATAGACTGCCAGCTGTCTGGTGCTCGCCATGTTGCTGTTCAAGCCGGCGCCGCTCTACATACTGGACGAGGTGGACGCCGCGCTCGACCTGTCCCACACGCAGAACATCGGACACATGCTGAAGGAACACTTCACGCACTCGCAG
Organism: Choristoneura rosaceana; assembly: GCA_037349165.1. NCBI lineage: Eukaryota > Metazoa > Arthropoda > Insecta > Lepidoptera > Tortricidae > Choristoneura > Choristoneura rosaceana. The sequence goes on from JAZBNJ010000044.1 coordinate 629,200, forward strand.
GTGGGCCACAGATATAGACTGCCAGCTGTCTGGTGCTCGCATGTTGCTGTTCAAGCCGGCGCCGCTCTACATACTGGACGAGGTGGACGCCGCGCTCGACCTGTCGCACACGCAGAACATCGGACACATGCTGAAGGAACACTTCACGCACTCGCAGGTGGGCCACAGATATAGACTGCCAGCTGTCTGGTGCTCGCATGTTGCTGTTCAAGCCGGCGCCGCTCTACATACTGGACGAGGTGGACGCAGCGCTCGACCTGTCGCACACGCAGAACATCGGACACATGCTGAAGGAACACTTCACGCACTCGCAGGTGGGCCACAGATATAGACTGCCAGCTGTCTGGTGCTCGCATGTTGCTGTTCAAGCCGGCGCCGCTCTACATACTGGACGAGGTGGACGCCGCGCTCGACCTGTCGCACACGCAGAACATCGGACACATGCTGAAGGAACACTTCACGCACTCGCAGGTGGGCCACAGATATAGACTGCCAGCTGTCTGGTGCTCGCATGTTGCTGTTCAAGCCGGCGCCGCTCTACATACTGGACGAGGTGGACGCAGCGCTCGACCTGTCGCACACGCAGAACATCGGACACATGCTGAAGGAACACTTCACGCACTCGCAGGTGGGCCACAGATATAGACTGCCAGCTGTCTGGTGCTCGCCATGTTGCTGTTCAAGCCGGCGCCGCTCTACATACTGGACGAGGTGGACGCCGCGCTCGACCTGTCCCACACGCAGAACATCGGACACATGCTGAAGGAACACTTCACGCACTCGCAGGTGGGCCACAGATATAGACTGCCAGCTGTCTGGTGCTCGCATGTTGCTGTTCAAGCCGGCGCCGCTCTACATACTGGACGAGGTGGACGCCGCGCTCGACCTGTCGCACACGCAGAACATCGGACACATGCTGAAGGAACACTTCACGCACTCGCAGGTGGGCCACAGATATAGACTGCCAGCTGTCTGGTGCTCGCATGTTGCTGTTCAAGCCGGCGCCGCTCTACATACTGGACGAGGTGGACGCAGCGCTCGACCTGTCGCACACGCAGAACATCGGACACATGCTGAAGGAACACTTCACGCACTCGCAGGTGGGCCACAGATATAGACTGCCAGCTGTCTGGTGCTCGCATGTTGCTGTTCAAGCCGGCGCCGCTCTACATACTGGACGAGGTGGACGCCGCGCTCGACCTGTCGCACACGCAGAACATCGGACACATGCTGAAGGAACACTTCACGCACTCGCAGGTGGGCCACAGATATAGACTACACTAGATTACGCAAATGCATCTACTTTTTTTTTTATTCGACTGGATGGCAAACGAGCAAGTGAGTCTCCTGATGGTAAGAGATCACCACCGCCCATAAACATCTGCAACACCTTTGTTTATTACACCGGCTGTCTTACTCTCCACCCCGAAACAATAGTGCCAGCACTGCCGCTTCACGGCAGGATTAGCGAGCAAGATGGTGGTAGCAATCCGGGCGGACCTTGCACAAGGTCCTACCACCAAAGTGGTCCTACTTCGCTTGTCCGAACCCCGACTAAACAAACGTCGGGGTTGGCCCCATACATAGACTGAACGCTAACTGACTAATCATGACTAGTGACTGACTCGAACCCCACGACGCGCGCGGGTGGCGCATTTGAATTGATTTTGCGCGGACATCGGAGAATTCACATCGCTAATTCGCTCTTGAGATGTCACAGTTAGATATAAAAAAGTGACACAGTTGGTTTTCATACAGATTGAGGTGTTTGCGTTATCTAGTATAATCGATATCTATGGGTAGAACCCTCTTAGGGATTATTAAAGCCGTTGCTGTTGGTAGACACCAACTTTTTCAAGTCAACTAGAACTAGAAATCCCACTGATGTTATAAATGCGAAAGTCTGTAAGTCTGTTTATTTGTTTGTTTGCCATTTCCGATTAAAGTAAAGCTAACCATTGAGAAAATCACTATATTCACCTCGGCCGGAACAACTTTTAAGCCAGCAATTAGTTTCCAGGCCAAGGCAATAACGTACTATTTCTTTCCAGTTCATAATAGTGTCGCTGAAAGACGGCATGTTCAACAACGCGAACGTGCTGTTCCGCACACGCTTCGTGGACGGCATGTCGGCCGTGCAGCGGACCGTCAACCGCTCGTGAAGCCCACACCCCACACCCCACGCCCAGCTGTGGGACGCTGTCCTGAGACCTCGCTAAAAAATCTGACGTGGACTAACTTAATGGGTCTTCCCGTAACTATTGACAAGGAATCGACTTAATCTGTCCGGTCGAGGATATAAAGTTTTTTTTTTTTTTTGATCGGCTTAAGCCGAGAAAAAAGATTTATGCATGTATTTTTAAAATAATAAAAATAAGAGACAAATAATTGAGAAACGTTGATTGATATGTTTTTTTTTATTGACTTAAGCCGAAAAAAAAAGTATAAAGTTTTTTTGTTGTTTTTTTTTTGATCGGCTTAAGCCGAGAAAAAGTTTTATGCGTGTATTTTTATTGTACAAAAATAAGAAACAAATCATTGAGGAACGTTGAAAACGGTATGATGAAATAATTGACTTGAAGCCGAAAAAAAAGTTGTGTTTTTTTTGTGTAACGCAATAGTGGTATAAAGGCGACTGGCTCGACTTGGATCTGTTCGGCCGTGAATGTAAAACCTTTTTTTGATCGGCTTAAACCACAAACAGTAGCAGTGCAAAAGACATATTAAATGATATTGACCGGATTACTCACGTCTTAAATCGAGTTTAGCTCGACATGTTTCGGGTTATTTCGAAACCCTTCATCACTGGAGCACGCGACTCGGCGGCTGCCGCAACACGCGCACTACGCGCCACCGCTCTGATCGCACGACTGTCCGACGAAACTAACTCAGGCGCACAACTACCCACATTTTCATCGTCATTTTTTTTTTTTTTTTCGGTCAATATCATTTAATATGAGTGAGTCTCACGGTAGTTTCATGATCAAAGTGCAAAAGACGTTGATTGCCTCGGCTTGGATGGGTTAAGCCGTGGATGTCAAGTTTTTTTTTAATCGAATCAATCCAATTCCGTGTCAATAGATGTGGGGAGATACGCAATCCCCGTGTTTCATTGTTAATGAAATCTGAACGTATTTTTGTACTTTTTTTGTAAATAGTACCTACTAAGGCATTTATTAAAATAGTCTATCTTTTCTAGCAAGTAAGGTTGTCTGCATTGGTGAGTAAATGTCTTAAAACAATGATTTTATACGCAAATATAAACCGAAAAATATACGCAGCCGCAACATACAACGCTTTATGTCCTTTTTGCTCCTGTTTTGAAAGCCATATGGTTGTTCTTTTCTTCAACGTCGCGTTGGCTACCATAGTGCTATAACTTCGGCTTGTGGTATAGGTAGAATCATTCACGATGACGCGTGCCATGGTTCTTATTACAATGTCATTAATGGATAATTTTGACAAAAGCACGTGTTTTCGTGGATGGCACTAGGTATATGTGATTCCGTGAGCTTTGTTTTTACCCGACTGATCGAAAAAGGGTTTTGTTTTTTTTCGCATAATGAATTTACATATGACATGAGGGCTTTTTGGCGACAGAAACTTGATTAGAAGTATATCTGTCACGTACGTCTTCGTATTCTCAACTTATTCAAGGGCGACTGAGGTCAGAAAGTACACATGTCGGCTATAGTACGCTTTTTTACCCGCGTGCCCGAAATAGGGTTATGTTTTTCAAAATGGCATCCGGAAAAAATATGGAGAGGGGTTTTTTAACAATATGGGAATAAAATCAAAGTTAACTATTTAAATATTGTAAGTTTTTTTTAAAGTTTTTTTCAAGGCGTTTTTTTTCGACTTTTTAATAACATATCTACCTCTTTTAATGAAACATAATATCATTGTTTTAAAACATGCCATAAGTTTGCTCTAAAATGTCAATTTGTGCCGTTGTTTACATGTTAATTTAATTCTAAGATGAAAGAATAAAATGCGTATTTTTACTAGTAACAAACTGTTTTATTTCGTAGCAGTAGCATTGTTAGTGTATGACGGAATTATCCTTGTTTCAAGTATAAAGCTGTGACCAACAATGGTAGAGGGGCGTTTTCAAAAAAAATGTACCCTTTCTTATGGTTTTTCCTACTCAGAATCAAGAGCACGATTGATTCCGATAGTTTAAAAAAATTCCCCTGGGAGGAGGGAACTCCTCAATTGTCAATAGTACAGACTTGAAATGGGGAATGAATGAAAATTTTAGAAACGCTTGAAACTTTTCTTCTCGATAGGAATAACTTTTCTAATTAACAGAAAAAATATTAGATTTTTAATTAGCTTCAATTAATTAAAAAAAATTAAAGAGTTTTCTTTATCACCAAATTACGACAGCCCGGTCGGTTACGGGTTATTCCATAGTCCAGAATAAAAAATATTAAAAAAGAATTTATGTGCCTTTGACTCGATCGCTTTGACAGGTGACACTCTTTACCGGCTCGAATAATACCGACATGGAAATACCGACCCTGTTTTTCATCTACACACCCATAGAGAAGCTCATGTCAGTTTCAACCGTTTCTAAAATTTTCAGACATTCCCCTTTCGGTACGGATATGCAGTTTAGATTTGCAGGTGGTAGGACCTTGTGCAAGGTCCGCCCGGATTGCTACCACCATCTTGCTCGCTAATCCTGTCGTGAAGCAGCGGTGCTTGCACTGTTGTGTTTCGGCGTGGAGAGTAAGACAGCCGATGAAATTACTGGCATTTGAGGTATCCCATCTTAGGCCTCTAGGATGGCAACGCGTCTGCAATACCCCTGGTGTTGCAGATGTTTATGGGCGGTGGTGATCTCTTATCATCAGGAGATTAAATTGCTCGTTTGCCGTCCAGTGGAATAAAAAAAAGATGACAATACAAGCACAGTCAACAAAAAAAATCTTGTATTAAAAAATATTTTTTTAACTAGAACTCTGTCATATTGATTACGATTATGAACGTTAGAAACGTTAAGCAATACGGCCTCAGCGCATATGAAGGGTTCACGGAAAGACCCCACCGGACGGACACCTAAGCAACTTTTTGAGTTTTAGCGGTTTGAAAGTTAATCATCACGAACAATTACTACGGTTAACATTTCTTTAAAAGTGAAAAATTGTTATTTTATATTGTTTTCAGTTATCCATATTCAATATCTACATTTTCAGATTAAAATCTCAATTAAAAAAAAGGTGACTAGACATATTCTTTCCGTGGACCCGTCATATACTATCTATACTAAACTATACTATCCATACCGGCTATGAATGAATAACTACCCGCTTCCAAAGTTTCTAACAGTTAAACTGCGGTTAAAGTTCGGCTAACCTCAATTTTGAGTTATTGCACCGGATCAAAGTGAAGCCAGATCGGTTAAAATAGTTTCTACCTACAGCTTGCAATAATAATGCTAAAAGCTAAATCGGAGTGGAAGAGTTGCTCATCAATAATGTGAGGGTACGCTCCAAGTGTTGTGAAATAGGCAGGCACACTGCCTACATGAAATATAACAGAACTAGCTTTTGCCCGCGGCTCCGCTCGCGTGGTATTCGGTTATCGCGCGCTGTTCCCTCGGGAACTGCATTTTTCCGGGATAAAAAGTAGCCTATGTCACTCTCGGGCCCATAAACCATCTTTATGCGAAAAATCACGATCTGTAGCTCCGTTACGGCGTGAAAGACGGACAAACATACACACACATACACTTTCGAATTTATAATATTAGTATGGAGTATGGATTTAACGTGAAGAAAAGAAAATAAAAGAAAAGTGTTTTGCCTTTAAAGTACTAAATCCCAAACACGTAGAAAATAAGACTCGTGTTTTTTTTTTTTTCAAATCGTCAGCTAAGTTTTTGTGCGGGGGGGGGGGGGGGGGGTGACACGCTCGATTTTAATGAAAAGCGCTTTAAGATTGTGAATTTCGCAAACAGATCACTGGCTCGAAAAATCTTCACAGCCTCCATGATTTTAAAAGACCGTTTCAGTCCCCAACAGGGTTAGACGAGAAAAAAATCACCCCCACCTTACATCTACGAGGTACGGTCACGAGCGTTAATTTGGGACCCATTTCGTCAAATCCCAAGTTAACGACCGTGACCGTACCTACTTACACAATTTTTTTTCAGTTACTCCGCACAGCTGCTACGTATTATATTCGTACAAGATTACAATTTTTTAGCACTGATATAATAGTCTCTAAACAAAGCCGCGGACGGGACGGACGGACAGACAATCAATGGCGAAATTATACGAGTTCCGTTTTTGCCTTTTTGGCTGCAGAACCCTAAAAACTTAACAAAAGGTTGTTTCACCGTCGATTGTTGTCGAAAGTGGATCAAATAACATTCCTACCGACTAAATTTATGTTAGAATACCCCATGCAGGCTGGCTTGTTCCAAATACATATTCATGCAGTTAATTTGCCCACCGACGCTACGTAAAATGCAACGCAAAATCAACTACCACTTTGTATACTTAAAATCGCTTTTGTACGAGTACGGCGAAAGAGAATGCGTGCGTATAGAGAAGCTAATAAAGTCGGAAAAAACCTTAATTCTTATGTCTGTATAAGAATGTCAGTAACTATCTAAAATGATTTAACACTGCGTAAATTTTGCTAAGAGATATTAATAGATTCCTGTCAATTCTTACGGAACACTCGATGCGCAAATCTGACTCTCACGTGACTGGTTTTTTTTAGAACCCAATTTTTTAGACAAATAATTTTAAAAGATTTTGAAAACCTATTAATATTTTTTGAGTACCTAACAATTATAATATGACGAGGTATCTAAATTAGGAACAATAAGTTAAAAGCAACAAGAGAACCCGCAAAGATTGATAAACTGAGCCGAACTGAAACAAACTTAGCCTGTGACTTATTTAATTGCTAGATTTAACGCCGACTTGGCTGCCAACGACATTTGTTTTCGTTTTCAGGATTAAAGTTAGCGTTTGACCTTTTCCGGATAATTGGTATCCTGCTTTTCGAAGGTTAAATTCAGATTAATTTAGGAGTTCAGCTTTAGAGGCAGACCGGCTTTTGCGTGTACCTAAAAAGAACAAATTGACGATTTCGGACTACTTTTGTATCATTTCGTCGTTTTGACATCAGCTTTCCAAATCCCTCCGAAATGAAAGCACGAAGGAGTGCAATAAAAAGAAAAGCAATTTGTTTATTTACTCGATCTCGATTTACAGTTAGGTACTTTCGCAAATTATGTGAGTGTGTATTACGACAGACTTAATTTATATGATAGTTATTTATTATTATTATTTTAGTGTAATCGCGTAAATTTTGCTGTATATGTGTATCTTCCGTGTTAGTGAATAAATGTCTTCTTTCTTTCTATATCTTCTATTGTTTCTTTGCATTGAACAGCAAATAAATAAATTACATGCAAATTGGCTCAAATAAATCACTGCTGTGAAACGAAAACATTGTTTATTCAATGTTTGTATTTTAGTAGATTGCATACTTCAAAAGCGTAAGACAACAAACTCAAATTGCGTTATATCTTTTGATATTGCTGCTAAATAATTGAGCAAACAAAGTACAAGGTACCCGGAAACGAACTTCAGCGCGGAAGCTCACGATTGCATGCTACATTATGCACGACGAAGAAACGGCAATGGGTGTGACAAAACTTGGGGTCGGTATGACCGCCATACATCCTGACGAAATCCTATTAAACCGAGTGCTTGTCTGCCTCGAACTGGACTGCGTTTTTTCGTGGAATATACTCCTACTATTATTAGCAGTACTCGAGTATATATATATATACTCGAGTACTGCTTTATCGCAACGCAACGTTTGGCAACCTGTGTCGTTTCGCAACTTTTCATTTCGCAAACTCTAAAACTGAATATTTCAGGATTTATCTCAGGACCATCGCGTAAAACCCTTTAGGTTAGGTTAGGTTAGCTTATAAATATCCTGAAATATTTACAGTTTATGAAATATTAAACAGTTGGGAAATGAAAAGTTACGAAATGAAACAAGTTGTCAAACGTTATTCGCCGAAACAGTAGTAAACCATTATACTACTTTATGCGGAAAATGAGGCTGAGATTTCCTTTCTTTTTTAACCGACTTCAAAAACGGAAGAGGTTATCAATTCGGTTGTATTTTTTATGTTTGTTACCGATTTGGAAAAAAATTTTTTTTCGTTCGTCTCTGAATACTTTCAATTAGGTCCCATAAGCACCAAATCAGGATCTGATGAATCAGTGATGATTGGATCCTAAGGAAATCGATGGAACTCTTCAAATATTGCAGGAACGCCTCTGGTAATTTCGATATATTTAGGAGTAACTCGTGCATTAACTATTGTATCTTAAGTTTAAGTTCTAATTGTAGTAATTGTTTGAAGTTTCGAAAAATTGAACCAACTACAAAAAACCATGAAAATAATTTTCTACCAGTCTGAAGTCGGTGCCTCAGCACGAGCCAGCACTAGGAGGTAGACGTACGTAAAAATAAAATAACAACGGTACATAGCTTACCGCAAAAAACATAGGTAAAAGTTTGAAGAAACTCATTCTACAAATAAATCATCTCTTGAAATCATACCAGATTGCTGGAGTCGTACCTATTTACCTGTGGAAGTAGACAGTCCACCTAACTTTTATTTCCCTCGAGCAAAGCGATGCGAACATGTTTACGAACAAATGTAAATCGTGACTGAAACTCGCTAACGGCATTTAATGTCGTCACGATGAATAAAAATGGAGTATGGAACAATTTTAACGCATTTTGCCGTCGCACATCGTAAACTGTCTATAACGCATTAAAAAATCGGAAATACCTATGACCAACTTAAAGATGAACTCATCATCATCATGTCAGCCGAAAGACGTCCACTGCTGGACATAGGCCTCTCCCAAGGCTCTCCACTCAGATCGGTCTTGTGCTTTCCGCATCCACCGCGATCCCGCGATCTTAACCAAGTCGTCGCTCCATCTTGCTGGAGGCTTACCGACAGCTCGTTTTCCAGTCCGCGGACGCCATTCGAGAACCTTCTGATCCTATCAGCCATCAGTCCTGTGAGCAATGTGCCCCGCCCACTGCCACTTCAGTTTCGCAATTTTTCGGGCTATGTCAGTAACCTTAGTTCTACTGCGGATATCATCATTTCTGATTCTATACCGCAGAGACTCCGAGCGTAGCCCTTTGAGTGACTTTGAGCTTCCTCATGAAGCCCATCGTTAGCGCCCACGTCCCAGACATAAAACATAAATGTATAATGTTTGCCGATGACACTACAATTATCGTTGAATCAGAAAACAAGAATAGTCTGAATAAAGAAATAAACGAGTCTCTAGTAGAAGTTATTAACTGGTTAAATAAAAATAAACTAAAAATAAATATTAATAAAACTAATGTAATTCAGTTTAGAACACACAAGAACCAAGACGCTAATTTAGATATACAGTATAATAATGAGAAAGTGAAGGAAGCAGAAACAACAATTTTTCTAGGTATCCATGTTGACAAGTTTTGTAATTGGAAAACTCATAAGTTTGTATTTGCCTTGAGGAGGCTTAGTAGTACTTCTTCTCGAGACGTTGCACTCACAGCATACCACGGTTATGTTTCTTCAGTCTTAAGCTACGGATTACTAATTTGGGGCAACTCTGTGGACATACAAAAAGCATTCCTGGCTCAAAAGAAATGTATACGAGCTGCGTGTAATACACATTACCTAGAGCCTTGCAGGCCTTTATTCAAAACAACGAAAGTTCTCACTCTGCCATGTATGTATATAAGGCAGATGTGCATTTTGGTTAAAGAACATCCTGAATATTTTGTCAAAAAAAAACGACCATTGCTTGCCCAGAGCAACTCGGCATAAGGATAGGCTACAACTACCACTTGTAAAATTAGAAGTTTATGGGAAAAATGCTTTATGTATGGCTATCAAAATATACAACAGCTTGCCAAGTCACATAGAGACATGTCATTTAAGTAAATTCAAATCACTACTTACCGAATGGCTAGTTGATAAATGCTTTTATTCCGTTAAAGAATACTTAGATAGGTAATGAATAATAGTATTAAAAAAATAAAAGATACCTGTGTATGTACAACTACTCAGTTATATTTTTATGTTAAATGTTTTAAAATTTTATTTTATTGTTTAAATGTAGGTATCTACATATTGTTTATTAGCGTTTTTTATAGATTTAGTAGCCCATACTAAATATGTTAAAATTTTGCATGCCTATGAGGCAGATCATTGTGTAGTTATTTATATAACTTGTTAACTGTGGTCTTGCAATAAAAATATTTCATTTCATTTCATTTCAGATCCGTATGTCATCACTGGCAACACACACTGGTGAAAGATGAACTGTTTTGTCAGAACTTTCTTATCTGAAAATGTCTTCATTACAGAGCCATATTTTTTTAAAGAAACAACATCATTCAAATTTCGAACATCGAAGAAGCGTTGGCAGGTTTTCCACCTCACTAGGTGGACTTGACGAGATCGCGGCGATTGGCGAGTTGTTCATTATGGCGTTCATATGGTGAACCTTTTGTCCAACAGCGATATCTTTCGGCTGATGGTGATGTCTTTATTCTATTATAACACATCATTATGTACCTAGTTCTAATTTTTCCTAGAGAAAGTCCATAACATTGTGGCGTTCTAAGGGAGACTTTGTTAACAGTGGAAATCTTCTAGCTGATGATGATGGTGGTAAAGTCGCAACAGTTTAGAAACACAAAAATGTACTTACTAAAATGAATCAAAGTTAAAACGTTAATGCTCGAGTTCCCCAACTGCCAACTGAGAGCGAATTCATATCAAACATGTCTGAACATATAAATATTTTACGACGCCCTAAAGCTCAGGAAGATCTGTAAAAGTGCATGTTGAAAATAAAATACGTTTCTATCTTTTACTGAGTCGTAATAAAAACTTGGCGAGGAGGTAATGCATGATTTAGTTACTTGAACCTACCTAAATACTCATTCTATGATTATTTTTATTTTATATAAAACTATGATACTTAATAATATTTTTTTTTGATTTATATACAATAATTTAAGAATAAATTAAGTTTTAAATGGTTATTCTATGATTAAATCAATTCTTGTTTGTTACATGTTTGAGTATCTACAAATATTTTCAAACTTCACTCTTCTTCTTGACTTTACTTTTTGTTTTCTTCTTTTTTTATTTTACTAAATGACCTTAAATATTGATGTTGCATATGGAATCACAAGCAGAGAGTTCGAACCCAGACTTGCGCCATTGAATTTTCGCAATAAAAATATTTTGTTTCGAACTCAGGATCCATTAATTAGTTAATTAGCACTATTCCCCCGTTCAAGCACTCTCAGTTATAGAAAAGCCTATGTCCAGCATGATGAAGTTTCTGTTATTAAAAAGTAAAAAAAAAAACATCCTGCGGCATGAAAAAAATTACCCCTTTTTTATTTTATTTAGCACTCCAATTCCTGGCAACATTCTGATACAAAGCTAACAGAGCCTCATTCGCGCGGCAGAATCATCACGCCGACTCCATTCGTACCCAACAGCTTCATTGCGCATAAAATAAAACCTCCCTTCGCTCTATCGTCGAGTGTACGCGGGCCCGATAAATTACATTAGACGCGAGTTCAGCGAATTTTTACTGCCTCCAGATTTTGTCCGGCGTACTAGGGTATAGCTGGGTTTAGCCAGGGTTGCCATACGTTACTTTTAAATTCCGAAACAACTTAGCTATTTCGTCAACCAAACGTGCGAGATAAAGCCGAGTTTAGACTTTGAAGATGAAACTACCGTGAAACTCACTCATATTAAATGATATTGTAACGGATAACTCACGTCTTAAATCGAGTTTAGCTCGATATGTTTCGGGCTATTGCGTAGCCCTTCTTCAAAGGAGCACGTGACCCGGCTGCCGCAACACGCAAAAAAAAAGTGAGGGTAGTTGTGCGCCTGTGTTAGTTTCGTCGGACAGTCGCGCGAGCAGAGCGGTGGCGCGTAGTGCGCGTGTTGCGGCAGCCGGGTCGCGTGCTCCTTTTTGAAGGAGGGCTACGAAATAGCCCGAAACATGTCCAGCTAAACTCGATTTAAGACGTGAATTATCCGTTACAATATCATTTAATATGAGTTTAGACTTGCAAGAAAATTCGTCCACGTTGCATTACATTGCAACTATTGCGAGGCCGCATTCTAAAGATTTCCTAGCGTGACAAAGTAACCAACGTGGCAGTATTGCAAAGAACGGGCAAGCACCTTGAACTTCTAAAGGCCATCAAGCAAAGAAAGTTGTGTTACTTTGGGCATGTGATGAGAAACGCCAAGTACAGAGTTCTCCACCTTATTATCCAAGGGAAGATTGCCGGAAAGAGAAGCGTGGGCAGGAGAAGACATTCATGGCTGAAGAATTTACGAGACTGGTTCAACTGCAGTACCACGTCCTTGTTTAGGGCAGCGGCCTTCAAAATTAGAATCGCCATGATGCTGTCCAACCTCCGATAGGAGAGGAATGGGAAGAAGACGAAAGCCAACGATTTTGTAGTGGTAAAACGAGCGCCGCAATGTAATGCAACTTGTACGATTTTTCTTAGCAGGTGGTCTTGTGCAAGGTCCGCCCGGATTGCTACCACCTCTTGTTCGCTAATCCTGCCGTGAAGCAGTGCTTGCACTGTTGTGTTTCGGCGTGGAGAGTAAGATAGCCGGTGAAATTACTGGCGCTTGAGGTATCCCATCTTAGGCCTCTAGGTTGACAACGCATCTGAAATACCTTTTGTGTTGCAGATGTTTATGGGTGGTGGTGATCTCTTACCATTCAGGAGAGCCACATTCTCGTTTGCCATCCAGTCGAATAAAAAAAAAGGCTAAGTCACAAGTGCTCTATAGAATAAGCCAGTAAGGTGTAAGTACTGCTATTATTTTTATGAACACGCTATTTTCTTTTTTCCGCCCCAATTTAACATATTCGTCGTTAATTCCTCGACACAAATTTAATTAAATGCGTGTTATTGTGAGTCATTTTGTATTACGACTTGTAATACGATTCTATGGTTTATTTTGGGACATTTCGTGTTTTTGTTTTCTTCGGTAATATTCGAAGTCCTTTTATAATGAAAGCTTTTCAGCTTTTAAGCTGGTTTAACATTAAATTTGTAATACGCTTTTACGTAAAAACTGCATCGAAATCGCTCCATCCTTTTAAGAGTGGGACGTCACAGAGAAAAACTTATATCATTCTTCTTTTTGCATGGTTATTAAATTTAGTGTACAGGCAACCCTGCCCGGGCAGAGCTGGTTTATTGGCGCGTCCGTTTAGAAGGCGTCCGTCATCGTTTTATGGACGTCATATGCCTGTACAGTGCGGGTGAAGGACGTCAAATACGAAAGTAGAAATCTGATTTGTGAAAACTTTTTTATTCAATGCACTATTGTTTAATGTCATCAGCCTTTATTAAATGATATTGTAACGGATAACTCACGTCTTAAATCGAGTTTAGCTTGACATGTTTCGGGCTATTTCGTAGCCCTTCTTCAAAGGAGCACGCGACCCGACTGCCGCAACACACGCACTGCGCGCCACCGCTCTGTACCCTTAGTGTAATTTTTCGGATACAAATACGTCTAGATCGCGTTCGCGTTAAAATCTCAATTTGTATGGAAACACGAACATCTCAAACGTTCCGCTAGAGGCGCTGTTTGTGTTTCTATACAAGTTGAGATTTTAAGGCGAACGCAAACGAGACGTATTTTGTAACCGAAAACTTACACTACAGCCTTTAATACTAGTTACGTATTCAAGAACTTCAAACGTCTCGTAAAGCTTCTGTTAGATTAAAATTAATTTGTTTTCATCTGTCTATTTGTACTAATTGGTACAGTCGAGTTCATAAGCTTGTGAGCAAAAATTTGATCAAAAATATCTGAACACGACTCTATTGTTAACGACATAGAAGCGTGCTCACACGTTTTTGATTAAATTTTTGCTTACAAGTTTGTGAACTCGACTGTACTTTTAGATGTCTGTTAGTTTGAAAAGTATTTACTTATTATTACTGGGCCATTTATTTGAAATTTTAATCACGTCGAATTTTAATCATAAATCACGTGTCTAACAATCATTTATTCGGGCAACAGTAATTCGATCAAAGCGATAGAACAAACCAATAAAAACGGCACAGGAAACTCATAACGGTCAGCCCGTCTCACCCAAAATCTTCATAATAGCTTGCGACCCAAATCAAATGAAAAAGCCCACATTCTCAAACTCTATGGCAGAGGTGCTTAAACTGTGGGCCGGTGACGTTAGCGGCCCAGTGACCCAAACCGTATAGACTGGCCTGCAGAGATCAGTACCTAGCCAAGTAGCGTTTATATTTTTGCAGGTGGTAGCCCGGATTGCTATCACCAGCTTGCTCGCTAATCCAGCCGTGAAGCAGTGCTTGCACTGTTGTGTTTCAGCGTGGAGAGTAAGACAGCTGGTGAAATTACTGGCACTTGAGTAGGGTTTGCAATTCGAATATTCGAATATTCATATTATTCGAATATCCGACAGAAATGAAATTCGAATTTAGCAGTGTTGATTATTCGAATAAAACGGATATTTTGAATAGTCAAAAATAAGAATTAAATAATTCTGTATCGTCTTTAATAAAACGATAGAGTCGTACTTTTACTTACATTAAGTACAGAAACGTTCATAATTGAACTCCCAAAACGTTTCGTATAAAAACTCAAGATGGCAAACTTATGACATCGATATATATCGATATTGAATTAAGTATTGCTTGTTAGTTGTCACTTTGATTTTCTTTTTTCATTGAGTTTATATTGTTGGACTACTTTACTTTTAAATGAGTGTATCATCATCATCATCATCAGCCAACAGCAGTCCACTGCTCGACATAGGCCTCTTCCATGGCGCGCCACAACACTGTCTTCAGTCACTTGCATCTACCCGCCGCCAGCGACCCTCTTAAGGTCTTCCGTGCCTCAGGACTCCCTGCACTACGTTTTGCCGTCTGTGGTTTCCATTTGAGGACTCCTCTGCTCCAACGAATCAGGCCTGCGACAGACGTGGCCAGCCCAACGCCACTTCAGAGAACTAATTCTTTGAGAAACGTCGGTGACTTTCGTTCTTTGTCGGATAATGTGATTTCGGATTTTATCCTTCAAAGAAACCCCTAGCGTTGCTATCTCCATAACTCGCTGAACGACCTTGAATTTGTGGATTAGCCCCGCAGTCTTGGTCCACGTTTGGCTCCATAGGTCAAAACTGGTAGGACGCGCTGGTTGATGACTTTCGTTTTTAGGCACTGTGGGATGTCTGACGACAAGATATCCCGAAGTTTCCTGAAACAGCCTAGCCCAACTGTATTCATCTATTAGCCTCCTCAAAGTTGTTTGTACTGAGTTGTATAGTTTCACCAAGATATACATACTCAGACACAATTTCGAGTGGAGACACAACACTGACAGGAGGCACGACACAGGGGTTGATTATCTTCTCTGACTTCTGTATAATCTGCCTCACTGTGTGTATGTGGTCTATGGTACTGTAACCTTTACGAAACCCAGCCTGCTCCGGGGGCCGAAAGTCGTCGAATTTTACCGCAAGTCGATTCGTGATCACCCTGGCGAACAGTTTGTGGCTCAGAAGCGATATTGGTTCAACAGTACCACTATGCTTCTGTTCCAAGCCCCCGGTGTAGTGCATTTGTGAGTGACGGAATTGGAAAGCCTCTTAAGCTGTCTGAGTGCAGGTAAGCCACCAGCTTTGAGAAGCTCTGCATTAATACCGTCTTCACCCGGACCTTTCTTATTTTTAAGCTGCCCTAGGCCATTCATAATCACGCTCATTTCGACGTCCGGGATATCTTTAGTATAGTGGTGAGTTAGTGAGGCTTTGATGTTATTTGGATCGAGAAGTAGCATGAGAAGCATACAGTTGTCCGTAAAAACTCTCAATCTCGGTGAGGATTTCTGGCTTAGTGGAGACAGTTTGGCCATTTGAATTTTTTACCTTCGTTAGGTTGCTTCTTCCAAGTTGCTGGATAAAGACTTTTGATCTCCGGTTGCGCTCTATTGCCTCCATAATATAGTGGGTATTGGAACTACGGGAGATCTCGCCTTATCAGCTTTCCCACCTTCTTGCAGAGCATTATTTAATTTAATTTCACAAAATATTCATATTATCCGAAAAATTCGAATAATTCGAATATCGAAATTGAACTATTCATTTTATTCGAATATAAAAAAAGGTTCGAATATTGCAAACCCTACACTTGAGGTATTTAATCTTAAGCCTCTAGGTTGCCAACGCATCTACAATCCCTCTGGTTTTGCAGGTGTCTACGGCGGTGGTGATCTCTTACCATCAGGAGACACACTTGATCGTTGGCCATCCTGTCGAATAAAAAAAAAAAATTAACTGTCTACGAACAGAGGAAAGACTCGTTGGGGGAGGAAGGCCTAGATGAACGTACCACGATCAAATCGGGGACATTCTGAAGAAAGGTCGGGTCAGGAGTACTCTAAACCGACGTGCATGCATGAAAAGATTGATGAACGTGGAGGAAGCGAAAGTTGTATGCCAGAATCGTAGCAAGTGGAAGGATGTAGTCTCTGCCTACCCCGTTGGGAAAGAGGCGTGATTTTATGTATGTATGTCAACGAACAGACAGTCCTTGCGAACCCATAGGTTCTTCAATCTGTCCCTTATACACTTTGAGCACCGCTGTCCCAAGGCGGCCCTATCTTCGTCCAGTGCGGGACGCTAAGTTTGATGAATGCTCAGATCACAATGACGGTCGGTGATTTATAATTTACCGACTTAAGTATTATTCCTGATTTATTACGGGGACGAGTATCGCGGCTTTTTGTGCTACTGAATACTGAACGTGAGGGCGGAATTTTTCATAAGCGATTTCCTCTAAGTTTTTTATAGGGAGGCAAGATTTTGCAGTGTGAGTAAGGGTCGGACCACATCGAGAAGCGACGCGAAGCCTGTGCTGCATTTTTAAGGTTCCGGCACAATAAACGTAACAACTTTAAGTTGTGTGTGTTGTGGTTCCGGAGTCAAAATGGCAAAAACGGAACTATTATACTTCGCCATGTCTGTGTGTCTGATCGTCCGCGGCTTTGCTCAGGGACTAATCAATGCTAGAAAGCTGTAATTTTGTACGGATATATATGTAAACTATGCCGTTTTTGCCATTTTGGCTACGGAACCCTAAAAATCAATAAAAAGAAGGCCTACCTAATTAAAACAATTTATCCACAGTAATGAACTACAAAAAATATTTTTTCATATATTTGGTCGCGGAGAAACATGGTAAAAATTGTAGTACATTCATAATTAAATGTGAGAAAACCTCCCGAGACCCCTCAGGTGCGCACGTGCAGAATGCAGTAAATAACGCGCCACGCGACGCAGTCTTAATTAGTGCGTCATTATGCATGTGGAAGCACCTTTATGCCATTCTGGGAGCTACTCTTTCTTTGGATAATGAGCTTTTGGCTTAATAAGGGATAATATTAAGTTTTCTGCTTTCTTTTGCTTTCCAATGTATTTTTTTTAATGATATAGTACCTATTTGAGACTTTCTGACTAGATAGCAGATGGTTGGACCTTGTTCAAGGTCCGTCCGGATTGCTACCACCATCTTGCTCGCTAATCCTGCCGTGAAGAGTAGTGGAGTGGAGAGTAAGACAGCCGGTGAAATTACTGGCACATGAGGTATCCCATCTTAGGCCTCTAGATCGGCAATGCATTTGCAATGCCCCTGGTTTTGCAGATGTTTATGGGCAGTGGTGATCACTTACCATCAGAAGACCCACTTGTTTCACAGTCAAATAAAAATAAAAAGTTATTACCCGGGTTCGGCTTGTATTAAACAACAAATAAGTATCGACATCCACGCAGCTCAAAGTTTACATGTTGTGTTAGCTTACAGATTTACCTAGCCTGTAATAGGTATTGCTGGAGCTTACGTATGTAGGATATAGAATAAACTAGAAGCTGCTTTGCAATAATCGAGTAGGTACGAATACTAATACAAATATGCCACCATTAATCAGTACAAAACATAACCTATACCAACAAAAAGTTGGAAAACCCCCGACTTTGTCACTTTAAAGTTCAATATCTCAAAAATGGCTGAACCGATTTTGATGAAACATGTTTAAGAACTATCACTATAAAACCTGCTATCAAATAAAAAAACCGCATTCCAATCGGTCCACCCGTTTAAGAGCTACGGTGCCACAGGCAAACACACCGACACACATAGCGGTCAAAGGTCAAACTTATAATACCCCACTTTTTGCGTTGGAGGTTAAAAAAGACATTGACACAAAATTCAAGGCAGATAATAGGCGGTCTTATCTACCTAAAGTCTGGTTGCGAGCAGGAAGAATTTCGTACAATGACCCTCACTATATGTCTCTGTCGCTCGCGCTTCAATATTTGTTGTCGCGCTCGCACAGATGAATTTGTACAAATGTGACGTCAAATATACGCGCGAGTGACAGAGACAAGTAGTGAGGTCATTGCGCGAAATTCTTCGTGTTACATGACTGTACTTTACCTACTGTACGAGTGCCTACGTGATACCAAAATTCTAGGAGACACCTGTACCTAAGTTAGTAGTTAATACCTAAATAAATAAAATATGCTTTTTTATTTATTTTTTACAAAAAATAAAATACTTAATAACAAATGTCCGCCTCCGCCTGTGTAGTTAGCACTTTCTTTTGTGTGTTATTTTTGTATTTACTTTTTGTACAATAAAGAGTCATCATCATTATCATCATCAGCCGGAAGACGTCCACTGCTGGACAAAGGCTTCTCCCTTAGAACGCCATAATGAACGACAACTCGCCACTTGCATCCACCGGTTTCCCGCAACTCTCACGATGTCGTCAGTCCACCTGGTGGGAGGCCTGCCAACGCTTCGTCTTCCGGTAACAACAAAGAGTATAAACAAACAAACAAACAAACAAATGAAGCATAGAACAATGGGAGTGAGACTCAGTGAAACCGCTACTTTTCTGTCTCCAACCACACTAAAACTAACTTAGGTATTTAACTACTCAAATAGTAGCAAAATGTCTGGCTCTCTAAAAGACCACAATCATAAATACCTACGAGTAGAATGCAACTCAAAACAGGCAGCAAAACGACTAGTTCTCGAAAAGACTAACAACTCAAAAAAGACCACGGTTGCAAACTAAAAACATGGAGTCTAAAGGTCTCCAACTCTAAAGATTTAAAATATAGTTTTCAATAAAAGACGCGTACGGAGTTTCTGGTTTATATTCCCTATTCTAAGCTGTGGAATAATTTACCTATACGTAAGTTGTACCTATTTACGAGTTTGTCTTCGATCTTGGTAAGCCATAATGACAAGTTTGGTGACTTGATTACCTACGGCACTTTAGTAAAGATCTTGAGGGAAGTCTCTTCGTTCCATTCTTCACACAAACGTAGTCCCCGTCTCATTTGAAAACTAGGCAACAGAAGTAGATGAAATTTTGTAAGTATGGACTAGGCGTATTTATCTATGCCTGTGGTTTTTCAGATTTTCATATAAATGTGTAGTATCAAATGAAATTATGTAGAGCGGTAGTAGAAATAATATGTAAAATAAATCAAAATTAAAGCACGACGTGTGTACGTCAGTTCGTGAGAACAACAAGAATAACAATTTATCTGGTTGCTGTGTCAACCATTCTTTGTTCGAACTAGTAATAGGATTACATCTCAGAGCCAGTATTAATACATGCGCTATACTCTAATTCAATAGAATCTGACAATCCTGTAGACACTTCCAGCCTACTAATATGAACACCGGGCTGCCTAAGGATTTGTGATGTATGACTATTATTCTTTTTTGATTGCTTTTAGATGACAATTTCAACAACAGGTTTTTCAGATTTTTAGGCATTGAAGCTTAGAAAGTAAGCTTTCATGACATAAAATACAAAAACCACAGGTGCCCGTTTTTTTTGCAAGGGGGTTTATAATCAAGCGTGCCCACGTTAGGGTGTGTTAAATGTGTAGAAAATTGTCAGATTCTATTGAATTGTACTTTATATAGCCTCTAATAGTATCAGAATTACAGGAGCTCGAAAGTCGTCAAAAAAGATGTCAACTTTACACGAGAATTACAGACTATTAGGTAAAGCATTTTTACAAAAATCGTAAAAAACCACAGGCATAGAAAATATAATGAAGATCTTGATTGTAAAACAGCATTGATTCCCTAGTTTTTTCTGTTCCGTGATTGATTCCTATTCTAGACATCGTTGCTGGGCTCTCAATTTAAAGAATAACAAATGAACTTTACTTTGGTGCTAGTTTTAAGTTAAAAGGTATTATTTTATATTGTACTTTGACCTTTGTATGATGTTCTGAATAAAGATTCTATCTATCAAGCTCTTCAAATTTACGGTTAGTGTAAAATACACGTCATTAACCTTTATAAGTATGCTATTTGTTATCCATTTCGTACGTAACATTTTGGCTGGAATTTCAAAACTTGCGAGAATATAGCCTTTTGAATATTTAATGTCTGCTCTACTGAAGAAATTTATGAGGTGTTTGAGCCCCATAAACATCGTATAGGTATCATTGGATTATACAAAAGATTTGAGCAGATTTTAGTATAACACACTCACGCACACAAACCCACACACACACACACACACACACACACACACACACACACACACACACACACGCACACACGCATGCATGATGCTACCGGTCTCTTTCACTGCTACTTACATCTAAAGACCTATACCAATTCCTACACCGTATCATAGCAATATATAGCAACACAGGGATATTTGGAAATAGTTCCGATCCGGGTTGGCGATCCCTTCCAATACCGAACCTACTGTGTTAATAACCTAACCAACAAAAAGTCGGAAAACCCCCGACCTTGTCACTTTAAAGTTTTATATCTCAAAAATGGCTTTTTTTTATTCGACCAACCAATTTTGTTTCATTTTGATGAAACATATCTAAGAACCATCACTAGAAAACCTCCTATCAAGTAAAAAAAACCGCATTCAAATAGACACACAGACAGACACACATAGCACCTTTTTTACGTTAGTTTTTAGATAAGGTCCTCACTGAAAATCAGGGCCACGGCTTGCCGTATCATTACGCTGAGTTTTTATGGCATGAAATTTGTTTATTTTCTTTCTTTCTTATTTCCTTCTATGTTTTTTTTTTTATATAAGAGGGGGCAAACGAGCAGACGGGTCACCTGATGGAGAGCGATCACCGTCGCCCATGGACACCCGCAACCAAGGGAATCACAGGTGCGTTGCCGACCCTTTAAGGAATTGGTAGGCTCGTTTTATATGTATTCGTATGTATAGTAAATCTGGTTAAAAAAATACCTCGTTGAGTTTTCTTGCCGTATTCTTCTGAACAGAGGCTTTTCGAACCGGTGGTAGATTTTTCATTTATTTATCTATTTGTAAAACAAACTGCATATTATAACACAGTTGAATATAAATATAACTTAGTCGATACCTAAGCCAAAACAGTTTCCACTTATAAAGATTTTTTTTTGTTGCTCGAGCGAGCGTTTTTTGTTGAGCGAGCGTTTTTGACATTCATAAGTGCTTGATAACCTAAATTAAATAAAGATATTTTGACTTTGACTTTGAAAAGTATGAGGCTATGTCCACTAGCACGTTTCCTAACCAACCGTCGCCGTCACGTGTCATGTGCGTTGACATTCCGTTCCTCACACGTTCCTATCACAGTCATGGCATAATACGTGTAGTGCGTCTCTACATTCCTGCATTTGTGCGTGTAGTGTGTCGTATCGTGGTATGTCTCTACATTCCTGAATCTTAAATGTCAGTGTTGTATATTACACTGTCTGTGTTGATCCAATAACCTAAGTAACCAACAAATATTTTTTTTAACAAAAAAGTAAAACCGACTCCAAAAAAAAAAACAAAAATGGAACCGACCACAAAACTCTTGAAAAAAAGATATTATATAATAATAACATCCGCAATTAAAATCGCGACTTACCAGATTACCGCCCCACTCGAACCCGCACAGCATTAAAACGATATAATCAGGCATAAGCAGCCGTTTATAATAAAAACAAATCATCCCCTGCGTGATTTATCAAGCATGCGTTGTGATAGGGACGGGAAACGTGTTCAAGTTGCACGACACGAAGTAACTCGTAAAAAAGAACACTTCTGCTCTATATACGCTGACGCAACGTAAAATGCGTATTTTAATTACAGATGTGCAAGTCGCAGGAAGTTACTAGAAAGTAGGGAAAGTTCTAGGAAATTGCTGGAAATTTTCACAAGAAATGTAAGAAGTTTAAATTTAAGAAACGGAAAGTTTCAATTCCCATACGAAATTGCGAGAAGTTTCCGAAATTTTTTTATATATGTAGGATCATGGATGTGTCAGGAGGGCGGTATATGATCCAGATAGCGGGTGCCCAAGCCCATAATTTGGAGTGAAGCAAATAAAAGATCAAACTATTGACGGTAGACATAACGGCAATTTATTAAACAGTAGGTGATCCTAATAATTAATCATAATCACTCATGTTATTTTAATTTAAAGAAATGAAGTAACACCACTAAGGGTGTAAGTACAGGGAGGCAGAGTAACAATGTACTTGGTTTCCAAAGTACCGTGCATCAACCTGTATGAGGGTGTATTAAACCCTTAGAGTAAACCGACTGGTTCGTCGGAAGCGAGTGCTCTCGAGTCGAGACTAAGCAAGATTTGGATGACGATAAAAGTATAGTCAACAAAAAGTACAGTCGCCAAAAAAAGCTTGTATTAAAAATGAAATTTTTATGCCGTGTTGCTCCCATCACTGCGTCAGGATTTATGCTAACGACCCGTGTATTGTTTCACTTTTACGCGCGCTGCGAACGAGGGCGCGAGCGGGAGGGGAGAGTCGATACATCGAGAGGGATTTATCGTGTCAGGAAACATTGTTCACAAATAAGTAAATCGTGTTCGCGGCTACACCTTCAAAGCAAAACCCTTCTATGAGAATATGGCAAAATCCTTACAAATTACGCGCCAGGAACAAATATGAAGTTATTTTCTATGCTATTGTTCGAACAAATGTAGGTATATTAATCTTTGGAACAAACAGGGTTGGTACTGACATGCCGGTAATTATCAGATCGGTATTTATCAGGTCTGAATTAATCAATATGTACAGTCAGCTGCAGAGAAAGGGTACCCCCCTGTAATGGCGGTAGTAGGTATGGATACCGCCGTTACAGGGGGGTACTTTTTCTCTGCAGCTGACTGTACAATGCATACCTACCGGGCTGATATTTCGTGGCACGGGTTTCGATGTAAGTGTACATGAAAAAAAGGGTCAGTATTTCTATGTCTGTAAAATCCGGGGCGGTAAAGAGTAGCACTCGTCCGCTCAACATGACTCAGGATCGTGGCATATTTTTCAGGTGGTAGGACCTTGTGCAAGGTCCGCCCGGATCGCTACCACCGTCTTGCTCACTAATCCTGCCGTGATGCAGGCAGAGCTTGCTGATTAAGATGCTGAGGATGGAAAGACAGACGGTTCCTTGAAATTAAGCGTTTCTACTCGTTTAACAAACACATTCCTGACTGCGCAACCTCTCACACCTCTGGTGGAAACAGTCTCTATGTTGCTTTTATTATCAGGCGCCTCGTCCAACTCGTGACATTATCCTTCTTATTATTACCTCAATGGAAGTACCTATCCGTTTCAGTCGTACACAAAAACATTCCCAGTCATGCGAACACATAAACCTGCAGCGCACAAAACTAATATCGGCTGCTTTATGGTACCCGCCGGTCCCAGGACGCAGCGCGAATAGCCGATCAGATACGGAGCAATTGTTTATGCCACGCTCGCATGCCATATGTGAATTGTTTTTGCATATCGAGAAATATCAGTTGGCCTCAGAAAGCACTTACGGCTGGAGGTAACGCGTAAAATCACGGGGTTTCGGGACGGGCGAAATTTTATTTACATTATCATCACTTACGGTATCATTACAGGAGTAAAACCTAATTCAAAACAAGGCCTTTAAAAATAAACAATAAATATAATAATACTAACTTACATAGCAAATTATGTGTAAGGCTTGAATTCACTCTTCTTCTCCTCTTCTTAAATTTAAGAGCTATGCTCTTGTCGGTGGAGTAATCGCCACTCCGCACGGTCTTCGGCCAGCTGTTTGACTTCCTGATACGACACGACACCCACCCTTTCCTTCACCTGGTTAAAATAGGTTAATCTTGGTCTTCCTCTACCTCGTTTTCCTTCAATTTTGCCTTCCAGTTGTTTCAGTGTGTTTTTTTTTTGAATTCACTCTACTCAGTTTTTTTTTATGTTCTTTAGAGAGGCCAGACAAACGAACTAGTGGGTCACCTGATATTAAGTGATCACTGATCACCACTGTCCATAGACACCCGCAGCGCTTTAAGCAATGCCAGTGCGTTGTCGGCCCCGCAGTAAATTGTACACACGACTCACCCAGGTCGTAACTTAATGGGAAGACCTCAGCGGGAAGCTCGTTCCAGATTTTGCAAGTTCGTAGCAAAAAGACCGCTTAATACGCGCTGTCGAAGATTGCCATTATCCAATGATTATAATTATAAATAAATAGGTAATCATTTTTAAGCTAAATCCCCCGCTAAATTGAGCAAAACAATAGCTATTTTCAACCCCTTGTAATTACGTAATCGTATTTCCTTTTTACTCTGAACAGGAAATAAGTTTTTGTCGTAATAATTGTATTTTTATTTATTGTACTTAAATTTAAATGTATATTAAATGTATATAATTAAATTGAAACGCATAAGACTGGCTTGGGCAGCTTACTCCAAACTCAAGTTCGCGTTCAACATGAAGCTCAGTGCCGAACAAAAAGCTCATATTCACGACCAGTGCATCTTGCCGGTGCTTACGTATGGGGCTGAGACTTGGGTTTTTACTAAGGAGCTTCTCCACAAACTTCAGGTGGCTCAAAGAGCAATCGAGAGAAAACTGGTAGGAGTTACGCTGAGAGACCGTAAAAGAAACGAATGGGTCAGAGAGCAAAGCAAAGTGAGCGATGTAACTAAACGGGTTGCGAAATTGAAGTGGGAGTGGGCTGGTCATGTCGCCCGCAAGCATGGCTCGTGGTGCAAGGCAGTGATAGAATGGAGACCGTGGGACGAGAAACGTCCGAGAGGAAGACCGCAAATGCGTTGGTACGACGATATCAAAAGACTGGCGGGAACAAAGTGGTTGAAAGCTGCTCAAGACCGAAACAGATGGCATAAGCTGAAGGAGGCCTACACCTTAGAGGTTGAGAACGGCTAAAGAAGAAGATTAAGAAGAAGAAATTTAAATGTATTCTAATGAATCCAACCACT
Organism: Choristoneura rosaceana; assembly: GCA_037349165.1. NCBI lineage: Eukaryota > Metazoa > Arthropoda > Insecta > Lepidoptera > Tortricidae > Choristoneura > Choristoneura rosaceana. Next base: position 654,654 of record JAZBNJ010000044.1, read on the forward strand.
TATCATGTTAAATTTAACTTCTAAGATCCCTATATCGTAAACGTTTACCTCTATAGCCTACATATGTCTAGTCCTACGGGCAACCGCACAGTGAGGTAGCAATGCTTTTGTACCAGGCGGAGTTTCTACCCGATGCGGTGATTCCCGGTGCAAAAGTTGTATCGTTTGGACGGTAAAACTTTAACAGACAGACAGACGGTTTCCACCTTGCTAGACATGTAAATACATAGAAAAGCTTAGAGACTGACGTTGCAGGTACTAAACGAGAACATATATATGCAAAATCAAATATAAGTAGAATTAGCAATTTTGATGCGACTTCATGTCTTATTTGATATTCTTGAATGCTAAGACTTATTTGGACTAAAATACTTCCGTTCCGTTTTTGCCGACTGAAAGTATGGAACCCTATAAAAACTCTCAACTGTTTCATATACTTAAGTAGGTATATACTCCAGCGGATTGGTTTTTGGAATCTTTTTGTATTTTTTAATTAAACTCCAAATTTTTGTTACTTTTACGGTCATCCCGTAAAACCTAAATCGAAAATACAAACTGAAATATTGACGCACCGAAAAACCAGAAAAATAAGACCAGCGCTGGGAAATTCGTGTCTGTACCGTTGTCCAGCGGTGGTGTAGCAGTATAGCACGCGGCACGGTATGCCGAGGACCTGGGCTCGATTTCCAGCGCTGGTCTTATTTTTCTGGTTTTTCTGTGCATCTATATTTCAGTTTGTATTTTCGATATACTCAGCGGCACAAAATTTGGCCCACTCTACATACAAAATTACCTATTTCTGCATACTTTTGAGGGCCAGATTTTTTGGCGCTCAGTATATTATTATGAACGAAAGATTTTTTTCGAAACTGTAAACTTCGGGATTATTATAAAATTAAAATAACCTATAGGGTTCTAAGGTATAGCACAGAAATATATTTTGAACTAGCTTTTGCCCGCGGCTCCATCCGCGTGGTATTCGGTTATCGCGGGCTGTTCCATCGGGAACTGTGCATTTTTCCGGAATAAAAAGTAGCCTATGTCACTCTCGGGCCCATAAACTATCTCTATGCCAAAAATCATGTCGATCCATCGGTCCGTTACGGCGTGAAAGACGGACAAACACACAAACAAACAAACCCACAAACACACTTTCGCATTTATAATATTAGTATGGATAGTTTATAGTTTAAAAAAAAATTAACTACTTACAAGAATTTCTTAGCTCACCTGCGCTTAGTTCATTGATATGGACCGCCGCAAAGTAACGTTTTCAGCAAAGATCCAGGATCCCGACAGACATAGGTATACTTTCACATTTGTAATACTTACATTAAGTAAAGAACTCGATTCCCTTATCTTATTTTAATAATCATACGTTCTAATATGGCGTCCGCGGACCGGGAGACGAGCTGTCGGTAGGCCTCCAACAAGATGGAGCGACGACCTGGCTAAGATCGCGGGATCGCGGTGGATGCGAAAAGCACAAGACCGGTCTGAGTGGAGAGCCTTGGGGGAGGCCTATGTTCAGCAGTGGACGTCTTTCGGCTGACATGATGATGATGATGACGTTCTAATTCCCCAGTCGCAAAATTTTGCCAAGAAATGTTAATGTTAGCGTGTAGAGCCAAAGCTACACATATTGAGGTTGGTCTTGTCTAATTTCTGAGATACATAGTTCACGAGTTAATTGAAGTAAGAGAGTTTTATCAAGAGCCTCTAGTTAGCAGGTATATCCGAACCCGTTCAACGATACCCGAAGTTGCTAATCATTTTGTATCGATCTATATCGCTGTTCCCCCTCAACGGTTTCATGAGTCACGCCTTTTAACTAAGACGTATCAATCCATCTCAATATCGTCACTTAGGTCTAGCACCTTTTTACATGACACATGATAATATCGTAGCGTATGCGTTCCATTGCGTAGCTGCCAAGCCATGCGTTTGTAAGCGTCCAATCAACAGTGGTAATGTAACGCATGGTAATGTAAATAAGGTTAAATGACGCCAAACACCGTGTTACTCGATTTTAAGTCTTATTCCCACGTTTTAAGTTAGTAAATTCGTTGCGGCTTCAGATTAGATTGCCGAGGCAATCTAAAGAACATTACAAGTCCATTAGGTACGTAATTTCTGACAACTTAAAATGGTTTTTATTCTTAAAACTCCGTCTTCGTTAGGTTTTTTTACTTGTTAAATCCTAAGACAGCTTAGTGGATGAAACGTAGAATGGTGGGCTTGCCGTTTTAAGAGTTCTAAAAATTAAGAAAAATGCTTTTGCTACTATCAGAGATGAAAGAAGTGTTAAGGTAAGTACTATGAAAGCAATTTTATATTACCTACGACTAGCTTTTGCCCGCGGCTCCGCCCGCGTGGTAATCGGTTATTGCGCGCTGTTCCCTTGGGAACTGTGCATTTTTTCAGTACAAAAAGTAGCCTACTTATGTCAACTCTCGGGACCATAAACTATCTCTGTACCAAAAATCACGACGATCCATCGTCCGTTACGGCGTGAAAGCGTAACAAACAAACAAGCACAACATTTTCTTTTACAACAACAACAAATTTCTTTTAAACACAAAGACGACCATGCCGTTGCAAATAACAAAAGCAATCTATTTCACACCAAGCTTAATCATAATCTTGTTTAATTTAGCAATCCTTAAGTCACCGAAGGGTCCCCAAATCGAAGGACGGAACCCGTGTTCTCTTCTTGATTAATTGGGGAAGGATCCAATGTTTAGTGAGCTTCGAAAGAGGTTGTGAAAGGTTAATGGGGTATTACCGTTTATTTTTAGGAAATTACGCGGTTGGGCCAAGACGCATAGATGGTGACAAAAGTAAATATAAATAAATACGTGTGTAATGCTTTGGTTAACCGTTGGGGAAGAAAAATTCTCGAGTGGCGACCGCAAACCGAAGAAGCGTTAGCAGGCCTCCTACTAGGTGGACTGACGACATTGCGAGAGATACGGGCAACCGGTGGATGCAAGTGGCAAGTTATCGTTCATTACGATATTCTAAGGGGGCCTTTGGACATCTTTCGGCTGATGATGATAGTGATGGATGCTTTGGTTATGTGACTTAACACACGAATATTTTTTGAAATAAGTAATGAAGGTATTCCAAAATGAAAGCAATAATTTAGAACGAAAAAATATTCTTGAGGTATCTGAGGTTTCCAGTTATTAAATTAACGCCATGTATACGAGGTCAAGTGGCGAGTTGTCGTTCATTATGGCGTTCTAAGGGAGAGGCCTTTGTCCAGCAGTGGACGTCTTCCGGCTGATGATGATGATGATGATACGAGATCAAAGCCCTCTTATTCTGAGAGGAGACTTGTGCTCAGTAGTGAGACGTATATAGGCTGGGATGGATGGATGGATGCGAAATCATACAGTTCTGACGCGTGGCGCGACCCGTCGAACCTATACTGTGTGCCCAAAGCCTCTGGACAAATACGAATACTACTGGCTTAACAAGATATTTAAAACCAAACTGCAAAGTATCATAACAATCAGTCCAATATTTACCGAAAAACTAACGGTTTTCCATGTATCACTTTGGAGCATCCTGTGTATTTGGATGATCTGATTTCATAGATTTTTTTAAGCAAATAACTATTTTAAGATATTGCTAAGTATCAGTCTTATCCATGGTTTCATTATTACTTTTTCTCCAGTATTTACGAAGACCCATACATGTGAACGTAAAAATCATATCTCCTCATCAGCCATAAACTCCCGCGCTGCCCGAGTTCTATCTCAATAAAATACTTTCGGAGTTACGATACTTTACCAGCACGGTTTAACGGCTATGGTACACAAGTTGCTATTTCATTTTGAAGCAATCGTTTTATACAGCGAGACTCCTAAGTTGTAAACAGAATTATGCAAAAATCTTATAACCACAGTAAAAAATATCTGACATGTCCTTCCGGCTCTAGAAACAAAGTGGTGTCAGATATTTATGCACTTGTTGTGTCAGATATTGGTGCTGGTGTCTGTACACCTAACGTTTATTTAATGTTAAAAAAATATCAATTAAAAAACTTTTTAACCAAGGATTTTTTGGTCTACATTTCTATCAACTTTCAAATGTAAAAAATAGTTATGGTGACACAACTACAATAGTTGGATATATCGAGGGTATTCTGGCAGAACCGAATAAGAGCACGAATAAGTGTGAATAAGTGGTTTAGATAAACAGAAAACATTGAGTGTGCCTTTGTATGTAACTGCTTTTTTTTATTTTGCACTCATTCTCATTTTGTCAGAATACCCTTGATATTATATGCTATCGTGAAGTTTTTGTAGATATCCTTTAATAATGTAAAACATTTTTTTGCTCTGTCATCAATAGTTTCCACAGCGCATGCGATGAAAGACATTTTATGTAAAAAAAATTACACCTTGATTTACTTGAAACTTGAGTTAATCTAAACTTCTTAATATAACACGTTCTTTGAATACCAAGACTGTTTATCATCATGAATAACCTAACCAACAAAAAATTGGAAACCCCGCCTTTGTCACTATAAAGTTCAATATCTCAAAAACATCTAAACCGATTTTGATAAAACATGTCTAAGAACCATTGCTAGAAAACCAGCTTTAAAATAAAGAAAATCGCATTCAAATTGGTTCACTCGTTTAAGAGATACCATGCCACAGACAGACCGACAGACACATAGACACACATAGCGGTCAATCTTAAAACCCCCGACAAAAAAAGCCGCCAAAAAACGACAACTAAAAAGTAAAAAATAATTATGCACTACATAGCTGTTGCCCGCGACTTCATCTGCGAACAATTCGTTTATCCCTATCCCGCTGGGATTATGCTGATTTCCCGCAAAATTAGCCTAAGTTAATTTAGTATAAGTACCTAGTAATATTCTTTTTATCTAAGCGTCGTCGGTGTCGGGGGACCGCTAAGGTTAACAGAAACTAAAGTATGTTGTATTTTTTAAAGTATTAACCTTAGCGGTCCCCCGACATCGACGACGCTTAGATAAAAAGAATATTACTAGGTACTTATACTAAATTAACTTAGGCTAATTTTGCGGGAAATCAGCATAATCCCAGCGGGATAGGGATAAACGAATTGTTCGCAGATGAAGTCGCGGGCAACAGCTATGTAGTGCATAATTATTTTTTACTTTTTAGTTGTCGTTTTTTGGCGGCTTTTTTTGTCGGGGGTTTTTAAAATTTTTATTTTTTTTTTTATTTCATGTTTTTTAAACAGCTCGTCATGTTGCTACCACTGCATTGTATGTAGAATCAATTACTGATCAAAACGAATCCAAACACGACATATGTGCTATTATTTTTTATAGTGTATTTTAATGTGCTGGATATCTTGGCTGCAGCATCAGCTCATCTTGTTGCCACTTTTGCATTGTATGTAGAATCAAATACTGATCGAAACGAATCCAAACACGATATATATCTGCTATGGTTTTGTCAAGAGTGTATCTACTAGTGTTCTGGATATCCTGGCTGCAGCATCAGGCCAAGAACTGCATAATCTTGCATAGTTACATAGCATACATGGGTGTTTCAAGTTTTAGGTCCCAAATATGCTTGAAAGTAAAGTAAATACCTATTATGCGTCTAAGATTCCTACCGCAGCGAACAAAGGAGCTGATGATCTTGGAACGGCTGAACCGATTTTGACGAAACATGTCTAAGAACCATCGCTAGAAAACCAGCTTTCAAATAAAAAAAACCGCATTCAAATCGGTCCACCCGCTTAAGAGCTACGGTGCCACAGACAGACACACAGACAGACAGACAGACAGACAGACACACAGACACACATAGCGGTCAAACTTATAACACCCCTCTTTTTGCGTCGGGGGTTAATAACACCCCTTTTTTCGCGTCGAGGGTCAAAAATAGCAATGTTCCGGGTGCCGAAATTTCAGGCAGAAACTAGGGCTAGAATAAGATCTCAAGACGGTCTATTCAAGCAAGTTTTGAAATGCGGCTTTTAAATAGATAGTGGACCCGATTCTACAGCGGCCGCTAAAATTCCTAATTTTATTTAGACGTCGCTAAATCACTTTGCTATTCTATGAGCACCTGTCATAATCAAATGACATCGCTAATTTAATCTGACGTTTCTTATTTTAGCCGGTCTATTCAATTTAGGTTTAGCTGCTTAAATGCTATTCTTTGCATGTCCATTTTAAGCGAAAGTCAAGCTAAATTGGCTAATTTTAGCGGCGACTAAAATAGTCCCATTTAAAATAAGGTTTCGAAAAGTCAAGTTGTGCTGGATCAATTCCATGCGTATTTCATAATTGATTGTCTGCAAGACATCGCTTTTAAGCGATAAGACTGCCTGTGTCTGCCATACTTTTTAGTATTTTTGTTAATTCACTGTACTGATTTGTGGTGTGCAATAAAAATATTTGTATTGTATCGTACTGTATCATCCATTAGAAATATTTAAAAGTTTTGAGTGCCCTGAGCTTTTTTTTGCCCATGGCAGCTACCAAACTGCTGTGGGAGAAATTAGTATTCTAGCTCAAAGCCAACCAACCATAAGCCGCAGTCTGGCAGCTGTTTGTACTATAACAATCGAAAGATTGACCCCACTGTGGATCAAGTTCCCAGTGACTAGACTGGAGAAAGAGAGGGCAATGCAGGAGTTTCAGACCCATTTTGGAATGCCATATACACTGGGTGCGGTAGATGCGAGTCACATCCCTATACATAAACCCCCAAATAACCACCCACGAGCCCCAGGTAACATTTTCTTTAACAGAAAAGGGTTCTATAGCATTAATAGTCAAGTGGTGTGCGACACCATTGGTCGGATCACCAGCGTTAACCCAAATTTTCCTGGCTCAACCCATGATGTTGCTGTTTGGAGGAGCAGCAATATGCACCAGCACCTTGAAGGGCAATATGTTCAGCACCAAGCTATGGAGTGGCTTCTTGGAGACAAAGGCTACCTACCCACTTCTCCCGTAGCTGATGACTCCTCATCCTGACCCAGTTGCCGAGTCACCGGAGGCAAGATTTAATAAGAGCCATGCACAGGCGAGAGGGGTCATAGAGATGTAGGTACTTCAGGGGTTTGAAAAATAAATTTAGATGCCTTCATCACCACCGTACCTACTCTGCATTACAGCCCAGAAAAAGCTGATTAAAACAAAGTGAACTTCATTATAGTCTTTTATTACAGCTAGGTAGGTTACATTCTTTCACATTATAGTTATTATACGAGAACATTAATTTCTGTTCCGCGAGCTGAAGTATAAGAAAACAGAATTCATAATATTAAGTGACGTTCGCCCTAAGTATGTCTTCAACGCATTAAGAGAAGTCTCTTCGTTCAATTCTCCATACCTACAAACGTAGTCCTGGTCTCATTTGAAAACTAGGTAATAGAAATAGATGAAGGTTTGTAAGAATGGACTACACGTCATTATCTATGCCTGTGGTTTTTCAGATTTTCATATAAATGTGTAATATTAGAATTACAGGAGCTCAAAAGTTGACAAAAAAAAACATGTCAACTTTGCACAAGAATTACAGACTAATAAAGCATTTTTACAAAAATCGAAAAACCACAGGCATTCATACTAATATCATAAATGCGAAAGTGTGTTTGTATGTTTGTGCGTCTTTCACGCCGTAACGGAGCGACGGATCGACGTGATTTTTGGCACATAGATAGTTTGTAGGCCCGAAAGTGACATAGGCTACTTTTTATCCCGGAAAAATGCACAGTTCCCGAGGGAACAGCGCGTGATAACCGAATACCACGCGGGCGGAGCCGCGGGCAAAAGCTAGTAGAAAACATGATGAATATATGTATTGATTGTAAAATATCAATGATTTCTGTGCTATGCTTTTCATATAATATGAAGACAACGAAACGCAAAATTCAACCACCCAAATCTTGAAAAGCCTACAGCTATCTCGATATAAATTACGGACGTCCTTGCGGAAGACATGGGGGGACGGCTGCGAGCGGATATGTCACGAGCGATAAAGACAGCAACATCCCAAACGAATACCTAACGCGGCCGCGCGACCGGCAGTGACACTTTTCTTAAAGGGCTACACGAGGTTTTCATAAATTTTTGACAAGTTTTGAATCGTATCTCCTACTTTTGCACCACAGATAGAATTATAAATCAAACGGCGACTGATGGCTGGGCGGCAACTGATGTTTCTTCTATAACTGGTGGTGGCAGCCCAAGTATTTCCACAGCAGGTGTCGGTGTTAGATTTTCCACGGGAGCAGACTTAAACAAAACGACAAGTAGTTCAGTTAATTATTTTCGACATTACTACAACTAAAGAAAGGTCTAGAGCCGCAATGGTCTCGTACAGCCCGGTTTTAAAGGTGTTTCCTTCCAAGGACCATAAATCTGTGGACAGAGTTGCCTGTTGAGGTTTTCCCTGGTGATATCTTTGGTATTACAAACATACTCGTACATAGGTGTTCATTAGTTTTATTAGTCACTAGCTTTTACCCGCGGCCTCGCACGCGTAAACTAATCGGTCTGGTAGTTGCAATTGAAATTTTCGGGATTTTACAAAATTCCCCTGGAAAATTCCAAAATTTATATCGTGGTCTTCCTTCATTGAGGTTGTGTTGTAAATAGCTGTACAAAATTCAAGACTCTAAACCCAACGCTGAAATTTCAAAAAATTTCCCTATCTAAATTCAAATCATTTATTCAGTAAATAGGCCGCAATGGGCACTTTTACACGTCATTTTTTAAACTACCGGCGCTTTTGGAAAGACCATTGTTGCCAAGAAGAATGCACCGCAAGAAACTTGACAGAAAGTATTTTTTTTTTAATACTTAAAAACTACAGTATACCATTAAAGAAAAAAATATAAAATAATAATAATACAGTATGCGGTAGGCGGTCCCTTAGTTACAAAACTATCTCGTGGGAATATCCGGATAAAAATTCATAGACATCCAGCTAACTTCATACCAAATTTCATGACTCTGAGCCCAGCGGTTATTATTTGAAGATTTTATCCCTATCCCGTGGAATTAGCGATGTGAAAAATAGCCTATGTGTTATTCCAGAAATCCAGCTATCTACATACCAAATTTCATGGCTCTAAGCCCAGTGATTGTTATTTTGAGATCTTATCCCTCAAAAGTCGCTTATGTGTTATTCCAGACCTCCAGCTATCTACATACCAAATTTCATGGCTCTAAGCCCAGCGGTTGTTATTTTGAGATCTTATCCCTCAAAAGTCGCTTATGTGTTATTCCAGACCTCCAGCTATCTACATACCAAATTTCATGGCTTTAAGCCCAGTGATTGTTATTTTGAGATCTTATCCCTCAAAAGTCGCTTATGTGTTATTCCAGACCTCCAGCTATCTACATACCAAATTTCATGGCTCTAAGCCCAGTGGTTGTTATTTTGAGATCTTATCCCTCAAAAGTCGCTTATGTGTTATTCCAGACCTCTAGCTATCTACATACCAAATTTCATGGCTCTAAGCCCAGCGGTTGTTATTTCGAGATTTTATCCCTATCCCGTGGGAATATCGGGATAAAAAGTATCCTATGTTTTAATCCAGGTTATAAACTAACTTTTTACCAATTTTTTTTTAAGTATTTTACTGGAAGGCGAACGAGCAAATGGGTCTCCTGGTGGTACCTAAGAGATCACCACCGCCCATAAACATCTAATTTCATCTAAATCCGTTCAGCCGCTTCGGTGTGAACAAGTAACAAACATACTCACTCACTCACTCACAAACTTTCACATTTATAATATTAGTAGGACTAGCTTTTGCCCGCGGCTTCGCTCGTGTGAATCATAAGCATTTTCTAAGAAGCAAGCAAGCATGCAAGCAATACCTAATGCAAGTATGCAAGCACATGCAAGCAAGCAAGCATGCAATCAAGCACGCATCAAGCAAGCATGATAGATAGATAGATATATCTGGAATCTCCATATTGGCAAATCCACCCACTGAAGCTGTTCTTACAACCTCCAAAACCTTGAGTTCGGTGTCTGTCAGTGGGCGGATTACTGCAGGACCTCCACCAGTGCCTTGGGTTTGTTCTCAACATTTTCTATATTTAGATTTCACTTTTTGTGCCCACTGCGACCAAATCTGCAATCATGAAGGAATTTTAAAACATCATGTAATTTGAAATATGTAGAATATCTTCTGAAGGCGTATGATCTCCGGCATCTTTGCAAGCAAGCATGCAATCAAGCAAGCAAGCAAGCATAACTAGGTAAAGTTATTTACACTTTGTCAAAATAAGGATGTGTGACTGTAAGGATATACAGTCCTGTAATAGACAGACGGACAGCGGAGCCCTAATAATAGAGTTGCCCACCGATTCATCCGCGAATAATTCTATTATCGCGCGCCCGCGGAAACTGCTATTTTCAGGGATAAAAACTATCCTATGTATATACTTCCCAGGGTCTCAAACTATCTCCATTCCAAATTTTATCTAAATCTGTCCAGCGGTTTAAGCTTGAAAGCGTAACAGACAGACAGAGTTACCTTCACATTTATAATATTACTAGCTTATGCCCGCGGCTACGTCTGCGCGGATCTAGGTTATCGCGCGGTGGCGCCCTCTACCGCACGCAATAAAAGGTATCCTATGTTGATCCTTGGGGTTCAAACTACCTATTTACCAAATTTCATCAAAATCGGTTCAATGGTTTCGACCTGAAAGCATAACAGACAGACAGACAGAGTTACTTTTGCATTTATAATATTAGTAGGGACTAGCTTTTGCCGGCAACTTCGTCCGCGCAGAGATGAAATTTATGGTCAACTCCCGTTGCGAGCTCTAGTCTATCTACGTACTAAATTTCATCCAAATCGGTTCAGGATTTTGGCGTGAAAGCGTAACAGACAGACAGACAGAGTTACTTTCGCATTTATAATACTAATAATAAAATAATTATTAGTAGGTATTTCTTATCAAGTGCCTAAATACAAAGTTTCACGGTGTCATCTTCGATACTGACGAACTTCCATAAAAACCTTCATCCCCTTTTTCAACACCTCCAAACCTTTTTTTCCTGTACTTAAATTAAAAAAAATAATTCCCAGGGTCTAATTTTCATCCAAATCGGTTTAGTGGTTTTGGCATGAAAGCGTAACAGACAGACAGACAGAGTTTCTTTCGCTTTACATTTTACTAGCTTTTGCCCGCGGCTCCGCCCGCGTGGTATTCTGTTATCGTGCGCTGTTCCCTCGGGAACTGTGCATTTTTCCGGGATAAAAAGTAGCCTATGTCACTCTCTGGCCCATAAACTATCTCTATGCCAAAAATCACGTTGATCGTCGAAAGACGGACAAACACACAAACACACGAACACACTTTCGCATTTATAATTTTAGTATGGAGTATGGATTAGTATGGATTTACATAAATATGTATTACCCTCCTCCTATAAAGTATGTTCCTCTATCACAGAGTCACCTGTTACGGGCTCTAGATGTTGGTAGGAAAATAGTTTAATTTAATATCTTCGCACTCAAAATCAAAATCAAAATATATATTTGCACGGGTATTAGAGAGATATTTCTCATATTTTCTGTCTATTATTCGGCCACCATACTAACAGCTGACACAATTAATCCCATAAAGATTGCTCCCATGTTTGTTCTTGTTCCTAGATGCGTGCAAACTAAAATCAACCTTAAGTTGATAAACCTTTTCATTCCAACAATACTTACGCTCTGCCACTTCGCCACGGTCCTTCGACAGCCATGTCCATTTAGAGTGATAGTTAGGGCCGCCCAGAAAGCTGCCATTTGGGGGCTTGCTATAATCATATCTCCTGTAAAGATAGGTACACAGTTATTTTATAAGTATATACATGAGTCATCCTCATAATGTTCACATCCTGTCGTTGCTTTTTAATGTCTTTTTTAATCCACAGTCCCATTTCTATCTTTCTGAAAGATTTAGTTACTTGGCTGCTGGGTCCGGGAACCAGTTGCGGTCGGGTGATAATCTTTTAACTTGCTTTTCCAGACACCAAGTCCAAATCCTAGTCCAGGTCCTTCTCCATGCGTGCTGTCGGTTTGTGAAATCGGTTTCCAAGTGAAATCAGGTGGTCGCAGTCGGTCGCCAGCCCACGGAGTCGCTTAAAGGAGTACTGGCTTGACAGTTCTCCTTAAAAGATGTTATGTGTTCTCTGCTTTGTGTGTATATGTATGGAGTGTATGTAGTTTATTACAACACAGGTAATATTCCGAGGCTCTTACAACAGAATCTGCAGCTACTTTCATGGACCTTATCTGATTATTTTGGCAGTTTCATTTTCAGTGCAGCGGATGTGGTGAGACGTTACCGTTACGGTGCCGAAACGAAATTTGCGCCTATTCTCCACAAAAGTAATAGTGCAGTCGTCAGAGCAACGCAATGATGCGTCACGTAAATAGTTATTCCAGTTTAGGAGTCTAAGATGCGCCAGCTAGATCGAGCTCGATGCACGCTAAATTGAGTCCCATGTGACTCTGTTATTTTCATCTCCAATCGTTGTGATTTTCACCTTTTGTCACCTTAGTAAATAAACATGCTTACCTTTCGCTAAACCCAAACTAGAGTGCAGGTGCTCCACGAGCGAATCCTGCTGGATTTTATTTATTCGTTTTCGCGACATTTAAATTCAAATCAAATGACATGGACAGAAGCAGACAGAAGCCTTTGTTTTAAATGTTGCCAACTTAAATTTTAGTAAATTGTTTGAGAAAATCCTATACTTTTTACAGATTTAATTCATTCATTAGCTCACTTATTTTTTCCAAGTAGCAACACACTCAATTCAATTTAGACATTTTAGAATACGGATAAAATCCGGCTAAATTTAGTCAGCGTGACTTCCTGGAATAGCACTTGTTAAATCAGCCGTCTAAATGTCAATTAAAATTTAGAAAATTTAGATTTAGACAATTTAGCTGACGTGCGCGTAGAATCGCATCCATTGGCAAAACAATACAGTAGGGCTGCTACAAAACTCGAAACTCGAAGTTCGTGTCGTGCGGTCCCTCTCGCTCTCGTATTAAATAGTATAAGTGTCAGAGGGACCACACGACACGAACTTCGAGTTTCGAGTTTCGTAGTAGCCCTGCAGTTTGTAAAAGAACCAAAAGACGGAACTCAGTAATGGCGGAAGTGAGAGTTTACAGCCGCGTCTCCAGGACAATTCTCCATGATTTTTAAAGGCTTTTGTTCTAAATCTATTATAAAGTTTTATGAAACAGAAAAGGGAGATTGAGTATAAGAAGGAATTAAGTCAATGTTTTTTTTAGCTTACCTATATTTTTTTGTGAAGATACGATTTCTTGCGGAACTTCAGCAGTAACGGAGGCAGAGGCGAAGTTCCGTTACAACCCTATCTATACTTAGCAATAGGTGAGATAAAAGTCAATCATTGGTCATTTAAATAAAATAAAAATCGGATAAGTGCGACTCGTACTTATACACCAAATGTTCACTAGAAATTTATAGGTGTAGGTTGAATACCCAGTGTTAGCAGACCCCCTCCCCTAAACAAAATGTAGGCACTGTGGGCTCATTTTACATGGTTGCGAACATAAATAAACATAGCTTTTCAGATTGTTCTTATTCGTTAAACTACGAGAGCTACCCTCAAATTAAGTTTAAAGTTTCTAGGACAACCAAAAGTAACCGATAGTTAGTACTTATACGTGTTTTGGTAAGAAAGATAATTGTATGGAAACGCCTTTTCAATGGTTGTATATTTTGTTGCGTTGTTTAGAAGTTTGATTTTTCCGCTGTTTCATGAAGTAACTACCAGACTTGAGTATCTGCTATTAATTTCAGCTTGAAACCTCCACGCGTTCATGAGAAAAATGGTTTTTACACAGACAAATAACAAAGTGATCCTATCAGGGTTTTGATTGTACCTTTTGAGGTGCGGAATCCTAAAAAGACTTCCCGACTTAATTCCCTTCATCAATTAAACTGACAATACAATACAATACAATACAATACAATACAATAACTCTTTATTGCACACCAACATATAGCAAAAAATTACAGAAAACAGGTATATACACAGAGACTTTCTGACTGACTTTCTGTACCTAGTTTTGACGCGACAAGCTTGCGACAAACAACCAAAAGCAAACTAACAATCAAACCATAAGTTGTCATGCAAGTTCCGGAACACATAATGAGGTAAGTTCTAACATGTTTCTTATTCGGTAGTTGTAGGGTAGAATTGAAACAAGGCGCGCAATTAAAGCTCTTGTACTCGGTCCCGCGGGCACAGCAACAAAGGCTCGCAAGACCACTACTTATTAGAACGGTTGCTTTGTATAAATGTTTCGTTGATTAATTTTGGCTCAAATTGTTATATGCATAAGAATGTAGTTTATTTTTATTAACATTCAGTATGATATTTTGCAATAAGGTATTTAAATAGGATAAGTATTCTTCAGCTTATCAATTAAACAACTGAAAAACCGGAAAGTAGTTAGTTTAAAATTGAAAGTAAGATAGATTACATTACTACACTTTAAACAGGGTTGCGTTTTGTAATCTTTCTTTTGTACGCCACTTTTTTAAGCCCTAATGCAAAACATTATCAATCAAGAGAGACATTTCTACCTACAACACACGCAAACAACAATGACGACGCTCTACACTTAACTACTTATTTACAAACCACACGTCTCCGTTTCCATTTCCATACACATTCTCCATTCACGAACCAAGTCCAACTCTTTACCTTACCAGAGTGTATTACAGTATTTTTTCCGTCGTGTATCAAAGCTGTGATTTTCATTAATCACAGGCCGCGAGCGACGGCAGAAAAAGCGATGCGTGCGCGCTTCATTTGTCACTTTTTGCTGACGTCCCAAGGATGATGCAGTTTTGATTTAGTCCGACGAATTGGCGGGTAGTAATTGCTATACCGGTCTCTTGCGCCAACTTTGGCTTGGCTATCCGCTTTATAATTTTCCGGGATAAAAAGTAGCCTATGTCGCTTTTGGGCCCATAAACTATCTCTATGCCAAAAAGCACGTCGATCCGTCGCTCTGTTACGGCGTGAAACACGGACAAACACACAAACATACTTTCGCATTTGTGGCAGCCCTGTGTGGAGACACCCCTGCCACACATTGTGCATTCAGCATTCTAGCTAACCACGCGGGTCCCGCGGTCAACGGACGCCAGTCGGTACACAACCACCTTACTTGCCACGCGCCTACCAACGCGCCCCGACTTCCGCCTGGTTAGCCCCCCTTCTGAACATTTCTATAACACACATGTGTGATATTAAATAATATTAACTACCTACGTTGTTCATCTCTTCCATCCCAGTACTCAAACCAACCGGTAGTTAAATTGGTGACCCCGTTTTAGAACACGTGCTAACTATATTCGTTTGTATAGCTAACCAGGCGGTTAAATTCAGTGAAACCACAACGTGACCTCAGAAGTAGAAGCCTCAACAGTCGAGCAGTCAGACCACCGAACTGCTATCTGATAGCGGCAAAGGCAAGATAGCACCGTTCCGGACCAATCTTACACATACCTACACATCGTTACATCTGCAAGTATTGCCGCCAAAACGCCGTCTCATTCCTAGAAACCATCACAGCCGCCAAAGCGTATGGTTAGAGGACGTTATCATATATCGCATACGTGACTATAGATCGACTTAAGCCCGCATTCCTATTAGGCGAACCAAGTGTCGATAGCACGTCACGTATGTCACGAAGTCCAACCGCTCGGTTCGATTTAAGTGTTGAGCAGTGATAGTATATAATGACGGGTTAATCTTCGGAAATCATCATTTACCAGCACCCCCCCGAGGAACAACATTAGTCTTCAATCAAGATGGGCCTCCAAAGTTCAAAAGACCAAATAAACTACAATAACGACAACAGTCTGCAGCAGCAGGAGATGGACGAGATCAGGGTCAAGCCGAGGTTTTTGCCACAAATAGCGCAACGCAAAGTGACGCAAACTGGTAACGCAAAATAGTTAAGGATGCGTACACAGTGTGTGATTTTCGTTAAAGAAATATAGAATTAATCATCATCATCATCATCATCATGTCAGCCGAAAGACGTCCACTGCTGGACATAGGTCTCCCCCAAGGCTCTCCACTCAGACTGGTCTTGTGCTTTCCGCATCCACCGCGATCCCGCGATCTTAGCCAGGTCGTCGCTCCATTTTGTTGGAGGCCTACCGACAGCTCGTCTCCCGGTCCGCGGACGCCATTCGAGAACCTTCTGACCCATCGGCCATCAGTCCTGCGTGCAATGTGCCCCGCCCACTGCCTCTTCAGTTTCGCAATTCTTCGGGCTACGTCAGTAACCTTAGTTCTACTGCGGATATCATCATTTCTGATTCTATCCCGCAGAGAAACCCCGAGCATAGCCCTCTCCATAGCCATTTGAGTGACTTTGAGCTTCCTTGTGAGGCCCATCGTTAGCGCCCACGTCTCAGATCCGTATGTCATCACTGGCAACACACACTGGTCAAAGACTTTTGACTTCAAACACTGCGGTAATTTGGATGAAAAGACACTGCGAAGCTTCCCGAACGCTGCCCAGCCGAGTCGGATTCGACGAGTGATCTCTTTCGCGAAGTTGGACCTACCTAACTGGACCGTCTATCCTAGGTATACATAGTCGTCAACAACTTCGAGCGCAGAGCCTCCGACTATTACGGCAGTTGGCACTACATGAACATTAAACATAACTTTCGTCTTGTCCATGTTCATTCTCAGGCCAACTCGGTCGGAAACTCTGCTGAGGTCAGCGAGCATAGCACTAAGGTCCTCCATGGTCTCAGCCATGACTACAATATCGTCGGCGAATCGAAGGTGAGTGAGGTACTCGCCATTAATGTTGATGCGTCGTCCTTTCCAGTCCAAAACCTTAAAAGAATCCTCCAATGCAGCGGTGAACAGTTTCGGAGAGATAACATCTCCTTGTCTGACTCCCCGCTGCAAAGGAATAGGCTTCGTGCTCTGGTCCTGTAGTCGGACGGACATAGTGGCGTTTTCGTACAAACACTTTAACACTTCGATATACCGGTAGTCAACTTGGCACCGCTGGAGAGCCTGTAGCACAGCCCAAATCTCGATCGAATCGAAGGCTTTCTCGTAGTCCACAAATGCAAGGCAAAGGGGGAGGTTATACTCTTCGGTCTTCTGTATAACCTGCCGCAACGCATGTATGTGGTCTACGGTACTATAACCTTTTCGGAAGCCGGCTTGTTCGGGAGGCTGGAACTCGACAAGCCTGCGTGCGTCTCGCGATGTTCTTCGTGATGACCCTGGAAAACAGCTTGTTAACATGGCTCAGAAGTGAGATGGGTCTATAGTTTTTTAGCAAGGTTTTATCACCTTTCTTGAAGAAGAGCACCACCACACTTCTGTTCCATGCTTTCGGCTTTCTCCCTTGGTGGAGGACGGAACTAAACAGCGTCTGAAGGCCCTTAAGAACTGGTTTACCACCCGCCTTCAGGAGTTCGGCTGTAATTCCGTCGTCACCCGGGGCTTTGCCATTCTTGAGCTGTTTGAGGGCCATACTAATCTCGTACAGGCTGACGTCCGGGATGTCTTCGGTATAGTGTCGGATTAATCTAGCTCTCGGGTCTTTAGCTAGATTTTCGACGGGTGTTCGTGTTGTCGTGTATAGCTGTCCATAAAACTTCTCAACTTCCCCCAATAGCTCAGGTTTGGATGAAATCACTCTACCGTCCTCGGTCTCCAGCTTCATCAACTGGCTTTGACCAACAGACAGATCCCTGGTAAACACCTTTGAGCCCCTGTTACGCTCAATAGCTTCTTCAATACTATTAGTATTAAATCGGCGTACATCGCGCTTCAGAGACTTTGAGATCTGCCTGTTGAGCTGCCGATAGCGACAAGCGTCACCAGAGGACTGCAAAGTCATCTCACGCCTCACCTCCATGAGCCTAATGGTGGAGTCCTAAAGCCTTTTGGTTCTAGTACGGCGGGTCTTGAAGAACTTAGACCCGACCGTATAAACAGCTTCCACAAACCCGTCGTTGTAATCGTCCACGTCGCTACGTAGGCATTCGAAACGGTTTTGAAGCTCGAGCTGAAAGCTCTCGGGGTTTTGGAGCTGAGCAGGTTCCGGACGGAGCGCAGATTTCATCAGTCGAGACCTTTCAAGCTTGAATTGGATATTCTATGAGCCTCGTACCATACGGTGATCACTCCCGGTTTTAACCGCACTGATCACGGAGACATACATCATTGAATATGTGCTTTTTCGTCGACATGATAAAATCTCATTCCTCGTAACACCATCAGGGCTCATCCAGGTCCACTTCCTATGCTCACGTTTCCTGAAGAAGGAGTTCATCATATAGAGTCCTTCCTTCTCCATGAAACCGGCCAGTAGGTGGCCCCGGTGATTCCTACGTCCCACTCCAAATTTCCCCACTCTCAACTCTTCACCGTCTCGTCTGCCCAGCTTTGCGTTAAAGTCCCCCATAACAACTGTGAAGTGAGTTCTGGAGCTATGCATGGCTCTGGAAATATCCTCATACATAGCCTCTACCTCATCGTCGGAGTGCGTCGAGGTCGGAGCGTATACCTGTATGACCTTCAACGAATATCGTTGGGTCATTCTGAGTACAAGGCACGTTGTTTACGAGGGACCTATGGACGATAAACCCGACACCTCCTTGAGACTCGGAAATAGAGCAAGTTACCGGACTTCAGGGTTATCATGTCCTCCCCCTCTCTACGGACTTCTGACAGCCCTATGATTCCCCATCGTAACTTGCTCAATTCTTCCTCCAGTTCTAGTATCTTTTCATCGGTCCGCAGTGTTCGGCAGTTATATGTTGCCAGGGCCAAAGGTTGTCGTTTTTGGTAGGCGGGCCTCTGCCGGAGATTAACTTTAGCACCCCCTGCCCTGCCGTTACCATGGCCGCTACCGGAGCCAGGAATAGCAGGGCCGCCGGGGACTAGGGGTCTGGGCTCATTTTGTGGATTCATTTTTTAATTTTTATCGTGTACCTTGGGGGGAAAATGCCTTAGTCGCCACGCTTGGCAGGCGGGTTGGCGACTGCAGTAATACCCGATCGTTCGCGGAGGACGCTGCTGCCCATCCTCCGGTTTATCCCTTAGTTGCCTCTTACGACACCCACGGGAAGAGAAGGGGTGGTGTAATTCTCAACCGACACCACACGGCCTAGAATTAATATATAATAGAAATTCGTCATAACCAAGGGTTGAAAGTAACTTGTTACAGCAAAGATACCACTTTAAGTTCAGATAATATCATCGAAATTAAATACTATTATTTATTTCGAATACGCGGAAAGTAGAAAAGACACAGTGTTAGGAAATAAATATCCTACATTATACAAAAAAAAAATCACTAAGTTTGGTCATTTGTAAAATAAAGCATGACGCTTCAAGTTGTATTTTAAAATCTATATAACATATAATGAAATTGTATAACATCAGAAGAAAAAAAAAAACCCGAAAACCGAAAACGTATGTGTGCATGCATCTTTATTCGATAGCGCACAATAAAAGGTATCGCAAAGTGATGCAAAGTGGCATAAAGTCAGTTCTGCGCGACTGTGGCGCAAAAGGAACATATCATAATTCGATAAATAAGCTCTTTACGCAGGTTAATTTAGCCTTAAACGATTACACACACTTTGATAAATAACGAGCAAATACAATAACAGATATTAATTAAAAACTTACGTTGGAATCTCAAAAAATGCACTCTGCGCCACAGGTGGGACAAATTTCCCTCCGAACGAATTTACATCGTACTCGAAAAATATAGCCGCTACCGCCTCATTGACTATGGACAAGGTATACTTTAACGTTACCACTACTCAGATACAAAGCCGCTTACTGTTTAGCTCCACAAAATAGGGAGTTGATGGTTGCGCAATAAAACTGTCGCAAAGAAATGAAACCAAAATTTTTTAAATATTTTTTTTAAATGTGTGAAAAATAATGTTTTTTCTTAGAAAACATGAAACGATATTTAAAAGGTGGCTAGCTAACTATTATTTCATAACGTCGAATCAAAAATATAGTCACAAAGATGTCTTTATTTGGTTTTATTGATTCCGCAAGTGCACTACTGCAAAAGCGGACAACCGGTTTTTGCGAAAATTTGGTCATTTTTTGTAGTAAAATAATTTATAACTTTCCAAGTTTATGCATTTATTTCAACTTCTTCAGTGTCCGCGGTTCACCATTAGTTAGGGAATACAATGATATTTTTGAAATATATATATAGGCATTATTTTAAAAAATAAATGAGGCGGACAGTCACATTACACGTTTTGTGGCAAAAACCTCGGCCTCACCCATCAAGCAGTTGCTATTGGAAGAGATCCGGGCGAATCGTCAGTTGATACTCCTCCAGACGACGGTCACCGTTATCATCGTGTTTGTCGTCATGGGGTTGAAGTTGCTGGATCGCAGGGTGAAAGCCGTTATTGATGGTCGCAATAACCAGCTGGGGGGCTAACTAAGGGGGGAGGAATGTGCCATCGCATGAACTTATCTGAATCGTGCCGATAGAGGTACGTCGTTGAGCTCACGCGCATTGATTCAGATAAGTTTCCGTAGATTAATAATGTAGCTCATAGATTAGCATTGGGGATATAAGCTTATAATTAAAATAATAAAATCAGTTAAAGTAGTCCTGACAAAGGTACTTTCTCTCAACAACCCGATTTCCCCTAAAGCATTTATAATATTAGTATGGATTAAAATTATTTTTATGTTTAGTTGAAGAAAATTAGATTGAAATGTATGAAAAAATTGGCAAAATTAAAGCAAGAGGTTTATCTATCAGGATATGTAGGTTATGGAGAAAAAATAAATTTTACCCACTCTCCCCCCCCCCCCCTCCGGGGGGAGCGTCACCCCCCGCGCCCTCGAATATGTCCCGGACCGCGGTATTTTCCATTATAAAAGAAAACCGTACACGATACATAAAAAGTGTGTAGCAACGAAATAATCCTAGATAAATTTACTATAAACCTTTCATACATACAAAAGCGATACCACTTACAGTTTCAGCGCAATCTGGCACCAAATACGAACATTTTTAATAATTTATCCAGTTTTTTTTGTTAATTGTTTAGTTTTTTCAATTATTTCACACTTTACCGCCAAGATATGTATGACTAAAGTAAAGAACAGGATATCTTCTTTATAAAAACGTATAATTCATTTCTAAACTCATTCATTTGACGCTGCTATGCTATTTTGAAAATTCACCATCATCAGCTACTGCGACATTAACTTAGGAAAAAGTACCAAAAAAAAAACTATTTAGTCCGTAAGTAAGATTATAATAAAATATTACACATTTTTTAGGGTTCCGTAGCCAAAATGGCAAAAGCGGAACCCTCATAGTTGCGCCATGTCTGTCTGTCTGTCTGTCTGTCCGTCCGCGGCTTTGCTCAGAGACTATCAATGCTAGAAAGCTATAATTTTGCACGAATATATATGTAAACTATGCCGACAAAACAGTGTAATAAAAAATTAAAAAAAAATAATTTTTTAATACCTCCCATAGACGTAAAGTGGGGTGGTTTTTTTTTTCTCATCCAACCTTGTAGTGTGGGGTATCGTTGGATAGGTTTTTTAAAATCATTAGAGGGTTCCTAAAACAATTTTTCCATTCAGTAATTCATTTGCAAAATATTAAACTTTAAAGCGCAAATTTTCATTAAAATCGGGCGTCCCCCCCTCTAAAATCTAAACCGGTGGGTAGAAAAAATTAAAAAAAATTCAGGACGATAGTAAGTATATCAAACTTGCAAGGAAAACTATAACGGTTAAGTTTTCTTGAGAATTATTAGTAGTTTAAGAATAAATTGCAGCCTAAGATATAAATATACCTAAACCGTCCGTCTGTCATAGCCAATTTGATCCGAAACTACTAGACCGATTGAATTCAAATTTAGTTCACCTATGTAAATTGATGACCCAAACACGGACGTGTAAAGTAAATTAATTAATTTTAAACACGGGGGCCAGTTTGGGAGGGGGGGGGGGAGGTAAATTAGAAAAAAAATGTAGAAACTATATCATGTGACATATCAAATGAAAGGGTACATTATGAAAATCTCAAATATATATTTTTCATTATTTTAAATTAATCCGTTTTGAAGTTATTTAAGAAAATAGGTGAAAATTGACCATTTCCCCGCCCCTATCTCCTAAAAGCCCAGTAGGGCCTACAGTTTTTTTTTAAATACAGAAAATAGGTCCATACCTATAGCTTATAGGAAAACATATGAGAATCTAATGGTATTTAAAGTAACACCATTTAACCAGTATGAACATTTATATTTCGCTGAATGGCCAAATGAACTAAATTAAAAAAATAGCATAGCAATGGTAAATGAATTATTTTAGAAATTAATTATACCTTTTTATAAAGAAAATATTCTATTCTTTACTTCTGTCATACATATCTTGGCGGTAAAAGGTGAAGTTTTTGAGAAAACTATCCTTTTAGCCGAAAAAATATATTAATTATAAAAAAAGTTAGTATTTGGTATCATATTGCGCTAGAACTATAAGTGATATCGCTTTTAAATGTATGAAAGGTTTATAGTAAATTTATAAAGGATTATTTCGTTCCTACACCTTTTTTATGTATCGTGTACGGTTTTCTTTTATAATGGAAAATACCGCGGTCCGGGACATATTCAGGGGCGCGGGGGGGTGACGCTCCCCCCGGAAGGGGGGGGAGAGTGGGTAAAATTTATTTTTTCTCTATAACCTACATATCCTGATAGATAAACCTCTTGCTTTAATTTTGCCAAATTTTGATCTAATTGTACTGAACTAGTTCTTCAGTTTCGTTTCGTATCTCATTTCCGTGACACGACAGCGACATGAATCGCTAGATGTAGAACAAGGGCTGTCGCGCGTCCGGGGCGCGGACGACGCAGTATCCAATAAACCGATGTTTCGATGCGGGGAAACACGGCAGCCTGTCACACCGACAAGGCTTAATTGAAAGATACAAGATATTATTTATTAAAATTGTTTTTTTTAAATCTTTTTGTATTTTTTATTTCAATTCCAAATTTTTGTTACATTTACGGTCATCCCGTAAAACCTATGTATACTTATCGAAAATACAAACTGAAATATAGATGCACAGAAAAACCAGAAAAATAAGACCAGCGCTACGGCATAGATGTCGCTAGTGTCGCTGCTTAAGTGGCTAAATAAAGACAAACAAGCTGAGATATGTGGTGCATGGAGAAATTCGTGTTTGTACCGTTGTCCAGCGGTGGTGTAGCGGTATAGCACGCGGCACGGAATGCCGAGGACCTGGGTTCGATTTCCAGCGCTGGTCTTATATTTATGGTTTTTCTGTGCATCTATATTTCAGTTTGTATTTTCGATGTGATTTATTAAATAAATTGAAATTATTTTTATGTTCTTCAGTTTCATTTCGTATCTCATTTCCGTGACACGACAGCGACATGAATCGCTAGATGTAGAACAAGGGCTGTCGCGCGTCCGGGGCGCGGACGACTCAGTATCCAATAAACCGATGTTCCGATGCGGGGAAACACGACAGCCTGTCACACCGGCAAGGCTTAATTGAAAGGTACAAGATATTTTTTGTGATTAAAATTATTTTATTTCCATTTAGTTATTTATTCATTCAATATAGTATTTATGCAAACATAATCAAATCACCAATTAAATAATATAAAATACAACTTAAATTAATCAATAATGTTTTAAATTTTTAATATTTTTAATTTGATCTCGCTAAAACATACAAGTAGTATTTACTCGACGTTTTGAGTATGAGTGAAAATCACGAAAGCTAATAAAATTGTCATTATTAAACTCGATTAGTATTAACTATTACACGGTTAAATTATAAATAGCAGCGATGGCTAAACAATAGTGTTATGAATGTATAATAATCTTTATTATAATACAATTGAACTGATTATTACCTACCGACCTAGCACTACATTACGCGTACGCGACTTATTTATCTGGGTCGATTCGTGTTAAGTGAACTTCCGTAATGGAGTGTTTGAAGTGTTAACTTTATTGGAAAAAAAAAAAAAAAAATAATGACTGAAAGTCCATTCAACCGAAGCGCAATGACGCAACGTAGCCCGCCGCCAACCCCCGAGCCGCCGCCCCGCTCTTCTTCTCGCACGCTCCCTGACATACGGGTCGCCGAGTTACCTAAAATAGTGCATACATCAGAGATCCGCAGCTGGTTGAACCAAGTCGAGCAGTGCCTAAGTGAGGTAGGTACCATCTCAACCGAAGGAAAACTTAACTCGGAACAGAAAATAAGGATACAAACTTTGTGTCGAAAAGTGTACCATGCTACATCGCAAGTGGCGTTGGAGTATCAGTCCCTATCACACACGACCATCCAGCTCCATGCTGCCCAACAAGCTCAAGAAGAAAAACAAACACTATCGCAGCAATTAGAAGACCTTAAACTTAGTATACAAGAGTCCCCGATACCTGCCCCAGCCCCAGCAACTGTTTCCTTCGCTGACATAATAAAAAAAGGTCCAAAAAATTATATTCAAGAGACTAATGTGAACTCGGTAGCCATATACCCCTCTGACAAAAATAAGTCCAGCAATGACACCAAAGCCCTTGTACAGAAAATTATCCGACCGGAACAAATGAAGCTTCAAGTGAGAAGTCTACATAAGACCAAAAACGGCGGTGTCATCATCAGCACCGACACAAAGGACGACATCGAGAAGCTGAAGAAGTCGACACAACTGACGACCTCCGGGCTCACTGTAGACGACCCGCACAAGCGCAAGCCAAGGATTGCAGTCATTGGCGTGCCCACGTCCATGCAGGAAACAGAGGTTTTTAATTGCATTTATCAACAAAACCTAGCCGGAAAAATCCAAGGTATGACTATCGAGAACTTTTTGACCTCAATTAGGTTAAGCCATAAGTCTGGTAAGAGGGAATCGGAGACCTGTAATTACGTCATAGAAGTCCCAGCACATATCCGAAAGGCTTTAATAATAAAGGAAAGATTATTTATCAACCGGTCGTCATGCCCTGTACGGGATTTTACTCTAGTTACACGGTGCTTCAAGTGCCAACAGTATGGCCACGCAGCCAAGTCCTGCAGGGAGGAGGTCAACACCTGCGGCCACTGCGGAGAATCGGGCCACAGTATTAAAGAGTGCGCGAAGAAAGCCGAGCCAGCGAAGTGTGCTACTTGTTGGCGTTACAAGAAGCCTCACAGCCACAGTACCGGAAATCATGATTGTCCAGCAAGGAAAATGGCCGAAAAACGGTATATAAACTCAATTGATTATGAAGGCGCCTAAGAGCGCCTCGCTTCTTGTATTTTCTGCACTTTTTATTTAATTTACATTTACGCCTATGACTGATAGTTTGATATCCGACCTAGATAATTTTTCTGTATCCGAGTCTACGACTTGTGAAGTTGAAGAGTGCAAGCAATATCTATCCAGTTTTAGTGAGCCGCTCACAATAGTTACACAAAACATACGGAGTATTTTTAAGAATTTTGAAAATTACTGTACTTTTCAACATAGGTTGAACGTTAATTGTGACATTATCGTTTTAACTGAATGCTGGTTAGGTAAACACAAGCACTTGCCACTATTGCCTGGCTATAACATGCACAACACTAATATTAACTTCAACCAAAACGATGGTATAGTAGTTTATACTAGGGATTATTTAAGTGTTACCATCGAGGAGCCAAATATTTCAGATTGCAATCGGCTGCTAATTAAAATTGGATCTGATTTTGCGATATTAGCTTTGTACAGACCGCCATCTTTTAGAAATAGTAATACCTTTATTGAGTCACTCAATTCAACATTACAACAACTATCTAATTTTAAAAATATAATAATTATAGGAGACATAAACATTAACATCCTTCCTGATAGCAACGATTCCGCTGCTCAGGACTACCTAAATGCATGCTCATTTCATGGCTTACTTCCCGCGCACACGCTACCTACTCATCAAAGCGGCTCCTGTTTGGATCATATCATGCTTAAAACCTATTTCCCATCAATAACACTAGTAACTAACTCGACAATAACCGATCATAATGCTGCCCTACTAACCTTAAACTGCAAATTACCTAAAGCAACGAGCACCAAAGTAATTACTAAAATAAATTTTAATAAACTTGAAGAAGATTTATGCAACGTAGACTTTGACCCGCTTTACCATTCTGATGACGCGGATACTTGTATGTTGAGTCTTATAAAATGTGTACAGAAATTAATTATAAAAAACACTGAGATAGTTCGCCTGAGTAGTAAAAAATACAACATTAAGCCATGGATAACGCCGGGACTTATTCGGTCTATGAGACATAGAGACAAACTACATAAAAAGGCAAAACTAAATCCAGACAACATTATTTTACAATTATCGTACAAAAGATATAGAAATTTTTGTAATAATCTTCTTAAAAAAGTTAAAAATAGATACGATAAAAATCAACTAGAAAAAGCCGGGAAAAACAGCAAAAAAGTCTGGCAGTTTATTAAAGACGTAACACATTCAACAAAGCAACATGAATCATCTTCAAGGTTATTGCAATTGCAATCATCGCAGCTGACGTCTGCCAATAGTGTCAATAACTATTTCGTTAACGTAGGAATAAATCTGGCACAAAAATTCCAAAATCACTCGTTTACAGCAGATTCAACTACGTGCTTCCAATCAACAAATTACAGTGCACTTAACTCTTTTGTGCTGTTAGATACCGACGAAGCTGAGGTCCACAGAATCATTATGAACCTAAAAGAAGACTCCGCAGTTGGATGGGATAACATATCTAATATTATACTGAAACGATTTAAGCACTTTTTTATCCCAATATTAACTAATATTTTTAATAAATGCTTGGCTAAGGGATGTTTTCCTAAATGTTTAAAAAAAGCCGTTGTTGTTCCCGTACATAAAGGTGGCAGTAAAGATCAAATAACAAATTACAGGCCTATTTCAATTCTACCGGCAATATCTAAAATATTAGAAAAAATTATTAATAATAGACTAGTAAAATTCTTAGAGGAAAAATCCGTACTGTCAAAAACACAGTTTGGCTTCAGATCCAAATTATCGACTGCGGATGCCGTGCATGAACTCACGGACTATGTAGTGCGGGAACTGGACAAGGGTAATCGGACAGTGGGAATATTCCTGGACCTCGCAAAAGCTTTTGATACAGTTTCTATACCTATTCTATTGCAGAAACTTGAAGCCTTAGGTATAAGAGGAACTCAACTAAAATTATTTGAAAATTATCTAGATGAGCGCACTCAGTGTGTAAAAATAGGCACAACGTTTAGTTCTGATTTGGAAAATTCATCTTTCGGCGTGCCACAGGGAAGTATTTTAGGCCCCACTCTATTTTTAATTTACATAAATGACCTTTGTAATCTAAAATTAGATGATGGTAAAATTATTTCGTATGCTGATGATACTGCCTTGTTATTTTCAGCAGGCACCGAAAGAGAGGTTTATATACTTGCTCAACAAGGTTTCAATGTAGTGAACAATTGGCTTCGACGCCACATGTTAACACTGAATGCGGATAAAACTAATTGCGTACAATTTTCAATGCGTAAATCGAAGTCAACTAGACCAGCAATAGTTGCCCACCACTGTGAAGTCTCCAATACTAACCCGTGTAATTGCCCAAACATTGCAATGACTAATAATATAAAGTATTTAGGTGTAATATTAGATGAAACACTTTCTTTTAAACAACATATCGAAGTTTTAAGTGGCAGAGTCAGTAAGTTAATATATGTTTTCAAAAAATTACGTTCTGTCATGGATTCAGCAACAATCAGACAGGTTTATTTTGCGCTATGTCAAAGTATATTAACTTACTGTATTACGTCATGGGGTGGCACATATAAATCGGTTTTACTAACCATTGAGAGAGCACAGCGAGCAATTCTAAAGGTTTCTACAAATCGCACTTTTCTTTTCCCTACGGACCTTCTATATCAATCTTGTTCTGTACTAACAGTCAGACAATTATTTATAATGAGCACAGTTCTTAAACAGCACGCTGCACTTCCCTTTAACAATGAAGTTACAGAAAAAAGGCGAAAGGATTTAGTTTGCCCTCCTAATATAAACAAAAAGCATGCCTTCTCCTCCAGATTTTACGTTTTCCTGGCACCGCTACTATACAATAGATTACACGCTAAATTAGGCCTATACTCTTTTAATTATAATAGAACAAAAAAAGTTCTCCAAGAAGCTCTTCTTCAAATGTCTTACGAAGATTCAGAAAAATTATTGACCGTCTTGAAATAAATAGGGTTAAATAGTGTTAAGTTTATTTTTAAGTGCTTATTTTAGATCCATAAAATGTGCCTTTTATTTAATATCTGTTTAATTAGATCTATCATTTTGTTGTGTTTTACATTTGATTATTTATGTAAGCATTGTAAGTCCTATTACACCTGAAACACAGGATTTATTTTATCCTAGTTCAGGTACCTATGTGTATTATTTTCATTTATTCTGTGTTTGTTTAGCATATAAGTTATATTTGTCAAATAAGATGTAAAGTTAATAAAGATTTTATTTTATTAATTATAGAAAAACAAAATATGTACCTACCTAAAAGTTAGTGGTAGGTAATTAATGATGTTACAATCTCAGCCAGTATTACCATTAACCTGTAATCCATTATTGTCACTAGAAAACGATCTCCTCATTCATTAGAAGAATGAAACGTGCACTTTAACTAATTGATGGTGTGATAAAATTACTATGTGGTTTAACTGGGTAATATTAAGATTGAACTCACTAACAACTTTACTGACGTTTTCTTTTTACGCGAGTTCATTTTTAATTGCCATGGAAAAAATATTTATTTACACATTTTTGCCAAAAAAATAACAAGTAAATAAGTAAAAGAAGTGTTATTCACAACCCCAAAATTCACATTTACAAATTGGAATGCCAGATCACTGTTATTACCTACGCAGATTGTAGGTTGACTGCGTTGCGTCGTATGGCAATGCCTTACGTTCATCAAATGTCTTATATATAATTTTGTCCTTAAGAATATTTCAGTACGGTGTGAGCGCCGGCCACAGTGATTGATCGCGTTCCGAGCTAATTACAGGACATCGTCAGGGTGAACGGAACATAAATTACTTGGCAGTATCTCGAACTGGAGAGTCTTGTGCTGTCTATGAAGACTGATGATCTTAGGTTTTAGGGAAGATTTTTGCATACATTTAAAGAGTTCTGACAATTCTCATGATTGTCAGAACAGAACAGATTGGCACAATTTACGTTTTATTTAAACGTTGATTCCGGGTAAAATGCAAAAAGGTCCCATGCTAGACTTACTGCTAGTGCGGGATTCCCAAATACGC
Organism: Choristoneura rosaceana; assembly: GCA_037349165.1. Lineage (NCBI taxonomy): Eukaryota > Metazoa > Arthropoda > Insecta > Lepidoptera > Tortricidae > Choristoneura > Choristoneura rosaceana. Next base: position 684,085 of record JAZBNJ010000044.1, read on the forward strand.
GTTTTCTCTTTAGTGCAGGGGTAATTTACAGTGATCTGCCTAGTAAATGCTAGGTTTATGGAGCTGCAGGGCTACCACGAAATCCGAAGTTTGTATCATACCGTCCCTTTCACTCTTATATAAAATTATATAAGCGTCGACGACACGGACTTCGATTTTCGAATTTTGTAGTAGCCCTGCTGTTTACACTGATCTGTCTAGTAGATATCGAGATAACTGTAGGCTTTTCAAGTTTTGGGCGGTTGAATTTTGAGTTTCGTTGTCCTCATATTATACGAAAAGTATAGCACAGAAATCAATTATATTTTACAATCAAGATCTTCATTATATTTTCTATGCCTGTGGTTTTTTCGATTTCTCTAAAAATGCTTTTGTAGTCTGTAATTCTCGTGTAAAGTCGACATCTTTTTTTGTCGATTTTTGAGCTCCTGTAATTCTGATTTTACACATTTATATGAAAAACTGAAAAACCACAGACATAGATAATTACGTCTAGTCCATACTTACAAAATTTCATCTTCTTCTGTTGCCTAGTTTTCAAATGAGACCGGGGCTACGTTTGTATGGAGAATGGAACGAAGAGTCTTCTCTTAATCTTACAAAATTCCAATTTGACCGTCTTACAAATATTTACGCCACGCCACTGTTTTCTTTGCTTCAACGGTTTATGTTAATTGATATTTATTATACCGGGTGCTGGGATAGGCGTATTAATTAATGATAACTTAATTAATTCGTGAAAGCGTTTATCAGAGCAGAACATCTCCACAATGTCTTAAGTACGCTAATTACCGTAATTAAATCTAGGATCCCTGAACACTGTAATTGTATTAAACAATTATTAATTACTGGTAGTAATAGTTAGGTTAATTTAGAGACTTTATAAAATAATAGAAAAAAGTAAAATCTAACCCCAACTAATATGCAAATGATTGATAGAATTAACTATCTCGTTTTTCGTTTTATTAATTAAAGATTGGTTTTTGGACTCTTTTTGTATTTTTATTTCAACTCCAAATTTTTGTTACTCGAAAATACAAATTAAAATATGCTGGGAATCGAACCCAAGTCCTCGGCATTCCATGCTGCGTGCTATACAGCTACACCACCACTGCAAAGTGGTACAGACACAAATTTCTCCTATGTACCACATACTCGTAGATATAAAAAAGTGACGCGGTTGGTTTTCATACAGATTGAGGTGTTTGCGTTATCTAGTGTAACCTATATCTGTGAGGAAGTTCGTCCAACAGTGGACATCCTACAGTTAATAATGATTGATAATGATATGATGAATGATGATTGTGATGAGAACATCATTCGGTCCACAAAATGGTCTCAAACAAAGAGATAGACTTGGCATTAGTCAGAAGCAGTTTTTGATAAGTGCGTAATAGATAACAGTGTATAAACAATAACGGGCGGCGGCGAGTGGTTTGCATAAATTCTTCTCGACGAGGCATTTGTCAGTGCACAGCGGACACTCAGGACAGTAGAGCAAGTTTGGCGGACATTTTAGGAGCAGCGGGGCTACTCTGAAATTGGGAAATCGAAGTTCGTGTCGTTCCGTCCCTCTAACGCTTATTATTTAAGGAGAGTAAGAGGGACGCGATACGAACTTCGATTTTCGAATTTCGGAGTAGGCCTTCAGGAGACAGGAGAGGAAGACAGATATTTATCCCACTAATATTATAATGCTAAGTATGTAAGTCTGTTCGTTTTTTGTTTGTTTGTCTGTTACCTTTTCACGTCTAAGCCGCTGAAACGGTTTAGACGAAATTCGGTAGGTATATAGATCGCTTGAGTCCTGGGGTAAGGCAAAAGCTAGTTTTTATCCCGGAAAATTGCATATTTTTTTTGGATTTAGCCAGTTTGTTTCTAATAGCCTTTAGCTTAGTTTAGTCATAGAACAGATAATAGCACAAGTAGATGAGTAGACACAATATAGACGTAATTGGAAAAATTAGGGATAAAAAATGTCTATTATCTAAAAAATTGTGCACAATCGAGAAAACTAGTTTCTTAAATTTCTTTTTAGCGTGTTAGTTGTTAGTACTAACCACAGATTTTTTTTCTCAAACCTTCTAACAAAAATATGGACTCCGGTCTGAAACATATTTAATTTAATTTTGAACTCCATACAACTTCTGTCCCATTCTCTATCCTATCCCGCTCGCGCTCACCAACCGGCCCGGGAATGTGATATTTTCCTTATAAATAAATAGTAAATCATCCCCTTTGTAAGCAAATGTCCCGCTGACGTATTAAAGCGTGGCGGGCTCTGAAGGCTCCTGAATAATCCCGGGATATTAATACGTCATTTGTGGATTAAAGTGGTCCTTGCTTGTTGAAGGAACTTTTCTTTCTTGGCAGTTCGGGAAAAGAAATTAAAATTGAATGATGCCGAGGGTTTCCTACACGAAGGGTGATGCTGTCCATCTCTCTCTCTGTCTGCCTGTTTGTAACACGAATACGAATTCGGCCGAATGTTCGGTAAAACTTTTATTGAACCGAATATTCGGTATAGTTTTTTCCTAAGTAGAAACTATAAATATGATTTTTAGGGTTCCGTAACTAAAATGGCTGTCTGTCTGTCTGTCTGTCCGTCTGTCTGTCTGTCTGTCTGGGTCAAAATAATTTTTGATCTACCTAATCGAATGGAAAATGGGGCATTGTTGTTTCTAAATATAATAATAAAATATTTTTATTTTTTTTATTTTTTTAATTATAAAAATGTAAAGAACACAGTAGTCGGACACATTTGACGAGCGACAGCTGCCACCGCCTTAATAAAATATGGCCGCCGTAGTAGATGGACAGACTAATGTAAAGGTGACAGTCGTTCGCCGAAGCAGTTTGAAACAAATGCGGCGACCGCATTAGCAAACATTTTCTGACTCGTGCAGGGTCGATCTAGAAACCACCATCATCATCATCACCTTTCCGACTTCGATTTTCCCTCCAAAGTAAATATTAACTAAGAAATTCTTTTGCGCTCATGAAAACTGACACGAGACCATTTTTTATTTTCGCCAATCATCCACCAGGGGCGTCGACTTCGTTAAACATTCCAAGTTGAGTGAACTTTGGAAGTTAGGAAATTCAAGATAGACCTTAGAGAATGAAGCTCTAACAATTACGCTTACCTAATTTGAGATGCTGAGTTTAGTCTCGCTTTCCATTTCGCTCGAAAGAAGATGTATATTATAGTAAATTATTGAAAAACATTAAGTATCAACACTCGCCTGCGGCTTGGTTAGATATAAACGACTCGGGTAAAATGAGTTTTATGAACAAGTTAAGCGCTCTACGCGTAAAAAAATAACCTAACCTAACCAACTTGAACTTTTTGAACATGAAACTACCGTAAGACTCACTCATATTAAATGATATTGCGACGGATAACTCACGTCTTAAATCGAGTTTAGCATGACAACATGTTTCGGACTATTTCGTAGTCCTTCTTCAAAGGATCGCGCAACCGCTCTGCTCGCGCGACTGCCCGACGAAACAGCCGCCGGGTCGCGTGCTCCTTGAAGAAGGGCTATGAAATAGCCCAAAACATGTCGAGCTAAACTCTATTTAAGACGTGAGTTAACCGTTACAATATCATTTAATATAACTTGGACGTTGTCATTTCAAAGTTCAATATCTCAAAAACGGTTAAACCGATTTTGATTAAACATAGCTATGAACTACAACAAGGACGTCAAAAAAAAGCAAATCGAAATCGGTTCACCCGTTTGAAAGCTACGACGCTACAGACAGATAGACATATTGTCATCAAACTTAAACACCATTTTGCGTAGTGTTAAAATGATTTAAAAATGCCGTTCTTACCAATGATCGTTTGAGAGATACGATGCTACAGACTAACAGGCGGCATTAAAACAACACCCCTCTTTTTGGGTCGAGAGTTAAGAGAAGTTTCCCTGCCGGCCGCGCGGCCGCGTTAGGTATTCGTTTGGGATATTGCTATCTTTATCGCTCGTGACATTAGCGCTCACAGCCGTCCCCCCCCATGCACATCCCCTCCTGATTCTCCGCTTCCCGCTAATGTATATCGAGATAGCTGTAGGCTTTTCAAGATTTGGGCGGTTGAATTTTTTGGTTTCGTTGTCCTCATATTATACGAAAAGTATAGCACAGAAATGAATGATATTTTACAATCAAAATCTTCATTATATTTTCTATGCCTGTGGTTTTATTGATTTTTGTAAAAATGCCTTAATAGTTAGTAATTCTCGTGCAAAGTTGACATCTTTTTTTATCGACTTTTGAGCTCCTGTAATCTGATATTACACATTTATATGTAAATCTGAAAACCACAGGTACTTAGATAATTACGTCTAGTCCATTATTATTATTATATTTAGCCTATAACTGTGTCCCACTGCTGGGCAAAGGCCTCTCCTCTTGACTTCCACGTCTCCCTATTCAGAGCTATATTTGGCCAGTCATTCTGTTCCGCGTCCAGGTCATCTCGCCATCTCCGCCTCGGCCTGCCTCGCCGTCGGCGCCCGTCATGAGGTACCCATCATGAGGTGAGGTAGGGTTTGTTTTCCTAGTCCATACTTATAAAAATTTCATCTACTTCTGTTGCCTAGTTTTCAAATGAGACCGGGACTACGTTTGTATGGAGAATGGAACAAAGAGACTTCTCTTAAAAATGTTTTAGAAGGCCGTCCTCGATGATGGTTTCAGCAACGCTCGCATTTGCGTGTCGAGTTACAGGAACCTGACCGGCTCAGGCGTTTCGCTTAAAGGTTTCTACTCACTGCACCGTATCATGTGATCATTTCGGGAAAGGAATGTAACGCGATACGGACTAGAACATGTCAATGGCGTGTCATACCCGTACACCCTTAATATGTATAAAGGTTTAGATACAGATACGAAATTCAAATCTATTGCCAAAAAGCTATTGCTGTTGCTAAAGCTATATAGGGATATTTGAAAATAATTCCGATCCGTATTAGCGATCCCTTCAAATAGCGAACCTACTGGGTTAAAAATAAAGTTGTGTTAAATACTTGTGATGTATATAGATATCATTTATAAATATTGTGAATCTGTAATTAAAAAAAATACCTCGTTGAGTTTCTTGCCGGATTTTTTTGACATTCATTAAGTGCTTATAGCCTAAATTGAATAAAGAGATTTTGACTTTGAATTTGACTTTGACTAAGAATTCTGAAGCAAACTTAGCTGTAATAGTTGTATTTGATAATCTTACTTCCATAGTGATTTTCTTTTCTGTCTGTCTGTCCGTCCGTCCGTCCGTCCGTCTGTCTGTCTGGTGTCAATTGTCCCATCATATTAATTTATTCATTTTTATTTTTGCTTAACACGTTCCTATTACGGTGATGATATGATACAGTGTATTGGGCAGAGACCTTTAGAATACCTTCTCTTAATTCGCGAAGGCGGTAGAAAAACCTCAGCTCATTTGCGCTCCAGATAATCCGGGATTACGGCAGATTTAGTGGAATAATGAGATGCTCTCGGGACAGGCCGGGGTGCGTAACAAAGAAAAAAAAAATCGCGACAGTCTGCTTTGAAAAGTTGGGTTTTAAAAGACTTTCGTCGTTAAAAAAATATGGCGGCAAAGGAGGATTTCAAATTTTATACGGGTATTGCTGAAGTTTGACTTTGATCTTGATGGGAGCCGGGAGTAAGTATTAAACGTGTGGGGATATCGTAAATAAGTTATCTGTTTTAGGGTTCCGTAGCCAAAATGGCAAAAACGGAACCCTTATAGTTTCGCCGTGTCTGTCTGTCCGTCCGCGGCTTTTCTCAGTGACTATCAATACTAGAAAGCTGTAATTTTGCACAAATATTATATATGTAAATAATGTCTACAAAACAGTAGGTATTATAAAAAATTTAAAAAAAATTTTTTTTAGAGGACGATCCATAGACGTATAGTGGGGGTGATTTTATTTCTCATCCAACCTTGTAGTGTGGGGTATCGTTGCATAGATCTTTTGAAACCAATTCGGGGTTGCTACAAGGATTTTTCGATTCAGTGATTTGTTCGCAAAATGAATTCACCTTTAAAGTGCACATTTTCATTAAAATCGAGGGTAGAAAAATAAACATGCTCTAAAACTAAACAGGTGGGTGAAAGATAAAAAAAAATCAGGATAGTAAAAAGTATATCAAACTTACAAGGAAAACTATAATTAACGGTTAAGTTATCTTGAGAATTATTAGTAGTTTAAGAGGAAATAGCAGCCTAAACTTGGAATATTCTGTACAAAACGTACGTTGCTCGTTTGCCATCCAGTCGAATAAAAAAAAAACAAAATACGAAATCCTTACAAAAATATTGCTTATTTTTTTCGTAATGGCTACGGAACCGTATTTCGGGCCCCTCCGATACGCTCTTGGATGTTTTTTTTTGGATTTTCATGTAAATGCGTCTGTACTCTCAAACAACTGACAAACGTCACATAAGTATTGAATGACAACGCTCTACGAAGCCGAAATTAGCCGAGTCTCTTTCCAAAGATGTGCAATCTTTATGGCCGTGTACTGTATGAAGGGTTCCGTTCATATTAAACACACAGCAATATTCAATACCCTCTAATGTCTATCAAGTACGTTACCAAGAATCCCTTACGGCATTATTTCTCCCCTCAACAAAAATTAATCGGTTCCATGCACGAGTCAAGGTTTATTTCGAGTTATAACGAGTTGGACAAAACATCTTTTGTCCCGGAGTTTTTAATTGAGTTAGAACTTTCTTGATCCGATTTTTTAAATATTTCGAGTCATTCCCAAGAATTATTTCAGTTTTTATTAAATTTTCAGATTCGTTAAACGTTTTCGCTGGGGTCAAGCGAGGTGGGCTTTAAAGTTTAGAATATTAGGAGAAATTCTGCAAGTTGAGTGCCGTAAAGTGGAGAGTGTTATAGCTAAAGATAACTACATCATTATTGCGATACCTCCTACGTATACTGATACAACTGACAATTTTGAGATTTTCGGTTTTTTGCAGATTTATTACTAAAATACTAAAATCTACCTGCCACAGAAATTTCGTACGAATATTCCTATTAGTTTCGGAAATAAAGTAACGTATATGATTGCATCTAACACCCTTTTGTCAATCGGTACGACGTATACTGAGGCAGGTCGCTTGCACCTATATACGCGGCACAGATATTTTGGAGGGGCGGTGCTCGTGTGGTGTAGCGGGTAGTTGCCTCAGTATGCATGCTCGCCATCGATGCATTTGGACGTTGTCTCAGTGAGCTTAAACCATAGTTGATGAGGCTACATGCACAATTAAGTCTATATTATGTTAACTTAATGATTGTTATTGTATTTTACTTGTAATTTAATGTAAAATAAGTAATATCATTGCAAAATAAAGCAGGAGAGAGGGAGAAATATAGTTTCAATGGTTTTAAATGAACCACAAGGCCGTGATTCGAGCAGTAAATCTATATATATAAAAGGCAAACCTGACTCACTGGGTTATATATCAACGCACAGCCCAAACCGCTGGGCCTAGAAACTTGAAATTTGGTACAGAGGTTCTTTTTATGATGTAAGTGAGCACTAAGAAAGGATTTTTAGAAATTCATCCCCTAAGGGGGTAAAATGGGAGGGTGAAGCTTATATGGAACTTTCTCATTTCTGGACTTAGAAGTATGAAAATAGGTGTATAAGTTCTCAATTACCATTAGAAATTTATTTGTGTAGGTGAAATGGATAAAATTTTCCCCTAAAGGGGTAAAATGGGGGGGTAAAGTTTGTATGGAAATTTTCTAATTTCTGGACTTAGAAGTATGAAAATAGGTATATAAGTTCTCGATTACAATTAAAAATTATCTGTGTAGGTGAAATAGATAAAATTTCCCTCTAAAGGGGTAAAAAAGCGCGCGATAACCGAATTCCACGCGGGCGAAGCCGCAGGCAAAAGCTAGTAGTTTAATAAGGCTTATCATATAATTGTACATTTAAATTTACGTTAAAATTCAAAATTCTCATTCATAAAATGTTATTTACCCGCATATACTGGTTTACGTGAATAAATCGTTAATTAAAATGTATAATTATGTTTACTTTCACCGCTGCCGCCAAGAGCCGAATCTTTACGGGATGAAGTTTTGTTGAGTGAAGTAAATTAAGGGCCAGTGCTATTACCTATTGTGATCAAAGATTAAATCTTTATAGATAGCACGGTGTCATTTATACATTTTTTAATAGTTGTTAGACACAGTCAACGTTAAAAATAAGTGATCACTTTTGTACCTTGTCGCTTTCAGTCGTTACATAATTTCGTATGGCTTTTCAAACATGACGTTAAAGTGACAAGGTACAAAAGTAAGTAATCAATAAGACTATTCTTAACATGTCATCATCATCAGCCGAAAGACGTCCACTGCTGGACAAAAGCCTCCCCCATAGAACGCCACAGTGAACGACATCTCGCCACTTGTATCCACCGGTTTCCCGTAACTCGCACGATATGGTCAGCCCACCCGGTGGGAGGCCTGCCAATGCTTCGTCTTCCGGTTCGTGGTCGCCACTCAAGGACTTTTCTCCCCCAACGGTTAATTGTTCTTCGAGCGATGTGGCCTGCCCATTACCACTTCAATTTGCATATTTTTCCAGCTATGTCAGTGACTTTAGTTCTTCGACGAACTTCCGCATTCCGGATTCCGGATTCCATCGCGCAAAGAAACTCCAAACATAGCTCTCTCCATAGCTCGTTGCGTGACTTTGAGCCTCTCTAAGAGGCCAACAGCCAAGGACCACGTCTCAGCGCCATAAGTCATCACTGGCAACACACATTGGTTGAAGACTCTAGTCTTCAGGCACTGTGGATTATTGGACGAGAAGACATCACGAAGTTTCCCGAACGCTGCCCATCCGAGTTCGATTCTTCGGGCGACCTCTTTTTCAAAGTTGGATCTACCCAATTGGACAACTTGTCCAAGGTAAACATAGTGGTCAACAACTTCGAGTGCATCGTTCCCAACGATAACCGGCACGGGTGTGACATGGACATTTGACATGATTTTAGTCTTGTCCATGTTCATCTTAAGACCCACCTGTTGGGAGACGATACTGAGGTCACTAAGCATAGTACTGAGCTCCTCCAGCGAATCCGCCATTATGACTATATTATCGGCACCACATCATCATTCTTAACATGTATTGTTACTTAATAACAATTTTCTTATTATGTTACTAACTTGTTTTCAAGTACTTACCATGGTTCAATATTTTTTTATTTTATTACTTGACATAAGGAAAAGCAAAGTGTGTGATTATTATAAAACTGTATACAATTTTCTAGCAGAATTAAAGAATTGCATAAATCATTCGAATTCACACTTCTTTTTTATTCCATTTCAAGCATTTTTGCACAGCAAACTTAAAATATAATAAACTGTATTGTGGTACGAGTCATATTAATTCAAGTGTATATTGGTATAAGTGACATATATGTCAATAAAGTAATGATGACGGGCAAAAAAACAAGTACTTCCTTTTTCTTTTCAATCCTTATGACTACGTCATGTAATTATCTATGTATAAAACAAAAATATATTACATTTTAATAATTAATTACTTTCACCGTATACTGGGGCAAGTGGTACTTAGCTCAGTATACCACACAACTACAACATGTCAAATACGCGTACACAAGTGCATCTGCCATTTTCTCAAAAACTACCATTAATTTCAAAATTCCATTAATGTAGACTAAAGTAAAGCACTTTCCTTACTACCAATCCAAAATTTTGTAAAATTATCTGTAAAGACAAGAAAGTTACGAACTAAGGAAGCTTTGTACAGCTCTCCTGTAAAATCACAATTTTGCACTTATACCAGTATACGTAGGAGGTGTCGATGCACAACTACCAAAAAACTCCGAGCGCGGCAGTACAATAACATCAGCAAGCCTTATGTCCTTTTTGAACATGATACAATTGTCATATTCTTTGATTTTGCGTGATTTTAGAGACTCCAATTTGGTGACTTTCTAACCGACAGGTCGAAGGAAGGATACTTATTTTCGAGCTATATTTCTTTGGTCCTCTCTATAACTTAAACAGCTTGGCATAGGTATGTTAGGTATTACAAAACAGAGTCCGCGAAAATAAAAGAAAAGAAAAAAGAAAGTGAAGAAAGAATAAAAGATGCAGGATGTTTTAAATTATAATGAATATTAAATGAGAGCTAATAATTAGCCAATTCTAAATAGGTATACGAGTAATTAATATTTTCACTTTCAAGCTTCTATTTTCACACGATGTATGTTTCGAGAATTCTTACAATTCGACTTATATACTACTTATAATTCGACTGCCAGATAAATGGTTAACACGAGCGAAGCCGCGTGCGAAAGCTTGTGTTTATTACATTACACAGACAACATAATGTGTAGGTAGTGGTAGCACATTAATTACACAGCCACGCCGGGCACTAATTAGTAGCTTGTGAAGCAAAACGTATGTGGTCGGATCATCTAAAAACGCAAAAGAGACGGTTTTAAAAAGCCTGACTTTTTAATAAATGGGACATGTAGGTACGTGATGAGTGATATTTTTTTTTGCGTAAATTAATTTCGTGGCGTTTTTTAATAAACTATTTCAAACTGGTTTGAAGTTGGACGACCTAATGGCTTAGTTATTAAAATAATTTACTACGAAGCGTGAGGTCCCAGTAGGTATATAAGGCTGCTACTGAAAATAGAAGTTCGTATCGTACCGTCCCTCTGACGCTTATATTATTTCATGCGAGAGTGAAAAGGACGGTACGATACGTACTTCAATTTTGGAAGTTCGTAATAGCCCTACAGGTTCGATCTTGGGCTGATTTTATACTTGTCTTAACCCATGGCTTCGCTCGTCTCAACCACTACTAACAATTGACTTCCTGGAAAATTTACTATAGTTTCTATTCAAATTCAAACTCTTAATTGCGCTAACTGTTGTGATAAGATCTTAAAAAGCGTCATTTACTCTGTTAGGGCACAGCAATATACAAAAAATGAGAAAATTCTTTCTTAAAATTAAGCATTTTGTTACTAAATTCGTTAAGTTCCTATTATAATTTTTTTGAGTTCTATATGTCACTAACAGTTCTATTGATCGTTTTTATAAGGTTTTTAACAAAATGTATTTAATATTATGTTCTTAATTTGTTCTCGATTTGAGAAGCAACAGCTTACATTTCAGACGAAACTAATCAATTAGCCGAGCAAGAATTACAATGAAAAGAACTGCCATCATGGACAAATAGGTACAAACAACAGTTATTAGTGTTACATCGCTTAATGTGTGCGTGTGTGTGTTCTATAAGCACCTAATGAGCGAGTAAATGTGATGGAATGACCTGTCATTCCCTTCAGAATGAGGCTATTTTTGTTTTCCTGTTCACAAATACGTGAACAATGGTGTAAGTGTACATAGACATTATTGATGCGCAATTAGGGTTACCATATCGCAGCAATCTTCCCAGAGATCTTTTTTTTTTCGACTGGATGGCAAATGGGCAAGTGGGTCTCCTGATGGTAAGAGATCACCACCGCCCATAAACATCTGCAACACCAAGGGTATTGCAAATGCGTTGCCAACCTAGAGGCCTAAGATGGGATACCTCAAGTGCAAGCTGCGCTTGAGGGGTGGGGTAACTCGAAGCGTGGCTATTCTGTATGTTAGTACTATTAATTATATTATAACTAGCTTTTGCCCGCGATTCCGTCCGCGTTGAATAGTTATTTTGGGAAGTATTTTTCCTTCCTTCCATATAAAATTTCATCCCCTATTTCATCCCCTCACAGGCCGAATTTTCAAAAATGCTTGAACTAATATCTAATTACTTCTTATTAAATGCCTAGATGCCAAGTTTTATAAAGATTCTTCAATTTATCTTCGATAATGGCGACCGTCCATGTAACCTTTCATCCCCTATTTCACCCCGTCAGCGGTCGAATTTTCAAAAACGCTCGAACAGATATCTACTTATTTCTTATTAACTGCCTAAGTGTCAAGTTTCATGGTTTTATCTTTAAAAATGACGAAATTCCATATAAAATTTCATCCCCTATTTAAACCCCTTCAAGCCTTTTTTTGGAATAAAAGGTAGCCTATGTTCTTTCCCAAGGTCTAGTCTATCTCTATACCAAATTTCATCAAAATCGGTTCAGCGGTTTTAGCGTGAAAGCGTAACAGACAGACAGACACACAGTATTACTTTCGCATTTATAATATTAGTATGGATATTCTGTGCCGCGGGTTCACGGTGAATGCAGACCGCTTCCAACTGAAGCCACTGGAGGGCGGTCCATGTGGGAGGCGAGGCTTATGCCCTACAGAGGACGTCCTACGTCTGATGAAACGATTAATTCTATAAATAAATTATTTTTTCATACTATCCAGCATCCATCCCAGCCTATATACATCTCACTGCTGGATACAGGCCTCCTCTCAGAACAAGAGGGTTTGGGCCATAGTTCCCACTCGGGACCAGTGCGGATTGGGAACTTCACACGCACCATTCAATTGCTTCGCAGGTTTGTGCAGGTTTCCTCACGATGTTTTCCTTCACCGCAAAACTCGTGGTAAATTTCAAATGTAATTCCGCACATGAATTTCGAAAAACTCAGAGGTGCGAGCCGGGGTTTGAACCCACGACCCTCTGCTTGAGAGGCGATAGGTCAAACCACTAGGCTACCACTGCTTTCTCTACTAGGCCACCACGGCTTTCTAGAATCCAGCATAAAAGCATTTATTTGTAATATTTATCATCATCATCATCATCATCAGCCGGAAGACGTCTACTGGTGGACAAAGAACCCCCCCTTAGAACGCCACAATGAACGACAACTCGCCACTTGCTTCTGGTACACCGGTTTCCCGCAACTCTCACAATGTCGTCAGCCCACCTGGTGGGAGGCCTGCCAACGCTTCGTCTTCCGGTTCGTGGTCGCCACTCGAGGACTTTTCTCCCCCAAAGGTTATCTGTTCTTCGAGCGATGTGGCCTGCGCATTGCCACTTCAATTTGCATATTTTTCCAGCTATGTCAGTGACTTTGTAATATAAAACACGTGAATAAATAAACAAGGTTCATCCGTTTACAAATTGACACTAGAGCTGGTTATCCCGGATGTATGTTGTTCCAGGCAATATCCAAAAGTGGAGGAAAGTTCGCCCTAATGAGGTCACGGGGAGATTACTCCCCTTAACATGAGTTATTGCGATAGAAAAAGCTCCTTGCGTGACTCCCTTATGTTTTACTTAACGGAATATTCTTATTTTATAATATTAACTAGCTTTTTCCTACGACTCCTTTGGCGAAAAATTCGTTGCAATATTTCGGTATAAAGCCTTGCTTTGCTTTTTCCGATGCAGTGACGTTCATTGTTCAGGAGTCGTGGTGCTTCATCACGTGTTCCATTTTACCATAATTACGATGAGCTTAAATTGCTTAGCAACTGCGTTAAAGTAATTGAAATTCAACCCGTGAAGTACTTGTTATTGAGTATAGTCGCTCCATTGGTCTTCATCGTCAGTTCCACTTCCCCAAATGATGAACGAGATATGTATATCGAAGTTATTCCTACAATATTTGAAGAGTTCCCTCGATTTCCTTAGGATCTAATCATCAGAGCCTGATTTGGTTCTTATAGGACCTAATTGAAAGCATTGCTAGACGAAAGAAAAAAAAATTTAAACCGGTTCACAAATGACGTAGTTCTGAGGTAACAAACAAAAAAAATACAACCGAACTCCTTTTTTGAAGTCATTTAAAAACATATGAAAACGCAAAAAAAAATCATGACACAAACGTCAATCAGCAAATTCTGCCATTCCTGGCGTAGAAATATAAAAAAAAAAAATTTGATATTCGTTTTAAAAAGTTCTAATAAAATTGTCATTATGAATCAAATTAATTTAAATAAAAAGAATTAATTATCGAACCATTATTGTATAAAAATCCATGGAACAATTAATTAGAGCGACTAGCATGTGCATTCGAGGCACCCGTCACAAATGGAAGCCAGCAGCGAAGCAATTTGTCTTTGATGCTGGTGCTGCCCTACCACACTCCGACTGACAGACTGACTTGACAATTATTAGTTTTTCATTTTTATTTGTTATTACTATTTAATGTATCTTTCTACGTATAGTTTAATGAATACGTGTGAATAAAGATATTTTGTTGGCCAATTAATTAGTTTCCTTGCGAGTGCTACCCCCAGCTGACAGTCCTGGAGCTGTACTTGGCCAGGGACCTGCTGACCAGGGTGATCCACCTCTCAGCGCGACTGACGGCATGCCACTTAACCTGGATCGGCTTGTAAAGCGCGTTCAGTTCCCACTCGCATGCCCCCATGTGTATGAAGATCCACTCTGTAAAATAAGTTTCGGTTTTTTGAGCATAATGTTCATTTTTTTGGTAGCATCATAAAAAAATTTACAGGAACCTGGCTTGTGAATGATACTTAGCTATGCTTTTAAAGAAAACGCATAAGGTTTAATCAATACATATCTGTTTTTTTTTTGACTGTAGGTACAAATTCAAATTCAAATCATTTATTCAGCAAATAGGCCGCAATGGGCACTTTTACACGTCATTTTTTTAATCTACCACCGGTTCGGAAAAAAAACAAAACCTACTTGCATTGTCACCCAAACTACACTAGCATACCAAATTTCAAGTCGATGCTATTAACCGTTGAAGAGTTCCGTCCTGCGGAGACGATCCTGGCTGGACTACCAGGATGTCAATACTAGATTATTGTATTTTCACGCAATTTACATAAGAACTCCAAATTTCAAGTCAATCTGACCACTGGAAGTTGTTCAAATTTAACTTATAATATTTGATTAAATTCTAGCCTTAGTTTAGGGTAATTATTTTCAGTTGTGGGCAAGTAGTGGAAGCAAGTGGCGAGTTTTCATTCATTGTGACGTTCTAAGGGCCTCCCCCTTTGTTCAGCAGTGGACGTCTTTTGGCTGATGATGATGATTGATGAAGTATGAAATATAAAATAGATACCAACTTTCATTGACTTTGCTGTCGCACTGGTACTTCATGAATACGCAGTAGTCCGCGAAAGTGGTGAATCGGAAAAGGTCGTCGAAGTATATACCGTTGCACTGCTTTTCGGGGCAATACCATTCTTTGACGTGTGCCTCGTCCTGCCTGTGCGCACATACTTTACCCATCCTGAAACGTCAAATTCAACATGAAAGTATACTGATGAGAGAGAGAGAGAGAAAAAGAGAAAGAGGATTTGCATTTTGTATCCATGAGAAGTTGTTAATTAAGGCAAGAAACTAGAGAAAAAGACGGGCGTGTCATCATCATCGACATCTGGGATACTTGACACCAATTACAAACCCTACCAAAATCAAAGCAAGTGAGTCATATCTACGAATCAGAAATGAGATGTAGGGGTCACCGACATAGCCAAGCGAATTAGCTCGTTGAAGTGGCAATGGACAGGTCATATAGCATGGAGAACAGATGGTCGTTGGGACCGAAAGGTTCCTGAGGTGAGACCGCGGATCGGCAAGCACAGCGTAGGATGTCCGCCAACGAGATGGACGGATGACCAGGTTAAAGTCGCGGGTTCACGGTGGCTGCAAGCCGCTTCCAACCGAGGCAACTGGAGGTCTATGGGGGAGGCCTATGGTCGTTGGACGTACTACGGCTGATATGATGATGATAAAGTGGGACTAGGTCAATTGGTGTCAATTGTCTTATAGAATTCATTGTTATTACTTCTTTAACAGGTGGTTACAAGTGGTCCCGCAGAGTTTGGGCTGGGTGGTGGTGCGTTTGGTGGTTCCTTTGGTAGTTCTTTTAATGAATACCCATTCCCCGCCTGGCCAGTACGGCTCGTACCCGCGGTTTGGGTCATATTTGTCATTGTTGCCCTCTTCTACAATTACTTGTTGTTCTCTGAAAAAAGTGGAAAAAGCATCAATTCCAACTCTTGGCAATTGCATCCCCTTATTTACCATAATTTTACTTGTCATAGTCGTCACGGGACTAGTATGCTTTTAAAATAACACTCACGCATCTTGTCTTCGACTCCGAAGGTGCATGTTGACCCTGATAGGAGCCAGATTCGGTGCCAGCGATTGATCCTTGCCTGGCCCAGGTAGGGAAAGTGAGTGAACGGGTTTTTCTTGTGACTGCGAGTGGCTTCTCGGAAGATACTGCTCTGAAAACACTATGATATTAACAATGGGACTTGTAAACTTTGCATTAATTGGGGTCATGAATAACGTGACCATACATTCCGCTTTGAGCGGGATCGTCCCACTTTCAGGGTGTCCTTTTTTTCCAGAAAATGGGTAGGAAGATACAAGATTTTGCCTGAATTTAGTTATTAAGTATTATTGAAAAATATGTACTTACGTAAATACATAACAGCAGAAACCATGCAGCTTCCATACTTTTAATGTTTCTTTATCATTCAAGATTGACTTAACTAATTAAGGGATGCTGGTCGTCCTCCAATGCACAGCATTTTGCTGGCGTAACTTTTTAGGCTGTATGCTCTGTTTTGACCTACAAGAAAACGTATTGACCACTTTGAAGTGCTTTACAACCTCACAATGTAATTTATAATACATCCATACTAATACTCGTATTATGAATGCATGTGTGTTTGTATGTTTGTGTGTATGTTTGTCCGTCTGTCACGTCAAAACGGAGCGACGGAACGACGTGATTTTTGGCATAGAAATAGTTTATCACCACCACTGGATTGGTTCTGATTGGATTGGCACAGGCCTCCTCTCACAGTGAGAAGGCTTGGGCCGTAGTGGACGCGAGCCCAGTGCGGAATGGGAACTTCACACACACGTCACGTCAGACACCACTGAATTATTTCGCTGATTAGTGCAGATTTCCTCACGATGTTTTCCATCACCGTAAAGCTCCGATTTCGCACATGAATTTTGCATTTGTAATATCGGTAGGTTATTGTTACATTAGCTGGTGTTTTTATCCGCAAAACTAAACACTGATTTAGTCAGGAAGAAAGAATTCTGCGAAGCAATGACGGGTAAATATCTAAAGTATACTTTGGAATCGCTCAAGCCAGCTTCCCCGCGTCAGTGCACAAACTATTTTCTATTTCGGCTCCATCAACTTTTATGACTGATTATTTTTTCTCGATTTATGACGACTTATTTCGTTTTACTCGTTTCAAGTTACGTAAGTTGGGGGAGAAATTATTTATCGGATTATTACAATGTCGAAATGTTCTTCTTCTTAAATTAAAGAGCTATGCTCTTGTCGGTGGAGTAATCGCCACTCCGCACGGTTTTTGGCTAGTTGTTTGACTTCCTGATATGACACGACACCCACCGTTTCCTTCACCTCGTTAAAGTAGGTCAATCTTGGTTTTCTTTGGTCTTGTCGAAATGTTATAATGTAGGTAGAAATACAAGTGAAGAATCTGGTATAATGTAATTAAATAAATAATAAATAAATAAATATCATGGGACACTTGACACCAATTGACCTAGTCCCAAACTAAGCAAAGCTTGTACTATGGGTACCTACTAGGCAACGGATAAACATAATTATAACTGCGAACGTGTGTTTGTATGTTTGTGTTTCACATCGAAACGGAGCGGCGGATCAACGTGATTTTTGGCATAGAGCTAGTTTATGGACCCAAGACATTTTATTCCGAAAAAAGCACAGTTTTCGTGGGAACAGCGCGCGATAACTGAATTCCACGCGGGCGAAGCCAAGGGCAAAAGCTAGTTGTGCTTTATTTTGGCAAGTATGTCATTAGATGCTTCGGAGATTACTTGCTTCTTTCACGTTTAAAGCACATCCAACTTAATATTATAAATGTGAAAGTTTGTGAATACTACTTCTTCACGCTGAAACGGCTGGACGGATTTAGATGAAATGTGGCAAAAAGTTAAATATAACCTGATTTAAAACATAGGATAATTTTTGTTTCGATACTCCTACGGAATAGGGATAAGATCTCTAAACAACAACAGCTGGTAAGTCATGAAATATGACCATTATTGTTTTTAATGTACCTAACGTCAATGAAAACAATGATTTAATTTTAAGGAATTCCCACGGGAATTTAAAAAATCCCGGAATTTCAATTCCGCTGCTGGACCTAATTTACGTGTGTGAAGCCGCGGGTAAACACTAGTTGTAAAACTTATTACGATTTACATAGTACCTCAAGATCCCAGCGTTTGACGCGCTCTAATGCCCTATTAGATGACCTTCGTTGTTAACGATATAAAATAAATATATATAAATATAAATATAGGGGGGCGGACTGAAAATCAGCGCTGCGCAATGCAGGCTTACGCTTGCACTCGCAGCATATGCTGAGTCCGCTCCTTTTGCCACAAAAAACTGCCTTCTGATTAGGTTTAATATGTACGTTTTTTCTTTTTGAAATGTTTATATATATTTTTTATTATTATTTTTTTGTGGCAATAAATGATTTCTTATTCTTATTCTTATTCTTATAAAAGACGGGGATATTAGTAAATTGTTTTATTTTTTGAAAGAAAAAACGAAACAGGACAAATCAACACGAAACCAAACCACTATGTTTTCACTAGATTTAATTATCAGCTTGATTTTATTGGATCTGGCAATTAAATTGAAATTCCGAGAATTCTTTGTTTTCCTTTTGATATGGAATCGTAAGAAGGAAATGAAATAACTTTATACCATGTTTAAGAACTTTATGTTAGAAATTAGACACCAGCGAAACAAGGAACGCTTTTGTTTTTATTCCTACGCTTTAGGGTAGTTTACAGCGTGTATTACCTCTTGAACTATAATTAAAATTTACTGGAATGTAAAGTTAAAACAAAATTGGTACCGACGAAATAATAATTTAACTAACAAAAAAATGGTCAACCCTCGACTTTGTCACTTCAAGATTCAATATCTCAAAAACGGCGGAACCAATTTTGATAAAACATGTCTAAGAATCATCGCGAGAAAACCTGCTTTATTAATAGAAAAAACCGCATTCAAATCGGTCAACCCGCTTAAGAGCTACGATGCCACAGTCAGAAATACAGACATACAGACACACACACCCTTATTTTGCGTTGGGGGTTAAAAAGGGTAGCCATCAAATAGTAATTACTACAAGTAAAACGTGTTTTAAAGTTATATCTTTTACTGTAATGAATTGTGTGAAGGGTTTATTTTACACTATGTAAAGTCTAGGGTTAGTTTAATTTTCTCCACTAGTTGGTATTCGTTGTCAACTTTTCGTTCATCATATTTTCGAGCATTTATGGGGAAATCACGTTGATATAAGCCATGATCAATTGAAGTTCAATTTTATTTTCTTAACCCCTTTTGATCACTACCATTTTCTACTTGCTTTCGCTTTACAATTTTATGCAAACTTAAAAATCTAAGATTTAGGTATAAGTCATATCCATCTGGCACTTTTCGTTTTTGGCTATCTCGACTGATATCGTTTATACCTAAAACTTTTTGATTTGGATCTATTTGGCTTGCGTTATTGTCAGTTGCAGCATGCCGGACTGTATGAACCATTTGACCTTATTGTACCGACTTTTTTTGGTTACTTCTTTTTTGACTTAAGTTATTTTTAGATTTAGCATGATCTTTATTTCGTGGGTACCGACTTTTCCGACTTCCTTCTTTTCGGCTTTGATAAGTTTGACTTGAATTATTTCGATCCGTAACTTCTCGATTTGTATCTTTCAAATTTTTATTTGCTTGTCCAACTATATTACGTTTATGTCGGCCCTGTATACGGAAACCTCTTCTATTTTGCCCATTTCGACCGTCATCGTTCTGCCTTGAATTTTTTCGATTAAGACTTCTTAGATCAAGAGCTTCAGTATTTTCAGATAGACTGCCTCTATGTTGACCATATCGATGTAATTCCTTTTTCTTTTGGCCATTTCGGCCGGCGCCTTTTTGACCAGGAACTTTTTGACTAGGTTCTATTCGATTGGTATTCATATGAACCTGAAGATTTCCAGCCATATCTTTATGTTGTAAGCTAGCTCCAATTGGCCTTATTACACTGTGTCCATTTTGCCCACGATCTTTTTGATTCGTGCCATTTTGACCACGATCTTTTCGACCCATGCCGTAATGACTACGAACATTCCCGTGCAGTTCACCACGATAAGGACCATGCCGTTTATATTTATTTCCAACAGTGTCTTTAGTGATTTCTCCCCGTTTTGACCTTTCAGCTCCTTTATTACGGCTTTTACTATCTAGATTTACATCATATTTCAAGTTGGACGGACCATGTTTTCTCATGTCATCGAAGGAGTTAACACCAGGTGCAGCGGTTGTAGGTGTCCGACTGAAGTACGCAGTGATGTGTGATGAAATACGTTTGCGAATGTCCGAGCTCTTCGTCGGAAACGTTTTGAAGGACCTGCTGCACTCACCCTTGTATATCGCACGCCAACCTGCAAATCAGATCGAAAATACAAACTGAAAAACCACAAATAAACCAGAAAAATAAGACCAGCGCTGGGAATCGAACCCAGGTCCTCGGCATTCCGTGCCGCGTGCTATGCCGCTACATCATCGCTGGTCAACGGTACAGACACCAATTTCTCCTATGCACCACATATCTCAGCTTGTTTGTTTCTTATTTAGCCACTTCAGCAGCGACACTAGCGACTAGATGGAAAACGAGCAAGTCTCCTGATGGTAAGAGATCAGCACCGCCCAGAAACAACTGCAACACCAGGGATTTTGCAGATGCGTTGCCAACCTAAAGGCCTAAGATGGGATACCTCAATTGCCAGTAATTTCACCGGCTGTCTTACTCTACACGCCGAAACACAACAGTGCAAGCACTGTTTCTTCACGGCAGGATTAGCGCGGACCTTGCACAAGGTGCTACCACCTGCAAGAAGGTAACGAGATAGGCATGTGGACAAATAAACTCACGCATTGCACCAACGCAGTCTTCGTTTCTCATGTCACAGTAGGATATAAAGCTCTTGTATTCATTGTCCTTATTTATAGCACACACTGGACCATAACTAAAATTAAAAGAAAGTTCTTTAGCATTCCGTATAAATTACAGAACGGACCACAGATATAGATTACACTAGATAACGCAAACAACCAACCGAGTCACTTTTATACATCTAATGTGACGTCGCAAGAGTGAATTAGTTTTTTTTTTATTTAATCTATGAATGCAGTTTTTCTTGTTACAAAAATCGATGACATGTTTCCTAAGAACAGATCTTTGTATGTCTTATGGTTTCAGACTTTCCCATACTGACCGATTTAAATGAGACACCTGTATACCTATGTATATTATTACAGTTCATGTATGGCTATTTTTAACCACCTTGGCCGTTGCGAAAAGTCCCATAGCGACTGTACAAAAAGGAAGTAAGTACAGTATGCTCAAAGTTAGTATGTATTATATAACCCCAAGTACTCTGATGGCCGATGCGGTCAGAAGGTTCTCGAATGGCGTCCGCGGACCGGGAGACGAGCTGTCGGTAGGCCTCCAACAAAACAAGATGGAGCGACGACCTGACTAAGATCGCGGGATCGCGGTGGATGCGAAAAGCACAAGACCGGTCTGAGTGGAGAGCCTTGGGGGAGGCCTATGCACAGCAGTGGACGTCTTTCGGTTGACATGATGAAGTAGTTCACAAGTGGGCAAAAGTACTTACTTTATATACATAGAAGGGCATATAACGCCGCAAACCTTGTAGTCGCGTCGAGTGGTGCCCCTTATAGTAGTCCCCGGCCAATAGGGCTCAAACCCAACGTTGGGACTGTAGCCCATGTCCACTTCGTACGAATTTGGCACGTTTGGGTAAGTGCTGGAAAAAATACAAGGTCATCAAACCAATTAATTTAAAAAAACAAATCTAATTAAAAAAAAGTTTCTTCTGCAAGTAGGCGCAGAGGCACCTGTCACGTCAACAAATCGTCACTTCTTTAAAAACAACTCGTAGCTCAAAATAGATGATTTTTCTGAGTGAACTTTATAGATATTACATCAAGGTTCTATTTTGTTGACATATTGATTTTAGATACGAGATTTTTTACGAATGAAAACAAAGTACTGATCGTGTTTAAAATACCATTACGTGCTATTTTATTATTATATGGAAAAAATGGTTTACTAATGTTTCGGCGAAAAACGTTTGGCAGTTTTATTTTGCAACTTTTTATTTCCCAACTGTTAAATATTTCTGAAACTGTAAATATTTGAGGATTTTTATAAAAGTAACCTTAAGAGTTCTACACGATGGCCCTGAAATAAATCCTGAAATATTTACCGTTTTAGAGTTTGCGAAATGAAAAGTTGCGAAATGAAACGGGTTGCCAAACGTTCCATTGCGAAAAGGCAGTACTCGGGAAAAAATAGTAGTTTATTTTGTAATAGTAAAACATTATGAAAGTAGGTATACGTACAAACCAACGGGTGTGGAGTACATTTGCTTCCGAAGAATCTTCATACGGTTTTTTGTCGCAGCGTGGATCCCACATTTTGCAAGACTTTGGTTCCCTGACAAACATCCTTGCGTTGTGTTTAAGATCTGTGGCTTCGTGACCCTTGCTGAACTTTTTGAGGCAAACAACACTACAAGAATTGGTAGAAACATCGGCTTATTAATCAGCGGTTCATAAAACTAGTAATTAATAACAGTAAACAAAATTTGTTTACTGTTATTAATTAATTCAATTAAGAGCGCGATTAAATGATATTTTATGAAAGATATATTTGAGAGAGAAGGAACGGAT
Source organism: Choristoneura rosaceana (assembly GCA_037349165.1). NCBI lineage: Eukaryota > Metazoa > Arthropoda > Insecta > Lepidoptera > Tortricidae > Choristoneura > Choristoneura rosaceana. The sequence continues at coordinate 706,862 of JAZBNJ010000044.1, forward strand.
GCGCATTCAGACTTATATTATACTAGCTTTTGCCCGGGGCTCCGCCCGCGTGGTATTCGGTTATCGCGCGCTGTTCCCTCAGGAACTGTGCATTTTCCGGGATAAAAAGTAGCCTATGTCACCCTCGGGACCATAAACTATCTCTATGCCAAAAATCACTTCGATCCGTCGCTCCGTTACGGCGTGAAAGACGGACAAACACACGAACATACAAACACACTTTCGCCGTTATAATATTAGTATAGTATGGATGGATGTAAGTTAAAACAAAAAGTGCTGGACACGCCAAAGATAGGGTTCCACAGACATTACGAAAAAAATCAAGTAATATTATGTGCGTCATAACACATTTGAAACCCTTAGGTAGTCTTAAAATCTATTACCGGAAAAAGAGCTTATCTTCACGGCATTTCCGTCCTTTTGTTGAAAAGCGCAGTTTTTTGGCAATAACTCTAATTTTCGTTAAAAGTATTTATTAAGCGTTACCTTTCCATATTTTTTGCATACATTTTTGCTATTTTGGGAGCGATTACTTCCGGAAATCTTCACTTAATCAAAAAGTTTTTGAGAGACCTTACTATCTTTTCAAAAGAGCTGTCGAACTATGTGCCACACGTTGATGCGAGTTAAAAAATTTTTTTTCAATTTCTGTTACGTGTATGGGGTGCCCCCCCCCCTATAAATATTTATTTTTGTAATTTAACTACAAAACTAAATAGCGGCTTTGACAAGATAAGTTTGGAGTAAAATGCCTGTGACATACGGATGGACGGACGGACTGCAGACAGGCAGACGGACTTGACGAATCTATAAAAGGGTTCCGTTTTTACAATTTTGGCTTCGGAACCCTAAAAATGGAAGCGACTACAAAAACCTTCAAAATAAGAGAGTTATTGAAGCCCAATATATAATAATTATGTAGGTGAGCTAGACGACTATAGTTCCACTCCTGCTGAGGCACCGACTTCAAACTAGTAGAAAATTATCAAGGTTTCTATTTCAAGGTTTTTGTAGTCGGTTCCATTTTTGTTAAAAATATTTTTGAGGGATTACTCCAATTCTACTTGGAAATACAGACAGTGCATTAAACAATTAGTTCACTCACATTCCAGGCTCACCGTCACAATCCAATAAATGCTGAAACCCATTACTCTGCTCGGCGTCAATGGGAAAATAACAAACGCATTGTTTTTAGCCGAAGTGCTGGCAAAGTATCGTTCGTCGCGTCTCGATTAAAAAATATTTTCACATTGAAGAAAAATACTACCCAATAATTTCTGCTTGAAATTACAATTATATTTAAGAAAAAGCGTTATTGATAAAATGTATAAATTTAGATTGTATCCTCTAATTCGTCTGCAGCGTTAAGTATACTCTTTCTACCGTTCCATTTGAAGAAGGATATGCAGATATAAACTGTCAAGAAAAAAAATAACAAGATGATGAGGCTTGCCCTCCTGTGAGTTATGAGGGGTTACCACCAAAAAATTACCCCCCATAAAATACGTCTCATGGGATTCATAATAAAGGTTACATGGAGTAGTTTTATTTGATAGTGTTTTAAATTATCATGCCTTCAGAATAAAAGCAAATACAACAGCAAAATTAATTAAAACGAAGCACGGTTAGTTGGAATTTCGATTAACCGTAACTTTATAATCCAACGCTTAAACAATCAGTAAAGTTTTTATTTTTAAAACACTTGTTTTGTTGGCGTTGCCCTAAGTAATGTCATCGGATTTATATTTCACATAGGCTATAATGTACTATAATTTTAACCCTGAATATCTATAGTACACAGATTATAATAAATTGTAGGAACTTGTTCACAAGAAAGTCGCCATGAAGGTTCATTACCTAATCCTCAGCCCACGACGACGGCCACCCTGTCAAGAATGTAGCAACAGAAGAGTACTCTAAAATGAATGAAGTGATAGATAGATAAAAAACTTTATTCACAAACATGCCATGACAATTGTACAAAAACAAATGATACAAGTTGTTACATTATAAATTAAGTTGTCACGGCACAACCGCGAAAAGGCACCGACTCAGCATGTACTGCGACATTACTGTCACAGCCGAGCGCTTATTATTCTGTCGGAACCAGTAGGAGTTGAAGCACTCAGTCACATGCAATATTTACTCTGAGTACTATAAAATATGTATATCTAGGACAAGCGGTCCAGTTAGGTAGGTTCAACTTCGAGAAAGAGATGCCTCGTCGAATCCGACTCGGCTGGGCGGCGTTCGGGAAGCTTCGCAGTGTCTTTTCATCCAAATTACCGCAGTGTTTAAAGTCAAAAATCTTTGACCAGTGTGTGTTGCAAGTGATGACATACGGATCTGAGACGTAGGCGCTAACGATGGGCCTCATAAGGAAGCTCAAAGAGAGCTATGGAGAGAGCTATGCTCGGGGTTTCTCTGCGGGATAGTTAGAATCAGAAATGATGATATCCGCAGTAGAACTAGGGTTACTGACATAGCCCGAAGAATTGCGAAACTGAAGTGGCAGTGGGCGGGACATTGCTCGCAGAACTGATGGCCGATGGGGACAAAAGGTTCTCGAATGGCGTCCGAGACCGGGAGACGAGCTGTCGGTAGGCTTTCGAAAATATGGAGCAACGATCTGGTTAAGATCGCGGGATCGCGGTGCATGCGAAAAGCACAAGACCGGTCTGAGTGGAGAGCCTTGGGGGAGGCCTATGTCCAGCAGTGGACGTCTTTGGGCTGACATGATGATGAAGCCAAGGTTTTCCAAGAATCAAATCGTTATGAGTTAAAATTGTCCATGGTTGTTTTGTTATTTCCCACCTGTAATATGGAAAAACCGCGTACGTTTCATCAATTAGGTGAACGCGCGTGTCGGTTTTCAATCATGCGCGTCGTTCGTTATTTCCAATATCATGGATTTTTTTTGTTAAACAAAAGCTTCACCCATTTCCATCATCGTTAACTCTAACGTTGTAATTTTATCTTCATTATTTGCACGTTGTGGATTCGCTGGCTCTGTAACTTTGTTGTTTACGATTATGTAGTACTAGCTTTTGCCCGCGGATTAAATAGTAGATTAAATGATAGTATATAGTTACATGTTGAGTTTTAGTTTTTAACCCCATCTGTCTGTGTCTGCCTGTAGCGTCGTAGCTCTTAAATGGGTAGACCGATTTGAATGCGGTTTTTTTTTATTTCAAATCATGTTTTCTAGGAGTTTTTTAAACACTGAACTTTTAAGTGTCAGAGTCAGACGTTTTAAAACTCTTTGTTGGTTGGGTAAGTAATTTACTTTGTTATGTGAGCTTTCAAGAGCTAATAAGTGTACTTAATAATGTAGGTTATAGTTACGAGTAGTTTTGAAAAAAATACTCTCTGCCAAGTTTCTTACGGCGCATTTTTTTTGACAATGACGGTATTTCCAAAAACGCTAATAATACGAAAAAAATACACGTCTTTAAAAAACCCCTTTGCGGCTCTCTTACAGACCGTTTAGATTTAGTTTTTTTTTTTAGTCGACTGGATGATAAACGAGCAAGTGGGCCTCCTGATGGTAAGAGATCACCACCGCCCATAGACACCTGCAACACCAGGGGGATTGCAGATGCGTTGCCAACCTACAGGCCTAAGATGGGATACCTCAAGTGCCAGTAATTTCATAGACATACACATAGACATAACTTTAGTAGCCAGTAATTTTACCTCTGTCTTCTTCTCCACGCCGAAACACTACAGTGCAAGCACTGCTGCTTCACGGCAGAATTAGCGAGCAAGATTTTATTTGTTAATTTCGACCATCAGAATAGTTAATCAGGCTGGGAAATGTTGACTGCTTTAATTTCTTGGCGTAACCGCTACCAAGTGTACGCAACTTTGCTCTATAACATGTAAGAGAGCGTGTTATAATTACAATAACGTCGCATATTACACAATATGTCTTACACCTTGTTATAAACCAGAAGCATTACTCTTGCAAACTTGTTCTGCAAATTCACGGAAGATTTAACCAATAGAGTCCCATTAAGCTGAGTCAGCGGCCGTTTCACTTTTGCGGGGACAAACAAAATCATGTATTTTTATTTTGGTGTTTCTTTTTTTTTTTTTTATTTATTTAGGAAACAAACGGTTACATGTCAGTGCAGCAACTTACATAATATATATACTTAAGAACCAATAGTTCTATTAATTCCTTCCTTTCCTTCCTTTCTTTCCTTTCGTTCCTTTTTGTTTTGTTTGTGATTGCTGTCTATTGTTTTTTTACAGGTATTTGTGTGTCTTTGTGAATGTGAATAAATGCCTTTCTTACTTTCTTTCTTTCTTTATTAATAAACCCCCTTTGCAAAAAAAAGAGCACCTATGGTTTTTATATTTTATGTGCATGAAAGCTTACTTTCTAAGCTGAAGCTATTACCTAAATATCTGAATAACCATAGGTGCCCTATTTTTTGCAAGGGGGTTTATTAGTCCTTTAGAGCGGTATGCTTAGTGAATTTTCCCGTACAAAATACGATTAAAAATATGATTGTGTGGTGGTGATTTCTTACCGTCAGGAGACCCACTTGACATAGACATAGACATAGACATAACTTTATTTCGACATCAAACTTAAAATAATACATAATTTACAGAAAAGATAAATATTTCGTGATGTCGAAAAGGAATTGACTCAGCATATCTCGACTTTTATTCATTTCATTTCATTCTATTCTGACTTGCTCGTTTGCTATCCAGTCAAATAAAATAAAATTACTACAACAATAAAGAAATAACAGAATAAAATCATCGAACTAATTTCAATTTATGTTCTTTTTTTTAAACCAATTCTAGTTATATCCATATTACGTATATCGTTCGACATGATTTTGACATCAATTTAATCTGTCATCCGCCCACTAGTTAAGCATAGTAAGTACCTACTTCGAGCGATGTTTCCCGCCCGTCCCTTCAGAGACCTAATTTTTTACAACAGGGCAACAGCTACTATTTAATAAGTGAAATTTCCAGTCTATTCGTTAATTTCTCTACGCATAAAGCACACAAATTAATTTTATCACTGGAGCGTGGGAACAAAATTGTCTCCAGCAACTTGTATATACCGTTATATACAATACATTATGTTGTATATAAACCTGTACTCAAATATCGTTCACTTATAAGTTCCTAGTTGATAGCTTTTACAAGCGGCTTTTGCTAGCGTGAGCTGTAAATAAATAAATAAATATCGCCGGATAATTCACACCAATTGACCTAGTCCCAAAGCCCAGAATATATAATAGTACTAACGTACAGAATGGCCACGCTCCGCCCCGCACCGGTTCGAGTAACCCACCCCTCAGGCGCAGATTGCAGGAAAACCGCAGGAAAGCAGTCGGGTGCGCGACGCGATGTATGTCGGCCGCACGGCACTAAGTTCGGGAGCAATCATTTTGCGAAATGATAATGGTGCCCTTGTTACGTACGCTACGTGCCTGCGGATCTCTAAATCTAGTGACATCGCAATCGAGCTGCGTTAGCTGACGAAGCGAACAAGCCAGCGCCGCGTGAGCACGAAGCACGAGGCGCTGACCAAGCACCGCGCGCCAGCGGCGGACGCAGCCTCCAACAGTTAGTCAATTGCTAACATCGCATTGGCTCAGGCTCTTAGGTTAAGTTAGGATTAGGAACTTATAAATGTAATTTTTATATTTTAATTAAATTAATTCCATCTAATTGGGTTTTTGGACTCTTCGCCTGCAACATCCATATTTCCCTAACTACTTCCTTTTATAAAAATAAACTAGCTTTTTCCCGCGTAATATTCGGTTATTGCGCACTATTCCCTCGGGAACTGTGCATTTCTCCGGGATAAAAATTAGCCTATGTCATTTTCGGGACGCTCACGCTCACGAAATAGCCCGAAAAATGTCGAGCTAAACTCGATTTAAGACGTGAGTAATCCGTTACAATATCATTTTAATATGAATATGAAATAATAATTGAAATAAAAATTGGAATTGTAAATAATATTTACGTCGTGCGTATTTCAACGGCTGATTTTCTTGTATTCTCAGAATTTTCAAAATAATTTTCTCGTTCGAAATAAACGTAAATAATATTAACAAAAAGCCCCAACAAGTCGCCAGAACAATGAAAAGGACAAAATAATAGTTAAGTCCCTAAGAATAAGGAATATAGTGTTTATAAATAAGTAGAAGCCGTGGTGGCCGAGTGGTTTGACCTATCGCCTCTCAAGCAGAGGATCGTGGGTTCAAACCCCGGCCCGTAGCTCTGTCTTTCCAAATTCACGTGCGAAATTGCATTTCAAATTTACCTAGATGAGATAAGACTGCGTCCCCCCACAGAAGTAATTTAGTGTATGTATGTAAATACTTTATTGTACAGTCAGCTGCAGAGAAAAGGTACCCCACTGTAACGGCGGTATCCATATTACCGCCATTACAGGGGGGTACCCTTTCTCTGCAGCTGACTGTACATAAAACACAAATTAATACAAAAACAAAACAACAAACCAAAAGAGTACAAAGGCGAACTTATCCCTAAAAGGGATCTTATAAAGCTAACCTAAACCGTGAACTGTGAAGTTTCCAATCCGCACTGAGCTCGCGTGGGAACTGTGGCCCAAGCCCTCTCATTCCGAGAGGAGGCCAATGCCCAGCTGTGGGACGTGTATAGGATAAGATGATGACGACGATGATGACAATGAAATGAGTAAATTAAGTCGTGTAATATCAATTATTTTCAAATAAGTAGCATCACTTTCCTGCAGCGTTCGTATAGTTATTCCGTCGCCATCAAATCACCCTAATGTAATTTGGCAACCTCTTAATTCATTAGCAATCCATTCAATATGTCTGAGACGACTTGTAAGGAGCGACATGTACTTAAACAATTTATATGTTATTAGGGAATGGCGTAGGGAATAGTTTGTGCGACAAGATACGCATTAGGGGAAAGCAGAGAGAATATCATCATCATATCAGCCGTAGGACGTCCATTGAAAGTCAAAGTCAAAGTCAAAATCATCATCATCATCATGTCAGCCGAAAGACGTCCACTGCTGGACATAGGCCTCCCTCAAGGCTCTCCACTCAGACCGGTCTTATGCTTTTCGCATCCACCGCGATCCCGCGATCTTAGCCAGGTCGTCGCTCCATCTTGTTGGAGGCCTACCGACAGCTCGTCTCCCGGTCCGCGGACGCCTTTCGAGAACCTTTTGACCCCATCGGCCATCGCAGTCCTGCGAGCAATGTGCCCCGCCCACTGCCACTTCAGCTAAAGTCAAAGTATCTTTATCCAATTTAGGCTACAACAAGCGCTTATGAATGTCAAAAGAAATCTACCACCGGTTCGGAAAAACCTCTGTTGAGAAGAATCCGGTAAGAAACTCAACGAGGTATATTTTTATTTTTTAGGCAAATTTACAATATTATTAAACGATGTCTATACAGTCTATACATCACAAGTATTTAACACAACTTTATTTTTAACACAGGAGGTTCGCTATTTGAAGGGATCGCTAATGCGGATCGGAATTATTTCCAAATATCCCTGTCCATGATTAATCATTAACCTTACAATACGCCTTAGATATTAACCCCCTTATTCATAAAACTTAACAAGCGTATGTTAACTAACAAATGCTTTGTCCTTTTCTAACAAATGCAAATGTCGAAGTGACAGGTAAGGACAAACGAATTTTAGCGGCATTTTAACTAAAATAGGTTTGATTGTCGTTTATGAATAAAGGGGTAAGTAATTCGCTCATTGAATGCAAAAGGGCCACAAATCAAAAAAATCAGAAAATTGTTTTATTGCAAAATCGTGGTCTAATTGACCATAACTTTATACTAAATTGAAGACACCCGTAATTTTTGCGTTATTTATTGTCGAATCGTTCAACCGCCTTTTTTGCATTTGGCGGTTTTGCAAGGTAACTACAGTGCAAAACCGCCATTTTGTCAGTTGCGACCCAGAACTCGGAGCGAACGCACATCAGTTTCGTATAAAACGGCCACATTCCAAAAAAATACCGCATAACGAGTTCACTGTTCTGTGTAAAAGTGCCATATTTCGGAATGCGTCCATTTTGCATTCCAAAATCAAGTGAGTATAGTCATAATTTGTAATACAACAGAGCCATTTTTAAAAACACGTCCATTTTGCATTGAAATATTATATAAACCAGTGCCATATTTAGAAATGTGTCCGTTTTGTAAAGAACTATATACTATGTTATCTAAAATTTATTTCAATCTAAAACGCAGTTTTAGTTATTGCGTTCGTTTTGTAGGAAAATTATTGTTACGAATGTTCAAATATTTAAAAACAAAATAGACGTGTTTGACATATCACGCTTTTACGGTGAAGGAAAATATAAAGAGGAAACCCTTATATTAAAAGATGAGGCCACCTAGAGGCGATGGGTTCACCACCTACCATATTAAATCACTTGGGTGTACGCGTATGTGTATTTCTGCTTGCGTGTGTGTTCTTGTGTAATGACATGTGGAGAGGATTTCTTTAAAAGGGTTCTTTTGTATATATCCAACTTAAATATACACTCTTTTTTTAGCTATGGCATCGATTGAACAGTTTAATTTTAAAGTCAAAAAGTGTTGAGCATAATAATAGATAACCCACTGCTGGGCAAAGGTTTCCCGTTTTTCTTTTCGCCCCTCTTTGCTTCTACCGCATATCATGCATTTAAATTCAAAAATAACGACTTAGTTTTGTCCATACCAACATGACATGCATGTCCATTCTTCAAAAGGAATGAACAGTTTTTAAGCCAAGTTTAGCGGTCTGGCTAAGCAGCGAGGGAGTGAATGAGTAGTAAGTGAGTGGATGAGCAGTGTTAGTGTAGTCAGAAGATAAAACTTCATGGAACCCTGTCAGCACACACCAAGTAAAACGCACGATGACTGGGCAGCCGTGGGTCATAAGCAATATTAGCACTATAATATTGTACGAGCCTGCAACCATGTATTAATTCATAAAGAACGAACTTAGTACGCAATTATTGTACGCTACCTCATAATCACTGTAGGCACAGTATAGGCAAGAAACAGATGCGTATCTTCTTCAAATAATAGGCGTAAGATGGGCTTAAAAATAAATTGAAATTTTAAGAAGTGGCTCTATTGGTGTGAGATTTAATCTAAATTTAAAACGCTGCCCAATCAAATCCGTTTTAAAGTATCCAAAAACCCGACATCAGGTTAAATTTTAGAAATTATGCCCGTGAAAATATTAAAAAGTAAATATTTATTAAAGTTTCTTAATAGTTTTTGAGGTTTTTGTTAGCTATTTTAAGTGTTTTTTAAAACTATTTAAATGTGATTAATGTTTGGCAAAATAATACCCATGTAGTATTCGATGGGACTGAATATTGATCTCATGTTTCACCCGAATTTAATAGTTTATAAGAATGTGAAGTTTTGATTTATTTTTGTTAATTTTTTAATTTTGGTATTTGTTTGCTATTTGTATGTATGATCACAGTTCCTCTAAGTTTAGCCTACACTTTTTTATTACTTTAAACAAAGAAAACAGTAAATAAAGCGTGTTTTCTATTAAAATCAGTTTTATTTTTGACATAATTTTTATAACATTTCTTAAAATTTTGAATGCAAAAGGGACGTTTATGTTGTTTTCTCTGCGTGGGTAACAGCTATTACAACTGTTTTTTTTTTATAAAATAGAGTAAAAAATTACGAACACGATGATATATTAACATAATAATAATAAGCAAAAAAAACTTTAAATATTAAAAAAAAACCGGTTTTAAATTTTGTTTTGGCTTTCCTGTAAAAAATGGTGTTTCTCGTTTGTGGCCCTTTTGCATTCAGTAAGCGAATTGTTGGAGTTGGACCTCCAGTTGCCTCGTTTGGAAGTGGTTGGGTTAATCGTTGGATGGCGGCGGCGGATCGGCAAGCGCAGCGTAGGACGTCCGCCAACAAGATGGACGGATGACCTGGTTATAATACTGGTTTTTCGAGTCTTCCAATTCCACTCCTAACATTCTCAAAATGCAAAATGTTATAAGATTCAAAATAGTAAGTAGTATGTGTGAAAGTTTATGTAACATCACACAAATGACACAACCCCATCACCTATTTCACACCATATTTGCAGAATAAACGTTTTTTTTTGGTACATAAAATAATAATTCATGTGTGGAATTACATTTGAAATTTACTATGAGCTTTACGGTGAAGGAAAACATCGTGAGGAAACCTGCACAAACCTGCGAAGCAATTCAATGGTGTGTGTGAAGTTCCCAATTCGCACTGGGCCCGCGTGGGAACTATGGCCCAAGCCCTCTCATTCTGAGAGGAGGTCTGTGCCCAGCAGTGGGACGTATATAGGCTGTGGTAATAACGATAAACTAAAGTGTTATAGAAACATACATAGGTAGGTACATAATAACCCGGGTAAAAGCAAGTAAGTATTCCGTATATAGGTAAGTAAATATCCCAATTTCTTAACCTAATTGGATGGCACAACTAATGTGCTCTAACTACCTAAGGTAAATACCGTTTATGGGATTATTTACTCTCATATCAAACAATTATACTACCTCTATTTACTTTATTTATTAGTACTTAATTTGGCATAACCACAGAATTATTTCGTTGTCCTCATATTAGACGAAAAGTAAAGTACAGAATTCAATGATTATTATATTTTCTATGCCTGTGGTTTTTTAGATTTTTATAAAAATGCTTTAATAGTCTCTAATTCTCGTGCAAAGTTGACATCTCTTTTGTCGACTTTTGAGCTCATGTAATTTTGATATTACATAATATTTATAATGAAAATCTGAAAAACCACAGTCATAGATAATTACGTTTAGTCCATACTTACAAAATTTCATCTACTTCTGTCGCCTAGTTTTCAAATGAGACCGGGACTACGTTTGTATGGAGAATGGAACGAAGAGACTTCTCTTATCATCAATTGCTAGGCCAAACAGTTAATGCGTTCAAATCAATCAATCAATCAATAATTTATTGTCAGAAAGTGAGTGATTACATAAATGGTAACAATTACATTTAAGTTCGTCACAATCAGCCAGTGTATGGCACAGAATATTCGGAAGATACGCTAAATACGCTCATTATATGTCATCGAATCCATGAAACTGAAGAAAATAAAAAAAATAATAATAATAATCAAGATTTAGAATACTTAATAATAAAATTAGCAATTAATAATCAAAAATGTCAATGTCATGTACTGAACGTTACCATGCGAATGCAATGTCAATAGTAATTAAATAAAAAATAACAAAATTATATATGGAGATGTCAAAACAACAATAATAATAGTAACAATGAATGAATGAATAAACAGACTAAAGAAAGTACAAAATTATCAGTAAACAATTCGTGATGTATTAGTAGTAGGGTAAAAATGCTCATTGACAGTATAATGCATTTTTTCTAAGCACCAATTAAACAATTTATTCTTAAATTCTGGCATGTTCAAAGTTTTGAGGTCATTTGGCAAGTAGTTGAATATTTTAACCGACATATACAATATACTCTTCTTAAAATGAGCAGAAGTATGGCTTTGGTAAAAGAAAGCCGCGAGTCAACGCTAGTCTCTAATAATTTCCATCGGCATTTTGTGAAACTCGCGTCTGTTTAATATGACTGATAAACGAGCGCCTCAAACGCGACGAATAAAAGAATCCAGTAAATAATAACCTTAATTGGATCCCGCCTTGGTAAGTATCAAACGTTTTATTGCAAATAATGAAATTTTAACGTGAAGAAATACTTAAAAGAGATTGTCATCTCCATCTGGTTTTAGGATCTAATGAAGTCCGAGGAAAGAAAACTTGACAACTAAATATTTCGGTATTCAAAGTCAAAGTCAAAGTCAAAATCTCTTTATTCAATTTAGGCTATGACAAGCACTTATGAACGTCATAAAATCTACCACCGGTTCGGAAAAACCTCTGTTGAGAAGAATCCGGCAAGAAACTCAACGAGGTATGCTTTTTTAAAACAGATTCACAATATTTTTAAATGATATCTATATACTATACTATATTCCGGATACTCATCCGTTTAGTTTTTATTACGATTGACCATTTGCAATTTCAATGCAGAAGTTCCTGAATTTAGCCTCAAAAATAACGATTTAAAAATTTATCGCATAATATCCTCTATAAATTGGTTTTAAGTAGAAGTGTGACAGCAGTGGGCGCATTTATCAGAGCTAGTGATAAATAATATGCGGCTGCTGCACTCTGTACCAGCTAGACAAATCGTGTATAACATTCCAGAACAACCTAACTCTCCAGCACCATATTCAAATTCAAGTTGTAGCGTGGTTTAATAAGGTTGCAATTGGAGGATGTGGTGTGAGAAACACCATGTTGGTGGGATCGCTGAGACGGCGGTCAGTCCGAATGTAGACCTAAGGATTAGTTTGAGTAATTTAGAGTCTGTGTGCAAAGTTGCAAATGTACACAAGGCGTGTTGTTTGTAGAGCGTAATGCCTTCGGTGATGCCGCTTGGTTACGTTTCCATCAAAGATGTGCGAGGGTGCGTTGCCAAGAATATGTTTGTCACAGGGGCGAATCTACTTAAAGGCTTTTTGGCCTGTAGCCCAGGGCCCCGTGGACACAGAGGGCCCCTAACCTGAACTGAAAACAATAGACAATATTGACAGTAATAAAAATTATCTAGATTTAAAAAAAATCCGATCATGAGGTTTGAGTAATTAGGTAGGGCCCCCTAAGCAGTATTAGCCCAGGGCCGCACAAATTCAAGATCCGCCCCTGCTTTGTCATGAATGAATAGAAATGCTTCATTTACCTAATAGTGGAAAGGAAATAAGAACCATCACTAGAAAACCTGATTTTAAGTAAAAAACTGCATTCCAATCGGTCCACTCGTTTAAGAGCTACGGTGTAACAGACAGACACACATGCGGACCAACTTATAACACCCCTCTTTTTGCGTCGGGGGTTAAAAAGAGCCCGCTACACCTCGCTTCGCATCCTCGCGCTTAGCTACCTCGCAAATCTCCTGTGGAAAAGACATAAAGTTCTACATCCTCGCACCGCTTAGCTACCACGCACCATCGATATATACTTACTAGATATCGCGATCCGAACACTCATTGTGTTCCACTGCTTTGCACCTTGCACTGTGCAAAGGACTTTAGTATGACTTTGACATTCATGAGCGGCGGACGGACTAGTTTTTGATTGAGACTCCGAATGTAAGCGTGAACCTGCACGTAAGTAACAATTCAGTACTCAAGTAAGTAAAATTACATCTTGTTCAAGTGATTACGCAACTAATAATATTGTAATACCACAATAAAAACATTTTTTAAAATAAGACGTCACGCCATCTTACAATCATAGACTAAAAACGTGCAGACGTTCTGTTCCCATTCAGAATTGGTTGTAGGTAAAAAATTGTGACTGAACATAAATGACAATTCGTTTAATTGCTTTATTTATACCCAGTTTGATATTTTGAATATTTATTTTATGTTCTTTCTTTTTGGTCTAATTAATATCAAAACATTTTTTTCGAAAATATCAATTTTTCATCTGAGCATTATAATTACGTTTTGTAGGTAAAATAGCTGTGTCACTTCTGCGGTGTATAATCTATATAGCGATGACGTCTTGTGACAGTCCGGTATTTGAACATATTGTTGACATGAACGTTCGTGTCTATAGAATATAAGTCAATGCCACGCACAATTTCTAGTGGAAACACAGGCTTAAGTTTTAACCTAGCAACAACAAAGTCATCTAGAAACAGCTGCAAAATTATGAAAGCGTAGGTAAACGGACGGAAGCCGTGGTGGCCGATTAGTTTGACCTCTGGCCTCTCAAGCAGAGGGTCGTGGGTTCAAACCCCGGCTCGCCCCTTTGAGTTTTCCGAAATTCATGTGCGAAATCACATTTGAAATTTACCACGAGCTTTACGGTGAAGGAAAACATCGTAAGGAAACCTACACAACCTGCGAAGCGATTCAATGGTGTGTGAGAAGTTCTAAATCCGCACTGGGTCCGCGTGGGAACTATGGTCCAAGCCCTATCATTATGAGAGGAGGCCTGTGCCCAGCTGTGGGACGTATATAGGCTGGGATGATGATGATGAAGGCTTGATTCTCTTATAAGTCACTACACTCTTGACAAAATGACCGTGGTCATCAGTTGAGGACCATTAGTGAACTGTCATGATAATTCACTTATTTCGTTTAAACTGTGTTTGCTTTTATTAAACTTACAATGTTCGTTTGTAGGTTTATTAAAATCCTGTTGGTTTAAATTTAATTAGGTGCTTCTAGTAATCCGATGTATTCGAAATTTTATATACAAGTTTTTTGAATGACAATGCAAGTAGAGCCAACAAAAAGTACAATCAGAAAAAGCTTGCACTAAAAATGTGTTAAGGTGCCGCTGGGAGGACAGTGTCCAAGCGGATCTGCGACGTCTTGAAGTCGACGACTGGGAAGAGGCTGCGCACGATCGGGGCAGATGGCATGCTCTCGTTTCGGAGGCCAAGACCCTCTTTGGGTCGCTGAGCCAATTTAGTTAGTTAGTTAAAAATGTTTTGGTGTCTAACATAATTATTGTTAACGTGTTGAACGGCTGTGTTACTCTGATGATTAAATCTGTTTCGAGTTCGAAACATATCAGCGTAGTAAGGAGATAGTCTAGTGATGGCCGGGTTTGTATGCGTGTGTGTCACACCACCAATCAACTGACGTATGTACTATTTATGAGCTGTCAAAACACAACTCCCCCTATGGGAACTCTATAGTTTCAATGGCAATAGCGACTTATGCCGTCATCAGTCGCTAGTTGTTCGCCAACTCAATCAACTAACTATTTATTTGTTTTAAAGCAACAAAAAATCTAATTTTCCAGTAAATCGAAAATTAATCTCGTTTTCAGGGCTAAAATAAAGCGTTTTTTTACTGGAGTTATGCCTTCGAATTATTTTTTAATGGCATCAACATCTCTATTGTATAGAACGTAGCTATCGTAAAGCCAAGTTTAGACTTGCAATAAAAATCGTGCAAGTGGCATTACATTACAAGGCCGTAAAGCCAACGAGTTTGTAATGCTCAATCGAGTGCCGCAATGTAATGCAACTTGCACGATTTTCCTTGCGAGTCTCAACTCGGTTTAAGGTCGCGGGTGAGGATAATTGTGTAGTTCATTAAATATTTTTTACCAAGAACTTGTTGCCAGTCTTCATGCCCCGCACAAACCGAGCTGTATATCTGCTAATTTTAACTATTTACACGTACACGTCTGTATTAAGAGCTTCTCCCACATTTGTGTGGTGGTGAATACGTAAACAGTACTAGCATAGTAAAAGAGAACAAAGTAGGTTCACTATAAACAGTATATCGCGCGGCTTAAATGTGTGCGTGCCGTGGCGTCGGTACGCACGCATCCGCCGCTCGCACACACTGATAATTTAAGAAGGATTAAGTTTTCTTTAGTTAAGGCTGCGCTGCCGTCGCTTCGCGAGATGATCGCCTTTTACGTTCGCGTACTCGTACTTACGTATTTTTTGTATTAGGTATAGTTGTAAATTAATAGTAGGTATAGTTTCATGCAAGGACACATAAAAAATAATAGATACCTACCTACCTATAAACAATATAGTTATAGTATTATGTGCAGGAAACATGAGTAGTATGTAGTATGTACACAGTCGCCATAACCACTTCGGCGAATTTAAAAATAATATTTTATAATTTAGTATAATAATAATAATAATAGAGCGGCAAAGAATCTGGTTTTTCTAGACACAGATGTTAGACAATTTTAAGTTAACTTTCATAATAAAATTATTTGCCGGTTTAATTATTCCTAATCTAAATATTAATAATAATAAATAATAAATTAATTTATTTCGGGTAATTTAGGCCCATACAATGAATACCTTATAGACTAACATAGACAGCGACAACCCTAAGCGTCTGCGCCGGAGTAGGCTAGGCAGTTAAGTCTCCTAAAGTGTACTTACTTGTTCTTTTTTACTATGGTAATAGGTACCTAAGCGCGGAGGCGCCATAATTATTGTTTACCGAGAAAACGGTATTTAAACGTTTCTCATAAGTGAAATGCAAATTATCATGCGTCGTGTTAACGTGTGATGTACATTACAATGCTTCCAGTTACGGTTTATAGTTAAGTTTTCCTGTTACGGCTTAGAGAGTTTTCACATTATCCGATCCGATATCGGTATCGATCGGATACGATATCGGGGCAAGCAAGAAAAAATCATGTCAGCCGAAAGACGTCCACTGCTGGTCATAGGCCTCCCCCAAGGGTCTCCACTCAGACCGGTCTTGTGCTTTCCGCATCTAACGCGATCCGAGCGATTTTACCAGGTGGTAGGACCTTGTGCAAGGTCCGCCCGGATTGCTACCACCATCTTGCTCGCTAATCCTGCCGTGAAGCAGCAGTGCTTGCACTGTTGTTTCCCGTGGAGAGTAAGACAGCCGGTGAAATTACTAGCACTTGAGGTATTCCATCTCGGGCCTCGAGGTTGGCCTTGGTGTTGCACTTGCTCGTTTGCCTTCCAGTCAAATAAAAAAAAAAAACAATCGTAATCAAGTCGTTGCTCCATTTTGTTGGAAGCCTACCGACAGCTCGTCTCCCGGTTCGCGGACGCCATTCAAGAACCTTTTGACCCCATCGGCCATTAGTCCTGCCCACTACCACTTCAGTTTCGCAATTCTTCGGGCAATCGGGGCAAGTAAAATGTATGAAATATGTACTTGTCTTTCACATTGTCCAAAGAACAAGAGGGCTTGGGCCATAGTTCCCATGCGGGCCCAGTTCGGATTGGGAACTTCACACGCACCACCGAATTACTTCGCAGGTTTGTGCAGGTTTTCCTTCACCGCAAAGCTCGTGGTAAATTGAAATGTAATTCCGCGTATGAATTTCGAAAAACTCGGAGGTGCGAGCCGGGGTTTGAACCCACGATCCTCTTATGGCTTATGTGTGCTATGCGTGTATCTAAATTGTCTCTGTGTGCGCAGGGCCCGATGCGTGGCGGCCATTTTGAGTCAGCCGTATCGGAACGATTTTATTGGAAATGTGTCTAAAAGCATTTCGGCCTATTGTCTTGTTTACTTAAAACTAAATCTACTGTATTTTTTTATTTTATTTACACATAAGTTTAGTATGTATCATTCTGTGAGTCACAGACAGTTCTGACAGAATATCAGCGCTGCAGGCGTCTAACGCAGCATTATGCTGTCAGCGGCCGTTTCACTTTTGCGGGGACACACAAAATCATGTATTTGTATATTCTAATCAATCCTTACAAAACTTCATCTACTTCTGTTGCCTAGTTTTCAAATGAGACCGGGACTAAGTTTGTATGGAGAATGGAACGAAGAGACTTCTTGAATACGAGAGGGTGTTCATGTTAACCACACAATTTTAATACTATAACTCATTCTCTTAAAGGTTATAAGTGTGCAAAGTAACGTAAAGATACAAACTAATTAAAGATCACGAAAAGTTAATTAGTGCTTCTCCAATATTTACCTAAAGAGCTGAAATTTGAAACGAAAGAAGAGATTACTCCCTACTTTAATCCCTACTAATATTATAAATGCGAAAGTAACTCTATCTGTCTGTCTGTCTGTTACGATTTCACGTCGAAACCACTGAACCGATTTCGATGAAATTTGGTGGATAGGTAGTTTGTGTTGGGAGCTAGGTCTTTAATTCTCCCTAATAATAAAAATCACTGATTCTAGATTAACTAAAAATTTATTTCTTTGAGAACACATGTACACGTTTCGATGGATGAACGGAGAGAGAGAGTTAGTTGAGTGAATGACATTAATTACAACGTGGATGCGGAAGTGAATGAATGCAAAAACAAGTTTTTTAATATTTGCTTGGTGTTGCCAACATGCTGGGGGGGCACAAGGAAATTATATGCCAACTTAGGGGCTTTTATATTTAAAAACCAGCATCTTGACTTACATTTGTCATTATTTTTACAACTTTTATATAAGCAAAAGTAGCTGTAGGTAAAACTTTAAAACGAAGCCTTTTTTATATAGAAAGTTAAGTTTACATACTGTCTGTATGTTGAAAAATAAATCAACAAAAAATTAAAATTTCTTCTTGAAACAAAACCTTATACTTAAAGTTTTTTAAATTTACATACTATCTATGTATGTTAAACTAAACTAACATAAATTAGTCATTCACTTTAATTGACTATAAACTAAGTGTCTTAAATTTTATTTATAAAAATGAGGAACCTAGTATTATTTTTGAACCTTTGTGGTTCCTAAAACTAAGTAGCCTAGATACAATTAAGACAGTTATATCTAATTGCCTAGTACAAGTTATAATAATACCTATACCAATTGAGGCTATCATACAACTTATTATTTTGTATAACATGCACTCTTATCAAGTAAAAATTAAAGTTCAACTGGTAGAATACAAATACCAGACAATGAGCGCTTGTATATTTGTCTGTTAGGCGCTACAAGCTCTACAACACGCACCTTGTCATCGGTGCCTGGGAACACCTTGATTATCCTAGCCAGGGGCCATGACATTGGGGGTAAGTTAGGTTCTCTGAGAAGCACTAACATTCCTTCTTTTACATTTGGAAGGTTATCGCGCCACTTGGGGCGGCATTGTAAAATATTTAAATATTGATTATGCCAGACTTTCCAGAAGTGCTGTTTCACAGCATTACAAATTTGCCAAAATTTTAAGCGATTGGTAGGTATGTCACAACTATTTTCTTCAGGTAAACAGGTCAGAGCCGTGCCTATCAAGAAGTGGCCTGGGGTGATGTAACTAAAATCGTTTGTATCTGAAGCTGTGATTGGCATGAGCGGTCTCGAATTTAGTACGGCTTCGATCTGAGTCAATATAGTATTTAATTGCTCATAAGTTAATACATAATTTTGTATAATTCGCTTTAAATGAAATTTGGAACTTTTCACACAAGCCTCAGCCAGGCCCGCAAATACCGGCGAATAACTTGGCACGAAATGAAAATTGATGCCTTGATTAGACATAGAATGCTGCACCTGTGTTTGGTGGGTTTGAGATGAGTGTAATAAGTACAATTTATCGAGTTCGTTTTTTGCCCCCTTAAAGCAGCCTGCGTTGTCGCAAAATATATCACTAGGTAAACCTCTTCTAGCTATAAACCGCTTTAAGCAGGCTATAAAGGCTTCTGTAGTTAAATCCGAGGCTAGTTCTAGATGTGTTGCCTTTGTGACAAAGCATACAATTACACATATGTAACCTTTGGTTTCAACTGAGCGTCTAACGCGGGAATTTTTGACCGGTATGGGACCGGCGTAGTCTATGCCTACTTTCTGAAATGGTCGACAGGCAGTGACTCTTTGAGGTGGCAAAGAACCCATGAGCTGTTTAGCAGTCTCAGCCTTTAGTCTGAAACAAACTAAGCATTTGTCAACAATCTTTTTAACTCGTCTTATACCATCTATAATCCAAAACTTATTATTTAAACTGGATAGCAGCAGCTTTGGATGAGCGTGTAATAAACGTATGTGTTCATGATGTATTATTAAATCTGTAATTCGGGACTCTTTGGGTAAAATAACAGGGTGTTTTTGAGAAAAAGGTATACTTGCGTTTCCTAATCGCCCAGTTACTCTAATCAAACCGGTTTTATCAAGGTACGGATACAATGGTTTTAAAGAGCCTTTTACATTTTCATTTTTAATTAAACATTTTAACTCTTCTTTAAAATATATTTTTTGTTCGCGTTTTACAATGAACATCATTGACTGTTCCAATTCGGAACTTTGCAGAAAACTGCAGTTAATTTTCGCATTTTTTCGGTTAATATTGTTGCAAAACCTTAAGACGTAAGCTAATACCCGTTTCATTTTATTAAGATCCGAGAAATTGTCTAAAAATGTAAAGATGTCATTTTCTTTTTGAGTTACGAGTACTACGTCGTTGGAGATTGCTGAGCTGGGTTTCAATTCAGGTAAGTTATCTGGCAGAACAATGGTATTATCACATTGGTACTCCCTGTTTTGCAAGAAGGCTGGCCCATTCCACCAGGTGGCGCTCGCGGCGAGCTCTTGAGGGTCCATGCCTCGGCTGATGTAGTCAGCTGGATTGTCATGTGTATTTACATACAACCAGCGCCATCTCTCGGACAACTTCTGAATTACTCTTACCCTGTTCGATACATAGGCTTGTAATTTAAATAATTCGGTTTTAATCCATGCCAATACAATCTGCGAATCGGAGTATAAATATACATCGTCGACTTTAATTTTAATTTTTAGTGTGTTGTGATCACTTTTGTGATCAGGTTTGCTAGCAGCAGTGCCGCATTGAGCTCCAATCTGGGTACTGATAATTTATCTTTGCGTGGGTTGATCCTTGATTTCGAACAGAGTAAGAATAATTTCGCATTACCTGTTGATTCGACCACACGGAGGTAGATACAGCACCCGTAGCCGGTGCTACTGGAGGCGTCGGCGAACCCGATCAGCTGGACAGCTTCAGCGTCGTCAGGAACTGGGATATTCCTGCTTAGATAAATTGTTTGCATATTGTCCAAGCTAGAAGCAAAGTGCAACCACTCACTTTTTATTTCCTCAGGGGGACAAGCATCCCAGTCAATCTTCTCGAGCCACAGTTTCTGCATAATTACTTTAGCTTTCACTATGACTGGACTGACGAAGCCCATGGGGTCATAAAATTTGGAAATGTGACTGAGGATCTCTCTTTTTGTTATAGGTACGGATTTTATTTGTTTAGGCGAATCTATTTTAAAGCAATCTTTTTTAGTATCTATTGTCAAACCTAGAGCTTTTAAATTGATAGCTTCTTTTTGTAAGTCTATTTGATTGAATTGACATTTATTTGGAGGAATATCAGCAAGTACCTCAGCATTATTTGAAGACCATTTATGCATGGTGAAGCCTCCCAAGTTAAGTAATTGTTGTAATTGCGCTTTAGCGGTAAGCAGAGTGCGTAAGTCAGAGTGAGAGTATAACACATCATCAACGTAGGTGCAATTTTTGAGCAAAAAAGATGCCAGTGGTAAGTCGTTTTCGTGCTGAATTGCCAGCTCATGCAAACACCTTGTAGCTAGATAAGTTGAGCTTTTCAAACCATATGTTACCGTGTCCAAGCAGATGCATTGCAGCTTATCGTTAGGGTTATCACGCCATAAGATGTTTTGCAGAGGAGTTTGCTCTGGGTTGACTAGTATGTTTCTGAACATTTTTTGTATGTCAGTATTAAATGTATGATCGCCAAATCTGTACAGTAATATGATATCGAAAAGATCCCTTTGAACCATAGGTCCATTTAATAATATATCATTAAGGGAAATCTTTTTGTTTGTTTTTAGCGAACCGTCGAACACAACGCGAGTACGTGTGGTTGTACTATTTTCGTTAACGACTGCGTGATGTGGTAAAAAATAAATCGGCTGCTTGTCAAAATTATAAGACTCGAAATTCACAAAGTGGGCGTGGCCCAAATCGACATACTCATGGATGAATTTTTTGTATTCAGTAAGCATGTTTATATTTTTATGCAGTTTTTTTTCTAAATTTAAAAATCGGTACAGTGCCAGATCAAAGGAATTTCCTAATGCCTGATTCACTTCAGTTAGCGGCAGTTTTAAAGGTAAGTCTACTTGGAATTTATTATTGTTTAACTGAACTGTGTCCTGAAATGTTTGTTCGCAGAGTTCAAACTCTGATTTTGTTTCTTTGAACACTTCAGGTACATCCTCTGTTTTCCAAAACGACTTTAGCGTGCTGTTAATATCGGCGTTAGTATCATGGCATACCTGGCAGTGTAGACTAACTTTATCACATGCTGCAGATTGCAGGCTACCTCCAACTATGTACCCGAAGCATGTGTTGACCAGGTGTGTGTTGTGCTGGCTCGATGGCTCAGGCATGGATCGGCTCTGCTGCCCGCTGCGCTGCGCTCTGGAGACCTTGGTGGCAGCCGCAGGTGGTTGATGACTCGGCAGAAGCACCTGGAAAAACACATCAGCTCCCATAAGCATATTGATCTCGGATGGGATATTAAAATCTTCATCTGCTAATTGGACGCCTGGTGGTATTATGATTGATGATAAATCAATTTTTGTTTGCGGCATATGACAAGTTATTTCATCAACTACATGGCAATTGATGTTGATTTTAAATGAAGATGACATTGAGTGTACCTCGAGAGGGATAGAGTACTTAGTACTGTTATTGGAATTCGCTATCCCAATTATATTTGTGTCATTCCTCACAGGTGTCAGCCCTAGAATGTCTACTACCTTACTTGTGACTAGCGAAGCTTGAGAGGCCGAATCCAGGATGGCCTTGACATAGACTTCTGTGTTGTCTTTAGCTATGAGTTTTACTCTTGCTGTGGGAAGTAAGACATTAGTGGAGTTTCCTGTCATTAAAGTGACAGCTTCGGCTCTAATGTTATTGTTTTCTGTGTGCAACAATGAATTGTGAGCCTGCTTGCATTGTGCACACCTAAAATGAAACTTGCATTTGCCTATGTGCATGTTAAGACAAATGATGCACAATTTATTTTTGTTTACAAATTCTACTCTATCCTTTGCAGCTAATAATTTGAAATTATTGCATGAGTAAATTTTATGAGTGTTCAACTTACAGTAGCGGCATCCTGGAGATGATGGAGTTTCCACCGCTGCAGCATGGATGGCTAGCCTAGTAGCCTTCTGCGGAGCCAACTCAGCATTCTCCAACGCAAGGGCTCGCTTTTCCAGGAACAGCAAAAATTCTGCCACAGTCGGGTCTGAAGTGCCACACCGTCCCAACTGGTATGCTCGGGATGTTTCAGCATCTAATTTACGATACAAGATAGCTAAAATGATACAGTCCCAGGATTCCGTGTTGACACTCAGATTTTTTAACGCAGCTAAACACTGTTTTATATTTGACACAAATTGTCTAATATTACTCGGAGTAGGTTTAAACAGAGCATTTAGATCTAATAAAGAGTTTATATGTTCATTGATAATTTTAAAGGAGTGATTGTACCTTTCATCGAGAAGCTTGAGTGCCTCTTCATAGCTGCCTATTGTTAATGGCAAATTTTTTATGATGTCTAATGGCTCTTTTTGCAAGAATGATTTGAGGTAGTACAGCTTTTGAATATTATCTATTGACCGGTCATTATGGATGATAGCACGGAAAAGGTTTATGAATGGGTTGTACTCACTGTACTTACCTGTAAATGATTGTATCTGAATCGTTGGCAATTTGGCCTTGAAGGCAGTGCCGGCCTCCGCCCCCGGAGACGACTTCACCTTGATGGCCTCATTTATGACAGTGAGAATTTGAAAATATTTTGTTTCAACCTCCGCGACATCCTCGCTATCATCTTCGTCGTGGGCCAATATTTGCTTATTGTACGACTCGTATTCAGAAAATAGCTCTACGATTCGAGCTCTTTTAGATTGCAAGATTGACACGCCGCTTACATCAAAATCCTGCGCGTTATTTATGAAATTGTACAATCTTGTTATTGACGCTTTTGCGTAGCCACGTGAGGCACGCAGTTGCTTTAAACTTATGTCTTGCGACATAATACCTACTACTCTGGGCAAAATTACAATTTACAAGCGTTATTGAACTGCTTTTACAATTATTAGAATGCGTACTGTAAAATAAAAAGAACAAGAAATGAACACAGTCACAATTTCTAGCGCGAAGAAACACACACAAAATGGCGTCGTTTCGTTTTGTCAAAAGGAAGTAAAGTCTCTAAAATGACCGAACGAATTGAATGGTTGCGCGATGACAGCGCCGCTGCGACGACTCTTGCGCGATGAGATGTGTGCGTGCGTCGAATGTTGCCGATGTTCCGTTTCACTCAGCAGACAAAACAAATGTTGACGAATCTTGATTCTTGATGTATGAATATTAAGGTTGAAAATAGAATGCAATCTTGATAAAATTGCTAACTAGAAATTTACTTCGCGCCCCAAAGATGGTGATGGCGTCTAGTTAGGATAAAATTGTTAACTAGAAATTTACTTCGCGCCTCGAGGATAATGATGGCGTCTAGTTAGGATAATTATGTATTTCTTACATGAAAATTTCGCCAAGCCGCTGAATACTTCGTTGCGAGTGCTCGAGAGGTTTGCGAGACACGCAGATTTTGCAGGGCTGGTTTTTCTATGAGGAAGGTCGCCAAGCCACCGAATGTGTTGCACGTGCCTGAGATGGTTTGCAGGACACGCAGATTTACAGGGCTGGTATTCTTGCAGGATTCTTGCCAAGCCACTGAGTATGATATTGCACGTGCCTGAAATAATTTGCAGGACACGCAGATTTGCAGGGCCGGTTTCTCTTCTCCTGGTTGCTTATTGTTCGCTGCTCTCCTTTGCCACGAATAAAGCGCCGAACCGATATATTTCGCAGTTAGGGCGTGTCGCGTGGTTTGCTGGAAACGGTGCTTCAGTGTCTTTCTTCTATTCTTGTTTCTTCTCTCGTCGAAGGACCATGTTGGGAGCTAGGTCTTTAATTCTCCCTAATAATAAAAATCACTGATTCTAGATTAACTAAAAATTTATTTCTTTGAGAACACATGTACACGTTTCGATGGATGAACGGAGAGAGAGAGTTAGTTGAGTGAATGACATTAATTACAACGTGGATGCGGAAGTGAATGAATGCAAAAACAAGTTTTTTAATATTTGCTTGGTGTTGCCAACAGTTTGAACCCCAAGAATCAACATAGGATATCTTTTATTCCGGTAGAGGACGCCACCGAGCGATAACCTAGATCCACGCAGACGAAGCCGCGGGCATGGAAGGGACCAGTATCTTTTTTTTTTTTAAATTATAAAGTTTTTGAGGTTAATTGCCGTTGTATTATTTACCATTACAAACCCGTCTGGAGTACAGTTTTGTTCATCAGCACCAATATCTGACACAAAAAAGGGTCCATAAATATCTTATAACTATCTGATACGACTTTATTTTTAGGGCCGGTGCAGTCAGCTATTTCTGTACGCTCCGCTGTGGCAGATTTTAAAGCGGGTGACTGTACCTGGTGACTTTTAACTTAATTTTTAAACGCGTTAAGCCAGCTAATCCATTTAAATCTAATCTTAATGACCCATAAATCTACAATCATGGAGCATGCCTATACGATAGCTGTTGTGCCGAAGGCACAACCTTTTTATAAGAGTTTATGTTTTTATACTTTTTTTACCAATTTTGAATAATTTTATATGTTCCTTTTGACAGTCTAATTAAACACATGCACCAGAGAAGACGTGTTTTTAAATCTAGTAGATTCGTAGACCCTTAAGGCCCAGTTCAGTCCTTAAGGCACCAGCCCACAACATTTGGTCCTTCAGCTAAAGTGAGTGAACCGGTAAATCAATAAGCCTACCTTTTCGGACGAAGAAACAGGGAGTACCTACAAACGAATAATTTCTATTCGGTGAGTAAAAATGGTCGTAGAAACGCGCGCTAGCGCTAAGAAGCTCGCTGCAGCCCCGGAAGGTTCGTCGAGTGCGGAGAGGGAGGATCAACCGTCCGCACCTAGCGGCCCTCTCGCCGTGTCGGCGACCGCACCCCCGGCGACCTCCCGGCCCGCGAGCACGACCACGTCCCGCTCTTCTACGGAGGTACTAGTACAACCGTCCGCACCTAGCGGACCTGTTGCCATGTCGGCGAATACGCCCCGGGCGACCTCGCGGTCGCGGGCCGCAAGTGCGGCCACGTCCCGCTCTTCAGCCACAGTGGTAGCCAGGCGATTGGCCGCGGAGGCGCATCACGCGCGCCGCCTTGCCGATTTAGAAGCGCAACAAGCGCAACAACAGATTCAGCAGGCACGCCGCCAGGCCGACCTAGAGCGTGAGGCTGCGGAGGCCGAGTTGCGCGCAGAGCTCGCTGCTATAGACGCAGATGCAAGCCGACACGGCTCAGTTTTTTCCAGCCGCATATCAATTCAAGATTGGGTCGACAACAGCGTAGATCGTCGCGAAAATGGGGAAAATCTCGGCCGTGATTCTGATTTCAGATTTGCAGACTCTGAAATCGGGCAAGATGAGCTCCATAGTACCATGTTCGTGCCTGAACGAGACCCGCTCGTACAGGCCGCCGGCTCTATGCCGCCCCGCCAATTTCCAGTGAACGCTGCGCCACCCTGCGCAGGAAGCGCCGCGGCCCCCGCCGTGTCTGCCGCCGCGGCCCCCGCCATAGCCCCCGCTGTGTCTACCACCGCGGCTCCCGCCGTAGTTGCCGCCGCGGCCTCCGCAGCGGCCGCCGCCGCGAATGTAACGCAGCCCCCATCAGACGTACCGCAGCTTATAAAATCGTTGGATACTTTAATTTCAAATGTAAATAAAGTTGTACGTCCTGATAAAACTAGCATAAAACTGCCTCAATTTGACGGCAAGTCACATTTAGACTGGTTGACTTTTAAGCGCGTTTACGATTCTACCGCGAGCGCTTATAGCCCGGTCGACAATCTAGCGCGCCAAGGTGGTGCGCTGCAGGGCGCGGCGCGATCGGCCGTGGGCGCGCTGCTGGTGTCGGCACGCGAGCCCGGCGCTATGATGCGCGCGCTGGCCACGCGCTTCGGCCGGCCCGAGCTCGTGGTGATGCGCGAGGTAGCCGCGATGCGCGCGCTCCCAAAAGTCAGCGGAGAAGGTAAAGACTTCGCTATATTTGCCTGCCGCGTTCGTAACTGTTTAGAAGTCGTACGCTTACTCGAGCAAACGGATTATTTGCGCTCGCCTGAACTTTTTCAAGCGCTGATTACAAAAATTACGCCACTATTACGGACGCGGTGGATTCAGTACGCTGCATATCATGATGCCAATGGCGTTAGTAAGCTAGAACTTTTCGCAGATTTTCTAGAGTACGAAGTAGATTTGCAGTCAAAGTACGGCGTTATTTTTGAGCCGTCTGCAGTCCCGACTGTGTCGCAGTCCGCAGATAACAGGCGGCCCAAAGATCAAATTCATGCTGTTGTTGAAGGCCTGCGCGCTAAGTCCGCGCCATCAAGTAAAGGCCAGCCTTCAACGGCAGCATCGAACAACGTTTCTTGCTGCATTTTATGCAGTCAATTGCATAGTTTGGTTGACTGTAATAAATTTAAGCATATGTCAATCGATGACAGATGGCAGTTCGTCAAAAAGAATAGAGTCTGTCATCGTTGTTTAAAGTTAGGTTGGCATAGATTAAATTTTTGCAAAGCGAAAAGTCAATGTAGCATTGACGGCTGCACTTTCCGTCATCACATATTGCTGCACAACCCGAATCTCGAGCGAGCCGCAGCTGCACATGTCGGGGTGGAGGACGGCGACGAGCCGTCATCGCGAAATGTTTCCACAAATAAAAATAAAACCTGAAGATCGAGATGCTCAACGGTTTTTGTGGCGCGACAACCCAACCGAACCGATAAAGATCTACCGGATGTCATCCATGATTTTCGGTGCCGTGTCTAGTCCTTTTACAGCTTTGTATATTAAAAATAAAAATGCCACCGAATTTCAGGACAGCTACCCTGATGCAGCCAAAGCCATCGTTCTCGACCATTACATGGACGACTATATGGGCAGTCTAGATACGACAGAGCAGGCGGCACGCCTAGCTGCTGATATCTACGCTGTCCATAAAAACGCGGGCTTTGAGATGCGCAGTTGGGTTTCAAACGACCCCGAAGCACTGTCGTTGTTGCCGAAGGAGAGTTTGCTAGAGTTACCTGTAGCAAACGCTAGTTTGGGAGTAGACTTAGGTAGTCTAGCAACGCCTGTTCGCACTTTAGGTCTTATTTGGAGGCCCGTCACCGATACCATCGGATTTAATACCGGTGTAACGGAACAGGAGTTGCCCAAAAAACTCACAAAGCGTGAAGTGCTAGCGCACGTCATGCGAATTTACGACCCACTCGGCATCCTTGCGCCAATCGTCGTAAGGGGGCGTATTATGTTCCAAAATTCATGGCGCAAAGGTCTCGACTGGGACGAGAAGCTCTCTCAAAGCGATACTGCCGCGTGGAGCCTCTGGTTTGAGGATTTATTGTCGATCTCCGACTTGCAGATCCCGCGCTGGTACTCGTTGAACGAGCTTCAAATAGAGAAGTGCGAACTTCACATATTTGCGGACTCTAGTGAATCTGCCTATGCCGCAGTTGCGTACTGGCGATTTCTTTACACTAACGGCTCTGTGAAACTCGCACTAATCTGTAGTAAAGTACGCGTAGCGCCTTTGAAACCCATATCTATACCACGTTTAGAGCTCCAAGGCGCTCTGATTGCAGCTCGCCTTGCGACGTCGATCTGTGAAGCACACCGATTAAAAGCATCGCGAAGAGTCTTTTGGTCTGACTCCATGACCGTTCTAGGGTGGCTTCGCAGTGACGCACGTACTTTCAAACCTTTTGTTGCACACAGAGTGGGCGAGATTCTTGAGGCTACTAATGTCAAAGAGTGGCACTGGGTGCCCAGCCACCTAAACGTAGCGGACGACGCGACTCGGTTGAAACGCACGGCGCTAACTGAGGAATGTCGCTGGATCTCAGGCCCTGAATTTCTGCTCTCTTCGGATTGGCCCAGCCAACCGCATGTTGCCCAGACCCTTGGCCAAGACGAACTGAAGCCATCTTTCGTAGTAAATTTCATCAGTGATATCAACATTGCAGCACCAATTTCAGCCAATCCACGACGTTTTAGCTCTTGGTTTAGGTTGGTGCGTGCCACCGCTGTAGCTCATCGGTACTTAACATTACTGCGTAAGCGTAGTCTCCGTCGTAGGGGTTTAGACGTAGCTAATCTAGTACGATGTGAGGGGGGTTTGTGCACCTTTATGTTCCAGCCCATGAACGCCTCCTCGCAGGCACCACCCCTGGTAGAGTCTGACGTGTTGACCGCAGACGACATTCGCCTGGCAGAGGCACACGTTCTCCGACAGTCTCAGCTGGACTCGTTTCCGGACGAAGTAGCGCGCCTACGTCTAAGTCAAACTGACCAACACCTGCCACGTACCAGTCGTCTAGCGAAAAGAGCCCCCGTAATGGGTGATGACGGTTTACTCCGACTGTCCAGTCGCATCGCTGCAGCTTCTGGAGTATCCGAGGATACTAAGCACCCTGTCGTCCTCGACGGTAGACACCCCTCTGTTCGCCTTCTTGTGGAGCACCATCACCGTCGCGCCGCCCACGCCAACACAGAGACAGTTGTTAACGAACTTCGACAGCAATACCACTTACTCAGCCTGCGAGAATCTGTCCGATCCGTTGCCTTTAAATGTCAACTATGTCGCATACGTCGTACTGTCACATTCCGGCCACCAATCGGAAATTTACCTGAAGCCCGGCTGGCCCATCATCGACGTCCGTTCACCTTCGTTGGACTTGATTATTTCGGCCCAATTCAAGTCGCTGTTGGCCGCAGGCGAGAGAAGAGATACGTCGCTCTGTTCACTTGTCTAGTAGTTCGCGCCATACACCTGGAAGTTGTACACAGTCTGTCTGCTGACGCAGCGATTATGGCCCTGCGACGTTTTGTTGCCAGAAGGGGGACACCTACGGAGATATGGTCAGACAATGGGACCGCCTTTGTTGGTGCCAACAGGGAGCTGCGGACACTCTACGCGAGCGCCACTTCTAACTACGCAGCTAATGAGAAGATCAACTGGCGATTCCTGCCACCATCAGCTCCATTCATGGGTGGAGCCTGGGAGCGCCTCGTGCGCAATGTCAGGACTGCTCTTCGAGTTACCCTCACCGAGCGCGCACCGTCAGACGAGGTACTGCGCACCCTGCTGGCTGAGGCTGAGGCGCTGGTGAATGCGCGGCCGCTCACGCACGTGCCTTCCGATTCCACCAGCGAAGAGGCTCTCACCCCTGCCCACTTCCTGCTTAGCGCCTCATCTGGTCGACCGATTCCTGCAACGATGACTGAAGCAGATCTGCTGAGCAGAAGCAGCTGGCGCAGAGCAATGCGGTTGACGGATCACTTTTGGCGACGCTGGGTCCGTGAATATCTACCTACTCTAGTACCGAGATCAAGCAACGGAGAAGCTCCGAACATAGCAGTAGGAGATCTAGTCCTCATTGCCGATGGCAATTTGCCTCGAGGATCATGGCCCAGAGGACGAGTGACGGCGCTGTTCCCAGGCGGAGACGGCATAGTCAGAGTGGTGGACGTGGCGACCACAGCAGGCGTGCTTCGTCGCCCCCTTAAAAAGTTAGTTCGGATTCCGGCTAACTAAAAGGGGGACAAATGTGCCGAAGGCACAACCTTTTTATAAGAGTTTATGTTTTTATACTTTTTTTACCAATTTTGAATAATTTTATATGTTCCTTTTGACAGTCTAATTAAACACATGCACCAGAGAAGACGTGTTTTTAAATCTAGTAGATTCGTAGACCCTTAAGGCCCAGTTCAGTCCTTAAGGCACCAGCCCACAACAGCTGTCATGTTCGACGGGGCCATAAAGTTTATGAGTGTGTTAAGTCCCAGGTTCTGACGCGCCGAAGATAAGGTCTACAGGTTCAGGAGAACCAGAAGGAATTTGAATTGAATACAGGGTGAAATCTAATACGTGATTCAAAATTAGTGTTTCGTGCTCAGTTAATGCTGGGTAATATAATGCATTGACTCTTTTCTTGAAATAAGTCTGAAAAAAATTGTGGTTTCTATACATTATTGAAATAAGAAATCATGAACAACTAGCAAACCCGGCGAACTCCGTTTCGCCACCATATTGGTTTGTAGTACATGCTATGTATCAGAGATGGCGCTGTATGTGAAAAAATATTTTCCCGCTTTTCTTTTTAAATTTTTCCTGAATTTTCTTTGCTATAAACCTCACGGAGCCCGAGACCTTTCCAACGAATGCAAAACCTTTGAAATATTTTCTTGCGTTCTGGAGTTATAGCGTCAGGAAGGAAAACCCGACTTATTTTTATATAGTAGAAGATGTATGGAAACTGCAAATTTCAACGGACTTATTTCAAGAAAAGAGTTAATGCATTATATTACCCAGCATTAACTGAGCACAAAACACTAATTTTGTATCACGTATTAGATTTCAACCTGTAGAAGGTCTGACGTTTGGTCTAAGGTAGCTCTACTGTCTATTCACATAGATACTTCGCACCTTTAAAACTGAAACTGAAATAATTCGATTCTTTTTTCATTTTAAAATTCAACCAGATTGTGTTTTATTTTGTTTATTTTGATGACACGATATCATGCATATTTTCTGATCTACTGTTGATGCTCGTCCTGCTATAAACTAGTCCTTCCTCCTTTATGTATAAAGGTTGCCTGGAAGAGATCGCACTTAACCGACAAGGCGGCCTATTGCTCACCTTGTACTTTTCTCTCTATGTAACTGTTTTCTGTATTGCTTACCATTTCTGGTGTACAATAAAGAGTCATTGTATTGTATTGTATTGTAACACGTTGTAAAGTTATTGTGCAGGTACAGCGGTATAGTTTTTCTTTTCTATAACAGCGGTTTTTACAAGTACGGTCAAGGGTAAAGATATCTACGCGGCCAAAGCTACAAAAATATGTATTCACGACTTAATGCACTTAGCATTGAGGCAGTGTATACATATTTTTGCAACTTTGGCTGTATCGATATCTTTGCCCTTTACTGGTAAGTAGTGTATACGTGACTGAATAGGCCGATTCGGGACAGGATCCCCCGGCCGTCATCGCGATGTTACTTAGATCATCTGTGATGGATGTCAAGGCCTATTATTAGTGTATACGTATTGCTATACATTCAACATAATATCCCCAAAAAAACTCATCGGCAAACCATATGAACACAAGAACAAAAAGAATAAACCCAAAGAAGCCATGTGAACAAGAATTAAAGGAAAAACCAATTTAGACGGATGCGAGCGTGCGGCTTCACGACTTATAACTTTATGAGTTTTCATAAAAGACCCGACTGGAGGCAGGCGAAAAATTCCGTACAATAATATCACGAAAGGAAAGGAAATTATGCGTCTCTTAGAGTTATGACCGAACAGATATAGCACGACAAACTTAACATGGACAGTGGAGAAAAATTGAACTTGCAATCCTTGATACTGAATTCCAACGTTCATTTAGACGGTAGCGATGCCATGAGCTGTTGCAGTAAGTTTGTACGGTGAAACGTTGGCGGAAATAATTTGACAAATGTTATGACATGATAACGAGTCATTACTTGTATGAGGAGTAATCGGTTTATTATGCTTGATGAGTTATAGCGTTTTTTTGTAAACGCAGAAGCGGATTACAGCGAAAGTTGGGGTTACGGTTGATACTACATTCATAAAACGTTTATCTTGAAGACGTTTAGTATGAGTTGACTAGGGGTCACTAGGGGACTCCATGCACCCATGTATACCGAATTTAATTTAAATCAGTTCAGTGGTTTAGACATGATAAAGTAACAAACAAACAGACTTACAACTTTTCGCATTTATAATATTAGTGGGATGGGATGCAATAAACTCAGAGGATTAAAAATAATGCGAATTAATTCCTGGAAGAAAAAATAAAATTTACTTTAGCGGGGTTTGAACCCCGTATCTTCCACTTGATAAGCAATCGCTTAACTCTAAGGACCTTTTACAATAGCCTGAAAGTAAACTTTTAATTCTTTTTATTAAATTAAAGAATATTTTTTTTTAACATCGTAAAACTGATTTACAGGGAACTTTATGTTAATGTACCAAGCACTGTGTCGTAGTTAAAGCAAATGTACAAAAACACCCTGTATAAGGAAATTTTGACATACCCAAAAAGTTTTCAGTTGTTGAAAATATTAGCTTACAACCTAATTTAATTACCCGCGACACAGTTGGGGAAGAATTCGTTTATCGCGGGAATTAAGTAATTTTTCACAATAAAACTCTTCCGTCCTTTCTAGAGTCTCGAATTATATTATGTCCATACCAAATTTAATCTGAATTAATGTGGTAACAGGTTAGGGTAAGTGGCAGTGGGCGGGGCACAATGCTCGCAGGACTGAAGGCCGATGGGGTCAGAAGGTTCTCGAAAAGGGAGACGAGCTGTCGGTAGGTCTCCAACAAGATAGAGCGATGACCTGGCTAAAATCGCGGGATCGCGGTGGATGCGAAAAGCACAAAACCGGTCTGCGTGGAGAGCCTTGGGGGAGGCCTATGTCTAGCAGTGGACGTCTTTCTGCTGAAATGATGATGATGAGTTTAGATCTACTAACGTCTGAGATTACACTTTCGTAACACGGCAATAATAAGCAATAACTACAAAACAGTACACTGGAATAAATTGATTTAGTGAGAGTCACCATGATCTGACTGTTCTGTACTTTTGGAGCAAGCAAAAGTAACGCTAAAACAAAGTTCTTTTTAACCCCTGACGCAAAAAGAGGGGTGTTATACATAAGTTTGACCGCTATGTGTGTCTGTGTGTGGCACTACGGTGCCACATGCTCTTAAACGGGTGAACCGATTTGAATGTTTTTTTTTTATTTAAGAGTACGGTTTTTAGCGATGGTTTTTAGACTTGTTTTATTAAAATTAGTTGATCCGTTTTTGAGATATTGAACTTTGAAGTGACGATGTCGTGATTTTCTAACTTTTAAATTTGTTGATTAGGTTACGTTATGTTTTTCACTTCACTTCTGTGTTCTTAAGACGAATACTAAGAGATAGAGAGACGGACAGATTGACAGACAACTAGAGGCTTTTCCTTTTAGGGTGAAAAATCAACTTCAAAAGGTTTATTGCTTAAGTAAGCGTAAAAGTGGTTTTTGACATGCTTTTTTTTATACAAACTACTATCGCTTTCAATGAAACCTAATTACCAAGAAGAATGCACTGCAAGAAACATGGCTAAGTACGGAACCCTAAAAGCCCAAAGAACCCGCTTTCTTTCGCCTAAAAACGTTAACACAAATCATTTCTATATCAACCGTGACAAGCGCAAAACATTTCTCACAAATTACGCCTAAAAAGGTAACGCTGAAAAGGCAAGAGTTAAATTCCCATCAACAAACTCATATAGCACTGGCAAAGTACACAAAAACGCTCATAATTTTATAATATTTTATGGTAAACATACTGTTTGTGCACACTTGAAAGTAGGCTTTAATGTCGGGTTGTAAAGATGGTAGTTGACAGCTTGCGAGGGTTTGTATAAGGCTGAAGGCCGAACAAAGGCGAGAAGTTGCATTCGCGACAACAATGTGATGTAAGTTAGAGCATTGACAGGGTAGATATGGCTTTGTTGAGGCTGTGGTGATATGGAAATAGTTTAAGGAACTTGGAAGGGCATGGGGAATTTTAGACGGAGATTATCTTTGTATGCTGCTGTCGAAAAGTTGTTGAGTAGAGACTGTGGATCGCCAAGCACGGCGCAGGGTGTCCTGTTGGACGAGATGGACGGATGAACAAGTTAAAGCCGCGGGTTCAAGGATGCAGGCCGCTCCCAACCGAAGCAACTGGAGGTCTATGGGGGAGGCCTATGTCCAACAGTGGATGTCCTATGGCTCATATGATAATGCTAGTGATAATGATTATCTTTGTTAAATATAGCATGAGGTATATAAGCCGTAGTGGCCTAGTGGTTTGACCTATCGCCTCTCAAGCAGAGGGTCGTTGGTTCAAACCCCGGCTCGCACCTCTGAGTAGTATCGAAATGAAAGTGCGGAATTACATTTGAAATTTACCACGAGCTTAAACCATATATAACCAATTAAAAAAAATCTTAAGCAATAAATGCTTCTATAGCCTAGATGAGTTCTTCAACGACAAAAACGAGTGAGTTCTTTGGCCGAGGACTGGTGGATGGTTTTTAGAGTTCATAGGTGGCTGAAACTTAAAATGTCTCAGGAGTGTGTAATTATACCTATATGTTTGTTTTTTTTTTTTCATGCATGTTATATATACATTCTAATTATAATAAGCACCCTCTGTTTACTTGTATTGCCGTGCCCTATCAGGGCGTCACATGTATACCTAGTTTGTAATTTCCCATCCTAAAGCCTGTAATGTGACATGCAATAAACAATTTTGAATTTTTTTGAATTTTGAATTTTAAGCTTTGCGGTGAAGGAAAACATCGTGAGGAAACCTGCACAAACCTGCGAAGCAATTCAATGGTGCGTGTGAAGTTCCCGATCCGCACTGGGCCCGCGTGGGAACTATGGCCCAAGCCCTCTCATTCTGAGAAGAGGCCTGTGCCCAGCAGTGGGACGTATATAGGCTGGGATGATGATGATGATATAATTTGAACGGTTGTATATTCAGACAATTGTACATTAGCTAGATATATGGCTTTCAGGGATGTACAAGATTGGTAGGGATTGGTAGGGTGGTGAAATAGCAAATTTCATTGAAATCGTTGGAGCTTCCGAGATCCCTGATATAAATAAACATGCTTTTGGCCGCGACTTCACCTGCGTGGAATTCGGTTATTGCGCGCTGTTCCGTCGGGAACTGTGCATTTTTACGGGATAAAAAGTAGCCCATGTTACTGTCTGGCCCATAAACTATGCCTATGCCAAAAATCACTTCGATCCGTTGCTCCGTTTCGACGTGAAAGAAGGGCAAACATACAAACACACACACACACACACACACACACACACACACACACACACACACAAACACTTTCGCATTTATAATATTAGTATGAATAGGTATAGATACTTTAATCGGTTAGTTAAAGTGAAAGCTAGTATCATCTCAGCCTATATACGTCCCACTGCTGGGCAAAGGCCTCCTCTCGGAATGAGAGGGTTTGGGCCATAGTTCCCACGCGGGCCCAGTGCGGATTGGGAACTTCACACGCACCATTGAATTGCTTCGCAGGTTTGTGCAGGTTTCCTCACGATGTTTTCCTTCACCGCAAAGCTCGTGGTAAATTGCGCAAATGAATTTCGAAAAACTCAGAGGTGCGAGCCGGGATTTGAATCCACGACCCTCTGCTTGAGAGGCGATAGGTCAAACCACTAGGCCACCACGGCTTTTTGGCATAGTGAAAGAAAGAAAGAAAAGAAAGAAAGAAGACATTTATTCACTAAAACAGAAGACACACCTATACAGCAAAATAATTATTTGACCTATGGCCTATCAAGCAGAGGATCGTGGTTTCAAACCCCAGCTCGCACCTCTGAGTTTTTCGAAATTAATGTGCGGAATTACATTTTTTGAAAACCACGAACTTTGCGGTGTAGTAAAACATCGTGAGAAAACCTGCACAAACCTGCGAAGCAATTCAATGGTGCGTGTGAAGTTCCCAATCCGCACTGGGCCCACGTGGGAACTACGGCCCAAGCCTTCTCGTTCTGAGAGGAGGCCTGTGACCTGAAGTGGGACGTATATAGGCTGTTATGAATATAATATCGAATCTACGATTCGCTTATCGAGGTAGCATTCGTTACGGGAAACAATGGCTCCATCCATGGACAGTTACTGTATTGTGCACTCATTGAATTGCGGAATTTCCACTAAAGCTTGCCGAAATAGGAACGCAGCTAGTTGAAAAGTGTTTTTCCCCACCCAAAAAGAGGGGTGTTATAAGTTTGACCGGCTATGTGTGTGTCTGTGGCACCGTAGCTCTTAAACGGGTAGACCGATTTGAATGCGGCTTTTCATTTGAAAGCAGGTTCTCTAGCGATGGTTCTTAGACAACATGTTTCATCATCTGTTCAGCCGTTTTTGAGATATTGAACTTTGAAGTGACAAAGTCGGGGGTTTCCAACTTTTTGTCGGTTAGGTTTTTTTTTTAGTCGACTGATTGGCAAACGAGCAAGTGGGTCTCCTGATGGTAAGAGATCACCACCGCCGATAAATATCTGCAACACCAGGGGTATTGCAGTTGCGTTGCCAACCTAGAGGCCTTAGATGGAATACTTCAAGTGCCAGTATTGCACGGTATTGTATTGTGCTCTTAGAGAGGCTCAGAGTCACGCAACGAGCTATGGAGAGAGCTACGCTTGGAGTTTCTTTGCGCGATAGAATCCGGAATATGGAAAGTCGTCGAAGAACTAAAGCCACTGACATAGCTGGAAAAAATATGCAAATTGAAGTGGCAATGGGCGGGCCACATCGCTCGAAGAACATATAACCGTTGGGGGAGAAAAGCCCTCGAGTGGCGACCACAAACCGGAAGACGAAGCGTTGACAGGCTTCCCACCAGGTGGACTGACGACATCGTGAGAGTTGCGGGAAACTGGTGGATGCAAGTGGCGAGTTGTCGTTCATTGTGGCGTTCTAAGGGTGAGGCCTTTGTCCAGCAGTGGACGTCTTCCGGCTGATGATGATGATGATGATGTATTGTGCAGTATTGTTTTATTACACAATACCTGTTTTATTTTTCTCTACAGCCTGCTATAGAACTAATAAGATGAGGAATTTTATTGCGCATGGATTTCAGAATCGATGTTTACTATAAGAAACGCTAGAATTACTTAAATATGGTTGTTAACGTTTCATTATAAATTACTGAGGATGTAGGGTTGGTCCTACTCACATCTTCCGAATCAACCCGCATATACTGAGTGACCTTAGCCTCTGGACAAATACGAATACTACTGGCTTAGCAAGATATTTAAAACAAAACTGCAAAGTATCATAACAATCAGTAGAATATTTACCGAAAAATTAACGGTTTTCAATGTATCACTTTGGAGCAGCCTGTGTATTTGGATGATTTTATTTCATAGATTTTTTTCTTGTCTAATTAAACAAATATATAACTATTGTAAGATATTGCTGTATCAGTCTTATCAATGGTTTCATTATTTGTCCAGAGGCTAATGTCACTTTGTAGAATGGAGTATTGAATTATGATATGGATATACACGCAGATTATGAAAAAAAGTCTTTTCAGGTCAAGGAAAATGACAAAAAAAATAAAATTAATGGCGGGCTAGCGACAATAATAACATCGTCATGCATCGGACTCCTTTTTAATTCGATCGCCGATCCCGCCGGCGCTCTCAAAGCGTTTTTTTATAAGCAATGGAAAGTTCATTTTAATCCCATGTCCTTTGTGCGGAGTCAATAAAGTCATAATGAACTCACTGGCGGCGGAAATGAGGGCGTCAAGAGGGCTGTATGGGGGATATAGAAGCGCTGGAAGCGTCGCCGTATAATGCCGAAAATACGAAAGAAAGAGAAATAAAACTTTGCAAGCGTTAACCTTTTCGACGCCAACCACTCTATATACGCACCTACACACACACGCACACACACACGCGCGCACGCACACACACACACACACACACACACACACACACACACACCCACACACACACACACACACACACACACACACACACACACACACACACACAAACATATACATTCTCGTCATATTTGATTTGCCCCTGCAGCCAAGTTGCCGTTTTTCTTTTTTTGTGATTTTAGGTACTGGCTACTAAGAACGAAGAAAAACGAGTTGAAAAAATAATAATGACACAAAAAAAAAAACTAAACGCGGCGGGAGCAACGCAGTATTTAATTTATTATGTGAATGATAAATGGTATTTTTATTTCCTCGCAGTGGTCGTGAAAAGCACAATATTTAGTTTCGGCCATAAGTGCAATAGATAAACTCGTATTATCGAAAGTCTCCTCTTCGGGTCGGCCTTTAAACTAACTCGTCCATCTATTGCTTACTTTCTAGCCTCTACAACAATGTACTATAGAAAAGCTAAAAAAAAAACCATTTTCATTCCAAAGTTCAATACTTATTTCGAAAATGACTGAACCCATTTTGAACCCATGTGGAGATATTATGCCCCACATATACATAGTTTCTTCTACGAAGACGCGTGATTTTGTCAAAATTAGACATTAATGACATTACAAAACCACGGTACACGCGTCACCGTGAATGACTCTACCTGTACATTCACACACATAGCGATCAAACCTATAACACCCCTTTTGCGTTGGAGGTTAAAAAAGTAAAACATATTTTCTACCGCAACTCAAAAACTTCTCCCACTGAACATTATTTCGAATATCATTCAATTCTAATTATTATAAATGTGAAAGTTAATCTCAACAGGCCATGATTTATCTGTTTTTGGATTTTTATGATTGATTGAAGTTTAAATTACAATTGTGAGTGATAAAGAATATTTGGGGAACGTATCAATAGTGATAAATTTTATGAATAATAGATAATATGGGATATTCGTTATTGTTAGTCGTATATAATAATGTTTGTGGTGAAACTATTACTAAGACAAACTTTTAGCTTCGTGTTATCTTCAGATTGACGGTTTAGCTTTCTGACGATCCTGTAAAGTTGTTAATTTCAGGGGCAAACTAATTTCTCTTACATCGAATGACCATTTGTGTTTCGTCCATTATTCAAGCGTTAGTTCCCAAACGGGAGGATTGGCAACTTTGCACAAACCCTTAAAACCACGTACACGATAGATCGATAATCAGACAAAAATTGCCTAAAGAAGGCACTAGACTGAGAAAAAAAACGTAGAGGCTGAAAAAAAATAATTAATAAATAGCCATTAGACTAAAGGTACGTACGTATATCTTATAAGTAGGCTTAGGGTTTCTCAGCGAGCTATGGAGAGAGCTATGCTTGGGGTTTCTCTACGCGATGGAATCAGAAATGAGGGTATACGTAGGAGAACAAGGGTCACCACCATAGCCAAGCGAATTAGCTCGTTGAAGTGGCAATGGGCAGGCCATATAGCACGGAGAACAGGTGGTTGTTGCGCCCGAAAGGTTCTCGAGTGGAGATCGCGGATCGACAAGCGCAGCGTAGGACGTCCACCAACGAGAAGGACCTGGTTAAAGTCGCGGGTACACGGTGGATGCAAGCCGCTTCCAACCGAGGCAACTGGAGGTCTATAGGGGAGGCCTATGTCCAACAGTGGATGTCCTATGGCTGGTATGATGATAATGATGATGAGCGATTAGACTTGGTGTTTCCAGTAACTACCGTCACTTTACCTCCACGCTCCCATGTTATGGTGGCAGGGTGACATTACTGCTCTCATCGAAAATCGGTCAAGCGTCGTGCCATCAATTTGTGGTGATATATTGCCGGCTCGCTTTGTTTGATTTATATTTCTGTTTTTATGATGGTGAAAATATGTCGGCTTTCTTTGTCAGCGTTTGTTGGAATAAGTTTTTGCGGAGTGCAGACGCTGAGTTTTGGTGTCAGCGATTGGGGTGTTGAAATAGCTTTATGCAGTTGTTTCGGCTATATAATTTTTTGTCTCACTTCGCTAGTGACGAGACGTATTTACTGGAAAGGGTTTGAACATGGATAGCAAAGGACGCTTTCCCACCTGGAAGGAGCCCCAATCGTCGGCATCACAAGTCTCGCAACTTGGCGATTTCTAAATACACCAGCTACATTAATACTGGTAAAGATGTCTTATTTTTCTAACCATCCATCCATACTAATATTATAAATGCGAAAGTGTGTTTGTGTTTGTGTTATTGTCCGTCTTTCACGCCGTAACGGAGCGACGGATCGACGTGATTTTTAGCATAGTTTATGAGCCCGAGAGTGACATCTATAGGCTACTTTTTATCCCGAAAAAATGCATAGTTCCCGAGGGAACAGCGCGCGATAACCGAAAACCACGCGGGCGGAGCCGAGGGCAAAAGCTAGTATTATAAATGCGAAAGTGTGTTTGTGTGTTTGTCCGTCTTTCACGCTTTAACGGAGCGACGGATCGACGTGATTTTTAGCATAGAGATAGTTTATGGGCCCGAGAGTCACATAGGCTACTTTTTATCTCAGAAAAATGCACATTTCCCGAGGGAACAACGCGCGAATAACCGAATACCACGCTGGCGGAGCCGCAGGCAAAAGCTAGTGTTATATATAAATGCAAATACGAGTGTGTTTGTTTGTTACGCTTTCATAAAGCATTCAACTGATCGTGATGAAATTGGTACGGAGTTTGGGACCCGGAAAAGAACGTAGAATAATATTTACCTTGGAATATTGTGTAGTTTCCGCCGGTACACCATAAACAGATTTTTCGCACACAAATTTGTGAGCAGCAACTTGTATCTCATACCAAAACAAATATAAAAAAATAATATAATAGAACATTATTGATATCAATTGACCTAGTCAAAATACCACAAACGGGACTTGTATTTTGACTATGCGTGAAAATCACGAATGTTTAAAAACGTTATATTATAAACCAATTGACTTAGTCCCTAAAATGTCCCAAACTAAGTAAAGCTTGTATATGCTATGGATACTAGGCAACGGATAACATACTTTTTTTTTTTTTTTTTTTTAGACAAACGAGCAGACGGTTCACCTGATGTTAAGTGATTACCGTCGCCCATAGACATCCGCAGCACCATCAGGACTGCAGATGCGTTGCCGGCCTTGCAAAAAATGGTACACTCGCTTTTTGAAGGTAGCCATATCGTAATGAGTCGGAAAAACCTCGGCCGCCAAACTATACTTATACGAGTATATCATTGATTTCTGTGCTATACTTTCCCATATACCCAAAATTCAACCGCCCAAATCTTAAAAAGCCTACAGCTATCTCGATATACATTAGCGGGAAGCGGTTTTGCAGGTGGTAGGACCTTGTGCAAGGTCCGCCCGGATTGCTACCACCATCTTGCTCGCTAATCCTGCCGTGAAGCAGCAGTGCTTGCACTATTGTGTTTCGGCGTGGAGAGTAAGACAGCCGGTGAAATTACTAGCACTTGAGGTAGCCCATCTTAGGCCTCTAGGTTGGCAACGCACCTGCAATACCCCTGGTCTTGCAAATGTTTATGGGCGGTGGTGATCTCTTACCATAAGGGGACCCACTTGCTCGTTTGCCATCCAGTCAAATAAAAAAAATAAAAAAAGCGGAGAGGCGGGAGATGTGCATGGGGGGGACGGCTGCGAGCGCTTATGTCACGAGCGATAAAGACAGCAATATCCCAAACGAATACCTAACGCGGGCACGTAGCCGGCAGGGAAACTTCTCTTAAACATCCAAAACCTGAGAACAAACGTATAAACATAGTGTATAAATTATTTTCACGTCTATTTCCTAACAAAAGACACCAATCAAGGTTAGTTCACATCAAAGAAGCGCAATACCTTTCTGAAGGGGCTGCAAACTGAAGCCTGTTCTAACGATATCCGGGCAAGTGTCCTTGTCCTGGATGTGATACGTTAGTGGAACTCTAGAGGGGTCTTGGCTAGTTAGGTATGTTAGATAGAGAAAGGAAATCTGTTGGATGTCTAATTTGGGTGTGGGATAGAGATAGGATACTTAGTGAGTGTCTGAATCAACAACACTTAGTCTAAATTCGGCGGGCTAGAAAGAACCCTGGATAAATACGAAAGTTTGTGTGTGTGCGTGTGTGTGTGCGTTAATCTTTCAAGCTAAAACGGCGGGACGGATCTGGATGAAATTTTGTATGTACAGTCAAATTCATAAACTTATGAGCAAAATTTATCAAAAATATCTGAACACGACTGTATTGTTACAGGCGTAGAAGCGTGTTCTGACATTTTTGAAAAAAATTCTGCTCACAAGTTTATGAAGTTGACTGTACACAAACACAAACAAACACACACACACACACACACACACACCCACACACACACTCGAAATCTCAAACGCTTGGTTCAGAGGTATGATGCCTGTTAAAAAATATTAGTTTGTTCTAGAAGGGACTAAAACAAGTAATAATGACACGAGTTGTTTTGTCACCAGAGCAGAGCGAGGGTGGCTATAAGTTCGAGTTTCATCATTAATGTTTAGTCTCGCGTTAAACATTCTAATTTTCACTTCGAATACGAGGAAAGAAACGACATCTTGTGCTTATAAAATTACAATATTACTTTTTTACAACTTACGCTCGAGTAATGGTCATCTGTTAATTCAAATAGCAACATAATTTATCCGCGGTTTTTCTTTTTTGTTGAAAACTAACGCTTTAAATGCATAATAAAATAAATTTATCCCTAATTATAATTAAATAAATTCATTTTCGTTATCATTAACGAAATTCGTTTTTTTTTGCACAGTTGTCATTTTAAGGTTATTTCCACAGACCCTAAAATTGTCTCCATCAATGAAAATGGCGATAATCCTCTATTCACAAATGCCGTGATTAGGGGTTTCTAGAGAATATTAAAAAAAAATTAAGTCCCTAGAGATTAATAAAGAGCTTTAGTCCCTATATGCAGAGATTAAATGTATTTTTTATGTTATAGTTTAGTTTAGTTTATTTATTCATTCAATACATCATTACATTATAATTTACATAAATGTCAGTTATAAGAATTTGTATTGAAATCGTCAAATAAGATTAGTAATAATTAATAAGATAAAATTCTAAGCATGTCAATATTTGATGGAAATAATTACAATAAGACTGGTTCTCCTGAAGGGATCGTCAGATTGAAAACAATCAAAACACAATAAAATAAAATTAAAAAAGAATAATCGCCAAAATGTCAATGATATGTAAAAAATAATAAATTAGGAATAATTCAGTAACAATTCAAATGTCAGTGTAAAAAACAATAAAAATAAAAAACAAGAAATAATGATAAAAATAAAACAATAAAAATAAAAACAACAAATAATAATAACAATTTTGTTGTACAACTGGCTAATCAAAATATTCAAACTTATTTTTCTTTACTATACATTGTATTCTATCTGATGTACGTTTGTCACTTCAATAAACAAAGTCGAATACAACATTCGTTATCAGCACGAAACTCTATATTTAACTGAGTATTACTTATAAAAACTATATATTCTTTATTAAAAAGTGAATCTACAAGTTTTTCCTGTATGTGCGTGTATA
Organism: Choristoneura rosaceana; assembly: GCA_037349165.1. Lineage (NCBI taxonomy): Eukaryota > Metazoa > Arthropoda > Insecta > Lepidoptera > Tortricidae > Choristoneura > Choristoneura rosaceana. The sequence continues at coordinate 750,696 of JAZBNJ010000044.1, forward strand.
AATTATGAAAATCTGTGAAAATTTTCAATAGTTCACGAAGATATTTTCATACTATTTTTATTGTGACATTAAACAGCTGTGCGTGTAAATATGGCAAGTAATTCGATTTCTGGCATAAAACCACTCATAAATAGAGACGGTTACTCCGTATGGAAATTCAAAATGCGTATGTACCTCATGCATGAAGAGTTATGGGAGACGATCATTGGATATTCTGATGATAGCAAAATTTCTACTGAGATGAAATCACGTAACGATCAGAAGGCGTTATCGAAAATATGTCTCACTTTAGATGGTATGGCAATAACTCATGTAAGGTCATGCAAAACAGCCAAGGAAGCTTGGAATGCTCTTTCATCCAGTTACGAGGACAAAGGTTTAGGGCGACGTATAAGCCTCGAACGGAAATTGTACAGGTACTGCCTTGATGATTTTGATTCCAATATAGAAACGTACATAAATGCTGTCATGTCAACTGTGCAAGATTTAGCCGATATTGGCAAAATTATGGAAGATGCTTCAATAGCTGCAATTCTTCTTGGAGGTTTAAGTCCTCAATATGCACCTTTAGTAATGGCTTTGGAAAATTCCAACATAGACATTACAGTGGATTTAATTAAGACCAAATTATTGAATGAACTGAATAAACCAGCTATAGATAACCCAGATACTGCTCTTCGTACGCGAATTAACCAGAACAAACCTTCTACATCCAAATCGAAGAAACCTATTGTGTGTTACGATTGCATGGAGCCAGGACATAAGCGTCCAGATTGTCCCCATAAAAAGGACAAGAAGAAGAAACCCGTAAATCACAAAAATTCTTCAACACCAAACAACAGTTCCATACAGTCCTCAGCAAAATTCTATTGCAGAAAGAACAAATCGCTCAATTATGGAGAAAGTAAGATCAATGCTTTCTGACAGTTCCCTTTCTCCGGCTTATTGGCAAGATGCTGCAGAGACGGCTGTATATCTCAAAAATAGGTCTCCTCACCGTGCTCTCAATGGGAAGACGGCGTACGAGAAATGGTATGCTAAAATACCAAATCTTTCTCATCTGCGTGTTTTCGGATGCAGAGCATTCATCCATGTCCCTGAGTGTAATCGAAAGAAACTGGACATGAAAGCATCCGAGCATATTTTCGTTGGATATTCAGAAGATCCAAGAAGTTATTATTTCAGAGATATTAGATATCCCAGAAGACTTGTGAAAAGCAGAGATATTACTTTCTTTGAATGTGATTTTCAAGATTTGAAAGTAAAGACAACGTGTAAGTCTGATAATGATTTTACTGAATCAGCAGTTGTACCTTTATTGCTAAGTTCGCAAGTGAACTCGTCTAATAGTTCAGATAGTCGAACACCTGTCACAAGCGCTGTCATCGAAGATGAACAGATTCAACCTGATATTGTACATGTATCAGAAGATGACGTGGAGCAATGGCATAACACTGCTACTCCAAATGTGTCAGTTCAACCTGTTATTGCATCTTCATCACAAGAAACTGAATCTGATACTGATTTTGTAGAACCAAGGTACAATTTGAGACCTAGAAAACCTAATTCTGCTGCCAATTGTGTATGCATGCAAACTTCATCCCCTCAGCTGATGGATGAACCTACAACTTATACACAGGCTGTGAACGCAGAGGATAGTGATAAATGGTATCAAGCTATGCAAGATGAATATCAGTCACTGCTTGAAAAACAAACTTGGGTTCTCGTTGATAGACCAGATAAAAAGGTCATACCTTGCAAATGGATCTACAAGCTAAAGAAAAATGCGCATGGTGACGTAATTAAATATAAAGCTAGACTTGTCGCGAAAGGATTTAACCAAGTTTACGGTATTGACTACTTGGAAACTTTCTCTCCAGTCGTCCGAAACTCTTCTTTACGCATGTTGTTCGCGTTGGCTGCGGAAGAGGGAATGAAAATGCATCATTTAGACGTTGATACGGCATTTTTAAATGGATTTTTAGAGGAAGAAGTGTACATGAGTCAGCCGGAAGGATTTTTAAAACCTGGTCAAGAAGATAAAGTATGTTTATTGAAACGATCGCTTTATGGCCTCAAACAGGCTTCACGAGCATGGTATAAAAAGTTGACCGAAATTTTACAATGTATAGGTTTTAACCAAACTCCTTCGGAAGCATGTATTTATACTAAAAAGTTTGGTAACGAGTTAATAATACTCGCTTTCCATGTCGATGACATTGTCATTTTGTACAAAGAAAATAAAACGCTAAATACTGTCATATCTGACTTGCGGAATTATTTTAGTCTAAAAGTGATTGGCGAACTCAGTTATTACTTAGGTTTAAATATACATTATAAACCTAATGAGATTAAAATATCTCAAGAAAGTTACATTCGTGATTTGTTACAAAAATATCACATGGTGGAATGTAAGAGCGTGCCTACGCCATTGGAAACTAAAAAGTTTTTGCCGAGTGAGAAGAGTAATGTAAGTGATTCTTCATTATCCTATCCATATCAGCAATTGATAGGCTCACTCAATTTTCTGGCGGTTAATACTCGTCCAGACATTGCTTTTGCTACATCATATTTAAGTCAATTCAATACTAAATATGATAAAAGTCATTGGAAGGCGGCAAAACGTGTATTACAATATTTGAAAGGCACTATCGATTTGGGCATTACTTACAGGAAAGGCGGTGGATGTCTAATTGGCTATGCGGATGCAGATTGGGCCAATTGTCCTATGGATCGTCGTTCATACACCGGATTCTATTTCTCTATGGCCGGGGGAGCCATTTCATGGGAAAGTAAGAAGCAAACCACCATTGCGTTGTCGTCCAGCGAAGCGGAGTATATGAGTTTGTCCAGTGCGGGTAGAGAAGCTGAATTTCTCAGGCGATTGATGTGTGAACTTACTGGTATGTCGAATGTTATTACTATTTATAATGATTCACAGTCTGCCCAGAAGTTGGCATTGAATCCAGTTCACCACAACAGAACCAAGCACATAGACACTAGATTTCATTATATACGAGATTTATTATCAAATAATATTATTAATGTCGTATATATTAATACTTTAGAGATGTGGGCTGATGTACTAACTAAGCCATTAGCTCGTATCAAACATCAGAATTGTATAAAAGGAATAGGTTTATGTTTGTAATATTGTTTTGATTACGGGGGAGTATGTTGTACAACTGGCTAATCAAAATATTCAAACTTATTTTTCTTTACTATACATTGTATTCTATCTGATGTACGTTTGTCACTTCAATAAACAAAGTCGAATACAACAAATTTAAACGACATAATTAAAATTTCATATTCATAAATTCATTCACTGAATAAAACGCTTTATCCAACAAAAGGTCTTTTAGTCGACGGCTAAACGTTTCATCGTTCTTTTCGCTTTTTAGGTCTGAGGGTAGGTGTTCATAGTACTTGGGGCCGATAACGCGCGGGTTTTTTCCCGCTAATGCCATTCTATGTGGGACTGCCCGTAAGCGGCCCGTGCTGCGAGTGGTCTTACCAGCTACGCCCATTCGACTGAAGCTGGATGTGTTTGTGCGCGTATACTCGTACATAATAACTTGAAACAAATACAACGAAGACAGGGTCATGATACCAAGTTCTGTAAATATTTTTTTGCACGATTGCCTTTAGCTGATACCTGCAATAACCCGCACCGCCCGCTTCTGCAGAACCATAACACGCTCACAGTCCGTGGAGTTTCCCCATAGTATGGTGCCATACGAAAGCAACGAGTGGAAATAGGCAAAGTATGCTTGCTTTAGTGCACCATCTGCCAGAATGGGCTTTAATTTGCGCAAAGCATAAGCTGCACTGCTTAACCTGCTACATAGGGAGTCAATATGATTCTTCCATATTCTTATAAAATTCTTGATAAACTTTAACGTTGTCCGTGTCTTTGATTTCACTGTCACTTAATACAAAAGAGAGCTCCAGGCTCCGTAATCCGCAGAGTAAGCTGTATAATCCCGGACTGAATCATTTATTCCCTCAGCTGCTAATGGTTGTTTATAAAACTAGCCTTCCCTGCGGCTCCGCTCGCATAAACGATTTCTAAGCGCGTTTTATTACAAATAGGAAAATAGAAATAGAAATATTTTTTATTTTCGCACTTCGCAAATCACACAAAACAAAACAACAAAAAATACAAAAAACAGGGTTTAGGGGTAGGGTAGGGTTGGGTAGGGTAGGGTGGGGTAGGGTAGGGTTGTATAGGGTCGTCCAGGGATAACTGGGTGGGGGACCTGGACAGCCTCGTAGCCCTGGCCACTCAACCATCGGCTGGCTCTGCGCCTCTCGAGAGAGTGGTGCGGGGCCATGGCTACGTGGCTGCCAACATTGGCAACACTATGATCGTGGGGATATACTTCTCGCCGAACAGAGCTCTTGCTGAATTCGAGGTGTTCCTCGATGAAGTGCGGGCTCTGATCGGCAGAAGCAACCCCGAACTGCTGCTAGTCGCGGGGGACTTCAACGCCAAATCTGTGGTGTGGGGGTTCCCCCGCGACTGATGTGCGCGGTCAAACGCTGGTGGAGTGGGCAGTCGCTACAGGTTTGGAGGTCTTGAACCAAGGGACGGTAGACACGTGCGTGCGGCAACAGGGTGGCTCCATCGTGGACATCACGTTCGCCAATGCCGCCCTGGCGCGCCGTGTCCAAGGCTGGGAGGTGCTGGAGGGAGTGGAGACGCTATCGGACCACCGCTATATCCGATTTGAAGTCTCCGCTCACCATACTACCCCGGACGGCCTAAACCGTCCCCGACGGGGGGATGGCCCAAGATGGGCGGTCAAACGTCTTGACCGAGACCTGCTGCATGCGGCAGCCTTGGTCCAAGCGTGGTCGGAAACGCCCGAAGGAACCGTGGAAGAGCGAGCCGCATGGCTTGGCGAGGCCATGGCTCAGGTGTGCGACGCCGCAATGCCGCGTGTCAAGCCCGCAGGGCCGAGGCGCAGCGTGTACTGGTGGTCCGCAGAGCTCACGCAGCTGCGCAACTCTTGCGTGGCTGCGAGACGCCAGTACACCAGGAGCCGAAGGCGGAGGAGGCGAGACCTTGCGGCAGAAGAGCGGCTCTATGCGAGCTACAGGGCGGCCAGCAAAGCCCTTAGTGCAGCCATTAGCCAAGCCAAAGATCGGGCGGAGGAGGAAATGCTGGAGACGTTGAACAGCGACCCGTGGGGGCGGCCGTACAAGTCGGTGAGGTGCAAACTTCGTCCTTGGGCCCCCCCACTCACGCAAAGTCTCCAGCCGGACCTTGTGAGCAGGATCGTGGGAGCCCTATTCCCGCAGAGAGGCGAACACCGGCCTCCGCGGATGGCCCCAGCATCCTCACGCGAGGAGGATGTCCCACCCGAGGTGTCCGAGGAAGAACTGGGAGCTGCGGTGTTGAGGCTTAAAGCCAGAAACACTGCCCCTGGTCCCGATGGCACTCCTGGCCGCGCCTGGGTGCTAGCGCTCGGCCCTTTGGAACCAAGGGTGAGGGCACTATTTTCCGCGTGCTTGACACAAGGCGTCATACCACGCTCGTGGAAATGCAGCAAGTTAGTGCTCTTTCGCAAGGAAGGGCGACCGGCTGACTCCCCCTCGGGATACAGGCCGATCGTACTTCTTGACGAGGGAGCAAAACTCTTTGAGCGGGTGGTCGCGGCCCGCATCGCTAACCACCTGGAGGACCAAGGACCGGATCTGAGTGCGTACCAGTTCGGATTCCGTCGGGGCAGATCCACCATCGATGCCGTTGCGCGGGTGAGGGCCCTGGCGGATGATGCAGTTTCCCGGGGAGAAGTGGTGCTGGCGGTGTCCTTGGACATAGCCAACGCGTTCAACACCCTTCCCTGGGAAACGATCAAGGAGGCACTAAGGTTCCATAAGGTACCGGAGTACCTGCGCAGGGTAGTGGAGTCGTACCTCTCCGAGAGGGCGATACGCTACCCTACGCAGGGCGAATGGGTGGAACGCGAAATGTCGTGCGGTGTCCCACAGGGGTCAGTCTTAGGACCGCTCCTGTGGAACATCGGTTACGACTGGGTGCTACGTGGGGCCAATTTACGGGGGGTCGACGTAACGTGTTACGCCGACGATACCCTCGTCACAGCCCGCGGTGCCACCTTCCGCGACGCGGCCCTGCTGGCTACTGCCGGCGTGGCCCACATCGTGGATAGGATCCGAAAGCTGGGGCTGGAGGTCGCCCTCCACAAGTCCGAGGCCATTTGCTTTCACGGGCCCCGGAGGGCACCTCCAGCAAACGCCAGCATAGTGGTGGGTGGAGTTTCCATCGGCGTCGGGAAGACGATGAAGTACCTGGGACTCGTCCTCGACAGCCGGTGGAACTTCGAAGAACACTTCCGGCGTTTGGCTCCGAAGCTGGTGGGCACGGCATCGGCACTGAGCCGACTGCTCCCGAACGTGGGCGGGCTAAAGGCGGGCTGCCGCCGACTGTACACAGGTGTTGTGCGGTCGATGGCCTTGTACGGGGCACCCATATGGGTAAATGCCCTCTCCGCCCGGAACAAGACCCACCTGCGGCAACCGCAAAGGGTCATGGCGGTGAGGGTATCGAGGGCGTACCGCACCACCTCGTTCGAGGCGGCCTGCGTACTGGCGGGAACCCCGCCGTGGGAGCTGGATGCCGAAGTCCTAGCTGACGTCTACCAGCAGGTAGCCGAGGCGCGCGACAGAGGGGAACGGCCCTGTCCGGAAGAGATAAGGCGATGGAGAGACATCTCCCGCCAAACTCTCTTCCGTAGATGGCTGGAGGCTCTGGAGCGGCCGAGCGCCGGCCACTGGACCATATCGGGAGTTCGGCCCGTCTTGGAAAGATGGGTCGAAAGGTCATGGGGTGTTGTCTCCTTCCATCTAGCACAGGTACTGTCGGGGCACGGCTGCTTCGGCAAGTACCTGTGCAAGATCGCAAGGAGGGAGACAACACCAATGTGTCACCACTGCGGCGGGGCGGAGGACACCGCGCAGCACACGCTGCAAGTGTGTCCCGCCTTTGACGGGCAAAGAGCCAGCCTCAAGGCAGTGGATAGGGAACGACCTCTCGCTGCCGGCCGTCGTTAAATCCATGACCGACAACGAGAGGTCGTGGATTGCCATTGCCTCCTTCTGCGAGGAGGTGATGGCGATAAAAGAGGGAGCGGAGCGTGAGCGAGAAGACGACCCGTCCTCTCAGCCCATGCGCCGCAGGCGAGTCGGGCGACGGCGGTTGGTTTACAACCGCGCAATCCCGCCCTAATAGGGACTGCGGGTGACGGGCACGGGGATGCCCGTCCTCCGTCGAAAAGGTCCCCGAGCTGGTAGGCGCGCTAAGTGTTCCGGCGCGCCTACAGCGGTGGTGTAAGGAGGAAGGCACCTGAGCTGGGTCCTACAATGGACAACTGTCGTGCTGCCGGGCCATGGATGTTGAAAGTTCCCACAGCCCGGCTGCAAAGGCAGCAAAGGGGAACATGCTGGGGTTTTTAGTGGGTACACCGCCCCCTTCTGGGGCGGGATTCCCACATGCCCACCGGCCTCCCCGGGCCGGTGAAGTCCGTAAAGGATTTTCCCCAGGATATAAAAAAAAAAAAAAAAAGGGTTGTATAGGGTAGGGTAGGCTAGGGTATTAGGGTGTTTTCGCCTTTAAAATGGTCTCGCCGGAAGACCAGCGTTAACTCCATCCGATGGGGTCTGCATTTATGCTGAGACGGGACCATTTCGGGCACATAGTTTCACTTTTTTAACCCCCGACGCAAAAAATGGGATGTTATAAGTTTGACTGCTATGTCTGTCTGTGTTTCTATATATAGCACCGTAGTTCTTAAACGGGTGGACCGATTTGAATGCGTTTTTTTTCAAAATTTGAAATCAGTGTTAAGTATAGTGATGGTTCTGAGACATGTTTCAGCTAGAATCGTTTCAGCCGAAACGAGCAAGATGGTGGTAGCAATCCGGGCGGACCTTGCACAAGGTCCTACCATCTGCAGTGATATTCAACTTTGAATTAACAAAGCCGGGGGTTTCCCAGCTTTTTCGTTTTTTATTGTGATAGACATTTTGTGCCCGATTTTTTTTTTCTCGAATTTTGGTGATAAAAGTGATTGGACGTTTAGTTAAAAGACACGATTTACAGATAACTGTGTTATTGATTCGATCCAGTGGGTGTTTATACAACAACTAGCTTTTGCCCGCGGCTCCGCCCGCGTGGTATTCAGTTATCGCGCGCTGTTCCCTCGGAAACTGAATTTTTCCGGGATAAAAAGTAGCTTATGTCACTCTCGGGCCCATAAACTATCTCTATGCCAAAAATCACGTCGATCCGTCGCTCCGTTACGGCGTGAAAGACGGTCAAACACACAAACATACAAACACACTTTCGCATTTATAATATTAGTATGTTTGTTTACACTTTCCATAAATAGGATTAACATCTATACCGTCAAATCTTCGCTTACTCAGATTCTTTCCAAAAAAATCGAATGCACACAAACTACTCCATATTTATACTTTATACCAAAACTCGTTTAGTTTGCAATGGCCGCCATAAAATAAGTTCAGATTGCTCAATTCAGTAAAGTGCGATACCGTACCTCTTTTCAGCAACTCGCTTGGTTTTAGCGTTGGCATTTCTTCGCAGAATATTTCTTTGGTCAAATTTTACGTGATCGAATATTTAGCAAAGTTTCTGATTTCTACAACATCCTTTCGATTTGGGCACATGGAGAGCATATCTTCCAAGCCTTGCGAAGGCCTGAAAAGCTCAATACTTTACAAAAAACCTATTGTAAGTTTTTGTTATCATTCACTTTTTATGTTCCAATGGGGTACCAGGACCGTTGGGGCTCCAGCTCCCTCAATATGCCCCAAGACGCCATTGGTTTGAGTTGGAAGTTGATGAATCAATCAGGCAGAACTATCTTTTGGATTAGAGTTTTTGAACGTAGGTTATTTAAAGTTAGATATTTTAATTTTGGGCCTTGAAATGCGTACCTGTTTTTAACGCTTCAGCATTATGCTGAGCCAGTGTCCGATTCACAATCGCAATGACACATACCTTTGTGTTGTTTATATAGTATTGTTGTCTTGTGTTGTGAATATAATTCTTTCTTTCTTTCTTTATCTTGCCAGTGTTCCGTACACTGTCTGTGGCATTATAAATAGACAGCTGTAATATATGGCCGCTACAACTACAAATAATGAAATTATTTTAATTTCAATTAATCTAAAAATTAATCTCCTCATACAAAAAACGCATTGTTTTTGTTTTGATTTTATCTCTAAAACGTTTACACATACAAACACAAGCTCCGTAAGAAATGGGCAAGCGTGAGCTATATCTAGGGCAGCTATACAATTTTTTTTTTAGTAGTACCTAGCTTATAATGTGTCCCACTGCAGGGCAAAAGCCTCCCCTTTCTTATGTAACGAGTCAGACGTGTCATCATAACTCGTCACTGAAAGCTAATTAATAGAAAATTGATAATAGAGCCATCTAGGGAGATTAAAGGGAAACTTGAGACAAAAACACATCAATAAAAACATCTATATAATTGAATTTGTAAATAGAATGTCGACGGGATTAAACAAGGGATGATTTGGTAATAAAATTAATGGTAGAAGTTAGATTTAAATAGAATTAAGATTGTATTATTCGGAAAAATTAAGTTTAGTGTAAAGAAACGCCATCTATGAGCGTACAGACGAATTAGTAGGACGTGCAAATGTCATTCAACTAGCTTAAGTTAATCTGGGGTTAACTAAAAGTTTAAGCTAAGGGTCTAGTTAATTAGTTCCATACGAAAATCATACGTGTCGCTGTAGGTAATGGAAATATATTTTTTATCTAAAAATAAGAAATAATGTCTAAAATTCAACAAATACAGACATTATATAGTAATAGAATTATTAGTATTAATCTACGATAGATTTTAGATACATTAGATGTCAATAATTGTATTAGTTTAAAGTTTTATCAACGAAAACCTTATGAATAAGGCATGTTGTTGTAATTAGTTAAATAAAGTAAGAAAAACTGAAAATGCAAGCACTGACTAATCGTAGTAAAGAGTATTGGTTCATTAGCTATTATAAATTCAAGTTTTCATTCAAAACGGGGTGGTTTTAGCAGAGTACTTACACATTTTAACTAAGACAAATTTTCAAGTTCCTTTTCACATTACGTACAGTGTGAAATTATTAAAGATGCTAAGCGGAATTTGGTGTAGTGTTAATTCGACAAAGGAACTATAAATTATTTAAACCAATTGGGGATACCAGTTAATAATTATAGGCAAATTAGCTATTTTATAAGTAGAGTAGAATTATACATTTGGCTATTTGTAGGATAGATTGTGGAAGGCGAGCAGAAAATAATAAATTATAGTAAGACTATTGAAGGATTTGTTTAAGGCGCTAGGAACATTAAGTTTAAGTGAAGGTTTGACAAATACATAGAAATAATTATGGAAAATTATTGTTGTAGCACAATATTAAAATTATATTTATTTATTAGAGTGATTAAGCTAGGAAAGTCTCAGAGTTAAATAGGAAAGGTTAGTTTCAAAAAAATTATATTTTTAAGATTGGCTAAATTGAGGTAATAATTTGGCGACAAAGTGAGCGGAGGCTGGTATAGGGACGCTTCCGGCGTTTTCTCCAAGTTTGGATCGGTATCACATTTATCCACCGATTTAAAAAAAACTATAAATAGGGGTGTCAAAGCAGGGTTGCGGGTCAGAAGATTTTAGAATTTCGTAGAGTTAACATCGCTGCTCGTAATATTGTTAGTTGGGGGGATTTTTAGTTTCAGTACATTTTCTTAATTAATTAGATTCAATAGCTACGGATAGTTTATTTTATTAATTTTAATTGGGGTTTTGCTTTTATTTAATTTAAAATAATTTTAAGATTACGATAGATAAGTGTGATTAATTCTTCATGGAGTAAGCGTGGGAGCTTTGGTTGTTAGTCTTCGGATTGATGACTAGAACTCTGGGTTTTATTTATTTGTGAAATATTTAGTGCTGGTTTTCATTCGGAAAATCTATTTGCGAGGGAAACTTTGCGGTCCTGTGACTGTGAAGTCCCTTAATTGTTTCTGTGGTGCGGAGTGATCGTTTTATAGCGTTTCATTTCACTCTACGCTTGTATTGTACTAATTCATAACTTTTATGTGTACTTCCCAAATTTAATGGAAAAGACTTGGCTAGCCATAATGATACTTTGGTTTTTAGCTAAAGTCTGACTAGTTTATATTGTCTGATACCCAACGGTGACAACTATGGACGATATAAATTTCCATCATCCTGAAGCTTGTGGCGACTTCAGTGGCAAATTCCATTGTCATAACAGCCATCAGTGTTTTCTGAGAATCCTTGAACCGGTCATGTAGCGATCGTTGAAGTGGACGCGTGTCTTTGGACGCATGGTTTGTACTCGTGAGACTCAGAATTCCTGTCCCCTATTTATATACGTATTTATACACAAAGTTAGGTATTCTGCCAGTCCGCGGGGCCCTCCGTCATAGGGACCTTCTTTCGGGAATGGTCGAGAGCTCAGCACATTTAGGGACCGTAAGGGATGTTAGGCTTACACACCTTCTTTTGATGATAGGAGATTAGAAGAAATTTCTTACACCGGAAATTTCTACATTACACTAAATGTAAATGTGGGATTATTTCCCTAGTTTTGTTAATCACAGACAGAGTAGTAGGGGCCTCCTCAGGCAAGCTTTTAAATTACAAACGTAAAATCTATTAGGACACTATATAGGTAGGGAGTTTATAGGGCTTAGCTAGAGTAGTGTTTTCTTACACCGGAAAACCTACTATTTTAACTCACCACACGATTAGTTTTAAATATGAGGAAATGCTCCAAATTGCTAAACTTCAACACAGAGCTAGGGAGAGCTTAAATTCGCACACACTTAGTATTAAGGAAATAAAACTAGATTTAAGAAATAAAATATAAAATTTAATTAAGTACGACTAAACTCTATTACTTATACAAAACTTAATTCATAAGAACTTGACTACGTATCAGTTTAATATTATATTTAATGAGTTAACTTCAATTCAAAATCAAATATAGTTTGACTCTATTTTATGTTAAAGATAAATACCAATAACTTCTTTTAGCCGTCTTTCCGATAGTGGACGAGCGAGTATCGATATTTGATACGGTCTTAAGGCTAATTAGATAATTAAATGCCATACGATTTACTATATAAAACTCACATACTTACTTTTCATCTATTATCGACTCTAACATAAAAGAATGATGATTGTCAGCTCAAATAAGCTTTGCTTTAATAAAATTATTATTGAACATAATATTCAAACCTTTGATAGAGATCATATCAAACTTTGTCTAGTTATAAGTTTAGCTTTAAGTTAGAAATAAAATCACAGAAGGTTTTGGACCATCTAGTAGCATATAAAAATGTCTATCGTGTTATAAATACATACTTACTATCTGTTTTAGTTGTCATTCATATATTGAGTGAACGGATGTAGAAATCCTGACTACGGTCGATAGCTTAAGTTGACACATACCAGGCAACAGTCTATCTGGAAATTTACATACTATTCATTCGATCTCGATTTAAATATAATTGACTAAAATTTGATAATTAAAATGGTTTATCATTCATTCAAAAGATATGAATTGTGACAAAATTAGTCATAGACGAGTCCAAAATCTAGTTACTACATAAAGTTAGATTATTATTAATGTAGATGTTCTAGTTGTAAAGTTTAGAAACCGGTTACTTTCTGCTTTACTCTGGAAACGCCAAACGCTGGTACCTAGAGCTAAGAAAATAGACTAAGTAGATTAGCTTATTAAAATAAGTTCTAAGTTAAGTGAAAATACACTATGAGATTAGTAATTATACTAAATGAAATTATGTCAAATACCTAAGACATTTCTCAAGTCAAAGTTAGACGCCATAATCTAAATTAAGAAATACTAAAGCCTGTAAATAAATAACTATAGTATCAAAACTCAAACAGGAAGACCTGAACTACTTACCAAAATTATAATTAAACATCTCATAGAGTACCTAATCTAATATAAGCATAGAATAAGTAATCATAAGTCTAAACCTAGATTTAACTTCTTACAAAACATTGTGTTTGTATTTCCATATTTTGATTTGGATGCACCGCAGTTAGTGCTTAGTCAGTAAAATCATTAATTGACATATCCATAGAGATATTTTGCTGGAGAGCGAATGGTTATACGGTCGGGGGAGGCAGGTAGAGACCGTCCGGAATCTCTTAAGATTTCGGTATTAAACTTAGTTTTAAGTCATAATAGATTCAGAAGTAATACAAACACAAACTCTATTCATAGTAGTAATATTTCCTCTCATTTTTCTAATCTGTTTATTCTAGGTATCCTAAAAGATTCATCTCCAGATTCATTCTATTTAAACTTGCTAGTATATTTAATTTCACATCCCAGTAATTAAGGTTTCACACTATAGTTCAGTAGAGTTCAAGCTAGAGTCTGAATTCTCATAGAGTTAGGTACTAGTTAATTAGTTATAAGAGTAGGAACACAACTGTAGGCTTTTCAAATTAATTCTCAAACAAAAGCACTTAGGTTATTGCAGGCATAAGGTAGGTTCCCAACCACTAGACGTCACGATCACAAAGCCATTTGTTAACTTAAGGTTCAGTTTTAATACCAAAAAAAAAAAAAGAAGTAAAGGGGTGTTACACTTATTCCACTCGTCTCTACTCTTGGCTAGCTCTTGCCAATCTGACTGGCTATACAATTATAATATGAAAACCGCAAGTAAGTTTAATTTTAGTCAAAGTAAGTTTAATTAAAGTTTAAAGTTTTGAAGGAAAACATCGTGAGGAAACTTGCACAAACCTGCGAAGCAATTCAATGATGCGTGTGAAGTTCCCAATCCGCACTGGGCCCGCGTGGGAACTATGGCCCAAGCCCTCTCATTCCGAGAGGAGGCCTGTGCCCAGTAGTGGGACGTATATAGGCTGAGATGATGATGATGAATTAAAGTTTCATTTTCCCTTGGCTGTACGGGGCCCTCAATGCGTCTGTCTCGCCCTTAGTCGATTTTTATTCAAAACATCTTCGAATTGTCAAATAAACGAGTAATTGAACGAGGATACGAAATGAACTCATGGAACTCTAACATCCTAAATGATAAATAAATATGACGCAAATATAAACAGAACCGGTGAACGACCCGACTATTTATAAAGTAAACATGGAATTATATTTGTGATTTACTCGTGCTATTGAAAAGGTTTCAAATATTTCTCTGAATTTCTGGCGTACAAAACGATCTTTATTTGCCACGGGCGTACAAAATTTGGCACGGTCCGGGGTTTTTTAGGGTTCCGTAGCCAAAATGGCGAAAACGGAACCCTTATATGGTTTCGACAAGTTTGTCTCTGTCTTACGTCCGTCCGCGGCTTTGCTCAGAGACTATCAGTGCTAGAAAGTTGTAATTTTGCAATGATAATATGTCGCAATTATGCCGACAAAATGGAAAAAAAAAATGAAAAATATTTTTTATGGTACCTCTCATAGGGTTAAGGTGATTTTTTATTAACTCGAGCCCCCTCCTCCCCCCCTCTAAAAGCAAAACTGTTCCTTTGAATTTTTTTTAAAATTTATGATTTTAGTGTGTATAGCAAATTTACAACGACAACGGTTAAGTTTGCTTGAAAATTATAAGTAATTTTAGAGTAGGTAAATGACAGCCTAAGGTACCAGGTAAGGAGGTAAAATAATAAACCTAAGCTTGAAAGATTCCGTACAAAGTAGAAAATCATTTGAAAATGTTATTTGATTTTTTGCGTAACTACCCCAGTAATCTATATTGGGCGTGTGTGACATGCTCTTGGCCGTATTTTTTTTCAACATAGGATTTAAAAACGAATTAATGTTTATAAACGGCTTTTAAAGAAAATAAAAGTCTATAACGAATAATTATTGGAGTAGACACGTTATAACTAAGATAACTTATATATTAAGAAGAGTTCTACAAGACCAAATTTGTAATTTTAAAGAAAGAAAGAAAGTAATTAATGTAAACAACAGTGACACATTACACAAAAATTAAAAAAATCATTTTCATTTAATTTTTATAGAGTAATCGAGAAAAACTAAAAATAATGCAACGTTTCCAGCTCAGCAAGTATGTATAAAATGCTCTTAAAACGCGACTGTAGACTACGCATCAGGCTTAATTAAAAAAAAAAAACATAATAATGGACTAAAACAATTTCTTTGCTCACCCGCTACCACGGCGGGTGGGCGCAGGTCGTAGGTGAGCAAAGAAAGAAATTATTTTAGATCATTGACATGGACCTCCGCCTGATTCAATAAATTATTTAAAAACATTGTAATTCGAAAAGATTTACTGTCATTCGTTACAAATGGAAAATTGCCAACATTAATTGATGAAAGTTCATTACCGTCCCCGAACTGAATTTTGTGGATGTAATTGTGAAATATAATAAGAACTAAGTTAATTATCGTACTAATTTAATTAAGCTCGAATGGAATTTTGTCTATTATAAATTCATAGCAAAATTAAATACACAGTAAATAAGTGAAGTGAAGTAAGTTTCTTTGCGCGATAAAATCCGGAATACGGAAATTCGTCGAAGAACTAAAGTCACTGACATAGATGGAAAAATATGCAAATTGAAGTGGCAATGGGCGGGCCACATCGCTCGAAGAACAGATAACCGTTGGGGGAGAAAAGTTCTCGAGTGGCGACCACGAACCGGAAGACGAAGCGTTGGCAGGCCTCCCACCAGGTGGACCGACGACATCGTGAGAGTTGCGGGAAACCGGTGGATGCAAGTGGCGAGTTGTCGTTCATTATGGCGTTCTAAGGGGGAGGCCTTTGTCCAGCAGTGGGCGTCTTCCGGCTGATGATGATGATGATGATGATGAAATAAGTGAATGTAGTCAAGGCCAAACCTTAACGAACATATTATTGTGGACTCAAAATGCTTATTTACAATTATCATAGTTATTTTTCTAAGTCTGCGTTCATTATTCTTTACGGTTCACATTAGTCCATAATCAATTTTGAAAATATTCATGGACAGTTTTTCTAGTTCATTTATTTCAAATTGGTATTTTTCTGCTTGGACGTATAATTTAGAGTTGGAAATTTTTCATTACTCAATGGCACTAGAACTTCGGAAACATGCATTTTCCCAGAGATAGGAGATAATCTTGATAGATAAACCATCCATTCCAATCTTCTCCATTCATTCCATTGTTAAGGTTGCCTTGAAGAGATCGCTCTGAAGCGATAAGGCCGCCTGTTGCTTACCTCAGAAAGTCTCTGTGTATACAGCGTGTATTTTTAATACTACCTCAAACTTTAAGGGCAGTTAGTGAAGGCCCTAATAATCACAGTTTATTATGTTTTACTAAAAAATTTAGACTTATTATTTTCATTACAAAATTAATTAGCACGCAATGTATCGTTACGCGATATTACTTTGTTTTTATTCAAAACGTCGCACTTGTTGACGTGACAGCTGTCACAGAACGCTTCTCTCTTCTTGTACGCATTACATTGCTGCTCGAAAATATTTTAAAAATTAATTACGCTCTGTTAGTTAATTTTAAATTAACAATTTGTTTTGATGTCGGTTCACATCACTTAAATCTTCGTCTGGTTACAGTTTGAGGTAATATTAAAAATACACGCTGTATACCTGTTTTCTGTAATTGTTTGCTATATGTTGATGTGCAATAAAGAGTTATTGTATTGTATAATCTACGGAATACATACTCGTACCTAATTAGTTAAGGTATGATATTACATTGTTTACTCGGCTCATCATAGTTATTATTTAAAACTGAGCCGCGTCTAATTAGTAAATAAACGCAATAATGTAATTACCAAACCAAGCTCAATTGTTTGTCTAAATTGTAATGAGCCCGCGGTAACTGCGTCGACAATTATTGCGTATTTTGTGTTACACGAATTTGGAATCAAACATTTTGTGTACAGTGCTAGTAATTGCTAATCTACAGTGCTTATCAACACACATATCACAGATTCTCTGTGTGATGCGTTCAAAAACAAAATTAAATGATTACCAGCATAACTAACGGTTTCGTTCAGACTTTCGGCTTACTAATGTTTGGCAACCTGTTTCATTTCGCAACTTTTAATTTCCCAACGGTTTTATATTTCTGCAACTGTGTGTATTTCAGGATTTTTATAAAACTAACCCAACGTAACCTAAATGGTTCTACGCGATGCCCCTGAAAAAAAAATCGGAAATATTTACGGTTTCAGAGTTTGCAAAATTATGCGAAATGAAACTGGTTGCCGAAGGTTCACTAATGTTTCGCAACTAACGTTTGGCAACCTGATTTAATACGCAACTTTTAATTTCGCAACTGTTTAATATTTCTGAAACAATACATATTTCAAGATTTTTATAAAACCAACTTAACCTTACCTAAATAGTTCTACGCGATGCTCCTGAAATATTTACGGTTTTAGAGTTTGCTAAATGAAAAAATGCGAAATGAAACTGGTTGCCAAACGTTTCGTTGCGAAAAGTCAGTACCCGTCCCTTATCTGTGAAACTATTATTGCATGATACATACATTATTAATATTGGAGTCGATTATAACATTCAAATTTGGGCATGCCTGTCAACTCTGGAGGAACATTCGCTAACACGCGAAGTATGCTGCATTTCTGCAAAAAAAAAAAACTATTTACAAATTGTTAGATCACTTATTTGGCCGGCTGTATGTACTAAAGAGCGTTTTCTGGACAAAATCTAGTTATATATCCTCTATTTCTCCAAACTTGACGTTCAGTCATAAAATACTCCCTTCGCCCCACCTGCAATGCTATTTCATATCTGTCTGGAATATTGAACCATACATACACATAACGCCGCTGCGGGCATAAAATTGCAGTCATAATGCAGGTGTTGGAGAATCCCGACATGTTCCAACGTTTGTTTTATTACAATTTATTTACCTGTAGCTTCGTTTGAAAAGAGTTCGATAAATTGGTTTTTGAAGCGCATTTGTAACAAATGGGTTTTCAATTTAGTAGAGCAGAAATCGGCTATCTATCGGCCTTTCCGCTTATCGTTATCCTGCGGGAATTTTACAATTTTCCGAGATACAAACTATAATAGCCTTCCCAGGGACTATCTTTATACCTCATTTAAAAATCAGCGCTGGGTTGTTTTAACTCAGAATCGCAGTAACGCATCGTATGCGCACCGTTTCTATTGCATGCTCTCCTCACCGCTGCTTAAAATACGCAAACGATGTGGAATCGCAGTGACGTGCCGTAAATATCAGGACTTTACCGTATCATCATCATCATCATTATGTCTGTCAAAAGACGTCCACTGCTGGACATATAGGCCTCCCCCAAGGCTCTCCACTCAGACCAGTCTTGTGCCTTTCGCATCCACCGCGATCCCGCAATCTTAACCAGGTCGTCGCTCCATCTTGTTGGAGGCCTACCGACAGCTCGTCTTTACCGCATGCTCTCCATCAAAAGTCGTGACGTTTACAGCACGTCACTGCGATTCCGCACAGTTTGCGTATTTTGAGCAGTGGTGAGGAGAGCATGCGATAAAATTGTGACGCTTACGACACGTCACTACGATTCCGTGCCGTCGCCGTACTTAGCAGCAGCTCCTTTAAGCATGGAGAGGAAACAGACAGATATACTTTCGCATCTATAATGAAATTAGTATAGATTAGTAGGGATTACTTTTAAAATCATTGACCATTCACATAATTGCTACTTCGTCTTGTTTCATGTACGAGTACTAATGCTCTTATGTTTCCCTTTTGAGAAGCGCCGTAGAATTCATTCTACCTTACCGTGTCTTCAAATTCACCGGAAATTATGACGATGGACCCTCGTCCCGTTGCATGATTTTTAAATTATAATCATGACACCAATTAACAGTGAACAGAATTTATCGCAGCTGCTTTTTCGCGTCAGATGTATTAGAGCCATAATTTGACCTATAGGTAGATAAATAAAGATAAAGAACCTACGGATTTGAGCCGTAGTGACGGCAAGAGACCTGGTGGTCTTACGTTGATTCCTTGGCAGAGGGGGGACGTTGCCTCTTCTGGGATTTGATGTGCGTGAGTACCCTCGCGTCATCTCATTTGCGTTGCACGACGAGGTCGCAATCAATCCAATATTTACCGACTAAACTAACGGTAATTGAAAACTAACGGTTTTCAATGTATCACTTTGGAGCAACCTGTGTTTTTGGATGATCTGATTTCATAGATTTTTTTTCTTGTCTAATTTATTATTTGTTGCATAAATAATAGTTATTTATGCAACTGTATCGTAATAGGGGTCCTTAAAACACGAGTGTGGGTTACACTCGTGTTTTAAGGCCTAATCACGTACAGTTAGGCATACAATATTTTATCTACATCTATATATTAAATCCTCTGTTATCTGTTATGTGTACCGCGAACCATTGAGAATGACCTGCATGAACTCTAACTAGGTGCCCCCCTCGCTGCGCGCGCGACGTCGCGCTGCTGCTGCTGGTGCGCAGGTGCCCCCGGTGCTGTAATGATGAATGAAATCCCATTACGATGCAGATTTCTGTATCGTAATGACCTATCGTTTTTGAACGCATAATAGATCATTTACTATATGGATGTAGATAAATATTTTAAGATATTGCTAAGTATCAGTCTTATCCATGGTTTCATTATTTGTCCAGAGGCTAAGGTCACCTTGTATATATACATAACCTTGTAAATATGTAACATGTGTGCCATCTGTCACTTTACTCAAGCGCTCAAACAACGCTTAAAAAGTTTCATGAAAAAAGGCACTAAAATGCGACAGCTGTTATCACAGACCCTTTTTAACCCCCAACACAACATAGAGAGGCGCTATGAGCCTGTGAGTGTAAAAAAAATAATTTTCTATTAGAATCATGTTTTATTTCTTACCCATCTGAAGCACGGAAAGTCCTAAACATTTACCAATTCTCAGCCAAGTTTCATCAAATTCGATTCATGTCATGAACTAATTTGAGCACGATCAAGATCGTTTACCTTTCCTTTCCCGAATTTCATTTGCCCGAATTTCACTTGCCGTACCAACGTTTGCCATATATAGAACCATGCTGTTTTCAGGTGTTTTTAAAGCGTCATTCATCGTATAGAATGCAGTGGTTTAGGTAAGGTTAGTTTAATATCAACTCTGAAGACTATTTCAGAAATAACTTACTTTATGGTGAATGAAAATTCTAGAAAATGATACATTCGGACATATGAAATTCGGGCAAACGATAACCATAAGTACCTTTAAATGTCATCGGTAGCACTTATTAGGGTTTTGCGATAGTTAGCCCTGTGTATCTCACGCACACATTGACACATGTACAGACGTCGTCGTGCCTATGTAGATTCAAGAACACGTATTTTGTTCGGCGTGGCCGCCCTATGGTATTGCATAACCGCATCCAATCACAGATCAAATAACCTAACCAACAAAAAGTTGGAAAACCCCCGACTTTGTCACTTTAAAGTTCAATATCTCAAAAATGGCTGAACCGATTTTGATAAAACATGCCTAAGAACCATTGCTAGAAAACCAGCTTTCAAATAAAAAAAACCGCATTCAAATCGGTCCATCCGCTTAAGAGCTACGGTGCCACAGACAGACACACAGACAGACACACAGACAGACACACATAGCGGTCAAACTTATAACACCCCTTTTTTTGCGTCGGGGTTAATAAAAAGTAAAGATGGAGCGCGGTGAACAGCTGAGTGAGGCCGGTTTTATAAATATGTGTGCGAACACCGGTGTTGCCATAATATTGTATTACACATGCGGCTTTTACCCAATAATAAGGTAACTACAATTATTATAATGGCAACACGAGTGTTGACGTTTTGTGTCCTAAGCAAAATTATTTCGATTTTTATTGAAAATATTGGTTTGGAAAAGTGATTCCATCCTGCTTTTTATTTTGGACGAATAGTTTATACACCCTTTCACTGCGCAATTTGGCATTATTAGTGATATAAGCCGAAGTAAAAAATACATTGTACTCCACGAGAATGCGTTGCTAAGTAAAAAGGTTTTGGTGTAGTTTGGTTGCAAGTGTGTGCGTGCCACTGTGTAAGCACACGGCTTGGTGTAGTTTGACCGGCCTCACTTCGTTGTTCGCAGCGCTTTATCTTTACTTTTTAGGGTTCCGGAGCCAAAATGGCAAAAACGGAACCCTTATAGTTTCGCCATGTCTGTCTGTCTGTCCGTCTGTCTGTCCGTCTGTCTGTCTGTCTGTCTGTCTGTCTGTCTGTCTGTCTGTCCGTCCGCGGCTTTGCTCAGAGACTATCAATGTTAGAAAGCTGTAATTTTGCACGAATATATAAGTAAACTATGCCGACAAAACAGTACAATTAAAAATTCAAAAACAATTTTTTTTAGGGTACCTCCCATAGACGTAAAGTAGCGGTGATTTTTTTTTTCTCTTCCAACCCTATAGTGTGGGTATCGTTGGATAGGTATATTAAAACCATTAGGGGTTTGCTAAAACGATTTTTCGATTCAGTCATTTGTTTGCGAAATATTCAACTTTAAAGTGCAAATTTTCATTAAAATCGAGCGTCCCCCCCCCTCTAAAATCTAAACCGGTGGGTGGAAAAATTTGAAAAAATTCAGGATGGTAGTCAGTATATTAAACTTCCAAGGAAAACTATAGCGGCTAAGTTTGCTTGAGAATTATTAGTAGTTTATGAGTAAATAGCAGCGTAAGGTATAAAATATACTTCGAAGATTCCGTATAAAGTACGAAATCCTTCGAAAAATATTACTTAATTTTTTCGTAATGGCTCCGGAACCCTATTTTGGGCGTGTCCGACACGCTCTTGGCCGGTTTTTATTTGATCTGAGCAATGACATTTAAACCAGAACGCACATTGGCGAACAAAATCCCCTTCAAAGAATGTCAGAACTATTGATTTGTTTGCGTGACAAATAAAATCATCTCACACAAAATAATTAAAATAATACGAGACGAAATTTGAACCTAGTCTTTACACTATTACGGGCGAATTTCGCTAACGGCAAAACTCCGCAACGCTTGACACTTGACAACAACGTACTGAGAAAAAAGAAGGCCACTTTTACCAAAGTGGCAGGCGAGCATTCTACCAACCTATCTACCTACTATCGACCTACCGATCGACCTATCGACCAACCTATCGACCTAAACTATGCCGGTGATCTGAACCAGTGATTTTAGGCCAGTGATTCAAAGTGGCGCTCATTTGGCTCGGACATATTTGGGCGCGCGATTGTGAATCTACAGGTATAATTCATCAAAGGATCTGAGCATCCAATGTTCAAGTGGTTAAACGAGTTTCGGTATGACTTAAACATATCTAACTTGATACTCTACAATAATGATCCCAAGTAACGCAGTGGCTTGTAATATCATCTTTTAAATTGAACCGAAAATGACACGGCCCCGTACAATAGACGCGGGTCACATTATAATAATCGACGTGTCACTTAGAGGCTTATGAATATTTTAGGGCCTGTGCGAACCAATGCGTCTTTTTTTTATTGGACTGGATGGCAAACGAGCAAGTGGGTCTCTTGATGGTAAGAGATCACCACTGACCATGAACATCTGCAATACCAAGGGTATTTCAGATGCGTTGCCAACCTAGAGGCCTAAAATGGGATACCTCAAGTGTCAGTAATTTTACCGGCTGTCTTACGAAATATAACAGTGCAAGTACTGCTGCTTCACGGCAGAATTAGCGAGCAAGATGGTGGTAGCCATCTGGGCGGACCTTGCACAAGGTCCTACTACCTGCAAGAACCTGTGCTGCCTGTCTGTGGACACTGTTTGTAACCCCAGCAATAAGGTGCGACACTGCGAGTACCTATGTCGACTCTGTGGCTAAGCTTATTTTTCCCTTTCTATGCTGGACGAGCGCAGTGCACGTTTTTAAGTAAAATCCTTTTTTGTTTAATTAAAACCCCATCATGCAAAAAAAACAAAATACTGCATAGGTACTCGACATGGTCCTTCGAATCGGATATTACTTATTCGTATTTTTTGGGTCCTGCCTGATCTGGACGCCATGGCGACATCGTCGGCAACGCAAGCACTCAAAGGGCGCTAAACAGAGAAGCCATGGTTAACTTTAGTGATTTTCACTCATAGTCAAAATACCACAAACCTCAGTCAAAACGTTGAGGTAAATATTAATCGTGTGTTTTAGCGTGACAAATCTCGTGTGTGGTATTTTGACTTTAAGCCATGGTTACTCTTCAAGTAGTTCGACGATGACGTAGATCAGAAATTAGAAGAGATGGTCGTCTAAAATGGCGGTGACGTCGCGGAGAGACTGGGCTCTTTTCATGGACCCACATATGTGGCGCCGTTTATTTTCACGAAGCTAAGTACAGTGATTGAATCTCGTTTTAATCTCGTTAACTGCCAGTCTTTAAAAATACACAGTATGCATAAACTCACAGAGCATTAAATGCTTTGCTTTTAAGTTTGTTACTTGAAATAAACTCTGCGACTGCTAAAATAATATTTAGTCGCTAACTTATATCCTGCGTACTTGCGCATTCAGCCACAGTCGTACTTGTGTGAACAGGGCGCAACAACCTTCGCACTCACCCTTTTGAATCCGTAAAGTAATTCTCATCACACAAAGTAAGGGCATCTGACAATTTCACGAATAACTCACTTTTTGGGTTATACCTACTGTTGTTCCGGATACTGAACCCTTATAGTTTTGATAAACCTTTCTGTCTGTCCATGGATTAGTTCAGAGTACTTCAGAGACAACTACCACAAAAAAAAGGTACAGAAATCAATGTACACACAAAATGCGCTCGAGCAGCACGCACATACTATAGACACTGCTCACGGACACGATATGTCGGACCGGTTGGGACCAGTGGGATCAAAAAAAAAAAATTATAACTGTTCAGTGGAAGGTTGTTTAAATTTAACATTAAACGGTGAATTATCGTTTTTAAAGCTACCAGTGGCAACAATGACACTAAAACAACATAATGTGTGGTACAATGACATTTAAATTAAAATAGTGTTCTTTAGTTTTATTTATATTTCAATTCTTCTCGTTTTATTCTCAACAATAAATGAAACAACTAGATACGAGTGCCACTACCACGACAGTTTTTTGTGCATAAGCCATAGTTGACAAATGGATATATAGGAAACGGCTTCAACGATTTCGATGAAATTTGGTACCTATGTAGGGGGTTTCGGGGATGACAAATCGATCTAACTTGGTGTCATCTCTGGGAAAACGCTTATTATCGAGTTTTAGCCCGAGCAAAGCTCTGTCGCCCAGGTACTAAACATTACACGAGACGGTTAACAACTAGGAGACTAGGTACGGTAGGTACGCTCTTGGCGGTGTTTTATACCCGCGCCACTCTGACGTAGTGTTAGTCGACGTAATTTATCTCCCTGCCGCCATCTTACGTCATGTAACGCCCTGAAATTGCTCGGCGTAATTCTGCGTAAATAAAGTTTTAAAAGCTGTATTCGATTACTTTGAATTGTTCACGTGTATTAAAGGTCCAACGGAAGAAAGGTCTTTAAAAATAAAATAAAATAAGCTTGACAGCGTAAGAAACTACCTTTTCTTTTGTATTTTTTTTTTTTAGAACATATTTGTATTTCTTTTTTGTACAATAAAGGGTATAAACAAACAAACAAATATAGGTACTACTTACTTTCGTATTTATAACATTAGTAATTGGATTGGTTTTTTGTGTCTTTTGTATTTTTTATTTCAACTCCAAATTTACTATTTGTTTCACCTGTCCCGTTGTCTGTCTGTCTGTAATTAAATCTCGCAAGTTAAATTTGACCAACTTTCAATAGTCAGATTGACGTGAAATTTGGAATACTTATGTAAATCGCGTGACACTACAATAATCTAGTAGTGACGTCCTGGTAGTCCAGGACGGAAATCTTCAACGGTTAATAGCATCGACTTGAAATTTGGTAAAAGTACAGTCAGCAAAAATGATTTTTTTATGGTTAGGTTATTTATTAGAATAAGGCTCCACTGCAATAACTCGTCATAATGTAACAATAAATCAATGTAATAACCGTCAGAACCTTCATACGGGAACTTGAGTTTATTTAGCAACTTCCTTGTAATGGTTTTCGAAACAAAAGTCATTACTACGATCAAATTACTAGAAATCTGTTTAGTATGTTAAAAAAACCCATTTCGGCAACCAGGGTGCAAAATTTAATTCAGAATATTTCCGCAATAAGGTGATTTAAATGGAACACACATTTAAGAGAAGTTTCCCTGCCGGCCGCGCAGCCGCGTTAAGTATTCGTTTGGGATATTGCTGTCTTTATCGCTCGAGATATAAGCGCTCACAGCCGTCCCCCCCCCATGCACTTCCCCTCCCTCTTTTCTGCTTCCCGCTAATACATAAATATCGAGATAGCTGTAGGCTTTTCAAGATTTGGGCGGTTGATTTTAAGTTTCGTTGTCCTCATATTATACGAAAAGTATAGCACAGAAATCAATGATATTTTACAATCAAGATTTTCATTATATTTTCTATGCCTGTGGTTTTTTCGATTTTTGTAAAAATGCTTTAATAGTCTGTAATTCTCGTGAAAATCTGACATCTTTCCTTGTCGAATTTTGAGCTCCTGTAATTCTGATATTACACATTTATATGAAAATCTGAAAAACCATCATCTCATCTGTTTTAGTGATTTCATCTACTTCTGTTGCCTAGTTTTCAAATGAGACCGGGACTACGTTTGTATGGAGAATGGAACGAAGAGACAACTCTTAAGACGTGTTATTTATTTATTTATTTGCTTAATAATTCACAAGTTTACAGTATAGTTATGCTCAGCGGACCTCAAACTAGGTTGAGCCTGTATTTTGGGACCCTGGAGTGCATGTGAAACAATACAAAAGAAACAGAATAAAACCTAATTTAGTCCGGAAAACATAAATTACATAAAAAAGAGAAGAAAGATAAAGACGACAAGTGCGCAAACATGGTAGGTAGGTACTATTCACTTCGAAGGAACATTGGCGGGCCGGAATACTAAATAATAATAATAATAATAAATATCACGGGACAATTCACACCAATTGACCTAGCCCCAAAGTAAGCTTAGCAAAGCTTGTGTTATGGGTACTAAGCAACGGATAAACATACTTATATAGATAAATTCATACTTAAATACATATTAAACATCCAAGACCCGAGAACAAACATTCGTATTCATCATACAAATATTTGCCCCGGCCGGGATTCGAACCCGGGACCTCAGACTTCGTAGTCAGGTTCTTTAACCACTTGGCCATCCGGTCGCCTAAATAAATCCCTTCGCGGGCTGGAGTTGGCCCGCGGGCCGTACTTTGCCCATTACTGATATTTAGACGCTCATGATACCCCAGTAAAAGTCTCGAGAAAACGCACGCCGCGTCGTAGGTTCCGCGTAGTAGAAGCCAAGCCTTTGAAATGCTACGCCGTAGAAGTGCTACATTCGTAGCACTAGCTGCCGTAGCTCGTAGCTACAGAGCTGCTTATGCGCAGCTACAGCTGCGTACATCGACTTGAAATACTATACTAAAAAAGAATGTATATACGAGTATATATCTATATTTATTTTGTAATATTAGTTTAGTTTATATATACTCGTAGTTTTAGTTAGTTGATTATAATTATAGCTTACTTTTATGTACTGATGTGAAAAGAGTAGAGACAGTGTAAATTTATTACTAAATAAAATTATTCCTATTTTAAAAAAAGTATAATATTCTAAATTGATGATTTGCGATGATTTAGCAATTATAGATGGATAGATAGACAGATAGATATGATTAGCCATTATTGCAATGTATTGTAACTCTTTATTGTACATTAAACCTAATTATGAAATTTACAATTTACAAGTGAAAGAGATGTACAAAGGTGAACTTATCCCTTAAAGGGATCTCTTCCAGTTAGTTAACCTTTGAACGATTGAAAGGACAACAGAAACAAGAGTAGACACTACAATGATTATTAAAATTTATGGAAAGATAAAAGGTCCGAAAAATTAAAATGAACCTAAACAGTACATCAAAAATAAATAAATAAATACCTACACATACATAATATACATATTATATTATCTTTGTGAATAGGATTAAAAGGTTTTTCACGATCACAAGATATTTTATAATGCACATTGGCGTATGTGGACGCGCGCGTGTGTGTGTTACTCCTTCACGCCACAAGAGCTGGGAAGATTTTGATTAAATTTGACGCACTAAACGTGCCAAAAAACATATTAATACCTATTATACTCGTAGTCATGGGATCCATGTAGAATCTTGACCGCTAAGTCTAGAGAGATGAAATTATGCACGGATTTTCGTCATTCGTGTGTTTGTGTCTTTCACGTCAGATAGCAGAGCAGCAATAAGGTTCTTTTGGCACCTTATGTCTGTAATTCTGAACATCTTAAAACCTGTGATAAACTACAAACGCGCTTGACCGCTATTTCCCTGAACTTCAAAGGCCCTTTTGATGTAGTAATTCCATACAGGGCCCATACATTTTACATGAGACGGCTTCGGCTGGCTGGGAACGACATTTTTGTCAAAGAACTTTTTGATTTATTTATCTTCGGTGTTATTGTTGTTTATAGGAGCGTAGTTTCCGAGAATTAAGTTTTGCTTAAAAAAATGGAAAAGTACCAAAATAATGTATTGATTTGGAACAGGTTGGCACACGATTTTCAACCCACGTCTACTCTGTTTAAAGCTCAACGACTTAGAATAGAAGATAAAATATGACCCTGTGATTGACGGCCGGACGTACCATCACAGAATATATATAATAGTAATACCATGACGGAAAGATAGACCATATTTCTCAATATTCGAGCTTTAGTTTTGGATACGCGTTGTGGACGAAGATTGAAGTGATGATGAGTGACTCTCGGGGTCGTGGGTTCGAGTGTGAGCCATATTTTTTTTTATGTTTAATTGTATGTCATGTACTTGTGTTATCTTGTGTTTGTCTAACTTGTTTTAGTTTTAAGTTACTGTGGACCCACTGAAAATCAGCGTCGTGACACCGCGTGCCGCGTGCTATGACACATGCTGAGAGGTGTCCCTTTTTTGTGACAGCTACATAATATGTATGCTTATTGTTTCGCTGAACTGTATTGTTGTACTTGTAGTTGTTCAAAAATAAATATTTTCTATTCTATTCTATTCTATATTGACATTGAGATGACCGGTGATCTTGATGAATCTTGAATAAATATATTAATATATTATATCTTAGGCCGCTAGGTTGGCAACGCATCTACAATACCCCTGGTGTTGCAGATGTTTAACGGCGGTGGTGATCTTCTTACCATCAGGGGACCCATGATAATAAAACAACCTTTGAATTAAGATTGGTTTTTGGAATCTTTTTATATTTTTATTTCAATTGATAAGTAAACAGATGGTCCCAAAGGAAGAACAGCGCTCACAAGACCGGCATTTTTTGCTGATTTGGGACCATTTCGTGACATAACAATCTCGCAATTTTATAAATTTTTTTTGTTATGCTATGCTACTTTGTCACGAATAAATGATTTCTTTCTTTCTTTCAATTCCAATTTTTTTACGTTTACGTCCCGTAAAACCTAAATCGAAAATACCAACTGAAATATAGCTGCACAGAAAAACCAAAAAAATAAGATTAGCGGTGGTGGAGCGGTATAGCATGCGGCTCGGAATGCCGAGGACCTGAGTTCGATTCCCAGCGCTGGTCTTATTATCTGGTTTTTCTGTGTATCTATATTTCAGTTTATATTTTCTACAACCTTTGAAGTTTCACTGAGTTATTATTGACGTGAAAAATGATATATTACACTTGATTACAATTAATTGCTTACAATCTTGATCGATACGCGTCCGCCATGGCTCGAATTTTTTATTGAAGGGGCTAGAGTGAGTGTATGACTGAATGAATTGAAGATTTTACAGATAATACAGCTTCACATCTCTGAGGTACATCTCAATGTTGCCTAAGCTGATTTGATTAGCTAATTAATATAAAAGTGAATAAATTTGCGTGAACACTTTGCGCACAGACATTTAAAAAATGATATCATCATCATCATTATCATGTCAGCCGAAAGACGTCCACTGCTGGACATAGGCCTCCCCCAAGGCTCTCCACTCAGACCGGTCTTGTGCTTTTCGCATCCACCGCCATCCTGCGATCTTAGCCAGGTCGTCGCTCCATCTTGTATGAGGCCTACCGACAGCTCGTCTCCCGGTCCGCGGACGCCATTCAAAAAATTATATACTTATATGTATTTTGGATGTATTCACTTCTCTTATGAAAATTGCTAACAACAGAAAAAAGCACCAGCAAGACTAAATAAAGACACAAACGGATGTTTAAAGTAAAAAATCTAGATTGGATTGTTCGTAAACACTTGTTACGGGGAGCGTGTGAACGGGGGACTTTGTGCTCAATTTATTCCAGTCACGTTGTCGCAGAGCGGATTTAAATAAACTGATAAAATGCGCAAAGCGGAGTGCCACTCAACGGGAATCTTAGGGTTCCTCAGCGATTGAGAAGAAGTCATTAAAATATAATGATGACTCTCATATCATATTTCCCTATCAAATTTACATAGGTGACGTATATCGTACACATAGGTTTACATAGGTGGCCGATGGGGTCAGAAGGTTCTCGAATGGCGTCCGCGGACCGGGAGACGAGCTGTCGGTAGGCCTCCAACAAGATGGAGCGACGACCTGGCGAAGATCGCGGGATCGCGGTGGATGCGAAAAGCACAAGACCGGTCTGACTGAAGAGCCTTGGGGGGAGGCCTATGTCCAGCAGTGGACGTCTTTCGGCTGACATGATGATGATGATGATGACGTATCGTAAGGATATTGCACAAATCTCCGAAGCAATTCAGGGTAAGGTTCCCAGTCTACATTGAGCCCGCGTGGGAACTACATACGAAGCCCTCGAAGTCTGAGAGGGCCTGTGCCCAGCAGTGAGCAGCAGCAGGAAGTGAGTCAAATTTAACATGCAAGATTTGACCCGAAACTACAAATAATATTTACATACAATACATACAAATGCAAGTGAAATAAAAGCTTGTAATAAAAGGCCTAATAAGCTGAGATATAAGTAATTATCATGGGACACTTGACACCAATCGACCCAGTCCCAAACTAACCAAAGCTTGTACTATGGATACTAGGCAACGGATAAACATACTTATATACAGATAAATACATACTTAAAACATATTAAACATCCAAGCCCGAGAACAATCATTCGTATTATTCATACAAATATCTGCCCCGGCCGGGAATCGGAACCGGGACCTCAAGCTTCATAGTTAGGTTCTCTAACCACTAGGCCATTCGGTCGTCTGAGATATAGCGCGAATATAAAAAAAATACAAAAAATAAGTGGACAACCCTAACGCTCCATTGGAGCGTAGGTATTTATCTCAAAAAATATGCCTAGCTTCCAAGGCTCGGATACCGGTTAAATTTACAAACCGTTATCATGGACTTGGCGCAAAACCTTTTCATTTTGGTTTCGTTCGCGAAACCGTTATTTTTAAACCGGTTTTTAAGGGAACATTTCCGTAAAGTTTTTGTCAGATTAACCGGTTTAGAACAATAAAAACCGAATAATTCTGACGCAGAAGAAACGCTGCCGTCCGTCGGCGGCTGGCCAACTGTTACTCGTCGAATAAACCGGTTTATTTCGATTATAGTTAAGTTCTTAAACACGTTCGTGTTCTTATAAAAGTTCAGAGTTAAACCAAAAGAAACCGGTATTTACCGCTATTTTATAAATCAGTTCCGAGCCTTGCTAGCTTCCATACTGCTTCAGCTTATATATATACTGTGGCTCAGTTTTGTGTCGGAACCCCTTGTATTTATTTACTTCGCGCTTCCCTCTCCGAGCCTGTTGCGATCTTATTTTTCCAGATGTACCTGAAGTTCCCGTGCCTACCCAAAAATAGATGTTTTGCAGTCGTTAGATTAAATTTAGGCGCGTAATTTCATTTCACCCTCTGAGTGCCCAAAACACCGTCTAACAAAGAACTCGGGCTACCATCGGAGACTTGGGCCCATACTGTTAAAGCTGACGTCAACATTTTAACTTTTCGCAAAACATTGTTTGCATTAAGTGAATGGTTACTTGTTGAAAATACGTAGAGAATTTAGCCAGCAGAGTGGAAATGAAGTGGAAGTATTGGAGGCTACATGTACATGGCCCTAAAGTATAATCATATATTTTATCATCATCATCATCACAGCTGTAGGACGTCTACTGTTAACATTATGTTTCTCCCATAGACGTCCAGTTGCTTCTGTTTGAAGCGGCCTGTTCGAGGCGTGAATGAATACACGGTTCCTGGTCGAATGATAATTTATTTTCTATTTATAGGCCTTATATACAGTGCAAGAAAACTCTGGCCAGCACGATGTAGGATTCGTTCGAGACCGATACAGCGACATCTATCGAGCTTTTATTCAAACAAACCTACCTATGCACATTACAATAAAACTCAACAATGCGAATTGTAGACGGCCTGCATCCGTGAACCCGCGGCTTTACACTTTATATTGCTTGACAAATAATATTTAAAATATCATTAAAAATAGTCATTTTATGTTTATACTTATTATGCCTACTTGCCGTTTTGCTAAACCACATTATGCGCAGATTATGCGTATTCAGTTATGCGAATTAATAATATTGCGAAATATCACTATGCCGACTTCAATTAGGACAATTAATTTCATGTGAATTAATATAGACCCGTGGGATTTGGATAGTTACAGTGAGAAAAGTATGTCCGTGTCAAAGTCTTTATGGCATTGACTTACGTATAAGATTGACTTTGACTCGGCCTGTGTAAAACTTTTTTCACTACATTTAAAACTCTACTCATTAAATACTCTGTGAAGGAATATTAACAGGAGAGGTTAGAGCTTTAAAAGGGATCTTCATATTTTTAGAGTAAGCATTCTTGGTTTTAATAAGAACGGACCCACACACACAGCTGCAATAATATAAGACCAATGTTTTTCGAAATTCATGTGCAGAATTACATTTGAAATTTACCACGAGCTTTGCGGTGAAGGAAAACATCGTGAGGAAACCTGCACAAACCTGCGAAGCCATTCAATGGTGCGTTTTAAGTTCCCAATCCGCACTGGGCCCGCGTGGGAACTATGGTCCAAGCCCTCTCAGTCTGAGAGGAGGCCTGTGCCCAGCAGTGGGACGTATATAGGCTGGGATGATGATGATGATGATGAATGAAATAAAATAAGTTAGGTAATATAAAAAACATGTTTATGTTGAAAATGGATTTGATTGCGTAACACAGATTTTGTTCTTATTCTTGTTTACGTCTCTGAAGTTAAACGTTCCACTGTTGGGCACAAGATTTCAGTCAAAATGAGCGCGTTTGGGCCATAGTCCACACACACTATTGAATTGCTTCGCAGCTTTGCCTTACGATGTTTTCCTTCACCGTAAAGCTCGTGGTAAATTCCAAAAATTTCGTATATATTTATCTCTGTCTGTCTGTAATCAAATCTTGCAAATTAAATTTAACCAATTTTCAATAGTTGGGTTGACTTGAAATTTAGTATACTTATGTAAATTGCGTGACAGTACAATAATGTTGTAGTGACAACCTGGTAGTCCGGCCAGGATCGTCTCCACAAGACGGAACTCTTCAACGGTTAGTGGCATCGATTTGAAATTTGTTATGTAAATGTAGTTTGGATGAAAATACAAGTACAGCCAGCAAAAAAGCTTGTATTAAAAATTAAAATTTTCATCATCATCATCATCATGGCAGCCGAAAGGTCCACTACTGGACAAAGGCCTCCCCCAAGACTCTCCACTCAGACCGGTCCTGTGCTTTCTACATCCACCGCGATCTCGCGATCTTAAACCAGGTCGTCGCTCCATCTGAAGTGGCAGTGGGCGGGGCACATTGCTCGCAGGACTAATGGCCGATGGGGTCAAAAGGTTCTCAAATGGCGTCCGCGAACCGGGAGGCGAGCTGTCGGTAGGCCTCCAACAATTATTTTTTTATTAAAAATTTAGTTTTTACAAAAACTTAATTGCATTATATTTACCTCTAGTGTATAAGTAATTTTATTTTTATAATGCCTCAAGTGCCTATTTGCTAGTCAGCTAGTTAGCTTTAAAGGACAGCTAGATTGCGTGAAAATTGAGCCATTTAAGCAAGCAAACATGTGTGATAGACTTGTTAACTGTTGGTCAAACATGTCACGGAACACGCAAGCCTTAGCAACTTGGTACAAAATGTATATTGCTTCGTCCAATAAGCTTTAGTGTAAGAAAAAAATCTCATTATTTTTAAAGTCGCTGCTCTAAGTATTATCTCAGTTTGACGACTACGTTTTCTGTTTTAATTTTTTGTTCTTGTTAAAAGTCGGTCGGTGTACAAATCTACATAAATTTTAGGCATAGTACGGTCGAGTTCATAAACATGTGAGCACAAATTTGATCAAAAATATCTAAACACGACTCTATTGGTAATGGCGTAGAAGCGTGATCAGATATTTTTGATCAAAGTTTTGCTCACAATTTTATACACTCGACTGTAACAACGCAAATAGACGACCGGATGGCCTAGTGGTTTAGAAAACCTGACTATGAAGCTTGAGGCCCCGGGTTCGATTAACGGCCGGGGCAGATATTTGTATGAATAATACGAATGTTTGCTCTCGGGTTGTTGGGTGTTTAATATGTATTTATGTATGTATTTATCTATATAAGTATGTTTATCCGTTGGCTAGTGTCCATAGTACAAGCTTTGCTTAGTTTGGGACTAGGTCAATTGGTGTCAATTGTTTTTTTTTTATGTTAGAGAGGCCAGACAAACGAACTAGTGAGTCACCTGATGTTAAGTGATCACCACTGATACCACTGATTGTCCCGTGATATTTATTATTATTATTATTATTTAATAAATAAAAAAGTGTTGTCAAAAAGCTGAAGCTTTGTCGAAAAGCTTTTTTTTTTACTCGATTGGAAGGCAAACGAGCAAGTGGGTCTTCTGGTGGTAAGAGATCACCACCGCCCATAAACATCTGCAACATCAGGGGTATTGCAGATGCGTTGCCAACCTAGAGGCCTAAGTTGGAATACCTCAAGTGCCAGTAATTTCACGGGCTGTCTAGTAAGACAAAAAGGCGTCGTGTGTGGAGTGTGGTGTGCGCGGAGAGTACTCCGCGCCGAAACACAACAGTGCAAGCTGTGGGATTTGTAAAAGAACCGCTCCCAGTTAACTTTTGGACAATTGACAGGACAACATAAATAAACAAGAGTATACACGGTCATGAAAAGTTAATAGGTAGAGTCAATTTATCTACGAGTACATAACCTTGATTAAAGCTGCAAAAATCTTGAACCCATTTTGACACAGCTCACAAATCTTGTAACCCATCTTTTCAGTCACAACTTTCGTTTTTTTGCTCATCTTGTACTAGCGACCCGCCCCGGCTTCGCACGGGTGCAATGCTGATACTAAATATGATGAATGATGGATGTTATTATACATATAAACCTTCCTCTTCAATGAAGAAGAAGAAGAAGAAGATTGATTTATTTGCCAACATGAACAATACAGGATAGGCACACAGAATACAAATAAACAATAAACTAATATATTTATGTGTTTGCCAGTCCCTTGCACTGTGTGACAAAAGGAACAGGCTCAGCTTATGCTGCGCTTGCTCAGAAGCTGCCAGCGCTGGTTTTCAGCCTGCCCCCGTTGACTCAGGCTAGAATGGCTTACATAGCAGGTAGATTGGCACGCAAGTAAAAATCACTCATCTCATCAATCACTCTATCTATTAAAAAAAAACCGTATCAAAATCCGTTGCGTAGTTTTAAAGATTTAAGCATACATAGGGATATAGGGACAGAGAAAGCGACTTTTTTTTATACTATGTAGTGATAGTGATGATAAGCATAAGAGTCTGTTATTGATTAGGGATGTGAATAAAATATCGATTAATTGAAATCGACTTGATTTTTTTATCACCTATTAGTGGGTAGCTGGTCACCGAATGGTTGAATAGGTTCCAAGTGTTGAATTTTATTCTAGGCTACTAGGCTTGTTTTGATTAGGAAAGTTTACGTTTTAAGTTTTAATTTGAGTATTTTTAAGGCAGTCATGTTTATTTTTTAATTTTTTTTTTAATATATAGTGTGAAAAAATAAGTCGGGCCCTGAAGGGAAAGTACCTTAAATCCTCAAGTTGGCTCATCCATTTTACCTAAAGGACACATTCCTTTATTGCCTTTAAAAAGAAACAGATTTTCGAGTTAAATTTAAAAAAAATACACTTGCTATTTTATTATACTAATCGATTGGAATATTCGGGATAAAATTTATCTATTTAAAACCTTATAAGTCATTACGTTACACTCTCGACAGCATACTTCTTTAAAGATCAGTAATATACCTTTAAAATGACTTTTTTGCCAAATAGTGTTATAGTTAGAATAGATAATCGATTAACTACAAAATAATCGATTTTTTTTACTACAACGTCACATCCCTATGTTAATCTGCGAGATTCAATCGCGGGATTGGGTCTAATTAATTGAATTATTCACGAAATGACCCGAACTCTGTCTGACTCGAGCTGAAAACGTATTGATTAGAGGCCATTCATCCACTGATACATTAAAAATACCCTTAGGCCTTTGTACTTAACACTTTCTTTCTGTGTGATATTTTTTATTTCCATTTTGTACACTAAAGAGTAGAAACAAACACACAAACAAACAAAATTAGTGCTTCCAGGCCTCCCGGGAATTTGTTGAGATTTTGTTCTGTTTGTCAGGGTTAGAGAGTCTTATAGCAATTGTATTTTAACACGCTTTTATTAGCTTGGGTTGTATGTATGTAACGGAATCTTTGAGCATAATTTTGAACAATTTCCAGAAGTCTGATTAATTTGAAACTTTGCATACGTAGCAAGGACCGATGACAATGCAATAATTTCATAACAGTTTCCCATTCAAACTAAAAAGTATAAAATAAATTATAGTTTAAAAACTAAAAAAACACGCTTTTAAAAGTAATTTAACTAAAAAGTCAAAAATAAAACTGTAATAATCAATTGAAAAATTCATATTATTGTACAAAAAGCGTGGGGGGCTTGATTTTTATTGTTGCAAATATTTTATCGATAGTTTATTATATCCGTAGTTATTATGACAAGCACCCCACGCTTTTTATACAATAATATGAATTTTTCAATTGATTATTACAGTTTTATTTTTGACTTTTTAGTTCAATTACTTTTAAAAGCGTGTTTTTTTAGTTTTTAAACTATAATTTTTTTTTCTTTATAGTTACTATCTATTATTATTATTATCTTGCCTGGGTTGATGTCCCACTGCTATGCAAAGGACTCCCCCCATGTCCTCCATATCTCCCGATCCAAAGCAGCCAGAGGCCAGCCGTCAAGAAATATATCCAGGTCGTCCCGCCACCGCCGCCATCCGTCTTGTGGCATCCACTCAGTGGCCGGCCCAGTGTATATTTCAGATTTTTTTTTACTTGTTGTTGTAACCTGAATATGACTGGTGGCTATTTGAACATAAATGTTGTAAGTAATAAATTTAAGCCATCAGGTTTTAAATTCAAGTAGAATCTCATCCTTTTATTGAAGTCGGTGAAAAATTGCCAAATTACTCCTAAAATGTTTGTTCAAAATAAAAGGTCATTTAAATTTCAAATTTTCAATGATGTTAACTGTCACATTTTAGCATTTTTTTTATTTACCCTTACATTTACAATGTGCATTTGCATATACCTTCATTTCTCATAAGTTTGTCAAAATAACGTTTAACATAGAATAATATGAAACCATGATGTTTTCAGACAAGCTTCCACATCGTTCGTATGAATGGTACCTGTGTTGTTACAAAATTTGCAATCCATTTTTCCACCATTTCCTGGTATGCGACTGAGTTAAAATGTCACATTCTTATGTAAGTAAATGGGGAATGGATCAAAATTTTAAAAACGCTTGAAACTTTTTTTGTCGTTTAATTAATTAAAAAAAAATGAAAGAGTTGTCTTTACCGCCAAATTACAACAGTCCGATCGGTTACGAGTTGTTCCATTACGCGTTAAAAACCGCGATAGGGGATGAATTTCAATAAAATTTATAAAGAATTTAGAAAGTCTCTGTGTGTATACCGGTTTTCTGTAATTTTTTGCTATACTTTGGTGTGCAATAAAGAGTTATTGTATTGTATTGTAATCCCTAATGAGGGCTATCGCGTATGAATTCGCCGCTAGAGGCGCTAGTGTAGGATGAAGTCTCCGAAATGTTAAATCTCATAGTTTCTGGGTGAGCTGCGCGAATTTATTTATAATTAGACTAATTTTGTGAATTATGCGTTACGGGGCAATGAATGTCTGTGTTTAGAGATAGTTTTGTCTTTCGGAAACTTTTGTCTTCCCTTTTTTTTCCGAACAAAACGGGACTACGTAATACTGGTTGCTCAATATTTTTATGGTATGGTTTTAAGGTGTATTAAATATTTATCATTTTAATCTAAACTTTGTTTTCACGCCCGTATAACAGACTTAGAAAGCTACACTTAAAAACCTCACGCAACAGTGGCGCCATCTAGAAAGACAGAAAACGATAGCCCTCATTGAGGTGAGTTTTGATGATACAAGCGTCTATCAGATGAGAAAGTCTTGCCTCACCTTTCTAAACCTTGAGCGTTCTCATCTCAATACCTCAAGTAAATTAGTGGGCCGAATGCCTATTCTTCCCGCGAGTAAACAAATCCTGGCTAAGTGTTCCGCAGACAAAGCCTGGGACACAAAGACTGCTTTCATATATTTATGGAACGCCACCACAAGATACGGGGGTAGGTCGAAGGGTGTGTGTCCATAAACATACGGTAAGGTACAAAACATAAGGTAAGGCAGCGTTGGGGGGAAAGAATAGTCTATTAGTTTGATTATTAAAAAGTTTTTGACATGACTCACGGGAAGTTTTAAGCCGGTCGCGACTTTGAATGGGTCTTGTCGCCCTATTGCCTAATGCTAAAGACGCTCGCGATCGTA
This sequence comes from Choristoneura rosaceana, assembly GCA_037349165.1. NCBI lineage: Eukaryota > Metazoa > Arthropoda > Insecta > Lepidoptera > Tortricidae > Choristoneura > Choristoneura rosaceana. Next base: position 788,917 of record JAZBNJ010000044.1, read on the forward strand.
ATCAAAAGATTTCGCATACAAAAACTGTCATTTGCTTGCGATCGCGAGCGTTAGAAACATTAGGCAATACGGCCTGTGATTGGTGTGTGTAAACTTTTAGACTTTTTCTCTTTCAGTTTTTATAAAAACAAAAGCAGTCGGATATTGATTTTTTAAATAAATTTATTTGTTCATTTAACTTATGGACAGCGCGTATTTTTAGGAGAAATCTATTTATAACTAGGACAAGGTCCTAGAAATAATTGCTATAATTATTATAGCAGAAGCATTATCAAAAGATTAAAGCATTCGGATTAATGATGTTTTAAATAAATTTATTTATTCATTATCTTACGGACAGTGAGTATTTTTAATAGAAATCTTTTTATAGCTAAGACAAGGTTCTAGAAATACATGCTACTTTATTATCGCGGAAGTTATTTCTTCAAATTGTTTACAAGATTATCCACTTGCATGTCATTTTCCCCCTACCACATAAAAAAAATATTATAAGTATCGAAAAATTAATACTAATACTAAGAATAGCCATGATAATTATGTATGTTGGCAGCCGATCGTAAAATCCGCCAGATCACGAAATTTCTAGACACACCACGAAATGGCGCCATTTCATGATATGCCTAATAGTTGGCCAGGCATATCACGATGTGCCGAGAAATAATACGGCAGATTGATTAGAGCAACGCATTCGTCGATATTCTTAGCTTTATAGCGGGCACATCGTGATTATGCTGAAAAAAAGAAAAATTTAGGTACGACGAGCGAAGCGAAAAGTGGTTAGTATGAATGTGACCACTACGCACTAGCCAAGCGAGCGAAGCAAGGATGCCGCGGCAGCGGCCGGTGAAGTGCCAGAAGCGATATGGCGGCGTTTCATGATATGCCTCTGAATTTCATGATCTGCCTAATAATTATAATAAGCCATTTATTTCGGACAGAATCCATAGAGGTTAGTTCCAATGAAAATAAAATAAAAATGGTGTTAGTAGGTGGGTACAATCAAAAATAATAATAATAATATACACGACTGCTCAGCGCCTTCAACCATGATTATGAGGTTGCGGCAGCGTGCAGTTCCATCCAGCGCCTCATCATCTGGGAGTCCCACCGGCCGGGCGACTAAACTAGACAAATCATGAAATGGCGGTGTTTCATGATTATGCCTAAGAATTTCATGATCTCCCTAAACATCAGGGATATTTGGAAATAATTCCGATCCGCACTAGCGATCCCTTCAAATAGTGAACCTACTGTGTTAAAAATAAAATTGTGTTAAATACTTGTAATGTACATAGATATCATTTATAAATATTGTGAATCTGTTTTTTTTAAAAAAAAACCTCGTTGAGTTTCTTGCCGGATTCTTCTCAACAGAGGTTTTTTTCCGAACCGGTGGTAGATTTTTTGACATTCATAAGTGCTTATTATAGCCTAAATTGAATAAAGAGATTTTGACTTTGACTTTGACTTTGATCACTAGGCAAATCGTTAAACGGTGAGTTTTAAACGATATGACGAATGTCCTTCAGCCAACTCATAAAATGGCGCCATTTCACGATATGCCTAGGGATTTCGTGATCTGGCGGATTTTACGATCGGCCGTCGAGTACCTAGATCATGGTTGAACTAACAATGGAGCCGCGCAACTCCCGTTAAACAACCCGTTGCCATCAACGGAATATTGGATGTACTGAAAATTAATTCCCCAATTCAATTACGTCTCGTGTAAAGGAAACTCGGTTTGCCGGAGAATTGTATCATTCATTGTACAGGTGTGCCTGGCAACCGTCGACGGGCAACTGGTGTCGAAGAAAGTTGGGAATAGTTTGGGGTATTTTATAAAATAAAACATCTATAGTTAAATTGTTTAAGTTTCCTTTTTTTTCTTTGACTATACTGCCATTGTAGTCGGGGTTGGCCGTTGCCGTTGGGGTAGACGAGTTCTTGAGTGGAGACCACGGATCGGCAAACGTAGCGTAGGATGTCCTCAGATTCGGTGGAGCGATGATCTTCGCAGGGTGTCTGGCAAGAGCTGGATGAGAGTGGCCGAGGATCGTGCTCAGTGGCGTACCATGGGAGAGGCCTATGTCCAACAGTGGACAAACATAGGCTGATGAGGCTGACACTGAAAAACAGCGTTGCGGCTTGCCGCAACATTATGCTGAGGGGCCCACTTTATACTGTTCGATGATATTTTTTTTTAACTCTTTCCAAGTAATGTATTTTCATGTGTATCGAATATGTATAAATAAATGTCTCTCTCTCTCTCTCTCTCTCTCTCTCTCTGATGATGATGATTAGTCGGGGTTAAACCTAAGTATTAACTAAACTACATTTCAATAGAATCTGACAATCTTCGATACATAATAAAATGCTTTGTCTTGAATGACTGACTGACGGATCAACGCACAGCCTAAACCGTTGATCGTAGAGACTTGAAACTTGGAAGGTGTGTTCTTTGTATGACGTTGGCATCCGATAAAATTCTACTCCTAAGGGGGTGAAAAGGGAGGGGAAGTTTGTATGGGAAAACGTGATTCCAAACAAACAAACTCAAACTCAAACTCACAACATTTATTGACAACAAAAACATACTACATCACAACAAAAACACAGTATAAACATAAATAGAAGAGCCCTTCCTTCCAATATACCCCTATAATATATTCCTTGGTCCAATATACTTCATATTTCGCATAAGCATTTATTAACAGAACTGATGGAAGACGTTTTTCGTATAAAATCCTATATTATATGTACGCACCTATTTGCAATGTCTCTAAAGGTGATTTTCCACCGGTGAGACGAGACGGCGCAAAACGAGAATAGGGATGTTGGCGCCATAAAAAATAATTCGAAGGCATAGCTCCAGTAAAAACCGCTTTATTTTAGCCCTGAAAACAAGATAAACTTTCAATTTATTGTAAAATTAGATTTTTTTGTTGCTTTAAAACATATAAATAGTTAGTTGATTGAGTTGCCGGATACGTCATAATTCGCTATTGCCATTGAAACTCTAATGGGAGAAATGTGGTTTGACAGCTTATAAAAAATACGTCATTGGTGGTGTCAACATCCCTAATGCATGGCGGCCCGCAGTAGGCCACGGCGGCTCGCGGTGGGCACGCGAGAATGCATACAAATTGACGACCGTATGGCCAAGTGGTTAGAGAACCTGATTACAAAGCTTCGGGTCCCGGGTTTGATACCCGGCCGGGCACACATTTTTATGAATATTAGGTACCTACTAAGGTTTGTTCTCGGGTCTTGGATGTTTAATATGGTATTTAAGTATGTTTATCTGTTGCTTATCGACTATCCATAGTACAAGCTTTGCTTAGTTTGTAACTAGGTCAATAATTGGTGTCAATAATATCCCATGATATTACTACTACTCAAAAATAAAAGGGCCACTTGAATTTTTGCGGTAAAATGAAATTAAAAATATTTTTTCGTTTTAAGTTGAATAAATTTCACTAAATGAAAAGTATCTGTACTGTGTTATGTTGTATTAATTAAAACAATTTTTAGACAAGGAATGTTATAAAGAATTATATTTATTAGTATTTTCGTTTCACCCATACAATTCACGTGGCCTTTATTTTCTTTTGAGAATTATTATTTATTTATTATATGACAATCCAAGGTTTTATATCTTTGAAATATGCAACTTTGTCAAGTGACTAATGAACTCGTCTAAAATTTGATTTGTTTGTAAAAACTATCCGAAACAAATCTTGGTCTTCAATTTATCCCAAGTTATTTATCTTTTCAAGATTATATGCAGAATATTTCACCAATTTAGACCTTGTTCTCCACAAAGTCTACGAACTACGTAGTTATGTGTTTTGTTGAACTTGCCATTGTTTATTAAAATGTATTCTGAAGCATATTAAACGACATCTAATTACTTTTCGAGCGCTCTTCAAGACCTCAAACAGCAATCTTGAGTTAGTTGCCTAAAATAGAAAGCTTGATAAAACAAATGTCAACCTTGATCCAGCTGTCAAGACTTGGCACTGTCTGGAGGAAATTTAGCTAAGTGCTTACAATGTAAGTCATAAGTTATGGTCTATTGGTATTAAATAGTTTTTGGGAATGGTGTGCTGTGTTGTTTTGTCGATTGTGCCCGTATTAGATACTTAAATGCACAATGGAAGATTGCATTGCATATCGACGCTTGAAAGGAGAATTGAATAAGCGACATTTTTTTAATACCAGGTGTGGCCTGTAACATGAGAAAATAATTAAAATATAGATTGTCATAGATCATAATCGTCAAACTAAACAACATTGGCCGGTTTTTACGTTTTCTGTTGTTTTTATCTAAATTGATTTACTAGGTTAGCATTTTTCATAATAATCACGTTGCAAGCGGGATGATAGCTACTAAGTATAGATAATATGTGGCGTACGTAATTATATATGTATGTATGTATGTATGTAAACTCTTTATTGCACATAAAAATAAAAATATATAAACACAGAGAGGAGAACAAAGGCGAGCTTATCCCTAAGAAGGGATCTCTTCCAGCTAACCTAATTACGAGAAAAAAAATAAAAAAAATAATTAATAAAATAAAAAATAAATAATAATTTTATTTTTTTATTGATTAATTATAATAATTATATAAATCGTAACAGTATTGTTTTAGACTTAGTAAATAACGTAATCAACTTAGAAAAGTCGATAAAGCCGACATTGCTATTTAAAAGTTCAATAGGTGTCTCAAAACCGAGCATGCTTGCGATAACCAACCAAGTTTTTTTTTAAAGTAGTGACGTAATAAATAAATATCATGTGACACTTGACATTAATTGACATAGTCCCAAACTAAGCAAAGCTTGTTCTATGGACAGTTGGATAGCAGGCAACGGTTAAACGTACTTATAGAAAGAAATACGTACTTAAATACGTTATCCAAGATCCAAGAGTAAATTAGTATTATTCCTAATAGATATCATGCCCCGGTCGGGTATGGAACCCGGGACCTTAAGCTTTGTAGTCATGTTCTCTAACTACTAGGACATCTGGGCGTCAAATACATGCATAACATACGTTAATAAACTTTTGCAAATTGATTCATTTATTACCGTAAAAAATACAGTTGTTTAAGCACCAACCGCGTTTTCCTCCCAATTCCCAAAGTAATGAATGGTATCAATACGCGAGACCCATTACGAATAGTCTTCAGATTTATATTTCCTACGAAACGGCATCAACTTTTGAATTTATCGAGCCAGTTCCAAAACTAGGCAGACAATAAATATACCGGTTTAATATTTATAAAGGAATGTCTTCAAAGTCGAAGATAAGGAATGTCGGAGGTCAGATTTAGTGTTTCCTCGCCAACTTTTGTTGAATAAATTTACGTTGACGACTTGATAGCCAAGTTAGAGAACCGGACTATGAAGCTTGAGGCCTAGGGTTCGATTCCTGATCAGGGCAAATATTTGTGTAAATAACACGGATTGTACTCAAGTCTTGGTGATTAATAAGCACCTATTTAAGCTGTGTTTAATTTATCTATAATATACGTGTTTTTATCCGTTGACTACTTAGTACATTGGAGGTTAGGAGGTTGTGGAAAGGGGGGGTGGGGGTGTCACCGGCGTGGATTGCATCAAATAGTCTTAATCCGGCACTGATACCTACTGTAGCGCTTGGTCGAGGCTTTGTACAAAAGTTAGAAATATCCTAATCAATACTTTCTATTCGTCTTTGGTCATAGGGTAGAGAACTTACACTATTCATTTCACAAATATGTTGTGTTCTGTTTAAGTAATTTATCGAAAATGTCCGTAAAAGTATAATTAATTATTATAATTTATTATTGTCGAGTCACAAACTTTTTAAAAAGTCAAAACGGGCATGGAAATGTTGGCACAAATCGTATACCTACAGCCATCTCAAAATGGTTGCTATCAGTTACATTGTTGGAACTCAAGCCTTTTTTTATTGGATCTGAAACAGCTTGTGATGTTTTAGGTGGCAAAATACATCTGCTGGTTTTTTTAATGAAAAAAAGGCAAGAAAGCATGAAGAACTTTATTGGAATTAAATTAAATGCCACAATATATTTTGTTGACAAAAGGTTTATTCCAATTTAGTTTTTTCCTTCACCATTTTTGATAAAAGCTTTATATGAATCTCGGCTGGAATAGCAATTACTGGCTGCGTATTCTCATACTCAGCCAGCAATTACCTACTTACTTTCAGGCCACGACAATAATCTACTATTGATGGAACTCTAAAAATAAGCTGCAGAAGTAGTTTCATGCCGAAAGTAAATAGACCATACAACTCTAGTAATACCTACAGTCTTGCATATTAAGAAAGTTGCAGAGCGTAAGTTGGGAGCGCTAGCGCTTCTAATGAGTTGGCCTTCAGTTTTATGCGGGTCATTTTCTGCATGATCAAGTCTTAATACCTCATAATTGACAGAACAAGAAGATAGACACAGTAAGAACAGATATTGCTTCACAATTACTTTTTTTTTAGTAACGGCTATCGGACTCTACCCTGAGCATAGTCCGATATATTCTTGGCCGAATTTTTTAAATTGCGACTTATATGAACGAATGAATGATTTATTTATTTTGAAAAACATCACAACAATATTACAGAATTTACAAAGCCTGTCTAAGAAACAAAGGTAAGTGAAAAAAGATAGGTGAAGTGAATTTAGAATAGAATAGAATAGAAACAAAGGTACTTATTTTGAATTTAGAATAGAATATAATAGAAAACGTTTATTCGCATTTCACAAATCACATAAGTACACAAAATAAACAAGTATAAAGTAAATATTAATGACAGTATTTGCGAAATCGCGAAACGGTCTCAGCTCAGCATAGTGCTGGCCGTAGAGGCCAACGCTGGTCTTCCGCTATGACCGCTTGGCGCTTGACGAATTTATTGTTGAGGTGATTCCAAAAAAGGATTTCTTGTGCAAGGTTCGCCCGGATTGCTACCACCATCTTGCTCGTTAATCCTGCCGTGAAGCAGCAGTGCTTGCACTGTCGTGTTTCGGCGTGAAGAGTAAGACAGCCGGTCGGCGCGCTGTTCCCTCGGGAATTGTGCATTTTTCCGAGATAAAAAGTAGCCTACGTCACTCTCGGGCCCATAAACTATGTCTATGCCAAAAATCACGTAGATCCGTCGCTCCGTTACGGCGTGAAACATGGACAAACACACAAACAAACACATTTTCGCATTTATAATATTAGTATGGATGGATTTATTTCCTTTTACATTCATTAATTGTTAACTTTTAATAAGTAAATATGATATTTCGACCAAATAATATTCGTTCACATCATCAAAGCCAGCGTTTTAACTTCATTGCGAGAACTTAAACCCCGCATTCCAAAACAGCAAACTCGCTAATAAAATTTCCTAAATATCAATATTGATAATACCATCTCTCAATGACCTCACGTGATTGAATTAACCCAGATCAGCTAGTAACCAGGCCGGTAATCTTGCCGTCCCTCTGTCGCTTATATTATTTAATACGAGAGTGAGAGGGACGGAACGACACGAACTTCAATTTCGAATTTAGCCCAGGTTGTTTGCGCATTTTGCGTACCCGAAGATTGGGCCGTTGCGTGGTGTTATTTATTACATTATTAACAAGCGCCAGTGTCACGTAGGGACGCTTCTTGGAAAATTTGGTGAAATAATAGTCGTCGTGAAATATACTAATTTTAGACACGCTGAAGTGTGTGTATTTGTTTATTACTATTAGAGGTGAGACGTATTTACTGGAATAGGTTTTTGGAATAGGTTTTGGCTTGGACGCGTTCCCGCCCGCGATTCTTTTAGCGTACGAGTATTTAGGAGTACGGCGGCTGACAACGTTCCGGCAACTTGAAAACAAGCATTTATGTACACTTTTTAATTGAAAAATTTATAACAATTGCACAAGTTTTTAGTCGGTATTTAATACAAGTTAAAATAAAAAAAAATAAGTGAAGACTGAACTGTGACGTGGAATTCGGTTCTATTCGGTTCGATAATATTCGTAAAACTACTAAAAGTAGTACGGTGTATACGCAATCAATTGAGTTAAGTACTCGTAGACCTTGTCTTTGGATCTAGTCTTTTTGTGGAAGCGTACTCGCAAGACTCAGTCCGCGTTTTGTCTAGTACGTATCACCTCTAATTACTATGTCCACTGTCATTGACATATATGTGCCTTACAGCACTAAATTGGCTGTTAGGAACAAAACACACAGCGCATCAATCATCAACATTACTTTGACTCAACCCCTGTCATGGACGTCAACAAACTATAGCGAAACGTTTACAAAACCGCGCTGTGTATAAACGCTGACCAGGAATATAAAAAACGTGACGCGAGGGCAGCACTTCTACGTTTTATATCGGAACATTCTTTACATCATTTTTAACTAAGAAAAAAAATATCATCATCAGCCGGAAGACGTCCACTACTAAACAAAAGCCTCCCCCTTAGAACGCCACAATACGACAACTCGCCACTTCCATCCACCGGTTTCTCGCAACTCTCACGATGTCGTCAGTCCACCTGGTGGGAGACCTGCCAACGCTTCTTCTTCCGGTTTGTGCTTGGCACTCAAGGACTTTTCTCCCCCAACGGTTCTGTTCTTCGAGCGATGTGGCCCGCCCATTGCAACTTCAACTTGTATATTTTTCCAGCTATGTCGGTGACTTCTGTTCTTCGACGAATTTTCTTATTCCGGATTCTATCGCCCAAAGAAACTCCAAGGATAGCTCTCTCTTTAGCTCGTTGCGTGACTCTGAGCCTCTGTAAAGGACAAACAGTCAAGGACCACGTCTCATCATGGGTCATCACCAGAGCCCGGAATACTCGTAGAACTTTTGAGTTAGATAGGGACGTATATCGATAAACACAGAATACAATAATAAACTCCCGGCCGTATTCGGCTACAGTGACGACTTCCTACTGCTGAGAGCGCTGGTGTGCTCTCAGGTAACTGACGTATCCGTTCTTGGCAGTGAATGTGCGATTGTAGACCTGTCATCATCATCATTACCATGTCAGCTGAAAGACGTCCACTGCTGGACATAGGCCTCCCCCAAGGGTCTCCACTCAGACCAGTCTTGTGCTTTTCGCATCCACCGCGATCCCGCGATCTTAACCAGGTCGTCGCTCCATCTTGTTGAAAGCCTACCGACAGCTCGTCTCCCGGTCCGCGGATGCCATTCGAGAACCTTCTGACCCCATCGGCCATCAGTCCTGCGAGCAATGTGCCCCACCCACTGCCACTTCAGTTTCGCAATTATTCGGGCTATGTCAGTAACCTTAGTTCTACTAAGGACCTGTCACATTGGGAGAATTTGGCAGGGAATCGCTCTCAGTGGAGGCGAGCCTTGCATGTGCGTAGGTGCATAGGTGAGCGAGTTTGAAGCAAGGTGACGGAGCGAGCTCGATCCGAAACGAGACGAGCTCAAGGCCAGACCACCTGAGGATACTGTATGAAACACTAGGGTTGCCAGGTCCTCAAACGTAATAGCCGGACAGACTAGCCAGTTTGGCCGGATTGTTGGGCAAAAAGGCCGGACGCCCCATCATTAAGGACTAGCTTATGCCCGAAGCTTCGAAAGCGTCAAAAAAAAAAATTGGTAGCCTGAACTTTCCAAAATTATAAACTCTACTTTTTAACATTTTCAGTCATAAAAGTTATCTAAAAGAGATCACTCTTTAGCGATAATATCGCCTGTTGTTTACCTCTACTTTATATCTTCTTTAATATGTTGGGTTGTGTTCTACAATGTATCGATAAAATATAATGTATATCGGAAGCCGACAAATGAGAAGTCTCTATGACAGCTGAAAAGTGCTACGAAAATTCCGTGCTCTGGTCATCACTGAAAACACACACTGGCTACTAAGAACTAAACATACTGTAACAGAAATATTTACAACAAGTGCCTGAACTAGGATTTCCCTTTATATCAGGATTCTAGCAACTTGGGAGTATCATTATTAAATTTTGTTTTCAAAAGATCACAAAACAATAATTTATTGTTACAATAATATCGTCGACTTAGACAATACTCGGGGGTTTCTCTACAAAATATGCTAGAAATTCAATTTAGCAACAACATGCTTTCATCTGGGCACCATCAGCGGTTTCTAATAATTCAGTCCTTTCATAATACATATGTGTACGCATACTTCTTCGAAAACAACACTACCTTTTACCAAAACGACGACATTAAAAACGGAGCAATATCTATTGCTGGCTCACTAAGGTAGAAACAGCCAGGCGTGTAACTAAAGAAGCGATGATGAACGAACAATGCAATGTATCGATTATTTTTTGCGTAGTTCACCATGCAATGGTGAGAGCGAAGGCTTCGCCTCAGTTTCTGAACGTTATTCGTAACACGAGTAGAAAATTAAGTTCAGAAATATTATTTATTCAAGGATATTGCTCTTTCGAACGTTTGTGCAGACGTTCGTTTCTTTAGTGGCCGTCTTTGTAATGCTAGAAGGCTTATGTTGAGGCACTCCTTTTTATGGTGAAACTAACTGTACTACACGCTTGGTACTTTCAACGTGGTGAAATTGAAGTGCCTTTGGGTATAAAACTTTTCTTACGACCACATCCGTTGCTATGTATTGAAGGGTCTAGGAAAAATATAGGTACCTAAATCTAAAGACAGCGTGATGGTTCTTTAGAAAGTCTGTCTGCGTAGCGTAGGGTCCCGGGTTCGATAACTGGCAATGGCAGATAGAGCAGTAGTAGTACTAGCATAGTAGAAAATATTGGGCACGTAAGAATCTCATTTACTACTTTATGAAAAAAAAAAACATTTTAAAGAAAGAAAGAAAGATTTAATTTAATTTGGTTCCATAAGTACCACCTAAGACTAAGACTAAAACTAGCACTAAAACTATACCCTATATTTAGCTGTTTTACACACCTTTATTTACATTTTGGACACATACTTTTGGATATACAGGGTGGAGAGTTGACATGGGGGCAGCAATACTGGGTTAAGATACTAACTTTAGTTAAAATGTTCAGTTTTCAGTTATCTACATACTGTCTGTTCAGTTTTCTTTAAGCATAAAGGATTATGTTACATAATACGATTTTTCGATTCAGTGATGTGTTTGAAAAATATTAAACTTTATAGTGCAAATTTTCATTAAAATCGTGCGTCCGTCCCCCCCCTCCTCTAAAATCTAAACCAGTGGGTGAAAAAATTTGAAAAAATTCAGGATGGTAGTAAATATATCAAACTTACAAGGAAAACTATAACGGTTGAGTTTTCTTAAGAGCTATTAGTAGTTTAAGAGTAAATAGCAGCCAAAGGTATAAAATATACCTAAACTTGGAATATTCCGTACAAAATTCGAAATCCTTAGAAAAATATTACCTAAGTTTTTTGTAATGGCTACGGAACCCTATTTCGGGCGTATCCGACACGCTCTTGGCCGTTTTTTTTTTTTTGCTAAGTCTGGTGACATTTTCAGTTGTAGGTATAGTAGGGATTTTCAATGACAATAATCTGACACAACATGATTATGTGCATTCAGTTAGCAAAAGTAAAATAAAACAGAATTAAAACAATCTCATTTTGGATAATGCGTGACAAACAGATTGACAATAATTCGAACCGATTTACGGATCAAACAGCAAACCTAATTAAACACTTCCGTGATATTTGATCGTAATTCGTTTGAACGCAGTGAATTACTCGTAAGTACTATTTTTATTTTTTTAGTAGGTGATTTTTCAATAAAATTTAAGATTTTTTTATAATAAGTACGAAAAATTTTCGGGAGCTAAGTAGTAATCGAACCCGCATCTGAATGAATAGAATAGAAACAGAAATGAAATATTTTTTTCACTTCTCATGCTCGTAAAGTTCGTGTTTATGCTGTATCTAGGCGACATAGAACAACTTTTTATGCTCTAGTGCATAAAATAAAATCTTCGTCTAATACCAACTCTCTTGACCAAGGTAATCAGGTGACAACAGCCACAAACAAAAAAGTTTCTATATATTTTTTAAATAATTTTTAATTTATATAATACTAAAAATCCATCAAATCAACCATAATAAATCAGTAAAATTAAAATAATGGATTTATTATAATAATGCATAAAAAATAAAAGGTACATAGAAAGTGAATCATTGTTTCCACTGTTGCTATTTCATTTCCTCGCCATCGAAGTGAAAAGCAGAGTGTAAAACTCGAGCATTAAACCCATTTTCCCCTCGACATGTCTATCCACTCTCGCTGTACTGGCTCGAGTGGTTTTATGAACGCCTCGGGTAAAATGACTCGTTTTATGCTCTTGTTGTACAATCTACTATTATTCGCATTTCGCAAATTACATACAACACAAAATAAAGACAAGAATTATTTAGTAGTTAAGTAGGTATTTGCGAAATCGCGAAGCGGTCTCAGCTCAGCATAGTGTTGGCCGTAGACTACTTCCTCTATGACCACTTGGCGAATTCACGGAAGGCGACAAAAATTAAAAAAAAAACAAAAACCGGCCAAGAGCGTGTCGGACGCGCCCGAAATACGAGTCCGAAATAGTTCTCTAAGGATTTCGTATGTACCTTAGGCTGCTATTTACTCTTAAAGTACTAATAATTCTCAAGAAAACTTAACCGTTATATTTTCCTTGTCCGAAGCTTCCCATATCATATCTCTGAGTTCCCACTCCGCGCCAGCTCGCGTGGGAACTACGGCCCAAGCCCTCTCACCCTGAGAGGAGGCCTGCGCCCAGCAGTGGGACACAAATAGGCTCCGATGGTGGTGGTGGTGGATGAATATACTTTGCTTTATCAGCGCTGCAGGCGTCTAACGCCTCAGCATTATGCTGAGTCAGCGGCCGTTTTACTTTTGCGGGGACACACAAAATCGTGTATTTTTATTTTCGTATTTCTTTTTTGTTTTGCTTGTGTTTGTCTATTGTTTTTTTTTGTTGTATTGGTGTGTCTTTGTGAATGTGAATAAATGCGCGTCTTTCTTTCTTTTTTCTCTCTTTTCTGCAAAACACTGAGGTTCTTTCGTTCTTTCTTGTAAAATGTCGCTTAGTCAAGTTCTCTTTTCAAGCGTCGATATGTACTTAAATACTGTAATGTTGTTGTATGGCTTTCAAAATTAATCATTCATTCATTCATTTTGTTCTGAGTTACCTTTGTCTTAGTGTTATTGATTTGATAAACCAGTCCTAAGTCTAATTTTAGAAATATTAAGTATAGTTATTGGATAAATAACTTTTTAGTAACGGATGTCTTTTAACACACATAAAGTTGCTATTTTTAACTCTTCATCGACAGAAAGTTAGCAAATGGAAAATATAAATTCCAATTCTCTCCAAAATTAATAAATCACAATTTGGGTTTACAGAGCACTTTCAATAAATTAATAGCGATGTCAAGATCAGTGTAGCGAAACGACATTTTCTTTGATTCCTGCTACACAATTTGGCAAAGTTTACTTAAATGAGTCGACTCAGGTTTTCTTCCGTGAATTTCTACTTGATTACGTATTTGTTCCTCAAAAACCCAATTGAAACATTTTCCAGTCCTCAAAGGCTTTAATTTTGCAATCCTAAAACATATTTTACCAACCGTATTCCCGCGATATTTGCTAAAAAAAAAGTTGACGCTGCACTCTATATTTCGGATTCCCGCTCTTTTAGCAACGTGCTGGCAATCCACTCGATTTCGACGAGTAAATAACATTCCATACCAATTTGAACATGGATCGCTGATGCTGTCATTTTTGAAAATTTCAAATCGTTCTCTATCGTTCGTTTTCGATCAGTGCGCTCAGTGGCGCGGTGACGTACGCACGCCTGTTACGCGTCGCATCAAAACCCGATATGCGTATTCACGCGCGGCGGCAAAACAATTCAGTGATCATTAAAATTAATTAATATAAAAAATAGCAATAAATAAATATTAAAAAAAAATACTAATTTAGACTACGGTTTCGGATTAAATTGACGCTGCTATTGGGTTTTAAATAAATCAAAGTATTAACTTGACGCGAGTGATTGATTGTTGCGGTTTTTCGGATTTGGTGTTTAAATACGGTTGTATTTGCGAATGTTTCCGTTGGCATTTGTAATAAAACTGGACGTTTAATTTTTTCTTAATTTTGTCGTGGAATGACATAGAGTGGTTTAAATGTGGCGTCTTATCTGTGAGCGGGGGTGGTGTGTGCCACTCTTGATTCTCTGGTTTGGTGTTTTGTCGATCAAAGTACTAGGATATGTGGAAACAGAAGAGTTCATCAGCGACCTGGACAAGCCAGGTAAGTGTATCTAAAGTATTGTCTTGTTGCTCTTATACAGGTACTATATTTTACTGACAAATAAGTGGAAGTTATGGTGGCCTAGTGGTTTGAGCTATGGCCTCTTTAGGCAAAGGATTGTGGGTTCGAGATCGGCTCGCACCTTGCGTTTTTTGAAATTTATGTGCGAAATTTTATTTGAAAATTTACCACGAGGTTTACGACGAAAGAAACCGTGAGTGCCAATGCCTAGTAAGACCTTTGACGTGCAATGATGACCTTAGCACCTCTCTCTAGCTCCTAGGGAAACCCTGGGAGGTACGAGTCGGGGAGTGAACATGAAAGTGTTCAAGATTTATTGGTTGTCTTGTTTCTGACTCTCAATCCATTCAAAGGTTAACTGGAAGAGATCTTTTTAAAGGAATAGTTCGCCTTTGTACATCTCATTATTTTGTTATTCGTCGCCATTTCACGATATGCTACTAGGTATTTCGTGATCTGGCGGATTTTATGATCGGCCGCCGACATGTATAAGTACAGTACTTGAAGAGTTATTTTTATTATTAAATAGCTGGAAATCGAGCATGCGGGTCACTTGATGGTAAGTGATCACTGCCGCCCATGGATAACTGGCAGCATAAGGTATACAGCATTATTTTATTATTAAAGAGTACAATAATTAAATGATTTACTTCACAAAAACACTTTGCATAAAATATATACTTAGGTAGTGTCTAGACTCCAGACTAGACTTAGCCTGTATCCAGGCAGTCTGCGATACAATACAAATAAACAAATCTCCGCAGACTAAGTCGGGGGCAAGAGCTAGTAATATTTCGTCTTATTAAAAACGTGGTCTTAATTAATATTACGTCGGTTTTACGGACGGGATCAAACTACCTAAAGCATTATAATTTATAATGTTCCTTTACGTCATTAAAAATCCCGCTCTTTTATAGCCGGTAAATTGGTACCTATATACTACGGAAGTTTAGGTATAATGTGGGATAGAAACGATCCCGTGGAAAAAAGGGAATTCCAATTTTAGGGCCGCCACATACACTCGGAATTTTGTTTGGGAATTTCGTTTCGAAATTCTTATTCGGGATTCCGTAAATACACACATTAAGTAGCTATTTATGCAACTGTATCGTAATAGGGGTTCTTAAAACACGAGTGTGGTTTCATAATTGCCCCCTATACCATAAAAAAAAAAAAAAAAAAAATAAACCTAACATAATTAGTTTTAAGTATTATTAATTATAAATATGTATGTTAGTCTGTATGGGTCAAGTTGCCTTAAATCAATGAATTTATTATTATTATAAAAGGGCCACATGAGTGTTTTAAGACCTAATTACGTACAGTTGCATACAACATTTTATCTACGTCCATAAAAAATCAGTTGAGAAGTTGGGGGGAGGGGGGGGATTGGTATGGGTCGCAGGGATTCTCTGATAAAAGCCTCGCAAAAAATATTTGCCATTTTTGTAATATTTTACTTTGACGTCAATTTATACGGTATTCGTACAAGGAAAAAAAGCCTACTCCAAAACCTGGTTTTGGAGTAGGAATTATTTGTCCTCTTCCAGTGCTGGTAATGGAAGTTGGTTATGTACGGGGAACAACAGGGTATTTTAGGGTCGCGAACTATCAAAGTAAAGTAAAAGTATTAAGTCAAATAAATCTTTATTGCCAAAAAAAATAGCTCAATACAACTAAGAAAAAAATGATAAACAATTAAATTAAGAATAAAAATAAGTAACTACTGAAAACTCTAAGAACGTTAACTATCAAACTTAATGTTAGGTTAGGCAATGGGTCCCAATCTCAGCATATGTTAGGCATGCCCAGCGTTGGTAATATTAAGACTGCGTCGCCATCCACCAACCTTAGATTGTGGAATGAACTTCCTGCCGTGGTTTTCCCAGCGAGTTACAGTATGGAGGTCTTCAAAAGGGGTATAAAAAGGTTTATGCAGGGTCGGCAACGCGCGAGTGATACTTCGGGTGTTGCAAGCGTTCCTAGGCGGCGGTAACCGCTTAACATCAGGCGGACCGCATGCCTGTTTGCCACCGACGTGGTATAAAAAAAATCCAAAAAGGTTGAGAACCGCTTCCTTACAGGAATTACTTAGTTATCTGTCTTTGTCTATCCGTCTGTCAATTTTATTAGTTCAATGTGTAGTTGCTACAGGGAAACAAACTTAGGGACCGTACCACAGTAAACTCGGGATTAGTGGAAGGATGAACTGGAGGCTTAAGCGTATAACGCATGAGAAGCACTGAACAATGTAATTGTGGTTTAACGAGTTAGAATGAGACAGTTGCATGAATTGGCTAAGGGACATCCGCCATGTCGCTCAAAACTCACCGTTTAACCATTTGCCTAGTGACGTTTAGGCATGAAACGCGGCCATTTCATGATTTGGCCAGTTTAGGCAGATCGTGAAATTCCTAGGCATACCATGAAACGCCGCCATATCGGTTCTGGCATTTCACCGGCTGCTGCCGCGGTACGCTCGCTTTGCTCGTTCGGCACATGGGTTGTGGTCACAATTCATACTAACCATTCCTCGCTTCGCTCGTCTTACCAAAATTTTTCTTTTTTCGGCATCGTCGTCTCCGTCTATTCGAACAGAACAAACAGAGACGGCATCACATTTAACCGTCAGTTAACACTAATCAATAGATGGTAAAACAGCCCCTTAAAGTTGTCTGTAATAATTTTTGTCCAGTGTTTATATACTTAATAGAAGATTTTGTCCTTTTGATAATTTAACTAGATACATTACGTTATCGTTTTCTGAGAAAACTCATCAACATAAATAAAATTTATTTGTACATATCTTTCATAGTAACTTGATAAAAATTTCAAGATTTTTCTTTGAATTAACGTTACGTGGTGGCCGTCCTAAATCGATTTCTGTCGTAGAAAAAATAGCTTAAGTTAAACTTACGAAGTCATGAAAAAACAAAAAGGTCCTAAACACATAGACTTAATATTATGTATGATACGAGAATCGAATCAAGTACCCTTCGTTAGATAACCAAAATAAAATTGGAAGTATATTCCAAACTGTGCTTTAGGAAGTAGAGCGTAGAATCGAAAATTGTCTGAGCTGATTTGACCTTTAGGTCACGACGACGTAGACATGAAACGTGATAACGAAATATGAAGAAAATAAGCACTTTCTTTAGAAAATAATGTTACGTTCAAATCGAGAACTAGCCTGAATGCTCCTCTCATCCACTCAAAGGTTGACTGGAAGAGATCCCTTAAAGGGATAAGTTCGCCTTTGTACATATTTGTTTTTTGTCAATTGTGTTTTGCTTGTTTTGTACAATAAAGAGTTTACATACATACATACATACTAGCCTCTCAAGTTAACATAATAATAATTCAGTTTTACATAGTTTGGCATTTATATCGGTCAGTATGGGAAAGTCTGAAACAATAGACATACGAAGATCTGTTCTTAGGAATCATATCATCGATTTTAGTAACAAGAAAAACTGTATAAAAAACATTTGCACTAAGTTTGGGAATCGAACCCGGTCGTTTTGAAAAAGAAGACTATGTATATAAAACACGGTATCTAGAATGAATAAAATGCACTGTATTTAATATTACTTAATAATGTAGGTTTTACTTTTAAAAATGTCCGGGTTCGATTCCCGAGCTGCCTGAGCCTGGTGTTTTCAAAATCTAGTATTATGAGAATTCAGTTTTAAACGGAACATAATGTATTGAGATTGAGAACACATTGTTTTGGCAATCCGGTATAAAAAGAAACAGTAACAAGAAAATCGGAGAAGATCGAATTCGTAACGAAGTGATCCAACAGATAACCAAAGTTATCGACATAGCCCACCGCATTAGCACGCTGAAGTGGCAATGGGCCGGCCATATAACCCGAAGAACCGATAACCGTTGGGGTAGACGAGTTCTTGAGTGGAGACCACGGATCGGCAAACGTAGCATAGGACAACCTCAGACTTGGTGCAGCGATGATCTTCGCAAGGTGGCTGGCAAGAGCTGGATGAGAGTGGCCGAGGATCGCGCTCAGTGGCGTGCCATGGGGGAGGCCTATGTCCAGCAGTGGACGAACATAGGCTGATGATGATGATAAAAAAGAAAATCTGGTATTTTGGGAATTTAGTATTTCAGAAGTAGGGTAAATTGGCAGTCGTGTATTTTGCAATTCTGGTATTTAGGGAACGAGCGAACAGAGAGCACGTTTAAGTACTCGTCTCCAGCCAGAACCATTTCAAGGGAATAACCCTATTAGTGGGTTCTACAAATTTGATATTTAAATTAAGTTTCTGATCGCGTTTTCACCTCGCTGCACTCTAAGTAGTTCTTACAAACTTCATAATAAAGTTTTGAAAAAATGTCTTCATTCTAGTCGTTACTTTAAACTTTGCAACTGGTTCTCAACTATGTGCTCTCATATAGAACTACATTGAACCCCGCAGCTTTGCTTGCGGAAATTAAATTGCAATTCCGATTACCTATTACTTTTTATTAGGTATCTAAAAAGGCCGTGGTAGCTTACTGGTTTAACCCTAAAAGCCGTAGAACACGGTAATTGCCGTGGCAACACTGACTTGCCACACCGGGTATAGTGACATTTATGTGAGGAGGCAAATTTTGTTTAGTGAGGGTTTGATTCTCAAGATGCGAAGATGCGATAAGTGTCAAATAACAGATAAGAGTGTACGTTGAACGAACACGTTAAGTGAACTGCCAGATAGCATGCTATCAAAAGGCATGTCTATCGGAGAGTTTGTTTTGAGCATGCTTATTTCGGAGCATACTTATTAAAACTAGCATGATTATTGCTAGCAAATGTAAACAGTCCATGAGCATGCACATTACTTACTTAATTTGTTCATTATTTTAAGAGTAATTTTTGATGTAGAATAAAAGTTATGTCTATGTCTAATTTTAGCTGTACAAAATTGGTGACTAAAGCACAAACGGAAGGTATTACGGAAGCAACCCTGAAACCTGACAGGCAACTGGCATAAATACCGTTCGAGACAAACAAAATAATAAATCTAGAATCAAGCAACAACTTTTGTGCCCGCGGGCGTGGTTGTTAGTGTTGTGAAAACCGACTGTCGAATTTTTCTATGCAAATAAATGAACACCGTGTCTTTTACCAAGATTTCAAGAAGTTTTTTTTATTTTTCGATTAGCCACGGAGTCGAAGATAATTGAGTTACGTCAATGACACTTTTTTTTCACGGTTCGGGATAGCCGTCCAGATGTACATCATGGCCAAGGAGCTTATAATACAACACTGGAGGTTAAAGGCCGAACATCCATTTGAAACAAGAAATTTGATCTTTATTACGAGTACATCAGCTTTGCCTAATTGCCTAATTATTTAGCCGAATTAAAAAAACATACATTGCAATCATTATACACACACCAGCGACGAAATTTCGTGGTTTATGTACTTGTAAAGTTCCCAATCCACACTTAGTTCACAATGAGCACTACGATCCGAGCCCTGGAGGCCTTAGTAGAGCGACCTATAAAAGTTGGGAAAATGAGATATTTCCAGGTAAGGAATATTTTTTATTTTTATATAATAACGTACTTAGTAAACATAGCCTAGCCTTTGAATTCTCAGGTCTTTTTCAATAAAATGTGCTATCTCTCGAGCAAACGTGACTTGTGTGAGTTGCCAGCTAGTGTTGACTTGGCTCTGTCACTAAGTAGATAAGCTCTGTGCTTTTAGTTATGCGAGTATGTAAATAATAGAAGTAATACACGTGTTTATGTTGAAAAGAATGAGTATTGTCCAGTATTGTAAAATAAAAATTCTCGCTAGGTTACCAGGCCTTCACTCACCTTCGATTCGCCGACGATATTGTAGTCATGGCTGAGACCATGGAGGACCTCAGTGCTATACTCGCTGACATCAGCAGAGTTTCCGACTGAGTTGGCCTGAAAATGGACATGGACAAGACGAAAGTCATGTCTAATGTCCATTTTGTACCAACTCCCGTAATAGTCGGAGGCTCTGCGCTCGAAGTTGTTGACGACTATGTATGCCTGAGACAAACGTTCAAGTTAGGTAATGCGTTGTAGTATTGTAAAACTCTTTATTATACATAAACTGCGTGAAAATACCAGTTAACAAGAGAAAGATACGTACAAAGGCGAATGCTACTTCGCTTCGGTCTTTCTCCGTTTAAAACTTATATCATCATCATCATCAGCCGGAAGACGTCCACTGCTGGACAAAGGCCTCCCCCTTAGAACGCCACAATGAACGACAACTCGCCACTTCCATCCACTGGTTTCCCGATGTCGTCAGTCCACTTGGTGGGAGGCCTGCCAACGCTTCGTCTTCCGGTTCGTGGTCGCCACTCGAGGACTTTTCTCCCCCAACGGTTATTTGTTCGTCGAGCGATGTGGCCTGCCCATTGCCACTTCAATTAGCGAATTTTTCCATGTATGTCAGTGACTTTAGTTTTTCGACGAACTTAAAACTTGTAAAATGTCACAAATAAAATGTCTGTCTCCCTTTTCTTTTATTTATTTTTTCTTTCACTCACACCTTCGCCACGCTTTCCATCGCTAGGTGGCGTAAAAAACCAGGCAATTTTGTATTACGCCACTGCACCATAGGGATAGTCGTCCCATCTCTATCATGCCATAAATTTTGACACAAAGCGGGATCGACTCTGATTGTACTAAACTTCAGAGGTAATTTACCTGGAAAAGTTCCTAAGAACAAGTCGTATTTGAAAGGCGTAGAAGTTTTCGATGGATGCTAAATGAATACTAAATGATAGTTTATATGTTTTCAAACAGTTCTGAATAGATTTCCTTTTAAGGGTTCCGTAGCCAAAATGGCATAACGGAACCTTTATAGTTTCGCCATGTCTGTCTGTTTGTTTGTCCGTAAACTACAGCACTAGACGTGGTGAGTAACAAACATCCAAAAATTTCAAAAACTTTCATATTTATAATAATACTAGTTTTTGCCCGCGGATCCGCCCGCGTGGTATTCGGTTATCGCGCGCTGGTCCCTTGGGAACTGTGCATTTTTCCGGGATAAAAAGTAGCGTATGTCACTCTCGGGCTCCTAAACTATCTGCATGCCAAAAATCGCTCCGTTTCGACATGAAAAACGGACAAACACACAAACATACAAACACACACACACTGTCGCATTTATAATTAGTACGGATTATTTTCTATTTTTCTCAATTTTGTCACGATTGCTAAGAATATCATTTCTCCATGTAGAAAGAAAAGCAAAGAAAAACAAAAAAAAAACACATTTATTCACATTACAAAGACACAAAACATTTATTCACATTACAAAGATACAACAAAAGTACAAAAAAATTTAAAAATAAGAATAAACAACATAAATAAAAGAAAACAAAAAAAAAACAAACATGAACATACACGATTTTCTGTGTCCCCACAAAACTGAAACGGCCGCTGACTCAGCATTCCTACTACTAATAATAAATGTGAAAGTTTGTGAACATGTTCGGGTCGATTCTACACGTGGATTCTTGTTTCCTACTCAGGTTTGGAATCCTGAAAATTACAAGGAAAAATCCTTTTGTCATGAACGATTACAAATACAAAGAAATGTATGTATTGCGACCCAAACATTTTAATGGAATACTGAAGTAGCGTTTACTAAAACAACTTATTTATTCCATTTGAGGGTACTTCGACGGAATTATTCTTAGAAGATCGTACCGGGGATTTTCAATATAAATATTTGCACTAGTAAACAGTGATATAAGATAGTAGTCATGCCATAAATGTTTCATTTTCCTTGACGTTTCCGATATTACGTTCCGTGTCTAATAGAAAACTGGGCTTTTAAGCTCCGACGCAAAAAGATGGGTTTTATAAGTTTGACCGCTGTGTGTCTGTCTGTGGCGCAGTAGCTCTTAAAAGAGCGGACCGATTTGAATGAGTCTTTTATTTGAAATCACGTTTTCTAGTGATGGTACTTAGACATGTCTCATCAAAATCAGTTTAGCCGTTTTGGAGTTATTTAATTTTGAAATGGCAAAGTTGTTGGTTTGGTTATTTATTTAGTATTTATTTATGAAAACCGAAACCGGAATTGCGGATTATTTTTAAGGTTGAGAGAGAGAGATTTCAAAACAAAAAATTGGCGTCTTAGAATCAAATGAAAATTGTGGCAAAAATATCAAATAAAATAGAAAAACTGTAGTCGTGTAATATGTCAGAATGTTAGTCTTCTAAGGCTATTAAAATAAGATATCAAGCAGCAACGATAATTTCAGGAGAGCAAGACTATAGTTTAGTCCACAGATAGATTACACTAGATTACGCAAATGCATCTACTTCGCGTGTCCGAACTCCGACCAAACGTCGGGGTTGGCCCCTTACAAAGACTGACCGCTAACTGACTAATCATGACTAGTGACTGACTCGAGCCCCACGGCGCGGGCGGGCGGCGCATTTGAATCGATTTTGCGCGGACATCGGGGAATTCACATCGCTATTTCGCGCTCGAGACGGCACAGTAGATATAAAAAAGTGACACGGTTGGTTTTCATACAGATTGAGGTGTTTGCGTTATCTATTTTAATCTATATCTGTGGTTTACTCTGACGTTAAAAGTCCCCAACACAATAAAACATTCAAGTAATCATCAAACAAAGAGCAAGACTAAAGTTTGAGGCGTTTTGAGGTCACAAAATTCAAAATTATCTAAAATTTTATCAAGATATTTCCTAACTTCTGAAGCGCTCAAGAAATCACACCTCGGCTGTCTCGGTATTTCCTTCCCATAAAAACATGATCCTTTTAAAAATGGCCGCTCAGGAAAACAAGAGAGGGTAAATATTTAGTAAAAGGGTTAGAAAGCTAAAAGGTGTGCAGACAGCTGTTCATTTGTATTAATCAAAAGCCTACTTGTAGTTGAATTTTTGCCGACGAGGTTTGAGGGCTTGATCATTTTATTTATTAAACAGTTTTAAAACATATTTTGGCTTGTTAGTCTAACATATCGACAGGCGCGGATCTAGCCCTGAAAAAAGGTTGTGGGCACAGCCACACAAGGATCGGCTAAGTGTGAGTCGGAGTACGAACTTGCTTTTAAAAAACTAAATGAGCCATTTAAAGGACTTTTATTAAGGACTAACAACTATTTACATACTAATTTGCCAAAGGAAACTTCGAAATTGCGGAAATTTTCATATAGGAAAATTTCGGAAACCTCTCACAAAATATATGTGGGGATTGAAAATTTCCGTTGCTTAAATTTTTTTTTTTTATATTTCTTGTGAAAATTTGTAGAAATTCCACAACTTTTAGGAAACTTTCTGTAACTTGCACACCTGTATTTACACAAATCACTTCGTACACCTAAGAAATATATATATTTATTAGCTGTTGTTTGTATGCGTCCCCTGAGAACTTTACACGTTTCCGGGATAAAAATATAGCCTGTGTTGTTCGCTGGTAATATAGCTTTCTTTATGTGAAAGGATTTTTAAATGAGTTCATTAAGCCGCATTTACATTTGATTTGTGTTGTGATACTCTCTGTCTCTCTCTGTATAGCTTGTGAATATTGTGATGCGACACAACACAAGCCGTCACAACACACTGCATTAGATAAATGTGAAACGATACCGCACACTACAGGGTTGGATGAGAAAACAAAATCAGTCCTATTTTACGTCTATTTATAAATTTTTACAGTACCCCCCGGTACTGTATTTTTTTTTTTGTTTTTTTACTGTACCATTTTGTCGACATAGTTTACAAAATATATATTCGTGCAAAAATAACAGCTTTCTAGCATTGTTAGTCCCTGAGCAAAGCCGCGGACGGACGGACAGACAGCCAGACAGACAAAACTATGAGGGTTCCGTTTTTGCCATTTTGGCTACGGAACCCTAAAAAACCAAGACAATAAGTTTCAACACGTTTGAAATCGGTGCCTCAATACGAGGTAGCGGAAGGGATAGAAGCCTCATAGATAGTACTTACTAGCCTGTTGCACGCAACTCCGAACGCTTAGGATTCGTTTATCACTATCCCGCGGGAACTGTGCAACTTTCCGGGATAAAAACTATCCCATGTCCTTCCCCGGAACTCAAATGTATAAGTATACCGAATTTTATCTAAATCAGTTCAGCGGTTTAGACGTGATGAACCAACAAACAAAGAGACTGACAAACTTTCTCATTTATAATATTATTGGGATGGAGACCAGGGGGACGACTGTAAGTCTACTCACCCTCCTTTTTTTGAAGTCGGCTATAAAAGTACAATGGAGAAAACAATTTTTTTTCAAACTTATTACTAACTTATTTTAAAGTGCGAATTATTCTGTTAAATTCGGCTAGTGGACTGGTGGCTCGTATTTTAAGTCCACCATAATCATTACTCCCATTGGACGTCCACTGTTGGGTAATGGGGTCGCCGTGAGAGATGGTCGGGGCTGCATTCATTCGACGTTATCCATCCGTATTAAATCGCCTCCATCCGACCCATGTGCTTTTAACAATTGACATTAATTCTGCGATTAATTCCCTTTCTTCTCCAGTTTTCTTATAAAGTTTGAAATAATTCTTTGTGAAAATTTTCATTTTCGACTTGCTCGTTTGCCTTCCAGTCGAATAAAAAAAAATTTTGTTGTCCTTTCGTCTTGTTTTTGAACCCCCGACGCAAAAAGAGAAGTGTTATAAGTTTGACCGCTATGTGTGTCTGTCTCTGGCACCGTGGCTCTTAAACGGGTGGACCGATTTGAATGCGGCTTTTTTCATTTGAAAGCATTTCTAGCGATGGTTCTTAGACATGTTTTATTAAAATCGGTTTAGCGGGTTTTGAGATATTGAAGTTTGAAGTGACAAAGTCGGAGGTTTTCTAACTTCTTGTTGGTTAGGTTGTTTTTACTATAGATTTCATGTCAAGTGTTGGGAGTTAAGAAAAAGTTACTCTAAGATTATGAGGACGCTAAAAATTTGTTTATGGTAAAAACATTTTGTGTCCGGAGTAAAACAAATCGGTTGTAAAATTAAAAATAGTAATAAGAATTTTATGAGAGTCAATATGGACCCGCCTCTGCCATATCGTACTAGATTTTATCCGCGGCTCCGCCCGCATGGTATTCGGTTATCACGCGCTTTTCCCTCATGAACAGTGCATTTTTCCGGGACAAAAAGTAGCCTATGTCACTCTAGGGCCCATAAACTATCTCAATGCCAAAAATTACGTCGATCCGTCGCTCCATTACGGCGTGAAAGACGGACAAACACACGAACATACAAACACACTTTTGCATTTATAATATTAGTATGGATTGTCACCAGATTTACATAATGATGCCAGATTTCAAGATAATCCGACCTCTGGAAATGAATCAAACTTGCAAGATTTGACCCGTACAATACAAACATTGTAAGTTAATTAAAGCTTATAATATACATGAAGCAGCGTTTGTACATCACATTTCAACAAAGTTCAATGTTATCTCAATTACGTACGTCATACCTGAAGGATTGGTTTGATCGCGGACGGGTGTTTCCTGCGAAGCCTTTGAGATAAGGTTATGATTGTTTGATGTTACCTGAAAGTGCGGCTTGACTGTTATTTTCACTTCGTCATCCCAGCTATACGTCCCACTGCTGGGCACAAGCCTCCTCTCAGAACAAGAGTGCTTGAGCCATAGTTTCCACACGGGCCAGTGTGGATTGAGAAATTCACACGCACCATTGAATTGCTTCGCAGGTTTGTGCAGGTTTACTCACGATGTTTTTCTTCACCGCAAAATTGTGCGTAATTCCGCACATGAATTTCGAAAAACGCAGAGGTGCGTGCCAGGGTTTGAACCTACGACCCGCTTGAGAGGCGATAGGTCAAACCACTAGGCCACCACGATGGATAGACACGTCGAGGGGAAAATGGGTTTAATGCTCTAGTTTTACACTCTGCTTCTCACTTAGATTGCCAGGAAATAAAATACAGTATTACCTTTTTTTCGTGCATTATTATATAATTATATTTTCTTAGTTTCATTGATTCATTTTAATTGATTTTTAGTTTTGTATAAATTAAAAAGCATTAAAAAATGTGGAGAAACTTTTTTGTTTGTAGTTATTGACACCTGATTACTTTGGTCTTAGATGAAGATTTTACTTCATGCACTAGAGCATTTAGAGTAACCACGAACATTACGAGCATGAGGAAGCAAAAAACAATTTTTAACCTAGGTACCTTTACATTATTACAGAGTTATAAGTAAAGCAATTTAAAAAAATTGTACAAGGATGTTACACACGTTTAATTCACTTTGCATGCTATTATGTAGCAAAATATGTTTTTGTACTGGAAATGTTAATTTATCACCTATTGTACCATATTTTACGTGAATAAAGACAATTTGAATTTGAATTTTGAATTTGAGAATTAATAAAATGAAACTTCTAATAATCTCTCAACAAAATATTTGCACACCGGCATGCAGGCTAAATACACTAAATACTCGTAAAAATATACAATAGAAGACCTTCCTGTACTCTGTATTCTGCGTGCTTGTGTGTAAAATGCTTTAACAGTCTGTAATTCTCGTGCAAAGTTGACATCTTTTTTCTGTCAACTTTTGGGCTCCTGTAATTCTGATATTACACATTTATATAAAAATGTGAAAAACCACAGGCATAGATAATTACGTCTTGTCCATACTTACAAAATTTGCATCTAATTCTGTTGCCTAGTTTTCAAATGAGACCGGGACTACGTTTGTACGGAGAATGGAACGAAGAGACTTCTCTTAACCTTAACATAAAAAAAACAAATAAGACATTACGGCGACGTCGCAACCGGAACCCGGTCCCGTTGCCGCTGATAACCGTGTTTTCGTCTCATCAGGCACTTAGCGGGATGAAATTATTCCTTGCCGCGGTAAACACATCTGTGTACCTACCCGACTTTCGTGGAATTAGCTTTCTAATCAATTAATGTTTTCTTTCATATTGTGTATCCCCTAGGTAGGCTAAATATAGAATCTTTTTATGGTTATTATATCGTTAAAAGGCTAATTGAACATGTAAGTAAGAGATCACTGAAAATCAGCGCCACGGCTTGCCGTGGCATTATGCTGAGTGGGGACCTATTTAGCATCATGTATGTCTTTAATTGTTCTTTGTTTGTTTCTATGTTTGTTTTATGGCGTTAAATAAATGTTTTTTCTTTCTTTCTTTCTTTCTTTCTTTCTTTAGATAAATATTTGAGTTGTAATAGAAGAAAAGTTAGGGCCTGTTGTTTGATCATTAGTTAAACTAATAGTTAAAATGTATGGCAAAAATAGCAACAGTTAACACATTTCAACGGAAATTTAACTATAGTAACTTTAACTACTGATCAAACAACGGGCCCTTAGCAACACACACACTTCAAGTGAAAAGCGTATAGAGTTTTTATTTTATTTACACTTCACGCAAAATCTCCTAAAGCAAGTTTCTTTTCTTATTCGACTGGATGGCAAACGAGCAGGTCTCCGGATGGTAAAAGATCACCACTGCCTGTACACTGCCTGTACACATCTGTGACTCCAGGGGGATTATAGATGCGTTGCCAACCTAGGCCCCCTAAGGTGGGATACCTCAAATGCCAGTAATTTCACCTGCTGTCTTTTCTCTCCATGCCGAAGCACAAGAGTGCAAGCACAGTGCTTCACGGCCGGATTAGCGAGCAAGATGGTGGTAGCAATCTGGACGGACCTTGCAGAAGATCCTACCGGTTACCTAATGATTCGCCGACTATTTTTACGCAGATTATTGATTGGCAGACAACGTTTCGCCGAGTAACGGTACGCCGATGAATTTGCACCTTGCCTACCCGCAAAGCTTGCTACAGTAAGAAGGTGTATATGAACGAAGGTGGCATTATGCTGAGTGGGGACCTATTTAGCGTCGTGTATGTCTTGTATTTGTTCTATGTTTGTTTCTGTGTTTGTTTTTATGGCGTTAAATAAATGTATTCTCATTATATAAGCAAATTGAATTGGCTACAGTCTATTCGTTGAGTTGACAGGTACTATGATAAAGTCTCGGCATGCGACAGTCGCTTACTTATCCCAAACTGTATGACGGGTGTCGTTTGTCACGGGGCGAACTCAATTTCGTGGTACCAGGTATCCAGTTCTTTCAAACGCCCGGCCCGGGCACATGATCGAACTTCATCATCATCATCATCATATCCAGTTGCTTCGGTTGGAAGCGGCTTACATCCACCGCGAACCTGCGGCTTTAATCATCTGTCCATCTGGTTGGTGGACGTCCTACGCTGCGCTCGAAGCAATCAGACGCGGCGGCCATATTGCTACTAAGTTCTGGAATGGGCTCCATCGAGTGTGTGTTGGGTATTCGCTTGTTGCCTTCTGATGATTGTTTTTTTTTTATTCGACTGGAAGGCAAAGGAGCAAAAGGGGGGGTCCTGGTGGTAAGAGATCACCACCGCCCATAAACATCTGCAACACCAGGGGTATTGCAGTTGCGTTGCCAACCTAGAGGCCTAAGTTGGAATACCTCAAGTGCCAATAATATCACCGGTTGTCTTACTTTCCGTACCGAAACCCAACAGTGCAAGCACTGCTACTTCACGGCAGGATTAGCTAGCAAGATTGTTTTTAACCCCCGACGCAAAAAGAGGGGTGTTTTAAGCTTGACCGCTATTTCTGTCTGTGTGACTATTTGTGGCACCGTATCTCTTAAACGGGTGGACCGATTTGCATATAGTCTTTTTTATTTGGAATTAGGTTTTCTAACAATGGTTCTTAGATATGTTTCATGAAACCAGTTCAGCCGTTTTTGAAATATTGATCTTTGAAGTGACAAAGTCGGTGGTTTTCCAACTTTTTGTTAACCCCCGACGCAAAAAAAGGGGTGTTATAAGTTTGACCGCTATGTGTGTCTGTGTGTCTGTGTGTCTGTCTGTGTGTCTGTGTGTCTGTCTGTGTGTCTGTGTGTCTGTCTGTGGCACCGTAGCTCTTAAGTGGGTGGACCGATTTGAATGCGGTTTTTTTTATTTGAAAGCTGGTTTTCTAGCGATGGTTCTTAGACATGTTTTATCAAAATCGGTTCAGCCGTTTCAAGATCATCAGCTCTTTTGTTCGCTGCGGTAGGAATCTTAGACGCATAATGGGTATTTACTTTACTTTCAAGCATATTTGGCACGTAAAATTTGAAACACCCATGTATGCTATATGACTATGCAAGATTATGCAGTTCTCGGCGTGATGCTGCAGCCAGGATATCCAGAACACCAGTAGGTACACTCTTGATAAAACCATAGCAGATATATCGTGTTTGGATTCGTTTCGATCAGTTTTTGATTCTACATACAATGCAATGGTGGCAACAGGATGAGCTGATGATGCAGCCAGGATATCCAGCACACTAGAAGACTATAAAAAATAATAGCACATATGTCGTGTTTGGATTCGTTTTGATCAGTAATTGATTCTACATACAATGCAGTGGTGGCAACATGACGAGCTGATGCTGCAGCCAGGATATTCAACAAACTAGTACACTTTTAAAAATATATTATACCAAAGTTTAAAAAACATGAAATAAAAAAAACTAAAATTAAAAATTTTAAAAACCCCCGACAAAAAAAACGCTATACAAAATAAAAAAAAAACGAAAAAAAAGGCGCCAGAAAAGGATAACTAAAAAGTAAAAAATAATTATGCACTGCCTAGCTGTTGCCTGCGACTTCATCTGCGAAGAATTCGTTTATCCCTATCCCGCGGGGCCTATGCTGATTTCCAGCAAAATTAGCCTAAGTTAATTTAGTACAAGTACCTAGTAATATTTTTTTTATCCAAGCGTCGTCGATGTCGGGGGACCGCTAAGGTATATACTTTAAAAAATACAACATATGTACTTTAGTTTCCTGTTAACCTTAGCGGTCCCCCGACACCGACGACGCTTGGATGAAAAAAATATTACTAGGTCCTTGTACTAAATTAACTTAGGCTAATTTTGCTGGAAATCAGCATAGGCCCCGCGGGATAGGGATAAACGAATTCTTCGCAGATGAAGTCGCAGGCAACAGCTAGGCAGTGCATAATTATTTTTTACTTTTTAGTTATCCTTTTCTGGCGCCTTTTTTTTCGTTTTTTTTTTTATTTTGTATAGCGTTTTTTTTGTCGGGGGTTTTTAAAATTTTTTTGGTAGTTAGATTATGGTTTGTAAAAATAATTAACGGCCCGCATTCTTAATGAGATAAGAACCCCTGATTTTATGGACCACTAAAACCAGGGCTGCGGCTCACCGCAGCATCATGCTGAGTGTTTATTTGTACTTTTCGGCACTAATGAGAACGAAATGTGTTTTATTTTTCTTTTGTTTTTTTTTTGGCTCGATGTCAAATTTTGCGGAATTTTGGTGAACAGACTATAGTGCAAGTGTACTCAATGTGTAATGCCTAGTTTCAATGATTAGCCCGGCGGGATTAAAAATTATTTGATTTTTTGAATTTTATGTTTTATTTTATACTTTTTTGATATTTCTTTGAAAATGATAGATTTGTGGTATTATAAATGGGCTAATTATTAGCTTTCATTTGATACTCATATTTATTCAATACAAAATATATCTTTTTACTCTTCCGCCATATTTTTTTCGCAGACGCCATATTGAAATATTATATACCTACTTACCCTATGTCACTCCGACAGTTATCTGTCTTGCCATTTAGACTGCAGCGAGGACCAAAAAAATGCACATACATACCCACATGCATACGCTCGAAAAACGTAACTCCCTTTCGGGCAGTCACGTAAAAAACGTTCAACGTCCATCCATAACCACAAAATCTCGCGTTATGTAATTACTCGTAGTATATTTGTTACTGAATATGGCCTTGACATTTTATATACTTGATTATGGTACATAGTTAGTATATATATGCAAATGTGGCTCTAACCTGTTAATATTTAGATAGGTTTCAATATAATTGAATAATACATACCCAGAATCCTAGACAGGGCGTCGTAATTAAATCAGCAATTGAATTAATAGCCGAATATGGAATCATAGGCTATGATATTATGAGCTGCGACCGTTTCGTGCTTTCGCATATTGTTTTTATGTATTTTTATTGTTTTTATTTTAAGGTTTGAAGCGAAGCATGAATAAATATATTTCTATATTATATTTCTATTTCTATGTAGTTAATGAGGTAATCGAAGTCGTGATAGACATTAAAAAAACCGGCCAAGAGCGTGTCGGACACGCCCAGGATATGGTTCCGTAGCCATTATGAAAAAAATCAAGTAATATTACGTGCGTTATAACACAATTAAAACACTTACTACAGTTTTAAAATCTATTACCAGAAAAAGAGCGTATCTTCACGGCACTAACGTCCTTTTATTGAGATGCGCAGTTTTTCGGCAATAACTCAAAAACGGTATATTCGATCATGTCGTTGAAAGTATTTATTAAGCGTTACCTTCACATATTTTTTCCATATTTTTGGATAAACGGTTTACAAGATAGAGGGGCGGGGGAACACAATTTTTGCTACGGAGCGATTGTTTCCGGTAATCATCATTTAATCAAAAAGTTTTTGAGAAACATTACTATCTTTTCAAAAGAGCTGTCGAACTATATGCCACACGTTGATGCGAGATAAAATTTTTTTTTATTTCTTTTACGTGTATGGAGTGCCCCCCTATAAATACTGGTTACTTTTGGATAAGTTTGGATTAGAAAAATATTACCCATTGTATTATATAAACTACACAAATGTATTTAAGTATTTCAATACAGAAATGTAATTGTTTAGATAGGTTGTTGGGAGGATTCAATATTTATGTCACCAATTGACGTTGTTTTGTTTAAATTTAGTGAAATACCTAAACCTTTCAAGTATAGAGTCACTTCGAGCTATATTTTTACCAGTTTATCCCGTGATGTATGAAGATACTCTTAATGAAAGGTATTTGGGGCCCGGATAATTCGGCAGGGACACAATAGGTCCCTAAATGTGACCCCGATGAGGTAATGTTAATGGAACATCATCCCCGAAGGCACTCCATCTGGATTCAAGTATTCAAGGATATCGGGCAAAAAATATTCTCTTTGCGTATGGCTTAGGTCGCTATAAAAGGGGCTATAATGTTATACATTGAAATTGTTTTTGTTCACGATAGAGTATTAGGTACTTGGTCTATTTTTGGCATATTTTATCCCGTCCGACCAAACAGACAGCAAAACTTATACGCATAAAGGCAAAGACAGATAGGCAATTATTTAGTAATAGGTAGCAAATTGAAGTGGCAATGGGCAGGCCACATCGATCGAAGAACAGATAATCGTTGGGGGAGAAAAGTCCTCTAGTGGCGACAAACCGGAAGACGAAGCGTTGGCAGGCCTCCCACCAGGTGGACTGACGACATCGTGAGAGTTGCGGGAAACCGAATGCAAGTGGCGAGTTGTCATTCATTACGGCGTTCTAAGGGGGAGGCCTTTGTCCAGCAGTGGACGTCTTCCGGCTGATGATGATGATGAGGTAGAAATAAAGTAAACATACGTATGTGTTTAGTAGGGCCTGGAGTTTTGCGCGGAGCTGTTGACAGATTGTAGGGAGAGAGCACTGCTTTTTATCGATATTATCGATAGTATCCAACTATTATCAATGCGGTTTCTTTTTATTCGACTGGATGGCAAACGAGCAAGTAGGTCTCCTGATGGCAAGAGATCACCACCGCACATAGACACCTGTAATACCAGATGAATTGAATATGCGTTGCAAGCAGGTCTAAGATAGGATACCTCAAGTGCCAGTAATTTCACAGGTTGTCTTACTCTCCACGCCGAAAAAAGAACAGTGCAAGCACTGCTAATTCACAGCACGTTTAGCGAGCAGGATAGTAGTAGTTATCCTGGCGGACCTTGCACAAGGTCCTACCACCTGCAATAAGAAACACACGCTGCAGAATACCAATTTTGAGCTATAACACATTTCAATCACTACATCACAACACTAACTGTCCTAGGACACACACAATAAAAATCTATTACAGGGTAATCTCCTAAGCACATCCCGGGCATCCTGGAGCGACGTTTTTACCGCGAGGGCGCACGTCCTTATCGCACTAATTTATTGGGAGCAAGTTTGTCCCGGGTATCGGATGGGACAACAGTCCCGGGATCGGATGCACGTGCGTATACGTTTTTATGGTCATATTCGAGTTTTTGATGCGCAATTAAACGAAGGTCTGTACCAGTAACAGGTTTATTTAGCCGTTTGAGTGTTTCTGTTTCCTTGCTTGTTTTTTTTTTGTTTTCGTATTGGGCAAAGGAAACTGGTCCATGCATACGTAGTTTGAATAGAATCATAGTTTAAATAGGGTATCTGATGATGGTAATAGGAAAGAAAGAAAGAAAGAAATAAAGAACGAAATAAATACATTTATTCACAACACAAGACACAACAATAGTATTAAGTACAAATAGACAACACATAGGAAACTAATATGGAACTGCGAGCACTGTCTTTTCACATCGTAACGTTTGGCAACCTGTTTCATTTCGCAAACTCTAAGACAGTAAATATTTCATGATTTATTTCAGGGCCATCGTGTAGAAACCTTTAGTTTAGGTTAGATTAGTTTTATAAAAATCCTGAAATATTTACAGCTTCAGAAATATTCAACAGTTGGGAAATGAAAAGTTGCGAAATGAAACAGGTTGCCAAACGTTATTCGCCGAAACATTAGTAAACCAAGGAACTGATCTATTTATAAGGTGACAGATCTATTATTTTGGTGATCGAATTTTGATGATCAAACTATAATTTAGAATACAGGTTTACACTAATCTGATGACTCATTATGTCAGACACATTGACGCGTGTACAGACGTCATCGTGCTTATGTAGATTCAAGAACGCGTATTTTGTACGTCGTGGCCGCCATGTGCTGTCAGTTAACACTAATCAATGGATGGTGAAACAGCCCCTAAGTCTCTATAATGCGTTCAAACCGGAAATTTTGCAGGTGGGCGGACCTTGCACAAGGATTGGTACCACCATCTTGCTCGCTAATGCTGCCGTGAAGCAGCAGTGCTTGCACTGTTGTGTTTCGGCGCGGAGAGTAAGACAGCCGGCGAAATTACTGGCACTTGAGGTATTCCAACTTAGGTCTCTAGGTTGGCAACACGTCTGCAATGCCCCTGGTGTTGCGGATGTTCATGGGCGGTGGTGACCTACCACCGCGAGACCCACTTGCTCGTTTGCCTTCCAGTCGAATTAAAAAAAATTATGACCTGCATAGAGATTACCTTATTTTGTTAGAACGATTTTTTTTATGTGAAACATACACACATATACGAAATATCGCATTTATAATATTAGTATGATTATTTGGCTCGTCCATGCAAAAAAATCTAAGGCTTTATTATAAAGTCAATGATTATATATTATTATTATTATGGACAGGGATATTTAGAAATAATTCCGATCCGCATTAGTGATCCCTTCAAATAGCGAACATACTGTGTTAAAAACTTGTGATGTATAGATATATAGATATCATTTATTAATATTGTAAATCCGTTTTAAAAAAAAATACCTCGTTGAGTTTCTTTTTGGGATCTTCTCAACAGAGGTTTTTCCGAACCGGTGGTAGATTTTTTTGACATTATGAATATCAAAAAGTGCTTGTTATAGCCTAAATTGAATAAAGATATTTTGACTTTGACTTTGAAACGCCTAGCAGCTATTTCTCAGACTGCCTCAAAATGTCAGGGACACAAATCTTGAGTACAATCACATTTCTATTTGAACCCCAAACGAAGTTTCAGGAAGATCACGGGCTCCCCAGGGAACCACCGAATGTCCCGGAATGGGTTCCCTGAGACGTCTCCTTATAATTAAGTGGGATTCAGTTCAGTAGGAACACTTTTAATTAAGACTTTAATTTAAAATTTGATGATTGGATGAGTTTTGCCTTCTACGCTATTTTTTAACCCCCGACTTGGGGCTTTCCCAACGCAAAAAGAGGGGTGTTATAAGTTTGACCGCTATGTGTGTCTGTCTGTGGCCATAGCTCTTGAACTGGTGGACTGATTTGAATGCTTTTTTTATTTGAAATCGGGTTTTCTAGCGATAGTACTTAGACATGTTTCATTAAAATCGATTCAGCCGTTTTTGAGATATTGAACTTAAAAGTCGTGGGTTTTTCAACTTTTTCATCGTTACTTTATATGCATCTAGTTATATATAGCATAATATAATCTTTAAATTTGATCTTCAAACTTCTTCCGTTTATATTAGGTAATATAAAAAATTCACAAATGAAATGTCAATCCAAATAAAATAAAATGTCAACACAAAATTAAAAATAGGTGTAACATGTCATTTGGAATTAAATAAGAAAAAAACAGGAATGGACAGAAAAAAGATGAAAAAAAAAATTGCAATTTCAAAGTCAACTTTAGTTAAAAGAGACAAATCTTAATATAAATCGTTTACTATACTTACACTAACTTGGTTTGACCGAAAAATGTTGAAGAGAATTTAGAACAGTGAACTCGTACCAATTACTTAAAAGGTCATTGGCATAAACCGGTACGATGTAGTATAAAAATGAAATGTTATCAATTTTGTAAATTAAAACGTACCTACCGTATAAAATTTCGGTTATAAGTTACCCTAAAACTCGTAAAACCTTTAATTAGGGCATAATAACGTTTCTGCTGGTACCCTATTTTCCCTTCGATACGTTATATTTAATACATTTTTGGAGCATTATTTAGATAAACGAGAGGGTGAAATGATTTCATTAAAAACCGGGCAAGTACCGAGGGTTCCGTATTTTGTAGGTAAGTGAAAATGTATATTCAATCCGTGTGAGCAGAGCCAAGTCAACAAGAAGTACACTCAGCAAAAAAAGCTTGTATAAAAATATTTTTTAAGTTTAGTCATTTTAAATCTATGCTGTCCCTATCAGTCATCTTCCGTACAAATATTATACTAAGTTTAACTGTGTATCTATTTAGTTTTAGGTATTGCTGCTAAAATCTAATCCTTACTTCTGTCTTATGTAAAGGTTGCCTGGAAGAGATCGCTCTGAAGCGATAAGGTCGAATGCTTACCTTGGAAAATCTTTATATTCCTGTTTTGTGTTTAATATAAGTAATAAAGTGTCATTGTGTTGTAATATTCATAACAATTTAACCTTAATTCGTTTACAACCTAAACAGTTAAATTTAGACACATTAAAACTAACAAGCATTTCTAATTAAATTGCTCGCTAGTGGATGCCTTCATAGGCGGGAAGCAATTAGGATTGTGTTGCCACTTCATACACTGCCGAGCAAAGTACACTGTCAATTTTAATATGCGGTGAACATTACTTTCAGTACATAACTATTATCATACAACACATTACTTTTCAACACTAATTAAAGTGGCAGTGGGCGGGGCACATTACACGCAGGACTGATGGCCGATGGGGTCAGAAGGTTCTCTAAAGGCGTCCGCGGACCGGGAGACGAGCTGTCGGTAGGCCTCCAACAAGATGGAGCGACGACCTGGCTAAGATCGCGAGATCGCGGTCGATGCGAAAAGCACAAGACCGGTCTGAGTGGAGAGCCTTGGGGGAGGCCTATGTCCAGCAGTGGACGTCTTTCGGCTAACATGATGACTAATTAAAGTTGTGATTTTTATATATGTGGTCAAGATATAAAACAAAATATAAATATCTTTAATTTAAAATTATGAATTTTACTTAACCAAAGCATGGTCTAGGTAAAATAGCCTAAGGCACTGGTCCCACCGCGAGCTAGTAAGCTATGAGCTATCGGCTATTTTCTAGCCCAAGAAACGAACAAAAGATAATCGCTTCCGTGTACATAAAAGAGAGAGCTATATTTTTATAGTTCATAGCTGGCTGTTCACACTGCCGGCGAGGATACTATCCCACCGCCCGGCGAGTAAGCGATAATTCCATAGAATTGTTTACTAGCCGCCCGCCGATTGTCATCTGTTTCTAGTACAGAATTTTACTAGTTGACCGCCGAGCTCGCCGATAGCTGGCGGTGGGACCACTGTTTACTAGTTGACCGCAGCGATAAGCTATCGACTATAAAACTAGCTCAACGGTACTCGCCGAAGCCTGCTTGGCGATCAGAGCGATCATTCTACCTTTCAAAGTGGATGCGAGTGCACGTATATACAATTAATTTAAAACAATCATACGAACTATCTTTGTTGTCAAGTTCGGATGACGATGATGATGTATTTTATAAAAGCGTGTGTGTAGTGGCAGTGGCAATTTTGAAGAGACGGAAGAAAAAAAGGAATATTTTAAAAAGAATGACAAGAAAAATTTGGATGCAAAAAATTAATTATTTCAGAAAAGAATACAGTGAGTTCAAACTGTTCTACGAGTTGACAAACGATGAATTTACTTAACTTTAAATATTTAATTTACGTAACTTTACTCTGTCAAACAAGTCTGTCAGTAAAAAAGAACAAAGAAAACTATAGGTATCCTTTTCTATAGCAGAAGGAAGGAAAGGAGTATGTATATTTCCTGGCTGCTCCCAAACGGATTTCAGGGCCGTATCGAACGTTACAAAGATAAATTTCCTATGTAAATTAAACTTTTTAATATGACCCGGGACACGTGTCTGTAGTAAAGATTGTGGAGTAGGAGAACAATATAGACATCCAAATTAGCCAAATAGTTTTTATCTCACATAATTGTCCCTATAGTAACAATCGTAACATCATCATCATCATCATCATCATCTCAGCCCACAGCAGTCCACTGCTGGGCATAAGCCTCCCCCAAGGCACGCCACAAAACCCGGTCTTCCGTTTTCTGCATCCAGTCGCTTCCCGCCCTCCTGCAAAGTTTTTATTTGCTCTTCTTTGCTCTTTAGTGAATAAAATGCAACTTTGCTCACTGTTTTTGAAGAATAAAACAGCTCTTTCCGAACTAGTGTGGTGAAAATGTATTTTCAAATTCAAATTCAAATCATTTATTCAGTAAATAGGCCGCAATGGGCACTTTTACACGTCATTTTTTTTAAACTACCAGCGCTTTCGGAAAGACCATCATTGCCAAGAAGAAGGAGCCCCAAGAAACTTGGCAGAAAGTCATTTTTTCAAAATAAAATAATTACAAATAAAATACTTAAAAACTACAATAAACAATTAAACAAAAAATTACAAAAAAAAATAATTAAATAATAATACAGGGATGTATGGGGTCCCTTAGTTACAAAATTAAACACTAACACACTAACTATATTCGACCTCGACTGTACATCGTATAGGTCATTGGCGAATAGCCCCCCGGCTGAGCTAGTGCAGCGAGTAATCGCCCGTCGCACGCAAACACTCGCTTATAGCCGAGCGTCTAAACTAGCAAAACTATACTCGCTTCTCGCCTCTCGCCCACTCGTTTGTAGTTTATAGTTTTACTCGCTAATAGTTTGTAGCCGCCGGTGGGACCAGTGCCTAACCAACAAAAATTTGGGAAACCCCCGACATCGTCGCTTCAAAGTTATATAAATATCTTAAAAACGGTTGAACCGATTTTGGTGAAACCTTGTCTAAGAACCTTAGCTAGAAAACCTGATTTCAAATGAAAAAAACAACATTCAAATCGGTCCACCCGCTTAAGAGATACGGTGCCACAGACAGACACACAGACACACATAGCGGTTGTTAAGGAACAGAACGTTGGACTCAAGAAATTAAAAACAATCGTACCTTGCGTCTAGTCAGGTGTAAGGTGTTGTCTTCGGGAATTCAGTAGGTACTTATCAGAGGCTTCCCACGTTGAGCGGCGCCGCTTTTCTTCAGGATGTAAATTTTGGTTGTACACCTTGTCCGTCAGTTTATATGTCACAACTTTGATTATGATAATAAAAATGCAGAAGGCAGACACAGCTCACAATAATTTGGAGAAAATAAAAGCATTTGGAAAAGTTTTAACACAACACGCTAGGAGGTACTTCAGGACGAGAGAATAAAATCGGTCAACAGAAAACTTTTGAACGAATGGAACAAATTTAAGGGATGTACGAGTGAGTTACTGTATGAGATATTGGCCGATGTTGCCAGACTAAATTAACAATATTTTCTAAACATACTGCCCCGGGAAGAAATCTGTAGGATTTCTTAAGATATGGATAGATTTGAGGATAGGATATATCTTAGGATTATGACACAAAATACTTAAAATTATCTGTTGAAACTAATAAAGCCACAATCCTACAACATAACTTAAGACTAAGAAAATGCGAGTTCTGGTCAATGCTGAAATGGAAGTAGACACAACTTGGATACAGGTCGTACCAGCTGGCCACCTGCACCAGTTCTAACCGTAGCTACGCGAGCTACCCCATCCCGTCCTGGCGATAAGGAAACGATGCGAGCCAGTTTCCAACAGTAGGGTGGAGTATTCTCATTCATTATGATCACGATGTCGTTGATCTTGAGGTTATTGGTAGGCTGGAACCATTTGTTTCGGCGTTGCAAGTGGTGTAAATATTCTAAATTCCAACGACGCCAGAAATGTTGGGACAATTTTTGTACAAGTTGCCAACGAGACAAACGGTTCAGGTTTTCGGTTTGTAAATCATGTTCTGGAAGTGACAAGAGGTTATCTCCTATGAGAAAGTGAGCCGGGGTGAGAACATTAATTTCATCAATGTTATCTGAGATAGGACAAAGAGGTCTCGAGTTTAAGACAGATTCTATTTTAGAAAAAAGTGTACTCAGCTCTTCGAACGTGAGTATAGTTTCACCGATAGTGCGTTTCAATATAGTTTTCGCGGACTTAACTGCCGCTTCCCATAAACCACCCATTGACGGGGCAGAAGCAGGGTTGAAATGCCACGTGATTTGATTTTTTAGAAGATAGTCTTGGACTTCAGGCCGGGTGGTACAATTTTTGAGGAAAACGTGAAGTTCTTTTAAGTAATTGTTGGCCCCAACAAAATTGGTGCCACAGTCCGAGTAAATGTCAGTGCATAAACCACGTCTACTAATAAAACGGGTAAGACACGCTAAGAAACAGTCAGTCGATAAATCGGATACTAATTCAAGATGACAAGCTTTCGTAGTCATACACACGAAAATGCTAAGGAATGCCTTTCCTATAGGCGCCCTTTTCAGTTTGGAAGTCTTAATATGGAAATAACCAGCATAGTCTACACCTACGCGTGAGAAAGGTCGACACGGAGTGACTCTTGCGGATGGCAAGTCAGCCATGAAATATTCAGCAGGCTTTGGATTGGATCTAAAGCATTTGTGGCATTTACGAATTTGCTGCTTGATAACAGACCTTGCTGAAATAATCCAAAAATTTTTTCGCAGTAGCGATAGTAAATGAGAAGTTCCCACGTGTAAGTACAGATCATGATAATGATTTATTATGAGAATTGTCAAAGGATGTGATTTGGGAAGAATCACAGGATGCTTCCGATCATTTGATATATTAGCGTTACATAAACGCCCACGAACACGAAGAAGTCCTTGGTCTAAATATGGAGACAAATTCTTGAATTTTGTTTTATGAGACAAATTTTGACTCACCAATTTAATTTCTGTTGAATATTCAGAGGTCTGAACTATTCTGATCAACGAAAACAACGAGTCTCTCCACTCCTGAAATGTAAATGGGCCGGTGACCTTCGAGTCTGGATGTGTCAAATTATGCATGAATCGTAAGCAGTATCCATGTACCTTGACCAGTTTGTGTAAGGAACTGTATTTTGTGAAGAGCTCTGTCATGTCAGGTTCAACCATGGTAACGTTGTTAACGTTACAAGGCGGCGCTGATACTGGATCATGAACAGGAGAGTCCAGATCCGTTAGATTCTTTGGCCAAGATTGAGATGAGCGTTTGAGCCATGGTGGGCCCCACCAAAGCGGATGTGAAGACAGTTCCGATGGCAGCAACCCGCGAGATGCAGCGTCCGCCGGATTCATAGATGAGGGAACATACCTCCAATGTTCTGGTGAACTGTTGGTCAGAATTTGAGAGACTCTGTTGCCCTCGAACATTTTTAGTTGATGGATAGGAGCTCGTATCCAAGATAGCGCAATGCTAGAGTCGCACCAGGCGACGACCTTATGAGGAACTTCCAATAATTCCGAACAATGTTTCAGAAGTCTCGATAAAATTAGAGCGCCGCATAGCTCTAATCGAGGAACCGTCATCTTCGTTTTGAGAGGAGAGACCTTGGACTTTGACAACAAAAGGTGAACTTGAACCTCGCCATTGGTCTTCTCAACGCGAAGATAAACGACTGCCGCATAGCCCTTAAGAGACGCGTCACAAAAGCCGTGTAACTGAAAATTAATGCCATCAGCGGGCAGAATAAACCTGCTCAGTGTAATGTCCGACAATTTTGAGAAATCCTCAATGAAGGCGAGCCAGTCAGCTTGTTCTTCGTTTGGCAATGGGTCATCCCATCCAATGCCGAGCAACCACAATCGCTGCATAAAAGCCTTTGCTGTAAAGATTACTGGCATCAGCCAACCACAAGGATCATATATGCAAGCAATATTTGCGAGCACAGCGCGCTTTGTCATTCCGGTGTTTAGTATTTTTCCATGATACGTAAACGCATCAGACACGGGATTCCATTTGAGCCCAAGCACCTTGACGGAGCCCTCATTTTCTGGCTCAAAAGACATTGGACTTTGACAGACATCATCAGGCAAGTCAGACAAAAATTCAGCATTATTGCTCGACCATTTACGCAACTCGAAACACCCCTGAAGCAATAGATCGATTAATTGACTTCTATACAACCGAGCCGTTTCAAGATCAGGAGCTCCGCTTACGACATCATCAACAAAGATCTGGTTTCGTAATATTTTACTTCCGTCAGGATGCGTTAGCTGTCCTTCTTCTGCCAACTGTAAAACACAGCGCATGGCCAGAAAGGGCGACGACGATACACCAAACGTCACTGTTCGCATCCGGAATTCCTGAATCGGATCGTCACTATTTTGGCGCCAAAGAATGAGTTGATAGTCACGATCCTCTGGATGAACGAGAACTTGCCTGTACATGGCCTTGATGTCACACATAAATGCAACAGGATTAAATCGAAAACGTAGTAAGATATCTACGATGCTTTGCTGCAGCTTGGGCCCAGCCTGCAGAACATTGTTCAACGAAACGCCTGTGGACGATGGCATCGACGCGTCGAATACTACTCTCACACGAGTAGTAGAAGAGTCCTCCTTAATTACGCAATGATGAGGAAGATAGTATTTACCACAACCTGGGGTACCGGAAACTGGCTCCATGTGATTAAGTGTGATATATTCATTTAAGACCTTTTGATATTCTGCCTTAAGTGGCGTATTTTTATTTAATCGTCGTTCCAGTGACAACAATCGCCTTGTAGCCAGTTCCCGACTGTCGCCCAACTCCGCTTGATTCCCTTTAAAAGGAAGACGTACAATGAATCTGTTATCGCAGTCGCGAGACATCGTTGCAGAAAAATGATCCTCAATGACCTGGTCCTTCGGGTCAGACACTGAAATATTTGGGAAATGTTCAATCTCCCAAAATTTCTCAAGACAATCATCCAAAGTCACGTGACATGCCATTGGCTGAGAAACCGAATTATTGAATTTAGATGCATCACCGATTATTATCCAACCGAAAACAGTGAGATAAGCTGCTGGCAAATTATCAGAAGGCCAAACCTTCTGACCACAAGAAATGTCATTATAAATGTCACTCCCTAATAGAATATCTATTGGACGAGACAGGTAAAACTCCTCATCAGCAAGCTGTAGATCTTGGTAACTTGTCAGAATGTCCGCAGACAGAGAACTAGATGGCAGGTTGCCAGTGACCTTATTTAAAATGATAGCCGACACACACAGTAATGGCTCATCAGAAAGTTTTGGTTTCAAAAATAATGTTATCAAACCACGCGACTGGTGTGGGGTATTTGACCCTACACCACGGATTGAAACAGGCTGATGACGATGCTTGAGTTGCAAGCGTTGGACACATTCTTCAGAAATAATGGAACATTGAGATCCAGGATCTATGAACACACGCACTGTTTGAAAATTACCATCACCGTTACCAGCTAGACATGTGGCAGTACCAAGCAATATATTGTGCAACCTTGGCTTGTTGCCTGCTGTGCAAGAAGACATGACAATTGTGTTGTTAACCTGTGGTAGTTCAGGTACTGTGTTTTCTTGCTGACACACAGATTTAGGGTTCTCCGGCAGGGTTAGAACTGCCGCTGACTTAATGGCAGGTGTTGATGTTGTTGGGTTTGCACCAGAAGATGAACAGATCAGTGTGTGATGTTTGGCATGGCATACCTTGCATTTATGTAATGAAGTACAGTCATGGTACCTATGAGTCCCAAAACAATTGAAACAAAGGTTCTTTGATTTTAAGAAATCACGGCGCTGCTCTATAGAAAGAGCTTTAAATTTATTGCACATATACAAATAATGATCTAAATTGCAAAAGCGACAACTAATTTCACTCTTTCGCTCTTGAACATGCATTACAGTTTTGACTGTGTGTGGAGCATTGAACTTGGGATATGATGCCTTAGGGGCAGCGCTAGTACTTGGTTTTGCAATAAAAATGTTTTCAGTAGCCTTGCATCTGTTTTCTAAAAAATCAATGAACTCCGTGTACTTCGGGATATTTGCTGGTTTAATGGTTAATTCAAACTGACTTCTCACTTCATTAGGTACCTTTTTTAGCAGAATATGTAGCAATATAAATGACCACTCGTCAGGTTTAAATTTCAATGCCCTAAGGGCAGCAATATGTTCATTAAATGAATTGAGGAAGGGCCTCAGTTCAGACTTCATGTTGGTAACAACAGGTAATGACATTATGTATCCCAAGTGAGTATCAGCAATTAGACGGGTATTTGAATACCTATTTTCTAATAGTGTCAATGCACAGGCATAGTTTTCGTCAGTAAAAGGCAAATGTTTCACTAAATCAAGAGGTTCTTTAGATAAACAGGAAATTAAGTAATGTAATTTTCTTACAGGTTTCATAGATGAGTCTTCATCTATTAAATTTTTGAAGATATTTATGAAGTTAATCCAATCAGTAATTTTACCTGAAAACGTAGGCAATGTAATACGCGGCAAATCACCCCCTTGATTATGTGAAACACAAGTCGCATTCGAACTGCTACTTGGATTTGATTCTTGTTCAAAATACATCGCGTAGACCTCCTTTATACGATTTAACTTGACATCATATTCCATAAACTCTTTTAAATGTTTATCCGCATCGAAACCTGCGCGTTTAGACGCCTCAACAGAAATATAACTCTCTATAAACTCACTTTGGATTTGTTTCAGATCGCCACAACGTAGTTTTAATTCCGAGCGTTTGGATTCATTTTCGCTGCAACTATTCGCACACTCACAAAGTAGATCTATTTGCATTTTTGTCACTTTATAACGTATTTCTACAGCCATTTTAAGTTACACCACTTGCAAGAAAATAATCAACAACACAAGTTTCAAACGTAAATAAATAATAACAACGGATAACCTCAAGTTCCGACGAGATTCTATGTTGGTTGACACTTGCTTGACGTTTCAAGCA
The DNA here is from genome assembly GCA_037349165.1 of Choristoneura rosaceana. NCBI lineage: Eukaryota > Metazoa > Arthropoda > Insecta > Lepidoptera > Tortricidae > Choristoneura > Choristoneura rosaceana. The sequence continues at coordinate 833,838 of JAZBNJ010000044.1, forward strand.
TTCATTCGTTCACAAATGGCGCTTTGCGTTTCGTTATCGCCAAGATAGAACAAAGTTTTAAACGAAAGAATTGAGCGAACGAAACAAGTAAATGGTATGAGTCGGGCAACCCTTCACTCACACACAGCAATGACAAAACGAAACAACGTTCAACTTCAACTATAGTTATAGGTTTGAATCTACCTACCTCTTATTTGGAAATTAATAACCTATCTTTGCGAATTGAATAATTACATACACGATTATGTGTAGGAATGTTAACTGATGAAATTATATTTCTCTCTTTGTTGTTTTATGCAAACTGCAGAAATCGTACACTGTTAATGTTTTACAACAGATAATTTTTAAGTATGAAGTACTTTAGGTTTTACGTAAATGATCTCGCCAGTACAGACAAAAGACTAAGTTTTAATTACGAATGCAATCAATGCAGACAAAATGTACGGGAGGCTCAGACAGTTTTGTTAATTTGATGATTCGACAGATCAAATAGGATTTTCCAAATGCGGGAACAGGGAAATATGGCGGACAAGGCAGTAACCTACGCGATTTTTCAAGATGGTGAATCGGTTCGAAGGAACAATTTTTATGTTAAGGAACAGAACGTTGGACTCAAGAAATTAAAAACAATCGTACCTTGCGTCTAGTCAGGTGTAAGGTGTTGTCTTCGGGAATTCAGTAGGTACTTATCAGAGGCTTCCCACGTTGAGCGGCGCCGCTTTTCTTCAGGATGTAAATTTTGGTTGTACACCTTGTCCGTCAGTTTATATGTCACAACTTTGATTATGATAATAAAAATGCAGAAGGCAGACACAGCTCACAATAATTTGGAGAAAATAAAAGCATTTGGAAAAGTTTTAACACAACACGCTAGGAGGTACTTCAGGACGAGAGAATAAAATCGGTCAACAGAAAACTTTTGAACGAATGGAACAAATTTAAGGGATGTACGAGTGAGTTACTGTATGAGATATTGGCCGATGTTGCCAGACTAAATTAACAATATTTTCTAAACAGCGGTCAAACTTATAACATTGAACTTATAACATAAAAAATTGCAATATCTAGCTATTGCCCGCGACTTCATCTGCGAAGAATTCGTTTACTTATCCCTACCCCGTGGGACTATGCTGATTTCCCGCAAATTAGCCTAAGTTGATTTAGTATAAGTACCTAGTATTTTTTTTTATCTAAGCGTCGTCGGTGTCAGGGGACCGCTAAGGTTAACAGGAAAATAAAGTACATAATGTAGCGGTCCCCCTGATCCCCCGAACCCCGGTTAAAACTAGTGATTTAGGTTAAAATCGCATCCACCAACTCTTTTTTCCCTCATTTTATACCATTTAAAAAGCCGTGGTGGCCTGGTTTGACCTATCGCCTCTCAAGTTTACCACAAATTTTGCGGTGCAGTTCCCAAGGTGCAAGTTCCCAATCCGCACTGGGCCCGCGTGGGAACTATGGCCCAAGCCCTCTCATTCCGAGAGGAGGCCTGTGCCCAGCAGTAGGACGTATATAGGCTAAAATAGATTGTAAACACATTATCAATAAAAAATTATAAAAGTGTAACTTCTCAATTTATTGTATTGTATTGTATTGATTGATGTATTAATTAACATTTTAAAGGCATTAAAGTTTCATTTCATTTCATTGTGATTTTAAGTATGTTAGACAGCCTCTAGCCAGTTATAGGAGTCATGGCTTTGAAACCATGATTCTTTACTTACAAAAGCGGGCTCAAGCTGTTTAGATACCCGGCTTGTGGAAAACAATATTACGAAATACCTCGTAAACCGTTATTGTGTTCAACTTTGAAGTCGTTATCTTCAGGGGCGTGCAGATATTATATGCTCACTTTTATGGCCTCACTAGCTTGTACATTTGTACATAATATAGTAGAAACACATATAATATAACAAAGGAATAGTAGTACCGCGTGGGAATAATAGTGAAATGGTAGAATTGTTTTTGTTTGTAAATAATGTTTAGGCTTGTGCCTCATCCCAAAGGAAGGACATACGAAATAATAAATTAAATCCTTACTATTATTAAGGGGAAAGTGAGTTTGTTTGTTTGTTCGTTACGCTTTCTCGCCGTAACGGAGCGACGGATCGACGTGATTTTTGGCATAGAGATAGTTTATGGGCCCGAGCCCGAGAGTGACATAAGGTACTTTTTATACCGGAAAAATGCAACGCGAGCGGAGCCTCGGGCAAAAGCTAGTAAAAAATTATTGCAGGTGTTAGAACCTTATGGAAAGCCCGCCCAGATTGCTACCACCATCTTGCTCGCTAATCCTGCCGTGAAGCACTGTGCTTCCACTGTTGTGTTTCGGCGTGGAGAGTAAGACAGCCGGTGAAATTACTGGCAATCCCCCTGGTGTTGCAGATGTTTATGGGCGGTGGTGATCTCTTACCATCAGGAGACCCACTTGCTCCTTTGCCATCCAGTCGAATAAAAAAAAATAGCAACCGTGACAATAATTGGACACTTACCTTTTATTGTTTACGCATTATTATTAGTACCTGGGCGACTGAACTTTGCTCGGGCTTTGCTTGGTTCTTATGGGACCTAATTGAAAGCATTCCTAGACGAATGCAAAAGAAAAAATTTCAAATCAAAGTTTTGAGGTAATAAACAAAAAAAATTCAAGCGAATAGATAACCTCCTCCTTTTTTTGAAGACGGTTAAAAATTAGTAACGACCGCGAAAGAAAAATCAGTTCTATCTGGCTTCATCATATCCGATGGATCACGACTAATGATTAAAACACTTCCCTTGCCAAACACGAGGATCTCAACCGATTTCATTCATGAATCATCCAGAGGAATGACGTCACTGGACGAAGGCCACCGCGCCATACCGCCGTCCAATCCTGCCGGTTTTCATTTTATTAGTACTAAAAACAACATTCCGTTAAAAGCAGGTATCCACACATACGTGCAATTGTGCTTTACGTATGCGGAATCCGTATTCGAACATGTCACAGAGCTTACAATAGGAGGGATAGAAATGTCACTCATGCTGTTATAATTCGTAATTGTACACCCAGGACATACGTGCTAAATTTTTTACAAGCTTACAAGCTTTGGTTTCACCTGTCCCGTTGTCTGTCTGTAGTCAAATCTTCTTGTCTTACTTATAGTTTTAAACCTAAAATTGCTAAAAGTGGCTCCAAACGTCTCGTGTGCTCTGCCTACCCCATTTGGGAATATAGGCGTGATGTTTGTGTGTGTGTCTAAGGAGACCTTTGTTCAGTGAACGTCTTGAGGCTAATGATGATGAATATCAGTAGAACTTTCTTAGTGAGACATAACTACCAGCCAGTAATCGACGAGGTAGAACTTACGAAAAAAAAACCATGTACTTATCGACAGTCATTATCATCATCATGTCAGCCGAAAGACGTCCACTGCTGGACGTAGGCCTCCCCCAAGGCTCTCCACTCAGACTGGTCTTGTGCTTTTCGCATCCACCGCGATCCCACGATCTTAACCAGGTCGTCGCTCCATATTGTTGTAGGCCTACCGATAGCTCGTCTCCCGGTCCGCGGACGCCATTCGAGAACCTTTTGACCCCATCGGCGATCTGTACCCTTAGAGTAAGTTTTCGATTAAAAAATACGTCTCGATCGCGTTCGCGTTAAAATCTCAATTTATATGGAAACGCAAACAGCGCCTCCAGCGGAACGTTTGCGATGTTCGTGTTTCCATACAAATTGAGATTTTAACTCGAACGCGATCGAGACGTATTTTGTAACCGATAACTTACACTAAGGGTACAGTCCTGCGAGCAATATGCCCCGATAGTAGATGTGTGTGTATCGACAGTAGATGTACAAAAACAACCTTTAACGTTCCTATTTCTTTTTTTATTAAGTCTGTGGTACATACATACATAAATCGGGGAGCATTCGGCATTGACATGCTTCTGTCACGGCATATGAGAGATGGAAATAGATTTTAATAACCCTTTGTGATATATTTCATATTTATAAAGTTGTGAGTGGATTAGGTGTGTACAGTCGAGTTCAAAATTCGTACAAAAATATCTGAACACGACTGTATTATTAACGGCGTAATAGCGTGCTCAGATATTTTTGATCAAATTTTTGCTTAACAAATTACATAGATTACGAAATGGTTATTTAATTTTTTTTATTCGACTAGATGGCAAACGAGCATGTGGGTCTCCTGATGGTAAGAGATCATCACTGCCCATAAATATTTGCAACACCAGGGGTATTGCTAGAGACCTAAGATGGGATACCTCAAGCGCCAGTAATTTTACCGTCCGTTGTCTTACTCTCCACGCCGAAACACAAAAGTGCAAGCACAGTGCTTCACGGCAGGATTAGCGAGCAATATGGTGGTAGCAATCCGGGCGGACCTTGCACAAGGTCCTACCACTTGCAAAATTTCAGAGAATGTGCATCGAAACTACGCAGTCTTATGCCATCAGCTCATTTCTTTCACAAGTCGGTTACAAGTAGGTGGGGGTTCACCCTTATGTTGTTCCTAAAATTCGTACAATGCGTTTCCATTCGTCCTCTATTACCCGGACAGCTAAGAGGAATTCCCTGCCTGCGTCGTGTTCCCTGCGATCGCCAATTTGACTGTTTTCAAATTTTATAGCAAATAACTATTATGCATTCTGTCCATTATTACTTAATAAAATCACGAATCCTTACTATTATAAAGGGGATCCTTTACTTATACTCTTATAGAGGGGAAAGCGAGTTTGTTTGTTTGTTTGTTACGCTTTGACGCCGTAACTACTGCACCGATTCCTATGAAATTTTGCATACGTCACATTAGAAGTCCATAATAAATAATAGGATATTTTTTATCCCGGAAAAAGTTGCCATTCCAAGGGGATGACCAAAAGTTTGTTTTGTATTCTAACCGCTGAGCTGACTCTCTACATAGAGCTATGAATGCAAAACGTTACGTAGTCTTAGGTGGTACTTATAAGGCCAAAATAATTTTTTCTTTCTTTCTTTTCTTTCTTTATTTTTTAAATAAAGTGTTAAAAAGCATGCTTTCTTGCATTCTGACTTGCATGCTTGCCTGTGTCCTTGCTTGCAAATTTACATGCTCATTTGCATGCTTACTTGCATGCTTGCTTGCATGCTTGCATGCTTGCTTGCAGGTTTGCTTGCATGCTTGCTTGCATGATTGAAGGTTTGCTTGCATGCTTGCTTGCATGCTTGAATGCAGCCTTGAATGTATGCTTACTACTAGCACTATTTCTTGCAAAATTACATGCTTGCTTGCATGATCGAATGCAGCCTTGAATGTATGCTTACTACTAGCACTATTTCTTGCAAAATTACATGCTTGCTTGCATGCTCGAATGCATTCAACCGGGGCGCACACATTTAAGCCGCGCGATGTACTTTTGGTTGTCTGAAACCTATTTGTCCTATTTTACTATGATGAAACGTTGATGAAACAACTTATTTTTAGATAAAAAGTACTGACCACCGTTGTTTTTACAGAAGGTACATACGTTCCAATATGACCGACCACCGTCAAACTTATTTGGTGCAATAACTGTTTGTGCATCTAAAACCAACAATACCTTTTTTATTACACTGTTTGTCTTTTATTTCTTTGTATCTAAGTGCAGTATAAAGCAGTATAAATCTCTCGTGGTTAAGTACAGATTACTATTCTCCTGTGGTTTACGGCTCTCCCTTTCGCACCGGGGTTAAATGCACACTTCTGTGCCTTACTTCCCTCGGCGAATAAAATACTATTAAACTTTACGTTTACTAGTTTCTTTTGTTTTGTATCAGTGGCTGTATTCAATTATCCAACGCTCTCGCTCTAGCATTCATCTCTTTCTATCACCATCTATACTGTGTGAAGAAAAACTAAGGAAAACTGATATCATCATCTCTGCCAGTGAGGCTAATATAATAGACAGGCGAAATATTAAGTACTAGATGGCGTTAGTATTGTGAGGTGTTTTGATGTTAAGACAGGCATCCGTCACTCGTCCATACCTACAGCGATAAACACCTACAGCGCGCGACAACTTGAGATTGTCTAAGCAGTGAGGGCTGCCGCGCGCCTGCGAGCACACGCGTGACGCGACACTTGCTTTGAATGTTTCGATTGTTATCTAAATATCTGTGTTTTTGCTTGTGATCAGTATAGGTACACTAAACTGCACCTTTTATAATAATTGCGAGTCGTAATACTTAACAAATAACTGTATGGACGGATGTCGAAATAAACATAAGAAAGAAAGAAAGAACTCGAAGTTATCTATTATACATTACCAAAAGAAGTTTTTGGAAGTCGGTTAATGAGAATAATATTTCTAAACGTTTAGTTGGATTGTTGTATTTTAATTTTATGACAATGTGATAACCCTCGAGTTAGCAGCGTGGGTATGTTCGGAACAAAAGGTAGCAATGTAGGCTAATAAAACGACGGCTTTCTTCAAGATCAAAGGAGTGCAATTTCTGAATGTAGTACTATTATTTACTCTGTGGTTACGGTCTTGCGATTGGCTCATTTAGTTATCAGCTAATCGCAAGCAAGACCGAAAAATAATGGTATATTTTTAGAGGCACAAACAAAGACTTAAACCCACGGTCCGTACTAAAGCCATAGGTCAACCCACTAAGTTTCCAAAGTAATTTGACGATAAAAAAAGCTTCTCGAATGTTCGACAGTTGACTTAACGCCCCCAACGCTTATCAGCTTCCCAGATATAAATAAGGGAGGAGCAATCCCAATTTAGGACTTCAATTTTTCCAAGCAAACAGCTTCCGTTTAAGCGTCCAATCGGATCCTGCTATGTATACTGGAGGTGGCCGACAAACATAATTATTTTCATGTCAATATCAACATTGAAATTGTCCGTTCACAACTCCAATAATGTATTCCCGCGGCGGGTCACCGCGTAAACAGCGACTGTTTGCCGCGAGACAAGAGAAATAGCGGTTCGATGAGCTAGTTTAGAAGAGATAAAAGTTGGGGGAGAAAAGTCCTCGAGTGGCGACCACGAACCGGAAGACGAAGCGTTGGCAGGGCTCCCACCAGGTGGACTGACGACATCATGAGAGTTGCGGTGAACCGGTGGATGCAAGTGGCGAGTTGTCGTTCATTATGGCGTTCTAAGGCGGAGGCCTTTGTACAGCAGTGGACGTCTTCCGGCTGATGATGATGATGATGATGGGCTAGTTTACCGGAAAAATCCATTTGACTTACAATGGGATCCCATTTGACTTTCAATGGGAACACTGCCACAAGCAGATGTTTTAGACAGGGTATTCTTTTTATAATAATTTTCATTGTTATAGTTAGTTAAGATATCTTAGGTTAGCTCTTTTTTAAGTATGTAAACTTTTATTGTACAAAATAATGTAAATTACTGATTTGACTTACTGGATTAGCCAATTGAGCGTTAGTTAGGTTATCAGAAAATATTGGACAGGCATTTCTTTTGTTAATTAAAAATAATGAAGATCTATACAGTAAGTTAAAGTTTCGCTTGACGTTGCGACTTGCGACGCTTTTAGTACAAATAGTTATTGTAGGAGGTTTTAGTTGTAGAGTTGTGGATAACGCTCATTTCGAGGCTTAAAGACTCCAGTCTTAAAGACTCGACTATATTTGAGGATTGAATTGGCTTATTTTATGCGCATGGATGCAAAAACCGTCTTTGCGGTCGTTAAGCATCGAGAGTCTTTAGGGTTTGAGTTTTTAAGCCTCGAAATGAGCGTTTTTTGCAAGACTATTTGGTTGGCGCTTTAGAGCGTTGAAGGCAAGAGACTACGTGGGTCGATCACCAACCCGATGGACAAGATTCCGGCAGACAGCACAGAGATCGGTGGAGAGGGATCGCAAAGGCAGCGAACAGTGATAAGCGACAAACTCTCAACACAATCGATCACTGAGTCATGAGTGTCCGACTTAGAAGTGAGATTGTACTGTATTAATCTTTTACTGTTAATCGCATATTTACTTTAAGATCTACAGTAATTGTACAAATGAACATGATCGCAATAAATGAATATGAATATGAATATGAATATGAATTTGGGCACAAACGGTACATGGTTCTTAAAAATAAACAAATTACAATTTACATCCATACTTATAGTCCGCGCGACGATTGAAGACGGCTCAGGGAATCTGGTGGGGGTAAATGGCGCATGAGTACAATCGCGCACAAAATCTTTTAACAAAATAATACATATATCAGAAAAAAGAACACAAGTAAATTTTAGGTAAGTGTAATTTTAATAAGATAATGTAATCCATACTAATATTATAAATGCGAAAGTCTGTTTGTGTGTTTGTATATTTGTATGTTTGTCCCTCTTTCACGCCGTAACGGAGCGACGGATCAACGTGATTTTTGGCATAGAGATAGTTTATGGGTCCGAGAGTGACATAGGCTACTTTTTATCCCGGAAAAAAACACAGTTCCCGAGGGAACAGCGCACGATAACCGAATACCGCGCGGGTGGAGCCACGGGCAAAAGCTAGTAGGTAATAACGGAATATTATTAATTCAGTGTTTTTTCATCCAAATTACCGCAGTGTTTGAAGTCAAAAGTCTTTGATCAGTGTGTGTTGCCAGTGATGACGTACGGATCCGAGACGTGGGCGCTAACGATGGGCCTCATAAGGAAGCTCAAAGTCACTCAAAGGGCTATGGAGAGGGCTATGCTCGGGGTTTTTCTGCCGGATAGAATCAGAAATGATGATATCCGCAGTAGAACTAAGGTTACTGACATAGCCCGAAGAATCGCGAAACTGAAGTGGCAGTGGGCGGGGCACATTGCACGCAGGACTGATGGCCGATGGGGTCAGAAGGTTCTCGAATGGCGTCCGCGGACCGGGAGACGAGCTGTCGGTAGGCCTCCAACAAGATGGAGCGACGACCTGGCTAAGATCGCGGGATCGCGGTGGATGCGAAAAGCACAAGACCGGTCTGAGTGGAGAGCCTTGGGGGAGGCCTACACTGTTAAAAATTTTTGTAAAATTACAATTGTTTTACAAAACAAATATCAGCAAAATTCCAAATCAACGTATACTAATACAAAACATAACACAATTTGAGTAAAATTACAAGACATGTGAAGGAACTTACTATAATGAGTTGTAATTTTGGAAGCTTTATGCAATAACCCTACACGTATTGTAATTTTTCCTAACTGTTGGTGAATTTCTAATGAAAGGTTGTAAATTTACCAAAATTCTTTGTAATCCGATTTACAATACTTTTTTGTGATATTACGAATAAATGTTGAAACTCAAATTACTATGAAGTCATTAAGAATTTACAAATAATTTTATTATTTTTGTAACACAAATTTGAAAATTACAATACGTATTATAATTCTATCGAAAGTTTTTATTTTTCTAACACGTATTGTTATTTTCTAAAACTGTTGATTAATTCTGAACAAAATGATTTGAAAATAAGAATAACTCTTTGTATTTTGATTTACAATACTTTTTTTATGAAATTGCAAAAAAAGTTGAAACACAAATTAGTATGAAATCATTAAGAATTTACAAATAATTTTATTATTTTTGTAACTTAAATTTGAAAATTACAATACGTATTATAATTCTACCATAAGTTTTTATTTTTCTGACACGTATTGTAATTTTGTTAAACTTTTGATTAATTTCGGGCAAAAAGATTTAAAATTTACAAAAATTGTTTGTAATTTGATTTACTATACTATTTTTATAAAATTTTGAAAATATGTTGAAACTCAAATTAAAATGAAATTATTAAGAATCTGCAAACTATTTTATCATTTTTGTAACACAAATTTGAAAATTGCATTAGGTATTGTAATTCTACCCAAAGTTTGCTACCATTCAACAAATGTTTTGTAATTTTTCGATAATGAGTTGAAATTAATTACGTTGTGTAGTACGGGAGTGCACCGATAGATGGCGCTGCTCCCTAAATAAACTTGCTAACGATGTGTAACCTTAGAATTGTGACTACCGCGGCTTACTTAACGTTTGTTGTCTTTTGTTAGGGACAGCATTATACTTGGTTGGCTGCATTCAAGTTATTGAACACCTTCCAATATAATTCTGAACATAGTACGATTCTGATTGCAGTACGGTGTCTCGCTCGAAACGCCTGCTGTTCTCCGAGTGAATACTATAAAACCACTCAGTTGTAAGTGAAGTTTGCCTAATAAACCGCATAATTATATTTGTCGTTTCCGTCGCATCGTCAACCCCTTTCTAGTTGTAAATTTACAACACATCATTTTGAAATTGCAAACCATTTTCAAAAGAATTTGTTTGGCAAAATTACATTATTTGTATTGTAATTTTGCTAAACGAATTTCCGATAGTCGTTTGGTAAATTTCAACAAATGTTTTGTAATTTTTCAATAATGAGTTGAAAATTTACAACACATCATTTTAAAATTGCAAACCATTTTCAACAGAATTTGTTTGGCAAAATTACATTGTTTGTATTGTAATTTTGCTAAACGAATTTCCGATAGTCGTTTGGTAAATTTCAACAAATGTTTTGTAATTTTTCGAAATTGAGTTGAAATAAATTGTATTGTAAATTTACAAAACGGAATTATATTTTTACTTTATTGTTGTGCGTAAAAACTTCCAACACTTTCTTTGTAAAATTACTACAGAAATTTTTAACAGTGTATGTCCAGCAGTGGACGTCTTTCGGCTGACATGATGATGATTAATTGAACTTTTTACATCGAATAAATTAAAATTATGTAGATTTCGTATACTTGTTAGATCTTTCACGTCAATAGAGATACGAAATAAGTGAAATGTTGCCGAAACGTCGAGGTAAATAATAATTGGGTCAAATAGCGTGATAAGTCCCGTTAAGGTATTTTGTCTACGAAATAAGTGTTTTATAGACAATGTTTAAAAAAATACAAAATTAAGTATTCATTTTTTTTTCAAAATCCGTTAGACAAAAATGGAGATAAAAGATTGAAGAAGAACAGTTTGCGTCGTAAACCAATTTTCTGGCTTGCCTAGTTAAAACTTTATTTTTCGGCATTTTTTTCACTACGACGAAATGAAAATAAAGTTAAACAATTTGTGCGCGACAGTACGTAATGGAACACGAAACGCATGCACCAATAAGCGCGGCGGAGAGCGACGACTAACCAATAACGTGACGGCGTCGACGCCCACCTGCCCTTCACCCCTGTACCCCGCAAAGCAGACCGAAGAAATGACTTCTGCGCATGCCCCTTCCAATTTTCCCGAGCCGTCTTTAACCGTCGCGCGGACTATACCAATATTATAAATGCGAAAGTGTGTTTGTATGTTTGAGTGCTTGTCTTCGTCGGCGTCTTTCACGCCGTAACGGAGCGACGGTTCGACGTGATTTTTGGCATAGAGTTAGTTTATGAGCCCGAAAGTGACATAGGCTACTTTTTAGTCCGGAAAAATGCACAGTTCCCGAGGGAACAGCGCGCGATAACCGAACACCACGCGGGCGGAGCCGCGGGCAAAAGCTAGTAAACCAAGCTGCCACCACTTACTGATTAATTTAAGTAAAAGTATATGAACGGGAAAAAAACTGAAAACAGGTTTGTAACGTTGTAACGAAGCTATTAGCTTATCCATTGCGGCATACCCCAGAAGGTAAACACAGCTTTGTATTAATTCTTATAAACCACAGTTGGGCGCGATCCAGTTTGTTTACGTCTCCTGATCGGAGCCAGTCCCGGGTTCGTTTCGGGATAACGTATTGATAGTTTGTATGAACTGCGCGGGATTAAGTTAGATCTTTAAAGCGTCAGTTAATAAGAATAAGAATAAGAAAAATTTATTTCATAACTAACATAATCAATTAGGAAGTAACAAATATTCCAATAACTATCTAAATACGTTTGTTATGAAAAAGGAATCCACTCAGCATTTGTCAGGTCACGGAGGGCGACTCGACGCTGATATTATGTGGATCCTAGTTGACATGCGATACAGAACTGCACAAAGCGCCGCGCAACGCAGCCCCACTAAAAAAAAATAAGAAATAAAAGTAAAAAAGAAAACTCACAGATAAATAATGCTGTTGTAACACCCGCTACTGCCGAACGTCCTCAAATAGCATCATACCACAAAGTCTTATCACCTGCTATCATTCTCTGGCCTACCATAACACCAAGGCACATCCACACATCACACACATCCCACACACAAGAGCGCTACGCTGGATTAATCTGTAATTTTAGCAAATGATTTTTTAAGTCCCTTTTGAATTTGTATAAAGTTTTCACATTTCTTATTGGAGGTGGGATGTTGTTCCAGCACTTCGTGGCAGCGTATTTAAAGCTACCACGAAATGAAGCGCTCCCATGTCGGGGAAATAGAAGGCGGGGGGCTCGTCGGATGGCGCGGATTGAAAAAATTAGCTTATTGTACAGATACGGGGGCTTTTAATCTGTTTGATTAAAAATAATGACGACCGGACGGCCAAGTGGTTAGAGAACCTGACCAAAAAGCTTAAGGTCCCGGGTTGTGTGAATACTTAATAGTCACAATAAATGACAACTCGCCATTTGCATTAAACGGTATCCCGCAACTCTCACGATGTCGTCAGTCCACTTGGTGGGAGGCCTGCCAAAGCTTCGTCTTCCGGTTTGTGGTCGCCACACGAGGACTTTTCTCCCCCAACGGTTATCTGTTCTTCAAGCGATGTGGCCTGCCCAGTGCCCATTGCCAATTCAACTTGCATATTTTTCCAGCTACGTTGGTGACTTTAGTTCTTCGACAAATTTCCGTATTCCGGATTTTATCGCGCAAAGAGAGTCCAAGAATAGCTAATTAGTAATTCAGTAGTGTGTGATGGCCTAGTAAGCCGTTTGACCATCGCCTCTCAAGCAGAGGGTCGTGGGTTCAAACCCCGGCTCACACCTCTGAGTTTTTCGAAATTCATGTGTAATTACATTTGAAATTTACCACGAGCTTTGCGATGAAGGAAAACATCGTGAGGAAACCTGATCAAACCTGCGAAGCAATTCAATGGTGCGTGTGAAGTTCCCAATCCGCACTGGGCCCGCGTGGCCCAAGCCCTCTTATTCTGAGAGGAGACACTTTCCATTAGTGGAACGTACTCGTACTGATATAGGCTGGGATGGCTGGGATTGTCTTGTTTATTTCTCGTTCAGCAATTCCTGTTCACTGTTTCCGCTTCAAGAATTTCCTCACACACACACAAATGTCTTTGTTATCCGAAACACTACGTGTGTGTGAGGTTAAGTGCAAGTTGGTGCACCGACCAACGGTTTGTATATTTATCTTATACACGTGGTCGACGACGAATACACACTGCGTGGAAGGATATCGATCGAACTTTTATACCTATTACGCACAGTGTCATAATGTGAGGAATAGAAGCTCCGCGAAGTGGAACTTTGTTAATCTTGTTTGATAGTTATTAGTTGTTTGTGGATTAGAGAGTATGTTGATTCATAAAACATTTTTTTGTAATTATAGTCGGTATAAAATTTTGTACTGGATTAAAACTCGAGAGAGAGAAAGATAGAGAGAAAGAGAGAGAGACACAGGGAGAGGAGGGATGAAGGGATATGGAAAGAGAGACATATAATCAGAGATGAAGGAAAAGAAAAAAGTGATATTTATAAATAGTTAAGTTGATATTCATAATTTTTTTTTATTCGACTGGATGGCAAACGAGCAAGTGGGTCTCCTGATGGTATGAGATCACCACCGCCTATAAACATCTGCAACACCAGGGAGGGGTATTGCAGTTGCGTTGCTAACCTAGAGGCCTAAGATGGAATACCTCAAGTGCCAGTAATTTCACCGGCTGTCTTACTCTCCACGCCGAAACACTACAATGCAGGCACTGGTGCTTCACGGCAGGATTAGCGAGCAAGATGGTGGTAGCAATCCGGGCGGACCTTGCACAAGGTCTTACAACCTGCATAAATTGTCGAAAGTGGCTTCGATGCGGTAACGTTTCCTGTGCTCTGCCTACCCTAATTGGGAATACAGGGGTGATTTTTGCGTGTGTTTTTGTGTATAAATAAGTGTGTAGTCGGGGTCCAAATTGCCTCTCTTAAATAATTGAAAGCATTTTAAAAATCGGTTTATCGGTTTTGAGATCATCTATTAAAAAGAAACACAATCAAATCTATTCTCTTTGTAATATCAGTTTATATTTAGATAAAGGACAAACAATACGACGAAGTTTCCGAGATAGGTTACAAGCAAAGCTTAAGTTGCTAGAGACTTTTGTTGCCTACAATGCATCCAACTTGTTGCATACTGCAAGCCAGCAATTTGGGTGGTGTGAACTAGATTTTCCAACGATCGTGCCGTGCATGCTCCAGTCAGCACTTTCGTAAATCACTATTGGAATAGGAGTGAGTGGTTTGTGTATTGCCCTTCTTCTGGAGGTAGATTTAGTTTTCATTGACCTTTAGGGTATTAAGTACATTATCTATATTTTTAGATAGAAAAGTTGTTACGGAGTAGTGAAAACGTAGATTTTTTAGAACTACTAGCGAGCTTTATATTGTCACTGTCTAACGTAACCCTACACAACACTAACAACATCGCTCCGTAAATGCATGTTCACACCAACCGATGACGATAAAAATGAGGGTAGTTGTGCGCCTGTGTTAGTTTCGTCGGACAGTCGCGCGAGCAAAGCGGTGGCGCGTAGTGCGCGTGTTGCGGGTCGAGCTAAACTCGATTTAAGACGTGAGTTATCCGTTAAAATATAATTTAGTATGAGTGAGTCTCACGGTAGTTTAATATTCAAAATTGCTGTATGTTTCAATTTCTTTTCATTTACTTTCAAACGCAATCCATGTGAATAAAATAATTACCAATAGTTTTGAAGAAACATATCATGTTCGTTTGTAGTGGGAAGTTCCGACGCTGCTAGTTTATAGGTCTCGAAGCTGAGCCGTTTATCCCGGAGCACTCAAAGTTCAACATTAATGAACCGTGCCACCGTTACCGATAGCCTTGCAGATTTGTAACGCCTGAGCCAGCGTCGAGGCCAATTACTGACTCAGTTTCTGTAGGTTTACCTAATTGGTTTACATTAGACTAGACGTACCTAGATATTATTTGTTTTATTAGCAGAATAAATTCATCTCTCTATCTATAGCGGCTCTTGTTGCGTCCGTCTTCGAACCTAGGCCTCCTCTTCACGTTTCCACGTCTATCTGTCCCCTACCACTTTCATCCAGTTAATGCCGGCTTGCTGTTGGATGTCATCCGTTCATCTCTTAGGAGATCACGTGCCAACACCGGCGGTAGAGGAAGAGAACAAATTCATAACCTGCAAATTTCTATTGAGCTCCCGGTGCAATCTAACACGTGCTTGGCTGTTTTTGATAAAGAAAGATTTTTTTTGTATAAGCATAATATCGAATAATAATAGCATAACATCAAATAAACCCAGAACGTTGGGCCAATGTTACGGAATGGGTCCCAAGTGACGGATACTGTAAAAGAGGATACGTAAGTACGTAAGAGAGATACCGAAGAGGAGTTGGTGGGACGACTTAGATGCCTATAATGTGTGATGGCGGGAGCCCGCCTTTGATAGGCAGGAGTGGAGCAAGAGAGAAGAGGCCTTTGCCCAGCAGTAGGCTAATAAAAAAAAAGCATAATATCGGGATGAGAAGTAGGCTATGTGTTATTCCAGACTTACTGCACGTGCGGCTATGTATCTACGAGTACATACTAACCAAAGACTTACCGTTTTAGCTTTAGCGTTAGCTTACGCACTTATCGCCTTTTTAATATCACCAGTAAAAGACTAAAGCAATGTAAAGGTTTTAAATGTTTCACCATGTTCAATATCCACATTATAATTATTAAAATTTCAAATTTCATAAAGTACAAGGTCAGATTGAACCCCAAACAAACATTTAACAAGTTGAATGTACATAAACAAGTTTTACGAACGAGTGCGATATTAGTATTGTACTTATTCCTTTGTTGGATGATATTGAAATATTTTAAAACAGGTTTGGGTTAGACTTTTCTCATTAAAATATTAATTTCAACTCACGATTGTAATATCAAAGTCAAATAAGTTCATGATTTTTTTGTTTGAACTATTTAAGCATGTTGTGTTCTGAACCGTTAATGGAGTACATCAAAAAACAAAAAAAAACTTGGCTATATAAGGTAGATAAATAATGGTAAGTATTAAAAAAAACATAGTAATCAAACTGTACGAAAAACTTCAATATCTCAGAAACATGTCTAAGAACCATCGCTAGATGACCTTATTTCAAATAAAAAAGCCCACGATAAGAATTTTGAATATCGTAGTAGCCCCCTCTGTGTTTTGGTCCAATTGCCTCGCGAGGCGCAGGAGGCACGGAATTTATCCCTTTAGCGCAAGGAACAAGTGTGCCAAGTCTCATCCTTTAATGTCAAAAATATTGGTCCCCATACGTTGAGTGGCCATAAGTACCCCACTATTTAGCGCGTCGCTGCCGCGAGAGCAAGACCACGAAGTCGACACAGAGCTTTGTTTATACCGGTCGTATGCACTGTTCGTCCGTCTGTCTCTAATTACAATGTAAACATGTTAACCCTCCCAATGACTAATTTACTGGGAAAGGGCTTGTTTGTAATGTAATCGATTGTTACAAACAAAAGCCATATGGTAACACGTTTGAACGTGAGTGCAATCGGACTGCGTGCGGTGATGAATGCCGTTGGCGTTTTAGGGTTCCGTAGTCCTTTAAGAGGTTCTAAGAGGACATCATAAGACGTTTATATGCATTTGAGATGTGGTGTTACCAGCGAAGGTTGCGCATTAGCTGGACACAAGTTTAAATTATAGGTCATAAGTGTAAGTAAGTAGGGGGAAGACATTTTTTTATTTATTTAGGGATATGTTTGTACAGTCAGCTGCAGACAAAAGGTACCCCCCTGTAATGACGGTAGTATGGATACCCTTGATGAGTACCCTTTCTCTGCAGCTGACTGTACAAGAGTATCCCTAAACTCAAATTGAAAATACAAACCGAAACATAGATGCACAGAAAAACCAGAAAAATAAGACCAACACTGGGAATCGAACCCAGGTCCTCGGCATTCCGTGCCGCGTGCTATACCGCTACACCACTGCTGGTCAACGGCACAAACACGAATTTTCCCTATGCATCACATATCTCAGCTTGTTTATACTTTACTTTGTAACTTAAGCAGTTACCTAGCGCCATCTATATTGTTTTAACTCTCAACGAGAAGCCTTCAATATCTGCTTCGGAACTAACCGTTCACCCGCACAAGAGATGTCGCTACTAAGCAATCAAATTATGATTGGTTTTTTGGAATCTTTTTGTATTTTTTATTTCAATTCCAAATTTTTACTTTTACGGTCATCCCGTGAAACCTAAATTGAAAATACAAACCGAAACATAGATGCACAGAAAAACCAGAAAAATAAGACCAACACTGGGAATCGAACCCAGGTCCTCGGCATTCCGTGCCGCGTGCTATACCGCTACACCACTGCTGGTCAACGGCACAAACACGAATTTTCCCTATGCATCACATATCTCAGCTTGTTTATACTTTACTTTGTAACTTAAGCAGTTACCTAGCGCCATCTATATTGTTTTAACTCTCAACGAGAAGCCTTCAATATCTGCTTCGGAACTAACCGTTCACCCGCACAAGAGATGTCGCTACTAAGCAATCAAATTATGATTGGTTTTTTGGAATCTTTTTGTATTTTTTATTTCAATTCCAAATTTTTACTTTTACGGTCGGTTTTATTGAAATAAAAAATACAAAAAGATTCCAAAAAACCAATCATAATTTGATTGCTTAGTAGCGACATCTCTTGTGCGGGTGAACGGTTAGTTCCGAAGCAGATATTGAAGGCTTCTCGTTGAGAGTTAAAACAATATAGATGGCGCTAGGTAACTGCTTAAGTTACAAAGTAAAGTATAAACAAGCTGAGATATGTGATGCATAGGGAAAATTCGTGTTTGTGCCGTTGACCAGCAGTGGTGTAGCGGTATAGCACGCGGCACGGAATGCCGAGGACCTGGGTTCGATTCCCAGTGTTGGTCTTATTTTTCTGGTTTTTCTGTGCATCTATGTTTCGGTTTGTATTTTCAATTTAGGTTTCACGGGATGACCGTAAAAGTAAAAATTTGGAATTGAAATAAAAAATACAAAAAGATTCCAAAAAACCAATCATAATTTGATTGCTTAGTAGCGACATCTCTTGTGCGGGTGAACGGTTAGTTCCGAAGCAGATATTGAAGGCTTCTCGTTGAGAGTTAAAACAATATAGATGGCGCTAGGTAACTGCTTAAGTTACAAAGTAAAGTATAAACAAGCTGAGATATGTGATGCATAGGGAAAATTCGTGTTTGTGCCGTTGACCAGCAGTGGTGTAGCGGTATAGCACGCGGCACGGAATGCCGAGGACCTGGGTTCGATTCCCAGTGTTGGTCTTATTTTTCTGGTTTTTCTGTGCATCTATGTTTCGGTTTGTATTTTCAATTTAGGTTTCACGGGATGACCGTAAAAGTAAAAATTTGGAATTGAAATAAAAAATACAAAAAGATTCCAAAAAACCAATCCTAAACTCAAACTCAAATTCACAACATTTATTAGTATTTATTATGCAGGTGGTAGGACCTTGTGCAAGGTTCCGCCTGGATTGCTACCACCGTCTTGCTCGCTAATCCTGCCGTGAAGCCGTAGTGCTTGCACTGTTGTGTTTCGGCGTGGAGAGTAAGACAGTCAGTGAAATTACCGGCACTTGAGGTATGTCATCTTAGGCCTCCAGGTTGGCAACGCATGTGCAATCTTCCTGGTGTTGCAGGTGTCTATGGGCGGTGGTTATCTCTTACCATCAGGAGACCCATATTCTCGTTTGCTATCCAGTCGAATAAAAAAAAATATTGACAGCAAAAACACATTATAAACATAAATAGGAGAAGAGAGAACAATTAGAGACGTGTGCTGTAGTGTGATGCCAAAGGACTCCCTCTCCCACAACTCCCGCTTTAGTAGCCAAATGACTGTTTTAAAAATGTGATATAAATTATTGACCAATATTTTTCACAGCTCCGAATAGTTGGCATTATTGTGAGATTAAATAACTTTATTTATTTGTCATATATACATAACTATGAATGTTTTTAGAAGGTCTGTAATAAATGTATTTTTTCATTCATTCATTTGATTCAGCAGCTCCCAATGAGGTCAAAGTCAAAATATCTTTGCGTTGACAAAATATTATTGCGTCGAGTCACCTTCCGTGACCTGACAAATGCTGAGTGGATTCCTTTTTCATAACAAACGTACTTAGATAGTTATTGGAATATTTGTTACTTCCTAATTGATTGTTAGTTATGAAATAAATGTTTCTTATTCTTATTCTTATCTTTATTTAATTGAGGCTATAACAAGCACTTATGAATGTGAAAAAAATCTACCACCGTTTCAGAAAACCTCTGTTGAGAAGAATCCGGCAAGAAACTCAAGGAGGTGCCAAGCGCTGTAATGTTTGAAAACTGTGTGTCGGGATGCGTAGCGCAGTAACGGCAGGGTCCCGCTCTAAACATTATTAATATGACCCCTAATTTGTACCATGACTTAAGACAATGCCCTTTTGGTTTGAACAGATGCTTCTCAAATCAAATCGTGAAACATACGTGGTTGAAGTAAAAAAGGATGACAAATAACTTATTCTAAAACTGAAATCTACCAATTGACCTAATTGCAAACAAAACTAAGTTTGTATTATGGGTACTGAGCAATAGATTAACGTAAATTCGCAGACGACACCATAAAAAATCGATCGATCAAGTGTAAATCGGACTTGGACAGCGATAGTTCTGTACAAATTTGTAAATATCTCTGAATAAATTGTTAGCGGGGCTTTTCTCTTAACAAAAATGTATGCAGAGAGAGGTCATTTGTTTTAGATGGTTAGTATAGATAGAACTAAGTAAAATATAATTTTAATATTTTTTTCTTGTTGATAGTGCTATAAAAGCTCACTTGGTAACGAATTTCAAGTTTCTAGGACAAGCGGAAATACTGAAGTTTTTCGGATACTAAAATTTGTATTGAAACATCTTTTTTGATGATTGTAGGTACGTGTCATTTGAATGCGTTGACTGAGTAGTTTCATTTTTACAGCTTTATCGGGTGGCAAACTTGATTATTTGGTATTAATTTCAGTTTTATACCCACACGCTTCAAAGCTTCTCTGTTAGATGTAAACCACAATATTGAATTGAAATTTAGTCCAAAAACGACATATTTCTCACCTCCTTCAAATGGTACAACTGAACGATGTAATCGTCTCATTGCAGATACAAAGCGTAACACCGTGCTTTTTATATCCGTTATCTTCTGCAGACGACTCAGTTCATTGATATACTTATGAATTATTTGATTTCATTTTTAATTGTCAAATAAACAAACTTGACAAGTGACATTGACGTGACACATAAAGGGGGCATCAAAAAAGTCCATATTATTTAATTTTATTTTGCTCAATATGTATTTATTTATGAAATGCAATTCACATGTCAAAATAAGTATCATGTGTCATTTTGCACAGTAATGGCCACTTGCTGGAAACACATAAATCTAGATTTAGTTGTTAAGCCTGACTTAAGCTTGACAGTTCCATACATTTTGACACTACTAAACTAAGTTTAACGCTAACTCGAGATTTATGTGTTTCCAGCAAGTGGCCATTAGAGTTAGGTCAATAATGTCTTAAAGAAATTAACTTCATTTAGCTTAAAGATTATCCTCTTAAGTTAAAATTAGTTAGTTAGCTACTTCTGATGTACTATAAAGAGTCTTTGTATTGTATTGTATTGTATTGTTACCGGATATCAAAAATATCACGGTGTCTAACCTACACCAATAACTCCTGTAGCTTTAATAAAACTGCTAAAGCCTGCAGCAATTTTCCTGCTCTGGATACGCGACAATATCGGCCTGAAAGCTACAATACTAACTAACCGTTAGTCCGGTTTTCATTGCGAGCATGCTCTGTCTACTGCATTCGCTGCAATACGATGCCATTTTCACTGTATATTGGTGAATCAGTTTTTTTATGGGAATATTCTCTCTGTACGGACGTAAAATGGATGTAGAGGCGAATATTTCGTTAAAATGTTGAAACCAGCGAATAATGAGTTTGAAAAAGTATTATATTGTAGTGTACACATATGCACACACGTGAAAAGCGAAACTGGCGACACATTTTGGGCCATTACCACTATTTTCGCATGCGTCTCTTTGAACTTATTTGGCTCGCCTTCTTTTTTTTCAAATTTTGACAGCCTAAAAATATTTGTACTTTTCAATTTAATAAAATCGTATGTTGACACTTTATTTGAACGGTTAACATACAAATGGCCATGCAAAATAACACACTATTACCTCTTTACGGCCGAGAAACAGTTTTCCCACATTTTTTTTCTAAAATGTCTCACGCGCGCTCAGGAAGGTTAAAAATGTTTTTTTTTTATTTTACACAGTTTCCAATTTGAGTTTATTTCCATGCACTAAAAATCCGACATTCACAAACACCGTGTCGGTTATTTAGGGGTTATTTAAAAATCTTTTAATCCCCACAGAATAAAAAGGAGCTTTAGTCCCGATATGCAGACACTAAAGTAACATTTTAAGAGCATGAGAAGTGTAAAAGTTATTATTTACCCAAGCTATAAGACTTTAATATTGAGTTGATAATACCTCAACGTGTATGCAAGAGGCTGTCCATAACTTCTCTAACTAATTATGCTAATGTTATGCATGTATTTTATACACGTTCGGTATTATCAACTCGATATAACACCGTCTTAGGAAGTTTACGTAAATTGGTTTGCATAATTTTAGAAACAGAAGATAGCTATCCCAAAATATGTATACGACTAGCTTTTGCCCGCGGCTCCGCCCGCGTGGTATTCGGTTATTGCGCGCTGTTCCCTCGGGAACTGTGCATTTTTACGGGATAAAAAGTATCCTATGTCACTCTCGGGCCCATAAACTATCTCTATGCCAAAAATCACATCGATCCGTCGCTCCGTTACGACGTGAAAGAGGGACAAACATACAAACAGTACAAACACACTTTCGCATTTATAATAAATATTAGTATGACATATGAATTCGGCGTGAATTTTTGTATTGTTATTAATATTAATTGTCTATTGACGACCGGATGGCCGAGTGGTTAGAGAACCTGACTACGAAGCTTGAGGTCCCGGGTTCGAATCCCGGCCGGGGCAGATATTTGTATGAATAATACGAATGTTTGTTCTCGGGTCTTGGATGTTTAATATGTATTTAAGTATGTATTTATCTATATAAGTATGTTTATCCGTTGCCTAGTACCCATAGTACAAGCTTTGCTTAGTTTGGGATTAGGTCAATTGGTGTCAAGTGTCCCATGATATTAATTAATTAATTAATTAATTTATTAATTCTACGTTTCTTCTGTCTGTTATTTCTGCCACCAGCATTAGTCTACTCATATTTATTAATTTCTCAGAAATTGGTTGTCTGGAAGAGATCGCTTTTTAGCGATAAGACCGCCTATTGTCTACCTGATTTTTTTATTTTTGAAATGTCTCTGTACTGTTTTTGGTGATCAATAAAGAATATTTCTATTGTATTGTCCGCGCAGATGAAGTCGCGGCCATGAGCTAGTTTCTACTATTTTCTTTGCTCGGGTAACTTGGTCTTTGAACAAGTGTTCAAACTTAATGGACACGTCGGACAACGATGTTATCTTATAATGATTACGTTTTTTCCTTTTGGCACTGAACCCAATGAACCAATGAAAACACAAAGGCAAATAATTTGATCCGCCACTATAGGAATAGTTCGTTTGTCGATTTGTCGGCAATATATCGCGACATGTCGCCGGATGTCGCTGCGGGGAGTCAATATGCGTGCGGAATAAAATAAAATACAAGCACAAACATAAATCCTATTCATAATATACGAGAGCTTGCGAAAGTGAGCTTGTGTTGCGTACTTGGTTCGAGTTTGGTACTCCTTCACGCTAAAATGGCATTTGGATGATGTTTGATTTGTACAATTTCCAAAAATTACGCCGTGGCACTAACACTACTTTTATAATTTAATACTGGCCGTTTTGCTATCAATGTGTGATATTTTTTTTCTAAAAACCTCAAAGCGCAACTGACAAATACATATAATTATTATGACGAGTATAGAGTTAGAAATGAAGTAGAATTACTGACTTAGCAAGACATACGAATATCTTTTAAAACAATAAAGATATTCAAAAATAGATGCAATTAACTAACTGACAATGAAAACATATTTTTGGGTTGTCTGAGGTTTTCAGTTCTTTAACTACCACCGAGTATATGGTTATGTTTTTTAAAGAGATGTAAGTTGTTATTTAAATACTTTACATTACAAAAAAACATTTAATTTTTACACAACTACATTTTTAGGTAATACAGTCATTCACTATTTTAAGTAAGAGGTCGCCAATGCAGATAAGAATTATAAAAAAAATGCTTGTCCATGATAAATAATCATTAATTTTATAACACGCCTTAGACCATCACTGTTATTATGAGATTACGGCCCAAACCCTTTATTCTGTGAGGAGGTCTGTGCCCAGCTGTGAGGCTTACAAAGGAGTAGATGATTATAATTATGATACGTAATTAATTGCACAAAGTTTAATTAAGCCGTACAAACGCAGTATTACAAATTGAAGATCATTTGTTAATTTTACAAAATAATTAAAATTTTTATTAAGCAAAATACAATATACATCACACACATACACATACTTAAAAAAGAAAGAGCTAACCTAAGATATCTAAACTAACTATGAAAATGAAAATTATTATAAAAAGAATACCCCGTCTAAAACGTCTGCTTGTGGCATGGTTCCCATGACGCTGGCCGCAAAATTTTAATCATGCATAAAAAAAAAAAAAAAAAAAAAAAAATTTCATATTTCAAATGTATACGCAAACAGCTACGTATTTCACAGTCATTGTGAATAATACAAGAATTCTTCTATTCACTGAAAATTAATAGTTCTAGACAACTATTAATAACCATTTACTAGGGGCTGTGATAAATGATGAAGTTATACTGAGGAATATTATGTATTAGCGGATCCAGTATAATAACGGAGAATAAAGAAAGTGAAAGTAAAATACATTGGAATAGTGAGTTCGCTTCGCTTCCTTCGTTTAATGAAAGCCCGCCGTTGTTTATTCACCACGTTGGTACGATTCATTATTGTCCAAGAAAGAGAGATGAAATTTCCTTTCGTTCATAGAAGGTAAGTATTTAGTGGGAGTAATTATAATAAATACTAGCTTATGCCCGCGACTTCGTCTGCGCGGATCTAGGTTATCGCGCGGTAGCACCCTCTACCGGAATAAAAGTATCCTATGTTGAGCCTTGGGACTTAAACTATCTCTATACCAAATTTCATCAAAATCGGTTCAGCAGTTTTGACGTGAAAGCGTAACAGACAGACAGACAGAGTTACTTTCACATTTATAATATTAGTATGGACTAGTATGGATATATCAATAGTAATGCTTACAAAGATGGGAAATACTGCGAATTTGCCAATCTGGGGGCACGGCAGTGCCCCCGCCAAGTCGAGCAAAAAAAAACAAAGGCACGGCCGTACCATACTTTTCTCGAAGCCATTCAGGCTATTTTCAACACCCTGTATTTTTGTTATGGCTAAAGCTAGAACCCTGAATTTTCAGTTACCTATAGGGCCTAATGGGACTTAGATATATTATCAATAACATTCAGTTTGAACACGTAGATTAAGAACTATCACATGTTAAAGTTCCTCAGTTTTGTCACTGACATACCTACACACTGACTTTTGATCATCATAATTCTAAGGTACTTCTAGCAGACCCACAAGGTCCAAATTTTAAACATAGTTAGTTTTTAGCCTACATGGTCACGAAAAAATCCAAAATGTTGCAATTTCAGTCACGTTTCAAAGTTATACAAACCGCACAAGTAAGTTTGTAATCCCATATAAATACTAGCGATTACAAAGTTACACAGCAATGACTTTATTGAACGTAGTCGTATTGTATACGTATTAATGTTGAGTCTTAATACCTGAGTATTAAGGGTTAAAATGAAATTGTTTATCTTACTAATGTAATAAGTACCAAAGTTCGTTTGTTTGTGAATGTTTGTGCGATGCGAGTGGACGCGAGGATGGACGATGGAAATTGGAATATGGATGATGGACAATGGATAATGGTCGATGGACGATGGGTAGAAAATGGATGTTGGACGATGGAGTGTGGACGATGGACGATGGGTAGAAAATGGACGTTGGACGATGAAGTGTGGACGATGGACGATGGGCGACGGACGATGGATCATCATCATCATCCCAGCCTATATGCGTCCCACTGCTGGGCACAAGCCTCCTCTTAGAATAATAGGGCTTGGGCCTTAGTTCCCACGCGAGCCCAGTGCGGACGATGGATGGTGGAGGATGAACGATGGACGACGACGGACGACAGAAAACGACGGACGACGACGGATGACGGAAGTTAGACGGGCGAAAGACGAACGACCGACGAAAGACGATGGATGACGACGGAAGTTCGACGACGGACGACAGACGATGACTGACGAGGGAAGTTCGACGACGGACGATGACGGACAACGGACGATGACAGACGACGGAAGACGACAGACGACGAACGCCGACAGACGACGGACAACGAACGATAGACGATGGCGACGACGGACAAAAGACGACGACCGACGACGGACAAGACAACGGATGACGGACGATGACCGACGATCGACGACGGATGATGGAGGGTGGACGATGGAAGATGTACGATGGACGACAGACGGTAGACGGACGACGGAAGTTCAACAATGGGCGACGATGGACGAGAATGGACGATGGACGATAGACGAGGATGGACGATGGACGATGGACAAGGAAGGATGAACAAATGAAGATAGTAATGCGTTATTACAAGAAGTAGTACCCGAAAAAAAAGAACTGCCTACAAAAAGTGATGAGATCCCACCAAAAACATTACATGTAAAAAGCTGCAAGTCTCGCAACGCAATGCAGTTCTTGTAATGCTAAAAAGGTTTGAGATGCAATGTTATACCAAGTCGGTTATTTTTGTCAGTACCGGGGGGTTTCCATAGAACTCGATTTTCACCAACTTGCTTATTTTAAAACCATAGAAAAATACAGTTTATAGTTCTCAAATAAAGAGTAAACCAAATTATTTTTTAAACACATAATGACTTGGCCATCGCACTCAACCTTTAGTCATTCTCGTATTATGTGTATCACTCAAACTGCAAGGCTGGGGCTAGCGCTATCTTTAATTAGAATTACTTTAAATAGCTGACGTTGATGATTATAATTCTTATGTCATTATGTCTTGCGATGGCCAAGTCATTTATGTGTTTAAAAAATAATTTGGTTTACTCTTTATTTGAGAACTATAAACTGTATTTTTCTATGGTTTTAAAATAAGCAAGTTGGTGAAAATCGAGTTCTATGGAAACCCCCCGGTACTGACAAAAATAACCGACTTGGTATAACATTGCATCTCAAACCTTTTTAGCATTACAAGAACTGCATTGCGTTGCGAGACTTGCAGCTTTTTACATGTAATGTTTTTGGTGGGATTTATTTTTCAAAATAAGACAAAATTGATTGATTCATTCTACGCGGACAGAGTCTCGGGTACAATAATGACTATCAATACATTCATACATTCAGTTATCGTCATTGTCTAATCATGAAGACGTCTGTATGACACAGGGTTTCTTCAAGGATTTCCATAAATATCCCAATAGCTAAGTAATGGCTTTCCGATTTTGAACCGATTTCAAAAAAAGGAGGAAGTTATCTATTCGTTTGTATTTTTTTTAGTTTAGTAGTGATTGAAGTTTAATATATAAGTAGGTATGTAGGTGAAGAAGACGACTATAGGTCCACTCCCGCTGGCTCGTGCTGAGGCACCGACTTCAGTTTCGTCCCAACCTATATACGTCCCACTGCTGGGCACAGACCTCCACTCAGAATGCGAGGGCTTGGGCCATAGTTCCCACTTCAGAGTGGTAGAAAATTATTTTCATTGTTTTTTGTAGTCGGTTCAATT
This sequence comes from Choristoneura rosaceana, assembly GCA_037349165.1. Taxonomy (NCBI): domain Eukaryota; kingdom Metazoa; phylum Arthropoda; class Insecta; order Lepidoptera; family Tortricidae; genus Choristoneura; species Choristoneura rosaceana. Next base: position 861,019 of record JAZBNJ010000044.1, read on the forward strand.
TATAATTAACAATTTTTTTTGATATCGATTCACACCACTTAAATCTTTGTCTGGTTACAGTATGAGGTAGTATCAAAAACACTTGCTGTATAAGACGTGCGTTTGATGAATAAGTAGTCGTCATCCCAGCCTATCATATACGTCCCACAGCTGGGCATCGGCCTCTGAGAACAAGAGGGCTTCGGCCAATAAGTAGTAAGGCAGTGTAAATATTTGGCCGCTTGGAGGCAAGTTAAATGCGCGAAGCCTTTGACGTCAACCGCAAAAATGTTGGTTGATATCCGGAATGTAGTGAAAGGGCAGTGTACCCTACAGTGTGGTGCGAATTCCTTTGTTACCTTCGCAGCAGAGAAGGGTGAGAGTTTATCATAAGTCCATTAAAATTTTAGTTCGTCCCGGGCTAAGAATTTGCGGTTGATTTTTGAAAGACGGAAAAGGAAGAAAACCGGTCAAGTGCGAGTCGGACTCGCGTACGAAGGGTTCCGTACCATAATCAATATAACATTAGACATTAGCGAAAAAAGGAAAAAAAAGTTTGTTTTATGGGAGGGCTTAAAGATTGATTTTATCTTAATTTAGTTGTTTATTTTTAAAGTGATTATACAAGTAAATACTTTATGAATATTTCAAGCGTCTACCTAATACCGTTATTAATATCGAGAAATAAACGGTAAAAAATATTTTTTTTTTTATTCGGCTAGATGGCAAACGAGCAAGCAACATTTGTTGTATGGGAGCCCCCCGTTAAAAAAATATTTTACTTATTCTATTTTTACTATTTGTTGTTATAGCGGCTACAGTAATACACATAATCTGTGAAATTTTCAAGCGCCTAGCTATTACGGCTCAAAAGATAGAGCCCTGTGACAGACAGACAGCGGAGTCTCAGTATTACGGTTCCGTTGTTACCCTTTGAGTACGGAACCCTAAAGAATAAATACATTTACTTTTTCTTTAGTTTGTTTTAAGGAGTCTTTGAGATTCGTTTGACACGCGTCTTTATTTCCTGTAGGTATCGGACTTTCTGCTAAGTTAGGTCAGCTTGGCAGTTACTGATTCACTACAAGGCGACCTTCGATTCAGACGGAGCGAGAAAACATTTCAAGTTGTTAGTGACATGAAAACTTTTAGTCTAGCAAGCTTGAAATTGTTACTGGCCGTCAAAATTCCCATCATTATTTTTAAAACGTTATTATTTTTAACACCCGACGCAAAAAGAGGGGTGTTATAAGTTTGACTACTATGTGTTTCTGTCTGTGTGTCTATCTGTGGCACCGTAGCTCTTAAACGGGTGGACCGATCTGAATGCGGTTTTTTGTTGGTTAGGTTATTCCCGTTATTCCTTACATAATTAAACAAAGTTGCTTATCGATATGCTTAAACTAAGAAACAAATTTTAATGCGGTTTTGCCCTCAGATTCAGTATTATTATAAACTCTAGTTTGGTTACAATGGATGTTCAGCGAATTTTATAAAAGTTCAATTCGATTTCTTTACACGAAACGTATGTGGGTATTTCTCAAAAATTTGTCCCGTCATTAAATTGACAAGAAATCACTTTTATCAAGACATTACTAACCCTAAGGACGAGATCATAAAACATAAACTACATAAAACATCCAAATTTGTTGACGTCAGGAAAACGTCTCGAAATCTTGCTAAGAAAAATTTTTAATTTTGAAACTACATTGAAACTTTCTATTGGATCCAAAAACAAAGATTATCTGACGTTTTATGACTTTTACCATAAGGTTTTCTATGTACTCGTATTTAAAAACAATATTATTTATTTTTATGGTGAAATAGCGTCAGGATTTTTTTTTATTAGTGGACAACTGAAAAATCGGAAAATGGACAACTTTTTGAAACATAGTCAAGTAAAAACGACGTAATACATAGAAGTAAGCTAGTATATGCAAAAATGCAAACGTTAATTTGTTTTACGTATAGATAATGCGATTAGTTTGGTAAATATTTAGTATTTCTACCAAAATTTGACCCAACCGTGCTTAAGTCTTTGATCCACTTCGAGCCAAGCTTACAAGGTATAGTAATATTTTAACCGACTTACCAATTCGTGCACTACAAGCCGATGACAGGTACCGAAAGGCAGATAATGCAAGGGCTTAGTGAAAATAAACAAAACTGATGAAATGAAATTTCACAAGGAAGCCTGTAAAACATAGGGTCTAAAATTGATGAGAAAATATAATAATAGCATAGAAATTAGAGTGGAAAAATTGCTCATTCCCTTGTGATCATGACGTAAGCGAATGTGTAAATTACGCGAGCGACAATGAATATTTGAGATTGGTATATTATTTTTTGTAAAAAAATGCACAAATTTACCCTCCGAAAAAACTAAAAAAAAAAAATTTGGAAAATTTTGCGAATGGAAACATCGCTTGCAGTGAAATTCGATTTTTGGAGAATCATCGCCACACTCGCAACGGATAAAATATAATTATATAGATACATACTTAAATACATATTAAACACCCAAGACCAGAGAACAAGCATTCGTGTTTTTCACACAACTATCTGCCCACGGGAATCGAACTCGGCATTCTGATTTCGGCATTCGGGAATTCTGGCAACCCTAGCCAAGTAAACATACTTATCTAGAGCTTACGTTGTTTTAAATTAAAAATAAATAGAAAACAAGTCATAGAAGCAGTGCAAATAAAGGGAAGAAGCTGACCTGGAGGACTGTCATGGAAACAGCAATTAATAATCCCTGGAACCAGGCTGTTTTTTTGAAGATATACAAAGCGGTAAATAAATCTTCCAACCGTTACACTTTAAATTCAGCATACAAGTTAAAAAACTAACGGAAAGTCGACATCGACACAGAGTTAATATAAATTTGCGAACTGTTTGAGTCAACAGCTGATTGGACACTAAACTGACAGTAGTGACAGTTAAAACTACCCACAATAAAAGATATCAAATGGTGTTGCCAAAAAGCGTTTAAGCGTTTCGTTATTCATAAATGTCATACTCAATACAGATTGAATTGAATGTTGGTTGTTTACAATATAAATTTAAACTTGCGTTCACACTGACTTACGATTGTCGCGGACACTGATTCAGGAGTAGCGTATAATCATTAAATCGAAATTGCTGCTTGAAGATGACTGATAAAATCTCATGTGTAAAGTGCTTAAACGTCATAAATAGCAATCATTTTTTGAAATGCACTATATGTAATGATTATTACGACTTGAAATGCACATATGTTTCCGAAAGAAGATTTCTCAATATTATGTCCATGGAGAGTAAAAAGAACTGGAGGTGCCAAAGTTGTCGGGATAAAAAACCAAATTTAATTGACACTGTACCATCAACCCCTATTGACTATGTTACTATCCGAAAGAAACGCATTTACAATGTTTCACCTAGAAACTCCTTTAATTTATTATCGGATGATCTAGACCTTGATTCTTCAACGTCTTCAGAATCTTCACAGGTCAGCCAATTAAATAGGAGCTGTCCAGAAATCGGCGAAGATTTGCATAGTAAACTGGATACAATGAATACTAAATTACTAACATTGCAAGAACAACTCAGATGCGCTGAACAGGAGATTGAAAACCTCTTGACAGAAAACTATGAACTCAAAAATCAAATAGCGGGTTATGCTACGAAAGTTGACACTTTGACTCACATATGTAAATCTGATGCCTATAGAACTCTCTCTAGAAGTCACAAAAAGAAAAAATCCAAGTGCTCCTTTACGTCTACACGTCGCGAAAATTACAGAGATATCATACAAACAGCCACAAGACAACCCCAGCCTGATTTAAAAAGCGTGACTGAATTAGTATTGGACCAGGAAATCAAACGCAGTACATTGGCTCAAAATAAGTTAAGGCAAGACGAGCCCCTCACTTTGCCACCAGATGTCGTTGCAGTGAACCCAGCAACTAATAAAAACAAAATCTGCATGCTGAGCACCAATAAACATAATAAAATGTTGAAGATTGCGGACTATAACTTCAGTGAGAAATTTGATGTGTGCCACTATCTTTATCCGAGTGTTGACATAAGTACTCTTTTAAATGACATTGATAAAAAATTAATTAATTTTACAAAAAGGGACTATTGTATAATTTTTATGGGAGATGAGGACTTTAAGGCGACAAAAGATTATGGTAAATTAGTATTATGTATCCGTAATTATCTGTTGCTTCTATCCCATACAAATGTTATTTTCTGTAGTTCGACATTTAATATGGGAAATTATTGTAATATGTTCAACCGTAGAATTGAAATTTTTAATAGACTATTGTTGAACGATAACATAAATCATGAATATGCATACTTGTTAGACAGTAACCGGAATCTAGCATATGATTTTACTATGTTCAATAGGCAGTAAGGACGAATTAACATGGCGGGCTTAAGGAGATTGTTTCAGGACATTAAAGTGCTGGTGACTTTGATTGAGGAGGACAATTGCATGTTCAATGCTTCACTTCCAAACTCAGGCAACGACGCCGCACCCAACTCTAGTCAGTTTTTTCGTAAATAAGTCTACTAATGAGTTAGTTACAGATCCGGCTGATAAATTTAGAATATTTCATCAAAATACCGCAGGTTTATTGAACAAGCTTGATTTGTTGGAAATTGCGTTGCAGGATTTCTCCAATAATAAGCAGGAGATTGATGTTGTGTGTGTTAGTGAGACATTTGTTAACCGCTGTTCAGTAAATAATATTAAACTTGAAAATTACAAGCTTGCAGCATCTTACTGCAGAGAAAAGAGTAGAGGTGGTAGTGCTATTCTTATAAGGAAAACGCTAGAGGCAAAACCATTAAAGTTTGTGTCTCAGCTAGCAACCCAATTTTATTTTGAGTGCTGTGGTGTTGAGATAATGGGGATGGACTTAATAGTTATTGTTATTTACAGAATTCCTAAACAAACCCGCGCACACGTAGGTATTTTCTGTCACAAACTGGAAAAACTACTATTCTTATTAAATGCTAACTATAGTAAGAAAAAAGTGATCTTGTGTGGTGATTGGAATATCGATATTCTAAAGGACAATACTTTTTCAAAAGATCTTAAAACCGTGACAGCTAACTATAATTTTCAATTACATATCCATTCAGTTACTAGAATCAACGCAAGTATAGATCAAATCGCTAGCAATATCAGAAATGCTGAAGCCAAAACTCATCATTTGTGTCTATCTGATCATGACTATGCGCAAACTTTGGTGATTAAAGCAAAAAAGAGTAGATCTTATGTGACTTGGTTTGAATGGAAAAGAGACTATTGTAGTGATAATGTAAGTAAGTTTGTTAGGTGTATAGGGTCCTTGTCTTTCTCAGATGTTTTGGACAGTGAAAATTTCAGGGATGCTTTTAAAACTTTTTATGATTTGCTATGCTTATTCTACAATTTGTGTTTTCCGTTAATTAAGGTCAAGGTTAACAACAGACAGAGGAATGTTAAATGGTTAACGAAAGGAATAAGAAAATCGTGCCATGTGAAACGTAATTTATACATCAAAACTAGATCTAAATATACAAATAAAAACTTAAGTAAAATCTATCTTAAAAAATATAACAACATTCTCAAAAAGTGCATAATAAAATCGCAAAGATTAAGTAATAGTAAATATATTTCATGCAATAGAAATAAATGTAAGGCTACGTGGAATGTTATATCTTCGTCTGTTTCTAGTAACACTCATGATAATGACATAAACTCTATTGATTTTAATAATGTGACATATCGAAACCCACAAGACATTTGCAATATTTTTAACAATTATTTCATTGATACTATAAATGCTCGTATTACAAATAATGGTACAAAATCAAACCAAAACATGACATTTAATCATTCTTCTTCAATCTTTTTGAGGCCAGTAACGGAAGATGAAGTTATGAAAATAATAAGGTCATTGAAAAACAGCAAGACTTGTGGTTACGACAGCATATCAACAGGTATGATCAAGCATGTCGGTATCTTTCTGAGTCGCCCCCTTGCACACTTAATCAACCTTTCTTTTGTGCAGGGTGTTTTCCCCGATCAGTTAAAGTATTCAATAGTTAGACCCCTATTTAAGAAGGGTGACCGCAACAATCCTGATGACTATCGGCCTATCACAATTGTCCCGATTTTCTCAAAAATTTTTGAAAAAGCTATGTGTGTCAGATTGTCGGACTTCTTGGAGAGGGGAAGAATACTGCAGGTTGACCAGTACGGCTTTCGTAAGGGACATTCGACGGAACTAGCTTGTTTTAAGTTGATTGAACTCATAACTAAAGCCTTAAATAAAAAATTGCCCGTGATGTCTATTTACTTGGACTTGAGTAAGGCATTTGATTTTGTCGATCACAAAATACTACTTTCCAAGTTACAATGCTATGGAATAAGAGGGATAGCATTAAGCTGGTTCGAAAGCTATTTGAAGGATAGACAACAATGCACTGAAATTGCTAAAATTGCTGTAACTGGTAATACACTCACAAAAAACATATACAGATCGCAATTTCGTACTAATAATTCAGGCGTTCCTCAGGGAAGTAACTTGGGCCCAGTGTTGTTCCTGATTTACATTAATGATTTACCACTGGCCACATCACATAAATGCATCTTATTTGCTGATGATACAACTTTAATAGTAAAAGGGGACGATAAAAACTCATACGAAATAAGTATTAATAGAGCACTCACTGACATAGGTAACTGGATATCTAAGAATAATCTAAATATTAATTTAACTAAAACGACATTTATGCAGTTTCATTCTTATAAAGCTCATCCTGCTAAATTGGACATTCATTACGATGACAATTCCGTGAAGGAAACTAATACTACAACTTTCTTAGGTTTAGTTATTGATAGACATCTAAATTGGAAGTGTCATGTAGATTATGTGTGTTCTAAACTAAATAGGTTTGTGTTTGCTTTAAGGAGACTTAGGAACACAGTCTCTACCGAAGCCGCTATTACTGCATATTATGGTTACGTGTCGTCGACGCTTAATTATGGTCTTCTCTTGTGGGGAAATTCAGTTGATATGGGGAGGGCATTCACCTTACAAAAAAAATGTTTACGTGCCATTGCGAATGTTGGGTTCAGGGATAGCTGCAGGCCAATTTTCAAGCAGCTAGGAGTCCTACCTTTGGCCTGCATGTACATAAAAAAGGCTTGTATGATAACTAAATCACATCCACAGTACTTCGAAAAGCGAACTGATGTTTCTGTAAGACATCAAAGAGCGCAATATAAAAATCTTCTTCACCAGCCATCATGCCACGCGGATATGTACAAAAGAAATGCGTTCAATATGTCAATTTTGATTTTTAACAGTCTTCCCGATGATTTAAAGATTTTGCAGGGAACAGAATTTCGAAAAGAATTGACATCTTGGTTGAACAAACAGTGTTTTTATAGCGTTAAAGAATACTTGGATTTTTCAAGGTAAAATAGGTAAATAGTTTTTTTTTTTTATTTTTTTTTTTTTTCATTCAATCTGTAGTTCTTTGTGATTAATAATGTATTTGCAATGACATCTCCATAATTTATAGTTATTATTTATTTTTTTTGACATATTTTAGTATTATATTTTAAATTTTACAAATCTTTAATTGTATAAAGTAATTTTCCATAATATTATTGTGAATGTATAGGTAAAAGCTGATGTGTGTTTTTTGTTAAGCAATTTGCATGTTGATTCGTCGACTGAATACTGGTTCAAAACATGTAGTAATTAAGATCTGTATTTACGTATTCTAAGCAAATAAACCATTCTTATTCTTATTCTTATTCTTATTCGGGACCTCAAGCTTCGTAGCCAGGTTCTCTAACCACTAAGCCATCTGGTCGTCTAAAATAAAACAATAAACACATGGTCCCAAATCAGAATCTGCCGGTCTTCCTTTGAGACCATCATCATCATCATTTAGACAGGCGTATTAATTACTTACCTACTCTTAATTAGCTCCGATCCATTTACTCCGCAAACTACCCTATTGTGACGTCAATGCGACAAAAAAACCGGGGTCTACCAATGTCCCCTGAATCGAGTCGGAATAACAACGCTAAAAAGTAGATCAAAACAAATAAACATTTACCTGTCAAAAACAACACAAACAATGTATCGTCACCGAATGAAAAGCAAGAAAGATAAATTGTATTTCTAGTTTAGCAGTGTTAATAAGACAGAGTAGTAAAATTAGTGCTCTCTCGCTCCCCCCAGCGAGACGTGTTTGCACAGCCGGCCGCTCCCAGTACTATTTGCTTTCGCTTCTTAGTAATAACGCAGTACACAGATTATTAAGGCTTTATTTAATCTATCACTAGATACCTAACATCAGTCTGGCATGGTGAACCATTGTGTTACTCTAAGGAGGGAACTAAAAGAGGGGAGCGAAGTTGAGCCTTTGGATTTCCCACTCACCGTACGAAACACGGTAGCATAAGTACTAGGTATTTCACGCCGGTATTCTGTGGGAGTGTGGCCCGTTTGTACTGCAGCCAGCAAACGTTTACAATAAGGCTCTAATATATGTAAATAAATGTAAATAAAATCTATACTATACCACATTCATTCATTTCATTACTTAATACTCAGTTTTGACGCATTTTCACCCGACCGCAAGAAGAGGTATTGTTTTTCGCGCGTATCTTGTATGTAAGTATGTAATATTCTTTATTACCGCATATCCCTCCTTGCAGTCGAGTAAAAAAAAGGTCCGTTGTCCGATGAAAACAAAGCAAGCTACAGGCGGCCTTATGCCGTGTTAATATTATAGGTAAAACTCATAAGTTTAATACGCAGGACCTTACGAGGTTTTTTTTTAATACCGCGTCTGTGGCAAACATGCAAAAATTTAAGAAGAAACATTTCAAGTCTGTGTACTGCCGTAGCATTGTCTTCACTCCACTCGATTTAAAGCCGACAGTCTGAATCGAATGACCATCTTCAATTTCAAGATGTCTGCAATTTTCTCCACACTTCCACTCCGAAACAAAATCAATACGAGTGTTTGCTTTTATCATTGTTTCACGATTTATGTAGTATTTATTTAAAGGAGCCTTTACCCGCGGCTTTGCATGGATAAACCCTACCCTACCCTAGCCCTACCCTACCCTAGCAATTGAATTAATAGTCCGGGATGTCGCGAAAAATTCCGTGGGAATTAAAAAAAATACATCGTGAATTTCATAACTCTAATATCTAAGTGGTTGTATTTTGGAATCTGTCCCGATCCCGTGGTAATTTTGGGATAGTAAGTAGGTTATTCAGTATTCCAGACTTTCAGCTATATGTGTACCAAATTTCGTCCAAAATTCCGGGTACCCTAAAATTATCATAAAATTAATTATCGTTGCATAAAAACCCAGGTAAAATTTAATATTGTTTCTAATCCCAGTGGTTTATTTAATTTTGAAGGCGTTAAGGTTACATTAAGAAAGTTTACACAGTCATTAAGTTTCTTAAATTTTATAATTTTTGCGTAACTTTCTTAATTTTTTTCGCGAACCTTCTGCAAAGTTGAAAACTTGAAAAAGATGGTTTAAATTGATAACTCGTTCAGTTATGGCGAGACCAAGGGAAATAGGAATTAATTTATTCATTATAATAGACTATATAGCTTATGCCCGCGACGTCGTCTGCGTGGACCTAGGTTATCGCGTGGTGGCGCCCCCTACCGGAATAAAAAGTATCCTATGTTGATCCTTGGGGTTGAAGCTATCTATATACCAAATTTAATCAAAATTGGTTAAGTGGTTTCGACGTGAAAGCGTAACAGACAGAGTTACTTTCTCATTTATAATATTAGTAGGGATTGTGGGGTTAAAAGAATGTATAAATATATTATATTTAAACATAATATAATTATTTACAATCAAAGTGCCTGATTTAATATCGTATTTATATAAAAGGAAAAGTTAAATGAAACCCAATAACAATCTGAAAGTCGTAAGTTGGAATCCAATTTCTGCAGAAAACATGTTCAAGCATGCGAAGGAAAAAAAGCGTATGTGCAAAGTTTCCCTGTGCACATACAGCCTTTTGAGTCGCACGGAGTTTTCCGCCAAAGGACACGCTCTGAGCTGAATAGATTAACAATATAAAGCTAGATCACTTGCATTTAAACTGTCTGAGTTGTTTATCGAGACGTGCTTTGTATTTATGGTTTAGTAAGAGTTTATGGATGCATTAAAGATGCATAAACAACTCAAAATAATTTGCTAAACGGATAAATAATTTGAAAGGAAACTTTTAGTTAATTTTTGAACCTGACCAAGGCAACACAGTTTAGATTTATTTATTTTTAGAGCTCAAAAATGCTTAACTTTTAATGCCTTCAAAGCTATTAAACTATAGACGAGCATTCACTATAATTTATTATTTATTTATTTACATTATCATCACTTAAAGTGTTTGCCTCTAAAATGTTGCCTATTTTTGACGTAACAAACGGAACCTCTCATTTTCCCTCATGTTTCTCAATCTTCCTTTGCTTCCTCATACTTCTCATTCTCCCTTTGTTAAAAAAAATCTTGACCAGAAATTTTCAAGTAAATTATAAAAACTGCTGGGTTGCTATGAAACTCGAAACTCGAAGTTCGTATCGTACCATCATTCTCACTCTTATATTAAACTGTATCAGTGCAAGAGGGACCGCACGTCACGAATTTCGAGTTTTGTAGTAGCCCTGCTGAATCGACGTAATTTTTAGTATTATTTTGACAGAAGAAAAAATACGTATTCAATATCTTTTGATAATGTAACTGGCAGCCTAATTATACATTTTTAAGAAGTCTAGCCTATTTGATTCAAGTTTATTCTGTAGGAAGCATCTAACTGCACTGTACTTAAGCTCCCAGCGTTTATTTGCACCACGTGGCCACTCCACACAGCGCTGTGAGTTGAAAATATAAAGGAATTTTTGAGCAAGGACCGACTCTGCACCGTATCGATCCGCGTTCGATCCCCGTTCAACGCTCAGCTTTATTGTACTACCGCCTTAACCACCCATTGTATGCTAAACTTATGGGCCGAGCTCAGTAACCGTTTGGAGTATTTGAATTTGAATAAAATTTTCCTGCGTTTTTAGTTTAGTGTTATTCTATGTAAACTTTCAGAGCTGGCGACTAAGGTTTTCAATTTTGAATTTTGAAACTTTGGAAATCAATATTTATTTTAAAATGCGATGTTATTCACATAAGTAATTAACATTATTAACATTATTATTAAGCTACAGAGAAGGTCAATGTAACGTCGTATTAGGTTCTCAAAGCATTGGCAGAGACGCGTATATGTATTGTAGCGCAAAAAAGGAAAATGCACCACAAAACTACGAATAATTTGTAAATAAATGATTTGCCGAATAAGATAAACAATTTATTGAATAATAGTATTTTTGCATATGATTAACTATATATATGTTTCAACAAAACCTAATGTTTACAACAAAAAAATAAACTAAAAGGAATCCCTAATAGATAATTGAGTCAATAGTAATAGGTATGCCAAAAGAATTTATGCGTGTAAATGCTTATTTTAGAATTTTGAAGAAGGAACTAAATAACAATTAAAATTGGCCATAAAGAAAGTTAAAATTAATTATTATAATAAACTATTAATTGACTAAGGAACTAACTAACTAATAAATCAAATATGGAACACAGTTAAAAAAGGATGGCTGGTGTGCGTGGTTTGTCCGGAAATAAAAAAAACGGTTGGTATTCGGTTGTTCTGGACAAATCGAATGTGGATTTCCAGTAGGTAAAACCAAGGTAAAACGGAAAACCGGTTCGGAAAAATACCGGCTTAATTTTTAATTACGAATAAAGATGATATGTTTGGTCTTTGATATTACAAATACGATATTATTTTCAAACAAATTAGCTCCTTTGACTCAGAGTTCTTGTCATAACAAAGCAATTTCATAATCTGTCAAGAACTCCTTCTTCGTGAACGAATCTAAAAGTTTGATTTTAAAACATGACATTCGCAAACCAGCCAGATTATTGTACAGCCAGATTACAAATAACGACCAAGAAGGCCTCGTTAACAAAGTTTGTAGCATGATTGCTACAATTATCCTCCTTCCAAGAGAAAAAAAAACTTCTAACTCATAACAAAAGTAATCATAGTTATAAAAAAATAAAGATTAATACATTTTTCGTAACTCTTTTGATATTATCTTTGACAACCCTAAATTTAATAAATTTTTCATAAACATAATTATAGATGGAGACAAGCACAATGACAAAATAGTTATCAGAACATTATAGGTAGAAACAGCTTAGACTATGAACGGAAACTTTAACAATGATAACATTTTTAGTTGGTCACTAAAACAGTAAAAGTTGTTTTGTTTAACTAAAAATATTTCATAAACTTTATTTTATCTGATTCTACAATTAACACAAGATATAAGTAAAATCAAGTAGAGTTACGCAGCGACATGTGAACTCACATATAAAAAGATAATTTAAATAGCACAGGGCGTAACTCTTAAAATAATATTATTAATCTGTTAAGAAAACATTGAAAGAAGTTTAACAAAAGAAAATTATATATGGTACTTCGGACATAATAAAAATCGATATTGATACGAGTACATAGTCAATCATGTGCAAAAAGAACTTATTAAGAGTCACTAATTAGTTATATTATTAGTAATAATAAAATTAAAACTCACCTTAACTAAGTAGGAAAAAAAAAGGTTATGTAGAAAGTAAATGGTTAGTATTTTGCCGAATTCTTGGGGACGAAAAGAAGGACAAGACGGACAAGGCGTCTTTTGGAATTTTGGGAATTCTACAAGGAAGAACGAGTAAAATTGAAACACCTTATTTCAGTATATCTTTTATGTGATAAGTCCCCACATGACTTGAATCACAATCTTTCAATTCATAGACTTGGTTGGAAATAACGCGATTTACCACACAACGAGTAAAGCGTGGAGCTAGCTTGCCAGAGAAAAAATCATTACCACTGGAACGAGTGAAATTCTTCCTCCACACTATATCTCCTGTCTGTAAAGTAACCGTAACTCTATTTCGGTTATAGTTCCTTGCATTCGCGAGGAAAGCGCGAGAAAGATGATCAGCAACCTTAGCAAATACTTCATTGAGTGAAGAAAGACATGAGGCTCGATCAACCCGTCTCTCGGCTATATCCTCACCTAGAGACTGATTTTCACGATCTTGCCTAACATCAATTACAACATCTCTCCCAAACATTAAAAAATTAGGAGAGTAGGAAGTTGCTAGGTTTATGCACGAGTTGAGATATAATTTGACTTTAGGTAGAAGTCGTGCCCAAAGTCTGTGGTTTTGTTCTACTAAAATGGAAAGGCAAGTAACGACGCTTTGATTGTATTTCTCGGCTGTATTAGCTTGTGGAGAATAATAAGGAGTGTAGTAAGGCTCACCGATATTATAAGAATGCAAGAAATTAATGAAGAAATTACTGCGAAATACAGTCGCATTGTCACAGAGAATGGATGTAGGAACTCCGAAGACCAAAAAAATTTCAGTTTCGAGTGCACTACAGATACTCTTAGCATCAATTTTCTTGAGAGGTACCAACCAAACATATTTACTAAAAACATCAACCATGGTAAGAATGTACTTAAATCCATAATATGCTACAGGTAAAGGACCTATTAAATCCACTGAGATCATCTGTAAGGGCAAAGTAACGCTTTTTGGGTATAACATTCTACCACGTGGTTTGGTATTAGAAATCTTATGTGCCTTGCAGGTTGAACAATCTCGTAATACTTCGGAAATATCGTGATACATGTTCGGCCAATAGTAAATTTTCTTTAATAAAAGATAAGTCTTCATTACACCTGGGTGTATAGAAGTTGGACTGTTGTGTGCTTCCAAAATGGATTCACGAGTTTTTTCAGAAGGAAGAACAATACGCCATGGATCGCCATGAAGAGGGGAATCTAAAGGCATACGCCGCATGAGTACACCCTGCTGTATCGAATAAGCAGGAAACATTTGAGGATTATTGCGAACACCTAAAAATATATTTTTATACCAACGGTCAGTTGTATTGTTTATGCCTTCGTTGTACGTAATTAAATTTATCTGAGGACGCGATAAGCAATCAGGTACGACATTTAAGACACCTTTACGATGCTCAATTTCGAAATTAAATTGGGATATTTGTGTTGCCCAACGTGCTAGGCGGCCGGAAGGATTGTCGAGAGTCAATAACCATTTTAAAGCCATATGGTCAGTTATAATCGTAAATTTCATACCATCTAGATATCCACGAAAATGTTTAATGGATTCTAATACGGCAAGCAACTCGCGTTCAGTCGTTCCATAATTTTTCTCTGTTTTGGTAAGTAATCTAGAGTAAAAGGCAATTGGTTTTTCGATACCATCAAACTTTTGGGAAAGTACTGAACCAACCCCCACAGCTGAAGCGTCACACTGAAGAAGAAAAGGTTTTGAAAAATCAGGACAAGCTATTAAAGGAGAATTCATGAGTGCTTCCTTTAATTTAAGAAAGGCATTTTGAGCATTGGGATTCCAGTGTATAGAATCACGACCTTTCTTTTTTCCAATAAGAGCAGTCAATGGAGCAATGATAGCTGAAAAATTAGCGACAAAACGCCTATAATAAGAACACATTCCTATAAATGCTCTTAAAGATTTGGCAGTATTAGGTACCGGGTAGTTGTCTATAGCTTCGAGCTTCTTTGGGTCAGTCTGAAGACCATTTTCGTTAACAATATATCCTAAGTATTTTAATTCTGGCTTGCAAAATTCACATTTTTTTAAATTAACTGATAAACCGGCTTGTTTAAGACGACCTAGCACTTTACGGATAAGGCCGATGTGACTGTCAAATTCTCGTGAAACCAGAATTAAATCATCAACATATCCAAAAACACAATCATCACTCAATCCTGTAAATTCATAATTCACTATCATGTCGGTTAATCGCTGCATTTCTGATGCTGCATTTGTAAGTCCAAAAGGCATGCGCACAAATTCAAATAAACCACGTTGAGGTACAATGAAAGCTGTTTTTTCACAAGATTCCTTATCATGGAGTGGAATTTGCCAAAAAGCACTACGAAAATCAAGAGATGTCATATATTTCGCTCCTCTTAAATTATCCAAAATATCTTGTATGCGTGGTAAAGGATAGGAGTCACGAACAGTCACACTATTTAGTTTACGACTGTCGACGCAAAATCTAACAGATCCATCTTTCTTGGTGACCATGACTACAGGACTGGCCCATGGAGATCGTGAAGGTCTGATAACACCTGCCTCCAACATCTTATCAATTTCTTCGTTTAAAATTTTTAATTTAGCTGGAGAAAGAGGATAATACCTTTGGCGAATAGGTGGACTTATAGTTTCAATCTTATGACTCAACCAAGAAGTCTTTCCTAAACCAATTTTGTCAGATGAAATTTCTTCGAATTCTGATATTACCTCTTGGAGTTGAATTTCTTGATCAGGTGTTAAAAATTCACGAGCTTGTATAAAACGCGCCTCACCAATGCAAAGAGACAAATCACTCTTATTTGGTTTTGGCACAAATAAGTTTTCTTTAATTTCATTATTAAAAGCTCGACTCAAAACAGTAGTCAACCCGAATCGATTCCAGAATTCAATACCTAATATCATGTTTGAAGTTATATTATCCACAACCAAAAAATCGTGTGGAACCTTAGATCCATTGAAACACAAAGGCAAACTAACTGTTCCTAAAATTTGAATTGGAGAGTTATCTGCAGATACTACAGATGGTAAATTCTTAGTGCAAAAAGGAACATCAACTTTTGAAAGAAAAGAACGGTTAATGAGTGACATTTGTGCACCTGAGTCTAAAAGCGCCTTAACACGACAACCAGTAATGACAATCTCAATAAAAAGTCTGTTGTCATAAGAATCTGTTAAAACAACCGGTGATACTGTAGATTTTTGTAGATCACCGGTACAAATTAGTTTTTTTGATTTGTAGATTGGTTATTGCAAACTGGACAATCGCGGGTTATGTAACCCGGACGGTGACATTTAAAACAAATAGGTCCTGGTATATTTGGACAGAAACGATAAGAATGTCCATGATTGTTACATTTAGGACAAAGAAGATGTGCAGCGTCACTCTCTGGAGTTTTTATAGGTGCTACAACTTTTGGAATAATATTAGCTTGAAAAGTTTCAAAATTGGAAACAACTTGTAACAAGGTGTCAATATCAGTAATAACGTTCGTTGCAAGGCAAGGATAAAATCGGGGATGTAAATTATATTTAATTATTGTCAATAAATCTGACTCACTGATTGGTGATCTCAATTTAGAATTAAGGTCACGAATATCAATCACAAAATCTCGCGCAGATTGGGTCTCTGTCTGTTTAAGTTCACGTAACTGGCGTTCGATTTTATATTCATAATCAACTGTGTCAAATGTCCTGTAAAACGCAGATTTAAGGTCATTGTAACAAATGCTTGATGAACGAATGGACCTAAAATACTTCAAAGCAGAATCCGACAAAAGTTCATGAAAACGACGAACTATGTATTCGGAACTGAGCTCACGGGCGTATCTTTCTTCTTCTATTCGATTGAAAAATTCGCGTACACAAGTTTTTCCCGAATAAATTAAATTCCATTTCGAAAGTGATTCTTGTTTAGCGAAAACTTTTGGAAAATGATGAGGATCATTTGATACACCAGAAATAGAAGCTGGGCGTTCGACGGCGTCAGAAACGATACGCGATACATCATCGTTCACATCGGATTGAATAACACGACGTGGTTGGTTAATAACTGGAGAAGCAAGTCTAGGAGTAGTTAAAATCTGTTCAATATCACCACCCTCTGCCATATTTGAGAAAAAAAAAATTAACACAGAAGCTTTAAGAAAAAGTATTAAAATTAATCAAATTATTATTTGTTCAGCTTAAAAAAAACACAAATATTGCACGTAGGGCACTCACCTCTGAGAAGATAAAAAAAAATTAAGTGAAATATAAATTAGTTAAAATTTATCGGGCGCCATATTGTAGCGCAAAAAAGGAAAATGCACCACAAAACTACGAATAATTTGTAAATAAATGATTTGCCGAATAAGATAAACAATTTATTGAATAATAGTATTTTTGCATATGATTAACTATATATATGTTTCAACAAAACCTAATGTTTACAACAAAAAAATAAACTAAAAGGAATCCCTAATAGATAATTGAGTCAATAGTAATAGGTATGCCAAAAGAATTTATGCGTGTAAATGCTTATTTTAGAATTTTGAAGAAGGAACTAAATAACAATTAAAATTGGCCATAAAGAAAGTTAAAATTAATTATTGTAGTGTTCGGGATACACACGAAATCAAACACCCAAGTTGCTGTCTCAAGAATGACTGATGTTTATTCAGTTTTTATCAAGTACCCTACGAAACTACCCACATACAACATCTCCCTTCTCAACAAACGTTTAATGAATTTAATACAATGAGAAATTGGATAGGTAATTAAGTATATATGTACTTAATTTAACATGCAATTGCCACCTTCATGCTTCATAGTAAAGTAGGGTGATATACAAAATAGTTAAATAATTTCTTCGTTTGGCATGCTACTACTACCTATAAAAATACTCAATAATTATACAATCATTACTTACAACTTTTTTAATATATGATGATTTTAACACATTACATATTGCTTTCTTTGATTGAAAGTGTATATGAAGTTTTTTTTAAATATTAATAATAATATCTTATCTTTTTTTTTTTTTTTTTACACAAAAAAATGGAATCCGTAAATATTATAAGAGTTATTAATAATAATATGTGTTTCATCCTCGTGGGCTCTCATGTTGTTTATAAAAGATCACTTAACATTAATAATAATGACCGAATGTACCTACTTCATAAAGTTCAAATAGTTCATCGGAGAAAAAAAAAATGTATATCTTAAGATTTTTGTGATAATATCTATTTAAAATAACAAGACTGACGATGGCGTTACATTGTTTTACCATCTGTCTGGTGTGCGCACTCGTCTGCCTGAGCGAGTGTAGCGTTGAGCGGGGCCCGCGGCCGTGTCGGCCTCGTTTTCCCGGGGGCTCGCCGGCGGCGGCTCGGGCGCTCCGCCACAGTCCTCCAGGTCATCATAATATCGATAGCGCGGGCGCGCGTCGCTCTCGGGCGCTGCCGCGGTCGGTATGATGTGCTGCCTGTTCCGACGGTACAGGGCACGGTCGGGCGTGCGCACCCAGTAGGAGCGCGGCTCGGCGGCGGCGCGCTCCACGCGCGCGGGCACCCATCGCCCTGTGCCGGGCGCCGCGCCCGGCTCACGAATTCGCACCTGCTCGCTGTCATTCAACGGTCTGAGGTTTCTAGTCCCTCTGTCATAATTTTTTTTAAATTGACTGATAATCTTTTGACGCCGTTCTTTGACTTCATTTTGTGGTGGCGTTTTAGGATTTAATAGATCCGTCTTCACTGGTAATTTTGTGTTCAGACGTCTGCCCATGAGCAGCTGAGCAGGTGAGAATTCTTCCCCTGATATGGGCGTGTTGCGAAAATTTAGAAGCGCTAAGTAAAAATCAGATCCATCCTCTTGGGACTTCACTATCAATTTTTTAATTGTCTGCACGTTGCGCTCCGCTAAACCGTTAGACCTCGCATATAACGGTGAACTCGTGATCTGTTGAAACTCCCAGTTCTTTGCGAAGGTTTTAAATTCCTCGGACACAAATTGACGACCGTTATCGGACACCAGCCTTTGGGGTATCCCGTGTCGCGCGAATATAGACTTCAAATGTTCTATTATCGTAACGCTTCTGAGATCTCTTATCGTAAATACCTCCACATACTTAGAAAAGTAATCGACAATCAATAGATAGTGTTGATCTTTTATTTGAAAAATATCTACCGCGAGCACTTGCCAGGGGCGGTCGGGCACGGGATGCGGGCGCAGCGGCTGGCGCGGCGGCGCGGCGCGGTGCGCGGCGCACGCGGCGCAGCCCCGTACGGCGCGCTCCACGGCGGCCGCCATCCCCGGCCACCACATCACGTCGCGCGCTCGTCTCTTGCATTTTTCAATGCCGAGATGTCCCTCATGAACCTTTGAGATCATTTCGCTTCTTAAATTATATGGAATTATTACCTTATCGATGCGAAACACCGTGTCGTCTATCACGTGAATTTCGTCCTTGATTTCCCAATATGGCTTTGCGCTTTCGACTACGATGCTCTTGTTATGTGGCCATCCTTTGTTACAATATCCCATTACCTCACATAGACCGTGGTCCTTTCTCGTCGCTTCCCTGATGGCATGCAGCTTCTCGTCGCTGAAGCTGAGATTGTTCATGAGAATGTTTACATGTAACTCCACTGCGTTTTGCACTTGACCGTCATACTCACCTATCTCGTCAGTCGTCGCCCTGGACAGGGTGTCCGCCACGTACATCAAGCGCCCTGGCACGTAGCATATATTCAACGAGTAAATTTGTAATTTAAGAAGCATCCGCTGCAGTCTAATCGGTGTTTCATTCAGTGGTTTTTTGAAAATACCCTCTAAGGGCTTATGATCCGTTTCGACAGTCACCCGACTGTGTCCATAAATAAATTGATGGAACTTACCACACCCGAACACGATGGCGAGCAGCTCCTTCTCGATCTGTGCCCAGCGCGTCTCGGTGGGCGTGAGCGTGCGCGCGGCGAAGGCGACGGGCCGCCCGCCCTGCAGCAGGACGGCGCCCAGACCGCGCGCGCTCGCGTCCACCGACACCGTCACGGGCTCGTTCGGGGAGTAGTACCTGAGAGTGGGCGCCCGTGCTAACTGTCGTTTTAGCGAGTCGAAAGTCTGAGAGTGGGCTTCGTGCCATTGAAAATCCATATCCTTTTTTAATAGTTCCCTTAAAGGCTCCACCCGCTCCGCATAGCTATCAATGAAGCGTGATAAATAATTGGTCATGCCTAAAAAACGCTCCAACTCTTTTTTAGTTCTGGGAATCGGCATTTCGTTGATGCATTTGACCCTGTCCGGATCCGCATGCAGTCCATCTTCACTAAAAATATGTCCTAAGAATCTTACCTTGTCTCGAGCGAAAACACATTTGTTTTTATTAAATTTCACTCCGTACTCTGCCGCTCGCTGCAACACCGTTTCCAGCCTTTCGTCATGCTCCTCTCTCGTGCGGCCGTACACCAAAATGTCATCGACGAATACTTCTGTGCCCTCCTTTGCGAACAATTTGTACATAATGCTGTGAAAAACCTCAGAAGCGCTACAGATGCCGAACGGTAGTCTTAAAAATCTAAATCGGCCAAACGGCGTGGCAAACGTACACAGCTTTGAGCTCTCGTCGTCTAATACACACATGTAAAACCCTTTACTGGCATCTAGAACTGAAAAATACCTAGCGCCCGCTATGTTTGAAGCTATCTCGTCCAGGGTGGGAAGTTGGAAATGGCTCCTCTTTATTGCTCGATTTAAATACTGGGGGTCGAGACATAAGCGCAATTTACCATCTGACTTTTCAACAAGTACAATGTTTGACACCCAGTCGGTGGGCTCGGTGACTGGTGCAATAATATTGAGACTTTGAAGCCTTTCCAATTCCTCCCTTAACTTAGGTCTTAATTTTATGGGTATTTTTCGTGAACCCCTCACGACAGGCGTAATCGATTCGTCAACTACTAGCTTGTGTAACCCCGGCAGTTGCCCTATTCCTTCAAAAATATGTTTATATTTTGTTAATATATCAAAATTATTCTTATCACAAATTTCATTAACTCGCATTATTAATTTTAATTGAGAGCAAGCTTCCCTTGATAGTAAATTGCTACATGACACGTCCAAAACAAATATTTTATTTATAATTTTCATGTTTCTATAACGTAATTCCGCGTTAAAATAGCCAACAACGGGTAAGGGATTTTTACTAACCTCTTTTAGTACAGTATTTGTTTGACGTAAAGATTGTTTACAAAAACCAGCAGCCACATAACTAGCCATAGACATAACCGATGCATCTGCACCGCTATCCAATTTAAACTGCACGGGCACGCCGTTCACAAGAATTAACTCACACCAAGTCTTAATGTTTATAGTGTTGACTTCGATTCCTCTAATCGTGAACTCTTCCTCTTCGTCTCCCTCACTCGGCGACTGACACAACAGCTCCCTCATCTCGTGGTTTATAGGTCTCCGAGACCGACAGCATCTTGCAAAATGTCCTCGCTTGTTGCACAGAAAACATGTCACTTGATAAGCTGGACAACGACCATTTTCATGCGAATAATTGCAATTTCCACATCGCAACCTTTGCCGTCCAGAGTAGGTTGGGCGGGCGGCTCTGGCCCCCAACGGCGCGTGCGGCGGCGGCGGTGGTGGCGGGCGGGCGGCGCGGCGTGCCGTGACGGGCTCGATGACGCGCGCCGCGGGCTCCTCGCCGGGCGGCGCGACGCGCACGGCGCCGGCCTGCTCGCTCGCCACCTCTGCCGCGCGGCACCACGCCGCCGCGTCTGCTAGCTGAAGATCTGACTTTCTTAACATCCGCTCCCTCAGTTGACTGTCCTTTACACCCCGAATCAATTGCGTCAAAATCAAACTGTCGCGAAGGGTGCCGAATTCACACGACTTACTCTTGACTTTTAAAATTGCAAAGAATTTATCAAATGGTTCATTTCCTTGAGAAGTCTCAAAAAATATATGTCTTTCAAAATTAATGTTTTTTATAGGATCGCATCGGGCGTCAAATTTTTTGCATAACGTTAGGTACTTGTTTTGTTCACCGTCCTTGAAATCGAGTTCTTCGTATATTTCTCGCCCGCACTTTCCAATTACGTGCAAAAACAAGGCACATTTTTCTTTATCTGTCGCCTGTTCCCGTCCAGCCGCTATGAGAAACCATTCGAAAGTTCTTTTCCAGTCACGCCAATTATCTGCCATGTTCCCGGTGTCCGCCATTGGTGGCGGCTGTTGAATGTTCATATTGTTCACACAAGAGCTACTTTGTCCACTAACCGCCGCGTTTTTATCGTCACCCGCCATTTATTCTTCCAAACTACCACTAAATATAAGCTCAAATCTATTAATTAACACCTGACACCATGTAGTGTTCGGGATACACACGAAATCAAACACCCAAGTTGCTGTCTCAAGAATGACTGATGTTTATTCAGTTTTTATCAAGTACCCTACGAAACTACCCACATACAACAATTATTATAATAAACTATTAATTGACTAAGGAACTAACTAACTAATAAATCAAATATGGAACACAGTTAAAAAAGGATGGCTGGTGTGCGTGGTTTGTCCGGAAATAAAAAAAACGGTTGGTATTCGGTTGTTCTGGACAAATCGAATGTGGATTTCCAGTAGGTAAAACCAAGGTAAAACGGAAAACCGGTTCGGAAAAATACCGGCTTAATTTTTAATTACGAATAAAGATGATATGTTTGGTCTTTGATATTACAAATACGATATTATTTTCAAACAAATTAGCTCCTTTGACTCAGAGTTCTTGTCATAACAAAGCAATTTCATAATCTGTCAAGAACTCCTTCTTCGTGAACGAATCTAAAAGTTTGATTTTAAAACATGACATTCGCAAACCAGCCAGATTATTGTACAGCCAGATTACAAATAACGACCAAGAAGGCCTCGTTAACAAAGTTTGTAGCATGATTGCTACAGTATACAGAATGGCAGTATCTCCACCGACAAGAGCTATACAGGCTCCTAAATATATAATTAATAGTGATGAGGGGCCTTCTTTCTTCTTCTCAATCGCTCTTTCAGTGCCGGTATTAGCATTTCCAGTCCCCTGGGTGAGACTTCCTCGGCGGTAAAAACTTCTGGGAATTTTCTGGAAGTTACTTACAGGCTTTAGGCACCCCTTTTAGTTCAGCGCCCAGAAGGGCTACTCCGAAACACAACGTTCGAAGTTCGTGTCGTGCGGTCCCTCTCACACTTATACTATTTAATACGAGAGCGAGAGGGATCGCACGACACGAACTTCGAACGTTGTGTTTCGGAGTAGCCCTTCTGGGTGGTACCCTAAAGCCACTACTACGCTCCCTCCACAGATATAGATTACACTAGATAACGCAAACACCTCAAGTGGCGGTACTGTCACCCACCGCTGCTCCTTTAGATGAAATTTGGTGTACCGATAGTTTGAGTCCCTGGGAAGGACATAGGATTTATTTTTTCCCGTAAAATTGCACAATTCTTTTTACACAGATGGAGTCGCGGGCAACAGCTAGTATGTAGTATAATATTTACGTTAAAAAAAGGTTGCTCCGCAGTTTCGAGTTTGATTAAAAATGAAACTAACCAACCATGGAGTAGAGCAACTCTACCCTTTGTAATACTGGACAATCCTTTTTTGAACAATATAAAAATAACTATTTTAATTTTGTACTGGTTCTTTATTGTCTCAAAGTGTACTCTCTCTTTGAGAGGGACGTTGTTCGGTAGTTGTAGTTTTTGCAACTTGATAGTAAAATTCCAGAAACCACGTGGAAACAACTTGCGCATTAAAAAATGTTAGACACGAGAGCAATATAGAATTTTGTGATCACTGTTCACTGTTAAGGTTAATCGTCGCATAAAACACTATCAAAATTATACTTCAACTAGCCAAAGAAACAGATATAGCAAAATTATATATTGTCTACATCCGCCATGTTCGAATGCCACAAATCGAATCATCATCGTAGTGTTGTTTATTAAGGTATACCGTAGGCGACAAGCTATCAATCTGTCACTGTTGTCCCGTTTTTTGCTGTCAAACTTTAAACCTAAAATTGCTAAAAGTGGCTCCGAAGCGGTAACGTTTCGTTTGCCCCCCATTTGGGAATTATAGGCCTGATTTTTGTGTCTGTGTTCTTTATTGTGAATGACGTCAACGGTGTTAGAGGATTTCCACAGGTGTTTTATCAAAGAAAATCTAAAAAGTTCATTAGATTACTATAACTTACGTTGTAATGGGCGATGGATGAAATTTACAACAGAAAAATCTGATATTTTTTCCATTGATCAGTAACCTTATTCCTACTGATAAAAAAAATCTTTAAAAATTTCATCCATCGCCCATTATTTGGTCCCCTTACAGGTTACAGGCCCCACCAGTATGGCTTATGGTTTTTTGTGAACCCATGTCAATCTAAGAGTGTACTCACCTGTAACTCGAGCCCGCCGTGACAGTCGCACGCTTCTCGCGTCACCCGTCTCGCTCGGTGCGTGACGGCACCAGTCGGCAAGAGGCGGTCGAGTGTCAACTTACAGAGCCGATTTGGTGGCAGGTTTTATTTTACGATTACAGGTTAATGTTTTTAGATCTAAGTTTAAGGCTCCGTTTCCACCAGAGATGTGTGAGGAATTTGTATTTCATGAACCAATGAAAACGCTTCATTTACCTCGCCTCGCTCCTCTCAGCTGTTTCCAACAGAGATGTGCTGCGCGAGGATAAAAATGAAGGGTTTCTATTGGTTAATGAAAAACAAATTCCTCGCAACACATTCAAGCACATCTTATAATGTAGATATTTTTATTTTATTTATTTTATTATTAAAATACATTTGCACGGCATTACAGTATAAACCAATACACCGAGAAACTTACAATTAATACAATAAGTAAAGGCGGAGAAATCACTTATAGATACTGGATTGTCTAGCATCCATCATCTCACAGTAACGCAAACATTCGGACGACACATTAGACCAGCGCCCCGCGAGCAGGTCACAGTCAGGTGCTGCCGCCAGCAGCGCGTTGAGCTGCGCCAGCGCGCGCGGCAGCGGCGAGCTCCTGCGCGACACCGTGCGCGCCGCTGGCACCGCCAGCAGCCCGCGTGCACGTGGGCGGAGGGCTATCCGGCACACATCAGGGACATACAACCTCAGAGTCCGATCCACGAGTTCAGGGCAATCCGACGCACCACGTAAAATATTACAAGCGGTGACTAATAAGTTATAGTTGCGCCTGACCTCCAACGAATTGAACTCCAGAGAGCCGAGTAAAAATTTGGTTGGATACATATAAGGATAATACCCGAATCTTTTTTTAAATAAAAACCTTAAGAAGGCTTTTTGGACCTTCTCTAACAATAATGAATATGAGTCTTCATGAGGACTCCAAATGATTGAAGATGCTTCCAGCTTACTTCTAACCAAAGCATAATAAACAAGTTTTATGACTTGTGGGTCGTAAAAGTCTTTAACGTTGCGAATAACGAAACCCAAGCGCTGAAAAGAACTGATCGCAAGCGTCCGAATATGCTCGTGGAAGTTGAGGCGCACATCGAAAAGTACGCCTAGATCCTTTACTGAGAATACACGCGCAATAGGCTCAGCTCCAAGAAGGTATTGAGCATGAAAGGGAACGGATGCACGTGTAAAGGTACACACGCAGCACTTGGACGTATTAAAGACAAGCTTATTCTTGGCACTCCACGTGACAACCGAAGCAACGTCTTCTTGTAACAAGCGGCAGTCCGCATCTTGTTCTACCCCGCACGCTAACTTGAGGTCATCAGCATACAACAGACATTTAGAGTGTTTAACAACGGACTGTAAGTCATTAACCATTATCCCAAACAGGAGCGGTCCCAATATTGAGCCCTGACTGACGCCAGATCGAGTGTGGTATGGCGCTGACACAAAGTATCCATGCCGAACATATTGCTGTCGATCACGTAGATAACTTGCAAAGAGAGTAAGCAACTTGGGAGAAAAGCCAATATCATCCAATTTGCCCAACAGCATATCATTATCTACGCGATCGAAAGCCTTTTTAAAATCAAAGTAGAGGACGTCAACCTGGACACCCCTGTCGAGATGCTCAGAGATGAAGTCCCCCACCACGAGGAGATTGGTATTTACGGACCGATTTGCTCTGAAACCATGCTGCGAATCACTCAAAAATGGTTTTATTTGAGAAGATATTTCCCGGTGGAGTATGGACTCAAACAGTTTTGGAAGTGTTGAAAGAACAGCAATTGGTCTATGGTTTTCAACACTTCTATTGTCACTTGTTTTCGGGATTGGTTTAACTCTAGTTACTTTCCACATGTTCGGATAAGTTCCCGTGGAAAGTGCCAAGTTGAATAAAAAGAGTATAGGAGTTTTCAATTCCTCCATACATCCTTTAACTATATACGCTGGCAGGTTATCTGGTCCAATAGAGCTTTTCGGTTTAAGACGTCTAATACCCGCTTCAACCTCCTGCATAGATATTCTATTAATATGAACAAAGTTTGCCCAACGACCCTGCTGCAGTTTATTTCCCCGGACATGTCTCACATCAAGATGAGGAACATCCGCCAGGAATACGCTGGAAAAGAAATCTGCAAAAGCTTGAGCAGCCTGAGGTCCAGCAAACTGTTTCCCGTTAAACTCGACCTGAGACACAAATCCGCCCTTAGACCTGAGACTGTTAACATGCTGCCAGAACGATCGCGGATCACTTTTTACTTTATCCTGAACTTCACGGATATAGACATCATGAGCAATGGATATTCGCTTCTTAATATTAGACCTAAGCTTAGCAAATTCCATATATTTAGACCTATCTTTAGTTGCCTTCCACTCGCGATGAAGGTTAGCTTTTAGTTTTATGTCACGTATCAACTCCGCCGTAAACCATACCGGATATCGCCTACAAGGTCCATTCGGCCTGATCTTCCTGGGTATACATGCATCGAAAATAGCATAAATGATATCATAAAACTTGTTTACCGCAATGTTAATATCTTCGGATTGAAGAACTTCATGCCAACCTTCTTTGGAGATGAGTTCATAAAGGAGCTCATAATCACCCTTAGCAAAATTCCAATCACGTCGCGAGTCTAAATTACTAGGATCCAATCGCTCTGAAAAGGGTCGGTGAGTGAGTTCGTCCACTGGAATCAAAATTTCAAGTGGCGGATGGTAGTCATCACGTTTAGGGACCAGTCCGCCACCCTCCATTTCGAGTACAGAGACGCCGCGGTGTCGCTCCGAAACAAGCACAACATCTAGCTTTCCACCATGCGCATTCCTCACCTCATTCGTCTCATACAAACCGCAAGCAGTTAAGAAATAACAATAATAACAGGAAATACTATTAGACGTATACAAAGGGTTTAAATTTAGATCACCAACTATGATGACTACTCCCTTTAATGTCTCAATCCCGCGTTCCACTGTTTCGAACCACTGCATGTAAACTTCATCCGAAGCACTAGGAGGGATATACACTACACACAGAAAATAGGTGACATGCCCTATTGTGAAAGTAGCCCACAAATCTTCTCCAGTTAAAGTCTCCAAGTCCTGACGTCGTCGCAGTTCCAGTCCAGGTCGCGCCGCAAGTAGCAAGCCACCTCCTCGTGATCCAGTGGCACGGTCTCGGCGGGCCACACTCCATCCATTACAGGTTAACTCAGAGTCGTCAACGGCCCCCGACAGAAAGGACTCCATGACGGCTACAACATCACATTCAAGCGATATAAGATTCAGCCTGAAGAAATTCAGTTTTGTGTTAAGGCCTCTGACGTTTTGATAAATGAAGTGCAGACTCATCCTGGGTTCGGACCTCGGCTTGCAGCTAATGGCAGGACAAGGAGTTCCGGTCTTGAGCTCTTCGAAATAACCAGGCCTTAACCCTAGCATTATCGGGCCACATCGCCGCAGACAGACACTTATCGTAAATCTCAGGAGGTACGCCAATCTTAAACGACTTGAACTCCCCCTTGGGCTTGAGTTCTTCGACTGTGCACTTGGATCCCGGGCAAACGGATAGTAAATACGCCCTCACATCATCCGCTCCGGAAACCATATTCCACAGGTGAATGTACTTCCGATATTCCACAGCTTTAAGTGAAGTTACCTCTGGACCCGCGGTACAGCGCACCGAAGAAAAACGCTTTTTCCGATAGTGCACCTCCCGGAAAACATCCTCCGTGGCTCCGCCATCGACAGCGCCGTTAGCATCGCACGTTCCAGCGCCGTCATCGTGGGGGGTGGATTTGGCAGTATTTTCGGCTGCGCACTATGTGGCGCCCCTCCAGGTGGTACCACTCGGGGATCTTCTACGGAGTTTTCGGGATTTGAGGCTTTCTTCCCCTTACGAGCCTTAGATTTCCGCTTAGGCCTCGGATTGTTAGACTGATTTCCAGTATCCGATAACGGCTGCTCAGCCTCGGTGTACCTACAACTGCAGATTTGTGCTACCTCCAGTTTCATAAGCCGTATGTTGACTTCCTCAAACTTCTTTGTACTTTCAGTAAGCGCATCTTGAAACAGCACCATAGTCGACAGAGCGTTTGCCAACTGTACAGTCAACTGGGACATTTCATCTCGAATAAGCCGCATTTCATGGGGAATCAATACCGCGTCCTCCGATGACTGCAGTTTCAGTTGAGAGGAGTCGCTCTTATTTCTACACGATAAGATATAAAATACTTATAGATTTTTAATTTGAACCATATGGCGACATACGTATATGTTTGGATCCCCGACCTCTAAACCGTATGAATAGACGAGCTCGCTATCCTTTGCCTACCTTATCTGAAATTGCAACAAAGTTACAAGGTGCTAGGTATTTCATTAAACCATATTTACTTTGCTATATAAAAACTTAACAAATAGCTAACGCTAGCCGTAGACAAACTATTTTGCATCAAATAAGAACTAGACGAACAGTTTGGCGTGAGCATTCGTAAAGTAATATACCCAGAATATCTATAATTTTAAAATAGTGATTATGTTATTTGTGCTATAATACTCCATCAAAACGACGTTAATTGGTCGTTTTGATGGAGTATTATACAACACAAATTGTTTATAGTTTCTGCAAAGAACAAATTGATATTTTATTTAGATAGGCTTCAAAATGTATGACTAGACGAACTCTTTTGCATTGGGGCTCGTATATTTCTTTGGTTCTATCTGTAGCTTTAACGACTTGATGGTTTTGAATATTATTATTCTCCTTAATGGCGGCCTTTAAGGCTTGGGCCAATGTCAGTTAAAAAAAGATAAATATATTCTTCTTCACGTAGTACGGTGATTGTAGTTTTTGCAACTTGATAGCAAAATTCCAAAAACCACGCGGAAACAACTTGCGCATTAAAAAATGTCAGACACGAGAGCAATATCGAATTTTGTGATCACTGTTCACTGTTAAGGTTAATCGCCGCATAAAACACTATCAAAATTATACTTCAACTAGCCAAAGAAGCAGAAATACCAAAATAGGACATGGCCCACATCCGCCATCTTCGAATGCCACAAATCGAATCGTTTTGAATATTATGAGGTATCATTAGATTTGTCAAAACTGTCAGAGTGACATTCATTATGATAATATTTTTGAAATCATCAAGGTATTAGAAAATAAATAGAATAGACTAACTTAACGTAAAAAAATACCGTTGGCCTTTCTGTAGTTTTTACATACATCTTGATATAAAAACACACTTGATAAAAATAAACACCCTCTCCTCCCATGTCAATAATCACGAATTCATGGGAAAGCAAAAGTCACAACATGGCCCATGTTCTAACATCAAAATTACCACGAATCTAATGGTGCCCATAAAGTTTAAAAACCGAAGCAGAAATGCCCACCAAATCCCGCATTTTTCGCTAATTCGTTTTTTTTAATTTGAATGGATTAGCTGTTATTTGTTCCTGATGTGTCCCAAAAGGCTGACATCGGAGCGAACGCTGGAGTGCTTGAAACGCCCTTGCTCTTCTAGATTCAAATAAGTCTCACCCATATTCCCTTTAGCTTTGTGTCTGAAGAAATCTCCAATTACCTACATTTAAGTTAGATATTTGAATATTTGTATTTGAATTCTAGCACGTCTTTTCCAGCATAATACAAGATAATTATCACAAAATGAATATGATATTCTATTTCTACATCTATATTTATAACTATATATATTACTGTACATACTTAAATACAAAGGAATTGTCGAAATGTATGTGCGCGAATACAGCGTGTATTTTTGATACTACCTCGAACTATAATCAGACGAAGATTTAAGTGCTATGAACTGATATCAAAACAAATTGTTACTTTAGAATTAACTACCAGAGCGTAATTAAGTTTTTGAGCCGCAATGTAATTTGATATAAGAGAGAAGCGTTCTGTGACAGCTTTTATGTCAACAAGTTCAATTGAGTTCAACGTTTTGAATAAAAACAAAGTAGTATTACGTAATGATATATTGAGTGTTAATTAATTTTATAATGAAAATAACATAGCCCGAACTGACACAGCCCGAAGAATTGCGAAACTTACGTGGCAGTGGTCGGGGTACATTGCTCGCAGGACTGATGGCCGATGGGGTCAGAAGGTTCTCGAATGGCGTCCGCGGACCGGGAGACGAGCCGTCGCCTACGCCTCCAACAAGATGGAGCGACGACCTGGTTAAGATCGCGGGATCGCGGTGGATGCGAGAAGCACAAGACCGGTCTGAGTGGAGAGCCTTGGGGAAGGCCTATGTTATGTCCAGCAGTGGACGTCTTTCGGCTGACATGATGATAATGAAAATAATAAGTCTAATTTTTTTACTGAAACATACTAAACCGTGATTACTAACTACCCTTAAAGTTTGAGGTATCAAAAATACACTCTGTGCAATGACATTTAAACCAGGACGCACATTGCCGAATAAAATCCCCTTCAAAGAATGTCAGAACTATTGATTTGTTTGCGTGACAAATAAAATCATCTCACACAAAATAATTAAAATAATACGAGACGTAATTTGAACCTAGTCTTTACTCTATTACGGGCGAATTTCGCTAGCGGCAAAACTCCACAATGCTTGACACTTGACAACAACGTACTGAGAAAAAAGCAGGCCACTTTTACCAAAGTGGCAGGCGAGCATTCTACCAACCTATCTACCTACTATCGACCTACCGATCGACCTATCGACCAACGTATCGACCTAACCTATCCCGGTGATCTGAACCAGTGATTTTAGGCCAGTGATTACCAAAGTGGCGCTCATTTGGCTCGGACATATTTGGGCGCGCGATTGTGAATCTACAGGTATAATTCATCAAAGACTCTGAGAAACAAAATAATAACGAAGTTTGATCTGATTGGTCAGAACACTCGAATATAGGCATAATAGGGAGTAAAATGGTAGAAGTGGAACGGATTGGGTCCCACTTGTAATAAAACAGACAACACTTGATTAAACATTAATTGCCGATTGTTCTTCATCTTATTGTCCCCTTATTAAAGGGCGAAGAACAATGAAATCTTGAGCTTTCAAGAACATAATCCTGTAAAATGATTTCTACGGTGATTTGTTCATTTATGTTGTTGTTAAGCCCTGTTTTGAATTTGAAGATCTACGAAACAGTCCTGTATAGGAGTATAGAGTCATATTTCGATTTGATCTATTTTACTTTGTGTAGTTCATAACGAGTATGTGGGCATTAAATTGTAAGTATAGATATTTTGACTTTGACTTTGAAAGCGCTCTGTTGTTTTATGTGATTAACGCCGCGATAAAAGTGATCGTTTAAGTTTGTACCTGCTGAGCTGGCACGTTGCATTTTTGTGAGTTTTTTACGCTCGCGATCGCAATTTTCTTTTTTTCTTTTAATCTTATTACAGTTTTTTGTATTCGAAATCTGTCATTTGATTGCGATTGCAAACGTCAGAAACATTAGGCAATACGGCCTCTGATTTTACATCAGATAACTTAATTACCAAACATTGTTTTACGCAGTGAACACAGCGGTAATGCTGCGTGAGACGCAATGCGTCAACCTAAAATAATATTTTATCTCCATTGTACTTACGTGAATGTTCGAACAGATTTAATCATGACACAGGATGGAACCTTTTAACCATCTACGCCGCTGAAATGCAGTTGTGCATCATATTCAAAGTCATCCAGAAGTTCAAACAAGTGGCTTTGCGCTTTAAAAACGCAATGATGCATTTCTGTGTCAAACCATTCGAATGAAATAATAACGAACTGTTTTACTAGATGGCGTTTCTAGTATGTTAGAGTATGTTACAAGTATGTTAGTAGTACGTTACAAGTATGTTACTAGTATATTTTTTATTATTTTTCCCATAGCTAGTAAACCTTTCCTCACATATTGCCAATAATCAAATGCAAAAGACATCCTTGCGCCGTAAAGGGTTAATAATCAATTTCAATATGATTTCCTTGACAGAAGTATGAGGATGACAACATCAGAAGAAAGAAAGAAAGAAAAGAAAATAAATTTTATTCGTAAAAGTAACTTAAAGTAAATAACTTAAAACGATACATGAATAACACAAACAAGGAAAGCAGTTAACATTCACGAAACGGACCCACCTCAGCATAATGCTGGCTCAGGAGCTAGCGCTGGTCTTCCGGTGGGACCGTGAGGCCGTCATTGCGAGCTGAACGCATGACCGGACCGTGTCTAATTGTGAACGCGACCGTTTAAAGTCAGCGCTACCAACACAAGCATGACATACGTGCCTGACATTGACAATGACAACTGACACGGCCAACCATGCGCTCAGCAAGCAAGACGAAAAACAAACAACAAAAAATAAATACAATAACAATTTTCAATTATAATAACAAACAAGTAGCAATATTAATCGAATAGTACACAAATAGTTTCAAGCAAAATTTACTTCGATAATCAAGACATGCACATCTCCCTCAAGATTAGTGTCATTCTGAGTACCTACTCAAGATAAATAAACATCACATCACATTATTATCACAAAGTTTTCCAACCTGGGTCATGATTCAATTTGTCCGACTGTACCTAACAACTTAATTCTACGCGGACGGAGTCGTGGGAAACAACTAGTTAGAATATATATAAAAAAACAGAAGACGTAGTGCTTAATGTCTCTGAGGACACAATTAGCTAAATATTCGGCGAAAGATAAGTATTAAAATTAGATTATTACTCTAGAGACTTATGCATCATGATTTGCAACAAACACACAATGTCTGACATCCAAGAAATTTTAGAGACTAAATTTAAATATTTAGAACTTATAAAAATATAAACCGGCCAAGAGCGTGTTGAACTCGCTCTAAATAGGGTTTTTTTTATTCGACTGGAAGGCAAACGAGCAAGTGGGTCTCCTGGTGGTAAGAGATCACCACCGCCCATAAACATCTGCAACATCAGGGGTATTGCAGATGCGTTGCCAACCTGGAGGCCTAAGTAGCCATAAGCCTAAGTGGCAGTTCCGTAGCCATTACGAAAAAATAAGTTATATTTTTTTAAGGATTTCCTATTTTGTACGGAATATTCCAAGTTTAGGTATATTTTCTACCTTACGCTGCTATTTACTTTTGAACTACTAATAATGCTCAAGAAAACTCAACCGTTATAGTTTTCCTTGTAAGTTTGATTAACTATCCTGAATTGTTTCAAATTTTTCCACACACCGGTTTAGATTTTAGACCGACTAATGGTGTTAAAAGACCAATCCAACGACACAAGGTTGGATGAAAAAAAAACAATTTAACTCTATGGGAAGTACTTTCTCTGAAAAAAATGTTTTATTTATCTTTTATTGTGCCATTTTGTCAGCAGAGTTCAATACTCAATATTTTATTGAGTTTTCATATATATTCGTGCGAAATTACAGCTATCTAGCATTCATAGTCCCTGAGCAAAGCCGTGGACGGATAGACAGACAGACATAGTGAAACTATAAGGGTTCCGTTTTTGCCATTTTGGCTACAGAACCCTAAAAATGGTGAATAGTCACCTCAGAAATAGTAAATTAATTTGATCCGTGATACCTATACGAGCCTATACGAATGTAGGTAAAGCAAAATTGTCAGTTTGGGTTTCAACAACTCCAGAAGAATGTGAAGAATTGATAGCTACTATGCCGCTGAGAATTAAGGCAGTTCAGGTAGTAAAGAAGATTCAACTAAGTGGTAGACGAACCATTTTGCGGGACTTACTACGGTAGCCGAATTTTTATGCGTGGACATCGGACATCGGTGGAAGAATTATTTTTATAATAATAAAATAAGTTTTTATATTATATAATACCTACTGTATTGGAAATAAAGATTATGAAGTAATAGTCTACCTAAAATTTTTTATTACACTCTTAAACTTGTATTACTAATCTATATTTCAATTTTAAACAAAAGTTACTTTCAGTTTTACTAGTAGACGAACTCTTTTGCATTGGGGCTCGTATATTTACTAATTATCCGTGGCTTCATCCGCGCAGAATTCATTTATCGCTATCTCACGAGAACTATACAATTTCCGGGATAAAATTATCCTTTGTTCTTCCCCCGGGATCCAAAATTTACCGAATTTCATCTAAATCGGTTCAGTGGATTAGACGTTATGAGGTAACAAACAACCAGAATTAAAAACTTTCGCATTTATAATAGATTAGATAAGATTAGATTCATTTATTTTCTTATGAAAAAATGCATTATAACTATATGTAAGGTAATTATACGATATTCACAAAAGGATCGTCAAATAATAATAAAATAATTCTTCTTCTTTTTAGTCGCTCACTCTTGCCAGAATGGTCGTGGTCATGCTTCGGTCGATCGATTCATTTTTATACGACCTTTTCATCATCATGACTCTCGTGGGAAGTTAGTGCATTTATAATATTATTGAGATTTATTATAGTTTCCTTGTTCCAGTGCCCACTGCGCATGTGCAAGGCGTGCTGGGCAAGAAGGCGGCACTGCCGTGCGATATCCAGCCCCTGGCTGCCGGAGACCAGGTCTCCATGGTGCTCTGGTTCAAGGAGAGCGACGGGGAACCACTTTACAGGTAACTATGACGGGATTATTATATAATTTATTGAATCAGGCGTTACTTTGCGGAGGTCCATATCAATTAACTAAAAGATTTTCCTTGCTCACCCGCGACCTTACAACAAATACAATACAACTGGTACAACTACAACTGGTATGGTGAACGGTTGTGTTACTCTAAAGATGAGCTCTGGTTGAGTTCAAAACGCGTCAGTGTGATGTGGTGGTGGTGATAGATGGGTTTGTGTAATTTGTGTGTGTTCTTACAGTGTGGAGGTGGAGGAACTGCATGAACACGCATATTTTGCATAAGCTCAGCTATCGTAAGGTCGCGGGTGAGCAAGGAAATTCTTTTACTTCATTGATATGGACCTCCGCAAATTAACGCCTGATTCAATAAATTAGTAAATAGCAGCAGCCTAAGATATAAAATACTTGGAATATTCCGTACCAATACGAAATTCTTGGAACAATATTACTCAATTTTTTCGTAATGGCTACGGAACCCTATTTCGGGCGTGTCTGACACGCTCTTGGCCGCTTTTTTATGGCTGCAAATAGTCCCATCTGACAGGCATACAGACGGTGATCATAAAAATAAATGATTCCTTTTCCTTTTGAGGCTCAACGAAATTATATTAAATGCTTATTTACCTGCAAAGATTGAAATATCAAGGTTCATTTGTGATGGCTTATTTCTTTAATAGGTATACCAGAAACATAAGTATTTTTCTAAACTTCCCCAAAAGCTTAGGGTACAAATTATGAAATCTTTTCGTAGGGAACCAGAGGAATTATTGCCTAACGTTTCTGACACTCGCGATCGCAATCAAATGACATATTTCGCATACAAAAACTGTCATTTGATTGCGATCGCGAGCGTCAGAAACATTAGGCAATACGGCCTCTGGACGTATTTGTCGACGACTGGCTTCAGTACCCTTAGTGTAAGTTTTCAGTTACAAAATTCGTCTCGATCGCGTTCGCGTTAAAATTTCAATTTGTATCGAAACACGAACATCGCAAACGTTCCGCTAGAGGCGCTGTTCGTGTTTCCATACAAATTGAGATTTTAACGCGAACGCGATCGAGACGTATTTTATAACCGAAAACTTACACTAGGGTACAGGCTGCTTTGGATCGGGAGAAATGGAGGACATGGGGGGAGTCCTTTGCCCACCAGTAGGTCAATCCAGGCTAGATAATAATAATTTAGTAGGGAAATTCTCTCATTTTTACTATTGACGAAGACAAATTTAAAAGTTGTAACTTATTCTTTTCGATTCCTAGTAATAAATTTAATAAAAACATCAAAAGAACTCGCATACGAGGACCAATCCTGAAGTCCCGAGGGATAGAGCAGTCGACGTCGAGAAAAGCCTGCTTCTAAAGTCGTAATCGAATACCAGTTACCTTTTAGGGTTCCGTACCAGAGTGTGATGTTGACGTATTGGGATCGGGTTCTGCCTTTTCGCAGAAATTATTGTTTGCCAAATGTCTCATTTACCAACTCTCATTTTTAACCCCCGAAGTCAAAAGAGGGGATTTTTTTTTATTCCACTGGAAGGCAAACGAGCAAGTGGGTCTCCTGGTGGTAAGAGATCACTACCGCCCATAAAAATCTGCAACACCAGGGGTATTGCAGATGCGTTGCCAACCTAGACGTCTGAGATGGAATACCTCAAGGGGTGTGTTATAAGTTTGAGACGTACTTACACTAAGTACTGGTGAAAAATAATTTCTTGGTTAACCCTGCGAGCTCTCCGATTACGTTTGTCCAAAAATATTTTCCGTTTGTCCAGCGGATGTCCAGCGTGGATTCGGCGGATGTCCGTTATTCTTTTTTGCAGGCTGCTTTTTCCGATCGAATCTCGTGAATTTTTCTAAGCAGGTTGGTAATAAAAAAATACTTTTTCAGTCATTATATAAAAACTCGCCTGTTCATCTACCAACTTGAATTTCTTAAAAAATTTCCACCCACCGGCTTAGATTTTAGAGGGGGAGGGGGACGCTACACTACGTATATGGGAGGAGCTCTAAAGTTCAAAGTTCAAAGTTTTATTTGCTCGAATTACGGTACAAATGATGTTACAAAAAATATTTTTCCTATACCATTTTGTACATTTGTACCAAAATTAAAGTTTTATAGCAATGATAGTCTCTAAACAAAGCTGCGGACGGACAGACAGACGTGGCGAAACTATAAATATTCCGTTTTTGCCGTTTTGGCTACCCCTAAAAAACAATTGAAATGTATCGTAGAAACATTATTTTCAATAGCAAGCTCATACTTGTCGACAGGTGTCCAGGAAATCGACACGTGTCTTTATCCAAACAAATAGCCCCCAGCAATAATAGATACAAACGGTCAGAAAATAACGTAAGAAACGGGAGCGAAAGCAATTTGTCAACAAATAAGTTGCCTCGGTCTATTACAGATCGTCCGATACGCTGAGTCCACAAAAAATATAAAATAAACGACAATTTCTGTCCAAATCATATCAAGTTAGGATTACTTATGTGTTATTATCTACGAAGGTTATTTTGTCTTTGTAAATAAGTCCAAGTAGAACTAAGTGTGTAGTAGAGCTAAGGTTACCGACATAGCTCGGAGACTTGCGAAACTGAAGTGGCAGTGGCGGGGCACATTGCTAGCAGGACTGTAGGCCGATGGGGTCAAAAGGTTCTCGAATGGCGTCCGCGGACCGGGAGACGAGCTGTCGGTAGGCCTCCAACAAGATGGAGCGACGACTTGGTTAAGATCGTGGGATCGCGGTGGATGCGAACAGTATAAGACCGGTCTGAGTGGAGAGCCTTAGGGGAGGCCTATGTCCAGCAGTGGACGTCTTTCAGCTGACATGATGATGATGATGATGATGATAAAGGATTCATATAATTTCAACTTGCAAGATTTGATTACGGATAGACAGGCAGACAACGGGAGAGGTGAAACTAAATAAAAGCTTGTAAAAAAGACAAAGTGGCAAAAACCTTAATAAGAACGGCAATTTTTTTCCTAATTACTAGGTACCTACCGAATTCTTAGAGGCTGATTTTTAAATTGCCTCAGACTATATGTCACCTAATGTAATGAACATGACTTATAAATGAATAAATGAATATGAATATGACTCACCAACACCTTTGCCTCAAAATAGTAATTCTAATTTAGTTGTTATCGATTTAACGGTGACTTATGGCTCCTAGACCGCCTTGCAGGTAAAAATAAATCTGGATTTAGTAGTTAATCCTGGCTAAAGCTTGACAATTCCATGCATTTTGACACTACTAAACTAAGCTTAACGCTAACTCGAGATTTATGTGTTTCCAGCAAGTGGCCACTAGTCCCAGTCTAAATAAAATAATTTCGTTAGTATAAAACTATTATAGGATAACTAAGAAAGTATTATAATTAAATGACAGGGTAGGTATATCCATGTCATGCAAACCTTCAAAACTGAAGAATCTTCTTACTGCTTCAATAATCTAAAGCTCTGGCATTAAATAGAACATTTACTCGTATTAGACTCCCACAAATAACCCTAGGTTTTAAATTAGCTTACTCCGCTTTTACTAAAACGGGTTGATTAAACTCCGAAAGCAGTGACCGGAAAATGGCTGCTTAGTATCAAGACAACTATAGTACATTTCTAACTATCTCGACTTTTCCATGTGATTTAAGAAAAGAAGTGTCGGTATGAAATTAGGTTTTTGTTTTGTGTAACTTTTTATTTTTTACTGTTTAAAGGCAAACATGATTTATAAAAAAAATACAATCGAACTGATAACCTCCTCCTTTTTTGAAGTCGGTGCAAAAAATGCAAAATGAAATGACGCCACGTGGAAAAATTGTCATTACGCACACATAATCTTCGCTTATTACACACTCTACACTTCACCAGGTACCTTTGTCACTACCACATTCATAATATTTGAACTATTGTACTACTTATTACTTATTCTGTGCTATTAAAATAAATTCGACCCACCTCCAGTAGTTGGATTAACTTGAAATTTGGTATACTTATGTAAATTGCGTGACAATACAATAATCTGAAAGTGACTATATTGGTAGTCCAGCCAGGAGCGTCTCCACAGGACGGAACTCTTCAACGGTTAATATGGCATCGACTTGAAATTTGGTATGTAAATGTAGTTTGGGTGACAATATAAGCACAGTCAAGAAAAAGTAGCGAGCGTGCTGCAGTAAATAGTATAGTAATAAGTTATTTTCTACTAAATCGCATGTTGTTTTATTGTTTTGGTTTTTTTTTTTTAATTTTGTCTATTCTCATTCTTTTCTTTTTGTTCGGAAGGCAAAGGCATTGACATCTATGCCGCAAGGTACATGGATGTCAATGGGTAAAGGAGACTGGCCTGTGCCTATGTCTTCTTTTAGTAGGTAGATTTATATCTAGCTTTATTTTTATTTTTTTAAGTGGAATTTTATTTATTTATATTTTGTCGGTTTCACTGTATTTTTATGTGTAATTTTTTCTAATGTATGATGGCCAGATGGTCCCAAAGGAAGAACAGCGCCGTTCGCGAGAACGGCAGATTGCTGATTTGGGACCATTTCGTGACATGCATAGCTATTTTTTTGTTTTTTTTTGTTTTTTATTT
This sequence comes from Choristoneura rosaceana, assembly GCA_037349165.1. NCBI lineage: Eukaryota > Metazoa > Arthropoda > Insecta > Lepidoptera > Tortricidae > Choristoneura > Choristoneura rosaceana. The sequence goes on from JAZBNJ010000044.1 coordinate 900,426, forward strand.
AGGTATTTAATTTTTTTTGTCACGAATATATGTTTTCTTTCTTTTTTTCTTTCTTTCTTTAAATTTATTAATATTCGGTGTACACGAAGAACAGGGTCAGTATTAACATGCCGCTAATTATTTGGTCGGTATTTACCAGCTCCAGAACGATCACCGCGTTACGATGCATTCCGGGCTGATATTTAGTGGCATGGCATTCAATGTGCGCGTTCACGAAAAACAGGGTCGGTATTAACATGCCGGTAATTATTTGGTCAGTATTTACCAGGTCAAGAACGATCACCTTGTTAAGATGCATACCGGGGTGATATTTAGTGGCATGGCATTCAATGACCGTGTTCACGAAAAACAGTTTCTCTATTTCCATGTCGGTATTGTCCGGGCCACTAAAGACTGTCACCCGCTGACTCCTTTTTTACGGTCTAAGGCGCGCGGCAAAGAACTCGCGCCAATCAGCCACCGACAGCAAAGAGGATGAAAATTCAAAAATTGTTCGCCATCCAAAATACTTGCACACAACTCTTGTCCGCAGTTATGACGTCCGCGGCCGTCTCGTGACGCAGCCCAAGCTCTGGTCATCACCCACGGGGTTCGGATCCCGGGCGTACTTCCGAGCAGCCGCCTCCACGGCGGTCCTCCTTGTGGAAGGCGTGGCACCATCTGACGCGGGGATGTACCGGTGCAGAGTGGATTTCAAGAATTCGCCAACGAGGAACCTGAGGCTCAATTTTACTGTTATTAGTGAGTACCTTTGCAATATTTGAACGAATAGGCTCGGATTTAGTGCATAGTTGCAAGCGGTTTTCTAATCCTGTTGATGTCCCACTTCCCATTCTTATAAACCCATACTTCCATACTAATATTATAAATGCGAAAGTATGTAGTGTTTGTGTGTTTGTATGTTTGTCCGTCTTTCATGTCGAAACGGAGCGAAGGATCGCCGTGATTTTTGGCATAGGATAGTTTATGGGCCGGAGAGTGACATAGGCTACTTTTTATCCCGAAAAAATGCACAGTTCCCGAGCGAACATCGCGCGATAACCGAATTCTACGCGGGCGAAGCCGCGGGCAAAAGCTAGTTAATATCATAAATGCGAAAATTTGTGTTTGTTACTTCATCACGTTTGAAATGAAATGAATGAAATAATATTATTGAATGAATGAATGAAATTTGAATGAAATTAATTCTAGGCGGACAGAGTCGCGGATAGCAAGCTAGTTATATCATAACTCTTTTTACATTATTATTAATGTAAAATTTTTCAACGCGTTTTCATTTCTATGTATAAAATATAGGAAAGTTAATGGTATCCGTTTTTAAAGAATGATGCAGTAGATTCAAAAACACTTTTAATAGCCATATATCGACAGTTTTCGAAAAAAAAACATAATTCTAATTTAAGATTACGTAACTGTTACAGTATTTCCGGTATTTGACGACAATACTCTTAGGAATCTTTAATATTGAGTCGGCCAAAGCCAAAACACTCTCCCTAGACAGCCTTTACTGAGGGGTCGGAATTTTTGTCAATTTTCGTGACATCTTGGTAGTACCGTTAAATTCTTGATTGACGTACTGTAATTTGCTTGGTTACGGTACAAAATATTTTTTATTACTTTGTAATTAAGAAGAAATTGTTGTGTTAACGCTTAACTTCAAAAATGGATTCTTGAATCGATATGAGTTTTGCAAAGTACAATATTTTTGTATTTTACCCACGTCATGGTATATTCTTACGAAAAAAATATCCCTTAGGTATGTACCATGAGCCAAATATGTGGTCTACCACTCTAAAGTTGACAATCGTTTGCATCTCATAATACAATAATGCCAAGTCTGTCAACTTGAAAGTTCGACTTTAGCGACATATTCATTTAATAGGAAGTTTTTTAAAAATGGATAGACCACTTATTTGGCTAATCCAAAACAAAACACTTTTTTTCATAATTTTATTTAACCGCATTGTGGGTGTCGTCAAAGAGGCCCATCTTATATGTGATCGAAGTATTTATAACCATGCTTGGACTGTTGTGTTTCGGCGTGGAGAGTAAGATAGCCGGTGAAATTACTGGCACTTGAGGTATCCCATCTTAGGCCTCTAGGTTGGCAACGCATCTGCGATCCCCCTGGAATTGCACTTGCTCGTTTGTCATCCAGTCGAATAAAAAAAAACTAAATTACAGTTTTCTATTGAACCGTACACTGATACATAGGTACTTACAACAAAAAAAAAGTTACATTTAATCCATTTTAACCACAGAACCCTAAACCCTAAAAAAATGATATAATGAGGCAGTAACTCTGTGAAAAACGCACAGCAGTGAAACGTCGATAGCTGCTCTGCTGACATGTCAAAGACGATACGAAGGTTTGAAAATTGAAGGTTTTTCCTCTACAAGCTCAACCATTCAAGTCGAATATTCTTATTATACTATATTATTCTTTCTATTATTACCAGTTAACAATAATAACCGGGAAGCGGAAGAAGAAACGCATTGAGGAAAATGTATAACGCACAAAAATAACACAATACGAAATAAACTTAATCCAATTAAAAACAAACAACGGGAATATAAGCGACGTTGGCATAATATATCATAGATTCGATCCGGGACAAAAGAAGTACAGTCTGCTGTGGACGAAATAAGAATATCGGTTACTGTTTTTAATAAAAAAAATCATATGATAGGTGGAGAACAAGCAGGCAGGTCACCTGATGGAAAGCAATCACCGCCGCCCATGAACATCCAAAACATAAGCTGAAATAATAGTTTTCAAGGATATCAAGGTTAATTAGTTCACAACATATAGATCACAATTAAATTTAACCGCTTAACAGTTCGACGATACCATGGTATCCAAAACCAAAACGCTTCAAACCGCCCGTAGAGACTTTAGTATTATAACTTATTTTGTGCACATTTATAAGCTATTATTATTATTTATAAGCTATCGGCAAACGTAGCGTAGGACGCCGTCAGACTCGGTGGTGCGATGATCTTTGCAGGGTGGCTGGCAAGAGCTGGATGAGAGTGGCCGAGGATCGTGCTCAGTGGCGTGCCATGGGAGAGGCCTATGTCCAGCGGTGGACGAACATAGGCTGATGATGATGATGATTAAATTATTTTGTGTTTTTTTGCGTTAAAATGCCGAAGATTATCCATAGCCTTTTGTTCCCTACTCTTATTATCCTTAGAAGGCAACTGTCTTGATATGGTATGGCTCCTCACTGCGTGCCGTCTTATGTGCATTGGTGAGCCCTCTAGCGCCGCGGTGTGCAACACATCACAAGCAACCGCCGTCGCGTACGCATCTCGTCCTTTCGCTGCCGTGTATGTCTCTTTCTGTGCTGTCCATTCATCACCGTGCCTTGGGATGAATGTAGACCCTCTGAACAATCAATGACTGTCTGTTGTGCTTTGGTGTGAACTTTCATTATATATTCTATTAGACATTTTTTGTGACCCTTAAAACACGGCAACGCCCGTACTGCAAGGAGTTGGCTGCTGCTTCCAGGGATCCAGGCCATTGGATGTCATCAGGTGAGCAAGCCAACCTTCTCCTTGAGCGTTGCCTGAGGTTCCCTTCCCTCATATTTACTTCCTTTCCCTTTCTCCGCTTTCCACTGCCACTGAGCTACTGAACCCCTTTTCCATACCAACACCTTTGAAAGAAAATAATTCATAATGTAAAAGTATTTGTCGTAGAAAAAGTATGTGCCTTTTCATTCATTAGGTACTTCCAAGCCCAACCCAGCACAATCTACTTCTGCTTAAAAGCTGACCAGAATTAAAAAAAAACCTCGCCATATTACGGAAAACCAATAGAACTAATTTCTTGCACTGGTAACACTAAATTCAAATGTCATCTGTCTATTGCTGTCGAAGTTTAATGTTGTTTGCGCGTCGTATTTTAAAGTGTTATTTTGTGCTTGCGTGCTTTAAGATTTCGAAAATTATCCATAGCCTTGGAAGGAAATAATTCACAATGTATAAAAGTATTTGTCATAGAAAAAATCTCAGGGATTAGAAAATACTTATTATTTTAAATGACATCACTGACACCGTTGTCAATATGACTGATAGGTATAGTAATAGTAAGTGTAAAGAATGTTGCAATATAAAAAGTAGAAGTGCTGCCATCGCGTCTGATTTTTTTTATAATCTTGGTCAGCATTTACCTAGGTAAATAGATATAGGCATAAAAGAAGACTGTAGATAACTGAAGGACATAATTAAGGCAGTTTTCAAACTTTTAGGACTTGTAATTTGGCACAGGGCTTCCTTTCATCATTTAGGCGAACCTTAACTTTCATAAAAAGACGAGGAATAAAGAACTTTTTCTCTTATTTTGGAAATATTTCTTTGTTTATTTTTTCCTTTATTTTACTATGATGTACATACATTTTATTTAGTAGAATATTTTACGATAGGTGATAGGTTGGTAACCTAGTTTTCTTTTCTACGAGAGTTTAATGTATTTAATTTAATTTGAATGAAGGCGTGGTGGCCTAGTGGTTTGACCTATCGCTATCGCCTCTCAAGCAGAGGGTCGTGGGTTCAAACCCCGGCTCGCACCTCTGAGTTTTTCGAAATTCCAAAATCACATTTTAAATTTACCACGGGTTTTGCGGTGTAGGAAAACATCATGAGGAAACCTGCACAAACCTGCGCAGCAATTCAATGGTGCGTGTGAAGTTCCCAATCCGCACTGGGCCCGCGTGGGAACTACGGCCCAATCCCTCGTTCTGAAAGGCCTGTGCCAAGCAGTGGGAGGTATATAGGCTGAGATGGATTTAAAGTACATGAGGCGGTAAAGTGTTTTTTTTTTATTCAAAAACCATTGTTAAGTAGATTGAAGACAAAAGACCTTGGAATTTCTCCAACTATTCGCAACTTCATTATTCATGGCATCGGTTTCCACCGTATTGGATTTATCTTCGGGCTAATGGGAATCTATCGACATCTCATTTGTCATGGTTAAAGCATTTAGGTTACGGAAGGTATAAATTCTATACCTTCTTACATGTAGATGACCTAGAGGTCAAATAGATAGAACTGTAAGTAAGGTAAGTACAGTGGGGGTGGGAAAACCTTCGCCAGTTATTAAATTGATTCCTTTACAAAGTCATACTCTTATTACGTTTTGAAACCAAAGTACCAAGTAGACGAGTGCATATCAAATTAAACTTACTTTATTTATTTATTTATTTATTTTTATTAATTGCATACATGTAACATCAGCTCTTATAGTTAACATGAACCCTGGTAGGGTATAGCATTTGTTGTTTTAATTATTCATCTATTTACTACATTAAATACACTAAATTTACATGATAATAAGGGTCCAAATAGTATACACCTCTAACATAAATACACTCGCGGTCAAAGAAAACGGGTCGGTACAAAAAACTAGAATATCTCCTAAAATAATGGAGCTAGGAGCATGAATTAAACTGTATATTGTAGATAATTCTATAATTAATTAAACGACATGATAGGTGTGAATGTTATTCATTTGTTTATTCTAATTACGAAAAAAACAAAATATTTACAAATTTTACGTAGAAAAATTAACACTTGGTACCTCACATTACAACAGAAAAAACTAACTTTAAAACAAATTAATTCTTCGTATTGCCTTCACGGGCTCTTTTTAAAGCTTCCAGATGATTGGGCATGCTCTTCATTAGGTTTCTTATGCGATTTTGCGGGATATTGATTCATCCTTCCACTAACGCATGTTTCAGGTCTCTAAGTGTAACTAGAGCGGAGTTTCGATTTCTTACATGCCTTCCAAGCTCGTCCCATACATGCTCGATTGGATTTAAGTCCGGACTTCTCGAGGGTCAGTTCATAAAAATGATACCAACGTCGTCAAAGTAATCATTTACAATCTGAGCTGTGTATGGCCTGGCGTTTTCATGCATGAACATGGGATTTTCACCCATATTAATTAAGTATGGACCGTCATGCTCATTAAAAATCTCTTCTACATATCTTGCACTAGTTAGCGTACCATTTTTTATGAAGACTTACTCCATGTGAGTCTCTGAAGAGATTACAGCTCAGGTCACAATAGACCCACCGTCAAACGACACTATTTCCTCAAAATAAGCTCGAGTAAAACGTTCACCTGGCCGTTTGTAAGCTCTTCGCCGCCCATCATGTGCATAGAGCATAAATCTGGATTAATCAGAAAACATATTTCTTGCCAACTCTTCGTCTGCCCACCATCTGTGTTCGCGGGCGTAAATCAATCTTGCTGTTCGCTGCCCCTTTTCAAGTTTTGGGCCATTTGCCGGTCTACGTGGGGTCAAATTAGCTTCTTGTAGCCGCCGCCTTACAGTCCACTCGCTTATGTCATCTTTTCGAGTCTCTCGAAGTTGATTTTGGACTTCAACAGCCGTGAGGTGCCGATTTCGGAGCATGGTTGTAACAATAAATTGATCTTCTTGAGCTGCAGCATATCTCGGTCTGCTGGTTCCTGGTCTTCTAATGTTCTGCCCAGTTTCTCGGAAACGTTGGACGACTCTCTGCACGGTAAAAAGTGACATGCCAACAGTTCTCGCTGTTCTTCTCTGAATTCCGCCTTCTTCTAACATAGTGACGATACGTGTACATTCTTCTGGTGTCAGCCACATGATAGTAAATCAAGAATGATCAAGAAAGACAACAATGAGTGCCTTTTATCATTATGCTTTGACAGATTGAAAATAAAAGTGAGAAAACAGGCAAAAGTAAAACAAGTGCAATTTTAATTTAGACCCTAATTAGAGTTTTTTTAAATTTTAACTTTTTCCAGCAACCATGTAAAACATTTGAAGGTTGTATTTAATACGATATTAAATTCTCTATAATATAGACTCAGTTTCGTATAAGTAAACCTTTACATTTTCAAAATTTTAAGGTTTTCGTCACTGACCCGTTTTATTTGACCGCGAGTGTATCTAGTTTCATATCAAAACAAAACTTTTTTAATAAACAACTTCGTAAAAGTTTCAATCAAATAATGTTCTATTTAATTGTCAGTTTTTGTCAGTACCAAGGTGTAGTGTGTAGTGGTAGGGTTGCTATGGTCACTTGATTATGTTTAGCAGGTTGACAGGTTCACGCAGTATGTCCTACTCAATCGGTAAAGCAGATTAGCGCTCATACTGAGCAAAGGAAAGTAGATCTTAGGGTGACGAACCTCTTTTTACTCCGACTGTACAAGAGTGTTGAAGAGCTCAATAGGGATGTTGACACCACCAATCAACTGACGTACTTTTTGTGAGCTGTTAAAACACAATTCTCCTGAAGAGTTTCAATGGCAATAGCGAATCATGACGTCATTATCCGCCAACTCAATCAACTAATTATTTATTTGTTTTAAATGAACAAAAAATCTAATTTTACAGTAAATCGAAAATTAATTTGGTTTTCAGGGCTAAAATAAAGCGTTTTTTTTACTGGAGTTGTGCCTTCGAATTATGTTTTAATGGCGTCAACATCCCTATTAGATTTCTTTAACCTTACCTGTTATTTGTTTTTATTGCCAGAACGTTCAATTAATCTAAGATTTTTTTAAAACAAAAAAAAGGTGGTATTATCATCTTACGACGCCTTTCCGATACAATTTGGAACATAAAAATCGAGCGTCCCCCCTTCTAAAATCTAAACCGGAGTGTGGAAAAATTTGGATGGTAGTAAGTATATCAAACTTACAAGGAAAACTATAACGGCTAAGTTTGCTTAAGAATTATTAGTAGTTTAAGAGTAAAGCAGCCTAAGGTATAAAAATATACCTAAACTTGGAATATTCCGTACAAAATACGAAATCCCTAGAAAATATTACTTAATGTTTTCGTAATGGCTACGGGACCCTATCTCGGGCGTGTTCGACACGCTCTTGGCCGGTTTTTGTTTACACTACATTCTCTATAGGTAATAATTTGATCGCGGGGGTTATAAAAATCTCGGTGTTATTGTAAACTCGTGACTTGACATTTGTCACTAATAAAAACTAGTGCCCATTTATTTAATACAAATATATAACTTACTAACAAAATTATAAGATAAGTCGGCAGCATTCGGAAGTAGTGGTGGGTTAAATGATATTGCAACGGATAACTCACGTCTTAAATAGAGTTTAGCTCGACATGTTTCTGTCTATTTCGTAATCGTTGCCGCAACATGCGCACTACGCGCCACCGCTCTGCTCGCGCGACCTGCCTGGAGAGAGATCTCTGTATTGGAGCCTCCCCCCACTGTATCTTTGCTTTAGTACGGCTTGTATTACAAGCTTGCTCCAATTGATACATAGTCACCGTGTTGTACCGCTAGGAGGACAGTGTCCAGGCGGATCTGCGACGTCTTCAAGTCGACGACTGGCAAGAGGCTGCGCACGATCGGGACAGATGGCATGCTCTCGTTTCGGAGGCCAAGACCCTCTTTGGATCGCTGAGCCAAATTAGTTAGTTGGTTACCGTGTTGTTGTGGTGGGTTCAGAATTTTTATGAAAGGGAACGAATATAGCACAAAGACGATTGATGTCGTGATATTTATTAATTTTTTATAACTATAGATAATCCTATGTTCAAAATACCGCAAACGGGACTTATCGCGCTCACACACACAAGTAATATTTACCTCGACGTTTCGGCATCGTTGCAATTGCCGTTGTCACGAGTAGACTGAAGTGTGTGTTGTCAAGTCTGCCTAGCAGCGCGAGTTCTTCGAATTACCCGCACTTGATCACTAATAGTAGTTGTGGGTGTTAGCGTGATAAGTCCCGTTTGTGGTATTTTGACTATGAGTGAGAATCACAAAACTTTGAAACGTTATAAAATATTATAATCCTATGTTACTGAAAATACAATCGTCACAATACATATACTTATGTCACCGTACTGTATCCCGGCAGTATTTTCCTTGTCTCTCTGGGCTAATGAAATAGAATAATACTTCAGCAAACTCCTTTGTCTTTAACTTCGCATCACTTCGCAAATTGGCCTCGTTTGCGATGTGTACTGTAGGCATCGTAATGTCTGAGAGATTGGGGCTCGAACACGACTCTATTGCCAGAGGCGTTGGAACCCCAAGACCGTATTCTGTCTTTGTGAAGCTGTTCTTGAGTGCGCAAAAATGATACACAGTTTAGTTGGTTGAGAGGCAATAATGCAACAAGTAAGTGATGTTAGCTCGGTGGAGATGTTATTTGTTAACTTTGTGACGAAAACTTGACGAAATAATGAGAGTATGTTATTGTGCGGATGTGAAAATATTGTCTTATTTTTTTCCCCTTTGGGCGCAAACGATACTTTGTTCTTGAATTAAATCACGTGAATTAATGAAGCTACAAATATATTGACGTAAAATCAAACGAATGGCTTCTTAAATACAAATATGTATTATAGGTAAGATGGATTTATGTCCATTTTATTAAAAACAAAACACTTCTTCAAATGTTGGATACCTAGTGTTGATCTTAAATTTATCCAGGTCAAACAACAGTTCGTGATCGATTCTAATCTTCGTGAAAGTTTTTCCCGCAAAATTACAAACATTATAAATAGTTTGAATATTTCAGTCCTCTTTAAACCTATCTTTTTTAAATTTGAAACGCACACGAAAGTAAGAAGTTTGCAATATGGCTGACAGATGAATTTCTTCTGCAAACTACGGATCTTTGGGAATGCAAGCATCCGCTTCTAAAGTAAACTGCAAGCATTCAAACTTCGTATTCTTACTGCAAGGTGCTTAAGAGAAGCTTCTTCGTTCTATTCTCCATACAAACGTAGTCTCGGTCTCATTTGAAAACTAGGCAACAGAAGTAGACGAAATTGAGTAAGTATGGACTAGACGTAATTATCTATGCCTGTGATTTTTCAGATTTTCATATAAATGTGTAATATCAGAATTACAGGAGCTCAAAAGTCGGCAAAACAAAGATGTCAACTTTGCACGAGAATTGCAGACTATTAAAGCATTTTTACAAAAATCGAAAAACCACAGGCATAGAAAATATAATGAAGATCTTGATTGTAAAATATCATTGATTTCTGTGCTATACTTTTCGTATAATATGAGGCCAACGAAACCCAAAATTCAACTGCCCGAATCTTGAAAAGCCTACAGCTATCTCGATATACATTAACGGGAAGCGGAGAAGCGGGAGGGGATGTGCATGGGGGGGGATGGCTGCGAGCGCTTATGTCACGAACGATAAAGACAGCAATATCCCAAACGAATAACTAACGCAGCCGCGCGGCCGGCAGGGAAACTTCTCATTTATATGAAAATCTGAAAAACCACAGGCATAGATGATTACTTCTAGTCCATACTAACAAAATTTCGTCTGCTTCTGTTGCCTAGTTTTCAAATAAGACCGGGACTACGTTTGTATGGAGAATGCAACGAAGGGACTTCTCTTGAGCACGGGAAGATATTGGTCCATCTACAAAACCCTACGAGTACCAAATACTGGATCCGGCACAGTGTCTAGAGCATCGATATATATGTACTAACATAGAATATAAGTCAATATAAGTCAATGGTCTAGAGGCATACAATTTAGCTCTGGCGCTACATTTAAGTCCTGGAATTTAATTCGACTGCCAAATCTAATCACTCATGCGACAGAAGCCGCGTGTTAAAGCTGATCATGTATTTCTCCTACATCAAAAGTAAATAGAATTTATCCCGAATTCCTGTAGGCGTTTATTCAAAAGCTACACAAAAGCAGCAATAGCTTCTGTACTTCCACAATAATCCAATACGGCGGCGTAAAATGAATATTAAAAGTTAATTAAGGACGCCTGTAAAAGAGTATTTGATTAAAAATATAAAATCGTGGCGTTGATTGGCTCCTTGCGCTACAATGCCTTTTTGCTGTTTAATGATTTATACCAATTTAAGGCTGACCTACATCGGGGGAGCGATCGTTTTAAAAAATACGTGTGAAATGTAAAATATTATTTTTTGACATTCGTGATGCAGTTTTTTTCGAAATGGCCGCGGCGCTTGACGGTAAGTTTTAAAGTGATTAGCCCCAAGGGATTTTGAAAGAAGAATAAACACACCCAGTACACAAACTTTTGCGTTTTTAAATTAATAGGTTTAGTAGTAATGAATATATATAATATTACACGTAAAAAAAAAACTAATGAAAAAAGAACTAATGAGGAGGTTTTAGAGTTGGTGGAAGAGGAAAGGCGGTTGTTGAGGACGATTGAAAATAGGAGAGGTAATATGCTGGGGCATCTGATACAACATGACGGTTAAATAAATACTATTTTGGAAGGGCGAATAGAAGGCAGGCGAGGCAGGGGAAGACAGTCATATATAGATCAACCCAAGGAAAAAGTCAATGTCATGTCGTATCAGCGGCTGAAAACGCTGGCAGAGAACCGAAAAGAGTGGCAATTACTCCACCGACAAGAGCTAAGCTCATAAATTAATGATGATGATGATTAGGTTTGTGTAATAATACGAAAAGTGACTTCCTTAAACGTCTACTATTCCATATTAGAACATAATTTATTTACGAAATCATTCAAGCGCCGAATCAAATATTTACAGCAACTTGGACAAAATGGTTCCTTTTGACGCATCCTCCGTTATCAATTTCGTTCTGGGACATCCTAAATTTACTGATTCTCGATTCGGGAGAAACTAATTTCGACGGACATTTTATTTTAATTTATACAACGCGGTTACTGACGCGAAATTTGACGTTCGGGACTTTATAAAACTTTTATTAACTTTTGGATATTGACCTGGTTAAAATGCTTTATGAATCGTTTTTTCTGATTATTGTTATAATTTTTTGCGGTCATGAAATGTCGTGTTGTGATTTTACTAAATTCAAATATAAGATTATATTTTCCTGAAAGTTTAAGGTCCTATTTCGCCGCCCTGATAGGGGTAAATACTTTCATGAAACACTACAATTGTAAGATCGCTTGTGCACTGTAGTAGACAGGACTGGAAAGAAACGGCCCAAAATGTGCAAAAGTCCATATACTAGTACTTACGTAAATGGGCCAATCAGCTATTTTTCCGACACTCTGGGCGTCTCCCGAGTTACCAAAATTGTCTCTGGCGTTACCAAAAATCGTACTTCCAACAAGATCTTTCACGGTTTAATAGGTTGAACTTACGTAGGATGGCATGTATTCTTGTACATACACCATCTACATTACAGAAAAAACATTTTTACTTACAAAAATCTACAATTTAGATTTGTGGCGGTAAAAAAGTTGATTGGCCCAAATTTCAAATCGGACCGTTAAAAATCGGACTCTGGACAGTAAATTTCCTTGCAGTGTACAAGCGCCCTAACGCAAACCTAACCCAGCTTTAATCTCATATCAAGATTTATATACCAACAGCCAAATATGTGGTCTACCACCCTAAAGTTGATAATCGTTTGCATGTCATAAAACAATAATGGCAATAGACGTGTCTGTCAACTTGAAAGTTCAACTTTAGCGACATATTCATTTGATAGGAACTTGTTTAAAAATTGATAGACAACTTATTTGGCTGATGATGGTACAGTCAGCTGCAGAGAAAAGGTACCCCCCTGTGACGGCGGTAGTATGGATACCGCCGTCACAGGGGGGTAACCTTTTCTCTGCAGCTGACTGTACCATAAGCCATATTTGTGGTCTACCACCCAAAAGTCGATAATCGCTCACATATCACATAATAATAATGCCAATAGACGTGTCGTCAACTTGAAAGTTCGACTTTAGCGACATATTCATTTGATAGGAACTTGTTTAAAAACTGATAGACCACTTATTTTGCTGATGGTACCAACAAATCTATAAATAAATGTCGTGTAGGAAAAACAACTCTTGTTTCACAAGAATTCTCATTAAATTCAAATACAAATAATTGATTGTCACTCGATAACGTCATTGACATTTGTCACGTTGCTGAAACAGGGGCCAGAGGTCATATTGCCTAACGTTTGTCACGCTCGCGATGGCAATCAAATGACAGATTTTGTATGTGAAATCTGTCATTTGATCGCGATTGCGAGCGTCAGAAACGTTAGGCAATACGGTCTCAGATCTTTAGCGATCACCCCGTCTGCCTACCTAGATAAATTTGTTTAACTATAAGACAGTGATCAATATTTTTTTTTTACTTCTACTGCTGACTGTACATACAATAAAGCGTTTTCTTCGTCTTTGATTGATTGTGATCGTCGTAGCAAAAGTGTTCAAAGCGTTAAAAATTTCATCAGCAAAACGCAAAAATCTTTTGAAAAGACTTCAATAGGAAGCTAAATCAAGTAAATTGCTCAAAGTACGTGATTTAGAGTACAACTATAACTGTACCTACGCAGCTTGTTATCGTGTCCCGGATCCCGGGAGGTTTGTCCAAGGATGTCCATTTAAAACTAGTTTGGCCAAGTTTGGGACATTTTTGTTAACTTGTCGGCTAAGTAAGTTATTGGGTAGTTCGTCCCAATCGATTTGTCGTTGAGTTTTAACGCTGTATTTTTAGTGTGTTTATCAATTTCGGTGGAAATGGGGGGAAGTTCTTAATCCGCACTGGGTCCGCGTCTTATAATAAAAAAAAAATAAAAAAATAAAAAATACTAAATATATACTACTCAATATATCAAAAATTAGGTACCATAGGCACAGATTATAATATATAAGTTAAAGCAGTATGGAAGCTACAAAGCTACGATTGAAATGAACACACTCACATGTACTGCAGTACCGCGAGACCCCCTTAGAGGCCGTGTAGAGCGCGCGTCTGTGTGAGTGTGTTCGTTTTGATCGATTTGTTCTTAGCTTCCATACTGCTTTATATATATATACTGTGCCATAGGTGTTCCTACAACATTTGAAGAGTTCCCTCGATTTCCTTAGGATCCAGCCATCAGATCCTGATTTGGTGCTTATGATACCTAATTGAAAGCATTCCTAGACGAACACAAATAAAATTCAAATCCATACAAATATTATAAATGCGAAAGTGTGTTTGTATTTTTGTGTGTTTGTCCGCCTTTCACGCCGTAACGGAGTGACGGATCAACGTGATTTTTGGCATAAAGATAGCTTATGGGCCCGAAAGTGACATAGGCTACTTTTTATCCCGGAAAAATGCACAGTTCTCGAGGGAATAGCGCGTGATAACGAATACCACGCGGGCGGAGCCGCGGGCAGAAGTTAGTATTTAATAATTATCTAATTTATAATAATTAATTCTTTTTTTCCTTAATTTTCAAATTTAAGCCCTATGGTTAGAAGCACCGAGAATAAGATTGTAAAAAAACCAGTGAAGTGCGATATGAGTTAGGTACATACAAAGAATAAAATGACTTACTTAACTTAATAGTTTTAAGTGTGGGGTAGGTAGAATATTTTTACCATTCTTTAGCGCAATTATTATGTATACTTAATTACAGCTTTCTAGCACAAAGAGTTTCAGTGGCAAGCTAAACGGTGAAACATCATGAGACTTTAAGGGTTCCATGGTTAGCATTATAACGTTTTATTTGTATATTAACTAGGTGTTTTAATGCATTGTCCCACTATTATATTGGAATAAACTTTCTTCTCCGTTATTTTTAATTAATAAAAGCCTGACCACATCATACCACATTTTTTTTCTTTTTTTTATCTATATCATTTCATTTTTGAAGCTTATTTTATTTAGATATACGTATTTTACTCCACAAAATCAACAACATAACAACCGTATGCTTTTCACCAGGGATGTTACGGAGCTCCGATTCCATTTCCGTTAAGACGGAATATCCGTTTGATATTAAACATCCATTTCGGTTCCGGTTCCGTTACTTTTGAAACGGAAGTTATATGTATTGGATGTCAATGCTTAGCGCGGCGACTGGACGGGTACGCATCTGAATATCGAATGTTAAAATATCAAATATATTAAAATATCGAATGGGTCATAATAATCGAAAGGTTTATTTTCTCAAACCGAAAACTTTTTAGGATTGATTGAAACGGCATCGTATAGAACCCCTTAGGTAAGGTTAGTTTAGATTTTTTAACAATCTAAAAAAATACAGTCTTAACAGAAATACCTTTTCGATATTATGAACCATTCGATATTTTAATACATTCGGTAATTTAACATTCGATATTTAGATACTGGACATGAGCGGCGCACATCAAAAACAAACAGAAGGCTAAAGATAAGTAACGCTTCTGATATAATATTACAGTTTTTGTACGCGAAAAATATCATTTGATTGTGATCACGGGTGTCAGAATCGTTACGCAATAGACTGTCAGGTTTAGTAGACCTACTCTTAACATCTCGTCCACCTATCACTCAGGCTCCGATTCTGATTCCGGTTCCGTTTTCCGTTCCAATTCCGTTTCTGGTTCCGATAAACTAAATTGAAAACATCTGATTCCTCTTTCGGTTCCGATAAAACCACATCCGTTACAACCGTGTTTTTCACAATGGGAGTAAAAGGAACATAAAGCGTGTATGTGTGTGTGCTGCTGCCATGTTTGGATCAAGCCTTTCAGTTTTTTTGAATTGTATACCTGACGTTATAACCTAACCAACAAAAAGTTGGAAAACCCCCGACTTTGTCACTTTCAAGTTCAATAT
Organism: Choristoneura rosaceana; assembly: GCA_037349165.1. NCBI lineage: Eukaryota > Metazoa > Arthropoda > Insecta > Lepidoptera > Tortricidae > Choristoneura > Choristoneura rosaceana. The sequence continues at coordinate 916,026 of JAZBNJ010000044.1, forward strand.
CTCAAAAACGGCTGAACCGATTTTGATGAAACATGTCTAAGAACCATCGCTAGAAAACCTGCTATCAAACAAAAAAACCGCATTCAAATCGGTCCACCCGTTTAAGAGCTACGGTGCCACAGACAGACACACAGACACACATAGCGGTCAAACTTATAACACCCCTCTTTTTGCGTCGGGGGTTAATAAAACCACAGACCTCTTGTCAATTTATGTTCAGCGACAGAACAATACTTTATTAGAAACATCAGGGAATCCTGACTTCAGGGAAGTGGGTCAACGCAATCAATGTGTAATTAGCCAAGCTTCCCCCAATTTGCTGTTTCAATTAGACAGACTCTTTGATGGCATATTTAATAACACGGAAGTTTGTATGTTGCTTTAGAGTGATTTAAAGCGTAATTTAGTAACACAACATTATTATAGTCCAACAGCCATTACCCGCGACTCTCCCGCGCAAAATTCGCAAAATTAATTTATCGGTATCCCGCGGGAATTATTAAATTTTCCGGGATTAAAGTTTCCTATGTGCTTCTCCAAGATTCAAACTATATGTGTAGCGAATTTTATTTAAATCCGCTCAGCGGTTTTCGCGTGATCTACGAATAAATACCTATAGTAACAAACAAACAAGCAAACAGACTTGGAAACTTTCGCATTTAAATATAATATTAATAGGACTAATAGAAGAAAAGTAAGATTAAGTAGTAGTTTTAAGTAGTAGTTAGTACTTAGTAGAACCTAGAGTACTTCAGACTTCTTGAAGCTTATTGAATAAATGTTTCTCGCTCTATCACTTTTTGTCTCTCTCATCAAAAAAAAATTTTTTTTTGACTGGAAGGCAAACGAGCAAGTGGGTCTCCTGGTGGTAAGAGATCACCACCGCCCATAAACATCTGCAACCTCAGGGATATTTCAGATGCGTTGCCAACCTAGAGGCCTAAGATGGAATACCTCAAGTGCCAGTAATTTCACTGGCTGTCTTACTCTCTACGCCAAAACACAACAGTGCAAGCACTGCTGCTTCACGGCAGGATTAGCGAGCAAGATGGTGGTAGCAATCCGGACGGACCTTCCACAAGGTCCTACCACCTGCAAAAACGAGTATGATGAGTATGAAAATTAAACGAGTATGACAAAATTACTAACTTGTTTTTGCGTTATACTCGTATATAAACAATAACGTACCATAGTATCACTGGCGATGTAATTACTGAAGTAAGTAGACAAACAATTTTATAAGCATTTTCTTCGCTATACGTTATATTTCTAATCTGGGTTCTCGTAATAGATAAAAGATACGAGATCCTTTGTTGCCGGATATCGTGCGTCCCAAATATACGCCTTTTATGGTATTAAAATTTATGTATATAGGTACCGTTATTATTAAAATATCAAGCAGAAATATGCCGAAGCGACGCGTAGCCGCTGAACAAATAACGAAAGGAATATGAATATTATTGCGTCTATGTCCTTTGTATGCCCGCCACTTTTTACCACTCGCACAAACTCGTGCTTTTTTGACACTAGAGACTGGAGAAAAAGCCACGGTGGTTAGTGATTTGACCCGTAGCTGTTTTGTTTAATGTTTTGGCGATCGTGTATGATAGCATTCACCAATTCTTTCTACTATCGTCCTTCATCGTTTGCTAGAATTTTGCCAATCAGCTCGCGTATCTTAAGTATGGACACTCACTTTGGGCTTTGGGGCCCTCTGTCCCTACACTACGAAGTGTTGAATTCGAACTCTATTCTAGTGAGAGGGACGGTACAATACGAACTTCGATATTTTAATTTCGTAGTAGTCGGATGGTGGAGGATTATTTCAAAGTCAAAGTCAAAGTCAAAGTGATTTATTTGCAAACATAGGCAAAAATGATTACAGTGGTGGTAACAAATAAAATAAGTATCAAAATGCTATGTTTATGTTTGTTTGTTTGTGTGTTTTTGTTTATGTTTATGTTCAAAAAGTGTAATTAGTCATAATAACCACTTGACAGTCCGACGATACCATGGTATCCAAAACCAAAATGCTCCAAACCGTCCGTGGATAATAATAATAATAATAATAATAATAATATCTTTATTGCATGATTATGGTATACACGTTGGTGAAGTTGTTATAAGTTTGATAGTAAGTCGCACATAATCTGCCCCATTGGAGCATACAATAGCAGACACAGAATTAATACATACATTAATTTCAATGTCAAATAAATTAAATTAAATAGATTAACAATTGCTTGGTCATATTACTTACAATTAATGTCATCAAAATTAAATTCAAAATATTCCCTTAAACTATAAAAACATTTTCTGAACAAGTACTTTTTTTAATGTTGTTTTAAATTTAGTCCCGGACATCACCTTTATATGTTGGGGTAGGTGGTTGAATATTTTTATGCTATTATAATACATTCCTTTGCGTACAGTGACCATTTTCGATTCTGGCACCCTTAAATTTAACTTATATTTGTTTCTTACTGGTCTAGTGGTATCCCTAACTTGAAATTCCGTAGGGTTGCCTTTGATAAAAAGACAGCATTGGAGAATGTAAATACTTGTCAGAGTAAGTAAGCCTTGATTAGAAAATATAGGACGACATGTCTCATCGTCCTGCAGCCCAAAAATAATTCTAATACACCTTTTCTGCAGGATAAAAGTAGAAATAGCATTAACTGAGTTCCCCCAGAAAATAACTCCGTAATTTAAAATTGAGTATACATATCCATAATATGCTGATAATGCTGTTTTAGTATCTGCAACTTTTACTAACATTTGCAAACCATAACAAAAGCCTCTCAACCTGCCATTAACCATCTCTATGTGCTGTTTCCAGTTAAGGAACGAATCAATAACAATTCCAAGAAATTTATATGAATTTACTTCCTCTATAGGTGTGCCTTCATAGTTTATAAATAATAATAATAATAATAAATTTATTTATTTCGGGCAACTTAGGCCCATACAATAAATACCTTACAGACTAACATACATATTTATAAACAATAATATTTAAATCTAATTTGGTGACAAAACGGCGTGACCCCGTTGAGTCACCGTCCCCGACGTCGCATTCGTCTGCGGCATGGTGCCCCGGAACCGCCGGAACACGACGTCTTTCGGCCAGAAGGCAGCACTCGCGATGGTCCCCATCAGCACCCGCGGCACGCGCACCACAAACGAGCTGAAGTGCACGTAGTGGCGCGACTGCAGCTGGAACACCCTCAGCGTGTATCCGCTCTTCCGGCGGACGTATTCCACCACATCTGCGACTGCGACGGTGTGATGCAGGCGCGACACATACAGTGCCGTATTCGGCGTGGCCGCCCTCAGCCCGGAGCCTGGATCCGGTTCTGCAGAACCACACTGACTCTTGCAAGGTTTCTTGCGAGCCTTGCTTTTCTTCTGCACCAATGTGAACCCCTCCTCGTCCACTTTAGTGCCCAAGGGCCTGTTCGGCGTCGAAGTAGCCTTAGGCGGCGCAGGAGGCTGGCGGGGCGCGGCGGCTCGGCCGGCCGCATCAGCATACCCGCGCCCAGCTGGCTGCTTGTTGGCGGAGCGCTGCGGCCCGCGCGGGGGGCGCGCGGGTGGCGGGGCGGCGGGCGGAACACGAGGCTCAGGTCTCTCACGTTGCGCCGGCGGACGTTTCGACTCGAAACTTGATGCCGCTGAATCGGCATCTGCTTCTAGTCGATTGTTTACCTTAGAATTCGACGTATCAACAGGTGACCGAGTTACTGGGGCACTATTGCGTAAACTGGTGATTTCTTTACGCAACTCGGTGATAATATCTTGCGATACATCGAATTTTACAGAAAGTTCGGCCAGATTTGCTTTCAGGGTCACGATGTCCTTTAGCAAAGTGGTAACGTCGACGTGGTCGAATGTGACAGGGGGCAGCTTGCGCAGCTCCTTTGCCACAAAAGAGGGCACATCGTCCGAATCGGTCGCCTTGAACAACGTGATGATGTCCTGGAGACTCTTCACTCCTCCATCTCTTCTACGAGATGGCATCTCGTCGGTCTTGCCGAGCGTCTGGAAAAGCAGCGCCTTGCTACTGCAAACCTCATCCTCCTTGAAGTTGGACTTGCAGATCTGCACGATGCTGACTTCATCCATGGTGTCGATGGCATTCTGTATAAACGCCAACAGTTCATTCGCAATGAGTTGTTGCGAACTCATAGCGACGTCAACGGGCAGCGGCTAGGCCTCGCTACGCGATTTCGCAATCTTTCGGTGCAGTGAGACACGTCCGTTTCCGAGCGTTGATTTATACTTATCTGGGTTGATTTAGCTTGATAAGGTCTGAATTGGATATACTTGGTTTTTGATAAATTGATGTTCAGATTCAAAGAAGCCAACCACTTTACAATATTTCCTAGTGTGGTGTTTATGGACGTCTCATATTCAGCATGGCTTAATCCCTTGCCTAATATAAGAACGGAAGCATCATCTGCATAGAGAGCGCTTAAGTGTGGATTAACTTTGGAGAACTCATTAATGTAAATTAGAAAGAATAACGGACCTAATATGCTTCCCTGTGGTACACCCAGCTTATTCTCCAAGAAAGGAGAAGTCTTCATCTGGAAACAGTTACAGCGCTTGTTATAAAATGTTACTTGCGTTGCCTGCAAACGTTTTAATAGATATGTTTCCATAAGTTTGAGTGCAACCCCTCTTATACCAACATTTTCAAGTAGCTTCAGCAGGATTGAGTAGTCCACACAGTCAAATGCTCTCGACATGTCTAATAAGAGCGCACACGCAGGGGATTTAATGTCCAATGCATTCCAAACACCCTTCATTATTTTTAATAATGCATGTGACGTTGACAGATCCTTCCGGAAACCGCATTGTGCATTATCCAGGATACTGTTGTTATTAAGAAAAGAAATTAGTCTAGAATAAATTACCTTTTCAAAGATTTTTGAGAAATTTGGGAGTAGCGCAATGGGGCGATGGTTACCGATTTCTGTTTTTTCGCCTTTTTTGTATACAGGAACTATAATTGCTTTTTTTAGATCATCTGGAAATGTACCATTTTCAAGCATCAAGTTGATGATATGCACTAGTGGTTTTATTATGTAATGTGCACTACGCTTTATCACTTGTATAGTTATTTGGTCATGACCTGTACTGCGCTTATTTTTTAACGAGTTTATAACTTTTAAGATTTCCATCTCTGTTACGGGTGACATATAAATAGATGAGCTTACTCCTCTTGATAGGGGGACGCTCTTACTGCTATTAAAATTGCAGTTATAATTCATGTTCACATATGTATTATTAAAGGCAGTGGCAACTTTATCTGGATCGGTAACCATGATGTTGTTTAATTTAATGCATTCTATTACTTTTTCATTCGTCTTATTCTGAGTTACTTTATTAATAAGTGCCCAAGTTGCCTTGCACTTGTTATCACTATTACGTATATACTTCGCATTACTTATCCTTTTAGATCTACTAATAGTTTTTTTTTAAATAGTTCTATATTTTTTATAATACTCCTTTAGTTTGTTATCTTTTGTTCTTTGCGATCTCAAATATGTATTCCTTTTATTTTTGCATGAGATTGATATACCTCTCGTTTTCCAGACATTAGACACTTTTGAGTTTACTCGAAGTCTAACAGTTGGAAAGCAGAGATTATAATAAAGTGTATATTCTTCCATAAATAAGGCATATGCACGATTTGCGTCGGTTGAATTAAATACTTCTTCATATTGTAGGACTGACATACAAGCAATAAATTTTCCTATATTTTCGTCAGAGTAATCCCTCATATATTTAAATTTTGGACTGTTCTTAAGATACTTATTTTTATTTCTACATTTAATATAAGTTTTCTGTGCCGTATGATCGGAGAGGCCGTTATTTATTATTTCTGTATCACAGTTATTTATATTTGTTATAAAATTGTCTATGCACGTCTGGGTAGTTAAGGTAATTCTTGTAGGATCATTTATTTCGAGGTGCAACTTGTATATTTCTAATAACTCCTGTAATTGTCTCCTTTTTTCAGTTGCTTTTAATAGGTCTACGTTAAAGTCGCCAGCAATTACAATTTTTTTAACGCATTTTTTATCATTCATAAATATTTTCCCCAGTATCATGTCCATTTTATTTAAGAAAATAGGAAAATGGCTATTAGGCGTCCTATAAATGCAGACAATTATGTATTTCATATCTGGTATAGAAATTCCACAAGCCTCGAAGTGACGTTCTGTTGACATTTCGTTTATCCATGTTAAATGATTGTATTTAATGCGATTATTTACATATATTATTGATCCCCCCCTTTCTTTAGATTTCCTCGAGAAATGAGACGCCACTGTGAACCCGTTAATTTTCGCTAGGTCTGCGTCATTATCTCGTAGAAATGACTCAGTGAAACATAAAATGTCCGGTTTTATTCTACTTTCATCAATCAGTATTTCTAATTCACTGATCTTATTAGTAATTTTAAGTATGTTCTGGTGCATAATACAAAATACATTCAAATCATCACTTTCATCACACTTGGTAATGGGGTTATTTATTTGGTTAGATGTATTAGACACGAAAAAGATTATTATTATCACTAGTATTGTACTGTGGTTTTTCATTACTCATTTGTGTATTTATTGGAATTTTATTTAATTTATCACTACTTTTTTTAAAATAATATGGAATGGTTCCTTTACGTGGCTGTATAAATTCAGGCGACTGTACATTTTTGTTGTAATTTTTTATTACTCGACCAAGTTGAAGAAACTGAGCATCATATTCAAAGTAATCAACACAACAGTTAATTTTATTACAAATTGCCTTTATATATCCTGATTTTGTAGTATATGAGTTGCTAAGCTCAAGATATTTACAATTTGGGAAATTTCTAGTTACAAGCTTAATACTGCTTTTTTTTTATTTAATCGTATGGCATAGAAGAATGTCAAATCGTTTACATTATAATACTATATCTAAAGTCTTCACCCACTGGGCTGCGTTGTCTGAAAGGATGAGCAAGTCATGAGGGTCACCGTTGTACCTTCTGATTGGACAGTGTTGGATAATGTGCTCCACCGTTTGGTGAGGTGCCCCACAATCACACGCCGGAGAGTCTCGCCATCCGCATCTATGCATATATTCTGCACATCGCCCATGTCCAGTTCTGAGCCTGTTCAGCTGGCACCACACCCGTCTTGGTTCTGCGAATCCACCTGGTTTTTTTGTAGGATCGTAGCTCAAGGCGCTTACGCATGGTGGATCTGCTGCCCATTCTGCTTGCCATTGCTTCACAATATCGAAACCATGTCCAATCAAGTCATGTGCTGACTGGTATGAGGGGCTGCGAGATTTCAGTCGCTGCGGAGGTGGATGCAAGATGTCGTCTGCCACTGGAAGATTGGGATTATTAAGAATTTTCGTCGTTTCTTTCAGCAAGGCCTGTTTTCTTCTTAGATGCGGTGGTGGGATACAGCTCAGCGTGGGGAGCCATTGTGTTGGGGTCGAAGTTATTGCTCCTGTAATACAGCGCATAGTTTTTCGCAGTTGGACATCAACTTTTTCAACATGAGCGCTGTTCAACCATACAGGTGAGCAATATTCCCCCGCCGAGTAAACAAGGCTAAGCCCTGTTGTACGAAGAACATCGGCGCTACCTCCCCAAGCCGTGCCGGCCAGCCTATGAAGGAGGTTATTGCGTGTGCTTAGTTTTTTGCCCAGTTTATCAAGGTGGGGTCCATAAGTCAGCGACCGGTCCAGCGTCACACCAAGATATTTCGGTTGGGGATTGTATTTCAGCTCTCGTCCTTCAAAGGTTACGCTTGGGGCGTACGTGGCCAACTTATTATTAAGATGGAAAGCAGAAACTTCTGTTTTTGTGGCGTTGGGAACCAGTCGCCACCTCTTAAAGTAGAGCTGGAGCTTGTGTAGGTCTTTGTTTAACACCTGTTCCGACAAATAGAAGCTTTTATCTTGGCATGTGATCGCAATGTCGTCCGCATAAACAAATTTCCTGGCAGCCGTGTCCGGAAGGTCGTGGGTGTAAAGATTAAAAAGCAAAGGGGCCAGTGCCGATCCTTGAGGGAGTCCATTGTTAAGCTTCCTAACAGGGCTTTTTTTGTCACCAAGATGAACAACAAACTCCCTGTTGCTTAGCATGTTATTTATCAATGCCGTTATCTTCCGACATTTGACAGCCTTCATTAACTTAAAACACAGACCCTGTCTCCAAACGGTATCGTAAGCGGCTGACAGGTCAATAAAAACCGCCACGGTTTTAAGCCGCTCCTGGAAACCTGTCTCTATATGGGAAGCGAGGGACAGTACCTGATCCGTGCAACTACGGCCACTTCTGAACCCGGCTTGCTCTATCGGGACTATTTTGTCCACTAACGGAGTGATTCGGCAGGACAGCAGTTTTTCCAGAAGCTTGTATAGCGCGCTGAGAAGTGCAATGGGTCTATAGCTCTTAGGGTCGTCTGCTGGTTTTTCTGGTTTAAGGATGGCTATTACTTTAGAGGTCTTAAACCCTTCCGGCAGTTTATTTCTCTCCAGGATGTCCGAATAGAACGCAGCCAGCCATTTCCTGCTGTTAGGGCCAAAATTTTTAATAAACTCGTTGTAGATACCGTCGTTCCCTGCGGCCTTGCCGAGTGATAGCTGCTTGATTGCAGCGGTCATTTCATCAGTTGTGAACGGTTTGGATAACACTGCGTCCACAGGGAGGTTTTTCTTAAGGACTTGGGCGCTGGATCTTATGGCTTTAGTTGCGTCTACATCGCCTTTGACACGAGATGTTTCAACTATGCGATCTGCTATTGAGTTAGTAAGTTTTTGCGATGCACACCGGTTTTTTGAGCCAGATTTTCCAGTTAGTCGGTTAATGACTCTCCATGCCATTCTACTTGACGTTTTAAAATCCATCTTCTCCACTGTTGTTATCCACTTCTTCTTTCGGCCCTCATTTAGTGATTAATACTGCTATTCAGCTTTCGCTCATTCAAATATGGATTATATATAGGATACTTTAGTGTCGTAAAGTATGTCGTAAAATTATGGACACACAGCGCGTTTCGTCGCGCGCTCCGTACTGTCAAGTGGATAATACGGGTATAGACTTAAAATTGGTAAATTTTAAAAAATATCCACGAAAATGGTTACGTTGTCGAGTTTCAAATAATCACCTTGTTTAAAAAAATCCAAAAATCTTTGTCAAAATAACCATCCAAATAGTTGTTTTTTACTAAATTGACCAGAATAAAGGATATTTGAACCAGCAATTTCCCGTAAGCAATTATAATTAACAATTTAACACACACAACACTCTCAAATTCAAACGTATTTCAAACGTGTACGCAAAATAATTTAATTTTCTTCATAAATTGTATACATCAAAGAGTTTTTCAAGCCAATTAATATAAAATTAGCCTTTTAGCAACTCAATTCCTCGTTGTAAATGGAACTCTTAATGAAGAACGTGTCTTTATCACGTTAGATGGGTTATAAATTTACTCTTTTATTAAATTTGTGAGATGAGATTCGACACTTTTTGAGGCTGAGGGATACAACGGCTCAGGTACGACTAACAAGAGAGAATTCTGTAATCATTGCTTGTTCGAAACGCTGTTGTACTGTGGTAACCAGTCAGCCCTACTACGAAATTCGAAAATCGAAGTTAGTGTCGTTCCGTCCTTCTGATACTTATACTGCTTAATACGAGAGCGTGAGAGTACCTACGATACGAATTTCGATTTTCGAACTTCGGAGTAGGCCCTACTACGAGGCTACTCTTCTAACTTCGAATATTGCCGTCCCGGCTGTGCTAACATTATTTAATACGATAGTGAGAGTAACATCGAACTACCTACGATTTTCGAATTTCGTAGTAGCCCCTTACGTAGAGCACAGTATATCGCGAGACCTTAAAGGCCGTGTAGAACGCGCGTCTGTGTGAGTGTGTTCATTTCGACCGATTTGTTCGTAGCTTCCCTACTGCTTTAGCTGATATGATATACTGTGGTTGGAGTAAAAGAGTGGTGTGTCCAAGCACGCACCGCGTTACATCGAAGATTATCATCCTACTAAGTAATACAATAAGTTTGTTACTCCTTCGCGATTACACACAGTCATATACATCACAAGCTTTCTCACATTTATAATATTACTAGCTTTTGCCTGCGACTTCGCCCGCGTGGAGTTTTGCTATCGCGCGCTCTTCCCTCGACAACTGTGCATTTTCAGGGATAAAAGTAGCCTATGTTACTCTCTAACCCATGAACTACCTCTATGCCAAAAATCATGTCGATCCGTCGCTCCGTTTCGAAAGACAAGTGAAATTAGTGGGATTATTTATGTATTACTCGTAGAAACGTACAATTATTACTTGGTTGATCGAGTTAAACCTTAGTTCAACCAGTTGTCACACCTCGGTTCAACTGGCCTTACTGTGTGTTACTACGCACAGGCGCCTTTGTACTTGGGTGTGTCGTCAATCGTTTTTGCATGGTACCCTCTCTTATTTAGATTTAAGTAAAATTGTTGTTTTCTCAGTAGGTGATTTATGTAAATCTTATGAGAAATAAATATCTTAAACCATATCTACATAATAATATTGCTAAATTTATTTCCCAGCTCCATCCAACCGGCCAATAATATTGGACGCGAAAACCAAGGACCAGATGAGACTGCTGCAGCCATACAACGAAGGAGATACCTTGGAGCTTGTCTGTGAAGCATTTGGAGGTAAGAGCAGTGAGAGCAGTACTCCTAGTGTAAGAGCAGTGAGAGCAGTATCTCCTAGTGTAAGAGCAATGAGAGCAGTACCCCTAGTGTAAGAGCAATGAGAGTAGTACCCCTAGTGTAAGAGCAGTGAGAGCAGTACCCCTAGTGTAAGAGCAGTGAGAGCAGTACCCCTAGTGTAAGTTTTCGGTTACAAAATACGTCTCGATCGCGTTCGCGTTAAATTCTCAATTTGTATGGAAACACGAACATCGCAAACTTTTTTAATTTTATTTTTCTCATAAACCTTTGAACAAATCGTAACTTTTTAGCACTATTCAGCATTAAAAATCCAAAAACCACCGAGGCGGATTGTTGTAAGTCAACTTTTGGATTGCAAACCAAAATTGCAGACGAATAAGCTTGGTGGCCTGGTTGATGGCGAAGCGAATCGTGTGTTGTTTTCTTTGTTTATGTCTGTTCTTTTTTCTTTTCTGTCTTTTTGTTCGGAACCGGAAGGGTAAAGGCATCGACATCTATGCCGTAAGGTACATAGATCTCAATGGGTAAAGGAGACTAGCCTGTGCCATGTCTTCTCTTAGGTAGGTAACATTATAATATTTGTTTTAAAATATATTTTTTTTAGCTGAATTGTTAACGGTTTCACTGTACCAGATGGTCCCAAAGGAAGACCAGCGCCGTTCGCAAGACCGACAGATTCCTGATTTGAGACCATTTCGTGACATACATATCTTATTTTTTTTTTTCTTTATTTTTTTTTATCCATTGTTTGTCACGAATAAATGTTTTCTTTCTTTCTTTCTTTCTTTCTAAAAAAAAAATCGTTCCACCCTATTGTGCAGTGTTAAATAACAACCTAGTAACAACGGAGAAACCATTGCTTTAGTCAAAGCGTAGCTAAATGTCACACGATTTCACCGCTTAGTCTTACCTCTTGCTCCCCGTGGGAAATATGCATCGCAGTTTTCATATGTTTTTACGAATATAATATGTCATTCTGTAAGTGAAAAAGGTATGACAGCAATTCGCCGCAGGAACCGTTTGTTTCACCTTTGCGTTGTTAGGGGAATGAGGATGGTTTAAAAATGGGACATTTTATTTGACACTTGGGTTTTCGATGTAATTGTTACTAGTATTTGCATGAACATTGGCGCGATTTGAACAACAAACACTTTTAGGTTGGCAAAAATTTGACATGCGGATTTGTATACATAATAAAGATGTAATTTCGTTTAATTGCATTTTTCGTAGTAGGGGATAGGAAAGTTTAAAAACTTTATAAAGATAAATTAAGTTTTTGACCACTGTATATATATTTTTTAATTTTGGAAAAAATATGGTTTTCCTGTTCGGAATCAAATTAAGAGCAAAATCGGTCCCGATAGTATAAAAAATGTCAGTTTTGCGACATTTTTTTCATACACTCAATATGGAACGTGATAAAACTCATAAAATTTAAAATTATTTTTTTTACTTATGCAAAAAATTTGGATATTTTTTTAAACGATTGAAATCAATATTGTAACTCAAGAGTTGTACTCAGAATCAAGATTCTGAGTACGAAAAAACCATAATTTTCTCCAAAATTAAAAAAAGAATTCTACGAGTATACAGTCGAAGTTGCGAGAAAGATCCTAAAACAATACAATACAATACAATAACTCTTTATTGCACACCAAAATATAGCAAAAAATCATCAAAACATTATCATTCTAATCTTTTCTGTATATCGTTTTCTGTATTCTGTAAAGCGCATACAAATCAATGAACAACTGAATATAATTTTATCAAGGACATTAGGGTAGAAGAACTAGCTCACAATTATAGTGTTGATTGAAGCAGAAATTTTTGATTGCAGTACAGATGAATAAACGTGTCGTAGAACCGTCATGAAAAAAAAATGAAAATATTTATTTCAGATACCAATTACAATAATTAAATATCCATATATTATGTTAGTAACAATGAGGCTTAAACATCACATCATCATGACTTAAGCTCAGTTAAATTAGTAAAGTACCTGGGCGACCGAGCTTTGCTTGGGCTAAAACTCGATAATCAACGATTTCCCAGAGATAGACTAAGCTAGATCGATTTTTCATCCTCGAAAACCCTACATACCAAATTTCATGGCATAATTATCAATAAGGAAATATGTTTTTTTTTCATAGATATTTATAATCCAACGTCACAAATGACAAATCATAAATTATTATAACAATAATCTAGTCAAATAACGTGCCCATAACGCTCGCGGCATTTCCACGTTGGATAGCCTATGGACAGCCTTTGCACCAGAAATGGCTCGGAGCGAGTGTCCTTCCCATTTTGTTTGATGTTTGTCTTTTTTGTTTGTTTTTGTTTTGTTTTTTAATTGTATTTGACATACAATTGGTTCATTGATATTTTAATGATATAATACTGTGCTGATGACTTTATAATTTTAATAGCTAGACTTGAGAAAAACATTTGGTTTTGTCACATTTAATTTAATTTGTTATTTTTATCACGTCCTATCTTACAATTTACTGCCATGGTGCCTACCTACTCTAAATAATTTTGTATGCCGATAGACACATCATAAATTATTATTTTGTTTATTAATCATGTAATTATATTAACCTACCTAGAGTGGAATTCCCTGCCTGCGACTGTGCTTCCTAAACGCTATAATTTGGCCACTTTCAAGTCTAGGGTGAATGAGCATTTACTAGGCCTCTAGGTTGGCAACGCATCTGCAATACCCCTGGTGTTGCAGATGTCTATGGGCGGTGGTGATCTCTTACCACCAGGAGAACCACTTGCTCGTTTGCCTTCCAGTCGTATAAAAAAAAAAAAGGCAAGCGTGCTCCATTGTAGACTTCATTCTCGCTTTCCATCAGGCGTGATTGCGACCAAACGCAAGCCTGTTAAAAAAAATGTTGACAAAATAAATGAACTTGAATTTGCAACACATCCTCGCACATTTCTGGTAGAACCAGAGCCTAAGAATGCTCGCTCGCTTGATGTTATACATGCATGTTGTAAGTTCAATCTTTTGTCCCTAGGTGACCCTAGACCTCGCGTGACCTGGTACTTGGAGAACACAGTGATAGACGACTCCTTCGAACAGCGGGCTGACGGCGTGACAGCCAACACCCTGACGTTCCCAAACGTGGGACGGCAGCATCTGAACGCGCGACTGGTCTGCCAAGCCGCCAACACTAACCTCGCGCCACCGCAGACCAAGGTTCTCATACTGGACATTAACTGTGAGTATCCCACTAATCAACCTTTAATCTTTGACCAATGTGTGTTGCCTGTGATGACATATGGTTGCGAGACTTGGTGCTTCACTAAAGGCCTTATAAAGAGAGAGTCCAGCGAAAGTTGTCTCGACACCTGTATAAGAGGCCCGTTCTTGTTTCCATCGCTGTTTGTATCAGGCACGGTTGGGTTGGATACCCTAAGCCATTGGCGAAAGTTGCATTTGCTCGTACATTACTGTTCTTTGTTGCGAAATAGAGTCAATAATCGTCTGGTACTACGGCAAATGATTCATCCCACAACAGTATGAACGGGTGGGAGCGCGCCGCCGCTATCAACTTATTTGTAGAACTAGAAACTGTCAAACGGCCAGGAAAATTGCGATGCTAAATGAATTTCTGTCTGAAATCCAGGATGTTGACGTGTTTGCCGATGGCTGGGAAGCACTTTTATCTAACTTTGTATTGAAATAAATAAATAAATAGGCTCCGAGTTGGCCAGCGAGCTATGAACAGTGCTATTAATCTTAGTTACTTTACGGGATCAAATTAGAAATGAGGAGATATATACAAAGAAGAACAGGGTCACCAATATAGCCAAGCGAATTAGCTCTTTAAAGTGGCAATGGGTATGCAGGCCATGTAGAGAACAGGTGGCTTTGGGGCCGAAAGGTTCTCGAGTGAAGACCGGGGATCGGCAAACGCAGCGTAGGGCGTCCAACGAGATGGACAGATGACCTGGATTCACGGTGGATGCAAGCCGCTTCCAACCGAGGCGACTGGAGGTCTAATGGGGGAGGCCTATGTCCAACAGTGGACGTCCGACGGCTGATATGACGATGACTTTGGAAGTCTGTTTGTTTATTTGGTTGTTACCTTTTCACGTGTAAAACCCTGAATTCACTGAGAAAAAAAATGCTATACGGATACTTTGAGTTCCGGGGAAGGACATCGGATAGTTTTTATCCCACAAAGTTTAAAGACAGAAAGAGAAAGATAGATGTTACTTGGTTACATGACAGGATACCAAAAGGGTCTCCACTCAGCATGTGTTGCCGCACATTATGTGCAGTAACGCGATAAATGAATTCTACGCGGATGGAGCCGCGGGCAACAGTTAGTATGTAATTATAATTATGTCGTCCGCTGCTGCACAGTTCTCCGAAGATCTCTTACCATCAGGAGACCCACTTGCTCGTTGTCCATCCAGTCGAATAAAAAATAAGATCTCGACGATTACCTGGCTAGAGCATAGCGAGGGCTTCAACGCTACCGGTTTATGTTACGTCTTCCTATATGTCCTATGTATCCAGATGTAGGACGGCCAAGTGCAAATCGCTGTTAAGCCCGCAAGACACTAACACTGCATTGGTCCGTAGCGCTAGAAGCTCCATACGATTTTACTATAGGCACGACAAAGTGCGTTTCTTGCTATACACGAGTTGCAATTGTTTTAGACATTACATATAAGTGTGCTCTCCGAGGTGCCATAATAATAAAATGAAGATATTGATATTACCTTGCTGCACTTTGAGAATGTGTTTTGAAAATATTGCTGGTTTTCAATTTTGTATTTTACTGTTTGGTTTAGTTGCATATTTAGCGCCAAGACACATCAAAAGTTTAGTATTCGTTTAAATTATAAAAAAGGGAAAAGATATACAACAATACCTATTATTAAGTAGGTAGAAATGGACATCACGAAAGATAGTATGTGTCATTGCGGTTACGAATCGGACCCTGGCTCAGCATAATGCTGAAGCGTTAAAAACACCCCGGCGCTGATTTTCATCAAGCGCTGTCATCCGGAGTAGACTCAGACCGCTTTAAAAAAAAGTATATGTTTTTAAGCAATTTAGAATCATAATTTATTATTCTCCGTTATGAATGGCTAAACATATTTTATGTATTTTTTTCTTAGGTTTTCTTTAGTTTAGTTAATTATTGGACCCAATTCTACAGCGGCCGCTAAAATTCCTAATTTTATTTAGACGTCGCTAAATCACTTTGCTATTCTATGAGCACCTGTCATAATCAAATGACTTCGCTAATTTAATGGAATAGCACTTGTTAAATCCGCCGTCTAAATGACAATTAAAATTTAGAAAATTTAGATTTAGACAATTTAGCCGACGTGCGCGTAGAATCGCATCCAATGATTGGCATTTTTAATTAAATGAAATTTATTTCTTAATTAATCTTGTATTTGCTTATTACACTATTTATTTTAAGTATTATAAAGGTATTGTTATCCTGTTGGACGCCTTGGCTAATGCTGTAAGTTCCCCCTCCCCAGGATTATTTTAATAAATAAATAAAAAAAAAGTTTTCCAGTTTTTTTTTAATTCAAACAATTTTGTTAACATCACAGATATCTGTTACATAAAATTTATCAATGATTGGTAAAACAGGCCATTATTGCTGTGTCGAATTAAAGTTTTAACGATGACGATACCAATATGCATCCGAATAACGGAGATGCACTATTTTAACTTTGTTGGCGTCGCTCTTAATTAAGGACGGTGCGAGAATGCATCGGCAGTTTAACGAGGAATATACGAATGCTGCAGTGTACAGTCGAACTCATAAGCTCGTGAGCAAAAATTTGATCAAAAATGTCTGAACACGACTCGGGGTACGGTTAACGGGGTAGAAGCGTGCTTAGATATTTTCGATAAAATTTTTGCTCACAAGTTTTTGAACTTGACTGTACATTAGTCCTTAGCCGCGGCTTCTCCCTTTATTAATACAATACCTACAATATAATGACTCTTTTCACACCTCTCCTTCAGAAAAGTAACTTTTCCTCCCTAACGAGAGGAAGCAAAGGGCCACTTTTCTGTTCGAGGCTTTTCTAAAAGTGTTTTATTGCAAATGCCATTTTTTGAAGTTGAAATCATAATTGTAAGACCACGCCATTTTCTATACTGGTTGTTCTTTAATTATATTTCTTAATACTCGGTGTGAAAAGTTGTATGATCCACACGGGAGCAAAATTGTTTTCATCTTGTGCGTTAACACTTGAAGCCCTCGCTACACTCAAGATTCTATTGTAGAATCCTTCGCTACATTCTGTATTCAATGTACACTCTCGCCGTAAATACACCATTTTGCTCCCTTGTGACAATATGACACAAATAACTATTATTGTACACCAGAAATAGTAAGCCATACAAAAAACAGGTACATAATGTGAATTTACAAGGTAAGCATTAGGCAGCCTTATTGCTTCCATTAACCATAAGATTCTAAATTATTTATTACTTAAATCAGGAATTACTTGTGGATATCCACGACGCAATTGCAATATCTCATGATGAATTCTAGTAGAGGAGCTGCTTGAGCACATTTGTTGCATGGACGCAGCTATAAGGTCGTGGGTGAGCAAATTAATTGTTCACGGTTCACGAGATTTTACTCAATTTCCGTGCGAATTCCTTTGCTCTCTGTACTGTACTACAGCTGCTAGAGTGCTGTTTGCTTACTATGTAATAATGTATACTTCATGAAGAGTCATTGTATTGTATTGTCATCATCATCACCTCAGACGTAAGACATCCACTGTTGGACATAGGCCTCTCCCATAGACCTCCAGTTGCTTCATCATTATCATCATCTCAGCCTATATACGTCCCACTGCTGGGCACAGGCCTCCTCTCGGAATGAGAGGGCTTGGGCCATAGTTCCCACGCAGGCCCAGTGCGGATTGGGAACTTCACACGCACCATTGAATTGCTTCGCAGGTTTGTGCAGGTTTCTCACGATGTTTTCCTTCACCGCAAAGCTCGTGGTACATTGCGCACATGAATTTCGAAAAACTCAGAGGTGCGAGCCGGAATTTGAACCCACGACCCTCTGCTTGAGAGGCGATAGGTCAAACCACTAGGCCACCACGGCAGTTGCTTCGGTTGGAATCAAATCAAATCAAATACTTTATTTTACATAAAACATGGAAGCGGCTTGCATTCACCGACTATAAACTCGCGGCTTTAAGGTTATCCGTCCATCTCTTTGGTGGACATCCTACGCTGCGCTTGACGATCCGTGGTCTCCATTCGAGAACTTTTCAGCCCCAACGGCCATCCGTTCTCCTTGCTATATACCCTGCCCATTGCCACTTCAACGAGCTAATTCGCTTGACTATGTCGGTGACCCTTGTTCTTCTACGTATCTCCACATTTTTGATACGAGCCAGAAGAGAAACTCTTAGCGTAGTTGGTTCATATTGTAACGTGCTATCGTGTATGCTTACACTAGACGACTGATGCTTACCTCGGTAGCCAACCTTAAGCATACTAGTTGGTTGCAGTGCGACCGCTCACCGTGAACATCCTCAACAAAAGCGGGCAGCTCTCAGCAGACCGGAGCTATGAAGTGGAGTGTAAAACCACCGGCTCGCGGCCAGAAGCTCAAGTCACCTGGTGGAAGGGGACCAGACAGATCAAGAGGGGTGTGAAAAATGTAAGTACCTACATTATATATACATAAAAACACCTGGCCAACTACTAAAGGGCTAGCTGCTATTTCTCTCAACGAATTATTAACGATCTTCAACAACAGAATGCTACCAGCCTGTTCAGGGATATTTATTATTTTTTTAATTTATTTTATTTATAACGGTGGAAGTATTCTACACTTCCACTGAATGTAGACATAGTGTTTAGTTTTGTTACTAAGGGACCTCATACATCCCAGTATTCGTAGTTTTTATTAAGTATTTCATTTGTAATTATTTTATTTTGAAAATATTTCTTTCTGCCAAGTTTCTTGCGGCGCATTCTTCTGGGCAAAATGATGGTCTTCCTGAAAGCGCTGGTAGTTTAAAAAATGACGTGTAAAAGTGCCCATTGCCGCCTATTTACTGAATAAATGATTTGAATTGGAATTATTACACAGTACCATTTTATGGTCAACATACCTATTCCTATGTTTGGTGCGGTCCAAAATTTGGTATCGGTTTGTAGCACTAGTTCAGACTCACACACTAATGAAACCCAACGAAGTTAGTGCATGCATCACGTTTATCACTTCACACAGTAACTGACTACATTTAGAGTATAAGCCAAGCTCTCTCAGTAATTAGTACAGTTAACAGCGACACAGTTTGGTCGTTTTGTGCAAATCGAAGCTGGTCTCTATTTCACCATGCTAACAGGTGTGACTGCTACTTTTCACGAAACACTACAATTCTAACGCAAACCTGACTCAGACTAACACTCGTATTTATAGAGAAGTAAAGGCCATTACTTGAGTAAAAGTAATTACTCAAGTAACGATTTTTATTCTATAGTTGAGCTTTTGCTTGAAAATTGAACTGTCAAAATGTTAGATTTCTTAGCCAAGTCACCATTAGCTTTACTTATTAGTCACCATTTTCTCTTAAGCATTTACTTAGCAACAAGTAATGACTTGTATAAATACGGGTGTTAATCTCGTCAAGATTTTACTGACAAATCTACATAATTTATTGAATCAGGCGTCAGTGTGTTGTGGTGGTGGTGATAGATGGGTTTGTGTAATTTGTGTGTGTTCTTACAGTGTGGATGTGGAGGAACTGCATGAATACGCATAATTTGCATAGACTTAGCTATCTTAAGGTCGCGGAAGAGCAAAGAAATTATTTTAGTTCATTGACAAATCTACAAACAAATGTCTCCAAATTTATACTGAACCCTCGGTGCGCGGCGCAATTTTAACTGAACCGATTTTCTGTTAAAGTTTATACAGAAATCTAAAAACAAAGGGGATGCAATGTTACGGCGTTAGCCTACTTAATTTGAGACTAGCAGAGTGGTAGTGAATTGGTGTGATATTGCTACTATACTGACTAGACATTTTACTTTTTTTGACAGTTTATAATAGGTTTACTACCCCTCACACACTTGTTGTACCTACTGTATTACGATACACTTTTATTTAAAATTAAAGTATTTAAATTCGATCTGGGGTTTAATTAAGCTCCTTTGTGTATCCAATACACAAAGAACATTAAATTGGTGGCCCATGAGGGGAAATGTAAACTTCAAGAACTATTTTAATTGACGTTATAAATCCTTTATTAAACTTCGTCCAGCAATCCATCAATCTTCGATATAATATAAAAATGTCCAAAACTACTAGTAGTTCTGCGCAATCACAAAAGTCATAAATCCGGAATAGAATGACGCCGCGCGATCGTTATGAGATCCTATCGCATAGAGCTAGCACGATACCTAACCGATGGGTACTGTTTCGGTGTAGTTATACAACAGAAGGGCTACTCCGAAACACGAAATTCGAAGTTCGTGTCGTGCGGTCCCTCTGATACTTATACTATTTAATACGAGAGCGAGAGAGACCGCACGACACAAACTTCGAGTTTCGACTTTCGGAGTAGCCCTGCAGTACGTAATGTTTCAGTGTCACTTGTCATCTTCATGAATGCATCGTCTAGACATAAACTTTTGAACAACTTAAATTTAATACCTATTAGCAGTTGATCAGTATGGTAGCCAGGATTTTAAAGTGTGTAAGACATATAACCATAATTTAAGAATAACGTCGCGTGTGAGCTTTAGGGAATCAGGATAATTACTACGGAAAAAGAAGGAGAGCGTATCTAATCCCGTGAATCTTCAATAAACTTTTCCCTGAAACAGAGAGAGAGTGTGTGTATGAGTAAAGGAGCATTAAAAAGCAAAGTCAAAGCGTATTTGATAGATGATTTCCTTGAAGAAAATAATTAACTATCATGTAACTAAGTTCTATAATTAGTACGTGATGTAATTGAATTAATAGTACCTAGGTACTTATTGTCAAATATTTATAGTGGTGGTTTGAGTACAGGTATAGAAACAATGTTAAAAATAAGGAGTGTAGTATTCGCCAACAAACTGTTTTGCAGTTTGGCGAAGTATTTGTCATAAATTTAATGTATTTTTTTTTTGTTGAGATAAATAAACAAAAAATTAATATCGTGGACACTTGTACCAGTGACCTACGGATATACAGTCTACTTGATTTTCTTGTAGTTACCGATATAATTACTTCGACACATAACATACAGTAGGTATCCCACGATTTATCCGAATATACAGTCCTATGACTGACACCGTAATGACAGTCTAACAGTAAGGGCTCTCAACTCAGAAAGGGTTCCATTTGCCACCCATCTGTAAGGAACCTAGAAAATTGACCCCATACCAAACTGAAAACCAGGTTATGAAATTCATTCGATAATGTATGCTGCGCACAACTTTACTACCGCTGTAAAGTTCCAAGCTAAGTTTCTGTTGGGGCCAGGAATGGGAAATAGCGCGCTGTGTTGCATTTATGACATAATATATCTATCATACTAAGTTTCTTCAGGTTATAACGGTCGTATCTTTTGGCACATCTTATGACAGGATAGGAAAAGTTAGTTTGGAAAGTTTCCCGGGGTCGGTTCGTACCTTTATTTTAAGTGTTTTGACTTCAAAAACGTCTCCATCGTGTAATTTTTCATCATGTTTAAAAATCTGACAAGTCCATTAAACTTGTGTTGAGATAATTCCGTACCTACTTTTTGAAATGACGATGGATGTTGGTGAAAGTAGTAAAGTATATTTTAATACAAATCGATTTGCGGACTTGGGCTTTCTTGGGCTTTTTTCACGAGGTCTCCACTTGAGTGTTCGCCTCGCCCAACGATCGTGGTTCATCCTGGCAATGTGCCCTGCCCACCTCCACTTATTCCTCTCGATCTCTTCCACCACATCCCGAACTTTTGTGACTTTTCTTCCAGTAGTCTCGTAAAAAACTGAAATTGTTTCAAAGGCTTAAACCATGCTAGTCCCAGTTCCAAATACGCTTCGCACGAATTCGAAATTAAACTTACATTAACGGTAGGTGTCGTTAAACGCAACTAGCTCGCCAGATGGCGGTAGATACTTGGAGCACTCAGAGAGATTCAAGGTGCCAGTTAACTTTAATATGTGGATAAGTTGACTAAGACAACTGTTGCACGAGTTTGTGATTGATTACGGGGTATTTGTGAGACGAGGCACCCAGAAATGTTTAAAGCTCCGCCCATACAATGAAGGCGAAAAGACAGGCGAAAAATCGCTAGATGGCGTTAGTATCGTGAGGTTTTTTAGGGTTCCGTAGCCAAAACGGCTAAAGGGCGAATATTCAGCGTTTTTGCAGTGTTTTTTTTCGTCATTAGTATCTTCACAGATTTTATTAAAAGATAGCTCTTTTAATAAAATCTGTGTGCATTAGCATGCTCACGGTTGTTTTTTATGAAAATTGAAGACAATACCGATGCTGAATTTAGCGTGATTAAAATAATTGTGAGTTGTCTTTCAGTTGTGCTATAATAAACGTGGGACGCTACTGACGTTTAACCGCGCGGTCAATACGCTCGAATATTCGCCCAAAACCGAAACCCTTATAGTTTCGCTTTGTCTGTCTGTCCGTCTGTGGCTTTGCTCAGGGACTATCAATGCTAGAAAGCTGTAATTTTGCACGAATATATAAGTATGTAAACTATGCCGACAAAAAGATACAGTAAAAAAATATAAAAAATGTTTAAAGTAATTTTTAAAAGTAAAGTGGGAGTGATTTGGTGGGGTGGTGGCACCCCACGGCACGGCCACGGTGTTTATGGCTGTTTACACCTAATTACTTTGGTCTTAGACGAAGATTTTACTTTATGTAGTGCATAAAGTAAAATCTTCGTCTAAGACAATAATACGAACTTTACGAGCATGAGAACTGAAAAATAAATTTGAAAAGCAACGTGGCGATGGTTAGAAACATTTGCTTTGCAAGAAGGGTCCATAAATAATAATGATTTAATCAGTACCGAAACACCTGAATAGCTTGTTAACTTGTTTTTAGTAAGTACACTCAGTCTCGTAATTATTCGATGAGTTCAAAAGTTCTGTTACCTTGCCAGGCAGCGAACTTCAATTCAACCTCATAATTTGAAGCATTTGTTTGTTGTAAATACAATCTTATTTTCAACAAATTGAGAAAGATCCAACTAAATAAAATTAAAATAAAACACTTTATTTTATGTTATTTAGGTTGTATTGTGTACTAAAGTTTACAAAACTTACAGTTACGACATACTCGTAATGTTGATGTTTGTGTGTATGTTTGTCCGTCTTTCACGCCGTAACGGAGCGACGGATCGACGTGATTTTTGGCATAGAGATAGTTTATAGGCCCGAAAGTGACATAGGCTACTTTTTATCCCGGAAAAATGCACAGTTCCCGAGGGAAAAGCGTGCGATAACCGAATACCACGCGGGCGGTACCGTGGGCAAAAGCTAGTTATAAATAAACCCGCGTAGCTCACCCAAAAACAGTGATATTTGACATTTCGGATTTCTCGCAACACTAGCGCCTCTAGCGGCGAAATTATACGAGATAGCTCTCATTCGAATTGTTCTTCATCTAAAATAGTACCACAATATCAAAAGAAGGCATAATATGGATACAATTTCAACCCCTGAAGTACTTTGTTATTGAGTGGTAGCTCTATTGGTCAAATGTGGTCCTCATCATCAGTTCCATTTCACCAAATTATGATTTTCAAGAGCAAATGCACGAATTACTGCTAAATATATCTAAACTACCATAGGTTTCCCTACAATATCTTCAAATTTTGAAGAGTTCTCTCGACTTCCTTAAGATCCGATCATCAGATCCTTATTTGGTGCTTATGGGACCTAATTGAATGGATTCCTAAACGAACGCAAAAAAAAATTCAAATCGGTTCATTAATGACGGAGTTCTAGTTCTAAGGTAACAAACATTAAAAAAAACTACCGAATATATAACCTTCTCTTTTTTTCGAAGTTACTACTACTAGCTACTGTGTTAAAAATAAAATTGTGTTAAATACTTGTTAATGTATAGTATATAGATATCGTTTATAAATATTGTGAATCTGTTTTATAAAAAAAAAAATACCTCGTTGAGTTTCTTGCCGGATTATTCTCAACAGAGGTTTTTTCCGAACCGTTGGTAGATTTTTTGACGTTCATAAGTGCTTGTCATAGCCTAAATTGAATAAAGAGATTTTGACTTTGACTTTGACTTTGAAGTCGGTTAAAAACCCATTTAAACGAAAGATAACAAATAAGCCTTAGTTAATATTTGCAACACGTAACCTTATCATGCTTGTCGGCGAATTGAAGACATTCCTTTACCACTCGAGCCAGCAAGACGTGAAAAGACGCGTTAAGTCGAGATTAATTTCAAGTACCATTC
This sequence comes from Choristoneura rosaceana, assembly GCA_037349165.1. NCBI lineage: Eukaryota > Metazoa > Arthropoda > Insecta > Lepidoptera > Tortricidae > Choristoneura > Choristoneura rosaceana. The sequence goes on from JAZBNJ010000044.1 coordinate 940,235, forward strand.
CTCTGAAGGATCACATAACGCCGCCTTTGCTTTTACGGACTTGAAGGTTTGCGTTTAATATTAGGCCAGGATTTTGCAAGATTTCGAACGTGCTCTTAAAAAGCTTTAGTCAAAGGGAGATTTTTGTACATAAATATCTCGTGCTTACTATTTTCGTAGGAAAGGATCGGTTTCAATTTATTGGATATGTCAGCCAAGTAAAAATTTAAAATAATCGGAGTTTCTTTCGTACAATGGCGTCTTTTATTCCTTTGTTAACTTAGGTATAAATACAGTGTATGTGTTACCGTTAGTCAGGTTTTTAAGGGAGGTTAAAGGAACGTATTTCTGTGACTTAACCATGACATTAATTCAATTAATAAACTAAAATTCAGACTTTGTTAACTTTCTAACAAAATTACAAATGCCAGCAATGTACAGCAAAGTGAATTGACAAGTAAGTGTAAATGGCAGCTGACAGATACTTTGATTGTTACTGCCGGTAACACACTGTGTTCCAGAAAATGGCTTTTGTATCCTACATCTATAACAACGTATAACAATGTATTAAAGCAAACCAATAAAAAGACGATAACACCGTTAAAAGACCAAGTTTCTCTTCGTGATCGCAATTCAGCAAATTGGTAAAAAGTTTGGGTAGGTACTGCTTTAAACAGACACTGTAAGCGTTTCTTTGCTGAGGTCCATATTTAAAATAAAATGGATGTCTTTTAAATAAATTAACTTTACTAACTTTTAAATTTCTTCTGTCTAAATTGTAATAAGGTGTTGGTTGAAGTTCCATTTTTAATACAGGCTTTTTTTTGCTAACTGTAATTTTTGTTGACTATTACCCAAACTACATTTGCATGCCAAATTTCAAGTCAATGCATCAACCGCTGAAGATTTTCGTCCTGTGGGGTCATTCCTGGCTAGACTACCAGGTTGTCACTACCAGATTAATGTATTGTCATGCAATTTACATACTCGTAAATATACCAAATTTCAAGTCAATTCAATCACAAGTTGCTCAAATTGAACTTGCAAGATTTGATTACAGACAGACAAACAGAAAACGGGACAGGTGAAACTTCAGAGGAGCAAGTTTAATTAGTCTATTTAATTTTAATTACCTAACCCTACCTGAACAGACTGACTGACTGACTGACAGACAAAGCATAGCCAAAACTACTGGTGCTAAAGACTTGAAATCTTACATAGATGGACCTAAAGTAACATAGGTGCATTGGGGAAAGATTTTTGAATTCCACGCACCATCTGACTAAAACAACGTCTCTCTGTATTTGTATTTTCATGTAATCATCCGAAAAATGAATCAAAACACGAAAAAAGGATCGGAGAAAGCAAATGTATGTTACTCCAAATTTAACGCGAGCGAAGCCGCTGGCAAAAACTAGTTTTGTATTATAAATCAGTACGTGACAGGTTAGCCGATGGAGTCAGAAGGTTCTCGAATGGCGTCCGCGGACCGGGAGACGAGCTGTCGGTAGGCCTCCAACAAGATGGAGCGACGACCTGGCTAAGATCACGGGATCGCGGTGGATGCGAAAAGCACAAGACCGGTCTGAGTGGAGAGCCTTGGGGGAGGCCTATGTCCAGCAGTGGACGTCTTTCGGCTGACATGATGATGATGATGACGAGACAGGTTTGATTTTTGACACAATGTCGCTATGAAATTTTGAAACGTCAAAGCCTCAGAGCCAACAAAGTTGCGGACAGTCAATCGGCACCGTTTTCGTCGATCCGTACACGGCACTTGACATCGACAGTTGGGTACGGGTGTAGTGGGTGTACCTTTAAGATGTAAGGTGTTTTAAAAATGTACACCATAACAGTAAAACACCTATACGATATTTAAAAACTCATCACCGTCGAAACGATGAATTATTTTCGTTCGTTCGAACAAGCGCCCGAATGATTTACATCCGACAAACAAATCGTATGTCAAACTAAATTATTTATATCCAGATTGGAGTTTAAATGCTCGAAATGGATCACCCGTTTATTTTTAAGGTTATCGAAAAGTAAATATTACTTTTAATGGTTTTGTTTATGGCTTTACAAGTAATTTGGTACATAAAAAAACCATTTGGTCCATCAGTACCTAACCCTAATTGGATACGATAATATTTTTTTTAAAAACTAAATAAAAACCGAAGAAGATGTAGCTATTTCATTTTGTCTTTAATTTTGTTTTGTAGGTTAATTTTGTCTTTAAATAGTTCTGCAATTAATTTAAATAAATTTGTCAGTAACACATTGCGTTACACGTCATAATTACCTATAAGTGAAGCAAAATTGAATTTTACGTTTACGAGTATTAATGATGTTTCGTGTAAATTGACTAATTGGATTTGTAGATAGTTTAAATAATTGTCTTGTTTACATTGAATTTAATTATTGGTGTCCTTATTTTGTTTTGTTTTATAATATTCAATATTTTTGCATAACTACCCACTCTTAGACTATCAATATACAATGCAGCCTTACCCGGCTCTAGAGTAAAATTTTACACAGTGGGACGGGCGCAGGCTGAAAATCAGCGCTGCAAGTTTCTTTTGCTCGCAGCTTATGCTGAGCCTGAGCCCATTGCCACACAATTATGTGAAATTGTTTTTTTTACTGTGTACTCTTATTTTCTGTGGCAATAAATGATTTTATTATTATTATTAATATTACACTTAAACATTTCAACATGAGCACGATGTTTTGCAAATTAAAATGAATTTCATTTAGAACTCCGCGTGACTTCACATCGTGCACAAAATTTATTATAAAATAAAATTCACTCTATTATCAGACCAGTGCAGATATTTTCAAGTTCGGATCTTCTACTACAAGGATTAAACTATTACATCGTGGATTGTACACAAACTAATTATGCATACATATAAGGTTGAACCCCGGGGCTTATCAAGAAACGGCGCGAACGCACATGTAGGCAATTGCCAGAATCCTGGGGGTCTAATCTTAAATTCCATTAGTTGGTTTATTATTGCACTTGCCTAATTTCAGTTGTCTAGTTTGAGATGAAGACAGACATCGAAGTAAATTGTTCTCTCTTCTCCTATTTATGTTTTTTACTGTTTTTGCTGTGATGTAGTGTGTTTTTTGTTTGTCAATAAATATTGTGAGTTTGAGTTTGAGTTTGAAGTAAGACGAATAGGGAATATAAATCATCGCTTTGGCAGCGAATCCAATAACATACAATAAAAATATGTAAACCAATGCTGGCAACGATGGCCTAGTGGTTTGACCTATTGCCTCGCAAGCAGATAGGAGTGAGTCACACAAGTACAATACCTATTAACGACCCACACGAATTAGGTGTGGGTCGACTATAAGGTAATTGTTATGATTAGTAGATAAGGACATAGACACTACACAAAATTGTAATGAAAGACTAGCAATCAGACTACTATATTTACCAGTAATTAATTATTGATTATTCAAAAATGTTCAGATTCCATGCTTTTACATAAAATGGGATCATTTATAAGAAGTCTAATAGCGTATTTAGTGCTAGCTACATTTTCGATTTTTATTCACGTCTTCTTCTTATTCTAAAATAAATAAATTCATTCATTCTCTTTTAAAATATGGCTTTTCTGCTTTAATTAATAGGACAATTTCGCCTGTGTCTCTTTGAGAGGCACGTTGTACAGTGATTGTTGTTTTTGTAACTTGATAGTAAAATTCAGAAACCACGTGGAGACAACTTGCGCATTAAAAAATGTCAGACACGAGAGCAATATAGAATTTTGTGTTCACTGTTCACTGTTAAGGTTAATCGCGGCATAAAACACTTTGAAAATTAAACTTCAACTAGCCAAAGAAACAGAAATAGCAAAATTAGATAATTGTCTACATCCGCCATGTTCGACACAACCTCTGAATCTGTCCTTTTTCACAACTCCCGTTTGTTTACATTCTTTTAAATACCGACCTAAAAGTCTAAACTATAGTTACAGTTTTATGTTGTTTCGTATAAGTTTGTGGATATGGTATGCGTGTATTGAAGCGTGATGAGAGATGATGTACGTTTGAATTTGAACGAAGAATGAATACTGAGTTTGAGTGAAGAACAAATATGAGATGTTATGGCAGTTCAGTTAACGACATACGACGAACGTAAGCGGGCGTATACGACACGAGAGCAATATAGAATTTTATGTTCACTGTTAAGGTTAATCGCGGCATAAAACACTATCAAAATTTATACTTCAACTAGCCAAAGAAACAGAAATAGCAAAATTAAGTAATTGTTTACATCCGCCATGTTCAAATGCCACAAATCGAATCCTATTCACGTCATAAAGGTTCACAATCTCTGAATCTGTCATTTTTGACAGCTCCCGTTTGTTTACATTCTTTTAAATACCTAAAAGTCTAAACTATAGTATAGTTTTATGTTGTTTCGTATAAGTTTGTGGATGTGGTATGCGTGTATTGAAGCGTGATGAGATGATGTGCGTTTGAATTGGAATGGAGAATGAATACTGAGTTTGAGTGAAGAACAAATGAGATGTTATGGCAGTTCAGTTGACGACATACGACGAACGTAAGCGGGCGTATACAAGGTGACCTTAGCCTCTGGACAAATAATGAAACCATTACATGGATAAGACTGATACTTAGTAATCTTAAAATAGTTATTAGCTTAATTAGACAAGAAAAAGAAAAAGTTTTTGTAACACATAAAAATATACGTATTTTTACATAAAAATAAAGAATCAATGAAATAAGATCATTCAAATACACAGGCTGCTTCGAAGTGATACATTGAAAACCGCTTGTTTTCCGGTAAATATTGGACTGATTGTTATGATACTTTGCAGTTTGGTTTTAAATATCTTACTAAGCCAGTAGTATTTGTTCTGTCCAGAGGATAAGGTCACCCTATAATTATTATGATTTGTGTCAATTTTTCAAATTCGTTTGAAAATAAAGGCTTAAAACTACTGCTACGTTTGTTTAGCGAACCAGTTTCCCACATTTTTTTTTTTGCTTATTTTTAGGGTTCCGCACCGCAAAAGGAAAAAACTAATCACTTTTTCTCCGTCTGTCTATCTGTCTGTCTGTCTATCAAGACCCTTTTTCTCAGGAACCCGTCCGAATCAAGCTGAAATTCATATCAATACTCAAGTCTGTTGCCCCTTGGAGCTAAGGAAAAATAAAAAAATACAGCCGTTTATGCTGCAAATTTTCAAGACTTGCAAGGGAATCAAAACCTACAGGGTACTTCCCGTGTACTCAGAATATATAAAATTTGGTACGAAGCAACTTCTTATAGCACAGATTTAGGAAAAATTGCGAAAAGCGAACATTTTTAGTTACATCATATTATTATAATATAAATAGTTTTAATAATTGCGCGGAACTCTCGGTGCGCGAGTCCGACTCACACTGGGCCGGTTTTTCTTTTAATTTGCATAGCATTATCACTGCGCAAGTTGCACTTGGCTAGTTTAATTGGCGGACCGGGAACGCAATTTGAAAATCAAAGTTCGTATCGTTCCGTCCCTCTCACTCTCGTTATAAATCGCTCTCGCTAGGGTCTTCCCATCGAGTTACGACCTGGGTGCCTTTAAGAGGCGTGTGTATAATTTTCTGCAGGGCCGACAACGCACTGGCATCGCTTAAAGCGATGCGGGTGTCTATGGACAGTGGTGATCACTTAACATCAGGTGACCCACTAGTTCGTTTGTCTGGCCTCTCTAACATAAAAAAAATAATGCTAGCGTCAGCATGACGGCAAGAGACGCAGTTCTAATTTTGCATTTCGTAGTACATACAGGCCGTGCCCAATTAAGAGTATCGTAGTAGTTTTAAAGCTACCAGTTAGGCGAGTTTACGCATAGATATAGATTACACTAGATTACGCAAATGCATCTACTTCACGTGTCCAAACCCCAACCAAGCATCGGGGTTGGCCCCATACAAAGACTGACCGCTAACTGACTAATCATGACTAGTGACTGACTTGAGCCCCACGGCGCGGGCGGGCGGTGCATTTGAATCGATTTTGCTCGGACATTGGGGAATTCACATCGCTAATTTCGCTCTTGAAACGTCACAGTAGATAGAAAAAAGTGACACGGCTATGATTGAGATAGAGATTGAGGTGTTTGCGTTATCTAATGTAATCTATATCTGTAGGTTTACGTGATTCCCGTTATCCCTTGTTTTATGCGACCACTTCCTACCGATAATCCTGCGGGTCGGCAAATACCTGTTACAAACAGTATTTGTATTTGTATTTGTGTTGTATTTGTATTCACGAGCGGCCCCGTGTCAAGGGATTTCCGTAATTCTGGACCTAATAGTTGGGACGCAAAGTTTTGCTTGTTGTAATTTTATGTACAGTCGCTACCAGCCATTTCCGAGCGAGCAAGGTGATCAAAAATATTGAAAAATGAACTCTAATTCGTTAATAATAGAGTGCATGTTCAGATATTTTTGACCAGCTTGGCCGCTCCGAAATATTTGATGGCGACTGTATGTACAGTCAAGGGCAAAAATATGTATATACTTTAGTACTTTGTCACTTTAAACACTGACAGTTCATATATGGCAGTTGAAATGTGACGAAAATAGATAAGGTCTAAAGAGCTCTCTATCGTTTGCCCGAATTTCATATTCCCGAATGTATCATTTTCTATAATTTTCATTTGCCATAAAGTAATTTATTTCTGAAATATATTTATTGAGGAACAAATAATACATTTAGAAATGAATTAAACTATAAAAACTTAATAATAATAATAATTAAAAACTAATATAACTCTAAAAAAGGCCCCTGTGGCATGGTTCCAAAAATGCTGGCAGCATTTCCTCGTTGTATGGCGATGCTAATGCTAATTTCTGAAATAGTTAATTTCTTCAGAGTTTATAATAAACTAACCTAACCTATTGCATTCTATATCGTCGATCGAATCACGAAAAGGCGTAACCAACAATATGGCGATTTTGAGTTCGCCATATTGTTGGTTACGCCTTTTCGTGATTCGATCGACGATTATGATGACATTTAAAAAAATCCTTGAAAACATCACGGTTCTATATATTTTATGGCAAACGTTGGTATGGCAAGTGAAAATCGGGAAAGTAAAGGTAAACGGTAGGTAGGTACTAAAGTGTATCCATATCATTTGTGTATCGAAGTTCGTATCGCACCGTCCCTTTCACTCGTGTATTAAACGACATAAGCATCAGCGGGACCGCAACATACGAAGTTCGAGTTTTGCACCTTGTAGGGCCAGAAGGGCTACTCCGAAACACAACGTTCGAAGTTCGTGTCGTGCGATCCCTCTCGCTCTCGTATAAAATAGTATAAGTGTGTGACGGACCGCACGACACGAACTTCGAGCGTTGTGTTTCGGAGTAGCCCTTCAGGTGTTGATTTCAGCCATAACGGCTCATTCACTTCTACTGCTGACTGTACAAGCTAATCTGGTATCACACGTGTACATAAAGTATCCTAATACTCCCGTAATAAAATATGCACACAAAAGAATATAGGTCGATTACGAGTGTATTTTGTTATTTGTTTCCTTTTTGCTTTGTTTGTTACGATCGTATATCATCCGTTGTTATTACAGGGACTATAAGAGGATTATCAATGCATGTGAATGTTTGATATACGGTTGTGGCTTGTAATACGAGTAAAAAATTAAAACGTAGATAGTCCTCGTCAAACTGGACAACATTAGTTCAGCGACTTTTAAAAATAATGGAGTAGTTGAAATTTCCATTTTCCAGACAAATTAAACGTCTTCCAAAACCAGATTTGCAAAATTAGAATAGAATAGAAATATGTTTATTCAGCCACCACATCATGACAAAAGATGAGAAAATAGATTTACAAAATGATAAGGAATAGATAGAAGAACAAACAAATAATGATGTGAAGCCGAAATGCAATTAGCATTATTTTGGTTCTTAATTAGTAAATTTCAGCTAAACGTCAAGTAGCCTAAGCCTAACTAATTCTGCTATCCTTTTTTCAGTTGGTGAAATAGGGCCTAGGTATATCCATGTGTATCGACCAAATCAAACAATGTTTTCCGACGAAATCTTCATAAGTTACTTTACAAACATATTTATATGTAACAAGTCAAATCAAGACTTTCACGACGTCCTTAGTAACTAGATTCAGAAAGTCCTCTTCAATATTTCTGAAACAAATTTCAGGCTCCTCCCAAAGGCTTCCTTATTTCGAGACTATAGGCAAACCGCTTAACTGAGTCCTCGCCTGCGCGGTACAGGGGCGCGGGGGTAGGACGAGAAAGGGGAGTGAAGGCGGTGCGGGCGGCGAGCGTGAATAACGAGATACACAAGTGGCGAAACGTGCACTAGACAGTTCTAAAGATATGTGACGTCATGTTGGTTAACGAATGGTTTTTTCTGATTGCGGCAGAAGGAGGGTTTTGAGTTATAGTTAAGGCCGTTCCCGTACCCAAACGAATTCTAAAATCGAGCCCCTCCCCCGCGCCAGCCGTCCCGCCCCTCGATACATTGCCGATTATTGCCGATACAACAGCGCCACGTAAGAAGTGGCGACTCAACTGAACTAACAGGACACTGATTTGTAAAACGTATTACTAGACCGAAAAAAGCATGCTGGATCGCATAGATGGCGTTAAAGTTAAATTGAAGTAATAAAATAGAGCACAGTGTAAATTAAATATTCATTTTAATGAAGTCAACTCTTATTTCAAAAACAATATTGTTTATACACCGAAACATAAATTTTGATGTTAGCCCATGTTTTTAGGTACTTCTCCAACGAACTGCATTCTTTTGAATACCGCATTCTAAGGGTCCATGATTGCAAATAAATTGTAATTTTGTAAAAAAAAATACTAATAACTGCGACAATTCTTCGATCAACTGTTTTGTCTGGAACCTCTTCTTCCACATCGAACGATATTTGTAACTGAAAATATATTAAATGTGTTAGCATTTACAATTTGTTATGGACATACGTATAAAGCACCGGTGGCAAAGAACTAACGAGAGAAACAGAAGTAAGCCCTGCACGATAGATTATAAGAACTTTGTGATTAATCAATTTACGACGCAAATAGAGAATGAAAAAACCAGTAAAAACCAAAAATCGGTTAATAACCGTATTGAGGGATTCGAAACTGGTTAACCGGTTTTTAGCAGTTTTTTTGCAAACTATTTGAAAACGATAATTTTACTATTCTTGGTTGCTATTGGTGTTAACGGCGTATTTTGTGAGATTTAAATAATTATTTAAATATACTCTGTATTAATAGAGGAAGGTGGGTTACAGTGGATCATGGGTAACAGTGGATCTTTTGGTATAATTTTATGTGTATTACAAGCATGCCCGTGAGTGGATTCGAAGTTGTTGCTCTTACGCCCCCGCTTGCCAAACTAGTCATCGTCTCAGCATCGAAACGAGAGGTAATGTTGCGGTGTATAGGGCACGGGTACACTACATAAATACCGAAAGAAATTCAGAAAAAGAAGAATTAAGAAATTCCGAAAGTCGGAATCACGAACTTCAAAATACCGATTTTTATAATTCCGAATGTTTTTAAAGTCCTACTATGACTATTCCGATTTTTTATAAATCCGAAACTTAAACATATCGTCATTTTTTAAATTACGGTTTTCAAATTTCCGAATTTTAATACATCGAACAATAAGAAGTTCGACTCAATAATAATCCGAAATGTCAAAAATACGAATTCCAATTACTAAAATACCGATTTTAAAAATTCCGAGTAACATTACACCGATCAATAATAAATCCCGACTTCTAAACGTAAGCTATGAATAGGTTAGGTAGGTTAGATTGGTCTAAAAAAGTAATAATTCATTTTCAGCAATGTGTTACAAGTTCGATGGATTTCTGCATCACGGAGCTCCTATTCCGCGCAGTTAAGGCGCTTCGCGCTTTGACGCAATTCTAACCTAACCTATCCTATGCAGTTCAAGTTACCTAAATTAATTGATATTTATTCAAGATTCGAAATTCAAGTTTCCGCTTATTAAAACCACGCAGTTTATTTTGCCGAATGTCATATTTCCGAATTGGCGATGTCATTTCGGAAATTTGGTAATCGGAATACTGTACTTCAGGCCAATAACATTTCGTGTTTTTAATTCTTCGGAGTTTTAAAAATTGGATATAAAAAATCGATATTTTGAAATTCGGAAAAATGATATACATGTTTTTAAGTAATCGGAATTATATGTCTTAGGAATTGTGAAAATCGGAATTAGCGAATTCGGAATTTAATATTTTGGGAGTATTTGTGTGTTCCCATCGGGCACCTAGTAAGTAAAAAAGTACATATTTAAGTTCTAAATAAATGAAATTTTTGTGATTCCGGTTGAATGAAGTTTTAACTCATTTATTTACAAAATTATTTAATAGCCTCTTATTACAAGTAAGTAAAAACAAACCTAACCTGTATGGAAACCGCACAAATCACATAATAACGGAATCACAATGTAAAAAAAATATCAGTTAAAATTCGTTTTTCGGATGGAAAAGCGTGAAGTTGCAGAATGTTATGATAGAGTTTCATATCCATTATGCCATTGACTCTCACGAAATCACCAACCTTATCACCCGCAAAACATCTCCAGACTATAATTGATCAGTGATCCAGTCCTCCACTGTTGGCTAACGCATAGTTTTGCCTTTGGTTCGCCTTCTTGTCGTCGAATATATTTGACGATGTCTCCCCCGAAAAATTGCAATTTCGATTCGTCGTAAAATAAAACTTTAGACCACTGCTCAGGCGTTCAATCTCTGTATTTTTGAGGCCATTACAATCTTTTACCCATATTCTGTTTACGTAACATACTTCCACCACCATCGAAACGGATACTGACTGATTATGGCGTTGAGTTCTTCGCGAATTTCTTTAGCAGTTCGAGTTTGTTGGCGTTTGCTCTGGGCTTAAATAAAATTGTTTTCGCTTTTTGACGTGACTTGGCGTACCTAAACGAAATCGACTGGAATTAAAATCACGTTTTCGTTTCAAAGCACTTATGACAGCAGTTTGGGAAACCTTCATTTTTCAACAATTTTTCGTGTCGTGAACTCGTGAAGCCTTCATTGGACAGACCTACATTAAGAGCACGAGTTTCGACACTCAGATCAACTTTGAGGACCTATTTTTAATAATTGCGGAATTTATAAAATTTCATAGGAAAAAGAGAAAATATTATATTTACAATAGAACAATTCCTCGAATAAGTATTTATTTTCTTACTAGGTAGTCATGGGCCTAATGAAACGTATAAATTCAAAGTATATGCTATATTTTAATATCAGTATAATTTAATATGAAAACCTTATTTCACAGAATGAACTTAAACTTTTGACCGGTATTGTAGCTTCAGCAATGTAATTTTTCCTTTTGGCTCGTATGTTTTATCAGCATATTGATGACGAAATTTAATTAAAAAGATGAACCAACTTCTTGTTGTCCACTACACGAAGAAATACGAGTGTGTATTCTTGTTTAAAAAAAAAAACGTTTCCACGCTATATTCGTCGTTTTCTAGTCTGAAGATTATTCTGGGGTATCTATTTTAGGCAATTTACACATACTTAAGGACTATTTCTAATTTGGTTAATAACTGCCGAAAATTATAAAAAACCGGTTTTGACCGGTTTGTTACCCGGTTTGCATTCCCTAGACACAAATCTGGTACGCGAAGTTAAAACAATGTTATTCTAGCTATGTATTTAATATAAAGGATAATATTATTCTCTGAATAATAGGACAAAGATACAAAAATACAAAGATTGGACGCCTGAGCAGTGGTCAAAAGTTTTATTTTACGACGAATCGAAATTGCATTTTTGGGGGGAGACATCGTCAAATATATTCGACAACAAGAAGGCGAACGAAAGGCAAAGCTACGCGTGTGCCAACAGTGGCGGACTGGGTCACTGATCAGTTATGGTCTGGGGATGTTTTTCGGGTGATAAAGTTGGTGATCTCGTGAGAGTCAATGGCATAATGGATATGAAACTCTATCATATAATTTTACGATTTCACTGATTTTAACTGATTACACTTGATTAAACTGAATTTTAACCGATTTTTGTTTTACATCGTGATTTTATATTAGTGGGCTAGCTTTGTTTTTTACTTGTGATAAAAGACTATTAAACAATTTAATAAATAAATGAGTTAAAACTTCATTCAACTGGACCACTGTTACCCATGATCCACTGTAACCCACCTTCCCTTATTAGTAGAGAGTATATTTAAATCTCACAAAATACGCCGTTAACATCAATAACAACCAATAATAGTAAAATTATCATCTAATACTTCAATTTTAAACAGTTTGCAAAAAACCGGTTAACCGGTTTTGTATCCGTCGATGTAGTTATTAACCAGTTTTTAGTTCTCACCGGTTTTTTAATTCCCTATATCTAACTTGCAGGTAGTAGGACCTCGTGCAAGGGCCACCCGGATTGCTACCACCATCTTGATCGCTACTCCTGCCGTAAAGCAGCAGTGCTTGCACTGTTGTGTTTCAGCGCGGAGAGTAAGACAGCCGGTGAAATTACTGGCACTTGAGGTATTCCAACTTAGGCCTCCAGGTTGGCAACGCATCTGCAATACCCCTGATGTTGCAGATGTTTATGGGCGGTGGTGATCTCTTACCACCGGGAGACCCACTTGCTCGTTTGCCTTCTAGTCGAATAAAAAAAAACTAAGGTCACGCGACCATTCTTTTCATAGGTACGCGCCGCTGTGGGTAGTAAGGTATTTATCGCAACGCACGAATTTACATGCGACCTAGGTAGGTTGGTATTTTTATATTTATAAGGATAAATAAAGTCTATTGGAGATTAGAACTTACTCGCTACAGGTGCCAGCGGTTTATAAAATCGGAGATTAAGTTACCATTTTTTTTTTATTCGACTGGAAGGCAAACGAGGAAGTGGGTCTCCTGGTGGTAAGAGATCACCACCGCCCATAAACATCTGCAACATCGCATCGTATTGCAGATGCGTTGCCAACCTAGAGGTACGTTAGTACTATTATATTGTAAATGTATTATTTTGTAAATTCCTGTAGGGCAGTGGTATGTTCACTGCACGTGAACAGTATTGTATTAATTGTATATCAGGTATTGAGTTTGTGCTGGTTTGGCTTTAGCTGTTAAGGTACAAATGTAATTTTAATAAATAAATAAATAAATAAATAAATATATTCTGTGCTAGAGGCCTAAGTTGGAATACCTCAAGTGCCAGTAATTTCACCGGCTGTCTTACTCTCCGCGCCGAAACACAACAGTGCAAGCACTGCTGCTTCACGGCAGGATTAGCGATCAAGATGGTGGTAGCAATCCGGGCGTACCTTGCACAAGGTCCTACCACCTGCAAAAATTTGCACCGTTTGCAGTCTGTAAATAAAGATACCTAAATTGTTTTGTATTGTTTTACGTAGCTAGGGATAAAACAGCATAAATCAAGTAATTTAATTATACTCACTCGATGTAGTCCGAAGATTTTGTATTTTGTTCGGCTTCAAAAATATCAAATTTTCTCTTTTACCTAAAAATAAAAAAGCAAAAAGCTTAGTTATCAGTTGTGATTCGAACTCTCGCCACATTTGACTGATCAAGGTCGCCTACTACTTATATATCCTATCGGTGAAACCACTACGCCACCGAGGCTTTCCTGTGGTGCGTGAAATTCTGAACTATATGCATATTCATGATTGTAATGTTTGTTCTGGTTTGTTCACAGAAAATTAAATTTGCAAATTAATAGTTTTATTATAAATAACGAAATAAATACTATTGTCACTGTTTAATAAATATATTTTTTACTTACGTTAGTTCCATCGTTTTTTAGAATCTTATGAGTTGTCTTTCGAGATTTTTCCTTCTTATTCAATTGTTTGTTACCCATAATACACACGCACACGGTGGTATATCAGTAGGACACTCAACACAGTTTTTACTAGTAACACTACAATAATATATTTGCAAGGCAAATGAAATAAAATCTTGTATTTTTTTGGGGAAACTTAGTACATGTCCGTCTAGCACGAGCGCTCAGCGGTCACTGTCACATTTCGAAAGAATGACGGAGATAGACACTGCAGGCCGTAAGTCAATTTCTTTTTACGATAGAATTTGTCGATTTTTATTTAATTTAAAAATATTGCCTCAAATTATTGAAATTCGGAAGCTGTCAAAGGACTATTTAAGTTATGATAGATTTTTCTCTATTTTTTGTTTCATAGTGTCACGTAGTAAAAAAACAAGTAAAGTTCTTTTAAAAATTCGCGTTGGAGGTTACTTTGGGAATTAATTGTATCGAGCGAAGTGTGATGAATCGTGTATCGAAAGCTGTCTTTGACAAGATAATATAATCAAGAATGATATATATTTTTCCCAAGTCTACAAATATCAACGTTTCGTAGAAAAGTAGCATTATTCTTGGGCTAGTTTTGCGTATTTGGCTCAGGGAACGGCCTTAAAACTAATTTTCTTGACCGAATCGAGTAAGGTACTGGTAGGAAGTTCCGGACAAGATAAAGAATTTGGACTATACGACACAATACTACAATAATATGTACCTATGTCTATTTTTTGAAAGTCGTTTTTTTTCATTCAACTTAAAATTGCTGTTTTTTTTTCTAAAGTATTCGTATACGTTAAAAACCATTTGTTTGCACTGACTATTAATTTTATGTCCGAAGATATATCGACTCATCTTATCTCGTGTGTACCTCTCACAAAGCGTCCGTAGCCATTAGCACTTGCGATCGCTAGCCGCGGCGCGACCGGAATGAGCTGTGCGCTAAGAAGCGCCTGCCGCTCGCACCTCTTTCACTCCCCTTTCTCGTCCTACCCCCGCGCCCCTATACCGCGCAGGCGAGGACTCAGTTAGGCGGTTTATCTATAGGCGTGAATTCAAACATTTCACCGTTAAGTCTATGAAAGCTACATATTTCGGCAACCATTTTCATAGCCTAAATTTTAGTAGAAATTGAAGTATAGAAACACCCCGTTTGAGTTAGTGGAAACGTGATGAATACGGGATTATGAAAGGGATTCAATCATATTTTTGTATATGTTAAAATTACTTGTTTTATTAGGGTTATGTGGGTAATAACTCTCCTTTGAGCAGTTGCGTAAAAAGGAAAACATCTTAAAGAAGGCTTCTTGATTTCTGAGTAATGCTTAGTCCCAAATTAAGCAAAGTTTGTATTATATTTATGGGGCAACCGATAAACATTGGTTGGTACTTAAATAGGTAAATGTATACTTAAATACATATTGAACTCGGGCTCCGGACCATTTCTCCAAAATCTTAATTTATCTATTGTGTAATTTCCATTCGCGTTTTTTTCTAAATCGTTTTTTTTTCTCACTATGTTTTTAACTGAACCCATTTTTTTCTCTAGTCGTATTTTAATTGACACTGAAACACTCTGCTCCTATTTCTGTTTGCTTTTGGTCCTTCGGGACAACGCTAACTTAACCGTTCTATGTTACTGTGTCAGTTAAAATTGAAAAAAAAAACCTGTGAAAATAAGGTTCAGTAAATCATATTGGGATTTCATTGAAGTCTTATTTTCTTAGGTTTTTTTTCTATACTATACCGTTTTTTGCCTAAATATACATTAAGCATTAACTAACCTAACTAACGAAAATTTGGAAAAACCCCGACTTAGTCAATTCAAAGTTCAATTTATCAAAAACGACTGAACCGATTTTGATAAAACATGTCTAAGAACCATTACGTACATACTTAATCTGTGAAAAATTAAAGTGTCTAACTATTACGACTTAAGATATAAAGCCCTCTGACAGACAGACAGACACCGGAGTCTCAGTAATAAGGTTCCGTTGGCACCCTTTGGGCACGGAACCCTGCAAACGGCCCATTTGATGTATCTTTAATGGGTAAAATACCACAAACGGGACTTATCACGCTATTTAATTTTTAAACAAGTAATATTTACCTCTACGTTTCGGCAACGTTGCAGTTGCCGTGGTCACGAGTAGACTGATGTGTCAGGTGTCAAGTCTGCCTAGCAGCGCGAATTCTTCGAACTACCCGCACTTGATCACTAATAGTACCGGCACTCGTATCATGAAGTACCCGCACTTGATCATTTTTATTTGCCACCCTATCACACCGACACACAACACTAACAGGTGCCGGTGGTAGGACTTTGTGCAAGGTCCACCTGGATTGCTACCACCATCTTGCTCGCTAATCCTGCCGTGAAGCAGCAGTGCTTGTATTGTTGTGTTTCGGCGTGGAGAGTAAGACAGCCGGTGAAATTACTGGCACCTGAGGTATTCCATCTTAGGCACCTAAATTGGCAACGCGTCTGCAATACCCCTGGTGTTACAGATGTTTATGGCTATGTGATCTCTTACCATCAGGAGCAGGAGACTCACTTGCTCGTTAGCCCTTCAGTCGAATAAAAAAAAAAAAAACAACGTCCGATCGTCAGTCCGAACGTTCATCCCGATGCCGACATCCCGTCATTAATGGGATTCCAATTAATTTCATACCTCAAGTATCCGTGTCTAACAATGATAGAGACACGCGAAATCCTGCTCGACGTTAGCAATTTGGGCCGTACCTCATTAGAATTCTCGGGTGTCACGATCATCTGCCAGTTTAATTTAACTTCGCATCCAATTCGGCCCGAGTTCGACTGATAACGTCATTAGTTCCCGTAGAAAAGATCGAGATATCACGTTTAAATGTTAAACAAAATCGATAATTATTGCGTTACTTCCATCTTTAACTTCAATTTGGGTGTTAAAGTTGTTAAGTATTTTGCTATCGTGCCGTTGTTTCCTTACACTTTAGTGTCTGTAGGAAAAAATAATCAAAAAACCTGAATGCCTTCATCATCATCATCCCAGCCTATATACGTCCTACAGCTGGACACAGGCCTCTTTTCAGAATGAGAGGGCTTGGACCGTAGTTCTCACGCGGGCCCAGTGCTCCGCACATGAATTTCGAAAAACTCAGAGGTGCGAACCGAGGTTTGAACCCTCTGCTTGAGAGGCGATAGGTCAAATCACTAGGCCACCACGGCTTAAAAAACTTTAAATAAGGACTAAAAATGTAAAAAGTCTTATCTCGAACTCTTTAAGTACCTAGGTACCTAAAGTTCAACAGTTAGGACATAATCAAAATCGTAACCAGCTCCAAAATTACCAGCAATTCCCATCTGTTGCACTTTTAAGTTAAGTACTTAACAGAGTTCCGACTACTACACTTATTTTTTTACAAGCTTTTATTTAATTTTACCTGTCACACTGTCTGTCTGTAACCAAATCTTGCAAGTTAAATTTGACCGATTTCCAGTTGTCAGATTGACTTGAAATTCGGAATACCTCATGTAAATGGTCGGTCTGAGCGGAGAGCATTGGGGGAGGCCTAATGTCCAGCAGTGGACGTCTTTCGGCTGACATGATGATGATGATGATGTAAATTGCGTGACAATACAATAATCTAGTAGTGACATCCTGATAGTCCAGCCAGGATTGTCTCCGCAGGACGGAACTCTTCAACATCTAGCATCGACTCGAAATTTGATAAGCATTATAATAGTTTGGGTGACAATGCATGTACAGTAAACAAAAAGCACAGTCAGCAAAAATAGCTTGTACTAAAATGGAATTTTCATGGTTAGGTAATTTTTTTTCTTTAGTTTAGGCAACAAAATTTGTTAAGATTTTCAATGTCTATCGAGTTTACGCCTGCTTGAATAAATAAAGGATAGGTAGTTATCGCTTTAAATTAATAAACTCGTTTTACATCTCTCATTAAAGAAGCCAAGGAAAATAATTATAAGTGCTGTATTATTAGCTAGCAGAAAAGTTGAAAAGGCAAGCTTTTGAAATTCTATACAAATTTCATATACAGTTGAACAAAAAGTTTGCTTCAAATTCTTATATTGAAACTTAGAGTATGATAATAAACCAGAAATCGCGTAAGCGTCTATTGGGGCTAACTAGTCCTTCAGCATATAAATGTACTAGCTTTTGCCATCGGCTAAGCCCGCGTGGTATTCGGTTATCGCGCGCTGTTCCCTCGGGAACTATGCAATTTTCAGGGATAAAAAGTAGCCTATGTCACTCTCGGGCCTACAAATTATCTCTATGCCAAAAATCACGGCGATCCGTCGCTCCGTTACGGCGTGAAAGATGGACAAACACACAAACATACAAATACACTTTACTATATATAGATAAGTACTATCTAATTAATAAATTTTAACGATACACGATACCAAAGCACACGATATACGATATCAAAGCACGAGTCAGCAGGGCTACTACGCAACTCAAAACTCGAAGTTCCTGTCAAAAAGCATTCAAGCATTTTGGTCGAATCAGAAATGAGGAGATACGTAGAAGAGCAAAGGTTCACCGACATAGCAAAGCGAATTAGCTCGTTGAAGTGGCAATAGGCATGCCATATATCACGGAGAACAGATGGTCGTTGAGGCCGAAAGGTTCTCGAGTGGACACCGCGGATCAGCAAGCGCAGCGCACTACACCGTCGTATTAGGTTCCTCAGTCGACTTTTACAATATCCACGGGAAGAGATGGGCCAGATTTTTAAACCGGACAAAGCACACACCGGTTTATAGCAATACTCAAATGATAATCCGAGACCTAAAATGCAAACAAAATTTTAAATTAAAGATTAAAAAGATGATGTTTGAACACCAAATGGCTCAAGAAATGCTGCGCCATGATACGAGTATAATTTGAGTGTTTTTATGCTGTCGAGATTAATGTTTTAAAATAGGTGTAGTACATACCTTGAGTTTTTGTCCCACATGCATCGGAGCGGATGAAACTGTTTTCGCATTCATGAGCTTTTGAATGATGCCAGATACAAACAATTAACGGCTTGTGACTCATATTTTTGGAGTTTGTTATAATTAACTTTGATTTGTTACCAGACTGATTGAATTGTATTTATTGTGTGTAGTTTAAGGTTATGCAGAGCACTCAGCAAACAGTGTCATGTCAACCAATGTCTCTTTGAATGACAGTGACGTGACACTGACATTCGCCATGGGCCGCAGACCGGATATGATATTGTGCATGTCATATCGAGGTCGGTGGTCTATGGATGATGCAAGTTGGAGGTGGTTGTTGGGTGTATTTTGTTTTTATTGTTATTATTATATTGATATTTTTTATTTTATTTTTTGTAATTAGTTTTATATTTCGATTTTGTTTCTTTTATTTGTTTAATTTTTGTCGCCTTCCGTGAAGTCGCCAAGCGGTCGCAGCGGAAGACCAGCGTTGGCTTACACGGCCAACACTATGCTGAGCTGCGACCGTTTCGTGCCTTCGCATATTGTATATTTTTTGTTTTCATGTTTTTTGCCCTGTTATTTTTTATGTGCGAAGCGTGAATAAAAATATTTCTATTCTATTCTATTCTATTCTATAATGGCTTGCAAATAGTTCAAGTGATTTACTTTTAAACGCGACCCTCTGTAACTACTCATCATCCACGTCCACTGCTGGACATAGGCCTCCCGCAAGGCTCTCCACTCATACCCGGTCTTGGGCTTTTCGCATCCACTGCGATCCCGCGATCTAAACCAGGTTGTCGCTCCATCTTGCCACCACTCTTCTCCATCTTGAATCCACTCATATTGCAGGTATATTATGACGCTGCTTCTGGGTCAGAATATAGTCTATAGGTACTCTAACCATGTTCTCAGTTAAACATAGGTACTTGATAAGACTAATAACGTCTAGTCAATGTTTGCTATCTGAAACGTAAATATTTTCTTAATAAACAAGTAACGATCGATTGGCAAACATGTCTCAACGTACTTACTTAAGATTTATTTACCTTATCACGGTGTTTGTAATGTAGTCTTGTAACAAATTTGATTTATCGTGACATATCTAGTAAACCAGGTATTTTAAGAGACGACGGTAAGAGACCAGAGGGTAAGTCTTTGATCCCGTGGAGAATGTGAAGGGTCCTGGTGTGGAATGCTACGTGTTTAGACACACTAGCCCTTCGCAATTCCACTGAACCAGCAGGGCACAAGGGCAGCAGCCGCAGCAGAGGCAGCCGAAACCGCCAAGATAAGCAAATAGAGTGGTCTCGGCGCCGGAACATAATTTCGTCCCCTTCGGTGTCGAGACCCTTGGCCCGCGGGGCCCAGGAGTACTAAGACTCTTCAAAAAGATTTCGAAGAGGCTTATAGATGCCACCGGTGACAGAAGACCTGGCAGCTACCTTGCTCAAAGAATTAGCCTAGCGATTCAATGAGGAAATGCTGCCAGCATCTTCGGTACAATGCCACAGGGGCCTTTTTAGGTTAGTTTTTAATAATATTTAGATTTTAATTTAGTTTGTAATATTTAGTATTATTTCTGCTTTTTGTCTTATTTTTAACCGACTTCAAAAAAAGAGGTGGTTGTGAGTTCCAATGTTTGTATTTTTTTTAAGTGTGTTCACGGATTACTCAGTCAATCGTGGACCGATTTTCAAAATTCTTTTTTTTATTTTAATAAATATTTCTTTCTAATAAAAATAAACCATTTATACTTGGCCAGTTATAGACTCGTGTCAGTTCCAGTAGACTCGTCCAGATACTCAGGAAATCTTCGCCTTTCGTATAGGATCAAGTAAATTATTTTTTATCTCTCCTGTTCGGAAAGTTTAATTTTCATCGGTAGATAGCCGGGTGGAAAATTGCGTTTTCTCCTCTAGGGTGGAAAGTATTTTTTTTTAATTTTTCGGCTAGCCACGACATCGAAGATAATTGAGTTACGTCAATGAAATTTTTTTTTCACGTTTCGGCATGGCCATCTAGATGCACGTCGTGACCAACTCGATTTTTTTTTAAAGTCGGCCATGGCAAGTGGCCAGTCGAAAAGGTACCGTTGGAGGTTGGATAGGTATAAGTAAATTCAATTTATTATTATTCTCGTTTTTTTGTAGTATTTTAGTTTCCTCACAGTCGAAATGAAAAGTAGAGTGTCTAACTCGGGTGAAATAACCCATTTCCCCTCGAACTATTAAATTATTAAATATCTCGGGTGAAATGGGTCACTTTCCACCCTTGGTTATCAATCTACTATAAATTATGATGTTCTTTATCTTCTCCATCAGTTCTCGGAGAACAACGCAACAATCAGCGTCCTGACCTTCGTGCCGGAGGCCGAAGACCACGAAACCAACCTCGTCTGCCGCGCAGAAAACCCACGCGTGCCTGACGCAGTCTTGGAGGACAAATGGACCCTCAATGTGCATTGTAAGTCTAATTTGACGCTTTCGACGAAAATCATAGCTTAGTAGTTACAGAACCGATTTTGAAGGTTGACGTCTCAAGTTTGATCTTTGTTTGGGGCAGGAATTTGTTTAAAATTACGAATGTTTTATTGAGAGTCTAGAATGTTTACTATTATCCGTTGCCTTTCTTTTTTTTTATTCGACTGGATGGCAAACGAGCAATTAGGTCTCCTGATGGTAAAAGATCACCACCCCCTATAGACACCTGTAACACCAGGGGATTGCAGATGCGTTGCCAACCTAGAGGCCTAAGATGGGATACCTCAAGTGCCAGTAATTTCACCGGCTGTCTTACTCTCCATGCCGAAACACAACAGTGCAAGTACTGCTGCTTCACGGCAGGATTAGCGAGCAAGATGGTGTTGCAATCCGGGCGGACCTTGCATGAGGTCTTACCACCTGCAAAACCCACCTGCCGCCTGCCTACCATCCGCTATCTTGTTTAGTTTGGAACGAGATCAATATTGATGTCATAGTTGTCTCAGGATAATAATATTAATTGCAATATAATAAATAATTGCAATTAAAATGAAACATGTTGTTTGCTAAATAAATAGGGTCATAAAAATCTTTTTGAAACCGTTTACAATAGAACTAAGCATAAACGACTTTTTGATACCACATGGGACAGAAGAGCTGGCAGTTTCCTCGCACAACGTTTCAGCATAGCTATACAGCTAGGAAATGCTGCCAGCATCTTTGGGTCCATGCCGCGGGGGGTTCCATATACCAATTTTTTCTAGTTTATAGTTTAGTCATTAGTTAATTTTATTTTACTTTTAGTTATAATTTTAACTTAGTTTAATATAACACGTGTAATATATAATTAAATTTGAATTACAAGCATAAACTTAATTATAGGAGTGCATAAAAATAAATTATGTGCCAATTTGTAGTGAAACTCGAAATTGAGCCTTAAAGCCATTCATGGCATAACTTCATCCTCTTTTCCACCGTCTCCAAAGCATTTGAGGGGCTCCTCAAAAGTAATCAATTCACCTTCTAAAATATCCAACGAGGCAAAACGATAAAAATCCGGAGGGAAGATTAAAGTTTAACCAAATTATCGTTTCGGAGGAAATCCTCGAGTAAGTATGGAGTACCAGGGAAGCGAAGTTTTGATATTAATCAAATTTCCGGAGAAACCTTAAGCAAGGCAACGAATTAATAATTGATAGAAAGGATATATGCAAATATAAGGAGCGAACACACTGCTACTCAAAATACGGAGACGTAGACACAAAATACAGAAAAAGGCGGGAAAGCACGAAAAGTTTTATTGAAATAAAATTAAATGTCTTATATAATTTTGTTGAGAAAAGGTTTATTCTAATTTAGTTTTTTCTTTCACCATTTTTGAGAAAAGCTTTATATTAGTCTCGGCTGGAATAAAAACTTTATTACTGGCTTCGTATTAGTTAAACGGACTCGCAAGCTCGTTCGTTTAATTCTTATACTCAGCCAGCAATAGGGATGATGACTGGGTCAAAAATATATTAGGTATTGTATTTAGTCCGACAGTTGGATAATGGAAAAATATGGGACACGTATTTTTTGATTTATCTATTCATTAAAAATCGACAAAGGTATAGATCATCAAACTTCCGGAGTGGGGGCTTGTGACATCACTACAAGGTAAAAATCGTACCATGTAGTGACCTCAATCGAAACTTCTAGCACTGTATCCTCGTCATTTTTTGTTTGTCAGACAAAATAAAAAATATGTGTACAATATTTTTAAATTATCCACCTGGCGGACTAAATAGTTTTTTTTAGTCATACTTCCAGGCCACGACAAATAATCTACTATTAATAAACTCATTCCACATTCTCAGATGTTCCCGTCGTAACCTTAAGGATGGGATCCAGTTTGAACCCTGGCCATATTAAGGAAGCTGATGACGTTTACTTTGAATGCAGCGTGAACGCCAATCCTAAGGGTCATCGGTTGACGTGGTATAAAGGAGTAAGTATATTACAGGGGGGGGGGGACATCACGATCACCACCATAGCTGTAGGACGTCCATTGTTGGATATTGGCCTCTCCTATAAACCTGGATTTAGAAATACAACAGCATAAGTACATACGAGGAGTATAATGTCGGCGCCGATCTGGTGCAGTAAATGAAGGAAGTTGTTGTATGGAGACTATTGGAGACCCAAGCATTAATTCCTCAGTCGATGAAATTTTGCTTGGTTATTATATAGTATGAGCCGTAACTAAAATATAAAAAATCCAAAAAAAAAACACCTAAGGTAGGTATTTATAAGCTAAAAATCGTCACTACTTTTAAAAAACTCGTATCTCGAAATGGATAATTTTTCCGAGTGCACTTTATGACCATTACGTCAAGGTTCAATTTTGTTCACGTATTGATTTGAGATACGAGATTTTTTCAAAGTAGTGACGAAACACAAATCTGTTTATATTAGTTATTTAATTTAATTTCTGCTGGGATATTTTTTTTTTATATTTCATATATTGTTCCAATACGTTACATGAGTATGTCTATGTTGAAGAAAGTTTGAACGGAGCATTTTTTTTTTTAATTTTTTTTTTTGGATATTTATACAATACTCTTTATTTATTGATACTTTATCATACTGTCAAGTTTTTTCGGGCTGAGGAATTACTGTTGGGTCCACTACCTTTATTTACTGCACTAATCATAAAATCTGGTAGATCACGAAATCATCCGCCATATCGTTCAAAACTCACCTCAACGATTTATCTAGTGACGTTTAGGCAGATCATCATAGGGATCATAGGGATATCATGAAACGCCGCTATTTCATGATTTGGCCAGTTTGGGCAGATCATGAAATTCTCAAGCACATTATGGAACGCCGCCATTTCGGATTTTGGACTTTTTTGAATTATGGAGCCAGGACTTAAAATTCGAAGTAAATTTTGATCAAACAATAGTAAAGGTTAACGACTGAATCCAGTTCCGGCACTTCTCTCTGCCGATTTTACGATCTATAACTAGTAAAATAAAACAAAACGACATTTGTATGAATAATGCGAATGTTTGTTCTCGGGTCTTTGATGTTTAATATGTATTTAAGACTAAGTATCATCATCATCCCAGCCTATATTCGTCTCACAGCTGGGCACAGGCCTCCTCTCAGAATGAGAGGGCTTGGGCCATAGTTCCCACGCGGGCCTAGTCCGGATTGGGAACTTCACACGCACCATTGAATTGCTTCGCAGGTTTGTGCAGGTTTCCTCACGATGTTTTCCTTCCCCGCAAACCTCGTGGTAAATTTCAAATGTAATTCTGCACATGAATTTTGAAAAACTCAGAGGTGCGAGCCGGGATTTGAACCCACGACCCTCTGCTTGAGAGGCGATCGGTCAAACCCCTAGGCCACTACGGCTTCGGCTTCAGCGGATTTAAGTATGTATTTATCTATATAAGTATGTTTATCCGTAGTGTCCATAGTACAAGCTTTGCTAAGTTTGGAACTATGTCAATTGGTGTCAAGTATCCCATGACATTTATTTATTTATTTCATGTTTAACATTTTGTTTCAGGTACACGAAATAATCCACAATGCGAGCTCCGGTATCATCCTGAGCGACCAAAGTCTGGTGCTGCAGAGTGTGAACAGGACAGCTGCGGGGGACTACAGCTGTCTCGCTTCTAACAGCGAAGGGAGTGCCACTAGCAATCCTGTGTCACTGCAAGTGAGATGTAAGATACTGTTTTATAAAGAACAATACCAAATGGGGGTTTCTTGACAGGCGAAATAAGGGGAAATATCGTTGGTTTCTTGGGTCTCCTGTTCTTCGAGCGATGCGGTCAGCCCCGTGCCACTTTGAGCTATGTCGATGACTTACTTCTTCAGCAAATTTCTTCCTTCAAAAAATTATCATCTGAATAAATGCCTCAAGTTTTCTTTCCTTTTTTCAAGTAAAAATAATTCGTCGTTTGTCTTTGCTAAAAAAAATCATGTGACTATTATTAAAATATTTCGATGTTGGAATAAAATGGAAGTTATTTTAGTCTTCGGAAACGTGATAATTTAGACTGTCGGTTGGGGGAAGCGAAAATTATGAATATAAAAGGTTTTTGAATGCGATTTGAATATTATTACCGTGATTTTGTTGATTCAGGCTTATTTCGGAATGATAATTCTTTCTTATAGACAGCTTATATTACTGTAAAAATCTGTTTGATGATTCCTTCTCGGTTCGGTAAAAATTGTCTAATGACACTCTAGTTTTGAATTTGAATTTAGTAAGGCTTCGTGTGTAGGATGGAGCGTCTATGTATGGAGAAAAAAAAAGTGGTTTTTCAGTCTCGAATACCTCTAAAAACTTGCATATAGACCAGATTTTTACGTAAATATTTTTGTTTTTTATTTTCTCGACATTTTTTTTAGCGCTCTACCTTACCTCGAAGATTTTGATTCTTGTATGAAAACTTAAAAATTTCACATAAAAATTAATAAATATGCTTTATGCTAAAAAGTGATGGGACAACTTCAATCAAAAATTGCATCAATACATACAGTTTCGTGTTACAAGTCACATAATCGAAAATAGTAGTTTTAGCAGTCTATTTAATTTCAAATTTTGGTACATTTGGTGTGTTGCAAGGCCCGCATGGGAACTATGGCCCAAGCCCTCTTGTTCTAAGAGGAGGCGTGTGCCCAGCAGTGGGACGTATATAGGCTGGGATGGACGATGGTTGCTAATTACCACTTAGCATAAACAAAATGCATAACACCAAACCGCATAAAGTCACATACATTTTTACTTCACCCTATATTGGTAACAGATGCGCCGATATGCAAGCTCGCAGAAGACGGGGAGGTGTTTGGTGCCTTGAAGCAGGAGACTGTTCTATTACACTGTGCGGTGGACTCCAACCCTGCGCCCAGCAGTTTCAGCTGGACCTTCAACAGTTCTGGAGAACAGTCCCAAATCCCAGCCGGGTAAGAAAGTTTCGATACAACATACGACGGTTTGACGACCGGATGGCCCAGTGGTTAGAGCACCTGACTACGAAGCTTGAGGTCCCGGGTTCGAATCCCGGCCGGGGCAGATATT
Organism: Choristoneura rosaceana; assembly: GCA_037349165.1. Classification (NCBI taxonomy): domain Eukaryota; kingdom Metazoa; phylum Arthropoda; class Insecta; order Lepidoptera; family Tortricidae; genus Choristoneura; species Choristoneura rosaceana. Next base: position 966,634 of record JAZBNJ010000044.1, read on the forward strand.
TGTATGAATAATACGAATGTTTGTTCTCAGGTCTTGGATGTTTAATTTGTATTTAAGTATGTATTTATCTATATAAGTATATTTATCCGTTGCATAGTGTCCATAACACAAGCTTTGCTAAGCTTACTTTGGGACTAGGTCAATTGGTTTGAATTGTCCCGTGATATTTATTTATTTATTTTAACATGTAATAAAAACCATACTGGGTGATTTCGGAGTCATGAGCAGGAGTGAAAGGGGTGGTGGGGACATTGGAGTTAAATACTTGTAATGTATAGTATATAGATATCATTTATAAATATTGTGAATCTGTTTTTTAAAAAAAATACCTCGTTGAGTTTCTTGCCGGATTCTTCTCAACAGAGGTTTTTTCCGAACCGGTGGTAGATTTTTTGACGTTCAGAAGTGCTTATCATAGCCTATATTGAATAAAGAGATTTTGACTTGACTTTGACTTGATTCACACTGGGCAACTTTTACTATGGGACCAGCCACGAAATGGCAGAAAAAAATCTGCTACTCCATACATTTCGGATAGTTAGCGATCGATTGTCTCTTGATTAACTAGATGGTTTTTTTTTCGCGATTTCGGGGCTGTTACCATAGTAGAAGTTGCTCAGTGTGAATCTCCCCATCACCCCTTTCACTCCTGCTCATGACCCCGAAATCACCCAGTATATCGTAGGATGTGTAGGTAATGATAAAAATAAAATTAAAAATTTTGAAAAAAACCCACGACGGTTCCTATAGAAAAAGGGTTAAATAATTTTTATGAACATCCCCCGACTAAAAGTGATTACAGACGCAAAAACATCAGTCGGGGGCTGCCATTACCTGCACCGAAATGAACTTATGTTTTGCAATTGTATGAATTTGTGATGAATTAGTTATAATTGTGCGGGAAATGTACCTACTTTATGTATGAGACAAAGATATTCATGGTAGTTTTCGTAACATTGCAACTGAAATAGCATGGATTACTAAACCCGAAATTAACTAATAATCTGTAGTTGTATGAATTTGTGATTAATTAAATTTGTATTTGGAATGCACTATGAGAGAAAGATAGTTGTGTTTGTAGTAGCTTTTCTTAACATTTTGATTGAAATGTAACAGAGAGTGCAGAGTGCAATGGCAGCCCCCGACGGATGTTTTTGCGTCTGTAATCACTTTTAGTCGGGGGATGTTCATAAAAATTATTTAACCCTTTTTCTATAGGAACCGTCGTGGGTTTTTTTCAAAATTTTTAATTTTATTTTTATTTTTAACTTTTTAACGAAATAATTCATCTCACTAAAACATTTTATGTAAAATGAGAGGCTAATATACACAGAACTTTCTAACAAGCTCATAAATAACGCTTAAGTTTTAAAAAGGTTCTCAAACGCTAGGAAAAGCCAAGTGGCTAAATGAGGCTGCGTTCCCACCAGAGATGTGCGAGGATGTGTTGCGAGGAATGTGTTATCATGAACTAATAGAAACGTTTCATTTCCCTATGCTGGCACTCAACTCTGGTGGAAGCTGAGCGGAGCGAAGCAAGGAAAATTAAATATTTCTATTGGTTCATAAAAAACACATTCCTTGCAACACATCCTCGCACATCGCTGGTGGAAATGGAACCTGAGCCCTGACTTTATTAGCCTTACATCTTGATTTAAAAAGTATAGCTTGGCCGTTCATAGATCTATTCCATGACATTATCTAGCCCTAATTTTTTTAACCATACTCGTATCGGTCAGACTTTCTGATAGACCTACTTACGGTAGGTAATTACTTCACGGGTTTTCATTGACATGACATACGAACACATTTAAATATGAAACGACCAAGCTATACTCTTTAACCCATTAACAAGGATTGGAGGTTGGAAGTCACATTTTTTTTATTTATGTGCAAATCTCAATCAGCGTACAGAATTTTAGCTTTCTTGGAACTTTCGGGAAGAGGAGACAACACTAAATAGCTACAGCATCAGGTGGTGTATGGGGATATAATGTATTGTCATTGCAATTTAATAATTGTGCCAAGTTATATGCATTTGTGCTATCAACCATTGAGGAGTTATTTTGTGTGAAGACGACCCTAGCTGCAACATCAAGTTGTGTCTATTCTATCATATAAACACAGTGCCAATGAAATTTAATAGGTAAATCTGTTAAGTTCCGCGCCTGTGCCGTAAACTATTGAAGAGTTTCTTTCTGTGGAGACGATCCTGGCTACATAACCAGGATGTCACTACCATATTATTGTATTGTTACCAGATTTACATAAGTATGCTAAATTTCAAGTCAATACGATAACTGAAAGTGTGGCAATTTAACTTGCAAAACCCTAACTAACATGCCTACAAACATACATAATATTTATATTATTTACATAGGTACCTACATACTTACATTGCAGGTCAAATAAAAGCTAGCATCAAGAAGAAACGGTATGAAAATAGTGTCCCGATTTCCTTTTTTTTTTGTCTTGGCGGGGGCACTGCCGTGCGCCCACCTTTATATACATGTGAACGCCTTTCGAAAACTATTAAAGACAGTCATCAAACCCCTTAAAGAGACCCACATCAAAGACAGTCAAACCTTTCTAGAGCTAAATGGAAAATGTTTACTGTGGCGCCCCCTTGCGGGTTACTACTATAACACCTATCTTAGAACCATCTTAGATATACATCAAATCCATTACAGAAAACTACATTAAAAACAGTCAATCCATTCTGAAGATAATTGGGAACATTCAGTGGTCATTTTTCAAGTGAAAAATGATTACTGTAGCGCCCCCTGGCGGATAAACGCCATAACACCCGTCTAAGAACCACCGTCGATAAATTACAAAGCCATAACAGAAAACCGCATCTAAATTAGTCAAACCGTTCTGGAGTTAAGCGTGAACATTCGTTTGCGCACAAACAAACAAACAAACAAACAAACAAACAACCTCTCACCCTAAACGCATATACCTTCTCCGTTCCGTCGTGGGTAAAAATATGTTTATAGCATACGTAATGCGGAAGAGATCGCTCTTAAGCTATAAGGCCGCCTATTGTTTACCTTGTAATTTTCTCTGTGTACCTGTTTTTTCTGTATCGCTTACTATTTCTGGTGTATAACAAAGAGTTATTGTATTGTATTGTTGTAATGTATAGCTATATGATATTGTAGCCTAAGACACTAACTGATAAGCTAGTATTATAGGCTACTTTTTTTATCATCATCATCATCATATCGACGGTAAAAAGCAATCTTGCTGTAAACCACACCCTTCACAAAAAATTTCTATTTCATATTTAGAATCAGAAAAAAATTCTGCGTCGAATGGTCCTATTCTCGTGGCTCTACGACCTCTAGAAGTTTTTGTACAGCATTTGAGTTTACCCTATTTTTTCAAAAAGACAACTGAATACTTGCTGTAGATAGCACGAAAAACAGCATTTTTCTATCATTTGGAATTTACACCAATTTCACTTTTGCAAATAATATGATCTTTGTAGTTACAACGCAACTCACTACTCAACACATGTTGAGTAGTGCGGGTTACAGCATAATTGCATATAACATTTAAGTAACGTACCGTGTTTACTACATTTATTAGATACTAAACTTTTGATCATCGTAGTTTACTACATTCTAAACAAATATGGTATTATATACAATGACTAGTTACGCCAAATTGAAAACACTAAGTTTTACGAAATTTGCTATTTATGCCCTTTTCAATACAGTAGTCGTCTAATGATCATGCGCATTTACCGCATTTGAAACACGCGCTCGCGCTGATTTGACCGCGGCTTACCGCATGTCGTTCAGTTACTCCGCGACGAATTTGAAAGTAAACAATAAAGCAAAGGATGTTTTAGCGGGTTCAGACGAAGAAGACGTAGATAAAATAGAAAATAATGAATAATTTATTGAATCAACTTTGCGGAGGTCCATTTTAATGAACACACATGAATCAATGTTCATGTGAAAGAGGATGAGGGCTTGGGTTTTTGCATGAAAATATAATAAGTAAGTAATAAGTAAGTAATATATGTGTCGGACCGTGTGGTGTCGGTTGAGAATTACACCACCCCCTCTCTTCCCGTGGGTGTCGTAAGAGGCGACTAAGCGATAAACCGGAGGATGGGCAGCAGCGTCCTCCGCGAACGATGGGGTATTACTGCGGTCGCCAACCCGCCTGCCAAGCGTGGCGGTGGCGACTAAGGCATTTTCCCCCCAAGGTACGCGATAAAAAAATAAATAAATAATGAATCCACAAAATGAGCCCAGACCCCTAGTCCCCGGCGGCCCTGCTATTCCTGGCTCCGGTAGCGGCCATGGTAACGGCGGGGCAGGGGGTGCTTCGATTCGATCGAGACTTGGGCTGTGCTACAGGCTCTCCAGCGGTGCCAAGTTGACTACTGGTATATCGAAGTGTTAAAGTGCTTGTACGAAAACGCCACTATGTCCGTCCGACTACAGGACCGGAGCACGAAGCCTATTCCTTTGCAGCGGGGAGTCAGACAAGGAGATGTCATCTCTCCGAAGCTGTTCACCGCTGCATTGGAGGATGCTTTTAAGGTTTTGGACTGGAAAGGACGAGGCATCAACATTAATGGCGAGTACCTCACTCACCTTCGATTCGCCGACGATATTGTGGCTGAGACCATGGAGGACCTCAGTGCTATGCTCCCTGACCTCAGCAGAGTTTCCGACCGAGTTGGCCTGAGAATGAACATGGACAAGACGAAAGTCATGTCTAATGTTCATGTAGTGCCAACTCCCGTAATAGTCGGAGGCTCTGCGCTCGAAGTTGTTGACGACTATGTATACCTAGGACAGACGGTCCAGTTAGGTAGGTCTAACTTCGAGAAACAGATCACTCGTCGAATCCGACTCGGCTGGGCAGCGTTCGGGAAGCTTCGCAGTGTTTTTTCATCCAAATTACCGCAGTGTTTGAAGTCAAAAGTCTTTGACCAGTGTGTGTTGCCAGTGATGACATACGGATCCGAGACGTGGGCGCTAACGATGGGCCTCATAAGGAAGCTTTAAGTTACTCAAAGGGCTATGGAGAGGGCTATGCTCGGGGTTTCTCTGCGGGATAGAATCAGAAATGATGATATCCGCAGTAGAACTAAGGTTACTGACATAGCCCGAAAAATTGCGAAACTGAAGTGGCAGTGGGTGGGGCACATTGCACGCAGGACTGATGGCCGATGGGGTCAGAAGGTTCTCGAATGGCGTCCGCGGACCGGGAGACGAGCTGTCGGTAGGCCTCCAACAAGATGGAGCGACGACCTGGCTAAGATCGCGGGATCGCGGTGGATGCGAAAAGCACAAGACCGGTCTGAGTGGAGAGCCTTGGGGGAGGCCTATGTCCAGCAGTGGACGTCTTTCGGCTGACATGATGATGATGATGATGATTTGTGTCGCACATACTTAGCTGTCTTGCACGTGTTTTCGCGGGGTAGCAAGGTAATTAAATTAAGTTCAGAAAATGATGATGCAATTGAATAAATCTTAAATATAATTAAGACACTAAAAATACCGATAGGTACTTATTATTATTCAAACGAATGCTGTTATTTTTTCACTAGATTTTATGTACAACTAAATAGCAGTAGAGTATTTCCTGTGATTCAGCGTCTATTGTTACCTAACTAGGTGTCAGAAATGTTATAATTTTTGATCTCAATTAGTAATTTAGAAGTGTTTTATGTTCTGAAATATTTTAAAATGACGTTAAATAAATGTCACTCCATACTTACATCGTTTTAATTTTACTATCCTTTCTTATCTTCTTACATTTAAAACAATTAAGTGCACCTAGTTACATAGATTTTTTTCATTTACGTCAAAATTGACACAAATGAATAATTGTGATAAGTAATAACAGCAGTTTTGCTTTAAAGTAAAATACTTGTTTTGGAGCCGCCCATACATTTATCTCCTTCATTTACAGCATATTTGCGTAATAGAAAAAAAAGTGTTAATGCTGTAACCCACACAAACATAGACTAAAACTAACTTCTAGTTAGTTTTTGGTATTCGACTTGATAAACAATCAAAAAAGGCATTCTTATTCTAAAAATGACATTTATAGGATTAATAGTTTAGGAGATATGATTTTTTTTCTAAAATCCCAAAAGTTTTTGGGCTCTGGTGAACACTTTGGATTTTGTGGGTTACAGCAGGATTGCTTTTTACCGTCGATATTAGCTGTTGGTCGTCCGTTGTTAGACATAGACCTCCCCTGTAGACCTCTAGTTGCTACGATTGGAAGCGGCCTGCATCAACTGAACTCGCGGTTTTAAACGTTGGTTGACGTCCTACGCTGCGGCTACTTATACTTATCGAAGGAAAATACATAATCTATTACAATAAGAACTAAAAGGCAATAATAATGTCAAAATTTATAACAATCTACAAACAAGAATTATTCAGTGTCCTAGAATGAAACTAAGTTTGAAGTAGCTACCAGGACAACAGCGAAATCCACCCTCAAACATAATGCTTTTACTATGAACAAGATCCTAATTACTTGACTAAAACTTTATTACTCTTTCGACAAATTAATTAAACTGGTTTTGTATTCGAATACCAATTGAATTTAGTTTTGTATTATTGTTTTTGGCGCTCCAATTAGGTCGGTATCTTTTGATGAGGGATTAATTTGAATTTTAGAACGGCTGGAAATTCAGTATTGCTTTCCTACACGTTGTGTTGTTTGATCAATCAAGCGCAATGAAAGTTTTACATACGGAAACAAATAATTAATAAATAATTTGTTATATAAAATTTACGATCTGAGACGTGGGCGCTAACGATGGGCCTCATGACGAAGCTCAAAGTCACTCAAAGAGCTATAGGGAGAGCTATGCGCGGGGTTTCTCTGCGGGATGGAATCAGAAATGATGATATCCGCAGTAGAACTAAGATTACTGACATAGCCCGAAGAATTGCGAAACTGAAGTGGCAGTGGGTGGGGCACATTGCTCGCAGGACTGATGGCCGATGGGGTCAGAAGGTTCTCAAATGGCGTCCGCGGACCGGGAGACGAGCTGTCGGTAGGCCTCCAACAAGATGGAGTGACGACCTGGTTAAGATCGCGGGATCGCGGTGGATGCGAAAAGCACAAGATCGGTCTGAGTGGAGAGCCTTGGGGGAGGCCTATGTCCAGCAGTGGACATCTTTCGGCTGACATGATGATGATGATGATGAAACACTTTGATCTATTCAATTAATAAATTAATCGATTTACTGAACAGATTAATGATTTTGTGACTAATTTCACGACTATCGAGTGTTGCAAGCAAAATAAACAAATATTGAACTTAGTACAAAAACTTAAGTAATTGGCTTTAGTGATCACGGTGTTTTTGTAGCCATGCAAAAAAATCCCGAGAATATTTCTAATCACCCCGCGATATCTTTTCGCTCCGTTTCACGGTACCATGGAAAAACCCCAACGCTATTTAAATTATTATAATGTGTTCTGTTGTATTGTTTTAACCAGATCATACACCAAGTCGGGCTTCACCTCGACTCTCCGATACACGCCTGTCACCGACATGGACTTCGGGACGATATCATGTGCTGCCACCAACGTTGTTGGCAGACAGGAGTCCCCATGCGTCTACAAAGTTGTCGCTGCTGGTATACACATTCTTATAATAATAATTATAACACCATCCATCAAAACCTGGCACACAAACAGAACCTTTATACAAGACACACACATCCCGTACTACAAATACAATACATACCACAAGTAGTACTTGGAAACACAACACACAAATTATACTACGACCGCACCATACTCACGGATCGTGCTATACACTATAATAGACCTGACATCACATTAATAGATAAATTAAACAAAACTACATACCTTATAGACATCTCAATCCCTAACACACATAATTTGCACAAGACCATCACGGAAAAAATAACAAAATATGCAGACCTAAAAGACGAAGTTGCTAGACTATGGAGATAGGAGAAACTATAAGGGTTCCGTTTATGCCATTTTGGCTACGGAACCCTAAAAAAATTAAAACAAGTAGGTAGTAAGGCTGTAAAGTAATGGTCTTGCCACTTTTGCATTCACACAGCGATATGTAACATATGGAATATAATTAGGAGTTGTTAAAGACCTTAATCATATGTTTTGCGATTAAACAAAAAAAATTAAAATGCCCGACTAATAGAATAATTTTTGTGCAGGTAAACCAATGCCCTTAGAAAACTGCACTGTGACGAACCAAAGTGCAATGGGGTTGCAAGTGGATTGTCTGGAAGGTTTCGATGGAGGACTTCCTCAAATTTTCTACATGGAGGTGCTTGAGCTTCCTTCCTTACTGGTATGCCCTTATTTTGATTTTTAAAATAGTTACTTATCATAAAACTTATACTGAAAATTATTTTTGATGTTAAAAACCTGGGCAGACACCCCAACAACTGTAACAGTCTTTTCATTTGAAGTTAGTTTATCACATCAATTTTCAAAGAAGTAAGTCAGAAATTATACTTGATTTCTAACTCTACGGTGTCTCTACTTGACACTTCGCGTCGCAGTGAAAAAAATCATTAAGAATTCCTAAAATATTTATTGGAGTATTTTGCATCCATAACTTTTAGACTGGACACAGTAAAAAAAATTGATAAAAAAAAACAACTGCTTTAATGTACACTGTAATTGATTCTACTATTTTGAACAAACTATATTTTTATGTTTACAGTTTTTAAAACCCTACACCTATGTATAAACCTTTCGTGAAACCGCATTTAAATCCCTCGCTTAGTTTCAAACATCTAAATCTAAGATGGCGGAAAGTGAATTTATTTACTTTGTAAAGATACTATAAACTTTAACCAAAATCTAAACGATTTCCACATCTGTTCAGATTAAGGCCAACATATCATCAAACACTACCCCTGTTTTCGAGGCCCACGACCTTGACGGCAGATCGAGCTATGCCCTCAAGATATATGCAGCCAACGCGAAAGGAAGAGGCGACGAGATCACAATCTATACAGTGGCTCTAAGATCACCGGATAAGTTTACCGGTGAGGGATGGTGCGATATTTCTTCTTTTTGTACCGTCGCGTGAATTGATTAGGGTTTGTGTGGGATTGTGTTTTTGGTTTGTACGTCGGTTTATAAAATGTGCCTTTATTTGTATGAAAAGTATACAATTTTTGTATGTGAGTAGATTAGACAGATCTAATAGATTTTGTTGTACGTAAAATATAAAAGCATTAGGCAAACGTAAATCATTTTCATATTTAATCTGTATCTTTAGAAATGTTTACACTTTGTTAGGGTACCGACTATTCATAATGCATTTGTATCGCAACGTATGTAAGTTGTGTTTGTTTCTCTATTTTTTTACAGAAAAGAGTTTATATATAACTAGAGTTTACCCGTGGCTGTGACAATTTAAATTCTGGGATTTTATAAAATTCCCCTGAGAAATCCCAAAATTTATATCGTGGACTTCATTGAGGTTGTAAAAAGTAGTCTGTCTGTTATTCCACACGTGCAGCTACCTACATACCAAACACGATTACTCCTTGTGTTTACTAAAATACAGTGTGTATTTTTGTTATAAAAGTCAAAGTCAAAGTCAAATCTCTTTATTCAATTTAGGCTATGGCAAGCACTCTTATAACGTCAAAAAATCTACCACCGGTTCGGAAAAAACCTCTGTTAAGAAGAATCCGGCAAGAAACTCAACGCGGTTTTTTTTTTTTTTTAAAACAGATTCACAATATTTATAAATGATATCTATATACTATACATTACAAGTATTGAACACAATTTTATTTTGACACAGTAGGTTCGCTATTTGAAGGGATCGCTAACGCGGATCGGAATTATTTCCAAATATCCCTGTCAATGATATAATCATTGACTTCATAATAAGCCTTAGATATTAACGTCTTTTTGACAGTAGATTTAAATTTTGTATCAGTTTCTTTGGTAATATTTTTTGGAATTTTATTATAAAAACGTATGCAACTTCCCAAAATTAGCCAAATTTAAGGGCAAAAATCTTAATAAACACACATGTTTGAGTTGGCAAAGTGGCGTCATAAATTATTGCCATACAAAATCTATGGTAAAATCTTGTTTTGACAGCTCATAAAAAGCACGTTAATTTACTGATATCACCTATCCTATTGCGATGTCACAGGGCCGATCACCTCGCTGCCGCTGTCTCCAATGCTGGCGTCACTGATGGCGCTAACAGGACTGCTGTGCGCGGCGGTCTGCGGCGTCATCACCGCGCTATATCGACGACATGTGTCGCGGAGGCATGACCTGGACAAGCATCCGCCGTCTGCGTGAGTTTCAGGTTTACTGACTATGTGGATGATATCGCGACAGTTGGCGCTAGTATTGTTTCACGAAAAACTTTTTGACGAACGACTTTATCAGTTGCGCGCCGGTAGATATGTCGGCGGCCGATCATAAAATTCCTAAGCATATCGTGAAATGGCGCCATTTCATGTACTGGCTAAGAGACATTCGCCATATCGTTAAAAATTCATCGTTTAACGATTTGCCTAGTGACGTTTAGGCAGATCATGAAATTCCTAGGCATATCATGAGACAGCGCCATATCGGTTCTGGCACTTTGCCGGCCGCTGCCGAGGCACGCTCGCTTCGCTCACTCGGCTCGTGCGTTGTGAACACAATTCATGCTAACAACTACTCGCTTCGCTCGTCACACCTAATTTTTTCTTTTTTTTCGGCTTTCGGATTATTTCTTTGTGTTTTTGGAATTTTTAAGTACCTAGTTAATTATGCTTCATTAACAAAGTATGGAGTGCGGAAACCAATTTTTTTTTAATCCACTGTAAGGTTGTTTTTGAGGTTTTTTTTTTGTTTACATAAATGTGTGTAAGGCGCAACTGATAAACACATTTAACATTGTTTCCTTACTTTCGTAGCAACGCGCTCTACATGCAGCGCAGTATGGATTCATTCTCGAAGCCAGAGAGTTTGAACACGTATACTGCTACGCCAAAGTTAGACTACTGCAGCCAATACGAGCTCAAAATTGACGGTGAAGTTGAAGAAACGGATCCTGACATTATTCCGTGCCATTATGGTGAGTTTTTACTACGATCCATTCGACTAAAATATTTTTTTCCATATTATGATTAATTTCTCATCTAAAATACAAACTGAAAAAGAAACTAGCGCTGGCAATCAAATGCAGGTCCTCAGCATTCTGCTGTGTGCCATACCCCAATACCACCACTGGAAAGGAGTCTAGACTCATTTTTTTCCAAGCAACTCACATTTCAGTCTGCTATTTTCTTAGTCACTTAAGCAGTGACACGGTTGGATTTCATGGAATGACCGTAAAGTAACAAAATTGGAGTTAGAGCATATAAGAGTAGTTAATTGATTATGGACGTCCGCAAGTCACGCCTTATTCAATCAGTTGGATTCACGTCGGATTACTTAAAGGCCGTATTCTTTGATGAATTATAACTGACCGTGTTTATAATAATACCTATATACATCTGACCCGTGTGGCACACATGTGCCATACTAATTATAGAGGATGAAACAAAGGGTGCGTCAAGGGGATAAGAGGAGATGCGGGCAAAATCTAAAAATAATTGAACTGCCCGTAGTTTTTCCTTCTGAGGGCCCTTATCGGCAAAAAGAGGTTAAACGACTTCTTGACTTATATTGAGAATCCCAGGGCACATACTCAAACTGTTGCCGATCTAGGGAGATATAAATCACTTGTGCCTGTTTACAAAATATTGCGTTGGTAGCTTTGTATAAAACGGCTGTCTTTTTAACCGCCGACGCAAAAAGAGGGGTGTTATAAGTTTGACCGCTATGTCTGTCTGTGGCACCGTAGCTCTTAAACAGGACCGATTTGAATGTGTTTTTTTTATTTCATAGTAGGTTTTCTAGCGATGGTTCTTAGACATGTTTTATTAAAGTCAGTTTAGCCGTTTTTGAGATATTACTCTTTTAAGTGACAAGGTCGGAGGTTTTCAACTTTTTGTTGGTTAGGTTATTATGACCACAGGGGACCTGCTGGGGACACAGTTTTATCCTGACCTAACCTACTTTTCTGGTAATAGTTCGTTTTAATGGGGACGCAGTCTAACCTCATCTACTTTTCTGATAGCAGTCCGTTTCTGTAAAAGACGCAGGTCTAACCTACTTTTCTGGTAGCAGTTGGTTTCTGTGGTTGGTTTGTGCGAAATGTCATTTTGAACAAACATTTTTTTGGAAAACAATATTGGCCAAAAGAAAACGTTTGCTTAATAAACGTTTGTCGTAATAAAATTCGACAAAGTAAAATTATGACAAATGATAAATTGACCAAAAAATTAATATAATGCGAAATGTAAATATGCTAAAGATTCGTTTTTTGAAATGAAACTACTGCTACGAGGGCGACACTGAAAGTTTTTAGAACTGGCCACTTGTAAACAATATAATAAAAAAGTAAGTTTAAATTTTGAAAATGGAACTCTTTGCCAATATTATTGAGTATGTATTTCATTCATTTGTCATTAGTTTTACGATTTGGCGGCAAATTGAAAATTGTCTGTGTCACGTCAACATGAATTTAACTCGCAAAAATTTTCGTGCAATGATTTTTTATGACTTTCGATGTCATTTAAGTCAACAAGAAAGCTATGATAGACTTCGATTGGCCTTTCATGATGAAGCTCCATCTCGTGCGACCATTTACAACTGGTTTAATGAGTTTAAACGTGGTCGCACTAATCTCACCGACGATCTGCGTGAGGGACGGCCTTCTACGGCGACGACTGAACATAACATCAGTGTTGTGCAGCGTATGATAGAGACTGACAAAAGAGTGACGTATCAGCAGATTCGGACAAGCTTAGGCATCGGTATGAGTCAAGTGCATAAAATCCTCCATGAACATTTAGCGGTCAGGAAGCTTTGTGCGAGGTGGATACCTCATAATTTGACCGAGGCCCAAAAACTCCGTCGGGTTGATTGGTGCCGTGAAATGATTGAAAGATTTAACGGAGGTGACTCAAATGCTGTTTTCGACATACTTACGGGTGACGAAAGCTGGGTTTACTGTTATGATCCAGAAACCAAGAGACAGTCTGCTCAATGGGTGTTTCCTTTCGAGGAGTTGCCAACTAAAGTGAAGAGAGGTCGAAGCGTGGGAAAAAAGATGGTGGCCTCGTTCTTCGGAAGGACAGGTCACTATGCGACAATTGCTTTAGAGGATCAAAAAACAGTTACTGCAGAGTGGTACACTAACAATTGTTTGCCACTTGTATTGGAAAAAGTTCGGGAGAAGCGACCTCGAAGTAGGATCCTTCTTCACCACGACAACGCCTCGTCGCACACCGCCAGGCGAACGATCGACTATTTAGTGACGTCAAACGTGGAATTACTGGGTCACCCGCCGTATAGCCCCGACCTCGCACCTTGCGATTTTTATTTATTCCCGAAAATAAAAGAAAAACTTCGAGGAAAACTTTTTATGAACACCGAGGAAGCAGTGGGTGCGTTTCAAAAGGCCGTCGAAGAGACCCCTAAGTACGACTGGGCTAAGTGCTTTTCTCAGTGGTTCCATCGGATGCAGCGGTGTATTGATGTGAATGGACACTATTTTGAAAAGATATAATAAAACTAATAACTTGCTAGTTTGCTCAGTTTTTGATTTTCTAAGAACTTTCAGTTTGACCCTCGTATAAGTTTTTTGGGAAGTGAAATTTGGCCAAAAATATTTTGCCGAAACGGCGGTAGACCAGAAAGGTTACATGAGGAATGTGTAGGTGACCAGGAAGGAAGAGTTGTTACGTAGCGAAGCGGATCACCGGTATTTGTTGAATAAAGTATAGGTGAAAAACTTAAGTAAAGGACCTGTTGTATCTAGTAGTAACTTGTCCATATAAACAAATTGACGTTCCAAATTTGCAAAATGACTTAAGCTCCATATCAATTCTGTGCACCACTACATGTACACAACAGGTCCTTTACTTAAGTTTTTTACCTATACATAATATGTTTTTGTTTTTGTCACAGATAAAAAATGCAGCGATTATTGTAAGCTGCCACTTCCCGACTCAGAGGCGGAGGCTCTCAGGTTATACTGCGACCCATCGTTACCTCCTAGTATGGTAAGTTAGTTATTAAGAGACCGTTTAATAAGTATAAAAAGTATATAACGTTTTCATTGACTTATATTCTATAGACACGAACGTTCATGTCAACAATATGTTCAAATGCCGGTCTGTCACAAGACGTCATCGCTATTAGATTATACACCGCAGAAGTGACACAGCTATTTTACCTACAAAACGTAATTATAATACTCAGATGCAAAATAGATATTATCGAAAAAAAAAATTGATATTATTTAGACCAAAAAGAACGAACATAAAATAAATATTCAAAATATCAAACTGAGTATAAATAAAGCAATTAAACGAATTGTCATTCATGTTCAGTCACAATTTTTTACCTACAACCAATTCTGAATGGGAACGGAACGTCTGCACGTTTTTAGTTTATGATTGTAAGATGGCGTGACGTCTTATTTAAAAAAATGTTTTTATTGTGGTATTAGTTAGTAAGTAGTTATCCTTTATACTTGTGTTATTTATGTATTGTATGTATTGTATGTGTATTTATTTATTTTATATTTGGTAATAGGTATATTAAGATTATGTATTCTGTATAATACTGTATATATTTATTTATTTATTATTATTTATTTAGGTACTTAGGGTTTATATATGCATCTATATTTATTCAAATGTTTTTGCTCTATTTGTCGATCCTTATCTTTTTTCAATTGCTTTTCTCTACCACTCAAAGGTTGACTGGCAGAGATCCCTTCAGGGATAAGTCCGCCTTTGTACTTAGCATTTTCTTTTGTGTGTTATTTTTTTTTGTACCTATTTCCTTTTTGTACAATAAAGAGTTTAAACAAACAAACAAACAATATTATTAGTTGCGTAATCACTTGAAAAAGATGTAATTTTACTTACTTGAGTAGTGAATTGTTACTTACGTGCAGGTTCACGCTTCCATTCGGAGTCTCAATCAAAAACTAGTCCGTTCGCTGCTCATGAATGTCAAAGTCATACTAAAGTCCTTTGCACAGTGCAAGGGTCAAAGCAGTGGAACACAATGAGTGTTCGGATCGCGATATCTAGTAAGTATATATCGATGAACGTTTTAAACTCTCGTGATTTTCATTCATAGTCAAAATACCACAAACGGGATTTATCACGCTAACATACAAGAGTAAAATTTACCCCGTCGTTTCGGCCACATTACAGTGGCCGTGGTCATAAGTAGATTGAAGTGTGGAAAGGAATGAAATTCACCGTTTAGTCTAAAGATTATCTGCCGTATTTTTGCGAAAATAAAATGAGTTTTACAAGTAGTTACGAAAATCTCCTAATGGGCACAACACCACAAACTTTGAAGTAAAAAAGTCAGGGGTTTTACAACTTTTGTTTGGTTAGGTTAGGTTAAGTTATATTACTATTAAAGTGTTAAATTTGTTTAGATTGTAAGTAGGCTGTGATATAAGCATATTTCAATGTTTTCGTTTTATTTCCTTGCATATTTAGAGAAAAGCAGTATACAGGCCTCGGCAGGAATGTCATTTCGTGTATTCGTATCTATTGAAGGACGAGGCGTAGGTGCTCATCCACGAAATTACTATTCCCGCCCTCTGCAGTAATACTATTTTTTCCAAAAATTACTTCACTATGGAGTAAACTTCAAAATCGATCAAAAAAGATTTTTTTCTGATTTGTCTAAAAAAAGTTAAAATTTGCATTTTTATGTATTAGACGCGCAAATATTCAAAATTGTTCGCTCCCACCTGTTCGGATTGGTTTCATTTCAGCATCCCCCGTTTTATTCTGACTTTTAACAATACCCTCACAAACGAAATATATTACGTTACATGTAGAATACCTCACCCGCGTCGGATTCCGCGACATTGAAAAATGGAGCGCTCTCCACGGCCCGACGTGAAAGCATGGAGCGAAAGAATGTTATAACGGAACACCATGTATAATGTTCTGGATTAAAAAATAACTGTCATCGGCTTGGTAGTTGATATCGCTGGCCTTGTCTAACTCGCCGATAGTCAGAAGCTTATTTACCATATCTCCTGCTCGTCTCATACCATGTGACAGAAAAACAGATCCGAAAGTAGCGAAAATGATTATGGTCCCAAGTTTATAAGTAAGACCGTTTGAACTTTCTTCCTTCTTTTTTAACCCCCAACGCAAAAAGAGGGATAATATAAGTTGAACTGCTATGTGTGTCTGTCTGTCTCTAGCACCGTAGCTCTTAAACGGATGGGCCGATTTGAATGCGGATTTTTATTTTAAATCTGGTTTTCTAGCAATGGTTCTTAGACATGTTTAATCACAATCGGTTTACGTGTTATTTTTCAGAGTCAAGGCGATTGTTTGCCCTCGAATGCCCCGCCATGGATATAGATTACATTAGATTACGCAAATGCATCTACTTCGCGTGTCCGAACCCGGACCAAACGTCGGGGATGGCCCCATACAAAGACTGACCGCTAACTGACTAATCATAACTAGTGACTGACTCAAGCCCCACGGCGCGGGTGGGCGGCGCATTTGAATCAATTTTACGCGGACATCGGGGAATTCACATCGCTAATTCGCTCTTGAGACGTCACAGTAGATATTAGAAAGTGACACGGTTGGTTTTCATACAGATTGAGGTGTTTCCAAGATCCCCGATATAAATAAACACTTCATGGAAGATTATTTTTAATATACAGAATTTTGATAGGCACTGTAAGTTGCGTGTGTGAAGTAACAATAAACTAACAAACAAACAAGCAGTCATCCTTACCTAACTACGTGCAAAACACGTACTACACCCATTTTCCCATTTTTTCGAATGCGGGTTCTTTTTGTTTCAAATCAACTTCTCTCGGGTTTATATCTTTTTGATTTTATAGAACACCTACAACGCGAAAATTGATATTTGTTATTTCAAACAAGTAAAAGTTAGAGATTAAGATACAAAAGGAATCGAGCTACGTGCTGCAAAGGAACTTCGCATTTTTCACCCGTTTTTCCACCACACCCGTACGCCGCGATTATACAGGATGTAAAGTTGAGATGGGGCAGCAAGGGCAGCTACTAGATCCCTTGCTGCTACGCGGAAATGCTCTTAGGAGACCTTTACTAACTTTTTGAATGACGACAATCGACATTCACAGATTTTTGATAAAATGTACAGTCAGCGAGAAAATCGACAGATTTGTCTTTTTTTTAATGCCAATAGGTCCCATTTCTATCAAGGATTAAAACCCTCTTTGAGACCAACTAAGGTTACAGTACTAGGAACATCCACAAATCAAAGAAAACTTTTTCCATACTAAGTGAAACTTTCGCATTGTTGTTTCGACTGCTTTCCTGCGGTTTTCCTGCAATCTGCGCTTGAGGGGTGGGGTAATTCGAACCGGTGCGGGGCGAAGCGTGGCCATTCTGTACGTTAGTACTATTATATATTCTGTGACAAAAAGAGAGATTGACTTTTAATTTATCAACATCATATCCTCCCCCTGCAATTTTTATGAACAGGCCTCCTCTCAGAACGGGAGGGCACAAGTTACTTTCGGACTTATACATTAGTAAGAAGTAGCGATGGATGTATTGAATGATAATTATTAGAAACTCAGTTTTAATCAACCAAATTTGTTTACGTTTGGAAACTTTAAACATTTCTGCTCAGAGGCTATATTTTAAAGCCAAAAATACTTCCAACTGACAGCGAGTAGGCAGTCAATTTATAACTAACTCGAAGAGAAAATACTATGTACAGTAAGAGGATATTTCTAGAATAATTTTACCTCAACTACGTACTCGTATTTCTATTTTAATTAAAGGTACTAGAAACGAGATCACAATAACCTTTTTTTATGATAAAATGCTTTGTAAAAAGTTTCTATTCTATCACGTTTCCCGCGTATTCAGCCTTTGTCACTGTGTACGTACATATTTTTAACCCCCGACGCAAAAAGAGGGGTGTATTAGTTTGAGTAGCTCTTAAACGGACAAATCGATTTGCATGCGGTTTTTTTAGGGTTCCGGAGCCAAAATGGCTAAAACGGAACCCTTATAGTTTCGCCATGTCTGTCTGTCTGTCTGTCTGTCTGTCTGTCTGTCTGTCTGTCTGTCTGTCCGTCTGTCTGTCTGTCTGTCTGTCCGTCCGCGGCTTTGCTCAGAGACTATCAATGCTAGAAAGCTGTAATTTTGCACGGATATATAGGTAAACTATGCCGACAAAATAGTACAATTAAAAATTCAAAAACAATTTTTTTTAGGGTACCTCCCATAGACGTAAAGTGGGGGTGATTTTTTTTTTCTCATCCAACCCTATAGTGTGGGATATCGTTGGATAGGTATTTTAAAACCATTAGGGGTTTGCTAAAACGATTTTTCGATTCAGTCATCTGTTTGCGAAATATTCAACTTTAAAGTGCAAATTTTCATTAAAATCGAGCGTCCCCCCCCCTCTAAAATCTAACCCGGTGGGTGGAAAAATTTGAAAAAATTCAGGATGGTAGTCATTATATCAAACTTTCAAGGAAAACTATAACGGCTAAGTTTGCTTGAGAACTATAGTAGTTTATGAGTAAATAGCAGCGTAAGGTATAAAATATACCTAAACTTGGAAGATTCCGTATAAAATACGAAATCCTTAGAAAAATATTACTTAATTTTTTCGTAATGGCTACGGAACCCTATTTTGGGCGTGTCCGACACGCTCTTGGCCGGTTTTTAATTAGGTTTTCTAGCAATGGTTCTTAGACATGTTTCATCGGTTTTGCCGTTTTTGAGGTATTGAACTTTGAAGTGACAAAGTCATGGGTTTTCCAACTTTTTTTGGTTAGGTTATTTGAAATGTAAATCAGACAGAACACTTGGAATTTTTGCTGAGTTTTTAGTTTTACTCTAGCTACTAAATATGACAGCAAAATCTAACTAAAATTATAAATGCAAGAGTAGGTATGTTTTTGTAATAGTTTCATGTTTAAAGTAGTCCGACAAGGACATAATATAAATAACGATGCGGATAGTTCCGAAGGGAGTGAAAAATGTTTCTCGTTGAGAATGTAGTTCATAGATGGCGTTAGTGTCGCTGATAAAGTGACAATGAAATGAATGCAAGTTGAAATATTGTTGCATAGGAAAAAATCGTGTCTAGTCTCCTGGCCAGCGGTGGTGTAGGGGAATAGCACGCAGCACGGAATGCTGAGGACCTGGGTTCGATTTCCAGCGCTGGTCTATTTTTCTGGTTTTTCTGTGCATCCATGTTTCGGCTTGTGTTTTCGTGTGAAATATACATAACATTTGATTTATCTAGGAAAAGCGCTATTAACGAATTCTTCGTTGACGAATGTACAAGCATCGGTTTAGAATCAGAAATAAAATCTTATACTTTTAAGCAAACAATTTTCGTAAATTTATTCACATAGTTCGGGGATTTCAGAAAGGGTTCTAAAGATTCAGCGAAATCTGCTATGTGGGAGGTTTCTTTAGAAATAATCCATCTGTTTTGTTCTAGGAATTTCGTGTTATTGAACTATACCTGAAGCCGAGGTGGCCTAGTGGTTTGACCTATCGCCTCTCAAGCAGAGGGTCGTAGGTTCAAACCCCGGCTCGCACCTCTATGTTTTTCGAAATTCATGTGCGGATTTACAAAAACACTATTAAACCATAAAAGTTCCAAGTGAATCTCGGTCACCCAGGGTATAAACTCACTATGTAAACTGACGATGATCTTTTACTTAAACAGGTGATAGTGTTGCTTAAACTGAACAACTTTCTCCAAAGAACATAGGTCGAAAAAAGAAAAAAATAATTCAGACTCCCATAAAAAATGTATTGGTTAGCTGACCGACTTACTATGGAAAGGCGAAAAAAACAATAAATTTAAAAAATATAAAAACCCGACTGCTTTAAAAATACAAAAAAGAAGAAAACAAGTCTAGTGGGCTAGAGTTCTGTTTAGTAGCTAACTTAAAGTTTAACAGTCGGGACCCATTAGGTAAGAATTTTTGAGCGCCGCTAGTTAAATGGGTCCCGACTGTTGAACTTTAAGTTAGCTACTAAACAGAGCTCTAGCCCACTAGACTTGTTTTCTTCTTTTTAGTATTTTTAAAGCAGTCGGGTTTTTTTATTTTTTAAATTTATTGTTTTATTTCACACTTTTTTAATAGTTCTGCGAAAATGGTAAATTAAAACTATTATAACCTATATATATTTAGAATGGGTTAATTATTACCTTTCATTTGATATCCCACCGGATACATTTGAATTAAAAAAAAATTTGGAAACTCACAATTTGGCGCCAAAAATCCGCCATCCGGACCTATGTTCCTTGGAGAAAGTTGTTCAGTCTAAGCAACACTATCACCTGTTTAAGTAAAATATCATCGTTAGTACATACTGTATACTAAAATTGTAATAAGATCTCGTTTTCCAGTCTTCACAGAGTATATCGGTCGTGAACAGAGGGGTCACCGCCCGGAGCGCGGACATCGCCTCAGCGAGGTTCCGGCCAGAAGTCGTCACGACCAGCCGAAGGGTCAAAGAGAGCTGCATTTGAATTTGTAAAGCTTTGCTACCGTTTGAAGTGTGTGAGCGTTTGTAAATCGTGTGATTTGAGCATTGTGTTGCAATTGACAACATTTAATTTGTCTGTTATGAAACTGAATTTGTAAAAAATTACAAATTTGAAAACCCGAAGAAATTAAATATTTTGTCTCTGTACGGCAAACAAAATTGTCATAGATAAAATGTTTAAATTAACAGAAGCTGAACATGTGATGGATGATAAGGTAAGTGTTTTCACGTGGATATAAATGAAAAATGTTATTTATTTAGAATATTAGCCGACTGTAAATATTGCTCACTTTATTAAAAAATTATATGTTTGTTACGGGATCTCAACTGTCATTACTTTTAATGAGCTCGCAATGTAAGAATTGAAACTCAGATTCCACCATAATGCATTAATTTTTATGTGTTTATTACTTACTACAAACCTATTTCTATTCTTTTCGTACAAGGGCCAATCAATTATTTTACCGACACTTTGGGCGTCTCCTGCGTAACCAAAATTGTCTCTGGCGTTACCAAAAAATCGTACTTCCAACAAGATATTTCACGGCTTAATACGTTGAACTTACGTAGGATGGCATGTATTCATGTACATCATCTATTAAATTACAGAAAAAACATGTTTACTTACAAAAATCAGCAATTGTTTGAAAAATGTCCCGGACAGATTAGTGTCGGTAAAAAAGTTGATTTGCCCACATCCTTTAATCTCAACTATCTTTCATCTCGCTATTCGTCAGTATTTCTCTCATTCTATCTCTTTCACTCATTGCGTTTCGTTCCACCTTACACCAGGGGTATTGCAGATGCGTTGTCAACCTAGAGGCCTAAGATGGGATACCTCAATTGCCAGTAATTTCACCCGCTGTCTTACTCTCCACGCCGAAACACAACAGTGCAAGTACTGCTCCTTCACGGCAGGATTAGCGAACAAGATAGTGGTAGCAATCTGGGTGGACCTTGGACAAGGTCCTACAACCTGAAAAAAATAGCGGTCTAGATCCCGTAACAAATATATGGATTTTATAAAACTGTAAATCAATAAAAACTGTTATTTAATAAAAATCGTTTGTGATTAAGCAGCTAGTTAAGTTTAATAATTCTAATGTAAAATTGAAAGCGACATGCTTAATTTTTTATATAAAAAACCCGAAAACTAGATAGGAACTCATTAATTCATCTAGTGGACATAGGTAGTTAAATGTTGTCAATTAAAATATGTAGATAATTTGTTAAGTTATTTGTAAAAGTGTGCATGGATTTTGAATGGGTTTGTGAGTTGAAGAAAACTATGTGCAATATATTTCATCGATTACTCAATATTTTTTTACAAATTGATTCAAAGGGATTTACAATTTGAGTGCTTTTTATCATTGAATCATTACCCATTACCTTTCCCTTTTTGTAACGATAACAAGCACAACAGCTGATTTTCTATGACAAATCTGTTTTTTTTTTAAAGAGGAGTGTTACATACAAGTTTATCATTTGATACGATTTTCTTATGAAAAAAGTGAGTTTTCTTGCGGTGATTACAAGCTACATTTATTTTTGACAGTGTCAAAAATGGCGGAATCCATTTTTACCAAACATAAATGTAGCTGACATTGAACTGACAATGTTTCTAAGTTAGATATTAGTTTGCTCGTCTTCTGAATTGTGAAAACTAAACTATTTTTTTGTAAATGTTGACGAATGGAATAGTGTTTTTTTTTTTTCATATATTTAATCAGAATTAAGCAAATTAATCTAAGTTTCGCTTTGAAAGAGATAAAAGCTTCCATTATATAAGGACTTCAAACATTACCGAAGAAAACAAAAACACGAAATGTCCCAAAATAAACCATAGAATCGTATTACAAGTCGTAATACAAAATGACTCACAATAACACGTATTTAATTAAATTTGTGTCGAGGATTTAACGAGACGGTATGTTAAATTTGGGCGGAAAAAAGAAAATAACGTATTCCTAAAAATAATAGCCGTACTTATACTTACTGCCTTATTCTATGGAGCACTTGTGACTTCGCCTTTTATTTTTTAGCCTAAAACAGAACACCTTACTTTTTACAGATTTGGGCAAGAATATTTTCAAATAGACGAATCATCTACTCAAAGATTTACTAGTAAAAATGCTTTATCTTAGTGTTTACTTCTTTACTTTTGTACAATGAAATGATAAATTACATAATAAAGTAAGAATTTACTGAAAAAGTATGATCGACAATAACCATATTGGGTGTGGGAAATATTTATTTGTGTGGTTGTTTTGGGTGTGTGATGGTTTTGTTTTCCTCTGTAAAACTTCGCGCCTCTGAGAAAAGTGGCAAAAAAAAGTTTTTAAGGGCAAATTAGGCACAAATAATGTTATATACTAAAGTTCTGAATAAATAAATATTTCATTTCATTTCATTTCTTGATTCCAATTTTGAAATCTTTTTATTTTAATGCATAATAGTCGGGGCATATTCGCTGGTTGTCTCAATCAGGCACATCAACTGGGATATTTAATAGAATCCGATAATATAATTATCTATTAAAGCTAATTGACGTATCTGCGGTAGTTTAATCTTTGACAGGCGATCTGATTGACTTTGAAGCTCAATCCTAACACTAATACGAAAGTTTGTAAGTCTGTTTGTCTGTTGCCTTATCACGTCTAAACCGCCGAACTGATTCAAATAAAATTCAGTTTACAGATAGTTAAGTCCCAGGAAAGGACAGGATATTTTTTATCCCGGAAACTGCGTAGTTCCCGTGGGATAGCGTGGGAAATAACTTTTTAAACGAAATTGCGCTCGTTTCGTAACTTAGATACGTTAGTACGTTGCGTACACTAAGAATTAAAATTATAATTTGTTGTAATCTTGTCTGCGAAAAAAGTGTATTGTCTGCGAGAATTTTTTTTGTGGCTGTAAATTGATACAATAACAACTTTCCATTTATTTCATATCCCTTGTTTCCTAGATAAAAGTTAAGAGAGAAAATTGTACATAAAATAAATATTTTAAACCGTTATCCTGGTATGCGAGAGTGAATTGATAACTAGTTTTATAAGACAAATATATTCCGTAAACTTGAGGATGAGGGCCTCTTTTTTTTAAAGTTGGTTACAATGGATGGGGTTCAAAAAGTTAGACACCGCGCCGGATGACTATCCGTATCCACGGACGGTTTGGAGCATTTTGGTTTTGGATACCATGGTATCGTCGGACTGTCAAGTGGTTAGAAGTGTATTTTTTTAATAACGTACCGAATCCTTTTAAGTTAAAAGAAACTGTATCGGAATTTAAGAAGGCTTTAGGTGGTTTTTATTTTAAAAAAAAAAACTTATTATTCAGTTAGCGAATATCTAAATGACAACTGTAATTCACGTCGATAAGCATGTTAGTTATAAAAAAATATTTGTACGTATTATTTTATATATCCATCCACCACCCAGCATAATTATGTTATTTGTATAGGTACTTATACTTCACAAATAAATTATTTGATTGATTTTTTGTAATTTCTGTCTCTGCAAGGCTACCACTGTTAGAGCCAAGCGCCTGACGCCACCGCGCGCGCTAAATTCGAAAATCGAAGTTCGTATCGCACCGTCCCGTCTACGCTTATGTTATTTAATACGAGAGTGAGAGGGATAGTACGATAAGAACTTCGAATTTTGTGTATCGGAGTAGCCCTTCTGCTTAAGCGGGTAGTAGACGTGAGTATTTCATATACTTACAATTTGATACTACACGCGTTGCTGAGAAAAATAATCTTCACAGACGGATAGACAGACCGACAGATGGAAAACAAACCCTTAAAAAATCTTGGATTTTCCCTATTGTCGTTTTGTATGGTTGATTTACTGGTGGTCCAAGTTTTTGGACTCCATCCAAATAAAATAGAAAACTGTAAAATTTTACATTTATGAGATTGTAAAGATATTAATGTTAAAAAATTCTTGTTGTTTATTGTAAGTTAAAATGAATAAGGTCTTGTTTAGGTAAGACAAAACACGACTGACTGTAATTTTAATGATATTAAAATGTGATTGTGACTGTTTAAATAAATAAATATGTGATGAAACGTTGTATATTTTATAAACCTAATAATAAACTGGATCGACTAAAATTTTATTCATTATCCTAATATAATACAAAAAAAAACGGCCGTAGTAGACATCCATACTAATATTATAAATGCGAAAGTGTGTTCGTATGTTTGTGTGCTTGTCCGTCTTTCACGCCGTAACGGAGCGACGGATTGACGTGATTTTTAGCATAGAGATAGTTTGGTTGGGCCCGAGAGTGATATAGGCTACTTTTTATCCCGGAGAAATGCACAGTTCCCGAGGAAACAGCGCGTGATAACCGAATACCACGCGGGCGGAGCCACGGGCAAAAGCTAGTAATATAATATTCTCGCCAATCTGCTACGTTTGATGGTGAGCCGCGCAGGCGCGGATCCTGCTCTCAAAAAAAGTTGTGATCGCTCTGAAGCGATAAGGCCGCCTATTGCTTACCTCAGAAAGTCTCTGTGTACCTATATACCTGTTTTCTGTAATTGTTTGTTATAATATAACTTTTTATTGCACACCAACGTATTATGTTGGTGTGCAATAAAAAGTTATTATAATGTATTGTGGTCACAGTCACTCGAAAATTGGCAAAGTGCTAGTCGGAGTACGAACTCGTTCATCAACAATCATGAATTCATGTCTCATGAACGACTTTTGGATTTGATTACCTATTTCCTTTTCGCAGCGTAACAAGAAATTGGCCTATCGGTCTCAGTAGACCGTGAAAAGTGTCATCACTAGTCTATTAGGGCTGTGGGCATACCTATGGTGCCCACAACGGTAAAATAATAAAAATATTTTTTTTATTCAGTATCAAAAATTACATCAAAAACAGTATCCGTGCTGGTGCCTCTTTTAAAACCCCGACGCAAAAAGAGGGGTTATATAAGTTTGACCGCTATGTATGTCTGTCTGTGTGTCTGTCTGTGGCACCGTAGCTCTTAAACGGGTGGACCGATTTGAATGTGGTTTTTTTATTTAAAAGTAGGTTTTCTAGTGATGGTTTTTAGACATATTTCATCAAAATCGGTTAAGCCATTTTCGAGATATTTAAATTTAAAGTGACAAAGTCGGGGGTTTCCCAACTTTTTGTTGCTTACTCGTAGGTTATTAAGTAAACATGTTACTTGTAGTACTATTATTTATTCTGTGCTTGTATTAAGAGAACACCGCTCCTTTTCTAGGTGGACGGTGGATCCGCCCTTGGAGACGCACTCAGTTTTTATGTAATTTTAACCAAACTTATCTTATAAGTAATATAAGGTAGTCAGGTAGGTAGGCTTTTATGACAAGATTCTCCAGGCATGATAGCTGGTAGTTCAAAACTCCCCTCTGCAAGTCAAACATAGTTAATCTTATCTCGGATTTCATATTATATCTTGATTAGGTCATGAAAGAAAATTATGTCACCTTATTATAATAAGACAGTTTACTTCTACTGAAGAACAAAATGAAAAGCCCAGGCGAAAGTTTCTATTGACTGTGCAATAAATGTGTCTTTGCTTTACCAGAAGCCTTTTCATTTACTTCGTCCTTTTAATCAAAAATCAAATTGGTTCATATACATAGTAAAATATTATGTTGAATATAAAAAATCTCATATAAAGTTAATAAGATCTGATGAAGAAATGCGTGGTCGTTTATACAGGTTGTGGCCTGTAATACGAGCAAAAAATTAAAACATAGATCGTCCTCGTTAAACTGAACAACATTAGTTGAGCGACTTTTCCATAGTACAAGCTTTGCTTAGTTTGGGACTAGGTCAATTGGTGTCAAGTGTCCCATGATATTTATTTATTTATTTTAAAAATAATGGAGTCTTTGAATTTTCCTTTTTTCATACAAATTAAATACTGCCATCAATGTACGCCATCTTAGAACACAACTGAGGTCGCCTGTCACGCTACAAACATCAAGCATTTTGTTTTACATTGCTTCTGCGAATAAACTTAAAAGTGTAATAAAAAAAAAAAAAAAAAATATTTTAAAAATTCGCTGAACATTGTTGTTCAGTGTGAGGAGTATGATCTATGTTTTAATTTTTTGCTTATATTACAAACCACACCCGGTATAAGACTAGCTTTTGCCCGCGGCTCCGCCCGGAATATCGACGAATGCGTTGCTCTACTCCAGCTGCCATGTTTCTCAGACACATCGTCATATGCCTGGCAAACTTTTATGCATATCATGAAAATGGCGCCGTTTCACGATATGCTTAGGAATCTCGTGATCTGGCGGATTTTACGCTCCGCCGCCGACCTGTACAATACAATGACTTGACGAACAAGTGACGAAAAAATAGTTAACAAATAAAAAAAAAATACAAAACACATCATTAGCTTCCATACGCAGCACGAAAGGATCAGATCCAGTTTTAGATTCTAGTTTCGTCAGATTTTCTACTGTAATCGAATCTAAACCAAAACCTCAATTTAACGCCGAAACTCCTAAGCCGAATGCTCGATCGAAAACTACTAATTACACATACCTAACTAGCATTACATTTTAAAGCGTTCTACACACTGTACAAGCGTCTGTGGGTCAGATATACTCAAAGGGCTTACAACGCTTTGCGTATCGAATATAACGCTTTTAGAACGATGTTACGGCTGCAACGTTTCTGTAGTTGTGCTTCCTAGAACATCTAATATCGGACGTTTTTTCAATACCGGTATTTATTCGATACCGATAATTCAAATACCGGTATTCCGGTAATTCGGTATTTTTTCGATATTCATATTATTAAAGTAAAATGAATGAGTTTCGCACTCACAAAACCTTTCCGGTTCCGACAATTTTAAGTACGAGTAGGTAGCTAAGATTATTTCAAAAATGTCTAAGATTATATTAATTAAATAAGTATTAATGCATTTGTGACTTACAACTTTTGAGTCTTGCGACTGTAATACTCTATTTGATAACAAAATAATTGGTATTTAGAGATCAATATCGAAATACCGGTATTATACAATGTCAATACCGGTTTTGCCAATATCGGAATTTTGCTCCGATATTCCGGTTTTTCGGTATTATCGAATACCGGTATTCATGCTCTAGTGCTTCCTCTTGTTATGTTTGTCAAGGCCCGCACTGATGGTTTTGATGCTTAATGAATTGAAACAATTACTTTGCTCTCTCTCTGTATGACTGATACTTTTAAGGTCATAATTAGGGTTGCCACCTTTTTTTTCGCAAATAAAGTACATTGTTTATTTTAAAGGCAAAAAGTACACAGTGTCAAAATAACGGATAATTTATGTTTCTCTACTATTATATTTAAAAACATATTTTTTATTGCTTTTTGCAAGTTGTATCAAATTATTATCACTGTTAAACAATTGCACAGCATTTTTACAGTCTATATTTAAATTAAAGTACCTAAATAAGTAATTCATTTTTTATCACATTCAAAGAATTTATTTATTTCGTCTCGCAATTTGCTATTCATTACAGAAAAAAACTCTCTCTGTGGATGTTGATGTGGCTGGAATTGATAGTAAAAATTAAATGACTTTGTACAAGTTTGAAAAATTATCATTAGACTTATTAAACACTTGCTGCCATTTTTGTGTAGTAGATAATTCCGCAAAACCCATAGAATAATAATTACGACCAAACTTTTTGAATCCCAGAAAAATAATCATGCGAAATAAAGTATTTTCGCGTACTTTATTTTTCTCATAAAGTATAAAGTATAGTTACCTAAAATAACGTACAATACTTTATTATAACGTACGGGTGGCAACCCTTCGTCATAATACACGTTGACCAACATAAGAAGAACACAAAAACTGTGAGACCGTTGTCTGGCAATGGACAAATCCACACGGTTTTGATGATTAATTTTTTTGAGTTTCGGTTCTCATACTTAGAACATTTTATTGATCATTTTATAGATTTTTTTTTTCTATTTTTGTGTGAAAATCTTTATGCGGTTCACAGAGTACATCGACTTACCAAGTTTCAACAGTATAGTTCTTACAGTTTCGGAAAAAAGTGGCTGTGACATACGGACGGACCTGCAAACAGACAGACAAACATAACGAATCCATAAAGGTTCCGTTTTTGTCATTTGGCTACGGAACCTTAAAAACTCAACCGAATCGATAACCTCCGTCTCTTTTTCAAGTCAGTTAAAATATCATATTGCACTATAGGTATATTGCGTCTGGTCAACTATTTCTTACCTAGCAAATAGACCAGTACAATAGTCTGGGAGCCGCAAAATAAAATTGTTCTAATGCCACTTTATTTGCGTGTCGTCAATTGTTATTCTAGTACAAATTGTATAGAGATTACAGTTCACGAGCCGCAATATAATGTTGCTGTGGTTTCTACTTCTAAATTAAATGATGTATAGTAGGTAATAATAAAATTGCTCTTGTAAAACCTTTTTCAGCAAAAGAAAACCGGCTTCGCTATTTAGTTTCAAACGTTACCACGTGGGCCCATCACGTGGCGGCACAATAAAATCGTTAACCCTTCTCGAGTCGCGTGAAACAAATGGCGCGTCTCACACCTCACCACGTAGTTCAGGCGGTGAGTCAGAGATGGCGCTTTTATTAATGTTGCTCTTAGTTCAATAACTTTGATACGTTTGTAATATTTTATTATGGTTTGGTATTAAAAACATAATTGCTATGGTCTTGGATGTTTAATATGTAACATAAATTAAAAATAAGTAATAATTTGTATTTCAAGTTTGAGGATTTCGTTTCTTTTTGCACGAGTTGGCAACTGGACTTACATGCTTATTCGAGTTAGGTTCGAGAAAGCTTTTTATGGGAAAGTACTATGGATTATTTAGATAACAAAATGAATTTCCGATTAAAGCGTCATCTTTTCTTTTTCTGTTTTTTTAGTCATCTTTAATGTACCTGGTCTAATGGTGCTAAAGTAAGTATTTTAAGAGGTAGACAGAAATAATCAAAATTGTTTATTTTGAAGATTAAGTTCTGTTTATTGCAGAAAATTTGCTAAACCAATTTATTTTAATGGATTACATTGTGAAAGGGACTACTTTATTGATTATATAATAAACTAAACTAAACTAACACAGCTAAACTGACAAAATATCAACAAAAAATTTAACACTTTAAATTACAAATATTAATAAAAAAGTAGGAGACTAAAACTAATATAAAAATACAAACTTTCGCAGTTGACCCACGGCAAGGATCCCAGGATACTAGCAGCATTGCCACGCTGGATCGCGAGACTCAGCCGTTGGGCAAAGTAGGAGCCAGACTAAGTTAATATCAAAATCTCAATGGTAACATTCCGTGGTACCTATCTAAGTAAAACATATAAAAACGTCTGAATGACGTCTTGTGCTATTTTCTTGAAAGCTTCTGTGAGTTTACATTCATAAATATTGATATATCACTCTGAAAAAATATGAAATTGTTATATTAGAAACGTGTAAGTTAGTAAGAACGTAAATATGGTGTGTGTGTGTGTGTGTGTGTGTGTGTGTGTGTGTGTGTGTGTGTGTGTGTGTGTGTGTGTGTGTGTGTGTGTGTGTGTGTGTGTGTGTGTATTTATCGTCCTTGAAAAATCAATATATTATACTGTATACTAAATAAATGAGTACTTGTTATTCAACTTCGAAGATAAAAATTGCACAAAATGAAAGTAGAGCGATTGAAGCTTTCCGTATTTTCTTTACCCAAGTACCCAATTAAAATGTGGAGTGTGTTAATTATATTATTGTCGGTTCGAATGAAAGGTGAGCGATGGATGAAACAAAGAACGACCATTAGAGCTTCATTTATAAACGGGGAAATAGCTTTAATGGGGAAGAACGGTAATAGGAGAGGGATACGACTGGGCCTAAAGGGAGTGTTTTTAACGCGCGCACGATTAAATCAAAGTAAAAGTCGAAGTCAAAATCTTTATTTAATTCAGGGTCTAACAAACCCTTATGAATGTCGAAAAATATGCCACCGGTTCGGTGCTACTTAAAATCACAGGCTGTGTTGTCTCATGCCCGGACGCTCGCTATCGCATTCAGCATTTCTTGCTTCATTCTAAATTGAATGGAATTACGAGTATGTTAAGCAATATAGTTTCAATACTTGACTACCAATAGGGATGTTAACGCCATTAAAAAATAATTGGAAGGCACGCACAACTCCAGTAAAAAAACGCTTTATTTTAGCCCTGAACACCAGATTAATTTTCGATTTACTGTAAAATTAGATTTAATGTTGCTTTAAAACAAATAAATAGTTAGTTGATTGACTTAACGGATAATGACATCACAAGTCACTATTGCCATTGAAACTCTACGGGAGAAATGTATTTTGACAGCTCGTAAAAAGTACGTCAGTTGATTGGTGGTGTCAACATCCCTATTTTACGGAAATGTCCACTCTATCCTTACTCCATCAGCTGTTGAAGGGTTAATTCTTCCTTACCTTGTGCCATTACTGAGGCATCTTTAAAAAACGACTCCGCGCAAATTCCCCTTCTGGAAGCCAAAGCTGATTGGTGCTTTGTGCGCTCTCTGAATTTGATCATCTCTGCCTTTAAGTTCCACTGCAGATCACAAACCTCAAAATGAGAGGACTTGGGCCATATAGTAGTTCCCATGGGGGCCCAGTGTGGATCTGTGTAGATTTTTTGTGACATTTTCTTTCACCATTAAGCTCAAGTTGAATTTCAAACGTAATTTCACAAATAAATTACCGGCCAAGTGGTGTGCTTAGAGTCATGAAAATTGGCATGGGTGTTTTAATTTAACGTCTGTGAAAACTAATAAATTCCCGAAATTTCAATTCAATTGATGTATCTAATGATTTACGAGAGCGAAGCCGCGGGTAAACGCTAGTTGTGTTATAACAGACATAATTTACTTGTTTTCTTCCATGATGGAGCTCCCCTATGCGCAAAGACAGATGACATCGTGAAAAATGATGTTCTCGCCGGAATGATGCTTGCAATGAAGAGTAATGGCCACAATGATCTCAATGCAAGGGCCAAGTTGGGCGATATTGCAGAACTCAAATTGTGCCATCAAACATGGGAAATTTTAGCCCGTGTACAACTTTGGCTTGGCTAACTTTGGCTACTAGCAAGGAACCAACTGTCTGGCTTAAATATGTTTTTATTTTGATATACTTTAGAGTAGTTTAAAAAAACATACACGTATTTTTCTTTAGATGTCCAATCTCAAGCTAGAGAAAACTATTAAGAAATTGTCCTCCAAAAAAGTTTGAAAGTGACTAAACCGTGACGATATGGCTTGAAGCCCCCACGGTCCACAGTTGTTCATTAGGCTTCCCTCAAAGACCTTCAGTTGCTTCGGTTGGAAGCGGTCGGCTTTCACCGTAGACCCGCAGGTGTAACCAAGTCATCCTTTCATCTTGTTGGCGGACATCTTAGGTTACTCTCGCCAATCCGTGGTTTCCATTTGAGAACCTATTTGCCCCCAATTTATATATGACCTGCCCATTCTAATTTGTAACTTCAACTTGGCTAGATACCGATCGGTGACCCTCGTTCTTCTTCATTTTGGATTCGATCCTATTAAGAAACCTAGAGCATAGCTCTCTTGATAGCTCGCTGAGCAACTGTGAGCCTATTTGTAAGGCCTATAGAGGACCGCCACGTCTCGGATCCATGCGTCATCACTGGCAACGCACACTGGTTGAAAACTTTCGTCTTAAGACACTTTGTGAAGAGATGTGATCATTCTGTTTTAAAACCAGGCACGGAAAATCAATAGAGCTATAGGTATTTATGTTAGGGGACTATAACGCTCATCCCGGTGAGTTATTTGCAAAAGAACTTTTATCTTTCTGTGACGAACAATTGTGGACTTGTATAGACTTAGATATGTTGCCTTCTGATAGCTATACTTTCGTGAGTGACGCACACGGGTGTCGCCGCTGGCTTGACCACTGTTTAGTCACTGGCTCGGCGCAACCCTCAATACACGCATGCTCAGTGTTATATAACACGTACTGGTCCGATCACTATCCAATATGTATAGAGTGTAACTTTAATATTTTGAAACCGAAAATATTTGTTAATAATGAGCGTGTTAATAAAGTTGTCTGGGGGGAGCGTCATATATCCCAGATGGAAAATTACCATAACATCTGTCATAAAAAATTGCGAGAATTTGATTTTCCTGTAGAATTTAGTGATTGCTGCGATAAAATATGTTGTGATAAAGGCCATAGAGAACTATTAGACTCAATGTACGACGGTATTATTTGTACACTGTCTGAAGCTGCTGAGTGTTCCTATAATGTAAATGTCAAAGCTAGATGTAAACGTAAACATGTCACTGGGTGGAATAAGTACGTGCGCGGCGCACACGAGAGGGCTCGGCTTTGTTTTGGGAATTGGTTGGTGCATGGTAAACCGAATTCTGGCCCCGTATACAGGGAGATGTGCGAGTCCAGGCGTCTATTTAAATCAAAATTTCTGCCGGTACAAATTGAGAATCTTAAAAAAAATCTGGCCATTCTGGTCAAAATGACCCTGCCAGGAGACGTGTAGGGATCGACCAACGCCTACACTGAAAATACGAACTGAAATATAGATGCACAGAAAAACCAGAAAAATAAGACCACCACTGGGAATCGAACCTAGGTCCTCGGCATTCCGTGTCGCGTGCTATACCGCAACACCACTGCTGGACAACGGTACAGACACGAATTTTGACCGTAAAAGTAAAAAATTTAAATTGAAATAAATAAATACAAAAAGATTCCAAAAAACTAATCAACGTCTACACGTCTGTAGATAATGAGGCGGAGACGAGTGGAGCGGAGAGAAGACGTGTAGGGATCTACCAATACCTACCTACATCTCTGATGATAACGAGGTGGAAACGAGATATGGATTCAACTAATATGATTGGTCGATCCCAATACGTTTCCTCTCCGCTCTGCGCGTCTCCGCCCCAGTAGTCTGGACCTCGTCCAGACTGACGAAAATTAAACGTTTTCAATAGTATTCCTCCATCCGATATGAATGACAGAAAACCAGGAAGATGGAGTCAACTAACGACAACGCGCGTGTGAACGAAGTCTTAATCGTGAAGTGAGTGGGTTTATTAAGTATTTCGATTTAAATCATGTCTTATAGCTTGGGTAATATCAAAACTATGGTATAACCTGAAATACAGAGTGATTTGTGACCAGAACAACCCGTATTAACTATAATATACACTCAGTAATTGATAATAGATCGTTCACAATCATTATCTAACTGAAATGCATACTATTAATTGCAGAATGACCATGCAATAAATAATTTTACAACTTGTTTGTCTTTATCAAAAAAAAAGTTAGTAAAATTCAAAGTACCAGTAATATTTTTTAGTCTTCCTTGTGTCGTCCGAATTTACCTGTATTATATAAGTTAATATATTATTATGTTTGCCTCTTTTTTCCCTCTGAATTTATATGTATATTTTTTGTATTGATTTGTGGTATGCAAAGAATATTTTTATTGTGTTGTTGGTTTTTTACCATATTTTTGCAACAGCCTTAATTTTATTTGAATACTTATCGCCGGGTCGATCGAAATATTTTCTTAGTTGGAACCCACCGAGACTTCTTCATTTATAAGCCGTGTAGAACTGAAAAAGAATTATCCAAGTTAGATGAGATTAGAGACAAAATTTAAATAAAGCGGGTACGAAAAGCAATTTCCTTAGGTTAGGAACTTCGTTTTCCCGAGACTGAATTAGTTGAGGATAAATAGAACAGACAATCTATAATTCTTTGTTTTATCTTGTTGGATGTCATGAGCAATATTTGTTACAGTAACTAATGGTTGTTGGCATGATTTTGTGCTTCGGCAACAAATTGTCATTAAGGTCAGTTGTTCAGCATTGAGAAAAATGTTTTATGTAACGGATGAGTGACGTGGACAATGTATTCATAGTTTTATTCATGAACATTATTATGATTAGTTAGCGCTTTTTTATTTCTAACCCAATAAGTATTCTTAGTGTTGTTCTTTCCAAGAAATCAATTGTAGTTTTCTAACATTTCTCTTTGTATTGTCTCTCTGTATACGTTTATTATTAATTACTTTCAGAGGAGACATTCGATCTAAAAGCTACAATCATCAACATAGCTCCAAGGATATGCAAGTTGAAGTAGCAATGGGCCACTTTTCTCAAAGAAAAGATAACCTTTGCGGGAGAAAAGTCCTCGAGTGGCAGCTATAAAACCGAAGACGAAGCGATTGCAGGCCTCCCACTAGGTGGATTGACGATATTGTGAGAGTTACGGGCAACTGTGGATGCAAGTGGCAAGTTGTCGTTCATTGGGCATTCTAATAGGGAAGTTTTAGATCCACAGTGAACTGATGAAGATGATGGTATTTACTTGGATGACAAGAAGCAGGTAGTTGATGCTGACGTCTAGCATGACAAGCGGCACGTTGAGGCTGATGGCAATACCCTGGCCCGATGTGAACCGCGGTTGCTGGCACTGAACGCTTGTGTACCAACGGCACAGGGTCTGTCGGGACTTTGAAGTCTTATCTGTAAAAAATAAAAGCTTAGGTATAAGGACATAAAATATTTTATTGATATTTATAATTTACTAAATTATGCCCGCGTCTTCGTCTGCGCGAATTTAGGTTATCGCGCGGTGGCGCCCTCTACCGGAAAAAAGGTATCTTATGTTGAGAATTCAGAACAATTTCAATAAGTTTTTTTTACTTCTTTTAATACAGAGGTGTCATACGTACCGATATCAGGACATAAAGCCACGGCAGAAGTTAAATGAAATTGCAGTCGATTACAAATTGCCCCAGTTCTATATGCAGCTAAACAAACCATCCACAGAGAGTAAAGTAACTTGAACTCGCGCCAGGCTATGTAAAACACAATGAGATTATCCTGAAAAAGAAAACAAGGAATTAAACATTATTAAACGACTATTATAGTCAAGCTAGAGTATAATAATGAAAGTGGTAGCTAAGTCTCTTGGTTCTCTGAGTTTATCGGGGTTTATGTGAAAGCCATTACTACATTTAAATTTGAATTTGACTATGATCAGTTCAGTGAAGGAATATAAATCGTGCGAAAACTTGCATCACCTCTACACGACAATAATGTGATGGTATAGGTAAAATTATCAAGCCGCAGAGCTCACGGGGGAACTATTGGCCAAGGAGTGTATCCTATTTGATGAAGTTTTAAAATTTTGAAGAAGTTGCTGGAGATTTTATACTAACCCCATTAGAATTGAGCATTATAATGATGAATCCGTAAATAATAGTTGATAGCAAAGTAACAAGCCACATAAGTTGAATCTGAAAACATATGGTAATATGAAATTTAAAATGAAATTAGCAACCATTTGTCGTGTAAGTAGGAACATAATTATCAAGTAGCATCAAAAATGATGTCATTAAAAGAGATCTCTCGCCAGGCAGATATTAAGCCTGTCGTAGAATGAAGACAGAAACTTGGTAGTTTTATAGAAGTATCCAGGAATGTATATTATAAATAATGCGGCGCAGAACACGAATGTGATCTCAATCGCTAGCTCTTTAAATGTCAGAGCGGTTCATTTATTCGATGGGGCTATCGACACTACTCTATGGTCTTAACAAAATACCAAAAATCTAGTGTTTTTCTAAACTATTAACAATAAATTTGCTGATGGAATTGATGATTGGTTAGGTTTCCTGGTCATCCAACTAGTAGAACACCTTAGTACGTATACCTACTGAAAGTGAGGATTTGAATATTTTGGAGAATCTGTAAATATTTCAAGGTAAAAAAAAAATGTCGAACATATTATCTCGAAACAAAATACCAACCCCAAATTGAAAGCCATCATTGAAATACGACGTAGCAATCAAAAGATGCCGGTACACTGACGATCCAAAACTAGGGTTAGCTGTGATAGACTTAGCTAGTCTTATATTAATGACATCAATAAACAAAGAAATGAAAGCTAATTCGGCATCGTGAGCAGTCGCTCCTAAAAAAAACATCATTAGAAGACCAGGTCTTGCTGATAGAAGAGCTGTTCCACAAATATCAACAATCATTGACACAGCTGACACCATAGTAGCAACATTAGCTTTACTTCTTAATACTTTCACATAGTCATCGTCTAAACCAAATTTGTCATCCAATTTTTCTAAAGCCACATATTGCTTAGTAAAAATGCGAGCAGCACTTATTAAACCGAGTAACTCAACTGATATTAACATTAGAAAGGCTATTAAATAAGGATTGATGTTGGAATCGGAGAATGCATCGTAGACGAAGAAAGTGGTCACGGTGGAACAAACGCAAAAATAAATGAAGTTGCAGATTGTCTTCAGTAGTTGATTTTCGATGAGATAAGAACGATTTATACACAAGAAAAGCTCTAAGATTATTAAGTTCCTAAAATAATACACTGATTTCTTTTGAACCATTTTTCCGCGAATATGTTATGACAACGATGTAAATGGAAAGAAGGACTGAAAGAAAATGATGATAGAGCTCTGTCCAACAAAATTTTAAGTGAAAAACGAATCAATATTCAGCTTACACTTAATTATTCCCAAAGGACCGTTTTATCATCAAAATCTCAATAGAATAATAATTGATATTAAAACTTCATTTGACTTTATTACGAGTAGTTGAATAATGACATAACAATGTGACATTGTTTGTCCTATCTATTCAATATTATTTTTGTATCATAAATATGGATATTTGAGAATGTGTGAGTATGTTATTATTTCACGATTTGGGCGAAATTTGGTATGCATAAAGCTTGATCTTTGGAATACCGCATAGGCTATAATTTCAATATTCTCACGGATCAGTATCTAAAATCCCAAAGTCAGCTGCGAAGTCGTATCTATCATGCGTGTCAAGAATTGGAAAGCATCAGGTTTTTGTTTTGTAATACGTATTCTGTCTATTTCATTCAATTTCATTATATGTTTTGTTTCCAATCAGAGAGTGTTCGCAAAAGAGAGAAGAATATGAGCAAAAACATTAATATAGACTAAAATTAAGTTTGCCTGGAAGAGATCGATCTTAAGCGATAAGGCCGCCTATTGCTTACCCTGTAATTATTTTTCACCGTGTATCTGTTTTCTGTGTCGTTTACTATTTCTGGTGTAAAATAAAGAGTATTTGTATTGTATTGTTATGTAAAATTTGATTTATGATGACGGCTCAACTAATTTCTTCGATAGTGATATTATGATCTTAAATGAAAGGAAATGAAATGAAATGCAATGAAATTTATTTGCGGTAAATGTAGTACATTATAGTTAGGTATAATTATGATGTTATATGATTTCTTGTTTCATACATTTAGACTGTATAAGTCATGCAAATATTATTTTTTTGATACATGCATTACATGCTAACAATAAGGAATCCCTAGTTTGTATCAAAAGATTCTAAGTAGTTGACATCATTCCTATATTTAGAATCAAGAATATAATGTTAGGAATAAATTTCATAATAATGATAATAATTAAAAATGTATACATTTGTATAAAGGATAAATTTGAATAAATAAATACGAGTACGTTTACTCAGTTGTTGGTATTTTAACTTGTTATGACCATAAATAGTAATAACCTTAACCGCATATACAACTTAACCACTTTAACTTCACATAGCCCTTTATTCCCCAACGCAACCCAAATACAGAGGGCTTCGGGAGCTGGAGATAACATTAATGAAATTCTATTTCTTCTAAATCACTACACTCTTAGCAGTGTGAACATTAATTGAGCATTGGAAGAGAAA
This sequence comes from Choristoneura rosaceana, assembly GCA_037349165.1. Classification (NCBI taxonomy): domain Eukaryota; kingdom Metazoa; phylum Arthropoda; class Insecta; order Lepidoptera; family Tortricidae; genus Choristoneura; species Choristoneura rosaceana. The sequence continues at coordinate 1,005,108 of JAZBNJ010000044.1, forward strand.
TTTAATGAGAAAATAGTGCGACAGTTTGCATCTCACATCGCAGTTAGGAATAGCTGGTGTATATTTCAATTTTTTTTTCTAATTTTGACCGTGTAAGCATTCTACACTTCCACTGAACGTAGACCGCTTCACGGTAGGATTAGCGAGCAAGATGGTGGTAGCAATCCGGGCGGACCTTGCACGAAGTCCTACCATCTGAAAACCTCTCTCTACACTCTGATAAAGTGTAAAAAAATACAACTCGATTTGTGACTCAACTTTGACTCTAAACAAAACGAATTTCAATTTACCAAGTAAACCAATGTATTTGGTATCACAAATTCATGTTAAAAATTATCATTTTCTAGAAGTCGAATTTACAGTTAAATTCACTCTAAGTCATTTTAACTTTCTAATGATCTTGTTCAAGTTCAAATTGTCGCGATATAACGTTCACAGTGACACGCTCTCTTCGGGCCGCGAAAGTTCGCCAACTCTGCAACAGATGGCATTGTTTTACCAATGTTTTATCATATCAGACCTTTATGGGTGAGGGCTTAGTGGATTTATTACAGCGATTTGATTTTATGATGGGTTTGTGAAAGCGATATTAATTCTAAATTCAATTTAAGCCAACCAACTATTTTACCGACACTTTGGACGTTACCAAAATTGTCTCTGGCGTTACCAAAAAATCGTACTTCCAACAAGATATTTCACGGTTTTAATAGGTTGAACTTACGTAGGATGGCATTTATTCATGTACATCGTCTATTAAATTACAGTAAAAACATGTCTACTTACAAAAATCTGCAATTGTTTGAAAAATGTCGCGGACAAATTAGTGTCGGTAAAAAAGTTGATTGACCCATTTAATTTTTAAATTGTTAACACTTTAAATTTTAATAAACGTACTTGTTCATGAACTACTTTGCCACGAATAAAGCATTATATGCCAAATAATAAATAGACACTTATTACAGATTTCACAAGGATGTTACTTTGTAACATATTACATGACTTAAACCAGCAATTGATAATTATAATAACTTATAAATATTCGAAATGTTAATGAATTTTATATTTATCAATTTCCTTATTTAATAAAATTACACGAGCATTAACCGCTTCCTGTTTTTTTACAATTACAATGAAAACGATAAACCTCGATAACCCTGCCCTTATCCAACGGAAGTCCACGCCAATGACCAAATTCGGTACGTAAATTCTTTTACAGTTGTTATTTATTTATTTACAGAGAAACACCGTAAAACTGAGGTCTCCACGTTTCGACAGCGAGCGAAACTACAGTCCAGGTAGCGCCGACCACAAACCCACGTTATAAAGATCTAAGGAAATGTTTTACACATGCTAGCAGCAGCCGTGTACGCCTTTGAGGTTGTTCGCAACGCGCTAGGATTGCTCAAAAACAGTAATGCAATACCCCTGGTGTTGCACATGTTTATGAGCGGCGGTGATCTCTTACCATCAGGAGACCCACTTACTCGTTTGCGTAGACTGATGAGTCTAATAAAAAAAATATCGCTCAGCTACCCGCGCCGCTAGAGCCGTGGAACCACCCCAAAAAAGGGAGGGTCTGTCTGCGAAGTTAGATCGCGTTTGTTTAGTTTTATCTTGGCAATACCGCCGCGCCGGGAATATGATATCACGGTTTTGCGAATAACACGTGTTTAATTTGCTTTATATTGCTCAAAAGAACTCTTGTAGGATCATTGTTGTCGTCTAAAAAAATCTGTTTGTCCGTCTGTCTAAGAACCATTGCTAGAAAACTTGTTAGTTATCGAATAAAAAAAAATCGCATTCACATCGGTCCACCCGTTTAAGAGCTACGGTGCCACAGAGAGACACACAGACACACAATAGTGGTCTAACTTATAACAACCCTTTTTGCGTCGGGGGTTAAAACGCATTCCTCCTCATTATTGCTGGAAACGCTGCTTTAGTCGCCTGTTATCTTTCGGTTTTGAAACTCTAAGAACTAAAGAAATAAAAGTTACAGGTGGTAGGACCTTGTGCAAGGTCCTCCCGGATTGCTACCACCATCTTGCTCGCTAATCCTGCCGTGAAGCAGAGCTTGCACTGTTGGGTTTCGGCGTGGAGAGTAAGACAGCCGGAGAAATTACTGGCACTTGAGGTAGGTATCCCATCTTAGGCGTCTAGGTTGGCAACGCATCTGCAATCCTCCTGGTGTTGCATGTGTAAGGACAGTGGTGATCTCTAACGATCAGGACACCCACTTGCTCGTTTACCATCCAGTCGAAGTACTTATGTATTATGCACTAACAGCTTCCTGAAGATGATAGCTGTAAGAGATGAGTGCTCTATAATGCAAAATTTAATTAATAGCACACTATTACTTGTCCAATATGTATAATAATATATGGATCTTTGTTGTCTTAAGAAATAAATGAATTATTATTATTTATCTAGAGTACTTTTCGTAACACTTATTTCAAAATCGCCAAAGCTCTTGCATAACTTAAGAGTAATCTTTAGACAAAGAAGACATTTAAGTTAGTCATTACCACTAGCTAGATTTCGCAATAGCACTCTATTCTTTTAGCATCTTTTGGGTCTCTTTCTTATCGCCCTATTTAGAGGGAGACACGTAAAACGACAAAGCTAGTCGTGGCTATTTGTGCTATCCGTGCAGACGCGACTAAGACAGATATTTTAAACAGTACTGTTAAATATTCCGCTCTCGTCGTGTGAAGAGCGTCTTTTTCAGCTATCTCGGTACAAACACAGCTGGTAGATTAGCTAACAGTAATACACTGAACTAAAAGAATTTCCTTGCTCCATCGCGAACTTACGATAGCTAAGCGTATGCAAAATATGCGTGTTCATGCAGTTCCTCCACCTCCACACTGTAAGAACACACACAAATTACACAAACCCATCGATCACCATCATCACATCACACTCACGCGTTTCGAACTCAACCAGAGCTCATCTTCAGAGTAACGCAACCGTACACCATGCTACCAGTTGTTAGACCACACAGTCCAGTCCAGTTGTTGACAGTTGTTGATATTTTGCATAAGCTTAACTATCGTAAGGTCGCGGGTGAACAAGGAAATTCTTTTAGTGCATTACTATGGACCTCCGCAAAGTAACGCCTGATTCAATAAATTAACAGTAATACAATTATAAAATACAATAAGTTAATAAGTATTTAGCGCTAGTATGTATAATCCTATCCTATTATTCTTACTTCCTACTGAATAGGTACTATTAATATTATAAATGTGAAAGTTTGTGAACATGTTTGGAGGTTTGAATATTTGGATGTGTGTTACTCAATCACGTCTAAATCGCTTGACCGATTTAGATTAAATTCGGTATGTACATAGTTTGAGTCCCGGCGAAGGACATAGGATAGTTTTTATCCCGGAAAATGGGATCTTTCCCGTGGGATAGTGATAAATAGATACTACGCGGACGAAGTCGCAAGCAACAGCGAGTAAATAAAAAAGAAATGCCCCAACTGCTGGAAACAAACTATTTCTCCATGTCATTAAAAAAAAAAATATTTAATAATTTTAATTATTTCAAGGAAATCATAAAAAGTAAAATTAAATAAAATCTTATAAAAAATACATGTCAATACAATTATTATGTGTCACTAAGGAAAAAGATTTATCGTTAAACTTAGTTTATTAATTATGAAAACGTTTAGTTTAAACCAGGTTTACCAACTTAATGATTTAATTTTGTCGCCTGCATAATTTGTAGCAAACAAACAATGAAGAGCTATGCGAAGCTTACAACATTTGAGAACTCCTGAATTTGCTATTCTAATTATAATGTAAACACAAATATTCAGCTACGCGACAAAATCACTTCAAAATTGAATTTGAATTTGAAAAACTATGAGTTTGTCTGTTTCTAAAACGCTTTCCTCTAGGCAGCAGGTTTATGCAATAGGCGCTATGCAATAGGCTTGTCGAACCCTGTCGCAGTCAGGATTGGCCGCACTTATGGAAAAAAAAAACTTAAAAAGGACAGCAAAGGCTCCCTGCGACAGCGTTCCAGTTCCATCGAGTATCACATGCCTATGTACCTAATGCATGCATGTATTTGTACCTAATGCTATTGTTGTGTCTTGTGTTGTGAATAAATGTATTTTCTTTCCTTGCTTTCTTTCTTTTACATGCGAACTTATTGTATTTTCGTCTTACAATCGCCATAAAATATTTCATAGCATCAAGGTGATCACAACTATAGATATATGAACTCTATTACCTTAACAATAGAGTGCATGTGCCAATATTTTTGACCACCTAGACTGCTCAGAAATATCTGATGGCATGAACTGTTCTTACTATGGTGACTGCGGCGTCACGCTGAAATTCTCAGCTCGAGAGACATTTGCATGACAAAGCGGGCGCTGTTTATATGTCCGCTCGATCTTTGCTCTGTTTGCCTGCTAACCGATTTCAAAAATGGATGACGAGGTTTTTGCTTTGATTTTTCATGAATTTTAAAGAGGAATATTATAACAGAGGATTTTATGCTGCAAAGGGTTCTAAAAGAGCCCTTATTGAACTCACTCATTCGTTCTTTCTATCGCAAAGATGTATCTTTTGAACTGTGATAGGTAGACAATAGAGTTTTTCACAGAGCCAGACATTAAAATAACTATGACCAATCTTTTCGACCTATGTTCCTCCATCTACCGTTTATATAAATACTGTATATAGTTGTCAAATTACATTTCACACGAAAACACAAGCCGAAACATGAATGCACAGAAAAACCAGAAAAATAGACCAGCGCTGGGAATCGAACCCAGGTCCTCAGCATTCCGTGCTGCGTGCTATTCCCCTACACCACCACTGGACAGGAGACTAGACACGAATTTTTCCTATGCACCCATATTTCAACTAGGATTCTTTTTCATTTGTCACTTTAGCAGCGACACTAACGCCATCTATGGATCTACGTTCTCAACGAGAAACATTTTTTCCACTCCCGTCGAAGCTATCCGCTCACCAGGGACAAGAGATGTCGCTATTAAGCAATCAAATCAAGATTACGATTTGGAGTCTTTTTGTATTTTTTATTTCAACTCCAAATTTTTTGTTTCTTTTACGGTTATCCCGTGAAAGTTTAATATTTCACACGAAAACACAAGCCGAAACATGAATGCACAGAAAAACCAGAAAAATAGACCAGCGCTGGGAATCGAACCCAGGTCCTCAGCATTCCGTGCTGCGTGCTATTCCCCTACACCACCACTGGACAGGAGACTAGACACGAATTTTTCCTATGCACCCATATTTCAACTAGGATTCTTTTTCATTTGTCACTTTAGCAGCGACACTAACGCCATCTATGGATCTACGTTCTCAACGAGAAACATTTTTTCCACTCCCGTCGAAACTATCCGCTCACCAGGGACAAGAGATGTCGCTATTAAGCAATCAAATCAAGATTACGATTTGGAGTCTTTTTGTATTTTTTATTTCAACTCCAAATTTTTTGTTTCTTTTACGGTTATCCCGTGAAAGTTTAATATTTCACACGAAAACACAAGCCGAAACATGAATGCACAGAAAAACCAGAAAAATACGCACGAATAGCACGCAGCACGGAATGCTGAGGACCTGGGTTCGATTCCCAGCGCTGGTCTATTTTTCTGGTTTTTCTGTGCATTCATGTTTCGGCTTGTATTTTCGTGTGAAATATTAAACTTTCACGGGATAACCGTAAAAGAAACAAAAAATTTGGAGTTGAAATAAAAAATACAAAAAGACTCCAAATCGTAATCTTGTCAAATTACAATAAAATGCCAGCCACAAATAAAAACAATGTCAAATAAGAATATACGGAACGCGTTATGAAGAAAACTAACACACGCATAAACATTGCAAGCTAAATTTGCTTGTAATTTTATAAACGAAAAACAGTGCGTCAAAACTTTTACGATACATTGTATTTTCGCACAGCTAGTGGCTGCTTTGTACGACAGAAACTATAGTTCGCTAGTTGGCTAACACACGAATTCATACCACAACTTTTAACAAAACGTTTTAACTAGTGCCGTTTGTTCGGCGCAGTTTTGTTAAACGAGACTTTGATGTTGCTGGTGCGAAGCCGAGCCCTAGGGCTGCGTAAACGCCGAGGCCGGAACAATTGTTGATTTCGCCGAATTTTTTATTACCTTACCGCCCAAAGGAGAAAGTTTTTCGGACGTATGATGGAGTATGTTAGCAGCTTCTTATACAAGTGAAGAATGACAAAAGAAGGCAGTTTTCAACATGCGAGCTGTCCTTAGATTCGTCAAAGACTCTGTAGTGATATAGGGTATTATAATAATTTTAAATGACTTTCGCGACAAAAAGTAATAAGGATCTCAAATTAAAGCTAATCTAATCAAAGTTAAATGAAATTTTGTAATTGATTGTCCTATGCCGCGGATTACGTGGTCCTTTTTGTGAACTCTGAAACAAACACGGCTATACATACAATATATCTCAGATTGTTTGTTTCTTATTTAGTCGCTTAAGCAGCGACACTAGCGACATCTATGCTTTTAGCCTTCGTCGAGAAACTTTCAGCACCCCATCGGAACTAACCGCTCACCCGGACAAGAGATGTAATTTACCTGTAACATCTCTCTCCACATGTTTAGTTAGTCTAGCTTTATAATATTATTCTGTTGTATTCTTGGTTGCCCTGAAAACCAGCGCCATGACTGAAGAAATTCAGACATCGGCATTTGCTGAGTGGCATCCATTTTGGTGCTTTGTTAACTACTGTTTCATTTAGATTAAGATTTCATGTACAAACTTTTTAACACCAAATAAATCTATTCTATTCTATTCTGGATGTCGCTATTAAGGAATCAAATTAAGATCACAAAAAGACTCCAAAAAACCAATCTTCATAAAATTTAGTTTTAGCCGAAACCGATTTTTTTGAAAGGGTCACACCCCTAGCTCCCGCTAAGTTGTCAGTTTGCGCGATAGTCTGAACTTGTAAAGCGGTCAGCATACGAGTTCTGACAACAGTCGGCTGTGTAGGAAAAGCGTAACGATATTATTCGGTGAGGAAAACAGCCGAAACTAACTTTGTCAAGTAATTTATTGAATCAAGCGTTACTTGCGGAGGTCCATATCAATGTACAGTCGGAGTAAAAAAAGGTTCGTCACCTTAAGATCTATTTTCCTTTGCTCAGTATGAGCGCTCATCTGGTTTACCGATTGAGTAGGACATACTGCGTCAACCTGTCAACCTGCTAAACATAATCAGGTGACCATAGAAACCCTACAACTAAACCTTGGCACTGACAAACATTGACAATTAAATAGAAAATTATTTGATTGAAACTTTTACGTAGTTGTTTATTAAAAAGGTTTTGTATTGATATGAAACTAGACATATGTCAGAGGTGTATATACTACTTTGATTATGCCAAGTAAGTATAATTTGATATGCACTTGTCTACTTAGTACTTTGGTTTCAAAACGTACTAAGAGTCTATGACTTCATAAAGGAATCAATTTAATAACTGACGAAGGTTTTTCTACCCCCACTGTACGGTCGGTTCCCTAACCACTATGTATCCACTTTTTTAAACTAGTTGTATAGAAAAGTGGATATTTATGTTAGGGCACCGACTGTATTATAAAAGAATTTCTTTGCTCACCCGTGACCTTATGATAGCTAAGTTAATGCAAAACATACGTGTTCATGCAGTTCCTACATCTCCACACTGTAAAAACACACACAAATCACACAAACCCATCTATCACCACCAGCACACCAGACTAGCGCGTTTCGAACCACCAACCAAACTTACTTCTTCACGCTTAAACCGATGAAACAAATGTTTCCATGGTTGTATAAAACCTATAAATAAAATAAAATTAGCTATAAAAATACTTCGCAAAAGTAGTCACATAGGTTAGAGGTGCCACTCTTACCAACATCTTGGTCAACAATAAATAAAAGTAATTTAGCATTAATGGCACCCACGAATCTATTCCAAAACATTCTGAATTGCAATTAATCAGTACAAAGCATCCATGTTTTTAAGATTTAATACAGCAGGTGTTTCTATCTATTTAAGTATAGCTACGTAATTGAAAGAAATAAAATTTAACTAGAATAGTCGTGTTTGTAAGCTTGGCCAAAATGCTGTATAAATAGAATAAAGTTCTTTTAAAACAAAGGCGTTACCTATCACTTGATTGGCGCAGCCGGTAGGATTCCCACCGATATCCTCTTTTGCTTCCATTCTGTTTCACGTTTCGGGGCAACGGCTGTGTAAAGTAATGGTAAAAAGCTTGCTAATTCTTATTCTTAAACAGATTGAAGCTGTGGGATAGAACTATTTCCATATAAAGTCCTCGGTTTGTACAAGTATCTAGATTACTTCAAAAGCATGTAACTTAACTATATGGCCCGCCTCTTTAACGAACAAATTCGCTTGGAAATATCGAGGACCTACTTTCTTCTACTTCCCATATATTTTCCAAAGAAATCAAAGTGAAATTGATTGTGAAAAGGTTCCGCTCTGGTGATTCTCAACTCTACCTAAGATGCCTATAAGGTGTAATATAATTACAAAAGACCCTACACGCTCGAAAAAATTTTACGGGATGCCCTGAAACCTATTCTATTTATATTTTCTCCTATCATCTTTCAAAGCTCATGGAATATCATGGTACCACTATAACATGAACTTTACGTTTACACAAAGCCCCTTTAAGCGTTAACAAAGTAGGGGACGCTGTGGTTCTATGAATACTGGTCGCAACGTAGTTTGTCCGTAGGGAAATATTGTATTCGTGTTCCTTGATCAAACGTAAGTGTACGTAATATGTACATTATCTAGTTCCTCTTGTCCGTTTTTGGGTTATAAATATTGTATATTTTATTCAGATATTGTGCTAGTGACCCGGTGTGATAAGGTGGCGGAACAAAAGCAAGATAATATATTCTCTATCTCAGAATGATAGGGCTTTGATCCTAGTTCCCACGCATGCCAGTGCGGATTGGGAGCTACACTCAATGTTTTTCTTCACCGTAAAGCTCGTGGTAAATCTCAAATGTATTCTTCGTACATGAATTTCAGAAAGTCAGAGGTTAGAGCCCGAGTTTGAATCCAAAATCTGCTTGAGAGCCCATAGATCAACGTGGCTTAAATACCTTAGAATTCGCAGTTTTATAAGTGACTAGCTTTTGCCCACGGCTGCGCCCGCGTGGTATTCGGTTATTTCGCGCTGTTCCCTCGGGAACTGTGCATTTTTCCTGGATGAAAAGTAGCCTATGTCACTCTTGGGCCCATAAACTATCTCTATGCCAAAAATCATGTCAATCCGTCGCTCCGTTACAGGGTCCACCCGGTATTTTATACAACAATACAATACAATACAAAATACTACTACAGGCTCAACTGTTCCTAACATCACGTCATGTAAACACAGTCACGTCTCGAACTATTTTCTAAAGACCTGAGCCATTCGCACCAATGATACAAACATCAAACCGCGATCTAACGCCGCATAAAAAGTACAGTCAACAGCGATTCAAAATGGCAATGTAATCCTACACCGAATCATTCCGGTTCCGGTAAAAAAGCAACCCTTCCACTGCCGGATTTGCATACGGCCCGGCGGTTAGGTACGACGAGAAAATGGCCCGCAATTGCCCGATGGGCATAGGGGTGGCAGATATCTTACGTCTAGTTGTGGAGTTTGAAATACGAGCGGCTTGTGTGGTGTTGATGTTGGTGTGTGCGGATCAAACAGTTCAAGAACATCTACGTCAATCATCTCGGCCTGTATACGTCTCACTCCAGGGCATAACCCTCTTCTTAAGAATGAGATGGTATAACTACTACTGACTACGAAGCTTGAGGTCCCAGGTACGATTCTCGTGTCGGGGCAGATATTTCTATGAAAAATACGAATGTTTATTCTCGGGCCTTGGGTGTTTGATATTATTATGTATTTTAATATGTATTGGTGTGAATTGTCCCGTGATATTTATTTATTTATTTAAGTATGTATCTATCTATATAATTATGTTCATCCGTTGCTTAATACCCATAACACAAGCTTTGCTACTTTAGGACTAGGTCAATTGGTGTGAATTGTCCCGTGATATTTATTTATTTATTTATAAGCAGTAGTTCCCAAGTAGGCTTAGTGCAAATCTTTGATTTCTTCGTAGGTGTGGTCCATCACCGCAAAACGCGTGGTGAATTTTGCACGTAAACTCTGAAAAACTCAGAAATTCACGGACTCACACTCACGACCCTACTATGCTACCAAGGCGTTACATTTACGTACCTAATCCATACTCAATATTATAAATGCGAAAGTGTGTGTGCTTGTATATTTGTCCGACTTTCACGTCGAAACGAAGCAATGGATCTACGTAATTTTTGGCTTAGAGATTTTTTATGGGCCAGAGAGTGACATAAGCTACTTTTTATCCCGAATGCACAGATCTCGAGGGAACAGCGCGCCATAACCGAAATCACGCGGGCGCTAAAAAGCTAGTAGAAGTTTCATCGTCATCATTTCAGCCAAAAGACGTCCTCTGCCGGACATAGGCCTTCCCAAGGCTGTCGAATCAGACCGGTTTTGTGCTTTTCACATCCACCGCGATCTTAACCAGGTCGTCGTTCCATTTTTTTGGAGGCACTGACATCTCGTCTCCCGGTCCGCGGATGCCATTCGAGAACCATTTGACCCCATTGGCCATCCAGTCCTGCGAGCAATGTGCCCCGCCCACTGCCAGAAGAAACTGAGAACTCTGAGTATAAGTATGTATACAAATAAAATAAAAACTTTGCTAAAGATGTGGACGCACGATTTCAAAAAAGTTGTCTAGTTCTAATTTTGTTGTTTGTTACTGATTGATTCAGCAGAAAAAACAGCGACATCTAATTGAAAAGGAAAAATAAATGAGAACATTTTTTCCTCTTATGTCACCACGAGGTGACAGCCCTACGTAATCTTGTACTGGCTCGGATATAAGTCAATTTGGGTGTATAATACACCCTGCCGTCTAACGAGGGTGATTAATTTTTGCCCCGCGTCTGGACTCCGGGCAATTTCGTCGCCATTTTCACGAGTGACATTTGAATTTGGCCCTGTGATGATATTGAAAGTTAGTCTTAGGCACGTTAAAAGTAAAATAATAATAATTAAAAAAAACTTTATTCAGTACCATAAATGTCATCATCATCATGACAGCCGAAAGACGTCCACTGCTGGACATAGGCCTCCCCCAAAGCTCTCCACTCAGACCGGTCTTGTGCTTTCCGCATCCACCGCGATCCCGCGATCTTAGCCAGGTCGTCGCTCCATCTTGTTACCATAAATGTAACAACTTACAAATCAACTACACTAAATCGAGGCAAAAATGCTAGGTATACATAGTTAGTATTACACAGTTAAGACACAGAATAATAGTACAAGTGTTAAGATCAATTTGTTTACGCCTCATTAGTTACGAGTAAGCGTCTTCTGCTCCCCGTACTAGTATAAAACTGTATCACGGTGGAACAGAGAGAGAAATACTTAAGTAACTGACCTGTTGAGTTGTATATTTGTACTAAATAGTAACGTGTCCGTATACAAGGCGTTAATTAAACAACCTCAGACATCTAAAAATACTTTAATTAACACCTACCTTGTATACTCAAGTCGATGTTTCAAATTCGAAAAAGACTCAAGTCCCATAATAATAAAAACTCCATGCAGTTTTTCATACAACAGAGGCCGTATTGCCTAAAGTTTTTGACCCTTGCAATCGCAATCAAATGACAGATTTAGCATACAATAACTGTCATTTGATTGCGATCTCGAGTGTCAGAAACGTTAGGCAATAAGGCCTCCAGGTTCGTTTACTTAAGCTTTTCACCTATTAGGTTTTATAATCTTTTAAGTAGTAAGCATAACTAATCGCAAATCTGCTCTAGTCCATGTTAAATCTTAATTTATTTGTCAATTTGTTTATGAGAGTTTTGGTAGTTAATATTTTTTATTAATTACAAACGTAAATCTAATTTACATAATAGTTTATAAGTTACATTACCTACATAACCAGGCAGGAGAGCTAGCGTTGTTATACGTCGTATAGGTAAGTATACGTACCTATTATAAGCCTTGAAAATAAGACAACTAAACAGTCTATATATATTTCACACGAAAACATAAGCCGAAACATGGATGCACAGAAAAAACAGAAAAATACACCAGCGCTGGGAATCGAACCCAGGTCCTCAGTATTCCGTGCTATTTCTCTACACCACCGCTGGACAGGAGACTAGACACGAATTTTTCCTATGCACCAATATTTCAACTTGCATTCTTTTCATAGTCACTTTAGCAGTGACACTAACGCCATCGTTATATGAAGTTCTCAACGAGAAACATTTTACACACCCTTTGGAACTATCCGCTTACCAGGGACAACAGATGTTGCTATTAAGCAATCAAATCAAGATTACTATTTGGAGTTTTTTTGTATTATTTTTTTCAACTCCAAATTTTTGTTTCTTCAAAAACAAAAAGACTCCAAATAGTTTTTTTTTTTTTTTTATTCGACTGGAAGGAAAACGAGCAAGTGGGTCTCCTGGTGGTAAGAGATCACCACCGCCCATAAACATCTGCAACACCAGGCGTATTGCAGATGCGTTGCCAACCTAGAGGCCTAAGTTGGAATACCTCAAGTGCCAGTAATTTTACCGGCTGTCTTACTCTCCACGCCGAAACACAACAGTGCAAGCACTGCTGCTTCACGGCAGGATTAGCGAGCTAGATGGTGGTAGCAATCCGGGCGGACCTTGCACAAGGTCCTACCACCTGCAAGTAATCTTGACAACTAAACAGTTCAAAATCCTAGTACTCAAACTTGAAACGGCTCCCGTATAACCCAAGTTGCAATGACGTATTTATAAAAGCATTTTTAATGACCGGAGCGCATAATGAGCGGGGCACAATGCGCTCTCGTTAGCGCTATATGTGCTGTATAAAGGTATATTTTGTAGCACAACAATGCTGGGTCACAGGTGATAATTGTGGGGGTATCGGTACGACATTCGAAGTGTTATTTGAAGAAAATAATACCTACATGTATAGAAAAAAAAACAAAGAAAAACGATAGCTAAATGTTCAACATGAATAATTTTACAAATAATTAAATATGTTTGATTGTTTGGCTCTTTTTCTTATTTATTGTTTACTAGTTTTGCGCGCGGCTCCGCTCGCGTGGTATTCGGTTATCACGCGCTGTTCCCTCGGGAACTGTGTATTTTTCCGGGATAAAAAGTAGCCTATGTCACTCTCGGGCCCATAAACTATCTCTGTGCCAAAAATCACGTCGATCCGCCGCTTCGTTACGGCGTGAAAGACGGACAAACACACAAACGTAAAAACACACTTTCGCGTTTATAATATTAGTATGGATGTTTCATTGTTTGGCTTTTATTCTTATTTAATGTTTATTTGCCGAAAATGTATATAAAAAATCCGCAATCTCCACTTCGCAGGCCGTAGTTAGTGTAGTGTTCACATTAATAAAATCTTAAGCCTATATACGAGTGCATGTTTTTTTATAATGCTGACATAAAAACAATAAAAAACCATCGACTGGCAATGCGGAGGGATGTTCTGGTGTGTTCCCACTAGTTCTATTGACAGTACTGGAATAGAGTTCTAAAATAGTACTGTCAATAGAACTAGTGGGAACACACCGTTGCTCTGCATCTTGTACCGCATATATCATGGGGAGTGCACAGATGAATTATTCGGATTGTTGCCTGCAGCTAGGTACTACCGTACTGCGCGCAGGCGTCAGTCATTTCATCCTCACCACCTTGATGATTGTCAATCTAGCACTGTCCGCTTTAAGCGAAACTTTTTTCTATGGCTAAAGTATGGAACCAGCTTCCTGTAACAGTGTTTCAGCGGTACAACTTAGGGATCTTTAAAAAACTAGCCTATCAGTCTCTCAAAGGGCCGGCAACGCAACCATGACACTTTTCATGTTAACCGGTGAAATTACTGGCACTTGAGGTATTCCAACTTAAGCCTCTAGGTTGGCAACGCATCTGCAATACCCCTGGTGTTGCAGATGTTTATGGGCGGTGGTGATCTATTACCACCAGGAGACCCACTTGCTCGTTTGCCTTCCAGTCTAATAAAAAAAAATAACAGGCGTCCGTGGGCGGCGGTGATTGCTTCCCATCAGGTGACTTCGTTTCACCTCATTACCCCAGCCTATATACCTAGCCTAGCTATAGCCTATATACGTCCCACTGAGGGCTTGGGCCATAGTTCCCACGCGGGCCCAGTGCGGATTGGGAACTTCACACGCACCATTGAATTGCTTCGCAGGTTTGTCCAGGTTTCCTCACGATGTTTTCCTTCACCGCAAAGCTCGTGATAAATTTCAAATGTAATTCCGCACATGAATTTCGAAAAAATCAGAGGTGCAAGCCGGGGTTTGAACCCATTCTACTCTGCTTGAGAGGTGATAGGTCAAACCACTAGGCCACCACGGTTTCCTTGGGCATGCTCGTTTTCTTTTATAAAAAAACTCTTTCAAGTAATTACTGCAGCTACTAGTTATATTAAGCAAGCGGAAGAAAAGCAACAACATACAAAAAATATCGAAGTTTCCAAGTAAACAAAAGGCTAATGGCCGACTTGGACGTTTTGAAAGGGCGACAGCGGGTTTTTTTTCTATTAAAATCTGTTGTAGCATTGTGCTGATACTTTTGGTAGAAAACTAGGATCAAATAGTACTTTTTTAAATTTTTTAGCCAACGAGTATGTCATTCTCCGGCTCATAAACTATCTATGCTAAAAATCACGTCGATCCATCGCTCCGTTTCGGCGTGAAAGACGGATAAACATACAAACACACAAACTTTCACATTTATAATATTAGTATGAATGAGTAACACGCGTGACATAGTCAAGTTTTTCGTTTTTTATTTGTCACACTGTTATTTCAACAGTGTGACAAAAAAAAAACGTTAATTAGAGAACCTTGATGTGTCACAAACATCATGCAGTGACACGAGCAGCAGGCGTGACAAAGTCACGATTACTTTTCACTTTGGCTTTTTTGGAATGGGATCGTGAGTCACTGATATCAAAATGTAAAGCTTTTCCCCATGTCTATCGCCTCCTCCTCAGCTCAGTAAAGCCACAGCCTTACCTCGCCTCGCAAGTAAACGAACCGTTTCTATTGATTCATGAAACATGATGAAAAACATTCCTAGCAACACCCTACATTCCTGTTTGAAATTCAGCCATAAAACAGTAATCTGACAATAGGAAACAGCGCCACCTGTAGGCCAGGTGGGCACTGTATGCTCTATATAGGTATGTAGATAGTTCCATGTTGTACAAAAATTCACATAGATGGCGCCGGGCGGTAAGATTCGCAAAGTAATGTTTGGAGTTTGGAGGAAATACTGCGGAGCAATTACGAAAATCGAAGTTCGTGTCGTTCCGTCCCTTAGACGCTTATACTATTTAAAACGAAAGTGAGAGGGACGATTGCGATACGAACTTTGATTTTCGAATTTCGGAAAAGGCCCTTTGAAGCATACGGATAAAATATCACCACAATAACGAGGAACTGCGTTCGATTCGTACCTTTAATTATATTTTTGGAATTATTCTGGGTTTAAGTTTACCTGTAAGTACTAAATATAGAACCTATACTATAAAAATAAATAAAAATCTGTGTCAAACCAGTCCAGTACTACGGGGTAGAAAGTTAAGATGAGGCAGCAATAGTTGATTGAAGGCTACAATAAATTTTTGATAAAATGTACTGTCAGCGAGAAAGTCGACAGAAAACAAAGAAAACTTTTTCTATTCAGTGTCGGTTACTAATTTGCAGTGAAACTTTCGCATGTTGTTTTTTTTACGAATATGAATCCTTTATGCATAAAGAAAATTAAACAGTATGTTGACAACTAAAAACTGAACATTTTAACTAAAAATAGTGTCATAACCCAGTATTGCTGCCCCAACTCAACTTTCCACCCTGTATACCGCTACACCTACAAGGTGATCTGTCAACTTACTTAAAATGACCGAGCTTATTACGCAAGAAATTAACTTCAAGAAAAAAATCTAAATAAATAAGTAGGTAAATACATCCATATCCATACTAATAAATGCAAAAGTGTGTTTGTGTGTTTGTCCGTCTTTGACGCCGTAACGGAGCGACGCATCGACGTGATTTTTGGCATAAAGATTGTTTATGGGCCCGAGAGCAACATAGGCTACTTTTTATCCCGGAAAAATGCACAGTTCCTGAGGGAACAGCGCGCAATAATCGAATACCACGCGGGCGGAGCCGCGGGCAAAAGCTATAAAATATAAATAAATAAATAGTAATATCATGGGACAATTGACCTAGTCCCAAACTAAGCAAAGCTTGTACTATGGATACTAGGATACATACTTAAATATAGATAAACTAGCTTTTGCCCGCGGCTCCACCCGCGTGGTATTCGGTTATCACGCGCTGTTCCTTCGGGAACTGTGCATTTTTCCGGGATAAAAAGTAGGCTATGTCACTCTTGGGCTCATAAACTATCCCTATGCCAAAAATCATGTCGATCGGTCACTCCGTTACGGCGTGAAAGAGGGACAAACATACAAACATACAAACACACAAACACACTTTCGCATTTATAATATTAGTATGGATAAATACTTAATAGTAGATTGATAACCAAGGGTGGAAAGTGACCCATTTCACCCGAGATATTTCTGGCGCTCGAACGAAGTGAGAACGCCAATAGTTCGAGGGGAAATGGGTTATTTCACCCGAGTTAGACACTCTACTTTTCATTTCGACTGTGAGGAAACTAAAACACTACAAAAAGACGAGAATAATAATAAATTGAATTTACTTATACCAGTATCCAACCTCCAACGGTACCTTTTCGACTGGCCACTTGCCATGCCGAAACGTGAAAAAAAAATGTCATTGACGTAACTCAATTATCTTCAATGTCATGGCTAGTCGAAAAATTAAAAAAAAATTACTTTCCACCCTAGAGGAGAAAACGCAATTTTCCACCCGGCTATCTACCCATGAAAATTAAACTTTCCGAACAGGAGAGATGAAAATACATATTAAACATCCAAGACCCGAGAACAAACATTCGTATTATTCATACAAATATCTGCCCCGGCCGGGATTCGAACCCGGGACCTCAAGCTTCGTATTCAGGTTCTCTAACCGCTTAGCCATCCGGTCGTCAAATATATATACAACAAGAATTGTTCGTTTAAAGAAACTCTACATATTTTCATTCTATTGACTAATAAATCGAAATGTCCAACGGTTTTCTTTCAACAAAAGATCCCTAAAACTACCGCCTTGTCCATTTCCAGTCGACTGCATTAAATACCATTATTTTCCCCAACAAAGAGGAGGCAAAATGAAATTGAATTTTATCGAAACCGCGTTTAAAAATAACTAAACAAAAACCGAGTCGTTTTTCCGCGGGAGTATTCGGATTTACTACAAAACAACAACTATTGCCACCAAACAATTGTTTAACTTGAAATACAAGAATTTTAGAAAAAATAACCATATAAAACTTAACTATAAACTAACTACCTAACTTAAAAACTTAATACCTACTAAATTAAATCTAAAAAAGGCCCCCGTGGCATGGTGCCCAAGAGGCTGGCAGCATTCCCTCGTTGAATGGCGATGGCGATTCGTTGAGAGAGCTAGCTGCCAGCCCTTTGGTCTCCAGTAGTGTCGACCAGGCGCTTTTGCACTTCTTTAATAAAATTTTGTGCGCCGGGACCCCAAGGACCCAGGGTCTCAAATCCAACAGCAACGAAATTATATGCTATTTATTAAAGAAGTGCAAAAGCGCCTGGTCGACACTACTGGAGACCAAAGGGCTGGCAGCTATCTCTCTCAACGAATCACAACTATTTCGTTCTGTAGAGGTAATTAGATTATGTCCAGCAAAAGCTATCGACGCATTTTTTACCAAACTTCAATCTGGTATAATTTTTGAGACTGTCAAAACTGTAATATTGTCATTCTAGCCAGGTTTAAATAATTTTGATAGGTACTGCTGCTTTAAGAAATAAAACATAAATATTTTTTGTTTCATTTAACCTCCTACTATCCTCAAAATGCAAATGTTGACTTGAAATTTGACATACTTGTGTAAATTTGGTGACATTACAATAGTCTGGTAGTGAAATCTTGGTGGTCCTGCGAGTATCGTCTCCGCAAGAGGGAACTCCTTAACGGTTAATAGTACCGACTTGAAATTTGGTACGGATGTGCAGTTTTAATGGCAATGCAAGTCATCATCATCATCATCATCATGTCAGCTGAAAAACGTCCACTGCTGGACATAGGCCTCCCCCAAGGCTCTCCACTCAGATCGGTCTTGTGCTTTTCGCATCCACCACGATCCTGCGATCTTAACCAGGTTGTCGCTCCATCTTGTTGGAGGCGTACCGACAGCTCGTCTCCCGGTCCGCGGACGCCATTCGAGAACCTTCTGACCCCATTGGCCATCAGTCCTGCGAGCAATGTGCCCCGCCCACTGCCACTTCAGTTTCGCAATTCTTCGGGCTATGTCAGTAACCTTATTTCTACAATACAAGTACAGTCAACAAAAAGTACAGTCAGCAAAAAAATCTTGTATCAAAAATGAAATTTTTGACAAAAATTTATTTTTTTATTTATTTATTCAAAACAATACAATAATAGGCTTACAGTTGGAAACCAAAACGCCTATTACGTTACATGCTTCACATAAATCGACATGGGACACAAATCAATAATAAATAATACAATACCTACCTACCTCAAATAACAAACCAAAATTAACATAGAAATGGATTTGAATACTTTATAAATTATTATTGGATAAAAACCTTACAATACTAGCCAGCACAGAGTGCCAATTCCCAGCAAGTACGTCAGTATCCTGGTGCTTGTCCAGCAGAGCGTTAAGCAGGGCTATTGCCCTGGCGGTGGGCGAGTTCCTGGCGCGTCTCGTGTGGAGCCCCTCTGGAGCAGTGAACAGAGGATGGCGCCGGCGGTCGCCTGCTCGCACGTATTGATCGGGGACAAAGAAACGAATTCTCTCAAGAGTTGTCGGATTCTCGATTCTGTTTCGCAAGAGCAGACAAAAATGTACTAATAAGTGCATTTTTCGTCTAAAACGCAAACGCGCGTTATATCGAAATAAGACACAGAATAGGGCCGCGGCAAATGGAAAATAAGTTATCTTTCGCTCCCGCTGTCCAACAACGCTTCGTCTCCTCGACCCATCTACGGAACCAGATCAAAAGAAATGCTAATAAATGCAACAAGGAAGATATTTGCATGTTAATATGTTTCGAGAAGAAACAGCCTTGTAATAAGTGGGTCATAACGCCAAGTTTTCTTGTTGATTTTCATTTCGAACGTTGTGTTTTTACCCGACTGCGAAGGAGGGTTATTTGTTTAATCCTTATGTATGTATGTGTCTGTTCCTATTGTGTCGTAACTACTCAACGGCTGAACTGAAATTGTGAGTTTTTAGATAAGTATTTTTTTTTTATTCAAACCTATCGAGTAGGTTATCAAATGAAAGCTAATAATTAGCCCATTCTAAATTGGGCTATACATAATAGCTTTAATTTACTATATCAATAAAGTGTAAAATAAAACAATAAATTAAAAAAAAAAAAAAACATAAAACTTACTGTCTTAAAAATACTAAGAAGAAAAAAACAAATCCAGTGGGCTAGAACTCTGTTAAGTAGCAAAGCTTAGTTAAAGTTCAACAGTATAGGGACCTAGTAAAATCGTGACCAGCGCAGACGGGTTCCTTTGATTTTTTAAAATTTATTGTTTTACTAGCTTTTGCCCGCGGCTCCGCCCGTGGTTATCGCGCGCTGTTCCCTCGCAAACTGTGCATTTTTCCGGGATAAAAAGTAGCCTATGTCACTTTCGGCCCATAAACTATCTCTATGCCAAAAATCACCTCGATCCGTCGCTCCGTTACGGCGTGAAAGACGGACAAACACACAAACACACTTTCGCATTTATAATATTAGTATGGATTTTTTATACTAGTGGAACTGTCTGCTGTGGATTCCAAAATTGGGCACGGCATGACCAATTATAAGTTACTCTTCTTCTCTTCCTTCTTTTTAGCCTTCTTCTACTAAATTCTTGGTATAGGCTTCCTTCAACCTCTTGCACTCCGATCTATTTTGGGCAGTTAGAGTCCAGTTGCTGCCCGCCACCTTTTTTATATCATCTTTCCTCCTCATTTGTGGTCTGCCCGCTGGTCTTTTCTGTTCCCATGGTCTCCAATTCAGAACAGCTCTACACCACGAATCGGTTTTTCGGGCAACATGCCCCGCCCATTGCCATTTGAGCTTCGCTATCCTTCTACCAATGTCGGCTACTTTACTTTGTTTTCTGAGCCATTCGTTAGTCTTCCTGTCCCTCCTTGTAACTCCAACCAGTTTCCTCTCCAAAAGGTACTAGACCTTACAAAATATAACTTCCTCGTATATTAACACGTCAAATTTTCTAGCGAATGATAATATTAAAAAGAGACGACCATTCCCATCGACGTGTTCCAGTCGTCACTTCAGGTGGCATGTCGGACGCAGCTCTCGACGCTACTTGCTTTGAGCTAATTCACTCACGCTCTGAATATGGCATGGTAACGCTGTTACGTGGATATGGACATGTGGAGGTAAGTTCGAAGAAAAACCATTTTTGCGGGTTTTTATTTAGGCGAATAAAATAGAACTAGAGCAGAGATTGCAGCCAGACCAGAACTTCGTTACCTGTATCATCATCCCAGTCTATATACGTCCCACTGCTGGGCACACGCCTCCATTGAATTGTTTCGCAGGTTTGCGCAGGTTTCCTCACGATGTATTGTATTGTATTGTATTGTATTGTATTGTAACTCTTTATTTTACATATAAAACATATGAAATTTACAATTTACAAGAGAAAGAGATGTACAAAGGCGAACTTATAAACGGATCTCTTCCAGTTAACCTCTGAACGATTAAACGGACAACAGAAACAAGAGTATGAGTATGTTATCCTTCACCGCAAAGCTCGTGGTATGTTTTAAATGTAATTCCGCACATGAATTTCGAAAAAGTCAGAGGTGCGAGCCGGGTTTTGAGCCCACGACCCTCTGCTTGAGAGGCGATAGGTCAAACCACTAGGCCACCACGGCTTCTTCTACGACTAAAGCACAGTTTTATTGACGACCGGATAGCCGAGTGTTTAGAGAACCTAACTACGAAGCTTGGGGTCCCGGGTTCGATTTCCGCCCGGGACAGATATTTGTATGAATAATACGAATTGTCTATGCAACTTGTGTGAATGACTGTACGCAATGATACGCAAAAATGCATATTGCAACACGCGACGCCTACCGTACACATATCACGACATCGGGAACCAATGAGCTTCAATATCACGTCATTTTTGGCTGCTCTGATTGGTCAAGACTCTCGGTGAAAGGGGTGCGCACCACCGCACGGCATTCGCCTTTACCTTACAGCGCCGATGCGCACACATTTTTTAATACTTTTTCTTTCATTTTTAAAATACTCTGTAAAATTGTATCGAGTTAGAATTAAACTACATTGTCCTGAAAAAACAAGCTCACTTATTGCTGCCAACCCGCCTGCAAGCCGAACCTATTCATCCCAGCTCTACGCCGCAACATATTCTGGTCCTTCGAACCGGATTCAACCCAGCGACAGGATTCGAGGATCTTGGATGAAAGGAACGCAATCGGCAAGAGCCACCGACAGCAGTGATTTGGTGAGGCGAACCAATCGAGTTACCGCGACCGAGCTCAATGTTAGTTGTGAACCGTATTTTTAAAAATATTTCAGTGTGTTAGTCATTTTTGCGTCTGCCTGCCATTGATTTCCGCGACTGGTTGCCAATCCAGTATCCGAGCCATCTACAGGTACAGCCGAGCACCGTGGTACCATTTAAGCATAATTACTGTGAGTAACTTTGAATCCTACCTACTCTAAAATGACCCAAAATGATAGCCCAGGCCATTTACCTGATTCCGATTTAAAACCTGAAGACAAGATATTGCGAGAACTTATCAAAAAACGAGGTACTATTAAAGGTAGATTAACTAAATTTAAAAAATATATCGAGTCATTTCAAGGTCAGTCGTTGTCCGCTAATCAAAGCGCAGAAATAAAGCTTCGCATGCATGCTATGATGAGCCTTTATGCTGAATTTAATAAAATTCAAAGCAAAATAGAAGAAGTTGTTCCAGAAACACAAGTAAGCATCCAGCTCGATATGCGAGATGGCATTGAAACAGAGTATTACAGCATGATGGCTCAAACGCAGTGCATGGTGGTGAGTGATACTAGCAGTGCTAATCCACCCGTTAATCAAGTGTTGCAAAACGTTAAGTTACCAACGATATCGCTACCTACCTTCGATGGCGCATATGAGCACTGGCTAGAGTTCCGAGACACTTATTTATCACTAGTGCACAATAGCAAAGAAATCACGAAAATTCAAAAATTTCACTACCTAAAATCGTCACTAAAAGGCAGTGCAGAATTAGTTATAGATTCACTTGAGTTCTCGACTTATAACTATGACATTGCATGGGAATTGTTGCTTACTAGATATAACAACAGTAGGTTGCTTGTTCACAATCATTTAAAGTCCTTGTTTTCCTTACAATCACTGCCTAGGGAATCACCAGTACTGATTAGAAAACTTATAGATACGGTCTTAAAAAATATACGCGCACTTAAAGTTCTCGGTGAGCCTACAGAATCGTGGGACACCCTAATTATTTATATGGTCGTATCTAAACTTGATTTAGCGACCGAGCGCGAATGGGAGCAACAAAAGGGTTCATTGTTATCGAAATCAGTTGATTCAAAACTTAAACTAGATGATTTATTTAACTATTTGCGAGAGAGGGCAGACGTGCTAGAAACTTTGAACGTTACGCACAGTAAGATCACACACGAACATAAGAAAATTAATAATAACGCGCATTCTTTTTCAAAGGTTCACTGTAACATTGTAACCGAAAAGCAAAACGCCAAAGTACCGCAAAACGCTAAGCGGCAGTTTAAATTGTGTTCAATGTGTGCCGCTAAACATCCATTATATTCATGCCAGTTATTCCTGAACTTGAACTTACACGATAGAATAAAATTTGTTGCCGATAAACAATTGTGCGAAAATTGTTTACGTGTAGGGCACACCGCAAACATGTGTAGGTACGGACCTTGTAGGAAATGCGACAAGAAGCACAACTCGATTATTCATCGCGACGAACCTGATACGAATATTCAGGATAATCGTAGTTATGACTCCGGTTTATCTAACAACAAGTCCGCGCTTAATCAATCTCAGGTACATACTGGCGGCCCTAGTGGCTATACAATAACAACTCATGCTCAGATAGAATCGAATCCGGTAATTACATTTAAAGACGTCCAATGCGCGCAGTCGTCGGCGATGCAACCGGTTTTATTATCAACTGCAGTAGTCGAAATTGCTGACAGTGCTGGATTCTATCATAAAGCCCGCGCTATACTAGACAGCGGAAGCGAACGCTGCATTATAACACAATCGCTTTGCGATAAATTAAATACGCATTTATTACAGTCCACTCAGCGAATAAAGGGCGTGGGAGGTTCTGTATCACAATGTACGCGAATTTGTGATATTGAAATTAAATCTATGTTTGGCACTTATAATTCGCGCATTAAGTGTCTTGTATTACCGCATATAACCTCCGCGTTACCTTCTGTTGCTATGCTAAGCGAGCAATTTAGTATACCGCACGGAATTTCTTTAGCAGATCCTAATTTCTATGAAAGTCAACCGATAGACCTACTGTTAGGTGCAGATATATTTTGGGATTTGCTGTTAGATGGAAAAGTACGTTTAAGTAATGGCCCGATCCTTCAAAATACGCAACTAGGATGGATTATATCTGGGCCTTTACATAATAATAAAAAGACCGGCAAAAATATTCATTGCAATTTTATGCGAACTATAGATGAGCAAATTTCTGTAGAAGAACAATTACGTAAATTTTGGGAGCTTGAAGACTTGCCAAATAGCCTCCAGCCAAGCGAGTTATCGCGCAGTGTGGACGAGCGCCTTTGTGAACGCATGTTTTTACAATCCACAAAGCGGCTCGACGATGGTCGTTTCTGTGTGCACATTCCTTTCAAACACTCGCCTAGGAACTTGGGTGATACGCGTAAACAAGCCGAACTGCGTTTCTTTGCTTTAGAAAAACGATTAGAACGCCTCCCACATTATAAAAAAATGTATAGTGATTTTATAAAAGAATATTGCACTTTAGGACATATGGTAGGCATCGATAATAATAATTACGGAACCCCTCATTATTTTATACCGCATCACGGGGTATTTCGTGAACATTCTGCCACTACTCCTTTACGTGTTGTGTTCGACGCCAGCATGCCATCTTCGTCAGGGCAATCGCTTAACGATTTACAACTTATAGGGCCGCCTATACAGGGTGATTTGTTATCAATCTTGTTGCGCTTTAGAGAAAGTAGGTACGTTGCTTGTGCGGATATAGAGAAGATGTACCGCCAAGTACTAGTAAATGAGCAGCAACGAGATTTACAATTAATTTTATGGCGTGACAATATCACTGATCCCTTGCGCGTTTATAAATTAAATACCGTGACGTACGGTACCGCCTCCGCGCCTTATTTAAGTTGTCGATGCCTAAAGCAATTAGCGCAGGAATGCAGTGACCTTGAGGTAGCTCGCATAATAAGGGAGGATTTTTACGTTGATGACCTAATTTGTGGTCACTCTAGTAAAGATAAATTAAAACAAATTTGTCGTCAGATTTCTGAAGTATTGCGGGCAGGCTGTTTTCCATTGCGTAAATGGATTTTTAATTTTGATTTTGGCGAATTTAAAACGACCATCGACGCTAAAAAGGATTTATCATTAGGTGATAATATCTATAATAAAACATTAGGGCTTGGCTGGCATAACCGCGATGACGAATTGTTTTATTGTACTAAAATTAAGACGGAGTCGAAACCGATTACTAAACGCATGATATTATCGGGGTCATCCCAAATTTTCGATCCGCTTGGACTATTAAGCCCGACTATTATGATTGCAAAAGTATTGCTGCAAAAACTTTGGCTTTTGAAGGCGAACTGGGACGAACCAGTACCAAATAACATCGCGCAGGTATGGAATCGTTTCGTCCAAAGTCTTGACAACCTTCATGTAGTTCGTGTACCGCGGCTAGTGGTGGGTGACAACCCTAAGCACCTGGAACTACATATCTTTACCGATAGCTCTCTGACTGCATATGGAGCGTGCGCTTACATCCGATCTATTGATAATGATAACGTCGTAACCATTAGATTGTTATGTTCCAAGGGAAAAGTCGCACCAATTAAACCAGTCAGTATCCCAAGATTGGAATTGTGCGGCGCTGTAATAGGAGCTCGACTATATAATAAGATTATTAATTCATCGCGCAGTAATTTCACCAAAGTCGTATTTTGGACAGATTCGACGATAGTTTTAGGTTGGCTGCGTATGCCTCCTAATTTGCTCAAAACTTTTGTTCAAAATAGGACAGCGGAGATTCACGAGTTGACAAAAAATAATCCATGGCGGCACGTGCGCAGTGAAAGTAACCCGGCTGATTTAATATCGCGAGGACAAAATCTTGACGCCCTTTATGCTTCAAAGTTATGGTGGAATGGGCCGCAATTCTTATTAGATAGTAATTTAGACTTTTGTACCGACTCAACATTCAACAACGACGTAGAATTACCTGAATTAAAATCGAGTACTACGCGCGGTTTACTATCTCATCAAGAACCTGAAAATTGGTTTCCATTCGATCGATTCTCGCAGTATAATCGCATGAAGCGCGCCGCGGCATTTGTGTTAAGATTTGTTTATAACTCGCGTAACAAACTAAACAAGCGCACCGGTGCACTGAGCGTTGGCGAATTAAACGAGTCCGAGTTGTTACTAGCTAAGCTGGCGCAGTGCGAGTCATATAAAGACGTATATGAATGTTTATCTAAAAAGCAATCAGTAAAGGGTAAACATGCTAGTTTGACAAAATTAAATTTATTTCTAGATAATAAAAACCTGATAAGAGTGGGAGGGCGTTTAGGAAATAGTATTCATTTTAGTTACGAGAAAAAACACCCTCTCTTAATTTCCGCTAAACATCATTTTGCACTGTTACTATTTCGTTACGAGCATTTGCGATTATTGCACGCGGCGCCACAATTATTGCTATTTCGAATCAGGGAGGCCTGGTGGCCCGTAGGAGCGAGGGACCTCGCGCGGCAGGTTGTGCACGCCTGCGTCACGTGCAAGCGACTGCGCAGCGAGACTCTGACGCCTATCATGGGCAACCTGCCCCAGGAACGCCTGGAGCCAGGCTATCCGTTTCTATTTTGTGCCGTCGACTACGCAGGTCCAGTGCTCATATTAAACCGTAAAGGAAGGGGTGCAAAAACGGTTAAGTCGTATATTTGTTTATTTATATGTTTTGCAACACGCGCGGTTCATTTAGAGCTGGTCAGCGACCTCACCTCAGATGCTTATTTACTTGCTTTGAAGCGATTTATCTCACGTCGAGGAAAACCAGCAAAGATTTTCAGCGACAACGGAAAGAACTTTGTCGGCCTAAAAAATGACTTCGATAAATTTCTTTCTAGTATTTCGGGTGATATTAAAGATTATGCAATATCTCAAAATATCGAATTTCAAATGAATCCGCCTTACGCGAGCCATTTCGGGGGATATCATGAATCGGCTATCAAGTCCTGTAAACACCACTTGCGGCGAGTGGTAGGCAACGCACATTTGACTTTTGAAGAGCTCAGTACAGCTTTAACCCAGATTGAAGCCGTTCTGAACTCCAGGCCGTTAACGGCAATGTCAACTGATCCGAATGATTTTTTACCATTGAGCCCGGCGCATTTCTTGGTTGGCCGTCCATTAACTTCACCTGTGTGTGCTGATCTACAACATGTTCCTGAATGCCGCCTAACGCGTTACCAAAGAGTAGAACAGATCCGTCAACACTTTTGGACTCGCTGGTCGAGGGAGTACGTGCCGGAACTGCAGTCAAGATCCAAGTGGAGGTTCCAGACAGATGATCTCAAAGAAAATATGCTTGTCATCATCAAAGAAGACCATTTGCCGCCACTTAAATGGAGCTTAGGACGCATCATTAAAACTTATACGGGCAAAGACGGCGTCTCAAGAGTAGCCGACATTAGGACGTCTACAGGCACAGTGAGACGCGCATTCTCGAAGATATGCCCTCTTCTTCAAGCCGACGATGAACAACTACACTAATACCTATTGTTCAATTGGAAAGCAGGCATTCCAAGGCCGGGAGTATGTCTATGCAACTTGTGTGAATGACTGTACGCAATGATACGCAAAAATGCATATTGCAACACGCGACGCCTACCGTACACATATCACGACATCGGGAACCAATGAGCTTCAATATCACGTCATTTTTGGCTGCTCTGATTGGTCAAGACTCTCGGTGAAAGGGGTGCGCACCACCGCACGGCATTCGCCTTTACCTTACAGCGCCGATGCGCACACATTTTTTAATACTTTTTCTTTCATTTTTAAAATACTCTGTAAAATTGTATCGAGTTAGAATTAAACTACATTGTCCTGAAAAAACAAGCTCACTTATTGCTGCCAACCCGCCTGCAAGCCGAACCTATTCATCCCAGCTCTACGCCGCAACACGAATGTTTGTTCTCGGGTTTTGGATGATTAATATGTATTTAAGTACTAGCTTTTGCCCGCGGCTCCACCCGCGTGGTATTCGGTTATCGCGCACTGTTCCCTCAGAAACTGTGTATTTTTCCGGGATAAAAATTAGCCTATGGCACTTTCGGGCCCATAGACTATTTCTATGCCAAAAACCACGACGATCCGTCGCTCCGTTATGGCGTGAAAGACGGACAAACACACAAACATACAAACACACTTTCGTATTAATAATATTAGTATGGATATCTATGTAAGTATGTTTTTCTGTTTCCTAGTATCCATAGTACAAGCATTGCTTAGTTTGGGACCGGGTCAATTAGTGTCAAGTGTCCTATGATATTTATTTATTTATTAGTGGTGTATAAGGTACTTGCTTTTAGTCCTGGTCAAGACTGAGTCTCATCTCTATAATGAGTATGGCGATAAATCTCAAGCGTTAATAGCTGTACATTTGCCTTATCTCTGAGCTCGCCACAGCGCAGCGGGAAAGACTGATCACTCCATAGAGGGCGCGAGACAAACGACGCGCTTTAGCACATGGAGTTATTTCAGTCATCATATATTTGGTGTGGCTACACTGTGATGTAAGCTGTGGCGAACATTTTTTTTTATCCTCTGAAATAAAAGTCTAGTTAAAAGCTAAACCTCGAATTTCAATTACGTTTGGTTTTATTATTATAGTCATAGTAATTCTCGTATGTATTATAAAAAAAAATACGCTCTCGGACGGGCGCAGGCTTGAAATCAGCGCTGCAAGTTTCTTTTCCTTGCAGCTTATGCTGAGCCTGGGTCCATTGCCACCTTATTACGTGTAATTGTTTTTTTTTTAATTGTGTTTATTTTCTGTGACAATACATTTATTGTCACAGAAGCTGCAAGCAAAAGAAACTTGCAGCGCTGATTTTCAGCCCACGCCCGTCCCACAGCGAAAAATTTAATTCTAAAGCCACATACACGCACACTCACACTCATACTATAGAGCATATACACTCTGTCTTCTAGGATTAAAATGATATGTACAAACCTCTGAAATACAGACAGACAAACAAACTGACAGACAGGGGGTCCTTTTTATTTGCATCCTTTTCGATACAGAACCTTAAAATTTTTTTTATAGAGTACCGATTAAGTATTTTTAGGATTAAATTGCTCTTATTGTTGAATATGTTTATGGGCGGTTGTGATCTCTTACCACCAGGAGACCCACTTGCTCGTTTGCCTTCCAGTCGAATAAAAAAAAATATTTATATATTTCGTGGCACCAAGGCATTCAGTTCTCGTCAAACGCACGGCCGTACAGCGAGCGAACGCGGTCTAGATATTGCTATTCTGTTTTGGAATGAGGTTTGAGTACTTGGCTTATTATTTTCTATTCCGTTAATCATTAATGAGTTCTAAGTCACACGTCAATGACACCTGGTCCCACGTTTGAAAATGTCGCATGACCTAAGTGCCTTCAACATCTTACCTAGCCTTGGAATCGACACGTGCGTAGGTACGACTTTGTGCTTTTTGCGGTCGAGACGTCTGGTTCCTGGTCTGGACGCGGGGTCATTAGGTCTGGGAGTTGGGCCCCATTCCGGGTAGCTTCGTTCAGCAGATATCGTCGGCCATACGCAGGGTAGTGATGGGTAAGATGATATATTTTTGAATTAGAATGAATTTTCAAATTAGAATGAAAAAAAAAAGTTTATAATTATTCTAAATTATTGTTTTGTTACTGATAAAAGTATAAACGTCTGATTTTTGTGTTTTTTAACAACGACTGGCGAACTGACTTGTTTTAGATACTTTCGACGCTCTCCATCGTGTCGGCCCGTGTGTCCCCCCCTTATCGGGCGCGCCGCGCGAGTGAGCACTCGAGATGACGTCATAATCTCTCGAACACTCCTCAGCCGAAGTGATTCACAAACGGATACGTTACGTTGGAGCCTTTGTTCGACACTTTTAGATGATAATGTGTCAGGTAATGTAGAGAAGCAAGCCGAAAGCGGCTGGAAAAGAAAATGGTCAAGCATGTGTTGCGCCACTCGCACTGTTCTATAATACCTACAATGTCACGAAAAACCAATCTAATATTATAAATTCGAAAGTGTGTTTGTATGTTTGTGTATTTGTCCGTCTTTCGCGACGTAACGGAGCGACGGATCGACGTGATTTTTGGCATGGAGATAGTTTATGGGCCCGAGAGTGACATAGGCTACTTTTTGTCCCGGAGAAATGCACAGTTCCCGAGGGAAAAGCGCGCGATAACCAAATACTACGCTATTTAATAAAATAAAAATCACTTATTCTCAGACGTTTAACGTCCATAATGTACACAAAACTATGCCTAACATTTATTTTTAGTTTAGTTTTATTCACTAGGAAATTTATTTAGGATTAGATAGACGATTTCCTTTCGGAACTTTTCATTTTGCAAACTCTGAAACTATAAATATTTCAAGATTTATTTCAGGGTCATCGTGAAGAGAACCCTTTAGGTTAGTTTAAAAAATCCTGAAATATTTACAGTTACAGAAATATTAAACAATTGGGAAATAAAAATTGTGGAATGAAATAGGTTGCCAAACGTTTTTCGCCGAAACATTAGTAAACCTTATTTGTCAATAATATATTTAGAAATAGATATTTACCTTACGAAAACTCAAACAACTTATATATAATATATGATTTCATCAAAAGCCGCCATATCGGCCTTCGCTGGGCTCGTGCGTTGTGGTCACAATTCATACTAACCATTCCTCGCTTCGCTCGTCGTACTTACCTAATTTTTTCTTTTTTTCAGCATGTCACGATGTGTCCGGTATAGAGCTAGGAATATCGTGGAAAGAGTTGTTCTAATCGATCTACCGTATTATTTTTCAGGCACATCATGATTTGCCTGGCCAGCTTTTAGGCCGTTTACCTACCTTTACTTGCCCGAATTTCATTTGCCCGAATTTTACTTGCCATACCAACGTTTGCCAAAAAATAAAATCTAGAATCTAGAAAATATAGAATCTTGGCAACACATCTATAATACCCCTGGTGTTGCAGATGTTTATGGGCGGTGGTGATCTCTTACCATCAGGAGACCCACTTGCTTGTTTGCCATCCAGTCGAATAAAAAAATAAACCGTGCTGTTTTCAGATTTTTTTCAAATATTATCATATCATGAAATGCCGCCATTTCACGATATGCCTAGGAATTTTGTGATCTGGTGGTGACGTTGATGACTTTAATGTTCAGAGCAAAAAGACCTGTGTACATAATTGTTTTTATCACTTCAAACGTATCTACATTTTTGTTGGTGACTGTACGCACATTAAAGCACCAGTGAGCAGCATCGATCCGTCGCAGCAGCGAAGTTGGGCAATTTTATAATCGCCCTAGTTCGCTCAAGAGTGCAGTCTAGCACATGTAGGGGCAATTTGTATGCTAATAACAGGCAATAGCACTTGGAACCGCCGATGTGGCCCGTGGGGCAATTTACAAGTGACAGCGATTAAAAACAGTTTTGGTAGCGATAAAAAAAAATCCCAAAAATAAGGGTTTTATAAGTTTGACTGCTATGTGTCCTGTTTTCTGTAATTTTTTGCTATATTTTGGTGCGCAATAAAGAGTTATTGTATTGTATTGTATTGTGTCTGTCTGTGGCACCGTAGTTCTTAAACGGGTGGATTGATTTGAATATGTTTTTTCTAGCAATGGTTTTTAGATAATAATATGTTTCAACAGAATCGGTTCAGGCGTTTTTGAGATATTGAACTTTGAAGTGATAAAGTCGGAGTATTTGTAGTTGACCACAAGACTAATGAGCTGTCCACTAAAATATATGTTATCTTATATAAAAAATTAAATATTTTAAGAACCCCCGACAAAAAAACGCCAGCAAAAATTAAAAAAAAAAGCCCGAAAAAAAGCCCCCAAAATAGACAACTAAAAAATAAAAAAATATTTTCGCATCCACCGCGATCCTGCGATCTTAACCAGGTCATCGCTCCATCTTGTTGGAGGCCTACCGACAGCTCGTCTTCCGGTCAGCGGACGCCATTCGAGAACCTTTTGACCCGTCCCACTGTCACTTCAGTTTCGCAATTCTTCGCGCTATGTCAGTAACCTTAGTTCTACTGCGGATATCGTCATTTCTGATTCTATCCCGCAGAGAAACCCCGAGTATAGCCCTCTCCATAGCACTTTGACTGACTTTGAGCTTCCTCATGAGGCCCATCGTTAGCGCCCACGTCTCAGATCCGTATGTCATCACTGTTGTAATTTAGTACTAATACCTAGTAATATTTTTTTTTTATCTAAGTGTCGTCGGTGTCGAGGGACAAATGGCACACTTACATTCTTCCTACTGCAACTCCTCACGTTGGTTTTAAAACATAGAAGAACCCGTAATGTGCTATTGCTAAGAAGTAGCAACAGAGCTTGGAACTTGTACCAAGTGACTGCAATATAAACTTTGTTCAATCGACCTCTGTATTTCACATCTGAATTATAACTATGATATCGAAAAATTACGTAGTATTATGGCCTAGAATATAGCAAGCTGTCGTTTTATCTGTTTCTATAATATATCTGCAGCCCGTTACTTTCATCATGTCAGCCGAAAGATGTCCACTGCTGGACATAGGCCTCCCCCAAGGCTCTCCACTCAGACCGGTCTTGTGCTTTTCGCATCCACCGCGATCCTGCGATCTTAGCCAGGTCGTCGCTCCATCTTGTTGGAGGCCTACCGACAGCTCGTCTCCCGGTCCCCTAAGGTACAAGCCTTTGTCTGTGAAGAATTCATTTGTAGCATGCGCTCGGAATCGTAAATTGAAAAAACGAATTAAATTCACGAGATTTAAATCGTGACGCTCAAAAATTTTTACCTAATGGATCCCGACTGTTGAACTTTAAGTTAACTACTTAACAAAGTTCTAGCCCACTAAATTTGTTTTCTTCTTTTTAGTATTTTTAAAGCAGTCTGGTTTTTTTCTACTTTTGACGTTAAATTATTTCAGAGAAAAATTGTTTTTCAACAGTTTTTTTTCTACTTTATACGTTAAATTATTTAAGAGAAAAATTGTGTTCCATGTATTTCCAAAATGATTTAGGCACTACATTGAAGTGAGCCATTTACACAACCTCTTTTGTTTCATCCGTCCGGAAATCACTCCAGCCACTTCCAGTGACTGATGCCTTCGTGGACATCAGAATGTCCCCCCATAAATTTAGGAGGGGAGTTATAAATTTTTCGGTCAAGAAATTGGTCGGGCCTCTTGATGTACGACGATCGTCAAGTAAATACCTACTCAACATACAGTAGGGCAAATTTATGGTTCCAATATGCGATGGTGAAAGAGGAAGGAAGAGTAGGTATTTCATGGTTCTGGGTTGTTGTAATTTTAATGTTAAGGTTTTAGTAGCCTTAGCCTTCGATGTTAGGTATTTTTTATAGCAGCCCGGATAATATTGATTCTGAGTTTATCTCTCCGATTTCAACAAAATTTGGAAGGTAGAATCTGTCCATAATTCCGAGCTGGAAAAACAGGGTCTCCAGACGTGTCCCCAAAATACTGTATAGATGTGTCCGTTTTGTTACACATTTTTCTTAATAATTTTCGTAACAAAATGGACACATCTATACAATATTTTGGGGACACATCTGGAGACCCTGTTTTTCTAGCTCGGAATTATGGACGAGTCTACCTTCCAAATTTTGTTGAAATCGGAGATAAACTCAGAGTAAAATACCCATGGCCATGCACAAATGATCTTTGCAGTTGGATTCTTAAAGATCGCAATATATTATCTAAGCGTGCTGCAATAATAACAAATGCATCGTTCAATGAAATGTGACCGCGATGAAATATTTTTCGTGAGAATAATATAGGACGTATCGTTTATGAATCATATATCGATAATTTATACTAATTACTGATAATTCTTTGTTCGCAAAATATTCAACTTTAAAGTGCAAATTTTCATTAAAATCGAGCGTCCCCGTCCGTCTCTAAGGTAAAGTCCCTGAGTAAAGCCGCAGACGGACGGACAGAGAGACAGACAGACAGATATGGCGAAACTATAAGGGTTCCGTTTTTGCCATTTTGGCTACGGAACCCAAAAAATTGGTAGACCACTTGATTGTACATCAAAAACCAGAAAATTGATGCTTGGGCGAACCCGAGTCTAAAGTAAATCTATGTTACCCCAAATCCGAGTGCAAAAGGTATTTACTAAAAAAAACCTGATTCTTCCAAAGATTTTTAAGAGACACAAACTAAATTTGCCGAAGCCGTGGTGGCCTAATGGTTTGAGCTATCGCCTCTCAAGCAGAGGGTTGTGGGTTCAAACCCCGGCTCGCACCTTTGAGTTTTTCGAAATTCATGTCCGTAATCACATTCGAAATTTACCACGAGCTTTGCGGTGAAGGAAAACATCGTGAGGAAACCTGCACAAACCTGCGAAGCAATTCAACGGTGCGTGTGAAGTTCCCAATCCGCACTGGGCCCGCGCGAGAACTATGGCCCAAGCCCTCTTGTTCTGAGAGGAGGCCTGTGCCTAGCAGTGGGACGTATATAGGCTGGGACGATGACAAGTAACATGCACATCAATAATGTTAGGCGGCCCCTAGACCTACAATAACATTGTACAATACTTTTTAGAATCAGAATCAGAATCGTTTATTTGCTAGAATACAGCACAATAAGATTGAAAGGCGCTCTGAATCCAAACGAGCAATTGTATTGCACAATAATACGAACTGCACAATGTTTTCGTGTTCAGTATAGTATTAAATATTGTGCAATACTGACCCTACACGATGCAATATAAAAATATGATTCAATAAAAATTAAACTCGCTCAAACTTTTGGTCAATCATTGTGCAATCTTCAATATTAACCCTAAACGGTCAATAATATTGCACAATTCGCGATATTGCACAATATAATTGACCGTTTAGGGGCCGCCTACGTCAACATTAGCTTATTTGTCTCAAGTCCCCTCGGCGTTCCGCTACGAACAGTTTCTATTGACCTATCCGGCTACAATTAAAACACTCCAGCCATCACGATATCAACGCTCGACACACAAGTCGAGGGCGATGTACACGTCTTGTGGGGCTTGTGACGGCAAACACTCGAGAACACTTGCGCCGGCGCTATCACACCGACGTGTAACGGGAACACCTGAGTCCAAGCACCGTGATAATACATCAAATGAGAGTTACATGATCATTATCTTCATCATCAGCCGGAAGACGCCCACTGCTTTTTTTTATTCGACTGGATGGAAAACGAGCAGGTGGGCCTCCTGATGGTAAGAGATCACCACCGCCCATAAATATCTGCAAAACCAGGGGTATTGTAGATGCGTTGCCAACCTAGAGGCCTAATATGGAATACCTCAAGTGCCTGTAATTTCACCTGCTGTCTTACTCTCCACGCCGAAACATAACAGCGCAAGAACTGCTGCTTCACGACAGGATTAGCGAGCAAGATGGTGGTAGCAATCCGGGCGGACCTTACACAAGGTCCTACCACCTGCGAACAAAGGCCTCCCCCTTAGAACGCCACAATGAACGACACTTCGTCACTTGCATCCACCGAAGCCGTGGTGGCCTAGTGGTTTGACCTATCGCCTCTCAAGCAGAGGGTCGTGGGTTCAAACCCCGGCTCGCACCTCTAAGTGTATCGAAATTCATGTGCGGAATTACATTTGAAATTTACCACGAGCTTTACGGGAAAACATCGTGAGGGAACCTGCACAAACCTGCGAAGCAATTCGATGGTGCGTGTGTAGTTCCCAATCCGCACTGGGCCCCCGTGGGACCTCTGACACAAGCTCTCTCATTCTGAGAGGAGGCCTGTGAGTGTCTTACGCATACATTGACGCATGTACAGACGCCGTCGTGTCTATGAAGATTCAAGAACGCGTATTTATTGTACGGCGTGGCCTTACATTTTTACTAGGTACTTCTACCGCTGATTTGTACCTTTTGAAATGACATCTTTTAGGAGATGTGATTAAAAAAATCGGTTTCGTGTTCCTTAATGAATAGGATATGTGACGGTGTGCAAGCATCCCTCCATTAAAGAAAGGGGGGGAGACTGGAGATCTCAGGAATAAAACACGGAACTCGTAATTGGATGCCTTCGACAAACAGCTGACAGGTTTACAATAGATATATCCATGTATAAACAGAGATCCTTAGACAACCACTCGAATTGATCCAACCTGAAGATTCGACATTAAGAGGTTGGATACTGAATTTTGTGGTTTCGATATCATCATCATCATGTTAGCTGAAAGACGTCCACGGCTGGACATAGGCCTCCCCCAAGGCTCTCCGCCAGACATCTTGTGCTTTCCGCAACCAACACAATCCCGCGATCTTAACCAGGGGGCCTACTCCGAAGTTAGAATATCGAAGTTCGTATCCAACCGTCCCTCTCGCTCTCGTATTAAATAGTACGACACGAATCCCTACTAATATTATAAATGCGAAAGTAACTCTGTCTTTCTGTCTGTTACGCTTTCACGTCGAAACCACTGAACCGATTTTGATGACATTTGGTAAATAGGTAGTTTGAACCCCAAGGATCAACATAGAATACTTTTTGTTCCGGTAGAGGGCGCCACTGCGCGATAACCTAGGTCCGCGCAGATGAAGTCGCGAGCATAAGCTAGTAGTATGATAAAACCATCAAAGAACCATCGCTAGAAAACTTGCATTCAATTAAAAAAAACACATTCAAATCGGTCCATCCGTTTAAGACACACACAGATACACCCCACTTTTTGCGTCAGGGGTCAAAAATGTATTAAGTACAGTATGTTCTCCTCTTGACATCAAAGTAAATTTTTTGATTTATAAAATGAAAATGAAATGAAAAATGAAATGAAATGGTTTATTTGCTAGATAATGGGTTGAACAAAAGGTTAAGGACTTTAATACCAACTACCCTAAAAAATTGTGGTTATATCAGAAAAACACACTATATTTCCAAATCTTAGTTTCTCTATGCCTACATGCAGGGTGTTTGAGTGCGGACGTGTGGCACGAACGCCTCGTTTTATTATGACCATAAAAATCACTCGTTAAAGTAACATCGGTGGATGGAGCGCACAGATCCTGCTGTATTTTCTACCTGCCCGCAAGGGGAGTTATGTGTTTTGAGCATATGTATCTGTACAGGTGCAGGTGGTAGGACCTTGTGCAAGGTCCGCCCGGATTGCTACCACCATCTTGCTCGCTAATCCTGCCGTGAAGCAGCAGTGCTTGCACTGTTGCGTTTCGGCGCGGAGAGTAAGATAGCCGGTGAAATTAATGGCACTTGAGGTATTCCAACTTAGGCTTCTAGGTGGGTAACGCATCTGCAATACCCCTGGTGTTGGAGATATTTATGGGCGGTGGCGATCTCTTACCACCAGGAGACCCACTTGCTCGTTTGCCATCCAGTCAAATAAAAAAATAATCGAATCGAGATGACGATGATGACGACATTCGTCCCTCAACTCATAATTATCATCATATAAGTTAAACGTCCCAGTGCTTGACACTTTAATGTCCAATAGTAGACACGCTGCTGTCACCTCTATTGCTATTAACATAAGATTAAAGATGCCATAATAATATATTGAGACAGTGACGAGCACTCATAAGTTTACTTTATGGCGAGCATTGAGTAGGCAGCGCAAATATCATCATCCCAGCCTATAACGACCGACTGCTGGGCACAGGCCTCCTCTCAGAACCAGAGGGCTTGGGCCATAGTTCCCACGCAGACTCAGTGCGGATTGGTAACTTCACACGCACCATTGAATTGCTTCGCAGATTAGGCTCTGCAGCTTTATTCAAGATGTTTTCCTTCACCGCAAAGCTTGTGGTAAATTTCAAATGTAATTCCGCACATGAATTTCGAAAAACTCAGAGGTGCGAGCCAGGGTTTGAACCCACGATCCTCTGCTTGAGAGGCGATAGGTCAAACCACTAGACCACCACGGCTTTACTACACAGCGCCAATATTTGTATTTGTATCATCAGCCAGAACTGGTCAGACGACGTCCACAGCTGAACAAGTTTCATTAGAACGCCACAATGAACGACAAATCGCCACTTGCATCCACCGGTTGCCCTCAACTCCTCCGACTCCCAGTGCTGGTCTTATTCTTCTGGTTTTTCTGTGCATCTATATTTCGGTTTATATTTTCAATTTAGGTTTTACGGGATGACCGTAAAAGTAAAAATTTGGAATTGACATAAAAATTCAGAAACAAACAAGCTGAGATGTGGTGCATAGGGTAAATTCGTGTCCGTACCATTGTCCAGCATTAGTGTAGCGGTATAGCACGCGGCACGGAATGCCGAGGACCTGGGTTCGATTCCAAGTGCTGGTCTTATTTTTCTGGTTTTTCTGTGCATCTATATTTCAGTTTGTATTTTCTTCCGACTCCCTTCCTCTCAAGTCCCTTCATTCAAGTAAAAAAATGTAAGTTATATTACGAAATGAAACTATAAAATGTCATGTATACCTGTGCAATGAATTTTAAAACATCGATCCCCAATGTTATGAGCTCTGAACAGGCGTCGTAAAACTGGTAGTTCTCTGGCGGTACAGGTAGGGATTGCAAAATCAGGTATTGTTTTGTATGATGGTATGATTATATTGAATGATATCGACGCTTGAAAGGAGAAATTGACTAAGCGCCATTTTTTTTTCAAAATAGTGACTTATAGATAGACATGTTTGAAATCAGTAAAATTTCTCTCTCTCTTCTTAAATTTAAGAGCTATGCTCTTGTCGGTGGAGTAATCGCCACTCCGCACGGTCTTCGGCCAGCTGTTTGACTTCCTGATACGACACAACACCCACCCTTTCCTTCACCTGGTTAAAATAGGTTAATCTTGGTCTTCCTCTACCTCGTTTTCCTTCAATTTTGCCCTCCAGTAGGTTAAGAAGGAAATTGTCGTGTCGTATCAAGTGTCCTATCATATTTCCCCTTCGGCAATTTATGGTCTCCAGTAGCATTCTTTTGTCTTTGACCATGGTAAGAACTTCTTCGTTGGTTTTCCGTTCTGTCCAGCTGATCCTTTCCATCCTCCTTCAACACCACATCTCAAAGGCTTCTAGCCTTTCTCTGTCTCTAAAAATCAGTAAAATTTACTCATTCCAAATATGTATATAACTCACTAACTTAGAAAATGTCGCTTAGTCAATTTCTCCTTTCAAGAGTCGATATTATAACGGATAACTCACGTCTTAATTCGAGTTTATCTGACCATGTTTCGGGCTATTTCGTAGCCCTTCTTCTCATGAGCACGGGACTCGGCAGAGTACGCATGTTGCGGCAGCCGCCAGAAACATGTCGAGCTAAACTGGATTTAAGACGTGAGTTATTT
This sequence comes from Choristoneura rosaceana, assembly GCA_037349165.1. Lineage (NCBI taxonomy): Eukaryota > Metazoa > Arthropoda > Insecta > Lepidoptera > Tortricidae > Choristoneura > Choristoneura rosaceana. Next base: position 1,044,341 of record JAZBNJ010000044.1, read on the forward strand.
ATTATAATATTCTCAGAAATTTCCCTGGAAAACAATTCCCGGGAAACATCTTAGACGCAGGTAATGTGAAAAATATTAGAAATTGGATAGAAGATAAAATAAATTTTGTACGCACAATATAATTACTATGCTCAAGCTTTTTGTCAGCCGAAAGACGTCCACTGCTGGACTTAGAACTCCCCAAGGCTCTCCACTCAGACCGGTCTTGTGCTTTCCGCATCCACCGCGATCCCACGATTACGGTACTCGCCACTGATATCATCATCATCATGTCAGCCGAGAGACGTCCACTGCTGGACATAGGCCTCCCCCAAGGCTCTCCGCTCAGACCGGTCTTGTGCTTTTTGCATCCACCGCGATCCGGCGATCTTGGCCGATTCGCTACTGATATGCATTTATTTATTTTTTAACCCCCGACGCAAAAAGAGGGGTGTTATAAGTTTGACCGCTATGTGTGTCTGTTTGTGGCACTCTAGCTCTTTAGCGCGTGGACCAAATTCAATATTTTCTTTTATTTTAAATGAGGTTTTCTAACGATGGTTCTTAGACATGTTTCATCAAAATAGGTTCAGCCGTTTTTGAGATATTGAACTTTGAATTGACAAAGTCGGGGGCTTCCCAAATTTTTGTTGGTTATCTGAATATCCAATGTGACTTTCTTCTCCATTAGCATCGCCATTCTTCTCCATTTGTTTCTTCATCTGTTCCGTTGTATTTATTATGCTGCAAACAAACATAAGAGCCGACGAGCGCGGCGTGGACATAATCCCGTTTATTCTTCAATTCGCGATGGGTACGTGCGCCGCCCGCGGCATTTCAGCGGGGCAAAGGTTAAAGGGGGCAGAGGGGAGGGATGGAATTTGTGGAGATTAATGCCTGTCAGCCTCAGTGAGTCAAAGCATTTGATGTATTTTGTTTTTTTGTTAAATAAATCTGGCAATGTTAATGGTAAGGAATACGGTCAGTACTGAATTAACGTGGCTACCGTCTTTACATTATTATAGAGTCACTTAAAATCAACAATTAGTGCTGGTGACGCACTGATGCAATGACTTACGATTATGTTGACCCTTGAAGGAATTAGTTCGCCTTTGTGCATATTATTATCTGTTAATTTCTCATAATGCAAATTCAGCCCCTTATTAAATAGTTCTGAAACTCTAGTGTTTGTTTTTTTCACGTGGTCATTATTATTTTTTCATTAGTATTTTTGTACTTATATTTTATATTAGAGTTCACTCGCTTGTCGACGTCTTGGTCTCCACTGTAAGTCCACAAGATAATTTTTGTTTATAAATAAATCAATTTCATTCGTTTTTCTGTACAATAAAAGGTGAAATATAAGATGCAATACAAAATGCTTGTATGTATTAAATACCAACTATTGTCAACAGACCCTTCTATCCAAAATGATTCCCATATTTATTCTTTGCCCTGCCCGGTCCGTTTCCATTTAGTATTCAGGCCCATTACTTTAATCCTGCGGAGGCCGCTCGCAATAAGCATCACAAATTGAACTTTGTCTTATTTGAGGTGATGAAAAATTGTGTTCAACCTCACAGGCAGTTATGACCTAAACAAAGAAAGTTGCTTAGGATTTGAATTGAAAAAAAAAAGGAGATGAAAGCACAAAATTCTGCCCACAATGTTAACTTCTATGGAAATAAAAGAGAAGAAAGACAAACGTACAAACTAGTAGTATCAAACATGTTTTTTATTTTGGAAATTTGGTACGAAACCCGATCCCGCATCGGTTTTTCTACTTTTCACCGAAGAAACTTATCATTTTTTGGATTAAAAATGCTAAGAAAATCAAACGGCAACTACATACTTCTATCTAAAAGCGGTGATACCAAAACAGCGTTCTGTGTTCCTTTTGGTTTTAATTTTAATTTGATTCATCATGGCAACAATCTGAAAGTCAAAATCAAATTAAAAATGTCTTTATTCAATTTAGGCTATAACAAACACTATTAACTAATGTCAAAAAAAATCTACCACCGGTTCAGAAAAACCTCAGTTGAGAAGAATCCGGCAAGAAACTCAAGTATATATGTTTTTTAAACAGATTAACAATATTATTACCGAGTGGACGCCCACCAACTCGAAAAGGCGACCTGGCAGACCTAGAAGGCGATGGCGGGATGAACTAGACTTCTTCTTGAAGGACTGGCCCTTGTATGCAGGACACAGAGAGCAGTGGAAGTATTGGGGGGAGGCCTTTTCTCAGCAGTGGGACAAAATAGGCTAACAATAATAATAATAATGACAATATTATTAAATGGTATTCTATAGATCACAACTATTTAGCGTAAATTTATTTTTAACACTGTGATGTGTCACAAGGTGATGCATTGCCAAAAACGTAGTTTTAATTCGTGATAAAAACCAGCTAGTTAAGATTACTATTTGGAGTCTTTTTGTATTTTTTATTTCAACTCAAAATTTTTGTTTCTTTTACGGTCTTTTACGGGTATCGGTCGGTTATTGGTGCATAGGAAAAATTCGTGTCTAGTCTCCTGTCCAGCGGTGGTGTAGGGGAATAGAATGCAGCACGGAATGCTGAGGACCTGGGTTCGATTCCCAGCGCTGGTCTATTTTTCTGGTTTTTCTGTGCATCCATGTATCGGCTTGTGTTTTCGTGTGAAATATATAACCAGCTAGTTATATTTTGGTATAACCCTTGTCTCTATTAGCAGCCCTTTTGCAATTAGCCCGCAGGCAACACCTCTATAAATTGACTGCGCCACTTAGCACATAAGCAATAGCAGTAAATAGAACTGGAGTTATTTACTCCTTGTACCCACATTACGTACATGTTGGTAAACATATACGCCTCTGTTGATTGCTTATTCTTTTCCTTCATAGCTCGTAAAATATACAAGGTGTTAATTAAATAGCTGAAAAACTGAAAGAAGTTTGTCCAGAATCGAGAATAAAATCGATAGTTAATATTTTATCATTTAATGCAGCTTGTTTTTTTCTGACTCTGGTTTTCTGACGTTTTCAGTTATTTAATTAACACCTTGCATAAATACAGGGTGTTTTGTTAAGTAAACCCAACCACCTGCTGAAAATTTAAAATTTACTTTATGCACAATTTTCTGTTTTTTTTTTTTTATAAAATTAACATACTGGCCTCATACAATACAATGTATGTGGCCAGTATTTTAACTGTGCATTTTCGAAGAGTAAGTCAAGTTTTTTACCCCATTACAACCCTTTCACCACCCTCAGACTTCACTAAAACCTTAGTACATTAAAAACAGCGTTCAAAAAATCTCTCGCCGCCATTAACCTCTCGGGCGATCATTAAAAAAAACCAAGAGCATGAGAAAAATTATGATTTCGCAGGGTTTCAACGTTAGGAGTAAATTGCTTGCTGAGTGCCGGGTGGTTTTTGTTTGCCGATAGAGGGCGTTAAGGAGATGGAGATCCTAATTTTAACTGTAGAAAAGTGGGAAAAGATTCATGCTCCAGATATAATACTTTGTTATTTAGTAACATCAAAAAATGTACGAGGTTGTTAACTCAGAGATTCGTCGGTTATAAATTATGAAGCAATTTGGCAAATATTTAAATATTAAAAAGTAATATTTTGTCATTTTTTTATGTATCCTCTTATGAATGTCAAAAAATCTACAAACGGTTTGGAAAAACTTCTGTTTGTAACACACACAAGTATTTAACACAACTTTATTTATAACACAGCAGGTTCGCTATTTAAAGGGATCGCTAATGCGGATCGGAATTATTTTAAAATATCCCTGTCCATGATATAATCATTGATTCCCAGAGCTGGTCTATTTTTCTGTTTTTTTTGTGCATCCATGTTTCAGCTTGTGTTTTCGTGTGAAATATATAAAACTTGGTTATGTTTTGACAAATATAGCTACTTAGAATATTCTAAGCAGCTTGCCGGATTATTCCCATGGTGGAAGCGTCTTCAAGTAACAACCAGGTCTTGATTTAATGAGCAGACTCCTGTTGACTTGCCTGCAATTAACGGTGGGAAGTGGCTCACCTCGCGCCTTGTTTCTTGCGCCTTGTTACAAAGGTTGCAGTTATAAGGATAAGTTCGGCTCGGAGAACTTTGACTGGTAAAGTTGGTGGGAATGTTTTTTACCATGTCTGTGTTTATCGTTGAACTAATCTACATCCATACTAATATTATAAATGCGAAAGTGTGTTCGATTACGAGTACTCGCCACTGTCTCAAGGACGTTTACCTTATATGATAACTATGATGATTATATCCATACTAATATTATAAATGCGAAAGTGTGTTTGTGTGTATATCCGTCTTTCACGCCGTAACGGAGCGACGGATCGACGTGATTTTTAGCATAGAGATAGTTTATGGGCCCGAGAGTGACATAGGCTACTTTTTATCCGCGCACGATAACCGAATACCACGCGGGCGGAGTCGCGGACAAAAGCTAGCATTATAATTATAAGTTTTTGGGCGCCGAATAAAAAGGCATGCAAAACAATAGTAGAGCATAAAATATGAGGCACTTTACCCAAGACGTTCATATAGCTACCCGAGCCGGAGCGGCAAGGGTGGACAGACACGTCGAGGGGAAAGTGGGCATAATGCTCGAGAGGCGTATTATATATGTTTTACAGCTATGTGTGTCTGTGAAAAATAGTTTTTGAATTTTTTAATGGTACTTTCCATTTTGTCGGCATAAATTACAGCTTTCTATCATTGATAGTCCCTGAGCAAAGCCGTGGACGGACAGATAGACAGACAGACGTGGCGAAACTATAAGGGTTCCGTTTTTGCCACTTTGGTTACGGAACCCTAAAGAGTATAATGAAAACAAAACATGTTGTATGTTGCTTCGAGCTCATTGAGCGGGTTTATGAGGCGTGGTGATACCGGCAGATAGCGCTAGTATTTGTTTTATAGTATCTGATATTGAATATTTTGTAGGTAGTTTTTAGAATTCCGTAGTCAACTAGGAACCTTTATAGGTCAGTCTATTCGCGAGTAAGCTCAGAGACCGTTAGTACTAGAAACCTGTAATTTGGTATTAATATACATATGAATCACGCTCACAAAATGGTGAATTAAATAGTGTGGGGTCGTTGGATCAACTATTAACGAAATATTCAACTTTAAAGTGAAAATTTTCATTCAAACCGAGCGTCACTGCCCCCCGGCCCCCCCTCTAAAATCTAAACTGTTGGCTGAAGTAGATCGATTTGAATGCGGTTTTTTTTATGTGAAAGCAGGTTTTCTAGCGCTGGTTCTTAGACATGATTTATCAACATCGGTTCAGTCGTTTTTGAGATATTTAACTTTGAAGTGACAATGTCGGAGGTTTTGCAACTTTTTGTTAGTTATGTCCAGCGGTGGTGTAGGGGAATAGCACGCAGCACGGAATGGTGAGGACCTGGGTTCGATTCCCAGCGCTGGTCTATTATTCTGGTTTTTCTGTGCATCCATGTTTCGGCTTGTGTTTTCGTGTGAAATATATAGTTAGGTCATAATTGTTGACAAAATGTAGTGATGAGACATGTAATACAAATATAATATATAATCGCTGATACAAATGCGTGAAGTCTGTACGTAACCTACCTACTTGTCTGTTTGTTATTGATTGTGGGATGGCGACGAACATCCATTAAAATTGTTTAAGTTAAATGATGTTATTACGGAAGTGACAATTATGTCTTTGTTGATAATAAATTTCTTTAAACCTAAACCTAATACATAAACGTGAACCTCAAGAAGGCTTCTGTAATACAAAAAGTAAATGTAATTTAGCGCTAGTATTGACATTACATCATTTGAGTTCTCAATATCAGGGCCGAGATTAATACGTATCGCGAGTAAGAAATATAACACCTTATTCGTTCCGCTTTAATTAAACTTTTGATAGGCGCGACGTATGGCGTGGCGCGTGTGGTAAGTGTCTGGCAGCGGCGGTGTGAACATTCAAAAAATATCATCATCAGCCGGAAGGCGTCCACTGCTGGACAAAGGCCTCCCCCTTAGAATGCCACAATAAACGACAACTCGCCACTTGCATCCACCGCTTTCCCGCAACTCTCACGATGTCGTCAGTCCACTTGGTGGGAGGCCTGCCAACGCTTCGTCTTCCGGTTCGTGGTCGCCACTCGAGGACTTTTCTCCCCCAACGGTTACCTGCTCTTCGAGCGATGTGGCCTGCCCATTGCCACTTCAATTTGCATATTTTTCCAGCTACGACAGTGACTTTAGTTCTTCGACGAATTTCCGTATTCCGGATTTTATCGCGCAAAGAAACTCCAAGCATAGCTCTCTCCATAGCTCATTGTGTGACTCTGAGCCTCTCTAAGAGGCCAACAGTCAAGGACCACGTCTCAGCGCCATACTATAAGTCTTTATTTTATTCTCATAGATTTGGATATGTAGTTGATTGTAATACGATTTTTTTTTCGTTTGTAGTTTCTGTGAAAAAAATTAGAGGACTTAGGACTTTAGAAAAACTCATTCCCTCATTTCGTCGACCCTCAAATTGAGTCATTGGTTTTAAAAGAGATTCGTTTGTAGTTGACTGTAGTATAAAACGTTTCGTTTGCACCCATACTGGTATCACCCGACTTTAGAAAATCTCACTATTTTTCTTGATTCTCATATATTTCGGTATATAGATGATTGTAGTACTTAACAATGCTTCCGTTTGTAGTAACTCAAAAAAAAAACACTTAAAAAAACTTTTTTTTCCTTCATCACTATGATTTCCAGCAGGCTTTTCTGGGAGCTCTTGTTCCTTCTGGAACGAATATTCAAACAACTTCTAGCGCAATCTAGTCGTCACACTATCGAAGTTTTTCAGCTCGGATGGATAAAAAAAACTTCCAACGCTCTTTCTCTGGACTTCTTCTCCAGGCATAACATCTGCCTGTAATTGGATCTCTGTATTGAGGTCTAAGCCATAGCTTATACACATAACCTAATCAACAAAAAGTTGGAACACTCCCGACTTTGTCACTTCAAAGTTCAATATCTCAAAAACGGCTAAAAAGGTTTTGACGAAACATGCTAAGAAACATCTCTAGAAAACCTGCTTTCAAATTAAAAAAAACCGGCCAAGAGCGTGTCGGACACGCCCAAAATAGGGTTCCGTAGCCATTACGAAAAAATTAAGTAATATTTTTCTAAGGATTTCGTATTTTATACGGAATCTTCCAAGTTTAGGTATATTTTATACCTTACGCTGCTATTTACTCATAAACTACTAATAGTTCTCAAGCAAACTTAGCCGTTATAGTTTTCCTTGGAAGTTTGATATAATGACTACCATCCTGAATTTTTAGGGTTCCGTACCCAAAGGGTGCCAAACGGGACCCTATTACTGAGACTCCGCTGTCTGTCTGTCCGTCTGTCACAGGGCTCTATCTCTTAAGCCGTAATAGCTAGGCACTTGAAATTTTCACAGATTATGTATTACAGTGGCCGCTACAACAACAAATACTAAAAATAAAATAAAGTTAAAAATTAAGGGGGGTCTTCATACAAGAAACGTGTTTCATTCAGCGGTTTTTGGTTACTAGGCTGCTAAGATTCGGCCGTCAGTTGCTAGGGGTAACGCGATTGACCCTATGTTGTTTTTAATGTTCAACTACTTATTAATTTGTGATTTTATTAGCGCTATTTTATAAAACCTTCGATAGTATAATAATTATCTCTAAGGCCGTGGTTTATTTTTGTGTGCAGCATTAAGACTAAATAACAATTTATGATCCACAAACCTCCGACACACACTACACACACTTCACAAAATCCGACTTCAATAAAGCACTCACAGCCGCTATGTTTAATGTTTTTTACACTAAAAATGTCCGTTGTAATTTATACTAAGTAACAATATTTATGTACAAGGTCAAAATTTAAAATCAGGTTATGATTAATTCACTAATAATAATAAGTACGCGCCGTGCGTCGGCCGAAATTACCGCGCTAATTTTTTTTTTTAATTGTAATTTTTTTTCTGGCGCGAGCATGGCATAAGTCTGAAGCGCTATTCAGCCTACTACAGGGCGACAGCCAAAGAGGATGAGAATTTTAAATTATTATTTATTCAAAATACTTGCACCTAGTCCTAGTGCTTACATTTTGGTGACATGTTTTTACTAACTAGTAATGTAACCAGTTGTTTGTTGGGGTGGAATTAATATTTCAACTTAAATTTGAAGTGGCTATAGGCAAACCGCCTAACTGAGTCCTCGCCTGCGCGGTACAGGGGCGCGGGGGTAGGACGACAAAGGGGACTGAAGGAGGTGCGGGCGGCGAGCGGAATGAGCTGTGCTAAGAAGCGCCTGCCGCCCGCACCGCCTTCAGTCCCCTTTGTCGTCCTACCCCCGCGCCCCTTTACCGCGCAGGCGAGGACTCAGTTACGCGGTTTGCCTATATCTTCAACCGATTTAGCTGAAATTTTTGCGTGCATGTTTTTTTTTTATTCGACTGGAAGGCAAACGAGCAAGTGGGTCTCCTGGTGGTAAGAGATCACCACCGCCCATAAACATCTGCAACATCAGGGGTATTGCAGATGCGTTGCCAACCTAGAGGCCTAAGTTGAAATACCTCAAGTTCCAGCAATTTCACCGGCTGTCTTACTCTGCCGAAACACAACAGTGCAAGCACTGCTGCTTCACGGCAGGATTAGCGAGCAAGATGGTGGTACCAATCCGGGCGGACCTTGCACAAGGTTCTACCACCTGCAGGATGACATGTGTATCAACCCGATGGCAATGCAATATTATTATGACGTAGAGCTGATCTGATGATGAAATTAGACGTTGGCCATAGGAACTCTGTAATAAAACGATAATGGATTTTAGAGGGGGGGGGGGGACGCTCGATTTTAATGAAAATTTTCACTTTAAAGTTGAATATTTCGCAAACAGATGACTGAATAGAAAAATCGTTTTAGCAAACCCCTAATGGTTTTAAAATACCTATCCAACGATACCCCACACTTTAGGGTTGGATGAGAAAAAAAAATCACCCCCACTTTATGTCTGTGGGAGGTACACTAAAAAAAAATGTTTTTGAATTTTTAATTGTACTATTTTGTCGGCATAGTTTACCTATATATCCGTGCAAAATTACAGCTTTCTAGCATTGATAGTCTCTGAGCAAAGCCGCGGACGGACAGACAGACAGACGGACAGACAGACAGACATGGCGAAACTATAAGGGTTCCGTTTTTGCCATTTTGGCTCCGGAACCCTAAAACTGCATTTAAATCAATCTACCCTTTTAAGAGCTACGGTGCTATAGCAGACACACACAAAGACAAATACTTAATACGACTTTATACTGGTAAAACTTATAACACCCCTCTTTTTTGCGTCGGGGGTTAAAAATTTAGTAAATACGTTCAAGCAGTTTTGGTAATGCCGTGGAGCATTCATAAATACCTTTCTATTATCAGGGATCGTGAGGTCTAATCTTGGGCTCGCACCTCTGAATTTTTGAAATTCATGTACAAAATTACATTATTTTACCTACCACGAGCTTTGTGATAAAGCATGTAAAGTTCCATACCAGCACTAGGCCTTTTCAAAACTCTGGAATGAACTATCGCCTGCGGTATTCCCGGACCGATATAACCTTCAAGCTTTCAAGAAAAGAGCGTACTCCTACTTTAAAGGCCGGCAACGCACTTGTGACTCTTCTGGTGCTGCGGTGTCCATAGGCGATGGTAATCGCTCACCATCTGGCGATCCGTCTGCTAGTTTGCCCCCTATACCATAAAAAAAAACTAGGCCTACTTGGGATTTACGGCCCAAGCACCCTCATTCTGAGAACAGCCCTGCAGTGAAGCGTTTATAGACTGAGATGATAATAATGCAAATTAAGTGCAAGCAAACAATACCTCTCCTTGCAGTCGAGTAAAAAAGTATATTCTTAGCCTCGCCGTAGTCTAAATAAGACTAAATAAAAAAAAACAAACATTTTCAAAAAATAACCACTTTCAAACGGCTTCCTACCTCCAAGCAGCAGCCGTTGAAATCGAAGCAGCTTTCAATAACTGGAACTGATCAATTGTAATATTCGAATATGAGCGATTAATGAACGCTCGGGTATCAAAGCGAGTCGATATATCGAAGCGTTAATATAGCGAATCGAGGCGTATCGGTAGCCTAAGAGTTTTTATTAATATACGCTTTTAGAGCTTAGCGAAAATTGAGTTCAGGTATGAACCAAGATGGAAGGATCCTCGCGCTACGTGGTACTGCTGTAGGCGGCCGATCGTAAAATCCGCCAGATCACGAAATTCCTAGGCACATCATGAAATGGCGCCATTTCATGATATGCCTAAAAGTTGGCCAGGCATATCACGATGTTGAAAAAAAGAAAAAAATAGGTACGACGAGCGAAGCGAGGAGTGGTTAGTATGAATTGTGACCACTACGCACGAGAAGAGCGAGCGAAGCAAGCGTGCCGCGGCAGCGGCCGGCGAAGTGCCAGAAACGATTTGGCGGCGTTTCATGATATGCCTAGGAAAGTCATGATCTGCCTAAACTGACAAATCATGAAATGACGGTGTTTCATGGTATGCCTAGGAATTTAATGATCTGCCTAAACGTCACTAGGCAAAACGTCAAACGGTGAGTTTTGAACGATATGGCAGATGTCCCTTAGCCAATTCATGAAATTTCGTGATTTTGGTCGTTTGATCGTTTCCTACTTCCTATTTATATTATAAGTCGAAAGTTTGTGTATGTAAAGTGTGTGTATGTTTGTTAGGTCCTTCACGCTATAACGGTTAGACGCATTTAGATCAAATTTGGTACGAAGATAGGTGGACGTCTAGAATAACACATAGGCTATTTTTTATTCCGATATTTGCATGGGATATAAGGATAAAATCTTAAAATTTTTCAAGAGCTTCAGAATCATGAAATGTTATACAGTTGTTCTTAGCACAACTTCAATGAAGATCACTAAGTATATAAATTTTGGGATTCCACAGGGAAATTTTGTAACTACCAGATCAAATGCTCTACATTCGCAAATTTCGCGCAAATAAAATAGTAATTAAAAAAGCCGTGGTGGCCAAAAAAGCCGTGGTGGCCTAGTGGTTTGACCTATCACCTTTCAAGCAGAGGGTCGTTGGTTCAAACCCCGGCTCGCACCTCTGAGTTTTTCTAAATTAATGTGCGGAATTACCATTTGAAATTTATCACAAGCTTTACGGAAACTTTACGGAAACTTGCACAAACCTGCGAAACAATTCAATGGTGTGTGTGAAGTTCCCAATCCGCACTGGGTCTGCATGGGAACTATGGCCCAAGCCCTCTCATTCTGAGAGGAGCTCTTGGCCTAGCAGTTTAACGTATATAGGCTGGAATGATGATGATGATGAAACTAGTAATTGAATAAAAACAAGATGGTAGCTAAGTCAAAAGATTAACGCCTCCAGATTAGCCTTATCTTAGTAAATTAGCGCTGCCTCAGTGCGCTGAGTCACGCTATCAATCACATTTTTATTACGGCTTGACTGAGCCAGTCTTCACCTGTGTCGAGAACATCTTATTTATGCCGCGTAACATATAGGAACTTTATGTCGGTACGTCTCTGTTACTCGAGTTGTAAACATATCAAGAAAAATTTTTTTTTTCCGCTTTCACTATTTTTAACCTCCGACGCAAAAAGAGGGGTGTTGTAAGTTTGATCGCTGTGTGTCTGTGTCAGTCTGTGGCAGCGTAGCTCTTGAACGGGTGAACCGATTTTAATGCGGATTTTTTTATTTGAGGTTTTGTAGCGGTGGTTCCACAGATATAGATTACACTAGATTACCCAAATCTATTTCTCGTGTCCGAACCCTGAACAAACGTCGGGGTTGGCCCCATACAAAGACTGACCGCTAACTGACTAATCATGACTAGTGACTGACTCGAGTCCCACAGCGCGGGCGGGCGGCGCATTTTGCGCGGAGGACGGTTGATTTTCATACAGATTGAGGTGTTTGCGTTATCTGGTGTAATCTATATCTGTAGGTGGTTCTTAGATATGTTTAATCAAAATCAGTTGAGCCGTTTTTGAAAAATTTTACGTTGAAGTGACAATGTCGGGGGTTTTCCAACTTTTTAAGTTAGGTAGTTAGTTTATAGCCTAAATTGAATAAAGATATTTTGAGTAAATATATATTTGAATAAATAAATAACAAGAGAATGAGTTGTATAAAGGTGAACTAATCCCTTAAAGGGATCTTTTCCAGTTAACTTTTGATCTAGACTGGAGGTCAAAAACAGGGTCCGTCAAAAAAAACCTTGCAGCCTTTTACCAAAGACTTTGATTGACTTTGACTTTGACTTTGACTTTGACTTTGAGGGGTCTTATAAATTTGACCGCCATGTGTATCTGTTTGTTGCACCGCAGCTCTTAACGGGTTAACCGATTTGAATTCGGTTTTCTTTATTTGAAAGCAGTGTTTCTAGCGATAGTTTAAAGATAAGAATCAACAAAATCGGTTAAGCCATTTTTGAGATATTGAACTTTGAAGTGACAAAGTCGGAGTTTTCCAACTTTTTGTTGGTTAGGTTAGGTAATAATGTAAAAATTTTGATAGTGCGATAAGGTTCCTTTACATGTCACTTCCTCTGTTGAATAGCGAACATAACTCAAAAATTCAAATTTTCTAGAAAATTTATTTAAAAGTTAGAAAGGCAAAATTCAAGTTGGTATAACTTTTACAATAATAACATCGATAGTTTTATTCTCAGATAGGATTTTAATGAAGTTTTTTGCAAGTAACCTTTCTAATACTTTGTTATTTTTATCACTGAAATATTATGGTTCATTACAAGTATACATTCGCTTCGCCAACGTTCTTATAAATAAATTTAATAAACACGAATACCAAATATAGTTGACAGTGTTAATTGTACCAACAATAAAAGCCAAAAATACAGTCGCACACAAAACTGTACAGAATAAATTGACGCGGCGAATGAAAGATTGCATTCATATTTCTGCGTCATTGGCCCGACTGAATATAAATTTGAGTAACAGTGGCGTAGGATTTGTTCATAATTTGAAATTCAAATGTCCCACCAGGAAAACGTAGTCCGAGGAAACAGAGAAAAATTGTACCCCATCCAAATATAATTAACATAAAAAAAATGTTCAAAATAAACACTTATTTTAGAATCGGCGAATTTTATACTTTCGGCTTTCCCGTCGGGCAATTTGAATGCTTTCGGCTATTATTACCTCATTATGTATTTTTTCCGGCCTTTTACAGTTTCGCTTTCGTGTTTTTAATTGGCTATTTAATTAGGCACGGGAATGAATATCGCGTCTTTTAATGGGTCCTCGCTCGCTTAGTTAAAATGCTCTTTGCCGGAATTAAGCTATTAGAGTTTCGTTTGACAGATCAAAATGGGGAAATAATTAATAAAAAATGCACTTTTTTAAGGAATTAAAAGACGCTTTGCTTGTTCACATTGTTTTTAAACAATCGTAAAAACCAGTTCCGTTTTCGCTTTTTTTTATTCGACTGGAAGGCAAACGAGCAAGTGGGTCTCCTGGTGGCACGAGATCACCACTGCCCATAAACATCTGCAACACAAGGGGTATTGCAGATGCGTTGCCAACCTAGAGGCCTAAGTTGGAATACCTCAAGTGCCAGTAATTCTCTTCTAGCTAGTAGCTAGTAGTTGCTAGTAGCTTTCTTGTTTTAAAAATGAAAGCGGCTCATGTATTTCTGCTTGGAATTATCTAGATATAATAAACGGAAGGACTCTTTTATTTTTACAAGCTTTTATTTAGTTTCACATGTCCCATTGTCTGTCTGTGTGTAATCAAATCTCGCAAGTTAAATTCGACCAACTTATAGTAGTTGGATTGACTTTAAATTTGGTAAGTATACTTCTGTAAATCGCGTGACAATACATTAATTATTGACGTGTCCGTAGGATGGAACTCTTCAACGGTTAATAGCATCAACTTGAAATTTGGTATGCAAATGTAGTTTGGCGGGCAATGCAAGTACAGTCCACAAAAAGTACAGTTAGCAGAAAAAGCTTATTTAGATTTCGTTCTATATCTGCAATGGTTAAACATACAAATCTCAAACTGGGAAAATTAAATATAAGTAGGTCAAGCGTGAGTCAGCTTTAGGGAAATTTTTGTATTAGATATAATTAGTTTTTGATTTATAGTCCTAATGCCCAGTCCTTTATAAAGGACTTAATTGTAATTTTAAATTAAACTCTATCATAAATGACATAAAGTTTGATGTTCTTAAATCAAAAATTTTACTTTAATTAATTTTTGTTACTTTTTGTTGTTGCGCCAGTAAAATTGCACATAATATGTAAATTTTTGTGGTCTTTCTAACGTGGTTCTCAAAACACAGCCCTATAACAGACAGACAGATAGCGAAGCGACTTTATAGGATTTTTTTTGTGACCGTTATTATTTAGTATTTTTTTTAATTGTATGTATACTGTAGTTTTTAAGTATTTCATTTGTAATTATTTTGTTAAAAAAAAAATGAGTTTCAGCCAAGTTTCTTGCGGCACATTCTTGGCAATGATGGTCTTTCCGAAAGCGCTGGTAGTTTAAACAAATAACGTGTGAAAGTGCAACCTATTTACTGAATAAATGATTTGAATTTGAATTTGACCCTTCGGGCCACCCTAAAAATGATATGAGTTAATGTGAAACTTGTAATGCAACCCTAACAAAACGAAACTACTCACGTAATTATCAGTTTTAATTAGCTGGAACAGTTGATGGGTCACAAATTATTAATGCCCCAAAGGCTTTAGGGCCGTTTTAATTACTGTATTACAATTCTCTTAACGCAAAAGGGCGGAAATGCCTTATCTTTGATTTTGGCAAATTGGCCGCTTTTGTCTGGGCCGGGCTTTGTGGGATATTGGACATAGTGGACATTTTGTGAACTTTATTGTTTGATTGATGTGGTTAGGAACAAACGGGTAAGTCTCCTGATGGTAAGAGATCACCATCGCCCATAAAAAGATCTTTATAAGGTGTTTGATTGTTTATGAGGCCTCTAGGTTGGCAATGCATCTGCAATACCCCTGGTGTTGCAGATCAACACCAGGGGTATTGCAGATGCGTTGCCAACCTAGAGGCCTCATAAACAAACAAGTAGGCCTCTGCCTAAAATGGAATACCTCAAGTGCCAGTAATTTCACCGGCTGTCTTACTCTCCTCGCCGAAACACAACAGTGCAAGCACTGCTGCTTCACGGCAAGTTGGTGGTAGCAATCCGGGCGGACCTTGCACAAGATCCTACCACCTGAAACTGCAACTGTCAGGAGAAAGATTCTTCTAATTTTCATTGTGAATAATTGTGTGTTGTGTACATTACGTCCCACTGCTGGGCGCAGGGGTCCTCTCAGAGGCTGTAGTTCCCACGCGGGTCCAGTGCGGATTAGTAAATACACGTTCGCCATTAAATTTCTTAAAAACTGTTTTAATTATATCCTCTTGGTAACTTTAATCTGAGTATTGCTATGTAAAAGTAAACAAAACACAAAACTTTGGATATAAAAGACATAAAGTTTACGTGCTGTAAACTAAAAGCATATTTCCCCTCTATCCCAAGGCACAGGCTGGACATTTTGTGAAAAGACAACGTGTGAGGACAATAACTTAAACTACAGTCGCGCCGAGAAATGGTTATGTGTTGCAGACTGTGTATTAAGACAAACTAAGTATATTTTGCGCCAGAAGAATGATACGCGGCAGATGGTGACTGTACTCGGGTAGGAGTGAATTGGCTACTGGTTTTTATTTTTATGGAAATTTCAAAATTAAAAGCAAAACTGCCTGTGTAAGAGTTACTAGGTACGTACTGATTACTGTCTATAGGATTATCTTCCTTCAACAATACTATACAAGGTGTTTTATTATCAAATGCTTCAATTATTTTAGCGTAGCTAGCTAGCGTTTGCTCTAAAATAAAGATACCCGGAAAAAAACCCGAATTTAATTCATAGAAGTAGCTAGCGTTTCATTCAAATCCGTCTACACTTTTTAGAATGAGTAACCTACCAACAAAAAATCGGATAACCCCCAACTTGATACTTCAAAGTTCAATATCTCAAAAATGGCTAAACCGAATTTGATGAAACATGTCTTAGAACCATTGCTGAAAACCCTGATTTTAAATAAAAAAATCGCATTCAAATCTGTCCACCCGTTTGTGCTACGGTTCCACAAACAGACACAGACAGGCAGACAGACACACATAGCGGTCAAACTTATAACACCTCTTTTTGCGTCGGGAGTTGGTAAGGCCACACACTGACAAACTTCCGCATTTATAATATTAGTAAGAAAAGTGGCCAAGTCTCGCTTCCCCGATCCCGTACACCCTGCTGCCCGACAGGACATCGCTCCATAAACCGGCTAAATCGCTCGTCGCCGCCATTTGCATAAACACCGACGACAACATGGCTGCCGAAAGTGTAAGGTGATAAAGGACGTCCACTAACGAGTTGGCCGGCTAACCTGTTTAAAGCCGCGGGTTTACGGTGGATGCAGACCACTCCCAACCGAAGCAACCGGAGGTCTATGGGGGAGGCCTATGTCCAACAGTGGACATCCTACGGCTGAGATGATTATGATGATGTATAAACCCATAAACTCATAAACTTCCGCATTTATAATAGGTACTAGCTTTTGCCCGTGGCTCCGCCCGCGTGGTATTTGGTTATCGCGCGCTGTTCCCTCGAGAACTGTGCATTTTTCCGGGATAAAAAGTAGCCTATGTCACTTTCGGGCCTATAAACTATCTCTATGCCAAAAATCACGTCGATCCGTCGCTTCGTTACGGCGTGAAAGACAGACAAACACACAAACATACAAACACACTTTTGCATTTATAATATTAAGTATGGATTAGTAGGAAAAGTGGCCAAGTCTCGCTTCCCCGATCCCGTACACCCAGCTGCCCGACAGGACATCGCTCCATAAACCGGCTAAATCGCTCGTCGCCGCCATTTGCATAAACACCGACGACAACATGGCTGCCGAAAGTGTAAGTGATAACGCTCACTATCGATAAAACTCCGTAGACCAGAAGTTATGCTGGGTTTTTACTGTTTACAGTGTTTTCTTGAACGTAAAGTTTTGTTTTAGACAAGGTTTCTTTGAAAAAAGGGATTATGACTGGGTTAAAAATATCATTCTATTTAGTCCGACAGTTAGATTACGGAAAAATATGGGACACGCATTTTTTAGTTTACTCGTATCTATTTATTAAAAATCGAAAAAGGTGTAGATCATCAAACTTCCGGAGTGGGGGCTTGTGACGTCACTATAATGTAAAAATCGTACCATATAGTTTTTTTCAGTTATCTAGCCTATTATTCTGCTTTATGTTGTGTGCGTGGTATCTAGCAAATTGGATTCACTAGCCTCTCAACCAAAGGCTTGGAGGAATGTGGGTTCCCACCCGAGCAGACTACTTTAATGCCGCACTTATACTCGCGTACGAATCGCGAGGCGAGAGTGTAAGTCCCGCATTAGTTTTTCGAAACAATGTACATTGAAATCGACATTTGCAAAATTAAATGATATGTGTGAAGTTCCTAAACAGTATTTGGCTCTCGTGGGAAATAAGAGCCAAGTCCTGTCACTCTAAGAAGAGGCATGTCCCCACGTGTGGGGTGGGAGGTAGACTGGCCGAAACGAGAGAGATGGGATGCATGTGTGGGTGTAGCGGAATATCTCAAATATATTACAATAAAATACAGAACATACATAAGATGGAGCGACGACCTGGCTAAGATCGCGGGATCGCGGTGGATGCGAAAAGCACAAGACCGGTCTGAGTGGAGAGCCTTGGGGGAGGCCTATGTCCAGCAGTGGACGTCTTTTGGCTGACATGATGATGATGATGATGATGATGATGACAGAACATACTCAACACAATACACACAACACGTAGACTACTTTTTTCCCTTAATACCGGAAGGAGGATTATTTTTTTATCGTAAAATATTCAAGGAATTACATTTTTCACGACTGTTTATTAAACAGCGTTAATGAAAACCACAATATACCATCACCCAAATAAATAGTCTATCAATTTTTAAAAAGGTTACTTTTAAAAGAATACGTCGTAAAATCGAACTTTCAAGTTGACAAACATGTCTATTGGCATTATTGCTCTATGAAATGCAAATGATTATCAACTTTAGGGTGGTAGACCAAATATTATTTGGGTGATGGTACGTATTTAAGAATTCCTATGGAAATTCAGTAATATCTCGTAACTTCATTTGACTGCCAGATACAGCTGTTTATTCGAACGAAGTACAGGCCTTCTCTCAGAATTAGAGGACGCCTGAGTCCCACTATGTGAAACTAATACTCGTAGGTTTCGATAGACAGAGTGGTGAAAAGTATCTTAGTTTTTTTTGTAAGGTTTTTAACAAATGATTAAATATGTAATTTTTTCCGTCGTTAAAAATGTATTACAATCATTAAGGGCTAAAATATAAAGGAATCTGTAATCCAAAAGTCAAAGAGAGCCGAAAGGAAATGAGTTCAGGAGCAAAGGGTTAATAAGTTTTCAGCCTCATTATGTGAAAAGGGCCGGCCTTTAAAAATGAGGTTTTGTCACTTAGAGCCCTTTTAAACGTTGTGATTAAAAAAGGTTGTGTGATTTCCTGCTTATTTCATTTTGTACGCTTCATAACTGATTATTAAAAACAACATTCTAAGCTCTGCTGTGTTTTGCAAGTGTGCTTAAAATTTACCTACTTTCGTAACTATACTTGAAACGCTTAGGTAATTAGTTAAATGTAAACAAACTTAAGCTGCCAGATTTGGTACATTCAAGGACATTTTAATTGTTTATCATTGTAATAGAAACTGAAGCCGTGGTGGCCTAGTGGTTTGACCCATCGCCTCTCAAGCAGAGGGTCGTGGGTTCAAATCCCGGCTCGCACCTCGAGTTTTTCGAAATTCATGTGCGCAATTTACCACGAGCTTTGCGGTGAAGGAAAACATCGTGAGGAAACCTGCACAAATCTGCGAAGCAATTCAATGGTGCGTGTGAAGTTCCCAATCCGCACTGGGCCCGCGTGGGAACTATGGCCCAAGCCCTCTCATTCCGAGAGGAGGCCTGTGCCCAGCAGTGGGACGTATATAGGCTGAGATGATGGTAATAGAAACTTGATTAGTGTATTTCAGTACAGAAATATAAATGTTTAGGTAGTTTAATGGGGAAATTTCAGTATTTAAGACAAATGACATTATTTTGTTTACATTTAGTTAAATACCTATCCAAACCAAGTACAACCCACAGTAAAAAAAAACTACATTATATTTATTATTGTAAAATATAAAAATTAAAACGTATGTTTCTGCAGGAAGGGCTCTTTTACATGTCACTTTTTTACTATACCAGCGCGAGTGCTACGAAGAATGTGCCTTTAGAAAATTGACGGAAAATCATTTCTTCATAACACAATCCAATTTAGAGAAGTTAAAGGTTTTGATTTCAAAGTTCTATATCTCATAAATGGCAAACTCGATTTTAACTAATCATGAAACACCACAAGTCCTTTTTGCAAAAGAAAAGTCTCATAGAAATTCTTCCGTCCGTTTGAGAGAGTTCGATCGCCGTTACAAAGACGAGCGAATATTAAATGTATAGCATAATTAACTATCAGGCCACTTGTGGGAAGTAGGTACTGGGTAGATAACGACATTTATAGCAATTTTTTCCAGCATTGCGTGCTGGGGCCCCCATTTGAAAGTCAGATTCGCCAACAAATCCTCTGTCGGCCATTATTCAAATTTATTTGTTACTAGCTCCCGCACACTGCTTCGTTTGCTTTTTTCAACAGTTCATTTTTTGTTGGAAAGCGACGAGTTTTTGCTGTGTTGTGTTTGAGATAGATGAATTGCTGTTTTATAGGGTTCCTTGCTAAAACTGCTAAGTTACCAGTTCTCCGTCTGCCTGTTTGCAGTTTAGGTCACAGATTTGCAATTCTAGAAAGCTTTGATGTTGAGGTTTATGGGTGAAAACAAGAATAGGAAAATTTTCCGAAGAACTAAAGTTATAGGACATACTCGTAGTTTGAAAAATACGCACTTTTAGGTCAGGTTACGTCTCTACATACTACATGTATGCAAGCTGGAAACATTGATTTTTTTATAGATCCCAGTTTATTCCAAAAAATATTATAAACGAATCGGATACAAAATTCAAATCTATTGTCAAGAAGACATTAATAATTATTATTTTATTAATGTTGCAGGTGGTAGGACCTTGTGCAAAGGTCCGCCCGGATTGCTACCACCATCTTGCTCGCTAATCCTGCCATGAAGCAGCAGTGCATGCACTGCTGTGTTTCGGCGCGGAGAGTAAGACAGCCGGTGAAATTACTGGCACTTGAGGTATTCCAACTTAGGCCTCTACCTCTAGGTTAGCAACGCATCTGCAACATACCCCTGGCGTTGCAGAGGTTTATGGGCGGTGGTGATCTCTTACCATCAGGAGATCCACTTGCTCGTTTTCCTTCCAGTCAAATAAAAAAAAATAAAAAATATCTGAGGCGTAATATAAAGTTAATGATTATAATTATGGACAGGGATATTTGGAAATAATACCGATCCGCATTAGCGATCCCTTCAAATAGCGAACCTTCTGTGTTGTATTCTCGGTCTCGGTTTCAGTCTCGACCGAGACTAAAAAAGCGATCTCGGTCGGACCTTAGCTGGTAGGCGCAGCCGCAGCAGTGCGCCACTTGTACTAGAGCCTACCCTGCTGTTCAATGCGTGCCATAGTACCATCATCATCATCATTACATCAGCCGCAGGACATTCACTGTTGGATATAGGCCTCCCCCCTAGAACTCCAGTTGCCTTCATTGGAAGTGGCTTGCATCCACCATGAACCCGCGACTATAACCATAGGCCGTTTTGCCTAACGTTGCTGATGCTCGCGATCGCAATCAATTGAGAGTTTTTTTATGCGAAATTTGACATTTGATTGCAATCGCGAGCATCAGAAACGTTAAGCCGGGTACTCATTAGCGAGCTGTAACCGTAACCGTTGCATGCACTGTAACCAAAAAACATAGTGTGTACGTGGTTCGCGAACCTGCTGTGAGCGGGTACGCGTCGGGCTTGCAGCGAGCCGATGTTTACAGCGTACTCATTTCTGAACCTGTAACGTTGCACGTAACTGTAACCGTTACTGTTACCAAAACATAGTGTGTACGTGGTTCGCGAACCTGCTGCGAGCGGGTACGCGTCGGGCTTGCAGCGAGCCGATGTTTACAGCGTACTCATTTCTGAACCTGTAACGTTGCACGTTACAGTTACCGTTACTGTTACCAAAAACATAGTGTGTACGTGGTTCGCGAACCTGCGATGAACGCCACACGAGCGACTCGCAGCGACCCGACGATTGTCGGTTTTTGCCGCGAATCAAAGGGCACTCGCATTACGCTCGTGGACGTCAAGAGGAGAGGTTGCTGCTAGCCGCTACGAACCATCTGTTCTCTCGACATGAGATCACTTCTTTCTCGATATATTCTATGAATCCACCATCTTCGTGGCCGTTTATGATCATCGAGAAAGGCATCTATAAGTATGTATGCTGCACAGGCGAGAGACACTTCGTCCGACATTGTGGAGTTATAAACTAAAACTGAGGGCAGGGAAGGCCTCCACGTTCGTTACACTCCCGGTACACACTAGAACTTCGTTACTGTATCTGTTTGGTTACAGTTACAACTCGCAAAATGAGTACGCTCGGTGAAAGCGTTCGGGCGACAACACGAGCCTAAGCTGTAACACGCGTACACACTAGAACCTCGTTACTGTATCTGTTTGGTTACAGTTACAACTCGCAAAATGAATACGTTCGCTGAAAGCGTTCGGGCGACAACACGAGCCTAAGCTGTAACACGCGTACACACTAGAACCTCGTTACTGTATCACGCAGGATACAGTTACAGCTCGCTAATGAGTACCCGGCTTTAGGCAATACGGTTTCAGTTCCACTACCGTGAGTTTACAGTGACCGTACTCGATAGCGACGGCGTAAATTATTTGTATGGACAATTGTACAGCGCCTCTACAAATAATTTACGCCGTCGCTATCGAGTACGGTCACTGTAAACTCATGGTAGTGGTACAGATCATCCGTCTATCTCATTGGACATCCTACGCTGCGCTTGCCAATCCTTACCATACCATTATAATAGTCTTTCCACCTTGCAAAGTCAATGAAACCAAGCGCTTAAGTATTATCGCATCCACAGCGCCCTTTTAATGGATATTTCCCAATAATCTGAATGTTTTCGGACTCAATTAACCGTAGCCAGTGTAATTGGGGAACGATCTTCCGCTACTCATTAATTGGCGGGGTGATGGTGAACCGATCGCGATAACGAGGATATAACTGTTTCACTGTGTCCTTACTTGTTATGGCTGGATTGTTGACGTGGTAGGCAGTTGGTAGTTTGCACCGCCACAGCACGCCACCAGCACATTAATGTCAAAGTCAAAGTCAAAATATCTTTATTCAATTTAGGGCCATAACAAGCACTTATGAATGTAAAAAAAAACTACCACCGGCTTGGAAAAACCTCTGTCGAGAAGAATCCGGCAAGAAACTTAGGGCCCGTTGTTTGATCAGTAGTTAAAGTTACTAATAGTCAAACTTCCATTGAAATGTGTTAACTATTGTTATTTTTGCCATACATTTTAACTACTAACACATTACATTACATTACATTTTAACTATTAGTTTGTTTAACTAATGATCAAACAACAGGCCCTTAACGAGGTATATTTTTTTTAAACAGATTTACAATATTATTATAGTACACGTGTAAAACAAACATAAATATGGACCCCTCGTATCTAAAACCATTAGGGATATTTATTTTTGCCTGTCAAGGAAACCTCGCTATTATTAAAGTCAGGCGTACGTAACCTAGGTACTTCACAAGGGTCTATATCGACTGGTAGAAATTGTTAGTCATAAATATTGTTTGATATAACTTTTTTTTTCTATGAAACAAACCTAACCTATAGAGTTCTACAGTTAAGAAATTATGAAAAGTGTACGGTTTCAGCGGGAAAAAACATTATGACTAACAATAATTATGACAAACATTACATTATGACTTATAAAATTATGGCAGTTGAAAGGATCCCACTTCACGCCACTATATGTATTTGTTGGGATCTCGGTCCCTTATTTTGTATATGTTAAGGAATTTGGGAATAATATAGCAGCGATCTTGTTTCGTGTTCGGTTTATTCGAGAAGAGAACAAATGACATGCGCAATCTTGCATTCATGGGTGTCGCAAGTGGCGCCATCTGACAGAATCGTCTTGGTTTAAATCCGCCGCTGTTGGGACGGGAAGTTTCGAATATAAATCACAGATGGCGTCACCTGTGACATGCTCCCGCCTAAGGTCTAATTCTACTTATAGTTAAGTACAAAGGTAAATAATTGCCCAAAACGGCATTTAGGTATAACCAGGTTGGTCTCCTGGTTTGTCTACCCATCCGCGAGGTGGCGTTGTACCGTACCTCGCCGATAAGTGGACAGCGAACCTTATCTGTGAGTGATCTGGTCAGATCAGCCAGAGCTCACAAACAAGTCGGCCATTTTATTCATGTTATTATTAAGTGCGCTTGCACTTAACATGAATGAAATGGATCGGTTACCTTACAATGAAAACCATACCAAGGAATTCTTTATTAAACATTTGGGATAATAAAATAAATAAGCGGGAACACGATACATGTGTAAAAAGCTTATCACTAATTTAAATTATGGTTCATAGTAAAACCTTACAAGCTTGAGAGGAAGTTTTGAAATAAATTGGTTACATTGACACAAGCAAAGCAAGTTTAGTATGTAGCTTGCAAACAAGGATAAATTTTAGTATTAAATATTCAAAAGGTTTCACATTGCAAATAGAGTTATAGGAAAAATTGCAAATAAAGTTTGATATTGCAATCAAAGAGAAAGTAGGTATACATTCAAAAAGCAAAATTGCAAATAGAGTTAGGTTGCAAAGAAAGTAAATTGCAAAACAAAAAGAAAGTAAGTAGGTATCATTAATGCTAACTTAATGGTATACATTCAAAAAGCAAAATTGCAAATAGAGTTAGGTTGCAAAGAAAGTAAATTGCAAAACAAAAAGAAAGTAAGTAGGTATCATTAATGCTAACTTAATGGTAACGGGCAAATATTGTTAAAAGCGCGTTTGGTGGTGCCTCGCGAAGTCTTCAGTTCGGCGACTCGGTTGACGCCGTCCTTCCCGGGAAAACAGCTGATGACTCGACCCAGAAGCCAGCGGCACGTCGGGAGGCGCTCGTCACGCACCAGGACGACTGTGCCCGCGTCCAGGGGGCGGCCCTTGCAGCTGCGCCACTTGGAACGCTCTTGGAGTAGACCCACATAGTCTCTGGACCAGCGGCGCCAGAAATTTTGTTGCAATTGCTGTAACTGTTGGTATAGTGTTAGTCGGTTCACTGGGACGCCCTCGTAGTCGTAGTCGGGCATGGCAGTAGGAGTCCTACCAATAAGGAAGTGAGCTGGCGTTAGACAAGATATATCATCATCATCTGATGTAGGTATTGGGCACAGTGGGCGTGAATTTAAAATTCCCTCTATCTGTGTAAGTACTGTGGCAAACTCTTCATAGGTTAACAATGCATTTGAAAGTACCTTTTTTAAGTGAGTCTTACAACTCTTTATAGCTGCCTCATGAAGGCCCGCCATATGTGCTGAATATGGTGGTAAAAATTTCCAAACGATCCCCTCCTTGGCGCAAGAGTCTGTTAACACACTAAGGTTATCGTTATTGTTTATGAAATTATAGAGTTCGGTTAATTCGTTATTCGCGCCATGAAACGTAGTACCATTGTCACTCAGCATTTCTTTAGGTTTGCCCCTACGAGCTATGAATCGGTTAAATGCTGACAGAAATGCTGAAGTGTGTAAACTGGAAACTAATTCGATGTGAACTGCCTTCGTTACAAGACACACAAACATTGCTATATAGCATTTACTAGTTTTGTAACCACGTCCCCTCCTGTCCCTTATAGTAAAGGGACCAGCGTAATCAACGCTCGTGTTTTGAAAAGGGGGAGCTGGGGTTACTCGTACAGCTGGTAAATTCCCCATGATAGGAACATGTACCTTCGGGTTGGCTCTGAAGCAGGTCACACATTTTTGTACAATTTTCTTTACTGTACTCTTACCCTTGATGGGCCAGTATCGTTCTCGTACTGACGACAGTAGAAGTTGCGGTCCAGCATGCATCAATCGTAGATGCTCGCTGTGTAAGATTAGCTTAGTTAGGTTGTGGTTATGGGGTAAGACAATAGGGTGTTTTTTGTGGTTAGGGTAAATTGACAAGTCTAAACGCCCCCCTACCTTTATGAGTTCATCCTCCATAAAAGGATTTAAACAAATTAAATTTGATGATTTTGGAAGTGGTTTACCTTTCATAAGTAATTGGTACTCGGTTGGATAAGACTCAATTTGAGCAAATTTTATTAATTTATTTCGACTATCGTTTAGCTCATTGACAGACAGTGAACCACATTTTTTCTCAATTTTGTTGGTACAATTTTTAATAAATCTTAATATGTATGCAAAACATCTAGTCAGTTTATTGACATTAGACCATTTCTCGAATAAAAAAGTCATAAATTGGTTATTGTATGTATTTGTACATACATTGCAATGAGTTTCAATGGACTCTTGGGACTCATTGGACTCTAGTATAGACTTGGTAATATTTACTTGGTTGGATGGCCACTCTGTGCTTGGTTTTTGCAACCAGAGGGGTCCTTGCCACCACAAGGGACAGCTGGCGAGCTTGTCAGCACGCAGCCCCCTAGTCAAGAGATCGGCTGGGTTTTCACCAGAAGCTACCCAATACCAGTCCTTTGACTCGGTCATCGAATTTATTTTATTTACTTGGTTTTTTACAAAGCAGGTAAGTTTGTCAGATTGTTGAGATTTTATCCACGCTAAAACTACATTGGAATCTGACCAAAAATATTTACTCTGAAATTTAGATTTGAGTGCTTTATTTACCTTAGTGTACAGAGTAGCTAGTAATAGTGCTGCGCGTAGCTCAAGTCTAGGTATAGTTTCAGTTCTTGCTACTCTTGTTTTTGCGCACAACAATTTTGACAAAATTTTCCCATCTTTGTTTATGGAACGTACATAGATTGCTGCACCGTAGGCTGTCAATGAACTATCCGCAAACCCATGTATTTCAATTTCGCTATAGTTAGGTAGTGTGACATGACGTGGTACAACCAATGAATTTAATGTGAATATATCATTATAGTATGTTTCCCATTCATTAGACAAGTCGAGAGGGAGCTTGTCGTCCCAGTCGCTTTTAATTTTCCACAATTTTTGGATAAAACATTTTGAGATTATTAGCACTGGAGCTAGCAGACCCAACGGGTCAAAAATACTTGATGCTAATGACAAAACTTTTCGCTTGGTTAGTGGTCTTTGAACCCCTTGCCTTTTTAATTGGTACATTAAATTGTCAGTTGTGTTGTCCCATGCCAGTCCCAGAACTTTATCTTGTCCTAAGGGTGTAGGTGTCATATGGGTGTTTGTGGTTTGAGATTTGGTTACAATACCTTGTATGGTTGGTGAATTAGATTTCCATTTTCGAAGGTTGAAATTAGCTCTGCGCAGGATTTTTTCTATCTGTAAGGCTACCTGTGCTACCTGTTGCTCGTTGTCTCCTCCATGCAACAGATCATCCATATAGAAGTTGGTAGATATAGCCGCAGCTGCCTCCGGATACTGCATTTGATGCTCCTGCGATAGCTGTTGAAGGCACCTTGTAGCAATACAAGGCGCGCTTTTAAGACCAAAGCTTAGAGTTGTCAGTCTGTAGGTAAGTAGTGGCTCTGTGGGATTTTCACGCCATAGAATGCATTGTAAATTTTGTTGGTTCGGGTTTATATAAATCATTCTATACATTTTCTCAATGTCGGCGTTTATTACAAATCGGTTTTTTCGAAATCGCAACAATATGTCAAATAAATCGTCTTGGTTTATTGTACCTTTTGGTTGTATATCATTTAGGGACTTCCCTGTGCTTGTTTTGAATGAAGCATCAATCACTACTCGGAGTGGGGTAGTTTGCTTTTGAGGAGTTAAAACTGCATGATGTGGTAAATAGTTACAACACTCTGTGCTACCTTTGTGCTCAATCATATGACCCGAAGATTTAAAATCGTTAATGAATTTTACATAATTTTCTTTATACAGTGGGTCCTTGGTAAATTTTGACTCTAAAGCCTTAAATCTTTTATAAACAACAGGTCTCGACTGACCCAAGCTTGTCACTGGTTCTTTAAGGGGAATGCCCACCACAAAATTTCCATCAGCAGTTCTCTTGTGTTCATCGAATACTTTCTCACACAGAGTATACTCATCATGTGGAACTGTAGCGGGTGAAAGACATTCATCAGCGTTCCAAAAAGCTTGGAGCGCTTTGGTTTGAGCAAAATTGCATCTCACCTTTTGGTGTTGTGAAGCTGGGATTGTATAAGCACCAGTGACCAGCCAGCCTAATAGTGTTTTTTGCAGAACTGGTAGTCCGTCTCCTAGCCTATGTCGACCATTGCACATAAGTTCGTAAAACAGTTCTGCACCTATTATGAGATCAATCTCACCACCTAGGTAGAATTTATCATCAGCTAGATGAAAACGCGAGGGAATTTTTAACGACTGAATCCCCTTTTCATGTGTTGGTAAGTTGCATATACTTGGTACAATAAAACAAGACATATTGGTGGTGAACAAGCCATTTGTTGATTTTATTTTTAATTGGCTTGTTTTATTCAACTTGGTAACCCGTTCATTGAATCCTAAGACTTCTAAATCAACGGCCTGAGAGGGCATGTTTAATCGGTTAAATGCACTCTCTGTAATGAAATTCGATTGTGAGCCAGAATCGAGTAATGCTCTCATTGTGTGAGCTTGGTTAGAATTATCTATGACCTTGATTTGGGCAGTAGATAATATTATTTGCTTTGGTTGTATTACCTTAACTTCTGATGGAGAGGTGGCAAACTGGTTAGTCAATAGATTGACCGACTGGGGTGCACCCGGCGTCGGCTCACACTCGTGCAGCGTTGACTGAGCGCTGCCAGAGTACTTCGAGGTTGGTTGAGTGACTGTAGGTATATGTAAGAGTGTGTGATGTTTCCCTTTGCACAACCTACAGTTAGATGCACGGCAATTTGGTAGTATATGGTTTGAGCCCATACAGTTTATACATAAACCTAATCTTTTGATCACCTTTATGCGTGCCGCTGGGTTCAGAGCCAACAATTTGGTACATTGGTTAATATAATGCTGTTCCCCACAATTCGAACATTGGTTACGCTGGGTATAAAATTGTTTTGGTATTACCTTAGATTGGGATGGAGAGGACGTGATTACCAGCGCCTTTCTCATGCCACCGGGTTGCCTGTGCTCGACCATGCTGCTGCTGTGGCTCAGCGTTTCCAGCAGGTCCGCTTGAGTTCTCAGGAATGTCTTGAAATCCTGTAATGTAGGCAATTCACGCGAGCAGTTTTTCTCTTCCCACTTTCTTTGTAAAGGTTTATCTAGTTTACTACATAGGAAATATATCAGTAAAATGTCCCAGCCCTCTGTCTGTATATTTAAAGACCGAAGCGTTCTCAGATGTTTTGACAGATTGTCAGTTAGCATTCTGAGGGCTGGGGCTGTGAATGGGATAACTTCTACATTTAAAAGTGCCCTTAAATGGTTATACACAAGCACCCTTGGGTTATTATATCGCTCACATAAGAGCTGCCAGGCGATTGGATAGCTGTCTTCAGCATACTCAAGTGAGCTAATTACCTCCAAGGCACTGCCCCGGAGGCAACTTTTTAGGTATTTAAATTTTTGAATAGATTTTAGGCAAGTTTGGTTAACAAGGGCATCGAATGTGTCTCGAAATTCTATCCAATTTATTATATTTCCATCGAATGATGGTAGAGCAATATCTGGATATTTAACCGATTCGCTATGGAAAGTCTGTGCAGGCTCAGTGTCTCGGGGCGCTGTATGTTGGTTAGTACTAGACGCATTGGCCTTTAATAGACCTTTTGCTTTTGATAATAATTGGAAATAAGAATTCTCGAAGGCTTCCCTTTCAGACAATTGAGCCTCCACATCTGAGCTCACTGTTTCAATTTTATCCTGGACCTTCTCAAACTCATCAAGTACATTTGCTAACCTCGCTACTCTTAGTTCTAAATCTAATAACTCGTCCCCGGACAACTGTTGGTTATTAAGCCTTTCCATGAATTTATTGAATAATGTTAATTTACTTTTTATTGTACCTCGTTTTTTAATTAGATTTTTTAAATGAATCGGTTCGATAATAGTAGTCTCGGACTCGCTGTCTGTCATTTTTATGCCCAATACCTAATGAGGATTAAAAGATTTGTAATTATCGTAATTGCCAGCCCACTTGCCTTATAGCTGAAGTCCTCGCTCGCCCGGGTGCTCGAAGTGTTGGTTTTGTTGCTGCCGCACGCCGCCCGTCGTCCGCCGCACCTCTTGGTGTGCCGCGCGGTTGGTAGTTGCTGCCGCGCGTCGCCCGGCCTCCGCCGCACCTCTTGGAGTGCCCCGCGGTTGGTTTCGTTGCTGCCGCACGCCGCCCGTCGTCCGCCGCACCTCTTGGTGTGCCGCGCGGTTGGTAGTTGCTGCTGCGCGTCGCCCGGCCTCCGCCGCACCTCTTGGAGTGCCCCGCGGTTGGTTTCGTTGCTGCCGCACGCCGCCCGTCGTCCGCCGCACCTCTTGGTGTGCCGCGCGGTTGGTAGTTGCTGCCGCGCGTCGCCCGGCCTCCGCCGCACCTCTTGGAGTGCCCCGCGGTTGGTTTCGTTGCTGCCGCACGCCGCCCGTCGTCCGCCGCACCTCTTGGTGTGCCGCGCGGTTGGTAGTTGCTGCCGCGCGTCGCCCGGCCTCCGCCGCACCTCTTGGGAGTGCCCCGCGGTTGTTTTCGTTGCTGCCGCACGCCGCCCGGCCTCCGCCGCACCTCTTGGAGTGCCACGCGGTTGGTAGTTGCTGCCGCGCGTCGCCCGTCGTCCGCCGCACCTCTTGGTGTGCCGCGCGGTTGGTATTGTTGCCGCCGCGCGTCGCCCGTCGTCCGCCGCACCTCTCGGTGTGCCGCGCGGTTGGTATTATTGCCGCCGCGCGTCGCCCGTCGTCCGCCGCACCTCTTGGTGTGCCGCGCGGTTGGTTTGTTGCCGCGCGCGCGCCGCCGCCAGTCTTTTCTGTCCGCCGCACCTCTCGGTGTGCCGCGCGGTTGGTTTGTTGCCGCGAGCCGCCGCCCGGTCTCCGCCGCTCTCCTCTGATGTCCGCCGCACCGCTTGGTGTGCCGCACGGTTGGTTTGTTGCCGCGGGCGCGCCGCCGCCTAGTCTTTTCTGTCCGCCGCACCTCTCGGTGTGCCGCGCGGTTGGTTAGTTGCCGCGAGCCGCCGCCCGGTCTCCGCCGCTCTTCTCTGATGTCCGCCGCACCGCTTGGTGTGCCGCGCGGTTGGTTTGTTGCCGCGCGCCGCCGCCCGGTCTTTTCTAGGTAGTCCGCCGCACCTCTCGGTGTGCCGCGCGGGTGATATCTTGTTGCCGATCGCTGCTCGGCCCCCGCCTTCCTTCTCTAAATCCGCCGCACCTCTTGGTGTGCCACGCGGTCGGTTGTACGTACCGGTTGTTTTTTCTACAGATTCTCGGACCCGCCTTGAAAAACCACGCCGTTCGTTGTTTCTTCAATTACGCCGATCGTCTTCGTGCGCCGCGCGGTTGTTTTATCTACAGGAACTCGGCCCCGCCTTGACAAACTTACGTCGTCGATGCACGTGGTGTCGGCCTCCGCTTGCGTCTTCACAATTCCGCCGGAAACTCGAAATTTTTATTTTCTCGATGTTCAGCAGCGTTTCGGGGTCACCAATGTTGGGATCTCGGTCCCTTAATTTGTGTTGGTTGAGGAATTTGGGAATAATATAGCAGCGATCTTGTTTCGTGTTCGGTTTATTGGAGAAGAGAACAAATGACATGCGCCATCTTGCATTCATGGGTGTCGCAAGTGGCGCCATCTGACAGAATCGTCTTGGTTTAAATCCGCCGCTGTTGGGACGGGAAGTTTCGAATATAAATCACAGATGGCGTCACCTGTGACAGTATTTAAAAATAAAATTTCCTCGAATCGCGACAAAAATATTCGAAAACAAAAGCCAGTTTCCATATAAATTAGTGAGTTGAACGTCATAAATGTAACTCAAACATCGGAAAGCATAACAACTGAATTTAAAAACCTTTACAGCCTACGGTAGCAAATTAAGTTGGCACTCGTAAAGAACATAAATGTTTCATTAAAGTACTGAAACACAGTAATTTGGGATTTAAAACTGCGTTACAGACCGTACCCGACGCCGAACCGAATCGTAAAAACCAGTAATCGGCGTACCGATTTTAAATCAAAATGAAATAACGTTATTTTTCAGCATTTGCGATATTTAATTCCTGGAATGACTGAGACGTTAAATCGGTTTAAAGAGGTTGTTAATGTAAATTAGTTTTGTTTATAAATTTTGTTTACGGCATGTGATATTAAATGGTAAAAATATTAGGTTCTTGTTAAGCACAATAGCAAAGATTTAAATTTGTGATATGAATTTATTTAATGACTGGCTTTTGCCCGCGGCTCCATCCGCGTGGTATTCGGTTATCGCGCGCTGTTCCCTCGGGAACTGTGCATTTTTCCGGGATAAAAAGTAGCCTATGTCACTCTCAGACCCATAAACTATCTCTATACCAAAAATCACGTCGATCCGTCGCTCCGTTACGGCGTGAAAGACGGACAAACACACAAACATACGAACACACTTTCGCATGTATAATATTAGTATATTTTCTAATTCGGCCCAAGCTCTCTCATTTTGCGAGGAGGCCTGTGCTCACAGTCTACTGTGCTACTTCGCGTGTCTGAACCCAGACCAAACGTCGGGGTTGGCCCCGTACATAGACTGACCGCTAACTGACTAATCATGACTAGTGACTGACTCGAGCCCCACGGCGCGGGCGGGCGGCGCATTTAAATCGGGGAATTCACATCGCTAATTCGCTCTTGAGACGTCACAGTAGATATAAAAAAGTGACACGGTTGGTTTTCATACAGATTGAGGTGTTTGCGTTATCTAGTGTAATCTATATCTGTGCCAGTGCTCAGCAGTGGGGCTTATATAGACGTACCTAAGTCTCTTCGCTTTATGATTTTGCCTGCTAGAGCCTCTGAGTTCCCATCAAAACCTATCAACTATTAAAAACTCCGAGGCACGCACCCCAAAACTAACTTTCCCAAACGTGACACATGAAGCATCGGCCTATACTTTACAGCGCATAAATCCCCCACTATAACATTACCCCACATTACCCCAGAACGGGGTAATTGTGGGACAACCGGCACGTTTCTCCCTGGGGTCACGCGTGACGGTGGCTTTAAAGGACGTGAGTTCGATACCCGGTCGTGTTATAGGTTTTCGATGGGCAAGCTTTCTGGGTACATTCGAGCGTTTTAACTGCTGGGGTCTAACGTGTTTGTAAAGACGGTTTAACATTCTTTTTAGAAAGAAGGAAAAAAAGAAAGAATAGTAGATTGTACAACAAGTGCATAAAACGAGCCATTTTTACCAGAGACGTTTATATAGCCACCCGAGCCGGTAGGACGAGGATGGATGGACGCGTCGAGGTGAAAATGGGTTTAATGCGGTTCTACACTTTACTTTTTACTTCGATGGCGAGGTAATAAACCAGCAACAGTGGAAAAAATTGTTCACTTACTAAATACCTGAGGTACCTTTTATTGTTCATGCATTGTATTGTAGATCATTTCTTATATATATTTTTTAATTTTATTGATCTATTATGATTGATTTGGTTGATAGTCAAAATACCACTACGGCACTTATCACGCTATTTGACACAAGTAACTTTAAGTTTACTGTAATGTTGCCGAAACGTTGAGGTAAATATTACTTGTGTAAAATAGCGTGATAAGTCCCGTTATGGTATTTTGATTATGAGTGAGAATCACGAAAGTTTAAAACATGATTTGGGTGATGTCATAAAAAAAAAAATATTAAAAAATATACTTATATATACAAATTTCTTTCTTTGTGGCTGTTTACACCTAATTGCCTTGGTCTTGGACGAAAATAAGAAATAATTTTTTGTCGCCTAGACCCAGCTTATACACACAAACTTTACGAACATGAGAAGTGAAAAATATATTTATTTATTTTACCGTCATAAAAATATCAGAGTGACAATGATATAACAATGGGGAAAAAAGACGAACCGTGCATGACGCTAAATAGCTCCCCACTCAGCATAATTAATTCAGTTCAATATCTCAAAAACGGCTTAACCGATTTTAATAAAACATGTCTAAGAACCATCGTTAGAAAACCTGCTTTCAATTACAAAAAACCGCATTCAAATCGATCCACTCGTTTAAAAGCTACGGTATACAAATTTTGTCACGAAATGGTTCCAACTCAGCATGATGTCAACCTTGCGGCCGACGCTGGTCTTCCGTTGGAACCATTTAGAAGAGTTAAAAGTATGCATCAACAATGAAAAAAAATAAGTAAGCCGTGGTGGCCTAGTAGTTTGACCTATCGCCTCTCAAGCAGAGGGTCGTGGGTTCAAATCCCGGCTCGCACCTCGAGTTTTTCGAAATTCATGTGCGCAATTTACCACGAGCTTTGCGGTGAAGGAAAACATCGTGAGGAAACCTGCACAAACCTGCGAAGCAATTCAATGGTGCGTGTGAAGTTCCCAATCCGCACTGGGCCCGCGTGGGAACTATGGCCCAAGCCCTCTCATTCCGAGAGGAGGCCTGTGCCCAGCAGTGGGACGTAGGATGATGATCAACAATGAACTCGACAAAAAAAAATTTTACAATACAATAAACTAGTAATTTACAACAAAAATATACCTTAACTACACAGAACATAACAGAATGTATCACTATCCAGCATTGTAACACCTACCAGTGAATCCCTAGATTACAGCTCATAACTCGTCGCAGCGCCGTACTCGAGTAAGACATCTCATTTGAAAGCCTTCACTTTCACGCGTGACGCGCGAAACGCGTCGTACCGCGCACGTGCGGTGCGGTTCGCTCATCATATTGGCTAAAACATACGGACGCATTTTAAATATTAATATGCCAAAAAACCGTAGCAGTCATGAAAAATACGGCCAAGAGCGTGTCGGACCCGCCCGAAATAGGGCTCCATAGCCATTACATTACGGGCTATGCTCGGGGTTTCTCTGCGGGATAGAATCAGAAATGATGATATCCGCAGTAGAACTAAGGTTACTGACATAGCCCGAAGAATTGCGAAACTGAAGTGGCAGTGGGCGGGGCACATTGCACGCAGGACTGATAGCCGATGGGGTCAGAAGGTTCTCGAATGGCGTCCGCGGACCGGGAGACGAGCTGTCGGTAGGCCTCCAACAAGATGGAGCGACGACCTGGCTAGGATCGCGGGATCGCGGTGGATGCGAAAAGCACAAAACCGGTCTGAGTGGAGAGCCTTGGGGGAGGCCTATGTCCAGCAGTGGACGTCTTTCGGCTGACATGATGATGATGATGAGCCATTACGAAAATATTGAGTCGTATTTTTCTAAGGATTTTGTATTTTGTACGGAATATTTCAAGTTTAGGTATATTTTATACCTTAGGTAAAGTAACCAATGTGGCAGTATTGCAAAGAATGGGCAAGCAACTTGAACTTCTAAAGACCATCACCAAGCAAAGAAAGTTGTGTTACTTTGGGATGAGAAACACCAAGTACAGAGTTCTCCAGCTTATTACCCAAGGGAATTGCCGGAAAGAGAAGCGTGGGCTGGAGAAGACACTCGTGGCTGAAGAATTGACGAGACTGGTTCAACTGCAGTACCACGTCCTTGTTTAGAGCAGCGGCCTCCAAAATTAGAATTGCCATGATGTTGTCCAACCTCCGACAGGTGAGGAATGGGAAGAAGAAAAAGATACCTTAGGCTGCTATTGACTCTTAAACTACTAATAGTCCTCAAGAAAACTTAATCCTGAATTTTTTCAAAATTTTCCACATTTAAAAATAGTTTTTTTTTTACCATCGCTAAGGGTACGTCCACATTGTCGCCCCGTATGTGGACCCCATCGGTCCAAATCTAGCGCGAGACGCGTGACGAGCGGCTGTTTCCCACCTTTATTTCCCATACAAGTGCTACCCTTTTTATTGGGCTAGTTTACGTAAGTAACATGACAGGGAACGAAAATACGGAGTTCGGCCGTCAGAGAAATGGTGAAATTGGTGAACCAAATGTTCATACTATACAGAATGTTTCAAGTTCGGTCAATATGGGAAAGTCTGAAACTATAAGATAAGAAGATGTGTTCTTAGGAACCATGTCATTGATTGTAGTACCTAACAAGAAAAACTGCATCCATGCATTAAAAAAAACTTGTACTCAACTCGAGAATCGAAGCCGGACGTTTCGAAAAATAAAACTGACGTTATAAAATAATATGAAATACAATGCATTTTATTAATTCTAGATATTATCGTGTTTCATAGTAACATTTATTGTTTTGGCCTACACCTGTCGATATCCAAATATAAATAATGTAAGTTTAGGTTTTACAAGCTTTGCTAAGCTTACTTTGAGACTAGGTCAAATGGTGTGAATTGTCCCGTGATATTCGAAAACTGCGAAATAATTCAACGGTCTGTGTGAAGTTCCCAATCTACACTAGGGGCGCGTGGGAACTGCGGCTCAAGCCCTCTTATTCGGAGATGAGGTCTGTGCCTTGCAGTGTGAGATCATGACGATGACGTTAAAATCTATTCAATTTAAAGACATTTCCAAGGGGAAAGCTTATTCGCAGCGATAATAACATTGAGATTCAAATAAAGGATGTGTGGGGATCGTAAAGCACACGCGTCGCGGCGACTCAGCGGGAACGTGACGATTTAGGCGGTACGCCACGAAAACGTTACGATCGAGGCGATAAAACGCGGGAACGTGACGATTTAGGCGGTACGCCACGGAAACGTTACGATCAAGGCGATAAAACGCGGGAACGTGACGATTTAGGCAGTACGCCACGGGAACGTTACGACTAAGGCGATAAAACGCGGGAAAGTGAGGTTTTAGCGATACGACATGGGATCTATGCGATTTTTTCGATGCGACGCGGGAACGAATGTGAGGATTTTTTTAAAGTTTATTCGAAGAAGCATTGTAAGATAAAATGCTTGATGTTAGTAGCACGACAGGCGACGTCAGTTGAGTTTAGGATGACGTACATAGATAGCATTATTTAATTTGTATGAAAAAAGGAAAATTCAAAACTCCATTATTTTTAAAAGTCGCTTAACGAATGTTGTTTAGTTTGACGATGACGATCTGTATTAATTTTTTGCTCGTATTACAGGCTACACCCGGTATAATTGTAGTTTCGGTAACGATGTTAGTAAAGTCAGCAAAAAAAGCTCGTAAGTATCAAAAATGTTTTTTTTTCCAAACACTTACTTTCCGTGTCGTCACAAATGAATGTTTTTTTTTATTCGACTGGAAGGCAAACGAGCAAGTGGGCCTCCTGGTGGTAAGAGATCACTACCGCCCATAAACATCTGCAACACCAGGGGTATTGCAGATGCGTTGCCAACCTAGAGGCCTAAGTTGGAATACCTCAAGTGCCAGTATGTTTTCTTCCTTTCAAACAAAGATAAGTTAAGATATCGCGGAATATAAAGGGTCTCCAACACAAAGATTTATACATACTCAGAGCAACTCGATTCTTTTATCGGCGTCAAACGAAGCGCGAGTGACTGATATTGCGATTATTGCTGCGCACGCAACGATTGTAATGATATTTCATAGCGCATGGTATTATCCACAGAAACTAATAAGAAGACGAATATAAATGTGCCAATCAACTATTTTACCGACACTTTGGGCATCTCCTGCGTTACCAAAATTGTCGCTGGCGTTACCAAAAAATCGTACTTCCAACAAGATATTTTACGGTTTAATAGGTTGACCTTACGTAGGATGGCATGTATTCATGTACACCATCTATTAAATTACAGAAAAAACATGTTTACTTACAAGAGTCTGGAATTGTTAGAAAAATGTCGCAGACAGATTAGTGTCGGTAAAAAAGTTGATTGGCCCAAATACGATGCGGGCTAATGCGTCCATTCCAATTATCATAAGAAAAATATCCCTTAGAACTACTCACACTATTTTTTAAAGGCTTTGGCATTAAAAGTACCAAAATGATCAGTAGATGTCGTGGCTGAGCTCTTTTTTTAAAGTGATCCGCCAACTAGGTAAATTAGACGCTATAGCCCCGATTATTTTTGTTCAACTGATTACCCTAAACTAAGGCTAGAATTTAGCGTACAATATAATAATTAACTCTAACATGTGTGGTTTTATAAAATTATCTCGATTATAATCATTCCGACCAATCCGATCACATAATACTTACCAGTAAAAAACGCTTTCACCCCACCTGGGGTTATGGCGTCTAAAAATCACAGCTTTTACAGAAACGTAATTTACACGTAGAAGTTATTAAAAATGCCACAAAATGGCACTACAA
The DNA here is from genome assembly GCA_037349165.1 of Choristoneura rosaceana. NCBI lineage: Eukaryota > Metazoa > Arthropoda > Insecta > Lepidoptera > Tortricidae > Choristoneura > Choristoneura rosaceana. The sequence continues at coordinate 1,082,041 of JAZBNJ010000044.1, forward strand.
TATGAAATTAGACAAATATGCTAGCTTTTATCATAAGTTATAGCTTTTAAGGATACATAATGTGTTTGTTATAATCTGATAAATATTCTGTTTAAAGTATTGTGACGCATTAGCCCCGGTTGGCCATATAAAAACCCTTCACGATCTGTCTCTCAATTCCAACGTCGCATCCAAAAACCACATCACCCCTGGGAATACAGAGAATCACTAGTCATTCTAACAAAATGGTTTAGGGTTGAACATATTTTCATAATGACACTAATCTAACCGGCGTAAGTGCTGGTGATTAACGTGCTCGTGACACCCCTAATAGTGTCCCTTTTTGGCAAGATTTCTAATAAGGGTTAAAGTTTTGAGTTTTTGTGGACAAGTTTTAATGGTGTAGTTTGGCGGGTCATGGGGAATTGAGGTTGAAGGGTGGGGTGAGTGAAAATAACCGTAATGTTGAAACACGTCTAAGAAATATTGCTAGAAAACTTGATTTCAAATAAAAAAAACCGCATTCAAATCTGGGGGCACGGCAGTGCCCTCGCCAACTCGAGCAAAACAAAACAAAGGCACGGTCGTACCATACTTTTCTCGAAGCCATTCAGGCTATTTTGAACACCCTGTAATTTTGTTATGGCTAAATCGTTCTTACGCGGTGCGGTTTTTTATTGGAAATCAAGTTTTCTAGCAATAGTTCTTAGACATGTTTTATCAAAATCGGTGTAACCGTTTTTGAGATATTGAACTTTGAACTTACAAAGTCGGGGGTTTTCCAACTTTTTGTTGGCTAGGCTATCAACTTTTATATTAAGTTGGTTTAAAAAAAAAATAGGCTAAACTACCTTTAAACTACCAGCGCTTTCGGAAAGACTATCATTGTCAAGAAGAATGCGCCGCAAGAAATTTTGCAAAATCATTTTTTCAAAACAAAAAACTACAGTATAAAATTAAAGAAAAAACAACAAGTTTAAGAGGCCAAAGTTAACTCACAACAATACAACAGCTTTAACTCTTTATCTTTAAAACATTTTACACCTCAAACAAACTACAAACACAGACATAATAATAAGTTAAAACACTATGTTAAACACTGCTCCTAAATTACAAGTAAATTGCGTATATATCAAAACATACGTGTGGTGGTATGACAAATTCACGCGATATTTCACCGCGCGACGTCGCGGTCTCTTTATTGTCTCGCAACCCCTTTATTGCAGGGTGAACTATGTAATTATGTATCTTCACCGTAGAAAATATAGTACAAAAGCTACTGTACTCATTTGGCTATTGCTAGCACAGTAAAGTTGCTACCGACACCACAGTATACATATAAGCTAAGGCAGTACCTATGGAAGCGAGGCATATTTTTTGAGAAAAAACCTACGCTTGGAGCATTAGGGTTGGCCACAATTTTTTTGTAAAATTGAAAAAAATGTTTAGTTTTTATCTCAGTTAGTATCTCAGCTTATTAGGCCCTTTTTATTACTTACAAGTTTTTATTTAACTTGCAATTGTATATCGCCTCTTTACAATGACAACGTGACATCTCAAAAACAGCAATTTTACAGAAAGCCAATTTATAACTTAAAAAACTTTATATCATCTAAAATATTAGTATTTTTACTGTCGCTTTTCAATTAATTTGTTGGATTAACTAATTATCTCCCTGAAAAATCACAAAAAAAAACACTGTTCAATAGTTATCACCATAAATTTGATAGATAAATAAAATATAGAAAATTTGTCACGCTTTTTATGAAAAAAAATGAAAAAATGCATGTGACAACCTCGCTTATCACGTTGAAGATGTTAATTTTTTTCTAAAAAGCGATGTGATAAGTTAAATAAAATACATTGTTAGAATAAAATCTTGTATTACCAAAAATAAAATATTTAACAAAAAGATGGTTTTCTTAACCGTAATTTGTAATGCAAGCAATGGTATTATTATAAAAACTAAAAAAATATAATTATGGTTGATAGTACCGGTTGATTCGTCAGTAGAAGAACTTTCGACACGTTTTGACTTAAAGACTTTGTAATCGGGGTCTTTGACTGAGTCATCGGTATCTGGAAAAAATATTTGAGATAATTATAAAATACATTTAACTATTTAATTATTTTCTCTATCTCCCTGTTTTCTGTAATGTTGATCATGTGGTGTTCAATAAAGAGTTATTGTATTGTACAGTCAAGTGTACCTAATAATACGTATCTAGTCAAAGTTTCAAAAATAAGTATCATACGTGCTTACACCACCGGCGTAATAAAGCCGTGGGACATATTTTTGAGAAGTTCCTGTAGATACTTATTTTTGCACTTGACCGTACAATAATTAAATTACCTTTGTATACCGAGGGACCACTACTTGAACTACTCGAAGAACTACTACTGCTACTATTTGAATCACAACGACGTCGAGCAAAATGTAACGCGTCGTCATCGTCTAAAAATAAATTAATAAAATAACTTATGTTAATTATTTTACAAAAACATATACATTGGAAGCAAAATCCAAAATTAAATAACAAGTAAAAAAAAATCAAATAATCTCACTAACTTGCTGCTGTTGCCTTCATCATATTGCGATCAGAGTTTTCTGTTACTTGAGTGCTAGAATCAGCAGCCAAAACAGCTTTTTCGTTGTTAGAAACTTGTGCCCCGTCCGGTAAGCTACCTTTACATGCAGATATTTTCATGCCACCACGTGATCCATCACAAAGTATTCATTAGTATAGTTAACGTCATAAATAACTGATCATTTATGAACCTTGTCACTTTAATGTCATGTTTAAAAGCCATACGAAATTGTGTAACGACTAAAAGCGACAAGGTACATAAATGATCACTTATTTATGACGTTGACTGTACCTAAGAGTTCAACATTAATAAAATAGTCAAGCTTCAAACAGAACAATCAGAAAATTCTTATTAACCTGCCGAAACCTCTTCTTCCAGACTTGAATGTTCCATCTGAATGCGGCAATGACCTCGTGCCTCTTTTGTTAAGCTTAGGTTACTTAAACTGCCCGTAGCTAATTGAATCAGCTTCCAAGATCGCGACTCCGTCTAAAAAAATGTTCATTTAGTAATTTTATTTTAGCAGATATAACGTAACATATTCATTATATTTAATGTTCGCAAAAAAGGGATTTCGACGAAAACGGAACATAAAAAAATGACCAGGTATTTTTTTTTGCATTCTAAAATCATTCATCAACAACATCGTATCATCATGAGATAACTCAAAAAAAATCCAATACATTTTATTCGAAAACGTAACAAAACAATTTGTCTCATTCTAAACACATAAAGTTTTGCAGGAATAATGACTTAAATTATTATTATCACACTGTATATGAAAAATAAAATAACGATAAGAAACTTACTTTTGCAAATAAAACGTGGTATAATAGAGATGTCACGTTTTTTGCGCAAACCGAGAACTCTTCTCTCGTTGCTCGCCCGGGGTCGACTGACTTGCCGCGTTGTCAAAGATAAGCGTCCCACCACAAGTGAGAATGAGACAACGTGATACTATTGCTTCTTTTGCTCACTGCTTCGCGGCCGTTGACTTAAAAAATGCCGCGTTTTTGTAGAAAATAAAATTCGACATGGCGGTTTCGATTAACAAATAATAAAAAAAACGTTTTTTTCGAGATGTCACGTTGTCATTGTAAAGAGGCGATATATTGTACGTATATTTCGACACGCCCTAAGAAAAAGTGTGTATCTGCCCGATACTTAGTTATGCGACTATTGCATTTTCGTACTCTACGGTATCGACTTTATCATTTACATTAAGAAAAACCAAAAAAAAGTGGTTAGAACATATTTTTTCCCTAAACGTATAACTAACTATTTGCATTAATTGCTAAAAAAATCCAGAGCAAAACTTAATATTTGCCTCTTATTCAATATTACGCGGGAACGCACCGAGCGGGTGGAGGGGAAGTGGCTGTTGGATATTTCTACCGCGGACACGGATTGACGTGCGCTAGGGCTATGTTTATTTAATAAAGATGGAAAAATGTCGAGCGGTGGGTATATTCTTATCAAAACTTAAAGAAGATGCAATTTCCAAGCGATAAGTAGGTAACTATCCACATACACACTTACACAACGGAAACGTATAAATCTTGGTAGGTATAACTAACCACTTACACACTTAAACGTAGGAATCTATTTAATATTCGTTGGTTATGTGTGCATTTACTCATTTCTTCGCCGGAGAAAAAATAAACTATTACCTGTTAGTGCATATTTACTATGCATTTGAAATCTTTTTTTTTAACAAATTAAATTAAAAATATTATCCTTAATATTGCAACGATTATAAATAGTATTAGGCACGTAAAATAATCAACTATTTCAACCCTCATGACATCGCTGTATGGGTGTTTGTTTGTTTTTAATACAAGATATTTATATAAATAAAAACTAATGTTTGTTCTCGGGTCTTGGATGTTAAATATGTATTTAAGTATGTATTTATCTATATTATATTATAAAGGGAAGGGAATGTCCCATTGTTTCCCATACATTACCAAAATACATAATCAGCACTGGGAGAGGACAAAATAAATAATTCCTATTCCAAAATCGGGTTTTGTACAGGGATATTTTGTTTCCTTGGACAAAACTAAAGTCCTGGGCCGGTTATGTACGAGGAAAGAAAATTCCTACTACAATACCCGTTTTTGAAGTACTTAGTAATTATTATTGCCTCGTAGAACCAACGTCGGGGATTGGTAATTGGGAAAGAGATTTCGCGTCGCAAAACCGGGTTATGTAGCAGAATTTTATCACTTTTGTTACAAAACCAAAAAGGTAACGAACCTTTACTACTTAACCAATAGTTGCATCATTTGACAAATATACAAATAACCCGGTTTTGCAATAGGAATTATTTATTTTCTCCTCTCCCAGTGCTGATTATGTATTTTGGTAATGTACGGGAAACAATGGGACATTCCCTTCCCTTTGGAGGAAGTCTTCCCTTTGTATTTTTTCCCGTATTACCCTTATACAAGACGTATAAAAATATCTTTGTGTTTTTAAAATAAATATCATATCAATACTTATTATTCATGTTTTTTATTGTTTTAAACTAGCAAATGAACTTCTAATTTTACGTGATGAAGGTTGTAAGTGAAAATTATATTATTTAAAACAATTAACTAAGCATTTGTTATAAAAGCGTTGTTGAGAGTTTCCGTTTATAAGTAGGTACCTATGTAAATACCAATCACACTTCTTTATTCACAATATGCTACAAGGAATAGCAATGCACCTGCAAGTTATCGAGTTTTTTAAAGATGTTTATATAGAAAGAAGGAAAGAAAGTCTTTATCTTGAGAAAGGCTGTACAATATCTGTCATTTGACTAATCTAGTGTAAAATATGTAGCAACATAATATATGTCTATCTGGCATAATCCGTTTCGTCGAAGTTAAATATACGTATAACAAGTATGTATCTGCCACTTACACGTCAGAGTTAACAACATAATTATCACGTAAAAGTGTATAACTGTCATAATTAAGAACCTAACGTATTTAAAAATCTATAAAAAATCATAAATATACATTGTTACAATATTGTACTCCATGCCAAATTTCAATCCTCTGGCATATAAAGTTACCACGCAATTGCAATTTTAAATTTATAAAAACTTTAAAACGCTCTCCTGTAAAATTTGGTTTTTGTAGATACACACTTTTTCTTAGGGTGTGTCGATTTGTATATTCGGGTCAAATCTTGCAAGTTAAACTTGACTCGCTTCCCGATGTAACCTATCACAAAAACAACTAAATTTTTTATTTAAAAAAATAAATATTTAATCAGCGGAAAGTTTAAAAAATGCAAGCCCTGGTTTTGGAGAATCCGTGTTTAAGCCGCTTTGAGTATTTTATCTAAAATAAATACTCAAAATCAAGCAGCTATATACTGCACAATAATTTCTAAGCATAGTTTTTAATATCGCGGATTGTCTGGAGCGCACGCAATCGGAACAACGCAACGCGGCCTCTACTCATCTCGACGCGTCACTCGCGACTGCAGTACCGCGAGACCCCCTTATGGGCCATGTAGAGCGCGCATCTGTGTGAGTATGTTCGTTTCGATCGATTTGTATAAATATAGACGTAGCGGTAACAACATTTTAATTAAACTATTGCTAATCTGTTTTCACATTCCCAGACTACCAAATTATAGGCTCAGCCTAGTTTGGAGTCTGACGGAAAATTGTATCATTATGTAATAAGTATTTTTGCCAAATAAATAAATATCAAATATCGATTTTTTTCGTAGCTTCTCTACTGCTTTAGTATATTTAATATATACTGTGCCGACACCGACAAAGCTCGAAAAATATTATGCAAGTTGAAGTGGCAATGGGCAGTACATTGTTCGAATAACAGATAACCATTGGTGGAGAAAAGTCTATTCGTGAACGCGAATTTGATGACGATACCTTGGCTTTTCAGTAGGTATACCTACTGAAGATAGAGAGTTGTGGGCAACCGGAATGCAAGTGACGAATTGTTGTTCATTATGGCGTTCTACTGGGGAGGCCTTTCTTTAACGATGGCTTGACGATAATCATGGTTAGCCGAGCGCCTACGAAGTCTGCATTCGGAATTAATAAAAGGCGATTCGCGAACGAGAGTGCATTCATTCAGCTAGTGGTCTAGCTTGAGAGACGGCCTCTGCTATCCTCAAGTAAAACCAACAAGTGGGTACGGGGTAAGACGGCCTATGCGGTCCATCCCATAAACTCACAGTTGTATGCCTATACTTTACCTAGGTTATTTAACTAAGTAAGTAAGACTAAACTTGTTTTGTAAGTTTTCCTGAATAAACCTTTTGAATTGTCTTCCTGGCGCTTCATTCACCCTACACTTCTCGTTTTTTGTTTATTTAAAAAAATAGTATCTCATAAATATCCATCCATCTGTAAACGGTATAAAAAATGTTTTCACTCGTTCAACATCACTAACAATTTCCATCTCGTCATGTCGCTACAAATTCCACTCTATCGAAATATTGTAACAAAATACCGATACTCCTATTAATGTTTGTTTCCGAAAATTGAACGGCGAATTTAAATATTCCCGGTGTAAAGCAATACCAGTTAGGCAAAATTCGTTTGAAGATATCCAATAGCGAGTGGGTAAATTAGATTATTTTTTTACGCCCGAAACAATTTTGCTGGCGTGGTGCAAGTGAACAGGTCACGGAGGTTTGGTTAAAAACAATGATGGATATGCGTGGAATACAATTTTCTTTTGATAATTCGACGTGATGCTGCACAAACTTGTGAAACAAAGGACCCCTCGTATTCTGAGAAGCACATGTGCTCTGTTAGTAGGATTTATATAGGCTGGGATGAAACATTACTGGAAAATAATTATTTAAGTATGTTGACAAATAAGGAAGATACGAGAAAACGAAGTCTTCTTAGAAAAAAAACCTAGTATTTTCTTTTTATCGAACTGACATGTGATTGATCTAATGAAAAGTGAAATGAGACCAAATAGAAAATTCAGAAAAAGATATCAAAACGTATTTTGAGCAGATAAAAGATACAATTGTTATAAACAAAGATAGTAGGGAATAAACTCCAGCAGGTAATGTCATTTAAAATACTTAGACCCCTTGATTAGTGTTAGTGTTAACTGACGGTTAAACGTGATGCCGTCTCTATTTTTGTTTTGTACGAATAGACGGAGACGGCATCACGTTTAACCGTCAGTTAACACTAAACAATGGATGGTGAAAGAGCCCCTTAATCTCTTCTTATTCTTGACAGAGTGGTCGTATTCGTTGGTCAGCAGTAGCAAACTTACATGATGACTTTGCTGGGAAAATTGTGTGGTGCCGCCTTCCATAGTGCAGTGTTGCCCAATCTCACGTCGAATACCACGTGACGCTCAATCGACAACTAAAAACTCTTTGGCTTTACAGCCTCGCAATATAATGCTTCTGAGACGAGGCCTGCTTGCCCTGCATTTGCACTGGAATCTGTACGTATATAGACCGAGATGATGATAAAAATGATGAAAATAATGCAACATCCACATTTTTTCTCCCAGGTCTGAGGCTGCGTTTCCACTAGAGATGTCCGAGAATGTTTTGGAACTGATAAACACTTAATTTACCTATCTTAACACATTAGATCTCTTGTTGATACGTAGCCTTAAGAGAGCTTAAGAATGATATTTAACAAAAAAATTAAAACGCTCTTGTCTCTTAGTTTACGCCCACCAATGGAGCAGTGTCTCTTGAATTCGAACGACACGTTAAACAGAAAACAGTCGAGTTCTTTTTATCGAAAACAAAGCCTAAACTACATTATTTATGTAGAAGTTGGAACCCTCGCTAATGTTGTTTAGAAAGATAACTTTGTAAATGAAGTCATGGCTCTACCTACTAAGGTCCGACCGAGATCTCGATCTCGGTCTCGGTTTCGTCAAATCTCGGCCAAAAATTGGGCCGAGATCTCGGTCTTGGTCTCGGCTCAAAATAATAGTAGTATTAGTAGTAGTAGTATTATTATTATTATTATTAGTAGTAGTAGTAGTAGTATTAGTAGAAGTAATAGTAGTAGAAGTTAGTAGTAGTAGTAATGGGAAAATATGAAAAATGCCGTAAGTATAGCTCATTATTCATGAACTTTAGTTATGACCATCAATTATCTGAACATCAATTTTATTGGTTTAAAAATAGGGAATAGCCCTAAAATTTTGGCTAGCAAAAAAAACATCAGCTCTTGTCCACAACAGTTGCCATCACAAAACAGAACTTTAAAGAGGTTCATAATAAGATATCTATTCCTAACATTTTGCCTACAAACCCCCTCCCAACTGGTCTAGATTAGCCTCGTAAAGGCTAAACGCTTCACACTGCAAATCCCGGAGATCGGCGGGATTCGCGGTATCCCTGTCCCGGGGGAATCCCGGCTTTGTGCAGACACCAGGCATTCCGCAACGCTGTTGGATGAAATCGTTAATGCATCGGGGAAACGTAAAGAATGGAGATAAAAGGAAACAATGTTAGCTTAAATTGTTTTCAATCTGACGCTTGTTTCTTGTTGTTTAAGTTTTATTAGCCTAGAGGTTTGAGCTATGGTCTGTCAAGCAATGGGTCGTGGTTTGAAGCCATAGCAACTTTGAGTTCATCGAAATTCATGTGCGAATTCACATCAGGCAAACTCAAGTGTTTTTTTGTCTTTTGTTTGAGGTTGACGTTCAATTTCAATGTTTATTTAAGTACTTATGTATATTTATATCTACGTATTTTTGAGCATGAGGATGAGGATCGACCTAATTGAAAGCATTCCTAGACAACCAAAAAAAAAATACAACCGAATTAATAACCTCCTCATTTTTTTTAAGTCGCTTAAAAGCCAGTATTTCCTGTGTTAGGTATTTTGAAAACTTCCCTTCATTGTTTTTCTTAATCAAGGCTGATTATATCAAAGTGTTGCGCAGCTCGTTTCAACTTGATACTTGGTGCAGTCGAGGTGAGTTGGGACCAATCGTGAGTGAACATACGGATCTAGATAATGTTCAAACTTATGGGGCGTTTCAAACGCTTGAAAAACTAATAAAGATTGATCCCTTTGAGGGATGAGTCCGCCCTTGTACGGTCGAAGTAAAAAAAGGTTCGTCACCTTAAGATCTATTTTCCTTTGCTCAGTATGAGCGCTCATCTGCTTTACCGATTGAGTAGGACATACTGCGTCAATCTGTCAACCTGCTAAACATAATCAGGTGACCATAGCAACCCTACAACTAAACCTTGGCACTGACAAACATTGACAATTAAATAGAACATTATTTGATTGAAACTTTTACGTAGATGTTTATTGAAAAGGTTTTGTATTGATATGAAACTAGACATATGTCAGACATGTATACTATTTTGATCCTTGTTGTCATGCCAAGTAAGTATAACTTGATATGCACTTGTCTACTTAGTACTTTGGTTTCGAAACGTACTAAGAGTCTATGACTTCGTAAAGGAATCAATTTAATAACTGACGAAGGTTTTTCTACCCCCACTGTACAAGTATCTCAAAGTTTGTCAATTGTGTAGAGTTTACATACATACATACATAAACCAAATATTATTTTTTCATTATTATTTCAACATTGTAACTACAACGCAGTGTATATATCTATTTACGACGAATAAAATATTGATTGATTGATTACTTATAGTGTGGGATATCGTTGGATAGATCGTTGAAGTCATTAAGGGGTTGCTACAACGATTTTCGATTCAGTGTTTTGTTTGCAAAATATTCCACTTTGAAGTGAAAATTTTCATTATCATCGAGCGTCCGCCCCCCCTCTAAAATCTAAACTACTAAGGTAAGGTAAGTATATCAAACTTACAAGGAAAACTATAACGGTTAAGTTTTCTTGAGAATTATTAGTAGTTTAATAGTAAATAGCAGTCTAAGGTATAAAATATACCTAAACTTAGAAAATTCCGTACAAAATACGAAATTCTTAGAAAAATATTACTTATTTTTTTCGTAATAGCTACGAAACCCTATTTTGGGCATGTCCGATACGCTCTTGGCCGGTTTTTATTCTTTGAAGATTAAGGGGCGGTCTTTGCCCAGCAGTGGGACTGTAAAAGCTACAAAAAAAATAGCGCCGCGGTTCAGTGCAAGATTCCAGCCCGTATCTTCCCACATAGTTAGTTTGGATCGTCAGGGGGCGATTCTTTTAATTGCTGCACGTCTCTCGCGAGTGTGAAATTGGAACCATTTGAAGTTTTTCGATTTCTCACGCACACTAACCGGGGCTGCAGTTAGTGGAACAAGTGATTTTAGTTTTTAAAGTTCCTAGTTTGTGCTTGGTGCATTCTAACTATTTGCTATCCATCCATCCATCCCAGCCTATATACGTCCCCCTGCTAGGCACAGGCCTCCTCGAAGAACAAGAGGGCTTAGGCCATAGTTCCCACGCGGGCCCAGTGCTGATTGGGAACTTGGCAGGTTTGTGCAGGTTTCCTCACGATGTTTTCCTTCACCGCAAAGCTCGTGGTAAATTTCAAATGTAACTCTGCACATGAATTTTGAAGAACTCAGAGGTGCGAGCCGAGGTTTGAACCCACGAACCTTTGCTTGAGAGGCGATAGGTCAAACCACTAGGCTACCACGGCTTCTATATAAAGCTATTTGCTATATAAAGTGTTAATTATTTAGCTGAAAACTCATTGATAAGCACGGCACTGATTGCATCCACCGGCTACCTGCAACCTTAGAGTTATGTATACTCTAAGCCTGCAACTCTCACAATATCGTCAGTCTATCTAGTTTAAGGCAGGGCCTGCCAACGATCGTCTTCCAGTTCGTGGTCGCCACTCGAGGATATTTCTCCCCCACCAGTTTTTTTATCACACCTACAGCATTATTAGGACTGCGGGTGCGTCGCCGGCCTAAAAGAGGGGCTAAAGAGGGGAGGGAGCAAGGAAAGAAGGAGCAGGGGAGTTGGGCTTCCGGATCTCCCACTCGCCGTACGAAATACAGTAGGCAGCAAAACTAATATTTCACGCCGGTATTCTGTGGGAGTGTGGTACTGACCCGGTCGAGACGGCCCATTCGTATCTACTGCAGCCAGCAAGCGGTTACAGCAAGACTCTACCACATAAAAATCTATTGTCTTTTCAATTTGCATGGGTGTTCTTTTACTTATGTTGACGACTTTAGTTATTCAGCGAATATCTCTCTCCATTAGCATTAGGGAATGCAATCCCGACTCGAGATCGTAAAGTCGAGATCCCGCGGGATTACAAATATCAATCCCGCGGGATCCCGAGATTTTCGGGATCTCGTCTAGTTAAAAAAATCACATCACTAAATATGATGAAAACTGCTTGTTGTTAAATAAAACAAAATATTATTGAAAACAGAAGCCTTTATCATTTAATTTAACTAAAGTAACGAAATAATTATCAGTTTTACTAAAATAATCAAAACAATTAAGGCATAGAATAGTTAAAGATTAGGTAAAAAGTGATTATGGCTGATTTGGGGCCATCCATAAAATACGTCACACTAGTTTTGACCCTTTTAGAACCCCCCCCCCCCCCCTTGTCACACGTATTGCTAAGAAATTTGCAATTATTTTGTTCCTATGTCACAAACCGCTTGACCCCTCCCCCCCCCCCCTTAATGTGTGACGTATTTTATGAATGGCCCCTTTTGAAAATTACTTCTTAAAAAACAAAGTGTATCAAGTGTACTATCTGCCAACCGGCATTTAATATCCCTTGCAATGTAGCTGCTGAGAAGGCCCTCTCCGACTCAACACTGGTTGGCAACAGCGTGATTAAACAATTATATGCAAACTGCAAACTTCTCCCCCTTGTTCCTCCACGGATGTGTGTAACATCGCTGACCATTGCCATTGCTAATCCCGTCAATCTCGAACGAGATCTCGTCAGATTATGCTTCGGGATTGATCCCGAAAAATTACACGGGGTCTCGCGAGATCGGGATCCCGCGAGATCGGGATTGCATTCCCTAATTAGCATAGCTCTTTCCATAGCTCTTTGCGTGGCTCTGAGCCTCTCCAAGAGACTAACCGACCACAATACAATACGATACAAATATTCACACCACAAATTACACCAAAATCAGTATAAAAACGTATAGTATAAAGACTTAAGATTCAGGGTAGACAATAGGCGGCCTTATCGCTTAAAAGCGATCTCTTCCAGACTACCATTTATGGATAAGAACTTATGTCGAACAGAAACAGGTGGCGGAAACAGAAACGGAAAATAAGAATAAACCAAAAATCAATAATATTAAAATGAATACAAATGATATAATTATATAAAAATACATACATACAATGCTTATACAATACATAAATTACTAACATAACTGGCAATATAAATTGTCAAAAAGACCGTAATGGCAGCAAAGGATAAGGCATTAGGAAATAAAATAAATAAACACAGAAAGACTGAGGACAGAGTTAAGAAGGCAGTGTCAAGAAGTGAGCCTTGACGATATTTTTGAAAATAGGAAGAGATTTAGCTTCACATCTAGGGGAAGAGAGTTCCACAGAAGGATTGAAGTGCTAGTGAAGGACTTATGATAAGAACTTAGAGGAAGAATTTGGAACAGTGAGAAGTAAATTTTGGAAAGTCCACGTTTCAGAAACATAATTCATCACTCTCTAAGCCATGTATGTCATGTGTAGAAACAATATTATGATCGACGCCATCTTGGTTCTAGTTCGTATAACACCGACCAAATGCCGTGAACCGCTTTATGCGCCCGGCTGGACTTGAACCAGCCTAATTAAGTTCGTGACAAGTTGGGCAACTACGAGTCCCTTTATTTGGTGCACTCTGATATTTGGCGCAATTTGTAACTCAGGGTGGTTAGTTAAGTTTAATGAATGAGTTGTAGGTATTAGTAATTTATTGCAAGGTCCGCCCGGATTGCTACCACCATCTTGCTCGCTAATCCTGCCGTGAAGCAGCAGTGATTGCACTGTTGTGTTTCAGCGTGGAGAGTAAGACAGCCGGTGAAATTACTGGCACGTGTGAAATCCCATCTTAGGCCTCTAGGTTGGCAACGCAGACGCAGGTGTTGCAGATGTTTATGGGCGGTGGTGATCTCTTACTATCAGGAAACTCACTTGCTCGTTTGCCATCCAGTGGAATAAATAAAAAACTGAAACCCGACTACGGAAAAAGCGCTCTAAAAATTATGAAACAAGAAAATAGTCAAGAATTACATACAATTAGGTAATTTGCTCCTCCGTGACCACTAATGTGAACCTTCCACAAAGTAACGCCTGATTATATCAAGCATGAAAATATTGTTTTTTGAAATTCTTATACTTACACAGACATCAAAGGAGAGCCGTGGTCACATGCCACCATGAAATGAATTGCTAAGTAACCCTTTAAGACAAGGTGGCATGCGACCACGGCTCTCCTTTGATGTCTGTGTAAGTATAAGAATTTCAAAAAACAATATTTTCATGCTTGATATAATCAGGCGTTACTTTGTGGAAGGTTCACATTAGTGGTCACGGAGGAGCAAATTACCTAATTGTATGTAATTCTTGACTATTTTCTTGTTTCATAATTTTTAGAGCGCTTTTTCCGTAGTCGGGTTTCAGTTTTTTAAACTTATTTTTTTTATTTAATTATTTTGATGTTTTACTTGCGTAATATTGGCTTTAACTTTAAAGATTTATTAGCCTCTCTTACTCCTCCAAAGACACTGCATCATAAGGGTTACATAAAAGTTTCCGCGGATTCAGATCATTGATATATAAAACCTCCAATGATCTTACTCTGCTTAAAGCAACGTATACTTGACCCTTTGCAAAAGTACGTTTACCAACGTCAACTACAGCCTTTCTGCACTGTGACACCCCAACACCAAATAAGTGGAAACATTTGGCGAGTAATTTTGCCACTACCTCTCAAACCAAACATGTCTCATATTAGTCAATCTGAGCTCCCGTGATTGAGGCGACCCTGCCTCTCTGATCTCTGAGGCATAGTCTCTCATCGCGGTGAGTCTGAGTTCCCGTCTGCGACCACTCTGCTTCTCTTACTTATGAAGCGTACCTACCTCCCCTGAGTGCAGTCTTTTTTTTTGTGGATTGAGAATCCTCGCGAGCACGCGCGTCAGCAGAATATGCTCGTGATTGAGAGGATTCACGCACACCTATGTAAGGCTTTACTCTCTCTTTCATTTGACTTAATCTAGTTTCTCTATGTGTTTGAGATTCATTTGCTCGTTGTTTAGATAAAATATATAGATTCTATTACTTTCCATCCTTCGTTTTTTTAACAGACTTCAAAAAACGGAGGAGATTATCGTTTCCGGTGATTCATTTCGACGCTTTTCCACAATTATTAGAGGTTGAGTTGTTAAAATGTTGACTATCTTCGGTTACCCCGTTAAGTTAGGAAAAATCTTAACAGCGCGATGTAGGATGGGGATTGCACCTGAGAGCGATATCTAATGGCGAACTTGTGAAGTAAAAGCTGTATACAGATATTAGGTATTACAAATAAATTATATGTTGTTATATATATATCTACCTATCTATCTATTTAGAGTTGTTGTGTATTTGTATTGTATGAGTTAGTGTTATATTGCTCTAATCTACTGTAAATTGCACCACCTGCTAAAATGTATTCCTTAGTTCTGTCCATTGTAAAAGTTACCTACCTGGAAGATATCGCTCTGAAGCAATAAGTCCGCCTATTGCTTACCTTAGAAAATCTCTATATAATATACCTGTATTTTCTGTACTGCTTACTGTGTTGGTGTGCAATAAAGAGTTATTGTATTGTAAATTCTGTTGGGATTTGGTTTGGAATTGGAACGGTTTATTAAAACTGTACTCTATATTGCTACAAAATTAATGTAATACTGCCGCTCAATTGAAATCCATACGAGATAACTTTATATTTCTATCTTTATACAATTTTGACGACTTTCAGAGCTAATAGCTCCTCAACACTTACGTTGAACCTAAAACCTACTAAGGAACCTCAACATCAATTTTTAAGGCCTATCTAAAACTGCCTCACACGCCAGCTTACGCAAAAATTTTTTTTTTACTTGCCCAGTTTTTGTTATGTAAAATCCGACTCATATTTTTTTTTATATTAAAAGGTATCCTATGTTACCCGGAGTATAATAACGAATCGATTGACACCTTATTTATTCAAATCGGATGAGTAGTGTAGACGCTACGCTGGAACATACGTAAATACAAACATACATACATAGACTGCTAAAATCATTACCCTTCCTTGGCTTTGCCGTAGTCGGGTAAAAATGCAGGTACCTGATTGTTATATTTAAATATTAAAGCGGTTTCAGCGTGAAAGAGTAACAATCAAAAATCCAGTGGGGATTCCTGAAAATTACGTCGTTCTTCATTGGCGTTACATAAAAACAACAGTGCCACTTGCCTCTAAACCTTGGGGTTGAGATTTCAAGGATTTATTGTGATCCCGGGGGAATATCGCTATTAAACGTAGTCCAAGTATTATTCTAGACGCCCAGCTATCTACTTTTGAATTTATAATATTAGTGGAACTAGTAGCTGCAAAAACAATTTATCAAAATTGAAAATACAAACTGAAATATAGATCCACAGAAAAACCAGAAAAATAAGACCAGCACTTGAAATCGAACTCAGGTCCTCGGTATTCCGTGCCGCGTGCCGAATGCCGAGGACCTGGGTTCGATTCCCAGTGCTGGTCTTATTTTTTTGGTTTTTCTGTGCATCTATATTTCAGTTTGTATTTTCAATTTAGATTTTACGGGATGACCGTAAAAGTAAAAATTTGGAATTGAAATAAAAAATACTAAAAGGAATTGAAATAAACTATCACTCTGTATTAACTGATATCAAAAACCCACATCCATTTAAATATCAATTCAAAAAGTACACCTCGTTATTGAAGTACAAACAGACACCGTCCAAATTGTGGCAGATATAGACGTAACGACCCTGCTATTGTCATCACTGATCGCTTTACATGATGAATGGTTCTTTGGATAGTGAAATATGATCCATTATCGCTATTTGCTTATCGCACGACAATTTGTCCCTTTGTAAAAGGTAGTGTTTGCATTATTTTGACGAGGTTGGCTTTGTTGTCTGGACTTGATGTGTGAGATTATAACTATTGTAATCTCATAATTGGTTAATATCTATTGAATCAGGCGTTACTTTGCGAAGGTCCATATTAATGAACTAAAATAATTTCCTTGTTCACCCGCCACCTTACGATAGCCAAGCTTATGCAAACTATGCGTATTCATGCAGTTCCTCCACCTCCACTGTAAGAACACACACAAATTACACAAACCCATCTATCACCACCACCACATCACACTGCCGCGTTTCGAACTCAACCAGTGCTCATCTTCAGAGTAACACAACCGTACACCATGCTACCAGTTGTTAGACTAACAAACCACAACCACCATTTTAATTTGTCACTATAACTCCCCAAGTACCCACTTATATTTTTTCAAACAAAACAAAAACTACCCACAAAATATTAATAAATTGTAACTGTCCTACAAAACTACCTTGATTTTTTAATTTTAATTTATTTACTGTCAAGGCATGTTTTATTAACTACCGTTGCTAAAATTAGACCCAATTCGTAGCAAGGGAGATGATACTAAATTTACCTGGGCATTAATAATAGACCCCATACAGTTATACCTAATTATCTCCGTGCATTACAAAATATCGAAACGAAACCCCTTGCCACAATAATGTAACACTTCATACGAATCTGAGTCCAATAATGAATGATTTAATTCTGACAGATGCTTGGCAAAATTCGATCTATCAGGATGCTCGTTCCTATATGCGTATTTAAAGAGCATGTATCGGCACATAGGAACGAGGGAGAGAGTCCGTAAAGCCAATGATTTTGAAGTGGTCAACCGAGCGCTGCACAATTTTTCCTGCTAGTCTAAACACGGCTTTACGAAAATTTTCGTTAAGTTACAATAGAAACAACATAAAGTACAAGGGGTCTGATGAAACCCTATCCCGGGGTCGGCAAACTAGGGCCAAGGCTAAGAGGCCCCCGAAAGGGCCCGCCGGGAAAACATGCCCGGAAAAGTTATTTAATGAATTAATCTTAGTAACTTCGTAGCTCTATTATTATCATTGGGTAGTTATTTATAAAGTTTACTAGCTTTTGACCGTGGCTTCGCCCGCGTGAAATTTGGTTATCATCCGCTGTGGATTGTGGGTTCAAACCCCGTCTCGCACTTTTGGGTCTTCCAAATTCATGCACAAATTGCGTTTGAAATTTACCACGAGCTTTACGGGAAAACACCGTTAAAAAACCTGCACAAACCTGCAAAGTAATTCAATGTTATGTCTGAAATTACTGTCCGCTCTGGCCCGTATGAGAACTACGGCCCAAGCCCTCTCTTTCTGAGAGGAGGCCTGTACCCAGCAGTGGCATATATAGGCTGGGATGGTGATGATGTTGGTGGTATCCATTCTTTGTCAGTATTTCCTGAATCAATAACATTACAAGTTGCATCAACTGTTTTCCAAAGCTCTCCTATCGCAACCAGATTTTGAACTTTCCCTATAATTATAAACAAGCTCCAGTAACTCGCCAGGAGTCGAAACGAGATTGTCTTGCGAGGACCCCATCAACGATCCCGCAACTCACTAACAGTGTTACCAACTTTCCGCTAAAGAGCGTATAACGTGTGGCCGAGTAACATCGAATTAGATAGTGTGGAGAAGGCACAATTTTGTTGAGTGTAGGTATGCAGGACTTTTTGTTTATGTAGCCTGTAATATTATATCCCACTGCTGGGCAAAGGCCTTCCTTTTCAACCAGTTTGCTTGTTTTCCCCGCGTCCTTTACACGCGTGAGTTCGGATCTCATCCTCGTCGCCAATGTTAAGTATATCCAAATAAACACTTAATTTCGTGGTTATTACATATTTTATTTTTAGAACGCATTGGAGCGCAAGCACGCCATTTCAGTGACAAGGCCAAAGGGAGTGTTGCCATATACTACGCCCCCTAAAAAAATCTAATTCAAAATTTGACTTGGCTAGATCTTACGCACACAGTACTCCTCTCACTTTCGGGGTTGCCTAATGAGAACTTTTATTCAATAAGTACCTGGTGTAAGGTGTAGTGTGTAAGGTGAAGTGCTTAAGGTGTAGTGTATAAGAAGTAGTATTAAAGGTAAGTGTAAGGTAAGTGTAATGTGAAGTGTGTAAGGTGTAGTGTGTCAGGTATAGTATAAAAAGTAAGTGGAAGGTAGACGTAATGTGAAGTGTGTAAGGTTTTTTTTTTTATTCGACTGGATGAAAAACGAGCAAGTGGGTCTCCTGATGGTAAGAGATCACCATCGCCCATAGAAACCTGCAACACATGGGAGATTGAGGTGTAGTATGTCAGGTGTAGTATAAAAGATAAGTGTATGGTAGGTAAAATGTGAAGTGTGTAAGGTATAGTGTGTCAGGTAGTATAAAAGGTGTAGTGTGCAAGATGCAGACGTGTAGAGTAAGCGAAGTGTAATGTGTATATGTAGTATAATGTGTAATATGTGTGTATAGTGTGTGTGTGTGTGTGTGTGTGTATGTGTGTGTGTTTAGACGACCAGATGGCCTTGTGGTTAGAGACCCTGACTACGAAGCTTGAGGTCCCGGGTTCGATTCCCGTGTCGGGGCAGATATTTGTATGAAAAATACGAATGTTTGTTCTCAGGTCTTGGGTGTTTAATATGTATTTAAGTATTTATTTATCTATATAATTATGTTTATCAGTTGCTTAGTACCCATAACACAAGCTTTGCTAAGCTTACTTTGGGACTAGGTCAATTGGTGTGATTTGTCCCGTGATATACCTCGTCCATAACCGCCCTGCTGCTGTGCTCCGGGTCCCAGCGTCTCCTGCGGCTTGCGGGCAGCGAGTGGGTTAATTCGATTCGCCAACGCGTCGCACCACAGTTTGTTAAAAATGAGGGCAACTCGCTCGAGGTTATGTTGTGTACTGGCTTTTAGTCCCAGAGTATTGTTGACTTTGTAACACTGAGAAAGATATTGTTTGTTTAGAGGAGCTACAACTTTTAAGGGTTACGTAGTCATTGGAGGAAATGGACGTCTCAAGAATTAGACATTGGAGAAAATGGACGTCCCGAGAAATGGACATAGGAGGAAAAACGGATATTCCAAGAAATGGACATAGGAGGAAAAGGACAGTGCAAGAAAATTTGGGACCATTTCGTGACAATTTGTAGTGTCACGGATTTTTGTTATTCGACTGTATGGCAAACGAAAAAGTGGACCTCCTGATATTAAGAGATCACCACCGCCCATAAACATCTGCAGCACCAGGAGTATTGCAGATACGTTGCCAACCTAGAGGCCTAAGATGGGATGGGACTGGCACCTCACAAGTGCCAGTAATTTCACCGGCTGTCTTACTTTCCACGCCGAAACACAACAGTACAAGCACTGCTGCTTCACGGTAAGATTAGTGAGCAAGATGGTGGTAGAAATCCGGGCGGACCTCGCACAAGGTCCTATCACCCGCGAAACTAATACGGACTACGGATAATAGTTTTTCCTATTTTCTTTCAAAATTTGTACTTAAACTCGCACTTAAACAAGTTGAATAATTTTATATTGATAGCTAGCCAAACAACCTTAGGGCGTGCTAAGTATAGCAACTGCGATCGTTCGTCACATAAATTATTAGTAAACCCCCCTCACCTAAGCTCCTCCCCCACTATAGTCATTTAAGTAGTCTAGTCTCGCTATCTCCTAGACCACGATGGTCTCAATTAAATTGTATCAGTCTATAGCATTCACAGGATAGTACACTCAATGTCAGTTCAAAAGAAGCAATGGAAACATCTTCGATATTTTTTCCTATCTATTCTTCTGTGGATGCAACTTGATACTGATTGGTTCAAATATTATGGTAGTAGCTTTTGCCCACGGCTCCGCCCGCATGGTATTCGGTAATCGCGCGCTGTTCCGAGAACTGTCCATTTTTCCGGGATAAAAAGTACTATGGCCTATGTCACTCTCGGGCCCATAAACTATCTCTATGCCGAAAATCATCTGTCGCTCCGTTACGGCGTGAAAGGCGGACAAACATACAAACACACTTTCGCATTTATAATATTAGTATGGATCCGTCATATCGTTTTGCACGAATAACTAAATTTGCCCACGCGATTTCTTTATTAAACAAAGTTAAGAAACAATTACAATTGACAAACTTTGAGACTCCAGTATCAAAGAGAAAATTATTCCTTTATTGAGTATCTACCAGACAACCTTTGATATCATTATTGTTCTTCTAAGGTAAAAAAAACAGTACATACGTCACGAATTTCCCCTATGCACCACATTTCAGCTTGTTTATTTCTTATTTTAGCCACTAAGCAGTGACACCAGCGACATCTATGCCGTACCCCTCATCGAGTTCCAATGGAATGCCGAAAGTTTCTCGATGAGGGCTACGGCATAGATGTCGCTAGTGCCACTGCTTAAGTGGCTAAGTAAGAAACAATAAAAACCGGCCAAGAGCATGTCAGACACGCCCAAAATAAAGTTCCGTAGCCATTACGAAAAAATTAACTCATATTTTTCTAAGGATTTCGTATTTCCTACGGAATCTTCCAAGTTTAGGTATATTTTATACCTTACGCTGCTATTTACTCATAAACTACTAATAATTCTCAAGCACACGTAGCCGTTATAGTTTTCCTTAGAAGTTTGATATACTGACTACCATCCTGAATTTTTTCAAATTTTTCCACCCACTGGTTTAGATTTTAGAGGGGGGGGGGGGGGACGCTCGATTTTAATGAAAATTGCACTTTAAAGTTGAATATTTCGCAAACAAATTACTGCATCGAAAAATCGTTTTAGCAAACCCCTGATGATTTTAAAATACCTATTCAACGATACCCCACATTATAGGGTTGGATGAGAAAAAAAAATCACCGCCACTTTATGTCTATGGTACCCTAAAAAAATTGTTTTTGAATTTTTAATTGTACTATTTTGTCGGCGTAGTTTACCTATATATCCGTGCAAAATTACAGCTTTCTAGCATTGATAGTCCCTGAGCAAAGCCGCGGACGGACAGACAGACAGACAGACAGACATGGCGAAACTATAAGGGTTCCGTTTTTGCCATTTTGGCTCCGGAACCCTAAAAACGAACAAAGGTCAGTAAAATTTTTGTAACAAAACTTACTGGCATGTCTCACTGCCACTGTACCCGTCCACGTACATAAGACAGCACGAATTGACTCAACTTGAGAGGCGTCTAATAAGGAGTTAACACTAGACTACGCCCGTTAGCGCCACCATCGTACAATTTGCACCCTAATCTACATTTTAGCCCGTAAATGTTTAATAAGCCGGGGAAGTTAGAAGGCATCCTGTAATCTTGGTGGGACAGGGGGGAACAGAGCGGTGCTTGTAATACACGCTGAAAAACGGTCGTTTGACGTTTTTACGACGTTTGAAATGATACATATTTTAATTTAATTTAATTTATAATTTTACCACCTTTAGGGGAACAGGACTTAACTGTACTGACTCCTAACTGAACTAATACTGAACACTTATTTACAAGCTTATATACTTAATCTTAATCTATTGCCTACGCTACTAATCTATGGAGACCTATCTGAATCAATGCGCGTGAGATCAATAACGTACACCTATCGGCACGATTCAGATAAGTCATGTGCCAGGCCAGCCCTGACACACCACCATTTACCATTTATTTACCATTTGAATATATTTAACATACGTGTTTATGTTGTATTTTGTTTTTTTGATTGCTACCACCATCTTGCTCGCTAATCCTGGCGTGAATCAGCAGTGCTTGCGCTGTTTGTGTTTCGGCGTGGAGAGTAATTGGCGATATTATATAAGGACTTTTACAAATATATTATATTTTATACCTCAATTTCTCAAGATATACTACAGCGGTTTTTCGCTAGACAGGCCCTTCTGTGTTTTGCTGAGTAAGGTGCACCGATCCAAGGCAAGTCGCGAGCTTCACACGTAGTACCTACTCGTGCCACCTGCAGTTTTATGGGATCTTCAACTTTAAACAAACGCTGGCTTGCAATGTTTCCTACTGTGATTCCTACTTACAATAATAGTATGAAAATAAATTCTCTCCTTAATAATTTATTACACACTCGCACGCACGCACACAGGCACGCTCGCACACACGCACGCAAGCACGCCATACATACACACTTTTGACACTTCGGACACTTTGGAGACACTTTTAGCAAGTTTGACAAAAACGGTACAATAGTGACAAGTTTCTAGCCTGTCGCCTACGGTATACCTTAACCTATATCCTCAGTCGCCTTTTACATCTACGGAAGAAATGGAGAGGTGTTTTGTAACCCGATACCACACGGGTAATAATTTTATATGATTTTAGTAAATAAAAAAAAATATGTCTATTGCGACTGGAGTTAAATTTCGTATTTAATGTACACAATGATTTTAATAGGTTATCAGATACCATCAGCCCAAATAAATGTGGTCTACTTATAATTTTTTACAAAATTTCCTGTCAAATGAATAATATTTGTCGCTAAAGTCGAACTTTCACGTTGACAGACATGTCTATTGGCATTATTGTTTTATGACATGCAAACAAATGAATTACCTAACAATTTTAGGGTGATAATTAGACGGGGAGCGCCAAAGTTCGCATACTCTTCTCTAGTCATACCGTATTTTTTGTCCGAATTCACTGAAACTTTATATTTTTCTAAAAATTTTAAATAGTCGTCCTCGTTGACGACCAGATGGCCCAGTGGTTAGAGCACCTGACTACGAAGCTTGAGGTCCCGGGTTCGAATCCCGGCCGGGGCAGATATTTGTATGAATAATACGAATGTTTGTTCTTGGGTCGTGGATGTTTAATATGTATTTAAGTATGTATTTATCTATATAAGTATGTTTATCCGTTGAATAGTATCCATAACACAAGCTTTGCTAAGCTTACTTTGGGACTAGGTAAATTGGTGTGAATTATCCCGTGATATTTATTTATTCATTTATTTATATAAAACTATAGGTTAGGTTAGGTTTACTTTATAAGAATTCTAAACAATCATTGGATTCAGAGAAAAAAGAGTTATGACAAACGATCATTCTGACAAAAATTACATTCGGACTTTCAATAAGTACTTACTTATACGAACCGATATGGACCCACTTAGACCACACATTTGGATGATGGTACCAATAAATTATTATCATTATATTTAGCCTATAACTGTGTCCCACTGCTGGGCAAAGGCCTCGAGTATCAATAAAATAAATAATAAATAGTGAAGTAGTGAATTCAAACCAAAAAGTAGCACCATCAAAAGTTAAATCTTGTTCTTCTAAAAAGGTGAGCTGGAGCGTCGTCAGAATTAAAATTATACAGTATTTAGCTGCGGAACCGCTCGCAATTATAACAAATTCAGTTCAGTAAGGAAATTCGTTTAGCGAACCGGTTGCAACCGGCTTGCGCCAGTTTTCTCTTACGTAACTAACTGTTTCCATTGTACGACGGGATAGGTAGTTTAATAATTTGCGTCCCGCGGGATCTTTGGAATTTCAAGTTTAAAGTAAGTTGTATTTTGTGGAGTCTTCTAAAAAGCTGTACTTTATTTTAAAACAGACAAACGCTTTTGACTTTAAGTACACAAACTGACGGAGATGAAAGCGGTTAAAAAAAATAGGAGTGAATTTGACTTTAAAAATTCAAAGCGTTTAAGTATTTGTTAAAAAATTTGTGTTAAAATTAATAGACTGCATAAATCAGTTTTAGGTTGATGATTTTTTTAACAGTTTGATATTACCAGTTTTTAATACCTACATACAAATAAATTTTAATAATACAAAGAAAAACAAGACGAAACAACCGTTAATCTTGATTTACTAAGTATAATTATTAAATAAAACGCTAAATTAAAATGGCTCTTATAAAAAAAATATACCTAATTAATTTACATGTAGCGTACCAGCTATTGAGATGAGTATAATGTTTTAATGCCTAAATAATATAGAATATTTATTAACCCATTATAACCTAGCGGTGCCGTTTGGCACCCAATTCAAGGACTCTAGAAATTCGCGCCCTTCGCGCGTTTTGAAGAGTAAAGCACGGTGGTTTGGTATCAATTAGGTGCTGTAGCAAGACAGCTATCTATTTTAATGCTTTGTTTGAACTGGTGTTCTTGTTGGGACCGACACGAGCGTCACAAAGTTAGTGTTTTGAAATAATCGCAGAAATTGAAATACACGCTGCGGTAAGTTGGCCAAAATATTGATATTTCGTAAAATCTATTACTTAAATGCGTTTTTTTGTATCCCTTAATATTTGTGTGATTAGATAATATTGTAACATAATTCAGTTTTGTTTGCGTATTTGTTTTATCATACGGCAAAATTTACGGGTGCCGTACGGCAACTCTAGGCCGATCTGTAGTATATTCCAATAAAGGGTGGAGGTGTATTTTTTTGGTTTTTGAGTGGGTGATAGGTATTTATTTCTCTTGATAGGGGTTGTACACTTCATGAGGCACTAAGCCCTGCTAGAAGAAGATGAGTAGATCAAACCGCAGTCGCTATACGTTGAATCTCTAGACCTGCAATCGACTCTGATCAAGATTCGGGTGACGAAGAAGGGGGTGGTTTTATAAATAACCTCACAGGTCGGCAACTCAATGCTGGCTGCAAAGTGGTGTTCGCGTCTAACGTCTCTATCACCACGTCGGACACGATCCAGTAGTTGCAGAAATGCACCGATGGCACCAGATATATAACCTGTAGCCGGTACAGGCATGATATTCACTATGATGGTCGGAATCACTTATTAATTTCTACGTTACTTAAAATATTCATCATTTTATAAATAAACGGTAATAATAAGTAGCTAATAAAAAGTTAATACATACTTAATAGGGAGATGTAAAGCTTACGTATTGGCCTAGCGGTGCCATACGGCACCCATTGTTTTTTCCAAAACTAAAAAATCAATTTAACTTTTAATAATCAAAAACAACTCGAGAAGCCTTAGACAACAATATATCAAAATATGATAAATTTCTGAGACCCTAAAATAATTCAGGTCATAATGGGTTAAAGTTCAAATTTTTAAAGTAAATTTCGCTGTGAAGGCTGTAATGCATGAATTTCATGAAAATACGCTCATGTTGCACATACGTAGCATTCCCGTGTCTTTGTATTTTCTATAAAAAGTAATTAAAAACATAGAATCGTTTAAGTTCATTAAGAGGCTGTTTGACCATCCATTGATTAGTGTCAACTGACGGTTAAATGTGATGTCATCTCTATTTGTTTTGAACGAATAGACGGAGACGGCATAACTTTAACCGGCAGTTAACACTTATAAATGGATGGGATTCGATTTGTAATGTGGCATTCGAACATGGCGGATGTAGACAATATCTCATTTTGCTATTTCTGTTTCTTTGGCTAGTTGACGTATAATTTTGATAGTGTTTTATGCGGCGATTAACCTTAACAGTGAATAGTGATCACAAAATTCTATATTGCTCTCGTGTCTGACAATTTTTAATGCGCAAGTTGTCTCCACGTGGTTTCTGGAATTTTACTATCAAGTTACAAAAACTACAATCACCGTACAACGTTACCTCACGAAAGAGAATACTTAGACACTGGCGACATTGTCCTATTAATTAGAACAGAAGCCATATTTTAAAAGAGAAGAATAAATGGAAGGTGAAATAGCCACTAAGAGTCGTAGTGTAGTGGAAACGTAGCCAGGGCATGCGACGTCTAGATCCAGACCGTCATTCCGGGCTAAGATAAAGACAAGTGTCAAGTTCTGAGTCCGCACGCGTCTAGTGCTAGAGCTAAATACAAGGCTAGTGCCAGCTGCTAAATTGGTATTCACTTGGTTTAGTCGAGTGCATTTAGTAATGAACTCAGCGGCTTCAGGCTTTATCACTCCATATGAGGTATATGAAGGAATTCTCATTCATTTATTCTTAACTAACTTATGCCCGCGACTTCGTCTGCGCGGATTTAGGTTATCGCGCGGTGGCGCCCTCTACCGGGATAAAAGGTATCCTATGTTGATCCTTGGGGTTCAAACTGCCTATATACCAAATTTCATCGACATTGGTTCAGTGGTTTCGACGTGAAAGCGTAACAGACAGACATACAGATAGAGTTACTTTCGCATTTATAATATTAGTAGGGATTGCTTGAAAATAACACACTAATGCCTAATACACCGTTTTATTTTTGATGTCCGTTAACCTTAACCCTTAAATTGGCAGTATGCCACTCGAGATCCGACATTTAAGACTATCCTTTTAGTTCATCATCATCATTAGCCGGAAGACGTCCACTGGTGGACTAAGGCCCTTAGGACGCCACAATGAACGACAACTCGTCACTTGTCACCGGTTTCCTGCAACTCTCACGATGTCGTCAGTCCACCTGGTGGGAGGCCTGCCAACGCTTCGTCTTCCAGTTCGTGGTCGCCACTCGAGAGCTTTTCGGATTACTAATGTATGGCCAAAAAACTTTTCCCAAAGTATCACATCCCAAAAAATTTTACCCAAATTATCATTTGGCAAAAAATCATTTGGCAAAAAAACTTATCGCAAATTTACAGTTAATAAATTTTTATTTGGCAAATTATTGTTTCGCAAATAATTACTTAGTCATGTTTCATATTGCCAAGTAATATTTGGTCAAATGTATCGTTTGGCATAATGTACTCTTCCCAAAATATCGCATGACATAATAACCTACTTTTCTGGGAACAGTTCGTTTCTGTGGAGGGGCGCAGTTCTAACCTAACCTAACCTACTTTTTTGATAGTAGTTCGTTTTTGCGGGGGACGTAGTTTTAACCTATAATCTAACCTACTTTTCTGGTAGCAGTCCGTTTTCTGTGGGGGACGCAGTCTAACCTCATCTACTTTTTTGACAGCAGTTCGTTTCTGTGGAAGACGCAGTTCTAACATAAGCTACTTTTCTGGTAGCAGTTGGTTTTTGTGGTTGGTTTGTGCGAAATGTCATTTTGAACAAACATTTTTTTGGAATACAATATTTGCCAATATAAAACGTTTGCTTAATAAACGTTTGTCGTAATAAAATTTGACAAACTAAAATTATGCCAAATGATAATTTGACCAAATGAATAAAATGCGAAATGTAAATATGCCAAAGATTCGTTTGGGAAATGAAACTATTGCGATAAGTTTTTTGGGAAGTGAAATTTGGCGAAACATATTTTGGCGAAAGGGCAGTACACCGAGCTTTTCTCCCCCAACGGTTATCTGTTCTTCGAGCGATGTGGCCTGCCCATTGCCACTTCAATTTGCATCTTTTTGTTATTATTATTATAATACATATTAATAAACGGGTACTGGATAATCTACACCAGTTATTTGACATAAGCTTGTATTATCGCTAAAGTAAACTTATTATCTTTTGTAAGTATATTTTATAGTTAAA
Organism: Choristoneura rosaceana; assembly: GCA_037349165.1. NCBI lineage: Eukaryota > Metazoa > Arthropoda > Insecta > Lepidoptera > Tortricidae > Choristoneura > Choristoneura rosaceana. The sequence goes on from JAZBNJ010000044.1 coordinate 1,110,115, forward strand.
AATGACCAGCAAAGAGAAGTTACCTCCAAGTCTAACGAAATCCAGCAGCCATCCAAATTCACAGTTTAATTTAGTTATTCAAGTTAACTGGAACTGCAATTAGGACGGTACGTTAAAATTCCTTGAACTCAACGATTGCAGTAATTGTGACAGTTAATGGTCTACGGACATTGTTTCCTTGTTCAGTTAAGTACTTGATTCATTACAGTTTCCGAGACACGATTTAAAATAGCTGGATATTTACTGTGCCAGGGCTGGCCTGGCACATGACCTATCTGAATCAATGCGCGTGAGATCAATAACGTACTCCTATCGACACGATTCAGATAAGTCATGTGCCAGGCCAGCCCTGGCACATTTACTATTTTCGAATCATGCGCAATCGGAAAAATTTGCTGTTTCAAACAAAAATTATGACAAATCACAGATTATGACAAATCAAATTATGACAAATTATCACAGTGTCGCTGTTCCCTCGGAAACTGTGCATTTTTCCGGGATAAAAAGTAGCCTATGTCACTCTCTGACCCATAAACTATCTTTATGCTAAAAATCACATTGATCTGTTGCTCGGCTTGAAAGACGGACGAACGTACAAACACACACTTCCGCATTTATAATATTAAGTAAGTATGGATTTTAATTAACCAATCATAACAGTATTAAAAACACACAATTCTTGTAATCTGTAATTAACTATTTTTCTTATTTAACTAGCTTAGAAAAATAAATAAGTTAATTTATGAAGCACTCAAAATTTTAGTCAAAAAGTTTAGCAACACTCCTTCAATTTGTTATACTCAAGTGAATCCAGTTTCAGGACTTTCAGGGCCTCAGGTGCATCCGCTACGTTTTCAGATAACTTGTTAATAGTTTCCAACTGTTGGGAGGGAGTTGTGAAATGCAGAATTAACGGTATCGACGTTACGAGTTTGATAGGCCTTGTAGATGGATATACAAGGTGTTCATTAAATAACTGAAAACCTGAAAGTAGTTTACTTAGAATCGAGAGTGAAATCGATTACACTATATGTTTTAAATTAGACAAGTACAAGCTTTGCTTACTATGGGACTAGGTCAATCGGCGTCAAAGTGTCTCATGATATTTATTTATTTACTCTAGGTTCTTAGTTGACCACGGAACCTTAAAAACGGCGAATGCTCGATGTTTCATCATCATCATCATGTCAGCCGAAAGACGTCCACTGCTGGACATAGGCCTCCCCCAAGGCTCTCCACTCAGACCGGTCTTGTGCTTTTCGCATCCACCGCGATCCTGCGATCTTAACCAGGTCGTCGCTCCATCTTGTTGGAGGCCTGCCGACAGCTCGTCTCCCGGTCCGCGATGTTTGTTACAAATTAATACTAAGGTTTATCAGCAACTTTAATTATTCAAATCTCCACTTATAGCTAAGGATAGAGACGATATCATCAACAGGGTTTAGAACCGTTAATTATCTTCTGGTGTAATCTTGTCGAAGTTATCAGTTATCAATGAAGCGCTTGGGTAGTGCCGTGCACACTGTGAACTATTAAACCGCTTTTTGACCCCCCCACACAAAAAGAGGGATGTTATTTTGACCGCTATGTTTGTCTGTCTGTGGTGATGTAGCTCTTGAATGGACGAACCGATTTGAATGCGGTTTTTTTATTTGAAATCAGGTTTTCTAGCGACGGTTCTTAGACGTGTATCATCCTAATCGGTTTAGTCGTTTTTGTGATATTAAACATTGAAGTGATAAAGTTGGGGTTTTTCAACTTTTTGTTGGTTAGGTTAAGGTAGCATTCCGTTCTTAGCGACCGCGACGCGCGTCCGCGACTGTATCACCTGACCTACTGGTTAATGATTTTATATGGAGCACTTAACAAACTTTCAGGTGGTAGGACCTTGCTACCACCATCTTGCTTCGTAATTCTGCCGTGAAGCAACAGTGCTTGCACTGTTGTGTTTCAGCGTGGAGAGTAAGACAGCCGGTGAAATTACTGGCACTTGAGGTATCCCATCTTAAGACTCTAGGTTGGCTACGCATATGCAATCCCTCTGATGTTGCAGGTATCTATGGGCGGTGCTGATCTCTTATCATCAGGAGACCCACTTGCTCGTTTGCCATCCAACCGGAAAAAAAAAGCATTTGTCACCAGTACCTCTCGTAACACTTTAATTCGAAAATCGCCAAAGCTCTTGCATAACTCAAGAGTAATCTTTAGACAAAGAAGATTAGAAGAAGAAGAAGAAGTTAGTCATTACCATTGCTACTATCACTCTACTAAGATACTAGGTACTTACTGCGACCCAGTCGTGGATGCGCGTCGCGGTCGTGGGTCGCGGTTGCTAAGAATAGAATTCTACCTCTAGGTTTTGATCATGAAACTACCGTGATCATGATCATGATTCGTGATTCGTGGTCATGATTCTACCTCTAGGTTATTAATATTATTTTTCTATTTATTTATTTATTTATAGGTTTTGTAGCACAGTTAAAATTTATTAATATTTTGCGGGTAGTTTTTTGTTTTGTTTGGCAAATTAAAACAGTGGTTGCGGTTTGTTAGTCTAACAACTGGTACCATACGGTCGTGTCACTCTGAAGATGAGCTCTGGTTGAGTTCGATACGCGTCAGTGTGTTGTGGTGGTGGTGATAGATGGGTTTGTGTAATTTGTGTGTGTTCTTACAGTGTGGACGTGGAGGAACTGCATGAACACGCATAATTTGCATAGACTTAGCTATCTTAAGGTCGCGGGTGAGCAAAGAAATTCTTTTAGTTCATCAAGGGTAATCTTTAGACAAAGAAGATTAGAAGAAGAAGAAGAAGTTAGTCATTACCATCGCTACTATCACTACTAAGCTACTAGGTACTTATTGCGACCCAGTCGCGGATGCGCGTCGCGGTCGTGGGTCGCGGTCGCTAAGAACAGAATTCTACCACTAGGTTATTAATATTAATTTTCTATTTAGTAAAGTACAATTTAGCTATTTACTAAATACTCATCACAGTTAATCATTGTAAGTGTCACATTATTAAACCACAAATCATACCCTGCCATGCTCACTGCGACATTTATTCTGACCTTCACAATCTTAATTACAGGAGAGTATTCCCTAAAGTCTCGACGTCTTTGAATTATTAAATAACAATTTTCTCTAAAGTCCTCAGCTTTCGGAGTTGTCTTACAGCGCCGTTGCGTGTTGCGAACCGAATAATTTTCCCTTGTAAGCCTATATTAATATAAGTACTATTTGTTTATCGCGACTGCGTTTGCTCTTATAATAAAAAATATATTTTTCATTTGTCCTGTTCGGAAAGTTTAATTTTCTTGGGTAGATAGCTGGGTGGGTAGATAAGTAGAGGGATCTTTTGGCTAAGGGGGTAAAAAAGAACCCAGGTTGAGAAAATGGTCCGAAAGCTTTATGCAATTAAAGTTCAATATCTTAAAAACGGCTGAACGGATTTTAATGAAACATAGCTAAGAACCATCGCTAGAAAATGTGCTATCAAATAAAAAAACCGCATTAAAATTGGTCCATCCGTTTAAGAGCTACGGTGCCACAGACAGACACACAGATACACAGACAGACATGCAGACACACATAGCGGTCAAACTTATAACACCCCTCTTTTTGCCTCGAGGGTTAATTAGGTTGGGATCCGGAATCTTTATGCAAAAAACAAACTTTAATATTTTTGAAATCTCAAAAAGTTGCGCTAAATGACAACCTTCTAAGTTCTTCAAGAGTAAAAGTGTAACAAACATACTTTTGCATTTATAATATTAGTAGGTAAGTAGGTATGTCAGGATTGTCATACAAATTAGATTATTATTGCATTGACGGCTCACGGGACGCTGCGTGCGCGCTCAATTTGTATATTAGCGGGATTATAGAATCATTTTGATAATGACATTTGTGTATTACAGCTCCTATGGTAATAAGGTAGGGTCTGTAAAATGTATCTGGATTTAGGCAAGTTATTGTTAACCTCCTAATTCATCTCCGAATAATTCATTTATTGCACGCCCGCGTGCATTATAAAATTTTTCGGGATAAAAACTATCCTATGTCCTTCTCAAGGTCTCAAATAAATAAATTAAAAAATAAATATCATGGCAGACTTGAACCAATTAACTTAGTCCGAAACTAAGCAAAGTTTGTAGTATGGATAAATACATACTTAAACAAGTAAATATTAAACATCCAAGACCCGAGAACGAACATTTGTATTATTCGTACAATTCGTTCTTCGTAGTCAGATTCTCTAAACACTTCGCCATCAGGTCGTCAAAAATACGAATTTCATTTATTAATCCTACTACCTCTTTGGGAAAGGCATATGTCCAGCAGTGGACGTCTTTCGGCTGACATGATGAAGATGATGACCTACTTGGACTTGAAAGCGTGACAAACAAACAAACGTATTCAAAATCAGATTCAAATCATTTATTCAGTAAATAGGCCGCAAAGAGCACTTTTACACGTCATTTTTAAACTACCAGCGCTTTCGGAAAGACCATCATTGCCAAAAAGAATGCGCCGCAAGAAACTTTGCGTATAAAGAAAGAAAGAAATTCTTATAGTTCAGCGATATGGACCTCCGCAAAGTAACGCCTGATTCAATAAATTAAACAAAAGTACTCATTTTCGCATTTATAATAGTAAGGATTGCCAAAAAATCTATTATATACGAGTATAAGCGATATCGGCGTTTGAAGCACAACAATTAGTGAAGCTAAGCTGAAAATTTATAAAACAAAACCGGCAATATATAAAGATCAACAGAATATTTATATCCGGTATTAGCTATAACGAATGCAAATCCATCAAATCTGAGCAAAAAAGGCCGCAGTGCGACAAAAAAATTGGAAGCATCCAATGGACAGACATAACCTAACACAATTAAAGACATAAGCTGTAACAGTCACTATGCAAGCCAGTTATGCTGACATAAATCAAAGAGAACGCCATTCAAAAATGATCTTTATACCATAGTAACACAGCGTTGCACAGTGGTAAAACGGCTGTAGTAAGTAAGTAGAGATGTGTAGCTCACGAGTGAGTGATAAAAAAATTATAGCAAAAAATTGAACCGACTACAAAAAAACCATGAAAATAATTATCTACCAGTCTGAAGTCGGTGCCTCAGCACGAGCCAGCAAGATTGAAGCTATAGACGCGTACCTCACAGACGCACTAGATAATGGGCTTCAATCACTCCTAAATACTTATACTTATAAATGTCGAAAATCTACCAACGGTAATGTGTGATGAATAGATACACAATCACTCTTTTCAATCAAGTGACACATTGGTGAGGTGCGCGCACCTCTAGTTCCTAGTGAGTAGACATGGGGAAAAGTGTGATTTTTGATATCAGTGACTGACGATCCTGTTCCAAAAAAGTCACAGTGAAAAGTCATCGTGACTTTGTTACGCCTGTTACTCGTGTCACTGCATGATATTTGTGACACATCACGGTCCTGTAATGAACGTGTTTTTGTCACGCTGTTATTTCAATGTGACTATGTCACGCCTGTTACTCATAATATTACCATAAGATATTGTCGCGGTGCTATTATGACCGAGTTTGTCACACCGTTGACAGTCACAGCACTCTACAGCGACGTGATTTGAGTAACAGAGACTGCGCTAGGCGCTAGGAACAGTAGGAACGTGCGCGATTTAGTAACGTTGTTCTTTTGTGAAAAGTCAGTGACGCCTTTTGAATGAATGAATGAATAAAATTTATTTCAAAACAACAACAACAACAAAAAGAAACAGCTTGCAAATATCTCAAACTAAAAGTGTATTGTGGCAGTTGTCTCAAAAAAGGAGTCCACTCAGCATGAGTCGAGGCATGGAGCCACGACGCTGATTTTCAGTGGGTCGAATATCCTAAAACTAAAAACTAAAACTAGGTAAAACTAACGGGCTCGTATCTAAATACATTTGACTTTTGACGGCGAGTCACGGCGATTTTGTCACCGTGACGTTTATCCCCCATGTCTACTAGTGAGCTAGCCCAGACAAATGACTACGATATTGGCTGTTAAACCAAGTGGCGTTTTGGTTGCAGTTGTTTTTTGTCCGCCATTTATGCGTTCGACACACTGCAGTGTTTGGGCTGGATTTTATTGTCAGTTTTGATTGGAGCGAAAAGTTGTGCGATATTTGGTTTATAAATTCTCTTGATGAAAGCAAACTTGTATCATTGCTATGGTTTTCAGCCTCGACGTAAAAAGAGGAGTGTTAGTGATAAGTTCGACTTGTATTGTGTGTCTGTTTGTGGTATTGTAGGTCTCAGGTACTGAAATGGATGAAAATACAAACTGTGTTTTTGTGGTTATTCTAATTCATAACTTGTGTTCTTTTAGTCAAGTAAAATTTTAGGCTACATTTTTTTATAATAGGTTAGTACTATACGGAAATGGCTGAAATCAATTGTGAAGTTATGAATTATAAAATCCAAATAAAATCCATTAACGTCAATGGGACCGATTGGACAAGACCGGTCTGAGTGGAAAGCCTTGAGGGAGGCCTATGTCCAGCAGTGGACGACTTTCGGCTGACATAATGATGATGATGATGAACGTCAATGGGTAGAAAATATTATTATCATTTGTATAAAAATACTCGCTTTCTACTTTCATGAGTCAACAAATAAAAAATAAAAATCCTAGCCAAATATATTAAAACGAGAAAGCTGTCAAACTGAAAAGTTTCACGGAGTTTAAGTTAAATTCTAGAAAATCTGAAGCTCTTAATAATAAATTGGAGTGGAATGAGTTTTTGAATTCGAAACAGCTGCGTTTATTGTGCAGTAGATATTTTAATTAAAAACTAGCGTTTGTTGAAACTATTATTATGTTCTTTGAAATCTCTTCAATGGTGGTCTATGCACGGTTGATTTATACAAGGTGACTTAGCCTCTGGATAAATAATGAAACCATGGATAGGACTGATACTTAGCAATATCTTGAAATGGTTATTTGCTTAATTAGTCAAGAAAAAAATCTATAAAATCAGATCATCCAAATACACAGGGGTTGAAAGTGATACATTGAAAACCGTTAGTTTTTCGGTAAGTGTTGGACTGATTGTTATGATACTTTGCAGATTGGTTTTAAATATCTTGCTAAGCCAGTAGTATTCGTATTTGTCTAGAGGCTAAGGTCACCCAGTATGTACAAAATTATATACATACTAGCTTTTGCCCGCGGCTCCGCCCGCATGGTATTCGGTTATCGCGCGCCGCTCCCTCGGGATCTGTGCATTTTTCCGGGATAAAAAGTAGCCTATATCATTCTCGGGCCCATAAACTATCTCCATGCCAAAAATCACGTCGATCCCTCGCTCCGTTATGGCGTGAAAGACGGACAAACATACAAACACACTTTGACATTTATAATATTAGTATGGATATGGATAGTATATTAAATGCCTAAATGCCTAGTTTCATAGTTTTATTTTCGACAGCGACGAACTTCCACCATATAAACTTTCACCCCCTATTTTAACCCCTTAAAGCCTCTTTTTCGCGATAAAAGATAGCCTATGTCCTTTCTTAAGGTCTATTCTATCTCTGTACCAAATTTTATCCAAATCGGTTCAGCGGTTTTGGCGTGAAATTGTAACAGACAGACAGACAGACAGAGTTACTTTCGCATTTATAATATTAGTATGGATAATTTTAGATCACAATGCAATTTTTCGAATTGACGTGGTAATTTAACAAAACTCCGAAATATTAATCAACTGGCACAAATAATAGTTTATGCACGAAAAACTGCAGATAAAAAGCTTGTTTAACACGTAATTCCGGAAGCTGTATACACCCGGACTCGAAACCACGATTCTCTGCTTGAGCTGACTTACTTGACCTGAAATGTATATTTCAGAATTAAATTATGATTATAATTTTTTTAATTTTGACAGTGGAAGCATTCTACACTTCCGCTGAACGTAGATAATAGTCTTTAATTTTGTAACTAAGGGGCCCCACATATCCCTGTATTATTATTATTTTGTATTTTTTTTCTTTAATTGTATAGTATACTGTAGTTTTTAAGTATTTTATTTGTAATTATTTTATTATGAAAAAATGTCTTTCTGACAAGTTTCTTGCGGCGCATTATTCTTGGCATTATTCTTGATCTTTCCGAAAGCGCTGGTAGTTAAAAAATTGACGTGTAAAAGTGCCCATTGCGGCCTATTTACTGAATAAATGATTTTAATTTTTGATTTTGATTTTTGAGTGAGAGCCACAACACAATCAGGGAATCACGGATTTTTACCCGACTGCCCGTAGAAGGGTTATTTTTTTCCAAATTTCACAGCTCCGTATTCTTTCCAAGATGCTGCTAAATCTATTTTACTTTCTAGAGGAAGTCCAAGCACAAAGCTCAAAGGATTCGTAGGAACGCATTTTATCACCCCAGTCGGTTGCACGTAAGCTATCAAAGAGGACACGCCATTTGCTCAAGAACCAAAACGCTACAACTCACTATCCCTTGTACCTTTTATATAACCATCTTACATAACCAAAACTGGTAGAGACCCTAACTTAAAAAGATTCGGGCGTTTTACCCGTCGCTATCGCTCGGCCGCGTTGCTCGTCATGTTATCTCTAATTTCCTGATCCTAAATTGACACTAAAAGTTACCATTACAAAATCTCTTTGAAATTATTTGCCTCCTTACAGCGCTACTTACAAAAGATGGTTATGTACAGTCAGCGCCATATGGTACGTAGCAGTCAAGATCATCAAATACTTAGAAACATGCAAAATACACATGTCATTACCTTTTTAACGGTATAGTTGTACACGATGGACGTCTCCAACAATTTGACCGCTTTGACTGAGTCACTGGTAATGACTATTTTGTATGTTTCCAAGTATTTGGTGATCTTGACTGCTACGTACTATATGACGCTGACTGTACGAAAAATAAATAGAAAATAGAAATAGTAAATATTTATTTCGCACTTTGAGAATTACACAAGAACACAAAACAAAAAAAATACATTAAGTAGTATTATTTGCGAAATCGCGAAGTGTTTCGATTCCCCATTAAGTTCACTGCTTATACCTAACAAAATCTAACAGCATAATTCTGACTGGAATTTTGTTGGTGTTCTGTTTATTTGTCGCTTACGTTGTTTTGTGCATTGTATAGTAGAAATAGCCGCCGATAAGACATCGTTAGACGTATTGTTCGTACGTGACGTTGGACTGTATCCCTTTTAGTGCACGGACCGCCTTAATTTTTGTCTAAAATTAACGTACGAACATGGCGAAACCAGGCAGAACCCTAAAAATGCAGTAGGACACCAACCTTCACTCCCTTACCGCACTTTTTAGCTTCACAATCACAAACTGAATTCTCCACTTTACTCTAAAACGCCGTAAGTGCTAGAAGCATGCTCACCCTCGCAGCTTTCTGCCTTTAGGGATGCCTCAGTTTCCTTCATTCCTAAATGTCGCATACGACGTTATTTAAGTTGGTTTATACGTCATTTTGGCGCATAGGATGGGCTCTACCGGCTGATTTAGGTATACGCCGATTTGTCGTCGCGCCAAACCGAGCCTGATTCACCGCGTTTAATGTTCCGACGATAAACAACCAACGCTATTTGCGCTTGCATTATATGGTCATTATTTTTATAGGCTTGTGTTGGATGGAGATTTTTAACCTGACGCATGTGTTTGACCACTATGTGAAAGTGTCTGTCTGTGATATAAAAAAAATGAAATGGTTTAAATTCGGTAACAGATTCAGTGTAACACTGAAGGGATGGTGTCTCTCTTCGAGTTAAAAAAGAAAACCTGTGATGAAGGATACCGGTATTGTGGCTCTAAAAATTGGAGAACAGATATGGATGTGCTTTTTTTCACTGGAAATGAAAGCGGTTGTCTCCAATGTCTCTATTGTAACTCTTTATTGTTATGGTGATTTCCTTTTTTTTTCTTCCTCTTTAATTTGTAAAATGCCACGAATAAATGTTTTTCTTTCTTTCTTTCTTTCAATATATTCAGGTTTCTTTGGAACCTAGCACAATCTTAGTCAATACTGAAACTAAGTGTTCCAAATTTTGATGAGAGTTTCCAAGCGAAGCTGAGCCGTCCAGATAAGTAAGTATGAATCATACTTCTTACTTATCATAAACGGTAGTTTGTGAGTATGTGTGCGTATGTGTATGTATGTTACTTTTATCGCAATGTTCTCACGGGATCAGAACAAAAGCCCATTTTTAACCGACTTCAAAAAAAAGAGGAGGTTATCAATTCGGTTGTATTTTTTTTTTTTTTATGTTTGTTACCTCAGAACTCCGTCATTTATGAACCGATTTGAAATTTTTTCTTTGCGTTCGTCTAGGAATGCTTTCAATTAGGTCCCATAAGCACCAAATCAGGATCTGATGATTGGATCTTAAGGAAATCGAGGGAACTCTTCAAATGTTGTAGGGACACCTATGGTAATTTTGATATATTTAGTAGTAACTCGAGCATTTGCTCTTGAAAATCATCATTTGGTGAAGTGGAACTGATGATGAAGACCACAGTTGACCATCGGAGTTACTACTCAATAACAAGTATTTCATGGGTTGAATTTCAATTGCTTTAACACAGTTGCTAAGCAATTTATGCTCCTCGGAACAGATATGGTGAAATGGAATGGGTGGTGAAGCACCAGGACTCCAGGATTATTTTCATGGTTTTTTTGTAGTCGGTTCTATTTTTTGTTATAATTGTTTTTTTTAAATCCAACCCTTAGCATTAGACACATGAAATTTGGTGCGGATCTTTTAAATACAACGTTCATGAAATCCACGATGTACAGTCAAGTATCTATGCGAGCCACTCAAAAATATGACATTACGGCCTTATTGCGCGTGGATAAGAGTCTGGTACTTATTATTGAAACTTTGAATAAGTTTATATTTTTACACTTGATTGTACATAATTTTTAGAGATTACCAAGTCAATTATTAAAATTCTAGATTTTAAATTCAATTGCCGCAACTATACTCGTATAACAGACTAGCTTTTGCTCGCGGCTCCGCCCGCGTGGTATTCGGTTATCGCGCGCTGTTCCCTCGGGATCTTTGCATTTTTCCGGGATAAAAAGTAGCCTATGTCACTCTCGGGTCCATAAACTATCTCTATGCCAAAAATCACGTCGATCCGTCGCTTCGTTACGCCGTGAAAGACGGACAAACATACAAACACACAAAAATACATACAAACACACTTTCGCATTTATAATATTAGTATGGAATGGATTATAAATATATACAGATGACGCATCCGAAGCCACGGGTAAACATTAGTATAGTAGTATAGTGTTATAACTTAATAAAGCTTTAATACAGCACACATAAAACCAGATAGCAAAAAGGCGCTAAACCACAAAAATAATAATATCCCGCAAAAAGATTAATTTTAATAAGCAAAATGCTTCCAGCTTGTGCTTATACCGCGAATTTTTTTGTTTGCCTTTTTTAATGCAATCTTTCTAGCCTGAATTATTCTAGAGCATTTTTCCTGCTAATATTTCCTGAATAAACTATGCATGTGGCTGGTGAAAAATGAACGTTGGGGTATGGTCTTTACAACCTACGATTTTTCTTTTAATATATTTTTTTTCCGACATAGCCCGAAGAATTGCGAAACTGAATTGGCAGTGGGCCACATTGCTCGCAGGACTGATGGCCGATGGGGTCAAAAGGTTTTGGAATGCCGTCCGCGGACCGGGAGACGAGCTATCAGTAGGGCTCCTACAAGATGGAGCGAAGAACTGGTTAAAATCGCGGGATCGCGGTGGATGCGGAAAGCAAAAGACCGGTCTGAGTGGAGAGCCTTTGGGGGAGGCCTATGTCCAGCAGTGGACGTCTGTCGGCTGACATGATGATGATGTTTTTTTTTTAATTGAATTTCCGGATCAAACAAAATTCCCGCGGGAAGTGAGCATTCGTGTAAAATTTGACATGTCTCGATTTAACGAAAATACAAACTGAAACATGTATGCAAAGAAAAATCCCAGAAAAAGATCTCTAGGCGGATGTTAAGCCCAGTAAAAATTAAAATATTATTATTATATACCGAGCGGCAAAAAATCTGGCCCTCAAATATATGCAGAATAAGTAATTTTGTATGAAGAGTGGGCCTTTTGTGCCGCTGAATATATAGGTAATTAAGTGCCGTTTAAACTATGAACAGAAATAACGAAATCCCACCAACATTGTAAATGAGAAAGTTTGTAAGTCTGTTTGTTTGTTGGTCACCTGATCACGTCTAAACCGCTTAAGCGATTTAGATAAAATTCGGTATACTTACAGATAGTTTGACTCCCGGGGATGGACAAGCAAAATGCCATAGTTTCCGTGGGATATCGATAAACAGACCTACTTAAACGGAGTCACGGGCGCTAGTATTCCCTAGTTACAAAAATTTACGAGTATAAGACCAGCACTGGGAATCGAACCCAGGTCCTCGGCATTCCGTGACGCGTGCTATACCGCTACACCACCGCTGGATAGTGGTACAAACACCCTATTTTTCCTATTCACCACATATCTCAGCTAGTATGTTTCTTATTTAGTCACTTAAAAAAAAAACGTGTCGGGACCACTGTCCAGCGGTGGTGTAGCGGTATAGCACGCGGCACGGAATGCTGAGGACCTGGGCTCAATTCCCAGCGCTGGTCTCATTTTTCTGGTTTTTCTGTATTTCAGTTTGTATTTTCGATATAGGTTGTACGTGATGACCGTAAAAGTAACAAAAATTTGGAGTTGAAATATAAAATACAAAAAGTTCAAAAAACCATTCTTACAATTTACGAAGTTCTGTAGCGAGATCTAATCTGTGGACACAGTTCAGCTTTCACGTTTAGTCTTTATTTTATCGTAGCGTTATCGTGTCGTGAAGTGCAAGTGCTATGTTGACGATACAGTTGTGCAGATGGCGCTGTGGTCTATGATTAATGGTCAAATTACCACGACACCTACCGTCGTCAGCCGACATCAGATGATTTTTGGACTAGGTATTTTGGAGTTGACGTTAACCATGGTGTCGTTAAAACATTAGTTGGCAATGGAATCATTGAGATTCATAATTTGGACCAAAATTTCATTTTCACGTCTATAAAAACGCCTTCAGGACATTTTAATGCATAATTTTATACTTCAAAAATTTTGGTATTTCACGCGTTTTGAGCTTAATCAGAGTTAATCCCCGAGTTAGAAGCCGTGGTGGCCTAGTGGTTTGACCTATCGCCTCTCAAGCAGAGGGTCGTGGGTTCAAATCTCGGCTCGCACCTCTGAGTTTTTCGAAATTCATGTGCGCAATTTACCACGAGCTTTGCAGTGAAGGAAAACATCGTGAGGAAACCTGCACAAACCTGCGAAGCAATTCAATGGTGCGTGTGAAGTTCCCAATCCGCACTGGGCCCGCGTGGGAACTATGGCTCAAGCCCTCTCATTCCGAGAGGAGGCCTGTGCCCAGCAGTGGGACGTATATAGGCTGAGATGATGATGATGAGAGTTAATCCTCAGAGGCCTGCAGTGCAGTGTGGTGGTGAAAGTTGAGTTTGCATGATTTGTGTGTGTTCTTTCAGTGTGGAGGTAGAAGAGCCGCATGGGGTCGCCGCGTGGGGCTCTAATAAAATTCTCATTCTCATCGACGTGAAATCTTTATGGCGGGTACTGTATTGTACATCATCATCATCATCATCTCAGCCGTAGGACGTCCACTGTTGGACATAGGCCTCCCCCATAGACCTCCAGTTGCCTTGGTTGGCAGCAGCCTGCATCCACCGTGAACCCGCGGCTTTAACCAGGCAAGCAAGCGTAGCGGCACGCGCAGGGTGGGACATCCACCAACGAGATGGACGGATGCCCTGTATTGTACGGACCAAGTTAATTAAATATCACGGGACACTTGACACCAATTGACCTAGTCCCAAACTAAGCAAAGCTTGTACTATGGGTACTAGGCAACAGATAAACATACTTATATAGATAAATAATACTTAAATACATATTAAACATCCAAGACCCGAGAACAAGCATTCGTATTATCCATACAAATATCTGCCCCGGCCGAAAATCGTACCCGGGACCCTAAAGCTTCGTAGTCAGGTTCTCTAACCACTTGGCCATTCGGTCGTCTAAGCAAGTACACTCAAAGGTGGTTTTAACTGCTCTATATAATGGTCACTTGCTGGAAACACATTAATCTCGAGTCAGCGTTAAGCTTAGTTTCGTAGTGTCAAAATGTATGGAACCGTCAAGCTTAAGCTAGGCTTAACAACTAAATCTAGATTTATTTTTACCTGCAAGTGGGTCTTAATCAATGAAAACACTACGAGTGCATACTTCGAGTGATGGATTGCTACTAAATCAAAAAGACAATCACGGATCACGGATTGTAAGTTGCCCGAAACCAATAGATTTATTTATAATCCAGTAACTTTGTCGCCTGAAAGTATGGGGGCAGTATGCGTCAAATCCGGTAGTTCTGAAATTTTGCAGACTTGTTTATGATGTTGGCCTAATGAATAATCCAAGTTTGTGACCTCGAGCGCCGAACGTAACTTTGTCAAAAATCGAAAAAACCGCGAAAAAATCGATATTTTTTTCAAATTTTGGCGATTATAACCCTAAAGGACTAGTGTTTGAAAAAACTTTCTTAGAACGTTTTAAAGAAGACTAAATTTTCTACAACATGATACTAGAATTGTCTCTGTGGGCCCAATAGTTTCTAAGATTAAGCCTTTCAAAGTTTATCATTTTTTCGAACTTCGCAATTTAGGCAACCACAACACCTATAACCTTGACGAGCTGCGGTACCGACTATTCGCCAGGGCTGCGACGAAAACCAGCTTCAATCTAGCCAGGTTACCTCCTACAAGAGACTCTTCTAGTGTACCTAACGCATCGCTGGGCAGAGGCGATAGAAAGCAAGGGTGAAGCTCTGGTGGCAAGCCTAGATATCGCAAAGGCCTTCGACAGGGTCTGGCATGGAGCGCTTCTATCGAAGTTACCATCTTACGGGCTGCCCGGTAGGTTGTGCTCATGGATTGCCAGTTTTCTTAAAGATCGAAGTATTAAGGTCGCTATCGACGGTACATACTCCGACTCAATGTCTTTGAATGCTGGTGTTCCCCAGGGCTGTGTGCTCTCGCCTACTCTGTTTCTCCTGCATATCAATGATATGCTGCTTGTAAGCGGCCTTCATTGCTATGCGGATGACAGTACTTGCGATGCACGATACTCTGGTAGAGCTGACCTTCCTCGGGCAGAATTGGAAGAGAAACGAACAAAACTTGTGTATGATCTAGAAAACACACTAGCACAAGTTTCTGATTGGGGCACACGTAACTTAGTGCAGTTTAACCCCTCAAAAACACAAGTTTGCGTATTTACTGCCAAAAAACACCCGTTTGTCGCTGCTCCATGCTTCCAAGGATCACCCCTCAACACTTCAGAGAGTGTTGGGATCCTCGGTGTCGATGTTTCGAGCACAGTCCAATTTTGCGATCACCTGGAAGATAAAACCAAGTCGGCTGCTAGAATGTTGGGCGTGCTTAGCCGCTCTAAGCGATACTTCACTCCAAAGCAACGGCTTCAGATATATAAAGCTCAGGTTCGGCCGAGGATGGAGTATTGCTCCCATCTCTGGGCTGGCGCACCCCAATATCAGCTACTTTCACTTGATCGCATACAGCGCAGGGCATCCCGAGTCATCGGCAACCCCTCACTCTCCGACAAACTCGATCCTCTTGCTCTCCGCAGAGACGTTAGCTCCCTTTGTGTGTTGTACAAGATCTACAACGGGGAATGCTCTGAGGAGCTCTTTGACCTCATTCCAGCTGCGGGGTTCCATTACAGATCCACCCGTCGTAAGCGTTCTTTTCATCGACATCATGTTGATGAATGGCAGTCTTCGACGGTGCGTTTTAAGCGGTCTTTTTTGCCACGAACTTGCAAAATCTGGAACGAGCTTCCCGCTGGGGTCTTCCCATCGAGTTACGACCTGGGTGCCTTTAAGAGGCGTGTGTATAAATTTCTGCAGGGCCGACAACGCACTGGCATCGCTTAAAGCGTTGCGGGTGTCTATGGACAGTGGTGATCACTTAACATCAGGTGACCCACTAGTTCGTTTGTCTGGCCTCTATAACATAAAAAAAAAAAAAAAAAAAAAAAACTCTGCTCGATTTCACTCCTTGCGGACATACCATCAGGTAAAAATTTGTCTTTGCATCAGTAATTCACATAACATATCATTCATCATTTTCTATTCTCATGTACAATCTTCTTACAGGTACAGGCGTGGTTGGGAGTCACACTTAACCCTGGGGGTGGCTATATACACACCACAAAGCCTCAATCCCAAAACGATGACCAGAGATGCAGCCCCACAACACCTCTTGCAGATGATTACTTGCGGCTGCACGAAGGGTTGTGGGATCGCGTGCAGCTGCAGGAAGACAGGATTAAAATATTCATCAGTCTGTAGGCACTGCAGCGAGGCCTCTTGTGACAATATACCTGATGTTGCAGTAGTAAAATCCTAGAAGGCGACGATCTGTCCGATGTCGAAATGGAGGATGACTCGACGGCACAAAACGTCGACGATTCATTACCATCCCCTGATGGGGATATGCCATCCCAATACATCGATCTAGATACGGACGAACCTCAACCGGGACCTTCCAAAAGGGCCAAATTAATATGATTTTTTGATTTTGAATATTACTCAATTTCCTAACAAATAAACTTATTAACTTCTGTTGTACTTTTCTTTTTTATTTACTTCATTATTCGTAGCTTAGCTTTAACATCATCGTTCACACTACTCATTATCTTTTTTAACATCCTATCATAAAAGTACAGGGCTTCGATAGTATAATCAGGGTCAAAATTCATTCAGAACGACAGAATCGCAAAAAATTGCGAAGTTCGTAAAAATGACAAACTTTGAAAGGCTTAATCCTGGAAACCATTGGGTCCACAGAGACAATTCTTGTATCATATTGTAGCAAATTTAGTCTTCTTTAAAACGTTTTAAGAAAGTTTTTTCAAACACTAGTTCTTTAGTGTTATAATCGCCAAAATTTGAAAAAAATACGTTTTTTTCGCGGTTTTTTCGATTTTTGACAAAGTTGCGGTCGGCGCTCGAGGTCACAAACTTGGATTATTCATTAGGACAACATCATAAACAAGTGTGCAAAAATTCAGAACTACCGGATTTGACGCATACTGCCGATGTATAAAGTTACTGGACTATTATTATTGTTGGAAGATTATAAACATAATTTCTAAACAGATCTCTAATGTCAAAATAGTTCGCATTTTGCACGTTAGTAGCGCCACCGTCTTTGCTTGGTATAAGATAAGTTCCTTTTCCTATAAAGTCATTGTACTTAATCTTTTTCTCTTTGCATTAAACCGTTAACAACAATTAATTATTCTATTTCGGAGTATTATTTCTTCAATTATTATTAAATTTCACTAGCAGACTACATAGTTCGCGCGTGCAAAACCAGGGCGCCTCGTTAGTATGTAAATAAAACAAGTGCCGTTATCGCCTCCTGCGGGCGACAGAGCTGGTGAACGAGTTATACTGAAAAAGTTGACTGGCAAATTTTCCGATCTAGTAATTTTTAGAGTTCTGTTGATGAATAAGTTTTCCATGGCTTTTCAACAGCTGTGTGATATCCACTTATGACCGAAGACTTCATCTTTGGGGTCATTATACAGGGTGGAAAGTTGAGATGGGGCAGCAATAGCAGCTACTAGATCCTTTGCTGCTAGGTACGCGAAAATGCTCTTAAGAGACCAGAGGCCGTATTGCCTAATGTTTTTGACACTCGTGATCGCAATCAAATGACATATTTCGCATACAGAAGCTGTCATTTTATTGCGATCGCGACTGTCAGAAACGTTAGGCAATAAGGCCTCTGTTCTAACTTTTACCTGTATGTAGTTTTCTTTGATTTCTGGGTGTTTTAGTAGGTACTCTAACCTCAGTTGGTCTCAAAGAGTGTTTTAATCCTTTATAGAAATGGGACCGATTGGATTTTAATGCTTTTATTTTAAGCAACCCCTTGTGGTTTTAAAAGACCTATCCAAAGAGAATATAACCACTACGTTTTAAGAGGCGGGACTCCCATACTAGCGAATGGAATCGAGTTTGTATTGAGTCTGCATGGCAAACCATTACCAAAATGTACGCCAAGCCAAAGATCCGTTTAACGCCAAAAAACAATACTACCAACATAACAGATTTAAATAGTGCAGCATGCTAAACGTTTGCGCTTTTTATCGATATCGATAAAATGGTGAGGGTTGAAATACAGGCTTAGGTCAACAATTTTTGTAATCAAATTTAGGTTAAGATCGAGTCCACACTTAAGTCGTATACCTACACATAGTATTGGATTTAGGTGTGGACCCAAAATAAAATACAAGTTTTCTATTGATTTCCTTTATTTTTTTCAAAGCCCTGTTTTCAAAGTGATCTTCACGTATGTATTTTAATACATGTGATTTTTTTATGGAAACATTCACCAAATCTTCTTTTCCCACTAGTTTGTGCCCTGCATCTGAAAACATTTTATCGTTAAAACAGAGGTATTTTTTTTTTAATTTACGGTTAAAATGTTATGTAATCACTAAACTCAATAATTTATCCAGGCTGTGTGTGTCTTCTCTACCCATGATCAAGATATTTTCAACTGCATTGAAATATCGGAAGTTTGAAAATGCCTATAATTATGGTCATATTGCATGCAAGTTGTCATAAAGTTCCGATCTTTCTTCTTCTTATGTAAAGTAATATTAGTTGCACTGATAAACAAATAAGCCTACAGTTATCGATAGTTGTAGTACACATCCCTAGTGGACAATGATAAGGATATTAAATATCTATTTCCCTTTGTTTATTTAACTTGCTGCTACAAAATATAGCTAAAAGTATCTAAGACAATACTTACCGGTTCTCGTCAAAGGGAAATTTTGCCATAAAAATCCTTTTTTCGTGATTATGTCGACTTGTTCGATTTCCACAAATTTCACACGTTATAAATCGTCTTTTCGGTGCCAATTTCACAAAATATGTTTACGTCAGTCACGTGTCACTACTTTAGAAAACAATTAAGACGATCTTAAATAGAAATCTAAAGAAATTAACGAATAAAGTATGCGAGTTACAATCACAAGCTAAGCAACATGCCTGACATGACACTCATGACAGTTGACCTGACAGCTAAACTGTACTGAGGTTTTAGTTTATATTATGGTAATGGTTTGCCATGCAGATTCCATACAAAAGTTTTTTTGTTCTAAGTTGCGCGAGACTGGACCTATCCAACGATACCCCACACTCTTTGATGACCTGTATGATTTGTAAATAAATAATCTTGTTGAGGTCTTCAGTGGTTTATTTTAAGAATATTAATTACAGGAAATTGGAGTTAATATTAATACGACCGGCTAGGTCAGAGGTCGGAGGCCAAGGGGCGCAGTGTTGCCAACACACAATAAATGACATTTACTTTTTTTTAAATTACATTCCAATACATGACCAATCCCACACTACAAGGTTTGATGAGAAAAAAACAATCACCCCCTCTTTACGTCTATGGGATGCACTCTAAATTATTTTGTTTTTTAATTTTTTATTGTACCATTTTGTCGGCATAGTTTACATGTATATTCGTGCAAAATTACAGCTTTCTAGCATTGATAATCCCTGAGCAAAGCCACGGACGGACAGACAGACATGGCGAAACTGTGTTCCGTTTTTGCCATGTTGCCTACGGAACCCTAAAAATCAAGCCGAGCTTGACCTTTACAAAAAAATTGCCAGTTATTAATAAAATTTAGTAAACGTTAAAAGCTGATTTATTGGGGCTTGCAACATTAATACCCGCCGCGTACAACGATGAAATTGACAGTCAAAGCTTTTGGACGTCAAAGACATAAAGTGATGTTATTACGAAAGGTAAAACGGTGGAAGTTGACAAAAGAAATGAAATACGCGCGCCAATAATACACACGAGCATTTTGTGACGTAAAAACCTTTAGAATCCTATCCTATCCTACTGAACTCCATACTAATAGGTTCTATAAATGCGAAAGTGTGTGTGTTTGTTTGTATGTTTGTCCGTCTTTTGGTATAGGGATAGTTTATGGGTTCTAAGTGGCCTTTTTCCACCACTCGTCTCCATCAAGAGAATTTTATCTATAAGTAGCTGTTGCCCGCGACTCTGTCCGCGTAGAATTCATCTCGCTATATCGCGGTATCGCGGTGTGTCGCGTGGTATGGCGACGTTTCATGATATGCCTAGGAATTTCATGATCTGCCTGAACTAGAAAAATCATGAAATGGCGGCGTTCCATGATATGCCTAGGAATTTCGTGATCTGGCGGATTTTACGACCGGCTGCCGACAGATACAACTCCATACCCACTTATAGCCAACTTATGTACCATACTAACACTAGCTCATAGGTATTGTTACTAACCCAATATGGATTTTTATCTGAATTAAATAAATTAGACGTGAAGGTAACAAACAAATAGACTAACTTTCACATTTATAGTATTAATGGGATTTATGTAAAGGCCTCCAAAAATAACCGGCAATTTGCACAAAGTTTTAACCTGAATAATTGCACCAAAATCTGTGTACAGTACGGACAGATTGCAGGTGCAACCACGTCTGATTTATCCCGCTATTTGTCATCCTGAACGGCGAAAAGCGTTTAAACTCCCGCAGGAGCCGCTGGCTCCGTTGGGAGACGGGTTTGGGTAATGCGGGAAAAGCTGGGCATTGAGGTCAAACTGCCTTGTGGTTTTAGAACAGTTTTCTTCAAATTGAAAAGCAAGTTTTTAAACGTGCTACAAATTTAGTATTTAGTACGTTTTCATCGTGAAAATTCAAATACTTTCGAATGCTGTCGACGTGTCTCCATATTTCCATACTAATATCCCTACTAATATTATAAATGCGAAAGTGACTCTGTCTGTCTGTCTGTTACGTTTTCATGTCGAAAAAATTTTGTCGGCATAGTTTACATAATTGAACAAAGCCGCGGACGGACGAACAGACAGACAGACATGGCGAAACTATAAGGGTTCCGTTTTTGCCATTACGGCTACGGAACCCTAAAAAACTGCATTCATACTTATTCCCGTCTGTATATTATAATGTAGATTCATGAGAATATTTCTATGAAAATCATGATTCTCATTCCTATAAGTTATTATTTACGATGCAAGACCAAAATTATCATTCAAGTACCGCAAATTCAAATTCCAGACAATCGCGTGAAGTTCCCTTGCGGCATGCATCCTCACCTACCTGGATACGGCTGCGGTACGACGTGGGTTGAATACTAGGGACTTTTAGGGTTCCCGATTTAATTTAAAAAGCCATGTTTCCCTGCAGCTAGTCATTTGTTTTCAAAAATACAAACTGAAATATAGATGCACCGAAAAGCCAGAAAAATATGACCAGCGCTGGGAATGGAAGCCAGGTCCTCGGCATTCCGTGCCGCGTACTGTATCGCTACATTAACAGTTTCTCTATGAGATTCCAAAAAAAACCGGCCAAGAGCGTGTCGGACACACCCAAAATAGGGTTCCGTAGCCATTACGAAAAAATTAAGTAACATTTTTCTAAGGATTTCGTATTTTATACGGAATCTTCCAAGTTTAGGTATATTTTATACCCTACGCTGCTATTTACTCATAAACTACTAATAGTTCTCAAGCAAACTTAGCCGTTATAGTTTTCCTTGAAAGTTTGATATACTAACTACCATTCTGAATTTTTTCAAATTTTTCGACCCACCGGTTTAGATTTTAGAGGGGGGGGGACGCTCGATTTTTATGAAAATTTGCACTTTAAAGTTGAATATTTCGCAAACAAATGACTGAATCGAAAAATCGTTTGAGCAAACCCCTAATAGTTTTACAATACCTATCCAACGATACCCCACACCATAGGGTTGGATGAGAAAAAAAAAATCACCGCCACTTTACGTCTATGGGAGGTACCCTAAAAAAAATGGTTTTTGAATTTTTAATTGTACTATTTTGTCGGCATAATTTACCTATATATCTGTGCAAAATTACAGCTTTCTAGCATTGATAGTCTCTGAGCAAAGCCGCGGACGGACAGACAGACAGACAGACAGACAGACAGACAGACAGACAGACAGACAGACGGACAGACAGACAGACATTGCGAAACTATAAGGGTTCCGTTTTTGCCATTTTGGCTCCGGAACCCTAAAAACGAATATTCATGTGTTTTCATAATTTTTTAGTCGCTTAATTTAACTAGCAAGAACTCATCATCATCATCATCATCTCAGCCTATATACGTCCCACTGCTGGGCACAGGCCTCCTCTCGGAATGAGAGGGCTTGGGCCATAGTTCCCACGCGGGCCCAGCAAGAACAACAAGAACTAGCAAGAACTATTACTACGGAACTAACTTAGGCTATGTACCTACGCGGTATGCGACTGGGCGGAGTGCTCGGTTTTAGCGCAACGTCATGAAAGATTTTTTGGTATGAATGAAGAAAATTTGGTATGAAGAATCACAAGCAACAAGAAAAGTTTGAAAAATCTTACTTTTTTTTTAAGTAAGTAAGTAAGTAATCTAAGAAGAACCAACGCTGTGTCCATTATGCTTAAGAGCCAGAGGTCTACTAACACTCGATAACCATATAGATACCTACAAATTTGTACGGAACCTTCGGTGCGCGAATGCGACTCGTACTTGGCTTAATTTTTTGTTGAACACGACTAGTACCCCAACTTGCGCGTCTTCTAGAACACTAACACCATTATTTAACCTGCATCCATTATTTGCATGTTAGAAATGCTGTGAGAGAATTATGGTTACAGTCGAGAATAGGTTTTGTTGAATGAAAAAAGTTGTTGCAGATTGTGCATTTTGATCTATCATTGTTGTTGTATGTCGGCGGAGATCGTGAAATCCGCCAAATCTCGAAATTCCTAGTTATATCGTAAAATGGCGCCATTTTATGATATGCCTAAAAGTGGGCCAAGCATATCACGATTTGCCTGAAAAACAATACGGCAGATCGATTAGAGCAACGCATTCGTCGATATACCTAGATCTATACTGGGCACATCGTATTATGCCGAAAAAAATAAAAATGTAGGTACCATCAGCCATTGGTGAACAATCGACTATTAGAACGCTCTACTGAAACTGTTCTCATCAAAAAAAAATTTTTTTTCGCTACTGACGTAGTGTTTTACTGTAGTCAAAAACGTGAACATTCTCGGGTCAGACGAAGAACAGTTTATACTGTGTTTTAATCAGCTGTGTTTAGTTCTAACTAAACGTTAATCATGAGTGTCTCGTCGTCAGTGTCAGCAGGCGTCGACTATAACCGCGAGAGATTAATGTTTGCAACTGTGTCGCGGATGTGGACTGTGGCATAGCTGAGTGATAAGTGATTACTGGCGTTTCCTGTTGAAGAATATTAAAAAAAAACTGTATTTCCATTGAATACTAATACAACTCTGAAAGTGCTATTGTTCGAGCGAGAGAAAAAAGTTTCATCTAGCATTAAATGCGTTCCTATTTACTTCAACATTCATTCTATGGCTAACGTTTAATAAGCACTGATAATTATAATATACATTATAGTATATTTGATTTCTTTGAAAAATCTAGTCATTCATTTTGTAATATTTATTGAAAATGAACTTTATAGCATCTGTTAAAATGGTGTATTTGATACTTTTTCATACTTCTAAACTAAATTGCTTATTTTATTATAGCACTATGCTTTAATAAACTAGCGGTCTTCTAGAACATTCATAGGCGGTTGTGTTTCTGAAACAGTACCCTTAGTGTAAGTTTTCGGTTACAAAATACGTCTCGATCGCGTTCGCGTTAAAATCTTAATTTGTATAGAAACACGAACAACGCCTCTAGCGGAACGTTTGCGATGTTCGAGTTTCCATATAAATTGAGATTTTAACGCGAACGCGATCGAGACGTATTTTGTAACCAAAAACATACACTAATGCCCCGGAACGGTGCCCGTAGGTAGTTAAGAGTTAGCATTTTTTTTTAAATGTTGCAAACAAGAAGTAATGAATTATTTAATGAAGTTGTAATAACACTGTGATTAAAAGTGGGGATTTTACATAAATATGATTGTGAAATATCTATTATGAAATCCCTACTTAATATTGTAAATGCGAAAGTAACTCTGTCTGTCTGTCTGTCTGTCTGTTACGCTTTCACGTCGAAACCGCTGGAGCGATTTTGATGAAATTTGGTACATAGGTAGTTTGAGCCCCAAGGATCAACATAGGATACTTTTTATTCCGGTAGAGGGCGCCACCGCGCGATAATCTAAATCCGCGCAGACGAAGTCGCGGGCATAAGCTAGTATCTATTATAAACAACTGAGGTTGTATTGTAGGGTTGGTACCGCTCTAATCTCCCGAATCACCAGCATATGCCAAGGCAATACTTACTGGGACGTATAACCGCACTAAACCAGCCAGCGTCAACCGTTGACAGCCGTCATCCTGTATGTCCAACGGCTTTATTCAAACTGCATTCGAATTCTATTCCATTTTCAAAAACAGACCGTGTTCTTTTATTTTTTAAGCTCTGTCATTGTTTGAATGTGGTTTGAATACAAATTGGCCGTCTCGATTTTAACTCAGTAATACTGCTTCAGGGTTTTATTTTTTAATCGTATATTCTGTGTTGTATGTGTATGGTTTTTTTGTGCACCTTCTACAGCATTCTGCATGAAAACATCAGTGATTATGGTTAATTTATGTTACGTTTATTTAAAAAAAAAATACGTTTAAAAATGTTATAAAGAATTATACCGGGTGTGTCCTGTAATATCAGCAAATAATTAAAACATACTCGTCAAACTGAGTAGGATTAGTTCTTTTTTTTAATTTTTATTACACTTTAAGTTTATTTGAAGGAGCAATTTAAGGCAAAATACTTGATCAAGTTTACTGTTTGGAGTCTTTTTGTATTTTTTATTTCAACTCCAAATTTTTGATTCTTTTGCGGTCATCCCGTGAAAGTTTTCGTGTAAAATATATAAAATACTTGATGTATATAGCGTGACAGGCGACGTCAGTTGTGTTCTTAGATGGCGTCCATTGATAGCAGTATTTAATTTGTATGACAAAAAGAAAATTCAATGACTCTATTATGTTTTCAAGTCGCTGAACTAAATGTTGTTCAGTTTGACGAGGACGATCTACGTTTTAAGTTTTTGCACCTATTACTGGTCACACCAGAGGCTGTATTGCCTATCGTTTCTGGCGCTCGCAATCGCAATCAAATGACAGTTTTTGTTTGCGAAATCTGTCATTTGATTATTATCGCGAGAGTTAGAAACATTAGGCAATACGGCCTCAGGTACTATGTATTCGTATTTTACAACACATAAACACATTCGTATTTTTTTCGCATGTTACTGTTAAAACATTAGTTTTGTTTTGTTCAACTAAATTATTGTTTAATTGGTCATTTTTGTTCTTTGTACGTGTTACTCTACTTTATAAATTAATAGTGGGCAAAATGTTGCTGGTCCATGTTTCGTTTAAGTCTTATTTTCTTAAGTTTTTTTTCTATATTGTACCGTTTTTTGCCCAAATAAACATTAAACATTATTTTCGCTTTACCAATTAAACTCCGTGGCCCCTATTTTTTTTTTAGATAGTTTATTATATTTTTTTGCTATTTATACAGTCATTCTAAAAAATGTGGCATCTATTTCAACTTAACTAACCTAAATATTTTAACATCGAGAATCTCCTGACCGCCGTGTTAAGGCCGTTCCCTGAGCCAAATACGCAAAACTAGCCCAAGAATGATCCTACTTTTCTACGAAACGTTGATATTTGTAGACGTGGGAAAAATATATATGATTCTTGATTATATTATCTTGTCAACGACAGCTTTCGATACACGATTCATCACACTTCGCTCGATACAATTAATTCCCAAAGTAACCTCCAATGCGAATTTTTATTCCAACTTTACTTGTTTTTTTACTACGTGACACTATGAAACAAAAAATAGAGAAAAATCAATCATAACTTAAATAGTCCTTTGACAGCTTCCGAATTTCAATAATTTGAGGCAATATTTTTAAAATAAATAAAAATCGACAAATTCTATCGTAAAAAGATATTGACTTACGGCCTGCAATGTCTATCTCCGTCATTCTTTCGAAATGTGACAGTGACCGCTGAGCGCTCGTGCTAGACGGACATGTACTAAGTTTCCCCAAAAAAATACAAGATTTTATTTAATTTGCCTTGCAAATATATTATTGTAGTGTTACTTGCAAAAACTGTGTTGTGTGTCCTACTGATATACCACCGTGTGCGTGTGTATTATGGGTAACAAACAATTGAATAAGAAGGAAAAATCTCGAAAGACAACTCATAAGATTCTAAAAAGCGATGAAACTAACGTAAGTAAAAAAATATATTTATTAAACAGTGAAAATAGTATTTATTTCGTTATAAAATTACTAATTTGCAAATTTAATTTTCTGTGAACAAACCAGAACAAACATTACAATCATGAATATGCATATAGTTCAGAATTTCACGCGCCACAAGAAAGCATTGGTGGCGTAGTGGTTTCACCGATAGAATATATAGGTATAAGGCGACCATAATCAGTCAAATGTGCCGAGAGTTCGAATCACAACTCGTAACTAAGCTTTTTGCTTTTTTATTTTTAGGTAAAAGAGAAAATTTGATATTTTTACAGCCGAACAAAATACAAAATCTTCGGACTCCATCGAGTGAGTATAATTAAATTACTTGACTTATGCTGTTTTATCCCTAGCTACGTAACACAATACAAAACAATTTAGGTATCTTTATTTACAGACTGCAAATGGTGCAAATTTTTGCAGGTGGTAGGACCTTGTGCAAGGTCCGCCCGGATTGCTACCACCATCTTGATCGCTAATCCTGCCGTGAAGCAGCAGTGCTTGCACTGTTGTGTTTCGGCGCGAAGAGTAAGACAGCCGGTGAAATTACTGGCACTTGAGGTATTCCAACTTAGGCCTCTAGGTTGGCAACGCATCTGCAATACCCCTGGTGTTGCAGATGTTTATGGGCGGTGGTGATCTCTTACCACCAGGAGACCCACTTGCTCGTTTGCCTTCCAGTCGAATAAAAAAAAATGGTAACGGAATCTCCGATTTTATCAACCGCTTGCACCTGTAGCGAGTAAGTTCTAATCTCCAATAGACTTTATTTATCCTTATAAATTTAAAAATACCTACCTACCTAGGTCGCACGTAAATTCGTGCGTTGCGATAAATACCTTACTACCCACAGCGGCGCGTACCTACGAAAAGAATGGTCGCGTGACCTTAGTTTTTTTTTATTCGACTGGAAGGCAAACGAGCAAGTGGGTCTCTTGGTGGTAAGAGATCACCACCGCCCATAAACATCTGCAACATCAGGGGTATTGCAGATGCGTTGCCAACCTAGAGGCCTAAGTTGGAATACCTCAAGTGCCAGTAATTGCACCGGCTATCTTCCTCTCCGCGCCGAAACACAACAGTGCAAGCACTGCTGCTTTACGGCAGGATTAGCGATCAAGATGGTAATAGCAATCCGGGTGGACCTTGCACAAGGTCCTACCACCTGCAAGTTAGATATAGTGAATTAAAAAACCGGTGAAAACTAAAAACTGGTTAATAACCACATCGACGGATACAAAACCGGTTAACCGGTTTTTTGCAAACTGTTTAAAATTGAAGTATTAGACGATAATTTTACTATTATTGGTTGTTATTGATGTTAACGGCGTATTTTGTGAGATTTAAATATACTCTCTACTAATAAGGGAAGGTGGGTTACAGTGGATCATGGGTAACAGTGGTCCAGTTGAATGAAGTTTTAACTCATTTATTTATTAAATTGTTTAATAGTCTTTTATCACAAGTAAAAACAAAGCTAACACACTAATATAAAATCGCGATGTAAAAAAAAATCTGTTAAAATTCAGTGTAATCAAGTGTAATCAGTTAAAATCAGTGAAATCGTAAAATTATATGATAGAGTTTCATATCCATTATGCCATTGACTCTCACGAGATCACCAACTTTATCACCCGCAAAACATCCCCAGACCATAACCGATCAGTGATCCAGTCCTGCACTGTTGGCACACGCGTAGCTTTGCCTTTTGTTCGCCTTCTTGTCGTCGAATATATTTGACGATGTCTCCCCCCAAAAATGCAATTTCGATTCGTCGTAAAATAAAACTTTTGACCACTGCTCAGGCGTCCAATCTTTGTATTTTTGTATCTTTGTCTTATTATTCAGAGAATAATATTATCCTTTGTATTAAATACATAGCTAGAATAACATTGTTTTAACTTCGCGTACCAGATTTGCGTCTAGGGAATGCAAACCGGTTAAATACCGGTTTTTTGTAACTTTCGGCAGTTATTAACCAAATTGGAAATAGTCCTTAAATATGTGTAAATTGCCTAAAATAGATACCCCAGAATAATCTTGAGACTAGAAAACGACGAATATAGCATGGGAACTTTTTTTTTAAACAAGAATACACACTCGTATTTCTTCGTATAGTGGACAACAAGAAGTTGGTTCATCTTTTTAATTAAATTTCGTCATCAATGTGCTGATAAAACATACGAGCCAAAAGGAAAAATTACATTGCTGAAACTACAATACCCGGTCAAAAGTTTAAGTTCATTCTGTGAAATTAGGTTTTCATATTAAATTATATTGATATTGAATAAATAATTTTATAAATAAATGAGTTAAAACTTCATTCCACCGGAATCACAGAAAATTTCATTTATTTAGAACTTAAATATGTACTTTTTTACTTACTAGGTGCCCGATGGGAACACACAAATACTCCCAAAATATTAAATTCCGAATTCGCTAATTTTGATTTTCACAATTCCTAAGACATATAATTCCGATTACTTAAAAACACGAATTTCATTTTTCCGAATTTCAAAATATCGATTTTTTATATCCAATTTTTAAAACTCCGAAGAATTAAAAGCACGAAATGTTATTGGCCTGAAGTACAGTATTCTGATTAGCAAATTTCCGAAATGACATCGCCAATTCGGAAATATGACATTCGGCAAAATAAACTTCGTGGTTTTATTAATCGGAAACTTTAATTTCGAATCTTGAATAAATATCAATTAATTTAGGTAAATTGAACTGCATAGGATAGGTTAGGTTAGAATTGCGTCAAAGCGCGAAGCGCCTTAACTGCGCGGAATAGGAGCTCCGTGATGCAGAGCTCCATCGAACTTGTAACACATTGCTGAAAATGAATAACAGTATTACTTTTTAGACCAATCTAACCTACATTACCTATCCATAGCTTACGTTTAGAAGTCGGGATTTATTATTGATCTGTGTAATTTAATTCCTCGGAATTTTGAAAATCGGTATTTTAGTAATCGGAATTCGTATTTTTGACATTTCGGTTTATTATTGAGTCGAACTTCTTATTGTTCGATGTATTAAAATTCGGAATTTTGAAAATCGTAATTTAAAAAATGACGATTATTAAGTTTCGGATTTATCAAAAATCGGAATAGTCATAGTAAGACTTAAAACATTCGGAATTATAAAAATCGGTATTTTGAAGTTCGTGATTCCGACTTTCGGAATTTCTTAATTCTTCTTTTTCTGAATTTCTTTCGGTATTTATGTAGTGTACCCGTGCCCTATACACCGCAACATTACCTCTCGTTTCGATACTGAGACGATGACTAGTTTGGCAAGCGGGGGCGTAAGAGCAACAACTTCGAATCCACTCACGGGCATGCGTGTAATACACATAAAATTATACCAAAAGATCCACTGTTACCCATGATCCACTGTAACCCACCTTCCCCTATTAATACAGAGTATATTTAAATACTTATTTAAATGTCACAAAATACGCCGTTAACACCAATAGTAACCAAGAATAGTAAAATTATCGTTTTCAAATAGTTTGCAAAAAAACTGCTAAAAACCGGTTAACCAGTTTCGAATCCCTCAATACGGTTATTAACCGATTTTTGGTTTTCACTGGTTTTTTCATTCTCTATTTGCGTCGTAAATTGATTTATCACAAAGTTCTTATAATCTATCGTGCAGGGCTTACTTCTGTTTCTCTCGTTAGTTCTTTGCCACCGGTGCTTTATAGGTACATATGTCCATGACAAATTGTAAATGCTAACACATTTAATATATTTTCAGTTACAAATATCGTTCGATGTGGAGAAGAGGTTCCTGACAAAACAGTTGATCGAAGAATTGTCGCAGCAATTAGTATTTTTTTTACAAAATTACAATCATTTGCAATCATGGACCCTTAGAATGCGGTATTCAAAAGATGCAGTTCGTTGGAGAAGTACCTAAAACATGGGCTAACATCAAAATTTATATTTCGGTGTAAAAACAATGTTTTTGA
The DNA here is from genome assembly GCA_037349165.1 of Choristoneura rosaceana. Classification (NCBI taxonomy): domain Eukaryota; kingdom Metazoa; phylum Arthropoda; class Insecta; order Lepidoptera; family Tortricidae; genus Choristoneura; species Choristoneura rosaceana. The sequence goes on from JAZBNJ010000044.1 coordinate 1,140,643, forward strand.
AATAAGAGTTGACTTCATTAAAATGAATATTTAATTTACACTATGCTCTATTTTATTACTTCAATTTGACTTTAACGCCATCTATGCGATCCTGCATGCTTTTTTCGGTCTAGTAATACGTTTTACAAATCAGTGTCCTGTTAGTTCAGTTGAGTCGCCACTTTTTACGTGGCGCTGTTGTATCGGCAATAATCGGCATTGTATCGAGGGGCGGGACGGCTGGCGCGGGGGAGGGGCTCGATTTTAGAATTCGTTTGGGTACGGGAACGGCCTTAACATACAGTTGGTATAATCCCTACTAATTTTATAAATACGAAAGTAACTCTGTCTGTCTGTCTGTTACGCTTTCACGTAGAAACCGCAGAACCGATTTAGATGAAATTTGGTATAGAGATAGTTTAAGCCCCAAGAATCAACATAGGATACTTTTTATTCCGGTAGAGGGCGCCACCGCGCGATAACCTAGGTCCGCGCAGACGAAGTCGCGGGCATAAGCTAGTAGGAGGTATAAAGTCAAAGATGGCACATACGTTAGTCTCCAAAACATCTAACCACTAAAGAGCTAAGTGCATCTGTATCCAGTAATATACTGTCCCGCTCAAAGTATGCGTTGAATGTGAGCAATAAATTCGGTGTGTAGCTGCAGTGTACTACACACTGTCAACGAAACCGTACAGTCGGAGTAAAAAAAGGTTCGTCGACCTAAGATCTATTTTCCTTTGCTCAGTATGAGCGCTAATCTGCTTTACCGATTGAGTCGGATATACTGCGTCAACCTGTCAACCTGCTGAACATAATCGGGTGACCATAGCAACCCTACCACTACACCTTGGCACTGACAAACACTGACAATTAAATAGAACATTATTTGATTGAAACTCTTACGAAGTTGTTTATTAAAAAGGTTTTGTATTGATATGAAACTAGATGTATGCTAGATGTGTATACAATTTTGATCCATGTTATCATGTCAAGTATGTATAATTTGATTTGCACTTGTATGTATGTATGTAAATACTTTATTGTACATAAAACACAAAGTAATACAAAAAGAAAACAACAAACCAAAAGAGTGCAAAGGCGAACTTATCCCTAAAAGGGATCTTTTCAAGCTAACCTAAACTAGAAAGGAAAACTCAAAGATAGGCGAACAGTAATTTATGTACAGTGAGAAGAAAGAAATATATAACATAAATAAATATACTAAATAAACAACAATTTGTATGACAAATTATATATACACATATATACATATATACACATACACTATACCTACCATTTAACTGAAACAATACACATAAATTAAAAAAAAATACAGTTACTTCCACAGTCTACTTGTTTACTTAGTACTTTGGTTTCAAAACGTCCTAAGAGTCCATGACTTTGCAAAGGAATGAATTTAATAACTGACGAAGGTTTACCTACCCCCACTGTACTTAATTTTTCTGAGCGTGGTATAGGTGGACGTCATTTCACGTCATCGCTTACAGTAACTGGTGACGTGCTGAATAATCAAATGACTGGTTTCACGTCAAGCGACGAGTGGTGATTTTTGTAACGAGCTATTTTTGTTGTGATGCGATTTTCGCCTCGACGTTACAGTGTAAAAATATAACCTTTACTTTATACAACGTCAAAGAAACGATTCTTAGATTATGAAATTATTGAAATTACACCGAAAAACATCGCGCGATAATCGAATTCCACGCGGGCGAATCCGCGGGCAAAAGGGAGAATATTCAGCGTCTTTATTGCAGCATTTTTTTTTGTCATTGGTGTCTTCGCAGACGTTATTTAAAAGGGGTGATGCCCAGTGTTGTTTTTTTATGAAAAATTAAAACGCTAATGACTTTTGATCGCGCGGTCAAAACGCTCGAATATTTACTCAAAAGCTACAAATAGATATAGCTTGGTACTATTTCTAAGAAAATGCGTTTTTTCGAGTTGTAATGGTGTACGATATGATCACCCGTGATAGTTTATTGGTATAATATTCGTGGTGATGTTGGTTGGAATTTGAAACTAGAAGTATATACCTAGTTCAAAATAAAAATCTTCATCAGACGGGACAAAGTTTTTTTTTGTATAAGTAATTATTTATCTATATATTACGGTTTACTTTTAAAGCTTACTTACATGCGCAATAAAATAAACAATACCTGCGCGAACACCCAAACAGCAGCAGAGCACTTTTGTAACTTTTGTAACAGGATTGCAGTATAGTCGCATCGTCCTCTCAACCGCCCGGCCACCCGCTAACAACAACTGCACGCCTTTGTTCCATAAAACTCGGTACACGCGGTGACAAGCGACGATCGTCATGCAATTTATTAATATTCCGTTAGTATTCCGTTAATATTCCGAAAGATTTAATAAATTTGTAAATGTTCCGCAAACAGATTTTAGTTCATAAGCTGGGCAGGCCGTGTGTACCAGAACGCAGTGCTGCAATTAATGTAAAACGCCGGTTTTTAAGCCGACTCGGAAAAGCGGGGTGTTGTATTTGACCTCGCAGTTAATTGTCTGAGGCATTTCCTTGCTTCGGTTATCCGCTTAGAAGTTTTGCCTGTTTATCCAACGATATGTTTCATTTCATTTGTGGACTTTTGTTTAACCTTTTAACATTTAACCGCAGCTTTGCATGGTACATTAAAATTTGCAGTTGAATTTAAGTATAAGGATTTCAGTAAATTCTCATAGGAATGCTGAACGGACTCCCACCAAGGGTTTAAAGACTAATAGCCTTTGCCCACGGCTCCGCCCGCGTGGTATTCGGTTATCGCGCCCTGTTCGCTCGGGAACTGTGCATTTTTCAGGATAAAAAGAAGCCTATGTCTATGTCATTCTCCGGCCCATACACTATTTCTATGCCAAAAATCACGTCGATTCGTCGCTCCGTTACGGCGTGAAAGACGGACAAACACACAAACACACTTTCGCATTTATAATATTAGTATGGATTAGCGCGAGCGGGATGGCAGGTCACAAATTTCAAAAATTGTTTTTAAAATAGCGACCTGTACGGTTGCTGTGGTAACGGCACCACCATCCTAGGAATACCACTTTACGAAACGTTCACTGCGCATTCAAAACTGCGAACATCCATCACCGAAAGGACCAGCAATAACAGAAAAATGGCAAAACAATCGTTTCATAAATCCACCTCGTAAATATCGATACTAATCAATTCGGCTTTGCCCACGCGAGTATTAGACCGAAATACATCAATTCGTGATAGGAGATCGCTTATCTGACCACGGCCGGCGGATGACTGGCATGGTACTGCTCACTTTAAATAAAATAAATAAATAAATATCATAGGACATATATTTCACACGAAAACACAAGCCGAAACATGAATGCACAGAAAAACCAGAAAAATAGACCAGCGCTGGGAATCGAACTAAGGTCCTCAGCATTCCGTGCTGCGTGCCCCTACACCACCGCTGGACAGGAGACTAGACACGAATTTTTCCTATGCACCAATATTTCTACTTGAATTCTTTTCATAGTTACTTTAGCTGCGACACTAACGCCATCTATGAATTACTTTCTCAACGAGAAACATTTTTCACTCCCATCGGAACTATCAGTACACCAGGGACAAGAGATGTCGCTATGAAGCAATCAAATCAAGATTACTATTTTTAGTCTTTTTGTATTTTTTATTTCAACTCTAAATTTTTGTTTCTTTTACGGTCATCCCGTGAAAGTTTATATATTTCACACGAAAACACAAGCCGAAATATGAATGCACAGAAAAACCAGAAAATAGACCAGCGCTATCATAGGACATTTGACATCAATTTATTGACCTAGTCCCAAATTAAGCAAAACTTGTACAAGATAAATGCATACTTACATACATAATTAAACATCCAAGCCCCGAGAACAAAACATTCGTATTTGAACAAGGGTCACCGACATAGCCAAGCGAATTAGCTCGTTGAAGTGGCAATGGGCGGGCCATATAGCACGGAGAGCGGATGACCGTTCAGGACAAAAAGTTCTCGAGTGGAGTGGATCGGCAAGCGCAGCGTGGGACGACCACCAATGAGATGGACGGATTAACTGGTTAAAGCCGCGGGTTCACGGTGGCCGCTGCCAACCGAAGCAACTGGAGGTCTATGGGAGAGGCCCATGTCCAACAGTGGACGTCCTACGGCTGAGATGATGATGATGAAACTTCAATAAGCCAGATGCGAAAGCTCGATAAATAAAAATTTTACTGACTAAATAATATAGCAAGACATTATTCACTATAATTGTAATTGTTTATAATTGATTGATACTTCCACTATACTTAATTTTTTTGAATTAGAAAAAGGGCAAACAATCCTGACAGGTCTTTATATTGAAAAACGTTTTAAAAAAATCATTAACTATATGATACCCCTAAGCTAACCAACAAAAAGTTGGAAAACTTGTGACTTTGTCACTTAAAAGTACAATATCTCAAAAACAACTAAACCAATTTTGATGAAACATATCTAAGAACTATCGCTGCAAAACCTGCTTTCAAACAAAGATAGCCGCATTCAAATCGGTCCACCCGTTTAAAGGCTATGGTGCCACAGACAGACACACAGACACCCATAGCGGTCAAACTTATAACACCCCTCTTTTTACGTTGGGGGTTAAAAATTATCATATGTCTTTGCTAATTGTTACATATTTGATGTGACTTATTTTTCAAAAGTGTTTTTCAATTAAAAGACACGTCAAGATCGCTTATCTTTTCTCTAATGCTAAAAAAAAGAAGTATAGTAGAGTCTCAAAGTCAAAGTCAAAGTCAAAATCTTTTTATTCAATTTAGGCTATGATAAGCACTTATGAACGTCAAAAAATCTACCACCGGTTCGGAAAAAAACTCTGTTGAGAAGAATCCGGCAAGAAACTCAACGAGGTATTTTTTTTTAAAAACAGATCACAATATTTATAAATGATATCTATATACTATACATTACAAGTATTTAACACAATTTTATTTTTAACACAGTAGGTTCACTATTTGAAGGGATCGCTAGTGCGGATCGGAATTATTTCCAAATATCCCTGTCCATGATATAATCGTTGACTTTATAATAAGCCTTAGATATTAACGTCTTTTTGATAGTAGATTTAAATTTCAGTCTGATTCAATAAATTACTTATAACTTTGACGAAATTCGTACCGTAGCTTTAAAAGTAACATCAATCAGCATGCTAGGCTGCCGCCTTTTTCGTATGCGGCCAGCGAATCAGGCGCGGCAATCTTCTGCCAAATGAAACCGTATTGTGCACAGAGCTTGTAACACTTAGACAGCACAATGTTTGTTTAAAAAAGGTTAAACAGAAGGTTAAAAAACTATGATGAATGAATAATTACTTTGTTCGTCCGCGATCTTATGATTGCTACGTCTACGCAAGAAATGTTTGTCAATTAGCTCCCGCACCTCCACACTCTAAGAATATACACAAATTACACAAACCAAAATTATCACCATCACGACCACACTATGCTGACGCGTTTCAAACTCACGAAGAGTTCATCCTTAGAGTAACACAAAATACAAGCATTCACTATGAAACCGATGTTACATATAAATATATAAATATCATGGGACACTTGACACCAATTGACCTAGTCCCAAACTAAGAAACGGTTGTACTATGGATACTGGGAGACGGATAAACATACTTTTATAGATACATGCATACTTAGAGACCCGAGAGCAAACATAAAAATACAAGGTTAACCTTTTTTTTTGACCTTCCGCTAGGCTCTGTCCTTTGTTAACTGCCTTAGATGCATAAAAGCGTTCACTTAACTTGGAACCAGCATTTTAAATTAGCATTCATACTCATTGAAAGTAAAACGGAAACATTATGAACTCACAAAAGTATTCAAGGCATTGTATGAAGTTTTCAAAATGTAATGAACTCTTCAGTGTACGTGTTGGCGACCGATCGTAAAATCCGCCAGATGACAAAATTCCTGAACATATATCTTGAAACGCCGGCATTTCATGATTTGGCCATTTTAGGCAGATCATGATATTCCTAGGCATATCATGAAACGCCGCCATTTCGGTCCTGGCACTTCGCCGGCCGTTGTGATCACCATTCGTACTAACAACTCCTCGCTTCGCTCGTCGTATCTAAATTTTTATTTTTTTCGGCTTATTACGATGTGCCAGGTATAGAGCTAGGAATATCGATGAATGCGTTGTTCTAATCGATCTGCCTTATTGCTCTTGAGGCACATCGTGATATACCTGGCCAATTTTTAGGCATACTACCATTAAATGCGCCCAGGCGGCCAAGAAATATATTTTTATTTTTATTTGTGGCAGTCTGTAAGAAAGAACTTCATGTTTGTTGATGAGAATAAGAAAAAAATATTTCATAACTAACATAATCAATTAGGAAGTAGCAAATATTCCAATAACTATCTAAATACGTTTGTTATGAAAAAGGAATCCACTCAGCATTTTGTCAGGTCACGGAGGGCGACTCGACGCTGATATTATGTGGATCCTAGAAATAGCGACAAACCAGTGTTACAATTTGGCGGACATTTCCAAGCGTAGCAAAGTCAAAGTCAAAATCTCTTTATTCAATTTAGGCTATGACAAGCACTTACGAACGTCATAAAATCTACCACCGGTTCGGAAAAAACCTCTGTTGAGAAGAATCCGGCAAGAAACTCAACGAGGTATTTTTTTTTTTTAAACAGATTCACAATATCTATATCGACGGTAAAAAGCAATCCTGCTGTAACCCACAAAATCCAAAGTGTTCACCAGAGCCCAAAAACTTTTGAGATTTTAGAAAAAAAATCATATCTCCTAAACTATCAATCCTATAAATGTCATTTTTAGAATAAGAATGCCTTTTTTGATTGTTTATCAAGTCGAATACCAAAAACTAACTAGAAGTTAGTTTTAGTCTATGTTTGTGTGGGTTACAGCATTAACACTTTTTTTTCTTTTACGCAAATATGCTGTAAATGAAGGAGACAACTGTATGGGCGGCTCCAAAACAAGTATTTTACTTTAAAGCAAAACTGCTGTTATTACTTATCACAATTATTCATTTGTGTCAATTTTGACGTAAATGAAAAAAATCTATGTAACTAGGTGCACTTTATTGTTTTAAATGTAAGAAGATAAGAAAGGATAGTAAAATTAATCGATGTAAGTATGGAGTGACATTTATTTAACGTCATTTTAAAATGTTTCAGAACATAAAACACTTCTAAATTACTAAATGAAATCAAAAATTATAACATTTCTGACACCTAGTTAGGTAACAATAGACGCTGAATCACAGGAAATACTCTACTGCTATCTAGTTGTACATAAAATCTAGTGAAAAAATAACAGCATTCGTTTGAATAACAATAAGTAGGTACCTATCGGTATTTTAAGAGTCTTAATTATTTTTAAGATTTATTCAATTGCATCATCATTTTCTGAACTTAATTTAATTACCTTGCTACCCCGCAAAAACACGTGCGAGACAGCTGAGTATGTGCGACACATACATATATTACTTAGGTACTTATTATATTTTCATGCCAAAACCCAAGCCCTCATCCTCTTTCACATGAACATTGATTCATGTGTGTTCATTAAAATCTCCTCAAAGGACCTCCGCAAAGTTGATTCAATAAATTATTCATCATTTTCTATTTTATCTACGTCTTCTTCGTCTGAACCCGCTAAAACATCCTTTGCTTTATTGTTTACTTTCATATTCGTCGCGGAGTAACTGAACGACATGCGGTAAGCCGCGGTCAAATCAGCGCGAGCGCGTGTTTCAAATGCGGTAAATGCGCATGATCAATAGACGACTACTGTATTGAAAAGGGCATAAATAGCAAATTTCGTATAACTTAGTGTTTTCAATTTGGCGTAACTAGTCATTGTATATAATACCATATTTGTTTAGAATGTAGTAAACTACGATGATCAAAAGTTTAGTATCTAATAAATGTAGTAAACACGGTACGTTACTTAAATATTATATGCAATTATGCTGTAACCCGCACTACTCAACATGTGTTGAGTAGTGAGTTGCGTTGTAACTACAAAGATCATATTATTTGCAAAAGTGAAATTGGTTTAAATTCCAAATGATAGAAAAATGCTGTTTTTCGTGCTATTTACAGCAAGTATTCAGTTGTCTTTTTGAAAAAATAGGGTAAACTCAAATGCTGTACAAAAACTTCCAGAGGTCGTAGAGCCACGAGAATAGGACCATTCGACGCAGAATTTTTTTCTGATTCTAAATATGAAATAAAAAAAATTTGTGAAGGGTGTGGTTTACAGCAAGATTGCTTTTCACCGTCGATATACTATATAAGTATTGGAGGAACCTTCCTAGCTCTATGGCCGGCACTCCACGGGTCCTTAATCCGTCCATTCGTCTAGATCTCACCCCGATCGCTGCACCTTTATCGCTCTATTGGAATTTATTTGTTTGTTCTGAGATAATACAAATCGGTGCGATTACTTTAGACCTTTGTTTTACGTGGTTAACTAGATTTTATTATTCATCATCAATCATCCCGGCCCATACACGTTTTAGGCCTTATCATTTAAGAGCGATCTCTTCCAGGCAATATTTTTTACACAATAAAGGAAGGACTAGTTTACAGCAGGTGGTGCATCCAACAGTGGGTCAGATTAAAATGCAACAAAAAACAGCTATAGATACATTTATTTTTATTTAATCAGATATGCCATTTTATAATAAACTATTACTGTAAGGCTTATATACTCGTATGTCGGTGGCCGATCGTAAAATCCGCCCGATCACGAAATTCCTAGGCACATCATGAACTGGCGCCATTTCATGATATGCCTAAATGTTGTCCAGGCATATCACGATGTGCCTGAGAAACAATACGGCAGATCGATTAGAGCAATGCGTTCGTTGATATTCCTAGCTTTATACCGGGCATATCGTGATATGCTGTAAAAAAGAAAAAAAATAGGTGCGACGAGCGAAGCGAGGAGTGGTTAGTATGAATTATGACCACTACGCACGAGCCGAGCGAGCGAAGCGAGCGTGCCGCGGCAGCGGCCGGCGAAGTGCCAGAAACGATATGGCGGCGTTTCATGATATGCCTAGGAATTTCATGATCTGCCTAAAGGTCACTAGGCAAATCGTCAAACGGTGAGTTTTGAACGATATGGCGGATGTCCCTTAGCCAATTCATGAAATGGCGCCATTTCGCGATATGCCTAGGAATTTCATGATATGGCGGATTTGACGATCGGCCGCCGACATATACACATACACACACAAACATCATGACTGTATTCCCAAATGGGGTAGACAGAGCACACGAAACTTTACCGCTTCGGAGTCATTTTTAGCAATTTTAGGTTAGGTTAGGCTTTTTTTTTGCGAAATTAATTCCGGGTGTCATGCCCACTCAACGGAGTTTTTTTTCAAAATCGCCGCGCCACCTGACGGTAAATTTTAAATGTGGCGCCACCCCTTCAAGGATTAGTAAATAAATCTACTTTATAGTAGACTAGCTTTTGCTCGCGGCTCCGCCCGCATGGTATTCGGTTATCGCGCGCTGTTTCCTCGGGAACTAAGCATTTTTCCGGGATAAAAAGTAGCCTATGTCACTCTCGGGCCCATAAACTATCTTTATGCCAAAAATCACGTCGATCCGTAGCTCCGTTACGGCGTGAAAGACGGACAAACACACAAGCACACTTTCGCATTTATAATATTAGTATGGATAGTACAGAACTGGTTCATTCTCCCTTCGCAGTACGCTTTTACAGTTAAACGCGTTAATTAAATTTAAATACAAAATATGACATTTATCTGCATTGCGGATGATGTTGCTCTTTAAATGCTTGTTGTAGCACGCTGGTTGCGTAACGAGCGGAGCGAGAGTGTAAACAAACGCGAGAACCAATTTAAGAGAGGAAGCGAGTAGCAATGTCCTAGCTTTATAACTAGTATTATAAATGCAATTGTATGTTCGTTTGTGACACTTTTACGTATAAAATATATAGTCAACCATGTCGACAGATACAATAAAGAAATAAAAAAAAAAGTAAAACCGACTCCAAAAAACTTAAAAATAACAAAAAATGGAACCGACTACAAAACCATTTAAAAATGTTTTTCTAGGTATCTACTAGCTCGAAGTCGGTGCCTCAGCACGACCCAGCAGGAGTGGAACAATAGTCGTCTACTTCACCTACATACAATAGGTTTCAATCACTCCTGCTGGGTCGTGTTGAGTAATTTTTTGGCAATGCAAGCATTTTACACTACCACTGAACTCTGCACAATTCTCCTCTTACCCTTAATTTGGCACCGAGTAGAATACTGGACATTCTAAAAAAAAAAATCTACACGTAATATTAAAACATGGAGTTTTTTTTTAAGTAGCATAAATTAATTAAATACAAATATTATATCAACAAAAAATATATATCAAGCCGGTGGGAACGCTAAGTGTTCGTAAGTGGCCGCCAAGATGCAGAGAGGAGGAAGGTCGCGTCTAGCGGGCTCCCGGTAACTGGATTTTTTTTTGTTTTTGTATGAATTTGTTATGAGTTATTGCCATTGTCACAGAGAACATAATATACAGAGACACCACCTAGTACAAGCAAACGGTATCACCCTAATACTGGCTATACAACTGGCTATTTTTCTTTTCTTTATTTTACAATAGAAGGCACCACCGAGAACACAAATAACACGATACCTATATGCCATCTAGCGAGACACTAATGATACGGGTGTCGCTTGTTAGCCCAATATATAGCTTGACTAGGACATGACAGGGTTGGTAGATGGCGCTACGTTATATAACCTACTCACGGCCGCTGGTCAGTGCGTAAGCAATCGAGGTTTCGTAGATCCAAACCTATTCGTAATCTGCTGAAAACGCTGTCAGCCATTTTAGTTTATAGATTATCTACAGCTTAGGGCTATACTACGAAACTCAAAGTTCGTATCGTACCGTCCCTCTCGCTCTCGTATTAAATAGTTTAAGTGTCAGAGGGACCGCACGACACGAACTTCAAGTTTCGTAGTAGAGTAGTGACGATATGTAGTTTTAATTTTTTTTTTATTCGACTGGAAGGCAAACGAGCAAGTGGGTCTCCTGGTGGGAAGAGATCACCGACGCCCGTAAACATCTGCAACATCAGGGGTATTGCAGATGCGTTGCCAACCTAGAGGCCTAAGTTGGAATACCTCAAGTGCCAGTAATTTCACCGGCTGTCTTACTCTCCGCGCCGAAACACAACAGTGCAAGCACTGCTGCTTCACGGCAGGATTAGCGAGCAAGATGGTGGTAGCAATCCGGGCGGACCTTGCACAAGGTCCTACCACCTGCTATTATGCGATTATGCAATTATAATATATAAGTGTTGTGTAGTGTATATACTTGGTTTGGTGTTTTTCAAAATCCTCTAATATATCAGAAACGGTGCGTCCTAGCTCAAAAATAGCCAAATTTTCAACCCCCTCCTAAGCCACCCCCTACGGGACTACCCCGGACCCAACCCCAAAATTTCATCCCCCCCCCCACTTTTAGCACATTGACCAGCCTAACCAGACCCCTGATCCAAGGGTAGCAAAAACTTCCAGGGCCTATAGCTCCGGAACGGGGCTACTCCGAAACACATACACATATTTAATACGTGAGCGAGAGGGATCGCACGACACGAACTTCGAACGTTGTGTTTCGGAGTAGCCCCGTTCCGGAGCTATAGGCCCTGGAAGTTTTTGCTACCCTTGGATCAGGGGTCTGGTTAGGCTGGTCAATGTGCTAAAAGTGGGGGGGGGGGGGATGAAATTTTGGGGTTGGGTCCGGGGTAGTCCCATAGGGGGTGGCTTAGGAGGGGGTTGAAAATTTGGCTATTTTTGAGCTAGGACGCACCGTTTCTGAGATATTAGAGGATTTTGAAAAACACCAAACCAAGTATATACACTACACAACACTTATATACTATAATTGCATAATCGCATAATAGCAGGTGGTAGGACCTTGTGCAAGGTCCGCCCGGATTGCTACCACCATCTTGCTCGCTAATCCTGCCGTGAAGCAGCAGTGCTTGCACTGTTGTGTTTCGGCGCGGAGAGTAAGACAGCCGGTGAAATTACTGGCACTTGAGGTATTCCAACTTAGGCCTCTAGGTTGGCAACGCATCTGCAATACCCCTGATGTTGCAGATGTTTACGGGCGTCGGTGATCTCTTACCACCAGGAGACCCACTTGCTCGTTTGCCTTCCAGTCGAATAAAAAAAAAATTAAAACTACATATCGTCACTACTCTACTACGAAACTTGAAGTTCGTGTCGTGCGGTCCCTCTGACACTTATACTATTTATTACGAGAGCGAAAGAGACCGCACGACACGAACTTCGTGTTTCGAATTACATAGTAGCCCGCTGCATGCGCATACCGGTTTTACGCCATCTAGCGTTACTTTTGCAAACTACTACGAAAACCTCATAGCTGAAACGTAGTCACATGTAGCCTATACTTTCGTATTCTCAATTTATTATTTATGATGTTTCTTATCTTCAAATTAAGGAGTTTAAATAAAGTTGATGTGAAGTTGTGTTTATAAAATATGCTATTCTTTATTTTAATATCAATATTTCTACTTAATTCGGCTTATTTACATTTTATACTTTACAGATGTTAATGGTAGTGCCATCTATTGCCGTTTTTTAGTACTAAATATATCTTGTATGAGTTGGTAGCCCATGCCATTGTGATATTAAGTAATAATTAAAAAACATATTTCACTATAGTTGACATTAAGAACACGTTCTGTTTGTGTGTTTAACGTTTGCAAAGTATAACGTCCATTATACATCCCGTTGCCAACTACGCAACGTTTTTATTTGCTTTTGCTACGTCCAGCATTCTTCCCGTTGCCAAGCTGAGGCTTTGCTGTGTTCCTAAGAGAAATTGTTTCTATAAATTTCATAATAAGTAATTTAGCTCTTGTTATTAATTACAAGAGCGGTATGATAAGTCAGACTTTTTTTTGGCAATGAAGGCGTCTTTTTTTTTCAATTATTTCCATTGGGAGTATGATTATTTTCAAAGTAAAACTATACTAAATTTATTAACATTCCGCTATTGTATATAAAATATTTGTCTATTGTGCTCATTTTAGAAGACTGACTTTTGACCTGGTTCAAAAAGTATTGAAGAAGATGTATAGGTTTAGTATAAAAATTATCTCATGATAGTGGTACTTGTTATTGTCAGAATTTTTTTATTATTTGAATTTTTTAGTATTTTTTTCTCGACAGAAAATTTTAAAATAAGCTGAATGTAACAATTGTAAGTTTGTTAATTGTTTAAAGTGTTTTTCTAATAAATATTTTTACATTTTGTATACTTTTGTTTGATTAAAAACAAATAATCGGGAAACTAAATATCTTTGGCAATGTCCAGTATACTAGACATTGAAACAATTGTCCTGCCCTCTGCCAGTTGGCAACGTCCAGCATACTTGACATACTTTTTTCTGAAAACTATTGACATTTGATTTTTTTTACTATTTTTACCGTGTCTATGACAACATAATTACCCCAAAAAACTATAATTCTAACCTTATTTCGATATTTTTATTCCTTGCCAAATTAAGGGTTAAATCTTCGCTTAGGTTTTTTTATAATTTTCGAATTTTCACCATTATTCATTGTATTGTATTGTAAAACTCTTTATTGTACATAAAAACACATGAAAATAACAGAACAAAGCATAATAAAACGTACAAAGGCGAACTTAATGATATTTTTTACGTTATTACGCACAATAATTCCGAAGACTTACCAGATACCAGGCTAAACTTGAATCTCCGATTTGCTTGAGAGGTTAAAGACTAAACCGCTATATCTATTTCCGCTCTCGCTTGCACTAAAACCAAACCTCCCTTTCTGGCTGAATTAACCTGACGTAAACGTACTAATTGCTTCATGAACTCTTATAATAATATTTTAATCTTCTGCAAAATTATTAAACTCGAAACATTTGACAGACTGATTGATAATTTATGAAAATGATAAATACATTATAATGCAGGTTATGTTTGTATAGACTTTGTTTTAAAAAAAAAAAGTGTGTTTATTTACAGATACTTAGACTTTTCTTGTTAATAAGTAGCCGATCAAAACTTCATCCCAGCCTATATAGCCACTTGTGGGCCAGGCCTCCTCTAAGAACAAGAGGGCTTGGACCATAGTTCTCACGCGGGCCCAGTGCGAATTGGTAACTTCACACGCACCATTGATTTGCTTCGCGGGTTTGTGCAGGTTTCCTCACGATGTTTTCCTTCACCTCAAAGCTCGTGGTAAATTTCAAATCTAATTCCGCACATGAATTTCGAAAGCCGCCGGGGGTTGGAACCCACGATTCTCTGTTTGAGAGGCGATAGGTCAAATTAATATTACTCGTAAATGCTTAAGTTCTAAGAGATGGGTCAGTCTTAAGGAGCGGCCACACCGCTGCTTAAAACCGGTGACGGTACGAAATCGCAGTGACGCATCGTATGCGCACCGATTTTTACATGCTTTCCACACCTCTGCTTAAATACACAAACGATGGGGAATCTCAGTGACTTGCCGTAAACGTCAGGACTTTACCGTATGCTTTCCACCAAAAGTCGTGACGTTTATGGCACGTCACTGCGATTCCGCACCGTCGCCGTTTTTTAAACAGAGGTGTGGTCGCGCCTTATTTCTAAAACCGGCCTTTATATCGGACAGTGACAAAGTTGACTCTGCAGCGTTCTACTTTAAAATAATTACACAAAAGTTTTTACCTACTACACTAACAACTGGTACGGTTGTGTTACTCTGAAGATAAGCTCTGGTTAATCTGATTGGTGATAGATGGGTTTGTGTGATTTGTTTGTGTTCTCGCAGTGTGAAGGTGGAGGAACTGCATGAACACGCATATTTTGCATAAAGCTTAGCTATCATAAGGTCGCGGGCGAGCAAGGAAATTCTTTTAATTCATTGATATGGACCTCTGGAAAGTAACGCCCAATTCAATAAATTGGTCAATACTTATTTTAAACAAAGCTAATTAAAGTTGAAATTCGTATATTTGTATGAGCCATATTTTGATAAATAAAATTCTGGATCAAATTAATTCAGTGTCCAACGAGTCCTCATTGTAATAATTGATTATATGGAATTTTGTTTTAACTTTGTTAATTTGAAACGGAGCTGTTTTATAATTATGCTTGGAGTTGAGCTTCACAATCCCAAGATTCTCTCCACGGAACGTCATTTCTATTCTACACAAGAATGGTACGTGAAGCAGTTGAAATAAAAAAGCATAAAAATTTCAACCTGGACGTTGGGTATAAGCTTTCATCTTCGTGGAATCCTGTTATTAATAAGTATCGGCGTCGGGATGAATGTTCAGAGGGACGATCGGACGTTGTTAGTGTTGTTTGTCGGTATAATAGGGTGACAAATAAAACTGACCAAGTGCGGGTAGTTCGTGATACGAGTGCCGGTACTATTAAATAGAAATAGAATAGAATAGAAAAACGTTTATTCACACATTTCACAAATTACATAAAAATAAATACACAAAATAAACAAGTATAAAGAAATGACAGTATCTGTGAAATCGCGAAACGGTCCCAGCTCAGCATAGTGTTGGCCGTAGAGGCCAGTATTAGTGATCAAGCGCGGGTAGTTCGAAGAACTCGCGCTGCTAGGCAGACTTGACTCCCCACACTTTAGTCTACTCGTGACCACGGTAACGGCCGAAACGTCCAGGTAAATATTACTTGTGTGTGTTAGCGTGATAAGTCCCGTTTGTGGTATTTTGACTATGAATGAGAATCACGAAAGTTTAAGACGTTATACTTACAAATTAATCGTTTTGATTTGATATTAAAATTTAATTTGTGCCTTAAAATATCTAATTCAAAGTGTTTACCAGCCTCTCGGACTACACGTAAACTGCTCTCAACTTAACTTTTATTTTTCACTGGAGGTCCATTTCTAACACTTTTAAAATATACTATTTATTATGTTCTTACACGAGCGAGGCCGGTGCTCCCGAAGTGGTATCGACGCGTGCCAAATAAAATTTCCTTACTCTAACGCCTTTTAAGGTAGAGTTCGACTAGTGTTAAAAATAAATGTGTGTTAAATACTTGTGATGTATAGATATCATTTTAATAATATTGTAAATTTGTTTTAAAAAATATATCTCGTTGAGTTTCTTGCCGGATTCTTGTCAACAGAGGTTTTTCTGAACCAGTGGTAGATTTTTTTGATAAGTGCTTGTTATAGCTTAAATTTAATAAAGATATTTTGACTTTGACTTTGATTCTCGATACTTGACATTTATAGGTACTTAATAATATCGTTGTGGCTTGTGCTGTGGATTGATTTATTATCTTCCTTCTTTAGATAGAGAGGTACGAACATGACTGAACGTTGCATGAGATCGAGAAAAAACCAGGCAAGTTTTTGTACAAAATAGGTAGGTATATATGACTGGTCTTGTGCTTTCAGCATCCACCGATATCCCGCGATCTTAACCAGGTCGTCGCTCCAAGACCTTCTGACACTATCGGCAATTAGTCCTGCGAGAAAATTATGGTTCTCAGACTTTTCTCATTATCATCATTATTAACCGGAAGACGGCCACCATCTTCCTAAAAACGCCACAGTGAATGAAAACTCCTCATTTGCATCCACCGGCTACCGGCAAATCTCGCGAAGTCGTCAGTCCTCCTAGTGGGAGGCCTGCCAATGCTTCGGTTCGTGGTCGCCACTTAAGATTTTTCTCCCCCTACGTTTATCAATTCAATCAATTTGGCACGCCCACTGCCGCTCCAACTTGCATATTTTCGAGTTATGTCGATGACTTTTTAGATCTTCTGTTGGTAATGCAAAATTCGCAATCTAAACTAAGAAACAAACTATCAGTGATTTTAAGAGGTTTTGGCTTCGTCATTTTTCAAGCTACCGTAAGAGCAAATTTGCTGCGATCTTTTCTTCGTTACACCCAGTGAAACTCCCGCTTAACCTCGTTTGCGAATTTTTCTCACTCGATTTGAATTTACTTGCTGAATAAGACCGTTACAAAACTTACCTCTACACTAACTTTCTGAATGTGTATTGTACATTCTGAAACTTAATCTAGCCCAGGCTGTATATATGTCAGCGGTCGATTGTAAAATCCGACAGATCACGAAATTCCTAGGCATATCGTGAAATGGCGCCATTTCATGTATTAGCTAAGGGATATAGTTTAAAACTCACCGTTTAACGATTTGCCTAGTGACGTTTAGGCAGATGAAGAAACTCCTAGACATATCATGAAACGCCGCCATTTCACGTAATGCCTAGAAATGGCCTGGCGGATTTTACGATCGGCGACACAATTTTGCTATAGCAATGTATACATTGCGTGCCAGCGATAATAAGGAATTATAAGTAGCCGATTAAAAGCGGCAATGTAATGCTAATATGAAATTTTTTCCTATGATATCTGTCCTAATTGACTACCCGATAACTCAGTGGTTAGAGAGACTGAGTACAAAGTTTGTGGTCCCCGGTTCGACCCCCAGTCGGCGCAGATATTTGTATGAAAAATACTCACGTTTGTTATCGAATCGAGTATGAATGAAATATGAAAGAATGAAATAGTTTTATTTTGGCAAACTTTCCTATTATCAAGTTATGTCTATCGATTCCATAACACAATCTTTACTTATTTAACTTACGACTAGGTCAAATCGACATTGGAACTTAAAATTTGGTATACATTATGTAAATCGGATGACAATCCAAGTATAGTCAACAAAAACGTAGGTCTGCAAAGAAATATTGTCAGAAACTTATAAGAAGAAAGTTATTTATTTTATCGTCATTTTTATTGTCACTGTCAAATGTAGGGTAGCACACAACACTAACAACATCGCTCCGTAAAGGCACGTTCACACCAACCGATGACGCAGCACGAGTATTTAATACCGTTTCCAACTTGGGGGCACCGACCAACCACAATCCCGGTTAAAATTCGGATGACGACTGATCTTAATAGCTTCACGCACTAATATGAGTTTCATATGAGTAAGTCTCACGGTAGTTTCATGTTTAAAATTGATCTACGGAGAGATCTGGCAGAATAAAATCACGTCATCATCAATCACGTATCTTCTTTTATAGTATTAACAAGCTAGGCGTTTTGCTGCAAACTATAAGCCTGACTTTGTTTTGATTTAATAAATAAATAATAATCATCATCATCATCATCACAGCCTATATACGTCCCACTGCTTGGCACAGGCCTCCTCTCGGAATGCTTGCTTGCTCGGAAGGCTTGGGCCATAGTTCCCACGCGGGCCCAGTGCGGATTGGGAACTTCACACGCACCATTGAATTGCTTCGCAGGTTTGTGCAGGTTTCCTCACGATGTTTTCCTTCACCGCAAAGCTCGTGGTAAATTGCGCACATGAATTTCGAAAAACTCAGAGGTGCGAGCCGGGATTTGAACCCACGACCCTCTGCTTGAGAGGCGATAAGTCAAACCACTAGGCCACCACGGCTCTCAATAAACAATAGTACAAATAATATATAATAGTATAAAAATATTCTGTACAATTGCACTTCAACATAGAATAATAATCAGGTTAACAGTACTCCAATGTCGTAAAAAGGTCCCAGATTTACACTGAAACTGCAACAAAAAACTGCATTTCAGTTGAGAACAGTGATTATACTCTTGGGCGGGGCATTGTTGAGTGCACCGCAATTATAACGGTAAACTGTTTTATTTTTAGAATGCATGCTTTTTAGGGTTCCGTATCCATACTAATATTATAAATGTGAAAGTGTGCGTGTTGGTTTGTTTGTCCTTCTTTCACGTCGAAACGGAGCGACGGATCGACGTGGTTTTTGGCATAGAGATAGTTTTTTTTTTTATTTGACTGGATGGCTAACGAGCAAGTGGGTCTCCTGATGGTAAGAGATCACCACTGCCCATAAACATCTGCAATACCAGGGGTACTGCAGGGGTATTGGGGGTAGTTTATGGAGCAGAGAGTTTTATCCCAAAAAAATGCACAGTTCCCGAGAGAACATCGCGCGATAGCCGAAATGTACTAAAATAGTATGAAATATAAAAAAGCCGTAGCGACCTTCACTATTATGCTTGGTATATTCATCGAAGTATTTGCGTGTACGAACGAGATATACTATTTCATTTCTAGCATGAGCGAAGGAGATGTCAATAGCGCAACGTGAATACACAACGCTAACTGAAGTGCCAGCATCAAGCAGAGGAGCGCGCGTCCTTCGAACTACCCGCACTTGGTCATTTTTATTTGTCACCCCATCACACCGACACACAACACACTAATAACATCAGATTGTCCCTCAGAACAATCATCCCGACGGCAACACTTATTTACAACAGGATTCCACGAAGATGAAAGCTTATATCCATCGTCTCGGTTGAAAATTTTATGCTTTTTATAATTAAAAATAATAAATAATTAATTGTAATAAGTCCCGTTGGTGGTGTTTTGACTATGAGTGAAAATCACGAAAGTTTAAAACGTTATACTACATAACACGTTTCGGACTCAACCAAAGTCCATCCTCGGAACACAACCGTTTACCACGCCACCAGATATTAGACTAGGAACCACTTAAGTTTTACTTGGGTCATTATCATCAGCTTCGTCCACTGCTGGACATAGGCCTCTCCCATGGCACGCCACTGAGCATGATCCTCGGCCACTCTCATCCAGCTCTTGCCAGCCACCCTGCGAAGATCATCGCACCACCGAGTCTGAGGGCGTCCTACGCTACGTTTGCTGATCCGTGGTCTCCACTCAAGAACTCGTCTACCCCAACGGTTATCGGTTCTTCGGGTTATATGACCGGGCCATTGCCACTTCAGCGTGCTAACAGCGTGTTTTACTTGGGTGTTACTTTCAAATAAACTTACCCTCCCAGTTAAACAACAAAATACTGTTTGAAAACAGTTATTTTTTTACTCCACAATAAACTGGGACATTCATTTAGAGCAATTAGCCGTGTCACGTACGCGACTTTACGAAATGACACTTAACCCGACGAGTGTAAAAGCGCCATTAAGTAACGTGCACTGTGCTAACATGCATACGCGAGGCGTAATTTGCATGGAACTCTTTAAAAAAAACTTTTTTCATGAGAAAGTTTAATTGGTTTTGTCACTTTTGCTTCTAGTGAGCTGTTGATTATGTTATCGCGTGAATTTTTATCACGAAAATATTTATAATAGCTTAAAAAAAACGCTTTCGTTTTAGTTGCTATATACTCCTGAAAACGTGATCGTGATTTTCAGTTGAATATGAGTAGTAACCTTCATTCATGACTTTTTGATTGACTCACGTGAGCAAAGTACCTAACTAATTGTTTCAGGCCACTGAAGTATTCTTTTGTTAAAGTTTTTTATCGACAATACAGGGTAACATCGGAGACGTAATCAGAAACTACTTTTTAGCCTCGTCAATTGATAACTGTTTAAATACATTCACTAGTAATACGAAACAAAAACCGTTTATTTTTTGCTAAAACCATGATTGACTACATTGGTGATTTAATAAAGGGAAATATTAACAAAAATAAACGGTTTTTCTTTCGTGTATGCATGTAAATAGCGAGCCTTAAAAAGTAGTTTCTGATTACGTCTCCAATGTCACCCTGTAAAGGATCCATTTCCTCCATGTCGCATAGCAGTAGAACGACCTATATGTCTAAGTACAATTCAATAGAATCTGACAATTTTCTACACATTTAACACACCCTAACGTGGGCACGCTTGATTATATATGTCCCTGTTGTTGCAATTATCATCCAAAAGGAATCAAAAAAGAATAATAGTCACATCGCAAAGCCTTAGGAAGCCCGGTGTTCATATTAGAAGGCTGGAAGTGTCTACAGGATTGTTAGATTCTATTGAATTGGAGTATACGTGCCACCGTTCTCGATTTAAGACGCGAGTTAACCGTTACAATATCATTTAATACTTTATGAAGTTTTTCTTGGACACATGTGAGCAAAGTACCTACCTAATTGTTTCAGGTCACTGAAGTCTTCTTTCATTAAAGTTTTCTATCGACAATACCGGGTAACATCGGAGACGTAATTAGAAACTACATTTTTAGTTTGTTAATTGATAGCTGTTTAACATGCACTAGTCCTGTTTATTTTTTGCTAAAACCATGATTTACTGCATTGGTGATTTAAAAAAGGGAAATATTAACAAAAATAAACGGTTTTTCTTTCGTGTAAGGACCAATCAAAAATGCATGTAAATGGTAGTAGTTTCTGATAAGGTACGTCTCCGATGTCACCCTGTAAAAGATCCATTTCCTCCATGTCACACATTGCAGTGGAACGTCGAATATGTCTATGTATATAACATGGTCGCTTAAATCTACAACTGATTTTAGTTCAAAAATGTTACCTTCAAAGCAAATTACTTTTTTAAAACAGGCATTACACGAATCATCTTTGTGATATCGCCGGCGCCGTGTTCCTTAACGGCTACCGTCTAGCATTATGATAAACAACACCAAAACGTCCACGTAAACAGCCGTATCCGATCCCGGCACCTTATCTCAGCCGTCAACTCGGAATCGTTTTTAATTTGCATAATTGCATTACCCAGCCGACGGTGTTTCATAAAAAATATTAAAGGACACCTGCGAAGGAATAACTTTTGCCCCTAAAAATTATTTATATCAAACTTCTTTCATAAATCAGTATAAACTTGTTTACGAAGTAATTTTATCCCGGCCCGTTTCCTGGGACTTTACAGCAGACGTCGAGATGCATAGTGACATTTTTGTAAAGTACATTTTTCAGGGCCCTCACGCTGAGATATTGTGCGGAACTTACTTTGACCTCTTGGGTACTTTGCATATGAAAATACTGCTGTATTTTATAAGCGAACTTGTAGTTGCTAGTGTGACAGTGTGACGTAGCAAGTTTTGTAATAACGTACACAATGTTTGTTTACTAGTGCTTGGTAAATTTGTAGAACTAATTTCACTGTACCTACATTAACTTAACCTTCAGATCGACTTTATCGATCCTATCTATCTTCATTGTTTAGTTTTCTTTTTTTTTGTTAAAAATAGGGTTTAGTTTAGCTACGACTTCTAAGAAAACAGTCCTGTTAATCATATTGAAGTTCTAGGTAGGCGACAGGCTAGCAACCTGTCACTATTGTACCGTTTTTGTCAAACTTAAAACCTAAAATTGCTAAAAGTGGCTCCGAAGCGGTAACGTTTCGTGTGCTCTGCCTACCCCATTTGGGAATACAGGCGTGATGTTCGTGTGTGTGTGTATATGTGTGTAAGTTCTGGGATAAGTTTGTACATATTCTCAATATGCCCAATCTGTTAATTTCATGTATTTTACGTATTGTTGCTCGTGACTCCATTTACCAACATTTTTTTATCGCTACACATTTTTTTCTGGGTTCACGGTGGATGCAGGCCGGTGCCAACCGAACCAACTGGAGGTCTATGGGGGAGGCTTATGTCCAACAGTGGACGTCCTACGGCTGAGATGATGATGATGACACATTTTTTTGGGCCTTTTCTCTTCTTTCCTTCTTCTCGAAGCGTTGCTAGGCCTCCTACCAGGTATTTTGACGAATCCGACGATGAGGTTTGTGGGCAACCGGCGGATGAAAGTTGCAAGTTGTCGTCAATTGTGGCGTTCTAAGGGGGAGGCCTTTCTTCAGCAGTGGAGGTCTTCCGGCTGTTGATGATGATGATATCCGTGAGGAGGCTAGAGGCCTCATAAGGAGCCTCAAAGTCACTCAGAGGGCTATGGAGAGGTCTATATGCTCAAGGTTTTTTTGCGGGATAGAATCAGAAATGTTGATGTCCGCAGTAGATATAAGGTTACCGACATAGCCCGAAGAATTGCAAAACTGAAGTGGCTGTGGGCAGGGCACATTGCTCGCAGTACTGATGCCCGATGGGGTCAGAAGGTTTTCGAATGGCGTCCGCGGACCGGAAGACGAACTGTCGGTAGGCTTCCGACAAGATGGAGCGACGACCTGGTTAAGATCGCGAGATTGCGGTGGATGTGGAAAACACAAGACCGGTCTGGGTGGAGAGACTTGGGGGAGGCCTATGTTCATCAGTGTGAACGGACGGACGGGAAGTTTGCCAACGCTTCGTTTTCTGGTTCGTGGTCGCCACTTGAGGACTTTTCTCCCCCAACGGTTATCTGTTCTTTGTGTGATGTGGCCTGCCACTTCAATTTGCATATTTTTTCAGCTATGTTAGTGACTTTAGTAAAAAGTTTATTTAAATTAAATGAACATTAAACTTTGTCATAGAAAACGTTTCCCAATTTAAACACTCCAAATTCCACTCGATTTAACTCACGCTCCCAAACTACGCACGTTAAGACCGTTTCCAATCCAAAAACTTCCAAAAACATTACCATTATTATTTATTCAAGAGAGAATTGATTCTTGTGAAATTGTAATCCGAGAAAGTTTTCCGAAGATATAATATTATTCAGAAGGGCCAAAGTTACGTGGAGTTTTAGAAAATTTACGATTATTCGAAAAGTAAGCCAGACGAGAGCCCTGGAGTTCTGTAGACTTCTTAGTTATTGCCCCCTCGGGGTGAGCTTTAAAAATGTAAATAAAGGGTTTGCTGGGAATTAAAAAGCGGTAACTCGGTCATGGCGTTGGAGGTCATTAAAGATTTTCTAATTTCTAACTGAACATCTTGTTACGCCATCGCCGTACGGTTCCCAAGCCGCAGTGGGATTTCCGTAAAATTAAATCGTGGTTTTCATTGACGTTACATTAAAAACAATCATGTAAAATTTCATGACTCTAAGCCCGGCGGTTGTTATTTCAAGATTTTAATCCCTATTCCGAAGGAATATCGAAATAACAGGTAGCCTATGTCTTATTCCAGATATCCAGCTATCCACATACCACATTACATCCAAATCCGTCAAGCCGTTTCTGCGTGAAGGAGTAACAAACATACTTATGAACTCACAAATTTTGCGCATTTATAATATTAGTATGGGATTACCAAAAATGTCCAAACAGTGGCCACTGTGGCTATTTAAGTATCCTACTACCACACGTAAGCCATGTATTTACTCCACGCTGATTTACGAAGTGGCACTGTGAATGTAGCACTAACAGCGATTTTATCTTAACAACCGGAATAGAACTCGTGTGCTGCGGCAATATTATTTGGCTACGAGGCAATGCAGCGACGGTTACTATTTTCTAATTACTTATATGATTTACAATCGTTTTTTTTTTATTCGACTGGATGGCAAACGAGCAAGTGGGTCTCCTGATGGTAAGAGATCACCACCGCACATAGACACTTACCAGACAGGGGGATTGCAGATGCGTTGCCAACCTAGAGGCCTAAGATAGGATACCTCAAGTGCCAGTAGTTTCACCGGTTGTCTTACTCTCCACGCCGAAACACAAACAGTGCAATCACTGCTGCTTCGTGGCAGGATTAACGAGCAAGATGGTGGTAGCAATCCGGGCGGACCTTGCACAAGGTCCATTCTTGCGGCGCATTCTTCTTGGCAATGATGGTCTTTCCGAAAGCGCTGGTAGTTTAAAAAAATGACGTGTAAAAGTGCCCATTGCGGCCTATTTGCTGAATAAATGATTTGAATTTGAATTTGTCCTACCATCTGCAATAGTCATCAAGTACTAAAATCACTCATCATCATTTCAGCCGTAGGACGTCCACGTTGGACATATGCCTCCCCCATAGATCTCCAGTCGCTTTGGTTGGCAGCGGCTTGCATCCAACGTGAACCCGCGGCTTTAACCCGATCATCCGTCCATCTCGTTGGCGGACGTCCTACATAAACCTCCAGTTGCTGCAATTGTTATGCAGGTGGTAGGACCTTGCAAGGTCCGCCCGGATTACTACCACCATCTTGCTCGCTAATTCTGCCGTGAAGCAGCAGTGCTTGGACCATTGTGTTTCGGCGTGGAGAGTAAGACAGCCGGTGAAACTGGCACTTGAGGTATCCCATTAGGTTGGCAACTTCGATCAAAAATTAGTGTTTGCAGATGTTTATGGGCGGTGGTGATCTCACACCATCAGGAGACCCACTTGCTCGTTTGTCATCCAGTCGAATAAAAAAAAAGTTGGAAGCGATCTTCATCCACCGTGAACCCGCGACTTTAACGAGACGATTCGCAGTTCCATATATGAAAAATCAGCCCAGCAGCTATCAATTCTCCATGCCCCGATAACAGTTCCATATAGCACGGAGAACAGATGACTACTAAACTAAAAACTGGAATTCAAGACCGCAAAATCTACTACAATGTTGCCACTGAAATAAGATGTGTGTACAATAGTACATTCCTTTTTTTTTAAACACATGACATAATATTCTTTTTATTAGTAATTTCGATTCTATAATTTAAAGAAATAATTTTCTTTACTTACTTTTACATAAATACTAGACGCCTGAAAAACTTAAACATTTCGTAATTTTTGGTTGAAAAACTGGTATTGTGCTTGTATTTCTTCAGGTATTCATAACATTTGGTGCAATTATTTACAATTAAGATAAAATCAAACTAATATAGAGCATTTGTCTCGTATTATGTATGTATATAAGTGCTAAACTAAAATTAGAGCGCTGTTTTTAGAGTTCCGCACCCAATGGATAAAACCTATTACTAAGACTCAGTTGTCCGTCTGTCATTAGACTGTATCTAAACCATGGCAGTTGAAATTTTCACAGATAATGTATTCTGTTGCGGCCTTATGGTCGTTATGTTATATGTTGTTATCAAAAAATACGAAAAAAAAAGGAATAAAATAAATATTTAGAACTACACTGTGGTAGAACATCGCAACCTCTTACTGTTTATGTTCCTTAGTATAAAATTGTCTCAGTGTCATGTTAGTTGAGAGTTGAAAATAAGTTAGTATTTTTTTTTCACAAAATCCTTATTTAATAACAATACAAGAAATCAAATTAAAAAAGGTTATTATTATTCCCCTCAATGGCGGCCTTAAGGCTTGGGCCAATGTCAGTTAAATTAAAGATAAATATATTCTTCTTCTTCACGTTGTACGGTGATTGTAGTTTTTGCAACTTGATAGCAAAATTCCAGAAACCACGCTGAGACAACTTGCGCATTAAAAAATGTCGGACACGAGAGCAATATAGAATTTTGTGATCACTGTTAAAAAAGGTTGGCGAAACCTGAACAGTTTATTTGACAGTGACAGAAGTGACATTGATAGATTTGACAATGACAAATCTGTCGTAGATTTTGTGGTCTTGAATTCCAGTTTCTAGTTTAGGCCCACTTCTTGGGTCCATATCGGCTCGCATACTTATTGAAAGTCCGAATGTAATGTTGTCAGAATGATCGTTTGTCATAACTTTTTTTTCTCAGAATCCAATGATTGTTCAGAATCTTTATAAAACAAACCTAACTGAAACGTAGGAAATGGACTGTATAAACTAAAAGGCAAACGAAGAAATAATAATGATAAAATTGAAATATATCTTTATTTCAAACACAACGCACAACATACAGTTATAAGACAACTGGAACAATAATAATGACAAGTAACTCATAAAAGAAAAATATACAAAAAAAAGAACTACTCAAAATACACCAAAAAGTACAAAACTCCAACGATTTTGCTACACTAACCTTAACTATAGTTTTCTACAGGTGACCATTTAAAATTTTCGGAAAAAATTAAGGTGTTAGTGGAAAAAAATTAGTATGACAAACGATGATTCGGACAAAAATAGGGATCCAGGGAAAAAAAGTTGTGACAAACATTTTATGACTTTCAAAAATTATACGAGCTGATTGCCTTTCCATTTTCGCACTATCTGCTTTTCAACACATTAAACTAACCACTTTTTAACACCTCGGTACGGCAAGACGGCCAGCGGTTAATGTTATCGCACTAACAGGTTCAGATAAGAAAACTAACCATTAGAGGGGTTAAGTTTTATACGTTTTAGTGTTTCAGTTAAGCCAGACGCGAATTTATTTCGGAACTTGTTTATTTTCTTTCGCTTTTTAACTCCTGACAAAAAAAGAGGGGTGTTATAAGTTTGATCGCTATGCGTGTCTGTGAGTATGTCTGTGGCACCGTAGTTCTTAAGCGGGGGAACCGATTTAAATGCGGTCTTTTTATTTGCGAGCAGGTTTTCTAGCAATGATTCTCAGAGATGTTTTATCAAAATTTGTATAAAAATAAATAAAAATAAAATAAATTAAATAACTTAAACTAAAAAGAAAAACATCCACACCTGCATCCGTATACAGACGCACATACATAGGTAACAGACTCCTAACCTCCTAACACAAGTATTGTTACACCTACCAACGAAGCCGGATTATAAGTATTGCTGAACCATTAGCTATCTTCGTCATCATTATTCCAGCCTATACACGTCTCACTGCTGGGCACAGGCCTCCTCTTAGAATAAGAGAGCTTAGGCCATAGTTCCCACGCGGACCCAGTGCGGATTGAGAACTTCACAAGCACCATTTAATTGCTACGCATGTTTGTGCAGGTTTCCTCACGATGTTTTCCTTTAGCTCGCGGTAAATTTCAAATGTAATTCCGCACATGAATTTTGAAAAACTCAGAGGTGCGAGCCGGGGTTTGAACCCACGACCCTCTGCCTTTCTTTGCCTCTTGAGAGACGATAGGTCTAATCTAACCACTACACCACCACGTCTTTTTGAATAAAATAGATCTTTTAGGGAGGCTCCCATAAATTTTTTTTGAGTCAGAAATACTCACCAAAGCTACTGTTTTATTTACTTTAAAACCCCCATTTTCGAGTTCTAGTTCAGGCGCGTTTACCTAAATAGTGTGAAAGATTCGCAACCACTTCGTGTAATGTACTCCGGTCGTAGCACTTCGTAGCGTTTCGTAGCGTTTCGTAGCCACGTAGAACTGCGATGCAATCGTTGCTATATCGCCAATTTCAAGACAGTGGTTTCAAATTGTTTAATTATTTTTTTTGTGAAATACCATTAGGTATTATTATTACACCGTAAATTTAAGCAGCTGTATAAATAAACAGAGATACGATACGACAAAGTGATACAAACTGTGGACACAGTGTGAGCCACTAATTTTATCTACACGATGATTTCAGTCATGACAATGACAAGAAGATAGAGATAGACAAAGAGAAGTAGTCGACTTTTTTTTATTCGACTGGATGGCAAACGAGCAAGTGGGTCTCCTGAAGGTAAAAGATCACCACCGCCCATAAAAATCTGCAACACCAGGGGTATCGCAGATGCGTTTCCAACCTAGAGGCCTAAGTTGGAATACCTCAAGTGTCAGTAATTTCACCGGCTGTCTTACTCTCCACGCCGAAATACAACAGTGCAAGCACTGCTGCTTCACGGCAGGATTAGCGAGCAAGACGGTAGTAGCAATCCGGACGGACCTTGCACTGCACAAGGTCCTACCACCTTAAAGTTAATTGTTTAAGATCAAAATGTAACAACATCTATACTTCAGAAGAGAGGGGTCTTCTGTTACAGGCATTTTGTATGCCTACTAGAAGGTCTCAATGATTGTTTTGTACACCATTTTGTTGTAAACTGAAATAAATTATTATTATTATTACATAATTAGTAAACTTCTGTTTCAAAAATAACGGAACCGGAATCTAAATGAATGTGTAATACCAAACGGAAGTTTCGACTTAACGGAAACGGAACCGGAGCTCCAAAACATCCCTGGTATAAAGTGAAACCACTCCGTTTGCTATAATGTGGCCTGACCCAGCGAGGCAAAGCTTTTTATCGCCATGTCTCCTACATAAGCCGCTTTATAGAATAATTTGCATGCACCGCGCAGACTAGTACCTAAGTTGCTTTTTCATATTTTACATAACTTACTGGTAAGTATTATTTAAATTATGAATCCATTTGGTCGAGATTGTTTAGCAGCTTTCGTTTTAAATTGGATACCTAAATAATTTTAAATAAGTTCTTTTTGTAAAAAAAAAGTTTTTCCGTGATTTTGGTTTTTGGGTAACAGTGGACGTCTTCTGGCTATTTAATAACTTGTTTTTATTTTATCAAATTTTTTTGACTATAAAACTTTTTTTGTGAATAGCGAAAAAGTGATTCTTATTCGTATTGAATGTTATGGAATTATCTATTTGTAAATCTACTAACATAGTTGTAAGATTTAATAGTACTAACCATTTATGGACATTGTGTTTGAAATAAATGGATTATTATTATTATTTCTGATGATGATGATAGTATCACTTCACCATCATCATCATCAGAAATAAGAATACTACCACCTACCAAATAAGTGAAACATTGTGTAATTATCCATCTTTATACTCGCATGTTCAGCAAGTAACAATCATTTCATTTCATTTCATTCAAAATGTAACATGAATTTGAAAATGCCACCTAAAATAGCACAGACAAAGTAATATTTGTAAACTAGTCAAAAGTACAGTCGTGTAAGTAACACTGCCACGTAACCAACAAGTACAGTTGATCAAGTATTCCTATGCGGAGTTCCAACATATTCTGCTATAAGATATTGTTGTATGATCAACTTTGCCCAAGTTTAATAAGAAAATGCGCGCGCGGTGTTTCTCGTGGGTTAAGGAGAAGTTCTCTTATAACCGGTTACAAATTAACCGGTACTAATTATTTGATTTATAAACGTTTATCTTACCGGTTTCCTGGTACTTAAGATTATCGAGTGCGATAGTAACAATCAACCACTTAAATGAAATTTATGCGAAAGATTTGGTCGTAGAAAACCTGTCAGGTTATTCGTACAACACGAATGGTATTTTTTGGTATTCTTTAACAAAACTCCAAAAAATTAAAAACTTGGATTTCTTAAAAAACTAAAAAGATAATAGTCAAAATACCATAAACAGGACTTTTCACGCTAACACTAGTGATATTTACCTCGACGTCATCGACGTGCAATGTGGTTAAAACGTCGAGGTAAATATTATTTGTGTGTTTAGCGTGATGCTCCTGTTTAAGGTATTTTGACTATGAGTGAAAATCACGATAGTTTAAAACGTTCTTAAAAGAAAATAATGTGGTCTAGAAGCCTAGTATTGTTATGAGAAGAACTTGTTATATTCCAATGGTTTGGACCATTACTGAGAAGTTTTGACCGGTTACGATTTTAAATGGATATTTTTTTAATGTTTTTCAAGCAGTCGGATTGTTTAATTTTTAAAGGAGGATGAGCAGATTTAAATGGACTCTGCCCTAGGAATCAGTAACGACAAGCCTTATATCATTGGAAAGGTTTTTTATATTCTACAACTTTTTGTACTCGCTGTGTAAAAAATATAAAAACGCATTTAAAACAAAATCATCAACATACAGCAACTTACTTAGTATCGAAAAAAACCTTTTATGCAGCGGTCACTTTTTTCACACAAAGATTTGGGACTACCTGCCACAGTAAAAGTTTTAGAACTTAGAATAAGCTATCCAGTGACATATCGCTTATCCTTATTGGTCATTAGGCCATTTAGCCCACCCTCCTTTTATCTCCGCAACAAGGTTAAACGAGCAAACCTTTTTCAAAATATTGAATGCTATGAAACAGCTCTGCCTTAACAACATATTCCTATAATTCCAATGAGCAAAATAACTACGTTCTCAATATGAAACTCTTGAAGCCCGGCAACTCCGTAGATTTGCATATTTTAAACTTTTACTTTTAGAGCTTGCACATAGTTTACTGTTGTTTGCGTGCTTACAGCGAGTTTGTAGTTTGAAGGGTCGTAATAAGTAGGTAATTTAATGTTTCCGTATAGTCAAGATAGAAATAATTCAATATTGTACAATTAGTTTGCCGCTATGTAGTCTAGTGGGATAGTGGGTTCAAATCCGTTCTCCTACTTCCACGAGTAAGTACCACGAGCATTACGGTGAAGGCAAATGTAAACCTGCGAAGTGGTTTTATTCAATGCATATCTGTGAAAAATTGTTTATGTCAATAACAATTAGTACAGGCCGACCAGGAATATACAATAGCTGACGCGAGGGCAGCACTTCTACGTTTTATATTGCAACATTCTTTACACTTACTATACGGTACCTACCAGTCATAGTGACAACGGTGTCTGTGATGTTATTTAAAGGAATATTTTCTAATCCCTCAGACTTTTTCTATGACAAATAATTTTATAGATTGTGAATTATTTTCCTTCCAAGGCTATGAATAATCATCGGCATTTTAACGCACAAAAACACAAAATACCACGCGCAAAAAACGTTAAACTTTGCCAGCAATAGACAGATGACATTTGAATTTATTGTTACCAGTGCAAGAAATTAGTTCTTTTGGTTTTCTGCATTATGGCAAGGTTTTTTATAATTCTGATCAACCTTTATATTATTATCTTCATTAAACTTAACTTCAAATCTTAAATTAAAAAGATTCTTTGATTATACGCACTGAGAACTCTGAGTGAGAACGTAAAATTAAGCTCTTATGCAGATAATTCCAGCTTGAGAATTCCGTCCACCTATGGCTTACAGCAATCAACATGAAAATGGCTTAATTCGAATGTCCATTTCGTCCGTCGTTGCTATTCAGGACTGGCTGCGCCAAATGAAGCTGTCGCGTCTAATCTCTAGCCGTCTCTACCATTTGTCAGTCATTTAGGTTAGGAATAGGCATTAGAAATGGTTGTATGATTTAAAACTTACAAAAATATTCGCACACTTTTCTAAGTTATTTTCTTTGATATCTAACTACTGGGTAACCTTAGCCTCTGAACAAATACGAATACTACTGGCTTAGCAAGATAAAGTAAAGTAAACAAGCTGAGATATGTGATGCATAGGGAAATTCGTGTCTGTGCCGTTGACCAGCAGTGGTGTAGCGGTATAGCACGCGGCACGGAATGCCGAGGACCTGGGTTCGATTCCCAGTGTTGGTCTTATTTTTCTGGTTTTTCTGTGCATCTATGTTTCGGTTTGTATTTTCAATTTAAGTACGATTCTATGTTATAATTACTTGCTCCTGTGGCAAAATAAAGCTCCTGGGCATAATTGGTCGGTTTTACGGCATGTATGAAAACCGGTGTTATCCGGTTAGGTATACCGGTTATCCGACAATCGGCGCAGTGCCAAGCTTCGTGTATCACGGGAGAACTTATCTGGTTTTATGGACCTTTTTCATTTTCGGGCCAAATTGGAAAATGCCTTTATTCCGCTTCAAAACGTTGCACGTGTTAACGTTACAGCTGTCACAGAACGCTCCTCTCTCGTATCAAATTATTGTACGCATTACATTGCTGAAAATTAGTTACGCTCTGGTAGTTAATTCTAAATTAACAATTTGATTTCATATCGGTTCACAGCACTTAAATCTTCGTCTGGTTACAATTTGAGATAGTATCAAAAATACACGCTGTATACTGGTGTAAGTATAGATATTTCAGAACGAAATAAAAAAAAACATAAAAACTCAATTACTTTTAAAAGTCGCCGAGTTAATGTTCAGTTTGACAAGTATGATTCTATGTTATAATTACTTGCTCCTGTGGCAAAATAAAACTCTTGGGCAGAATTGGTTGGTTTTACGGCATGTATGAAAACCGGTGTTATCCGGTTAGGTATACCGGTTATCCGACCATCGGCGCAGTGCCAAGCTTCGTG
The DNA here is from genome assembly GCA_037349165.1 of Choristoneura rosaceana. NCBI lineage: Eukaryota > Metazoa > Arthropoda > Insecta > Lepidoptera > Tortricidae > Choristoneura > Choristoneura rosaceana. The sequence continues at coordinate 1,173,377 of JAZBNJ010000044.1, forward strand.
TATCACGGGAAAACTTCTCTGGTTTTATGGACCTTTTTCATTTACGGGCCAAATTGGAAAATGCCTTTATTCCGGTTTAAAAGCTCGGAGAGGGTGTTAATTTTGTTTCTGTAAAATATGCAAGACTTTTTAAAGGGATACGGTGTAAAAAACGGTTAACGAGTTAACTAAAAGTCGAGGGGGAGTTTGATAACGATATTTTTAACCATTTTCATTTGTGATTTTAAAGTTTTTTGTTTTAATTTTTGGCTAGTGTTGCCAGCCAACTGTAGCGTATAGTTTTGAATTATGGTAGCACACTATAGGTCTTCTAAATAAGCTCAAAGTTACGCAAAGAGCAATGAACGGGTTATGATAAACCTCGAAGTTTTTTTTTTACAAGATATCGGATCTAAATGTATTCCATATTCAACTAAAACGGCTCTAGTTTGTACTCATATTTATTTAGAAATATAGCCAGCGGGAACAAATTATATTCCAGAGTCACTCGCAGAAAGTATAAAATAAATAAATATCATGGGACAATTCACACCAATTGACCTAGTCCCAAAGTAAGCTTAGCAAAGCTTGTGTTATGGGTACTAAGCAACAGATAAACATAATTATATAGATAGATACTTACTTAAATATATATTAAACATCCAAGACCCGAGAAAAAACATTCGTATTTTTCATACAAATATCTGCCCCGACACGGGAATCGAACCCGGGACCTCAAGCTTCGTAGTCAGGTTCTCTAACCACTAGGCCATCTGGTCGTCAAAACGAATCGCTTTGCTTCAATTTGATAACATTCTAAGCGCAAAATATTTAAAACTAACCTTACAATCTAACGTTTTAAACTTTCGTGATTCTCACTCATAGTCAAAATACCACAACGGGACTTATCACGCTATTTTACACAAGTAATATTTACCTCGACGTTTCGGCAACTGTAATGTTAACCTTACAGTCATTTGGTGTGCTCCATTATACTAAGCAACATCGATTCTCATTTTAATACATCCTATAAAAACTTTAATCGACCTCTAAAGAGCATCAAGAAAAATAACGCGTTTAAAAATATAATACGCTTCAATAAATCCTCATTATTTTCGCCCCGTTCTTTATAATTCTCGGGCTAATCAATTTTAGTTCTTTACTTAATTAGACGCTGACTTGGGAGAAGTTAGTGTGAAAAATCTCAGGAAAAACTGAACTTCAGCTTTACTTTTACCGCAGATAATGTATTTTCAACGAAGTCAAATAACCCATTGGAAAGAACCAAAAAAAATAGTTTCGGAAAACTACTGTGGCTGTGACATACGGACGGACAGACAGAGATGACGAATCTGTAAGAGTTAAGTTTTTTGCCATTTGGCTACGGAACCCTAAAAAACTAAAAAGAAAAAACAAGCCTTGTGATCTGGAACTCAGAAGTAACTAACAGTTTAAAAGCTTGGAACAATTCATCTGAACCAGGTCTAAAATTTTCACTAATTGGTACACCGACTCTTGGGAATAGGGATGCTGACACCACCAATCAACTGACGTACTTTTTATGAGCTGTCAAAACACAATTCTCCCATAGAGTTTCAATGGCAATAGCTACTTATGACATCACTATCCGTCAACTCAATCAACTAACTATTTATTTGTTTTAAAGCATCAAAAATTCTAATTTAACAGTAAATCGAAAATTACTGGTTTTCAGAGCTAAAAAAAAGGGTTTTTTTACTGGAGTTGTGCCTTCAAATTATTTTTTAATGGCGTCATCATTCATCCCTATTGCTCTAAGGCTTAGCCTTTATATAATTTGTAACTTCTTATAAAGAAGTGCAAAAACTTTTACTATCTACTCTATATTCTAGCTCGGAGATTTTAAGGCAAATATAAAAAGGCCACCGACGCAATTTCATTAGGATCTTATCAAGCATTTTTAAGCGCTTTTTTACGGTAGAAAAATATATATTTTTTTATAACTCGGCCCTTGCTACTATAACTCTTATAACTGGCTGTTAATATATTTAATAATTATATTAATAACAGTTCTAAGGATTTTATTTGTTTGATTATAAAAAAATAACAATTAAACGATTAAATATAATTACATAAATAAGACAATAGTTCATTTGCCAGAAAACAAAAATCTAAATAATGTCAAAAAATTATGGGATGTAACACGTTTTTTCTTTTGTCATCATAGTCATCAAATAAAGTGTCAAAAATGAGGCGCGTCAATTTGACAATTTTGGAAGTAGGAAGTTGAGACTTCACGCTGTCCTAAAAAATGTCGCACTGCGTATATGGGTAAAGTCATTCACATTGACGAGAACCGTGATTCTTATTCATGGCCGATGGGGGTCAGAAGGTTCTGGCGTCCGCGGACCGGGAAATGAGCTGTCGGTAGGCCTCCAACAAGATGGAGCGACGACTTGGTTGAGATTGCGGGATTGCGGTGGATGCGGAAAGCACAAGACCGGTCTGAGTGGAGAGCCTTGGGGGAGGCCTATGTCCAGCAGTGGACGTCTTTTGGCTGACATGATGATGATGATGAATCTAATTAACGGATTAGATGTTAGCTAGCTAGAAAAAAGCTGTGGTGGCCGAGTTGTGTGGCCTCTCAAGTAGAGGATCGAGGGTTCACACCCCGGCTTGCACCTCTGAGTTTTCCAAATTCATGTGCGAAATTACATTTGAAATTTACCACGACCTTTACGGTGAAGGAAAACATTATAAAGCTGCACAAATCTGCGACATTCAATGGTGTGTGTGCAGTTCCCAATCCGCATTGCGCCCGCGTGAACTACGGCCCTGCCCTCTCATTATGAGATGAAGCCTATGCCCAACAGTGAGGCATGGGGCTGGGATGATAAAAAATCCCTCGATCACAACACATAAACATTGTTCGTTTAAGCTCACCTGGTTTCTGGGCAGGCTTGATCAATCACCGGCCAAAACTTGACTAATTAAATGATACCGAAGTTGGCCCAACTCAAAATTTACAGAGTTTGAAGCACCCTCTCAGGTGCCGGCATAATAAAACTGAAGTTAACCGTGTTAGGGGGTGTATTTGCTATAAATTCTAAGATTAAGGTAATTTTGTACGGCGGGCACAGTGTTTTGGTTGAGGTTAAAAATGTTTGTGTATTGGAATTCCCATTTGCCTGCGTGGAAACTAGATAACGAAGATTATAATATAATTAATGATGTTTAGTTTTAGTGGCTTTATTAAGGGATCCCGTACATTCTTGTACCTAATATTTTTTATGTATGTTTTTATTTTTTTATAGTTTTCTTAGTTTGTAAATTATTTAATCTTCTTTTGAAAAAAGTTGAAAGTTTCTTGGGCATTCTTGGCACTGATGTTTTTTCCGAAAGTGTTGGTAGGTTGGTTGGTTACATTTATATGATAGACGCCACCTTATGCTGAGCCGGGACCTTTTTATAGCGGCAACACTTCCGTTGTTTATTTTTTTTTTCTAACCTGCTGTATGTAGATTGCTGTTATAAATAAATTATTTTCTTTCTTTCTTTCTTTCTATGCTGCAGCCAGGGTTATCTCCTCTTGAGGGAACTCCTCAATGGTTAATTACACAGTTTTTTTTTTATATAAGTGGGGTCACCTGATGAGAAGCAGTCACTGCCGCCCATGGACACCTGTCAATACGAGGGGTATCACAGGTGCGTTGTCGGCCCTTTGAGAGACTGATAGCTCCCCAGAAATTGGTATCTAATTATATTTAAAATTTACCTATCAAAAGCCTTACAGTGACATCTTGAAGAAACAGGGACTTCTTTTTTTTTATTCGACTGGAAGGCAAACGAGCAAGTGGGTCTCCTGGTAGTAAGAGATCACCACTGCCCATAAACATCTGCAACACCAGGGGTATTGCAGATGCGTTGCCAACCTAGAGGTCTAAGTTGGAATACCTCAAGTGCCAGTAATTTCACCGGCTGTCTTACACTCCGCACCGAAATACAACAGTGCAGGCACTGCTGCTTCACGGCAGGATAAGCGATCAAGATGGTGGTAGCAATCTGGGCGGACCTTGCACAAGGTTCTACCACCTGCTTACACCTACGAAACAATTTAATGTTTTGTGTGAACCTCAACCCACACTGAGCCCAAGCCTCCCCCCCCCCCCCCTAAGGGTACTCGTGTAAAAAGTCATATGACCCAACCGGCATCTATCATGGGACCGATAACTATCGCCAAGTTCTGTAATAGACTCGCGCACTCTATTACTGCAAGAAATGGCGGAATTTTCCACTAGTGTAAAAAGTTTCAACTCCGTCGGACCGTATGACAACTGATAACAGACACTTTGAGCAATGGGAGTTGGGAAGTTTTCATAAAGGGGATTGCGTTGGGAAGGATCTAGTGCTTCGAATGTGTGAGGATCTTAGGAACGCGAAGTGTTAGTGCAAAGGCCGCGGAAGATCAGGTTTTTTTTTTGGGTTAAGTCAGCTTAAGAGCCAAAGATAGTAACTGTCTTTGGCTCTTTTGCCAAAGCAAAGGTCCTTGGTTTTTTTAACTGGTTTTAATTTTAAAATTTTATAATGTAATGTACCGAGTAGGCCTTTGATGAGGTAGGCCCTGTAACAGGAGCAAAATATTAAAACATAACAACAAAAAAATGATTGAGAAGGGAGGTTCCAGACTGTGCCGATCTCTCACCGGCTAAAAATCCCAGTTGCACCAGCTTCAGCGATCACCCTTCGAAAATCTTTCTCCATATACTCGTTCAGTGAGACATTGAAGAAGATGTGGCTCGCACTATAGCTCCTTGATTATTTAGTAAGTAAAATTATCCTTTATTCTTCTTCTCAGTCGTACACTCCTGACGGAGTGGTCGTGGTTATGGATTGTCTTGTATATTGGTTGCGGCTTTTGCTTCTCCATCTCTCTCAGTGTTTCTGTATGTGTATCTATTTTATCAGCCCATAAACCGTTCTTGTTCTTGTTCTCTCTATTTGTGGTACTGCACTCACACTCAGTAAGGGAACACTCTGTGGAAGATTTGAACAACTCGGTTGAGACATTCCTCGAAATTCTTTCATTTCTCACAATACGTAGCGCGACCCCATACAGTGTTCCAACGTCTTCGAAAATTCACACAAAACTTTGGTTATACCCCACTCGCCGTGCCTACTGAATATTTCATTTAAATGAGCATTTTTTCCCTTCAAGGACTTAAATTTGCATGTTATGAGCCAGGTGAAGTATGAACTTTGGAAACGTTTATAACACACGGCTAAGATTCCCAGTGGGATAGGATGGAACTTTTGGCACTGGGAAGCGCATGAATATAATTTTATACACCGTGTATTTTGACGCCGAGACGGTCATTTATAGATCAAGCCAAGAAAAAAGTCAATGTCGTGTCGTATCAGGAGCTGAAAACGCTGGCAAAGAACCGAAAGGAGTGGCGATTACTCCACCGACAAGAGCTAAGCTCTTAAATTTATGATGATGATGTGTATTTTGACACTACCTCAAACTGTAACTAGACGAAGATTTAAATGATTTATTTAGGTATTTATACCAACAACAAAATTACAGTATTACAGTTCAACACCAATGCGCTGTGAAATTAAAATTGTACAAAACAAAAAGATATTAAATACATTAAAAAAAAATTATGAATAGTTAGGGGGTTTTGAACGTCGTCTTCGTCGCTACCCTAAAACGACGGATCACCACACCCTCCGGCCAGAAGTCGGAGCGCAGGAACATTTTCTGGTGCTTGGCAGGCACATGGAGTCTAAATGACCCCAAAATGACGATGATGTGTGATGTGAAACGATATGAAAACAAATTTTTAATTTAGAGTTAACTGCCAGGGCGTTATTGATTTTTCAAATATTTTTGAGCAGTAATGTAATGCGTACAATAATTTGATACGAGAGAGAAGCGTTCTGTGACAGCTTTCACGTCAGCAAGTATGAAGTTTTGAACAAAAACAAAGTAGTATTACGTAGTGATACATTGCGTGCTGATTAATTTTGTAAGGAAAATAATAAGTAAGTTTTTTAATTAAATATAATAAATGTGATAATTAGGGCCTTCTAACTACCCTTAAAGTTGAGGTAGTATCAAAAATACAAGCTGTATATCACAAAGTCATCGTTATAGTGTACGAGTTTTATAGAGACTTTAATCCTGCAGACAAACTATGAAAACAATTCTGCAGGGCTCTGTAAAAAAAATTGTCACTGTCGAAAATCTGTATCTGTAATTTACTGAAAACAAAGAGATTTAACGTTTTTAACTTTCGTAATTTTCTGTTTTCTGTATTGCTTACTAAATCTGGTGTACAATAAAGAGTATTTGTATTGTATTGTATTTTATTGTAATTTTTACGCATAGTCAAAATACTTACCACAAACGGGACTTATCACGGGTAACGGGGTGACAAATAAAAATGACCAAGTGCGGGTAGTTTGAAGGACTCGCGCTACTAAGCAGGCTTGACACTCCACACTTTAGTCTACTCGTACCACGGTCACTGTGATGTGGCCGAATACTACCTACTTGTGTTGTTTAGCATGAAAAGTACCGTTTGTGGTATTTTAACTATGAGAAAGAAATTTTTGAAACTATTCATTTCGCTTTTGCTAACAACATAATAGCAAATAAATTTACAGATAAGCACGTCTTCGATAAGCGAAAAATGCAAAAAAAAAAACTGTTAAAACGCCGCGATCAATCAGACGGGTGAAAAAAACCAATTCGACAACAAAAGACAGTCGCTAATCACATTCTACAAGACAAGCGACGATCGGATCTGCATGATTAGTCACTTTGAGTTTTTTCTCTAATAACAACTGAAGGTCGTTTTGAAATGGCCGCCGGGGTCATTAGGGGTCAAATAGGATGTGACGCCGGCCTTTGTCTTGCCCGAAGCGACCAGCAAGATTCAATTTGTCAGGAATCTGGTCGGGGCGCAAGTTAAAGAAGTATAGCGGGTTCGATTTACTTCTTAATTATATTAACTGCTACAGAACTGTTCTTCGCGTGATAGCAACCTGGAATACGAAAATTCTCCAAAGAAAGTCACCGACATGGCTCGAAAAATACGCAAGTTGAAGTGGCACTGGATAGGCCACATCGCTCGAAGAACACAACTCTTTGGGGGCTAAACAGATAAACCGGTGGATGTGTGCTCGAATCATCTACTACTACCGAGAAACAAGAACACAAAGAGCAACAACTACAGAGTTTTAAGTGCATACTGAAATTAAAAAAAATAATAATTAAGCTATATTCTCGAATCTTACTACGTAGAGGCACATTGCTTATGTCTAACGTGCTCGCAATCACAATCTTATTCATTTTGTCAAACGGTGAACGAAAAGTAAACAGAGGTGGTGAATGCAGAGTTCTTGATAAAATTAACAGTAAGATTTATTTCTGGTTATACTATTCGAAGTTACTTTTTTTGTTCATACACTCACACACAAACATCACGCCTGTACTCCCAAATGGGGTAGTCAGATCACACGAAACGCTTCGGAGCCAGTTTTAGTAATTTTAGGTGGTTTGACGAAAACGGTACAATAGTGACAGGTTACTAGCCTGTCGCCTATAATTTGTCGCCTCTTACGACTCTCTCTCTCTCCCTCTGTCGTCTCTTTTTTATTTATTCTTTCCTTCTTATTTATTTTCCTATTATGAGTGAGAGAAGAAGCGGGTCATCTGATGTGAACAGATCGACCATCACCGCCCATAAGTTGTATTGTATACCAACTACTCAAGGACAGTCATTGGTCCGTTGTCGGCCTAAGCGTATCGAAATTGTGTACCTAAATAAATTTCTCGCTTTCTGTTTCTTTTCTCTCTCTGGTTAATACAACCTGTCACCAACTCGCTACCTCTCATGCCTTGAATCGTAATGTATTGGTGACAAGGTGAGGCGTCGGGGGACCCGGCTTTTTGCCGTTGACGCGACCGGGTTACGGTTCCGATCCGTCGTGACACTTTGCTCTAACTAGTGCAATCCGAGATGCCAGTGAGGGGAGACAATACACTGCTTGTACAATGTCGCAAGGATTCTTTAAGATTCAACGTACGGTTAATATGCGATGAGGTATTTGTCGAATTGGAATTAATAATGCACGACCTCACAAACACACACACATACTCACACACCACATCACATTGCTCGCAGGACTGATGGCCGATGGGGTCAAAAGGTTCTCGAATGGCGTCCGCGGACCGGGAGACGAGCTGTCGGTAGGCCTCCAACAAGATGGAGCGACGACCTGGTTAAAATCGCAGGATCGCGGTGGATGCAAAAAGCACAAGACCGATCTGAGTGGAGAGCCTTGGGGGAGGCCTATCTCCAGCAGTGGACGTTTTTCGGCTGACATGATGATGATGATGAATGCACGACCTGATAATTGAATGCCTTAGGGCTATTAAAAGGGGTTTGAATTATCAGTTGTACCATGTTGTACGTTGTACATGTTTTGTCTTTCATTCTCGGGTGTCAATTACTGGTCTTATTTTAACCGAGCCCAAGGTGACGTTCATCAAAATGTAAGAAAAACGGAATGCATGCACAATCACTTCAGTGTTGGTCTGTAAAGACTATTTTGTCGGACACGTAATGTCGCGCTATGGTACGGTAATGTCTCTTGTAAACATAAACAAAAGTTTCCAATTTTACGTGACCGAAATGTATAATCTTTTGAAAGCGTAGTTTCCCTTTTTTCCCCATATAACATACCAATACTTGAAGGGGTCAAATATTTCTTACTTCAAAGATATTTTTGAAGAAATAGGCTAAGTGGAAACGGCAAAGGACATTGTTTATTCAAATATCACATGTTCAAACTTTTTTGCGTACAAAAGACTGTAAACAAACATCAGAAACGTGTAAACCTTTGTCAAACCTTCTAACCCTTACATTTGTCTATGGTACCCGGAATAAAGGTGGGAATACATATGCGGCAAAACTACGGATGTGGTTAAAGAACTTAGACGGACCCTTATACACAATTTGTACCAAAACCTGCATAAACTTTCATATATCTTGAACTCATCTTTGTTACCCCTCGTGTTGACTGCTTCCCATCAAATCACCACTCTTATATTTAAAAAAAAAACTGTGTAATTTACTATTGAGGAGTTCTCTCAAGAGGAGATAACCCTGGAGCATAAGGTGGCGTCTATCAAATAAATGTATTGTTAATTTGCACCGACGGCAAGGCAGACCAAGGCGGAGATGGCGAGATGACCTGGACGCGGAACAGAGTGATTGGCCAAATATAGCTCTGGATAGGGAGATGTGGAAGTCAAGAGGAGAGGCCTTTGCCCAGCAGTGGGACACAATTATAGGCTAAATATAATAATATAATAATAATTTATTTACAGATTAGTACAGCATAAACCAATACCTATAGATATTTTAATCAATAAACTACAAACTTCATTATTATTTACTTGATATACTAAGCTAAGTTAAAATTGTAATAGACTAAAAGTAAAATAAAAGTAACTAATAACTAAACTTTAACCTAGAAAAAATTGGTAAATGAAACCCCCCGCGGCATGGACCCAAAGGTGCTGGCAGCATTTCCTCGCTGTAAAGCTATGCTGAAACGTTGTGCAAGGAAACTGCCAGCTCTTCTGTCCCGTGTGGCACCAAAAAGTCGCTTAGACAATTCTATTAAAAGATTTTTTTCGCTGTATTGTCGTTAAAAACAATCATGCAAAGTTTCGCATCTGTGCCATAAACTAATAAAATTAAGGAGTTCTCTCCTGTGGACGATCCAGGCTGGATTACCAGTTGCTACTAGCAGAATATTATAATAATTGTTACCAGATTTCGATAAATTGTCAAATTTTAAGTTAATCTGACCACTAAAAGTAGGTAATAAATGAATTGCAAGATTTTATCTGAACAGAAATTGCAATAAAAACTTGTAAATACCTAATAATGTCTTAAAGAGAACATTTTGGTGGTTTCAAATCTAACAAGAATAGACTTTTTGGGTGAATCCACGAGCGTCTCAACCGCTGTCAGTCCCTTGCCTGAGATTTTAAGTATTGGAAGGCAGATTGTTTTTTAATTATGACGTAAATAGCTTCTGTACTCAGGCCAGGATCTATTTCAATACAAAAATCAATGCATATAAATTATTTACTTCTTAATATATACAGCTAGGGACTGACAGCGGTTGAGACGCTCGTGGACTCACACTAAAAAATCATGAAAGTAACAAATTTCAAAGTCGAGTATAAATTTTCTTTTTCAAGTAAAACGTTGCGTTGTTTGTTTCTAATGTGGAGCCAGCTTTAAGGCTTTCAGTCGATGGGCAAATGGCTCAATAGGGAAATCTATTAGCCTTTGCCTTCTTGTCACCCTGCTTTATGGGGTTTGATTTGGACCGTTTGCCAATGGCAGTCTTTGCAACCCGGCATCTATTTTTAGGCATTACGAATTCTGCGTCTATTTAAAAAGTTTCTACTTGTAGCTTTGCTATGTAAGTTCCTTTGCGTGTTGAAAATGAAATTTGTATCAATAATTTATTTTCCACTTGTCATACTCGTAAACTTCGTATTTATGCTGGATCGAGGCGATATAAAATGACTTTTTATGCTCTAGTGCATAAAATCAAATCTTCATCTAAGACCGAGCTAATCAACTGCCAACAGCCACAAATAGGTAATTAAGTTTTTTCTTAATTATTTTTATTTTTCATGTAAAGTAAAAAAAAAAAACGACAACTAAAAAGTAAAAAATAATTATGCACTACCTAGCTGTTGCCCGCGACTTCATCTGCGAACAATTCGTTTATCCCTATCCCGCTGGGACTATGCTGCTTTCCCGCAAAATTAGCCTAAGTTAATTTAGTATAAGTACCCACCCAGTAATATTCTTTTTATCTAAGCGTCGTCGGTGTCGGGGGACCGCTAAGGTTAACAGAAACTAAAGTACATTATGTTGTATTTTTTAAAGTATTAACCTTAGCGGTCCCCCGACATCGACGACGCTTAGATAAAAAGAATATTACTAGGTACTTATACTAAATTAACTTAGGCAAATTTTGCGGGAAAGCAGCATAGTCCCAGCGGGATAGGGATAAACGAATTGTTCGCAGATGAAGTCGCGGGCAACAGCTAGGTAGTGCATAATTATTTTTTACTTTTTAGTTGTCGTTTTTTGGCGGCTTTTTTTGTCGGGGGTTTTTAAATTTTTAAATTTTAGTTTTTTTATTTCATGTTTTTTAAACAGCTCGTCGTGTTGCTACCACTGCATTGTATGTAGAATCAATTACTGATCAAAACGAATCCAAACACGACATATGTGCTATTATTTTTTATAGTGTATTAATGTGCTGGATATCTTGGCTGCAGCATCAGCTCATCCTGTTGCCACTTTTGCATTGTATGTAGAATCAAATACTGATCGAAACGAATCCAAACACGATATATCTGCTATGGTTTTATCAAGAGTGTATCTACTAGTGTTCTGGATATCCTGGCTGCAGCATCAGGCCGAGAACTGCATAATCTTACATAGTTACATAGCATACATGGGTGTTTCAAGTTTTAGGTCCCAAATATGCTTGAAAGTAAAGTAAATATCCATTATGCGTCTAAGATTCCTACCGCAGCGAACAAAAGAGCTGATGATCTTGAAACGGCTAAACCGATTTTCATGAAACATGTCTAAGAACCATCGCTAGAAAACCAGCTTTCAAAAAAAAAAAAAACGCATTCAAATCGGTCCACCCGCTTAAGAGCTACGGTGCCACAGACAGACACACAAACAGACAGACAGACAGACAGACACACAGACAGACACACAGACACACAGACACACATAGCGGTCAAACTTATAACACCCCTCTTTTTGCGTCGGGGGTTAACAATCAAAATATCAATAATACTGAAAATTATACAGCAATGCATGAAAAATAAAAAGTAAAATCTAACGAGTGTTTTTTTTTTCACTGTTGCTATTTTCATTTCCTCGCAAAAAAAGTAAAAAGCAGAATGTAAAACTAGCATTAAACCCAATTTTCCCTAACGTGTCTATCCATCCTCACCGTACCGGCTCGGCGAGGTATATCTCGGGTAAAATTACTCGTTTTATGCTCTCGTTACACAATCTACTATTTAACCTCTGTCATATTGACAAATTCATAGTTGCGTACACAGCCCTACCTGCTTCATTGCTATTCTATTTGCTCGGACTATAAAAATAAGGTTATGACTCCACCGTCTTACCCAATCCTGTTTCACAAGCACGACTTGATATCATGTATGTAATAACTTCAGTAGGTAAGTACCAGATTTCACAGGAGTTTTTATGATACGCTTACGGTAGACCTTTGAATCAAACAGTTATGATTCACACGTCGCGAGTGCCATAAAATCATATTTTTAACCCCTGACGCAAAAAGAAGGGTGTTATAAGTTTGACCGCTATGTGTGTCTGTGTGGCTGTGTGTCTGTCTGTGGCATTGTAGCTCTAAATACTTTAAAAAAATACAACAATGTACTTTAGTTTCCTGTTAATCTTAGCGGTTCCCGACACCGACGACGCTTAGATAAAAAAATATTACTAGGTACTTTTACTAAATTAACTAAGGCTAATTTTGCGAGAAATCAGCGTAGCCCCCGCGGGATAGGGATAAACTAATTCTTCGCAAATGAAATCGCGGGCAACAGCTAGGTAGGTAGTGCATAATTATTTTTTACTTTTTAGTTAACCTTTTGGTGGCGTTTCTTTGTCGACGTTTTCTTTCGGGCGTTTTTTAGGGTTCCGGAGCCAAAATGGCAAAAACGGAACCCTTATAGTTTCGTCAAGTCCGTCCGTCTGTCTGTCTGTCTGTCCGTATATCACAGGCATTTTACTCGAAAACTACAAAATATCAATGAAATTTTTATACAGATGTCTTGTCAAAACCGCTGTTTAGTTTTGTAGTTAAATTACAAAAATATATATTTATAGGGGTGCCCATACACCTAACATAAATTGAAAAAAAAAACTCGCATCAACGTGTGGCACATATATAGTTCGACCGCTCTAATTTTGAAAATATAGTAAAGTTTTTCAAAAACTTTTTTTTATGAAGTGAAGATTTCCGTAAATAATCAATCAATCAATCAATATAATTTATTTGTGAACATAGGTCATTAGTGTTACAGGTGTTACATAAAATAAAGCATAAATAATAAATAATCGCTCCCAAAGTAGCAAAAATTGTGCCCCCCCCCCCCTCTATCTTGTAAACCGTTTGTCCAAAAGATATGAAAAAATACGGAAAGGTAACGCTTAGTAAATACTTTCAACGTAAATTGGTTTCAATATGATCGGATATACCGTTTTTGAGTTATTGCGCTTAAGCACCGTGAAGATAGCTCTTTTTCTGGTAGTAGATTTTAAGACTGTAGTAAGTGTTTTAATTGTATTATAACGCAAATAATATTACTTACTTGATTTTTTCATAATGGCTACGGAAACCTATCTTGGAAATCGAATTTAGCTCGACTGTTTCGGACTATTTCGTAGCTCTTCTTCTCAGGAGCACGCGACTCGGCGGCTGCCGCAACACTACTTACTTAACACTACGTACTTTTTTAACTTTTTTTCTCCATTTTCTGTCGCGAGCAAATGTTTTTCTTTTTCTTTCGAAGACCAGTTAGTATAAGGGTTTCAATGGACTCACCCTATGCCTCACTACAACATGAAGTGCAATTTTACACAAGCAGATGCTATCTTGTAAGTAATGAGTGCACTTTCCGCTCTCGCTTTTATTGATTGCGATTTGTACGCCGTGTAAGCAGAACATTATAGGCGATATACTGTCTTAGTTTCATGGGTTATTCTTGTATGGTAATAAATGAAAAGTCGGAAAAGAAATCAGACCTTGAGAAGGAGACTGTCACTAAACAAAATTTTGTCGTCTCTCAAAATGACACTGAAGGAACCTTTAACGCATAGTTTAATATTGAAAGCTGACATATTTTGTTTAGTGACAGTCTCTTTCTCAAGGTGCGAAATATTGTAGTGAAAACATTGTTGTAATTTTTTATGTTAGAAGGGGAAAACGACCAATACGGGTCACCTGATGGGAAGCAAACCCTACCGTCCATGGACATTTGCATCAGGAAGGGTATCACAGGTGCATTTGCGGCTGTTTGAGCGACTGATATGCCCGTTTTTAGGGTTTTTGTGGTCATAATGATAAAAACGGAACTTAGTTTCTTCCTGTCTGTCAGTCTGTACATCAAAACTACAAGACGAGATTGACAAAATTTGGAGTGTAGGTCTATCGTGACAGTTACTGCTTATTTTGGGTGTTTAATAAGCAAAATAAATATTAGTTTATTTATTTTTTGACTAAATGAATATTTTTGGATAGTATCGCTTCGAAAATTGTAAAAATTGAATCCCCCGTATGTGTAGGTACAAAAATATATCAAAAATCATAAAAGTAAAACCTTCAACCAAAATTTGTTTCAAAAATCAGTTCTTGCCGAAAAACTGTTCTTCTATATCAAAATGGCGTAAGTGCTATGGACACCTCCATCTCTTTTCTTGTGCTGCTAAACTTGCTAAACTTCTTTGCCTAAGGAAACCCTACACCGAGCATGATCCGACACGCTCTTGCCCGGTTTTTCCTTCAGACGAACCGAAATCGCGTGAGATCTCTTTCATCATCATCATTATCATCTCAGCATATATACGTCCAACTGCTGGGCACAGCCCTCCTCTCGGAATGAGAGAGCTTGGGCCATAGTTCCCACGCGGGCCCAGTACGGATTGGGAACTTGTGAGATCTCTTTAAAATGCAATATTTCTGTTTCTTCATAATGCAGCCAGGGCTGTCATCGCGCGGGCCGTAAATAACCTCACACGGCGCTATTCTCCTGGTATCAGGAACTCGTCCGACTGAATTATGGCGGCTACGTGACGCCTTAATCTGTTGGGTCTAAACAATTTTTATGAGCTTCAGGCTGTTTCAGCCAGAGATGTGCGACGATGTGTTGCGAGGAATGTTTCTAGGGTTTCGTAGCCAAAATAGCAACAACAGAACCCTTATAGTTTCGCCATGTCTGTTTATCTGTCTGTCCGTCCGCGGCGTGGCTCAGGGACTATCAATGCTGGAAAGCTGTAATTTTTCACGAATATATATGTAAACTAGGCAGACAAAAAGGTACAATATAAAATAAATAAAAAATGTTTTTTAGAGTACCTCCCCTAGAAGTAAACTGGGGGCGATTTTTTTTTAATTAACCAGGTCATCCGTCCGTCTTGTTGGTGAACGTCCTACGCTGCGCTAATAATATATGATAGTTGGTTACTGTTGCGGTTGCACTGGCGCGATAAAACGTTAGGAAACTCGAAACTCAAAAACTTGTTAAAACCGTTTATTTTTAAAAGACACAACGTAGGTAGGTACACGAACATATGAGTGAGAGAGAGAGCGAAGGTACGTGTGTCGCAAGCGATAGTTAAAAGCGGACTGAAGCTGTCACCGTTCGATTTCTGGTTTTAATAAACCGCTGTGACGTCACACGTATCGTCGTTTTCTACCTTAATATGTATTTAAATTATTGGGCCATCATACCCGTAACAATAAAACTTTTCAAAGGGTATAGCCGTGTAAGGATGGCGAAACTGCCTTTGACGAGAAAGTGGTTTTCCTTTGGCTCGGATAATTGTCTTTACATACGTTGTAATTTGACCAAATTTTAGCCCCAAAATGGGCGTGGTTTTTGAGATAATTAAAAAAAAAGGAAAATCGTTTTTATTTTTTATTTACTAAACTAGTGGCCCGATTTTCACGAAATTTTTATATATTGTGTAGAAAATTAAGAGCGTTTTTTTCTAAAAAAAAAAATCCAAATAATTTTATATTTAAGTAAAAAAAAATCATTTTTTTAATATTCATAATTTTTTTTTTTTTACTTGCGAGGTGGCGACACCTACCAATATCAGATATATTATGACCCATTTAATACTCTAATACATATATTTTTTTCAAAAACATTCATTTGGATCATCAGGTTAAAATAAGCGAATTTGTAACATCTCATACAATACATAGCCTTCCCTTTACTACGTACATGGGCGTTTTCAAAAAAAGTTGTTGAAATGACTTTTTTTTAGAAGTGGATGAAATTTGGTATTCCTGCTCAGAATCAGGAGCACTTTCGATTATAATAGGAGAAAAAAAATGTCTCAATATTTTTTATTCCATTACGTTACCGTTTTCATACGCGTATCTGTGGCGGTAGTGTAATGGATAACACATAATTATATGAAAAACCTGGGACACTTTTTTTTCCTATTGCAATCGAAAGTGCTCCTGATTCTGATTAGGAATACCAAATTTCATCCACATCTGACAAAAAAGTCATTTCAACATCTGTTTTTTGAAAACGCCCACCTACGTAACATAGGATTCAATAGTAGTGTGGGTTGAAAAATTTTTTTTTTTATTTTCTTAGCATGGGGGTAGAATTTGTACCTTATGAAAACAGAAAATTTTTCAAAAAAAAAAATTTTTTTATCTAATATTTTGAGGTGGCCCACTCGCTTTTAAAATTAATAATTTATCAAATGTGGTAGTTCCAACAAAAAAAATTTTTTTCGGTCAAACATCGTGGAAGACGTCTAAAAATTGTCGATTGTGATTTTTTTTTACTTATAATTTTCATTTTAATACAAAAGAAAGAAGTCATTTTTTGATTTTTTACATTAATTACAAAAATAATAGAAAATTATTTTTTTTTACTTTTGATTTCCAATTGGCTTTCGAGGGGAGACCCTACAGGTTCTAGAACACCTTTCATATATTTTTTTTGGTACTACTTCATTTAATAGATTATTAATTTTAAAAGGGAGTGGGCCACCTCAAAATATTAAGTAAAATTTTTTTTTTGAAAATTTTTCTTTTTTCATAAGGTACAAATTCTACCCCCATGCTATGAAAATAAAAAAAAATGTTTTTTTCAACCCACCCTACTATTGAATCCTATGTTACGTAGGTGGGATTTTTCAAAAAAAAGATGTTGAAATGACTTTTTTGTCAGATGTGGATGAAATTTGGTATTCCTAATCAGAATCAGGAGCGCTTTCGATTGCAATGGGAAAAAAAGTGTCCCAGGTTTTTCATATAATTTTGTGTTATCCATTACACTACCGCCACAGATACGCGTATGAAAACGGTAACGTAATGGAATAAAAAATATTGAGACATTTTTTTTCTCCTATTATAATCGAAAGTGCTCCTGATTCTGAGCAGGAATACCAAATTTCACCCACTTCTAAAAAAAAGTCATTTCAACAACTTTTTTTGAAAACGCCCATGTACGTAGTAAAGGGAAGGCTATGTATTGTATGAGATGTTACAAATTCGCTTATTTTAACCTGATGATCCAAATGAATGTTTTTGAAAAAAATATATGTATTAGAGTATTAAATGGGTCATAATATATCTGATATTGGTAGGTGTCGCCACCTCGCAAGTAAATAAAAAAAATTTATGAATATTAAAAAAATGTTTTTTTTTTACTTAAATATAAAATTAATTAGATTTTTTTTTAGAAAAAAACGCTCTTAATTTTCTACACAATATATAAAAATTTCGTGAAAATCGGGCCACTAGTTTGGTAAATAAAAAATAAAAACGATTTTCCTTTTTTTTTAATTATCTCAAAAACCACGCCCATTTTGGGGCTAAAATTTGGTCAAATTACAACGTATGTAAAGACAATTATCCGAGCCAAAGGAAAACCACTTTCTCGTCAAAGGCAGTTTCGCCATCCTTACACGGCTATACCCTTTGTAATGATTTTTGAGCACGTCGCTAACACGCCCCACCTCAGTGCTGGCTCAGCACTATTCAGACAAAGGAATTCTAGCGACGCGTGCCGCTGAACGTCTCAGCGTCCCTGACTTGGTTCTCATTTCAACCAACCTGACCCGACCGTCTTTACCTGGAAATACCTGTTGCACGATCGCCCTCTGCCACACGTTGCGTGGCGCTCCAGGGTCCACGACCAGCACGAGATCACCTACCTTAAGCGGTTCGCGCTCCTCGTTCCACTTCCTTCTAGGTATCAGCTCCGGTAAGTACTCTGTTACCCATCTGCGCCAATACATATCGGCTAAGCGTTGACTCTTTCGCCACTGTTTTCTTAGGTACAGGTCAGAGTCATCGAAGACACCTGCAGCGGGTAAGTTGGAGCTGGTACCCAGCAGAAAATGGTTTGGCGTCAACGACTCGTTGCTACCAGGTTCTACAGACACGTGAGTAAGGGGGCGGCTGTTGACTATATTCTCAACTCCAGTCATAAAGGTAGCGAGAACTTCATCTTTGGGGATGCGTTCTTTGAGTATGACCCCTAGAGATACCTTTACGCTACGTATTAAACGCTCCCACGCCCCCCCCCAATGGGGGCTTGCCGGTGGGATGAAAGACCATTGCGTCCCATTGTTAGCGGCCTCGTTCTTCAAAGTCTCGTCGTCAAGTTCCTGAATTGACTTCAGCAGCTCCGCATCAGCGCCGCGCAGGTTAGTGCCGTTATCAGAGTAGAGGTAGCGTGGCCACCCTCGGCGGGCAGCTATACGCCGGAGAGCCATAATTAGTGAGTCAGTAGTGAGGGAATGCACGATCTCCAGGTGTATGGCCCGAACTGTAAGGCATGTAAATATGACGCCGTACCGTTTTTCCCTTCGTCTCCCTACCACCACCTCCATCGGTCCAAATAGGTCCACGCCGCAGTGCGTGAAAGCCCGCTGGTGGTGTGCCACTCGAGCGGGAGGTAAATCGCCCATCACTGGCATTTCCGGTTTCGCCTTTTTTATTCTGCAGATCATACATCCGGCAGCTACTTGTTTAACGGTAGGTCTCATTTTAATGATCCAGTACCTTTGCCTTAGGTTATTTACCACCGTCTCCTGGTTTCCGTGGGCAGCTTTTATGTGGAAATGTCTTACCAACAATCGCGTCACTCGGTGCCGCCCGTCAAGGATACTCGGATTTTTTGTCTCGGAAGAGACATCGAGCGCCGCACCAATGCGTCCGCCGCAACGAAGGACGCCGTGCTCGTCCAAGTAAGGCGACAACTTGAGGATACGGCTGCTGCGGGGTTGTGGTGTTGGGCGTTAAGGAAACGTCAGGCTCGTTCAAAGAGTAGTATATTAATGCCAACTTAAGCCTAAGAGTACATGATATATAAAGGAATGGAGTAAAGGTGTGTACTGCACACTACACCTTACCCCTTAGATAAAAAAAATACATACTAAACTTAAAGTTATGAATTTTTTTTTTATATACTTCAAATAATTTCTATCAAACTAAAATCCAGTGACAGTAAGATTATACAAGAAAAAAAAATACAATTTTTGAATATTGAAATTAAATTTTGACTCTAACAAATTACGTTACTTACACAAAAAAAATAGCTAAACCAAAATTGGTTGTAAAAAAAAAACATAACAACATATATTGGGCTTACTGAGAAATTAATGAAAAAAAAAGGAAATGAGAGTGAATTAAACATTTTAAAAATATGTATAGTAAAAAGTAAACATTATCATATCATTAAGTAAAATAACTAAAACAAAACTTCTTAGCTTCATTCATTTTATCGTCCTGCAAAATCTTTCGTCACATCCTATGTATTTTATGTCATATCCGAGATGTACCTTTTCATCATAATGAGACAAAAAAAAAATGTAGCTAACTGTACTACTAATATAAAACATACAATGTCGAATTCACCAAAACCTTACGCTGCATAAAACTGATCACTGCGATCACCTTATTTAGTTACCTACTTGCAAGAATCAGGTGCGCAATGTAACCCGAGCTGTAATAACAGACTCTGGAATGCATTCCTTATTGAATAAACTGCATTAGATCACTATGCTATCACTGCTATTTAAATATGACCAATTAAATATTGAAAACTACCTAGTTATTATGTGAATACAATAAACTGATAAATGAAAGTTAGATATTGAAAAAAAAAAAGAGAACAAGAATGTAACCGTTTTGTAATATAAGGTCTTCAAAAAAAAATTAGGAAACTGGTAGCCAAATCTTGATGTTGATAATTCTATGCCTTTAAAAAAAAACCGTAAGACAAGATGTAAGTAAAATAAAAATAATATGCTATGAAATTTTCAAGAACCATTATAATACATATTGATAATTAAACTGATTGATTTTATTAAGTGTACATACACTTCATAATTGCAAATTAATAGAAAAAGAAAAAAAACTATAGACAATTTTATATTTTAAATGTAATACTTTACCGAACATTTAATTTTTTTTTTCATTTTTGCGTAAACTACTGCTCGTCGTCGTCGTTACACAGCTCACTGAGTCTTAAGCGATAGCAGTAAAATTTCCACTCCTAGGACACCAACGGTCTTCTAGCAGCAATCGCTCCATGACCCCAACAACCTTCTCACCATGGATGATTTTTCGACAGCAAAATTTTTTTCTTTCTTTATCATTTTCTTGAAATTTTCCTTCATTAGGTATGTTTTTTTTTTCTCGCATTCTTCTTTATCTTCTATTACTTGGTGTTATTTTGGTCTTCAAAAATTGACTTATATTTTAACAACTTTCATTTAATGTAGTTATTTTTCCACATATAGTAAAGGTACTTTCTTCTTCCATGTCGTAGTAATTTTTTTTTTTCTTTTATTTTTAAAGTATAATTATTATTATAATTCTATTAATATTTATTTTAGATAAGTTTTTAGTCTTTAAACTGGTACATTTTTTTTTACGCACTTTCTCTTCGTCACTAAGTAGTCCAATTTATTTTTAAAAGTTCACTTTTTTTCACTATGATTCTTCTACTGGTCGGCGCGGCGCGCCGCCAGTGCAGCGCGAAGGCCGCACTGGCAGGGTCGCCATGTGGTGTTGGGCGTTAAGGAAACGTCAGGCTCGTTCAAAGAGTAGTATATTAATGCCAACTTAAGCCTAAGAGTACATGATATATAAAGGAATGGAGTAAAGGTGTGTACTGCACACTACAGGGTAAACATTTACCTTCTCTGATCGCGCGCACTTCCGCGGCGAAGGCCTCGCTCTGCACCCGCCGGAACAACAAACGTTCAGCCTGTTCCATCAATTCGCAATCGTCATCATCGGTACGTTTTTTACACCTACATATAAATCTTAGAACAGCGGCTGTACTTCTAAGCAGCCGCAGCCACGAAGAAAACCGTTCCGGGTCAGGAACAGGCTCAACGCTGGGGATATCCGTATCCGTAGTAACCACATTTGTTACTAGGTTAACACATTCAATTGTCTCGACATCGGTCACAGGACGAATGACGTGCCGCGGCCACGATGACTCATCGTCGCGCAGAAACGTAGGACCCCCCAACCATTGACTCCTAAAGGTGGCGTCGTCGTAGGTTTCGCGTGTAGCTATATCTGCGACATTTAATTCAGTAGGCACGTAACGCCATTCCTTACTACTAGTGACCTCATCAATCTCGCCCAACCGGTTTGCTACAAATGTTTTGTAATTTCTAGCGTCATTGTTAATCCAGTGCAAAACCGTGGTCGAGTCACTCCAAAAAAATCGCTGTAACACGCTCAACTTATGCTCCCTAATAATGGTGTCTGCGAGTCTCGCCGCTAGAAGCGCCGCTTGCAATTCTAGTCGCGGCACCGTCAGCGGTTTTACCGGCGCGACCCGACATTTACTCGCTATAAATGCAACAAACACATTACCGTTGCACGTCCACCGCCAATAAGCTACGGCGCACATCGCTTTAGTAGACGCATCGCAAAAAACATGCAGCTGTGTGTTATCGTACGTCGTAGCACTCGTAGCGCGCGCGGTTTCGTAGCTCCCGGTCAGTCGCGTAGCGGCCGTAGCGGGCTGCGCGGGCGTCGGCGGGCCGAGGGGCGCGGGGGAGCGCTCACCTGCTACGATATCAGCTGCGTCCGTTGCCATGCGGTCACCTGTCTCGCTCGCACCTATAGGGTTTAGGTAGCATCTAGGAATGCGTACATTACTCATTACCTTTAGCAAATCTATCCAGGTTTTCCATTTATTAAATATGCTATTGGGAATCTCGTCATCCCAGCCAATATTTGATCGCCAAAGATTTTGAAGCATTATTTTTCCTTGTATTGTGAACGGCGACAAGAACCCAAAAATATCATAAATAGACATAATGACTCGCAGCATAACCCTTTTAGTAGGCACCTGTGCTCCGTTCACCACGTCCTCGGGAATGCGCTTGAAGGATAAATCAAACCCCAGCTCGTCTTTAGCGGGAAACCAAATAAGACCGAGCGTTCGTTCTCCTTCGCACTGCTGACCCATTTTGAGACTTACCGCTACTGTACCTAAGGTCTCTTTTGGTATGCTGTCCAACACCACTACACTGTTACTGGTCCAATTGCGTATTTCAAAGCCGCCTTCTTTGTGAATGTAAACAATATCTCTTACCATCTGTGTCGCGGTGGCTTCGTCCGGGAAACTGTCCAAGTAGTCGTCCATGTAGTGTTGGTTACAGATAGCGTCAGCAGCAGCGGGCATCGACGCAGCGAAACGCTCCGCGTTCTTGTTTTTTACATACTGTGCAATAAACGGGGAACAATTAGCACCGAATATGAGCGAAGTCATGTTAAAAGTTTTGACTGGTTGTTCGTGTAGTAGAACTGTCATATTGTTAACTGTCAATGTCAACGTCACTTGACATCGAGCAGAGCGGAAGGGAGGCTTGTGCCAATTAACTAATTAAGAATATTAATACTGTAAAGGATTGATCTTAAAAATAAAAACACAAACTGATTCAAGCGACTTTTAATATAATAACATTACATGGCGCAGTCGGAGAAGAACTATTATTTCGCAAGATTCACTTGGATTGAATAAGGTAACCTCAAAATTGCTCTGCGGCACGTACCGGACCTCATTACGAAAACAGCTCAACACAACATTAAATTAAAATAACAATGCAGAATGAAGTGGATAAGAGTGAAAACGCGTCACAAGAGGTAGATAACATGTGCGCAATTGAATATAAAATGCCGCATGGCATGAATTTAGATGACATTGGTAATTGTTGGCCGCAATGGCAAAGATTCAAACAATCCTTTCGAATTTTCCTGCTGGCCGCCGGGTTCGACAGATTAGCCGAAACAAGAAAAGCTGCAATTCTTTTGAACTGCATTGGACACCAGGCGCAAGAATTATATTTCAGTGTACTACAAAAAGACGAGAAGGCAAAACTAGAAGACATTATCACAATATTCGACGAACATTTCAAACCTAAACAAAATCAAGTAATAAACAGTTATAAATTTAACAAGCGGAGCCAAGAGGACGGAGAAACTTTCGACGCGTTTTATACAGCAATCAACAAATTAGCGGAAAATTGCGATTTTAAAGAAAAAGACCGAATGATACGAGATCGAATTGTAATCGGTGTTAAGAGCGAGAGAGTGCAACAGAAGCTTCTGGAAGTTACGGAACTTACCTTAGAAAAAGCCGTGGAGGTGTGCCGGTCTGCTGAACTTTCCAAGGAGCACATGAAGATACTCAACAACCCGGAGGTGCATGCTATGCAGTCGAAGATCCCGATGGACCAGTCGCGCTACTCAACAGACCCCAGAGCTAAGTACTTTGATAATAATAAAAATAGGGTCTCACAGTATAGAAATAACAGTCAATATAACAAAAATTACTATTTGTGTAGAAAATGTAAAACTGAACATGGTCCTAGGAATTGCCCCGCTTATGGGAAAGTTTGTTCAAAATGTAAGAGATATAATCATTTCAGTGTAGGGTGTACTGTCCCTAATCAACAAGTTCATGAAATGAATGAGGACTGTATTAATAATGTGCATGATTTATGACTGGTGTACTCAATTGATTTAACTAAGAATGAGTGGACACAGCTCCTTAGAGTAGAAAATAAAAGAGTAAGTTTTAAATGCGATACTGGAGCACAAATTAACGTGCTCTCATTCGATGACCTAAAAAAGATTGTCAATGATGAAACCAAACTAAAACTGTCTGAGACAAGAAGTTTAATTGAGGTCTTTGGAGGGGGTAAACTGTTTCCCCTTGGTAAAATAACTTTGAAAACATACTCAAAGAATGATGAAAATATTTATGAAACTGAGTTTATTGTTGTAAATGAAAAAGTCAGGCCTATTTTAGGACTTGGTTCACTAGTAAAACTCGGACTATTAATTAATAATAATATTAACACAGTAACAAATTTAAATAACAGTTCAAATAAAGACACAATTGTTAATATGAACACTGAATTATTTCAGGGTGTTGGAGAGTTTAAGGAGCCACTGGAGTTGAGAGTTCAGCCAGGAGTGGTGCCAGTAGTGCGACCGCCGAGGCGAGTGCCTCACGCACTGATGCCCCGCCTTGCGGACAAGCTCAAAACCCTGGAGGAACACAAAGTCATAGCCAAAGTCGAACATCCTAGAAGTTTCGTAAGCAACCTTGTTATAATAGAAAAAAAAGATGGATCACTTAGGATTTGTCTTGACCCTAAAGATCTCAACTCAGTATTAATCAGAGAGCACCACTTGATTCCAACTCTAGACGAAATTATCCCAAAATTATGTAATAAAAAATACTTCTCTGTCCTTGATTTGTCTGATGGGTTTTACAATATTAAATTAACGGAGGATTCAAGTGACTTGTGCACTTTTAACAGCCCATATGGCTGTTATAAATTTTTAAGGTGTCCATTTGGTATCTCAGTGGCACCAGAGGTGTTTCAAAGGTATAGCGAAACGGCCTTTGGAGACATCCCTGGGGTCATAGTGTACTGTGATGATTTGTTGATATGTGGCAGCACTGAGCAGGAGCATGATGCAACATTAAACAAAGTGTTTGAACGAGCCAAAAAGCACAATGTTCGTTTCAATAAAAATAAATTTCAGCACAAACTTAAAGAAGTGAAATATTTTGGACATATCTTTTCTGCACAAGGTATGAAAATTGACCCAGAAAGAGTAAACGCTATCACTAATATGAAAAGTCCTAAAAATAAAAAAGAACTTCAAATTTTTCTCGGCATGGTTAATTACTTGAGGAAATTTATACCAAATTTGGCAGATGTTGCATCACCGCTCCAGTTATTATTAAAAAAAGATGTTACATGGTTATGGACAATGACTCATGAAAATGTGTATACTAATATTAAGAAAAAATTAACTGAAGCCCCAACGTTACAAAATTTTGATCCTAATAAACCAATTGTAATTCAGTGTGATGCATCGAAAGATGGCCTGGGCTGTTGTCTACTACAAAATGAGAGACCAGTCAGTTTTGCATCTAGAAGTTTAACCCCAGCAGAAAGAAATTTCTCACAAATAGAAAAAGAATTGCTTAGTGTGGTCTGGGCCACTCAAAAATATCATTATTATATATATGGTCAAAAATGCACTATTTTAAATGATCACAAACCCCTTGAATCTTTGTTAAAAAAGCACATTCATGAAGTCCCATCCCCTAGGCTGCAAAGACTGAAATTAAAATTATTAAAATATGAAATAGAATTTAAATACCTAAAAGGGAAATTCATGTATATAGCTGACTTGTTGTCACGTGCATTTATAGATTCTAATACTAAAGATGAACCATATTTGAACGATATGATTCACTGTGTGGGGCTCGCTAGCTACCTACAATGCACTCAAGAACAAAAACAGGAACTGATGGCAGAAACCAGTAGTGACGAGGAATTATTAAAATTAATAGAATATACAAAAAAAGGTTGGCCAGACAAAAAACATATTCCTGATAATTTACAGTATTATTTTAAATTTAGAGCTGAAATTAGTACAGATGAAAACCTAGTATTTTTAAATCATAGGTTAATAATTCCAACGTCATTACGGTTAAAATTTATGACAATGTTACACGAAGGGCATTTAGGAACAACCAAAATGAAACAACAAGCCAGAAACATGTACTATTGGCCAAAAATAGATGAACATTTAGATACTTTTGTAAGAAGATGCTATGTATGTCAGACTTATCAAAATAATAATGTAAAAGAACCCTTACTGTCCCATGAAATACCAAAATTGCCATTTCTTAAAATAGGCACTGACATAATGGAATTTAGAACAAAAAGCTACTTAGTCATTTATGACTTTTATTCTAAATGGTTAGATATTAAATTAATACCTAGTAAAAGTGCTAAATCTATAATTAACAGTTTAACTGATATATTTTGCAATTTTGGCATTCCAAATGAAGTAGTCTCAGACCATGTTCCGTTTGATTCAAGAGAGTGTATACAGTTTGCACGTGAGTGGGGTTTCACTTTCACATTTACTAGTCCCCGATATCCACAGTCTAACGGGACGGCAGAAAGAGCCGTACAAATAGCAAAAAAAATCATGAATAAATGCCACGAAGATGGGACAGATTATAGATTAGCACTATTGCAATACAGGGCTTCACCTGTCTCTGGCACAAATTTTTCACCCAGTCAGTTAATGATGAACAGAAACTTAAAAACAAAATGTATTGTCAATTCTAAATATTTACAACCTAAGCTAAATTTTAATGTCAATCAACAGTTTGATAAAACTTTATACCGAAATGTTAAGTACTATAATAGCAACACAAGGCTTAAGAATGATTTTGTTAATGGACAGCAAGTTTGGTTTAAAAAAGACCCCAATAAAAACAAATGGCTACTAGGTAAAATTGTTAAGAATAATGGGTATAGATCTTATAATCTAGTAGATAAGGACAATGTAGAGTATACGAGAACCTCTTTCCATATTCGACCGGCTAAAGACTTTGTGGTCCTGTAGGGGCTCCACTGCTGGTTGATCAATTAGCTACTGTGGTTGCTTTAATTTTGTTAAATTTGTTATACAGCTCGAAAG
This sequence comes from Choristoneura rosaceana, assembly GCA_037349165.1. NCBI lineage: Eukaryota > Metazoa > Arthropoda > Insecta > Lepidoptera > Tortricidae > Choristoneura > Choristoneura rosaceana. The sequence continues at coordinate 1,200,251 of JAZBNJ010000044.1, forward strand.
GGAGGAAAACATGTGTAAGGTTAAGAATATATTATATATAAGTTTGAAGCTTCTGAGGTAGCTTTAATTTTGTTTGTTTATGTAGTAAAAGAGAAAGGAAAACCAGTATTATGTTCTAGTATTATTTTGTACTTCAGAGGTTGTTTTAATTTTGTTGTTTATTTGTAAAAGAGAAGGGAAACAAGGTATTATGTTATAGGATTACTTTTGTTTATAAAGGGGGATGATGTAGTAGAACTGTCATATTGTTAACTGTCAATGTCAACGTCACTTGACATCGAGCAGAGCGGAAGGGAGGCTTGTGCCAATTAACTAATTAAGAATATTAATACTGTAAAGGATTGATCTTAAAAATAAAAACACAAACTGATTCAAGCGACTTTTAATATAATAACATTACAGTTCGGGGCGAGGTCTCCACAGAAATCTAAGGGAATTCTGATCCTCTTCCCTAATTTTAATTCTTAGGAACATATCTTTAATGTCCCCGGCTACAGCGATCCTATTCTCTCTAAAACGTACCATAATGCCGAATAGGGACGCGAGTAAGTCGGGACCTTGCAATAGGTAATCATTCAAAGATTTTCCTTGACTTTTCGCTGCTGCATCGAAAACAAAGCGCAACTTCTTTTTATTGGGGTTATCGACCCCAAAGTGAGGTAAATACCACGTTCGCGGTGTGCGCTGAGTATCAGTCGACTCTTTAGCGAAGTCATTTAGTAAAAGGTGATCCACTCGCTCAGAATAACGTTTGGCGTAGTCAGGGTTCGCCAGCATTTTTTTTTTCAACCCCTTTGAACCTGTTGAAAGCGTTACCGTAGCTATCGGGCAACGCACAGCCCTCGTCGCGCCACGGCAGCCCGACGCGCCAGCGGCCGGCCACGAGCGTCGCCGAGCGCTCCACCTGAGCGCGCGCGCGCACGTCCTCGCTGTTCTGACGGGGTTTGCTACACACACCTAGGGAATCGAGCATGAATGAGCGCCTTACCTCGTCATGAAGTTCGCGAAGCAAGTCCTCGGCGTCGCCGGCGGCGGACCGGGCGGCCGGCGCGGCGGGCCCCGCGCTGCAGCACAGCAGCGGGCTCGGGTGCGAGGCGCGGGCGCCGTGCGGCGGCGCGCGCGCTATTCCATGTAAGGACCAGCCTAGGGTGGTGCGAGTAGCGGACGGCTCATTACGTTTACCGATACACATTTCAATAGGAGTTAACAAATGGTGATTATCCTGACCGATTAGTACTTCAGGTTTAATATTATTGTTACAAAATATTAAGTCATGTTTTAAATTTTGCAAATGAGCATACTGACTGCAGTCGATAGAAAAGAGATTTTGCTCAGGTAAATTTAAATTGTTTACACTTCGTGCATTAATAGTAGACATATTACAATTATTTTTATCAGACACATTCATAGATAAAACAGTAGAATCAACAATAACATCGCTACCGCTCCACGCTCCGCTCACGCGCATAGTCTCAGTGCGGCCGCGCAGACCGGCCCGCGCAGCGAGAGAACCGGTTATTAATGTTATTGTCGATCCGTCATCGAGCAATGCATTCGTGCTGATTACACCGTTAGGTCCGTGTATGTTTATAGGTACCACTTTCAATAATACGCTGTGTGCAGAGTTAATATGCGTCACGGTAGCAGCTGCGGGTTCTGGAGTGTGGCCGCTTTGGCCGGCGTGGCCCGTGTCGCCGGCGTCGCCCGCGCCGGGCGCGGCGGGCGCGCCCTCTCGGCCAGGCTCGCGCACGTAGTGCAGCAGTCGGTGATGCGCCTCGCCGCAACCGTCCTTGTCGCAGGCGGCCGCGGGACACGTTTCTCGATCGTGGCGGGACACTAAGCACTTGTAACATACGCCGTGGCGTTTAACGTGACGCCACCTGTCCTTGCGCAACGCTCTTTTAAACATTTTGCACTCAGTTAATTTATGTTTTGCGACGCAGCAAAATAAACACTTATTGTCACTGTGCGTTGATTGCACTAACACTGCATGAGGACGGCTGGTGACGTTGTAGTCAGGTTTATTTTTGTAGTGGTGCTGAACTCCGACGCTGCGAGCCTCTGTGGCGTGTATGTTCGCTGTAGTCGAAATTTTCACAGCTTCTTGATTTAAAAAATCGCCTAATATTTTCAAACGTGATTTCTTTCCTTCTTTTATAATAGCAAAACTATAATCGGACCATTTTGATATTAGTACGGTAGGCAGCTTAGATAAAATAATATTTACAATATGCATGCCTTGCATGTACTCTTCTCGGCCGACGGCGTGCACAGCTGCGATGAAATTTTGTACTTTTACTGAGAACGACACAATGTCTTTGTTGTATTCGTTCGACATAGGTGGTAGTTTCTTCAGGCCCTGGGTAATTTTACTTAAGATGGTGTCTGCGTTGCCGTATAGTAGCTCTAATGTTTTTATCACTACGTCGGGTGAAGTAGCGCTTATCATGAGAGCTGAGACTGCCTCCTTAGCTGGCCCGTGAAGACACTTCCTTAAACGCCATAAATTTTCCTTCGGGCTAAACCCGCACACTTCGGTAGACTCGTCATAAGCCTGCTTGAACTGGAGCCACTCCAACGAGTCCCCTGAGTAACTAGGTAGGTCTCGGGGTGTACACATGCGGCTAAGCAGGTTGTTGTTTGTCCTATTATTTGCAGAGATCGAGGTTAGATTCCGTAGAGCACTCGCGAGCATGTGAACCGTTCCGTCGGATGGGCCGGCAACGGCTGCCGCCGGCGGACACTGCATGTCCAGCTGATTACCGGGAGCGTGCAATGGAGGTAACTCGGGAACGTGCAATGGAGGCTCGCGCTCGAGCTGACTTTGCTCTAACCATTGCTCCACTTCTTTATTCTTGGTGTCGTCATGCGGGTCACTATGTGGACTGTATATCTCCTCTTTTTCATCCATAAGGTTTGCCAAATCCGCCTGAAACTGCTTATCGATGAGATCCATTTGAATTTTAGCCTTTTCTTTGGCCATCTCTAGTTCCAGTTTCTTTCTCCTGGCCATCAGGGAGGACGAGGTGGACGTTGACTTAGCCCCGGTGCGCGAAACGGGCGGCTGTTGCAAGCGGTACTCGCGCTTGACGCTGCTACCCGCAACATCATATAATTGGCTAGCGGTCGGTGTCCGTTCATCCTTCTGTGTATTTCCATCAGTTGGCTGTGGATGCACTTGTAACTGGACTTCCTGATTTTCGTGCTCTTTGCTCTCGAGCTCCTTGCGTGTAGTGCTTCGAGTTTTAACCATCTTCGCGGGCGGTGTGTTGAACATTAGGTAGATAGATCCGGCTCGAAGGACCACTTTGTTGCGGTTGCACTGGCGCGATAAAACGTTAGGAAACTCGAAACTCAAAAACTTGTTAAAACCGTTTATTTTTAAAAGACACAACGTAGGTAGGTACACGAACATATGAGTGAGAGAGAGAGCGAAGGTACGTGTGTCGCAAGCGATAGTTAAAAGCGGACTGAAGCTGTCACCGTTCGATTTCTGGTTTTAATAAACCGCTGTGACGTCACACGTATCGTCGTTTTCTACCTTAATATGTATTTAAATTATTGGGCCATCATACCCGTAACAATAAAACTTTTCAAATTTGTAATGATTTTTGAGCACGTCGCTAACAGTTACCTTTCCTTGTAAGAAAAGGTCCTTGAGTGTAAAAACAAAATATTCGACGAAGCTGTAACCAAAGAAACTTGTTTCCTTCCTTTCCATCTCGTAGACTACTTCGGCATACTACAGCAAACGCAAGACATTCCAAAAAGCCAACATAAAAAAATCCTCATTCAAACTACGATGAAACAAAGTCAACAAGCCAAGCTAATTCTACCAAAGCATACTATCTCACAATTTGCGATTTCCTTTGAATTAGCCGATGCCCTGCGAACGCAAAGGGATCCATGCGCGTGGAAAAGGAAAAATCGGGCCTCCTTTTTTCTTTGGAACGCTTTTCAGGGTATGAAAGGGGTTGTAAATATTTTGAGGCGTATGAATGGGAGCTGTCAATGGGAGCTTGAGTATAGGGCGCGGTTTTCCATTGGCACGATATGCGTCTTGAGAAATTGTCGATGGCGGCGGCCGATCGTAAATCGGCCAGATCACGAAATTCCTGAGGCTGGTTTTAGTGTCACGCGTACCGGTAGTGCGGATCGCTCCGGGCGGGCTGATCAGCCAATGGCTAATGAGCTTCCCGTCCGCGCGGATAGGAAGCTCATTAGCCATTGGCTGATCAGCCCGCGCGGAGCGATCCGCACCGACGGTGCGCGTGACACTAAAACCAGCCTGAGCTGTAATGAAATTTCTACACAGGGTAGCGGGGTCGCTGAAGGTGAGAAATTAAACCACAGTTTTGGTCCAACAAGATGTTTATTTTTCAAGGAAATACACCAGTATCCCGTTCCCATCAACCATACATAGGTACACTGTATATAATTAAATCTTACTTCTCTATGTAAACTAAGGGTCGTGAATGCAATTGGCCAGTGATCTGTGATTACTTAACTACCTAAATAATCTTAAAAGAAGGTAACTCCTATACCTCGGCTCCGAAGCTTCCAAACCTGGCTGCAGGCCACTGTGGGCCACTCTAGGATGCCGTCTCGTGCCCGAAGTCCCAGCGCCACCGACAGTAAACCACGCCTGGGCAGGCCAACCAGCTCTACTGCCACCAGGCCTCCTTGAAACACTTCTACACGAAGCCGGTATCGTGAAATGGCGTAATTTTATGAATCGGCTAAGGGATATCCGCCATATCGTTCAAAAATCATCGTTTAACGATTTACGTTTGTTACCTAGTGACGTTTAGGCAGATCATGAAATTCATAGGCATATCATGAAACACCACTTCCGACCGAAGAAAAGAGGGCATTTAAGGGCTAAGTCCAATGGACTTTGTACTTTGTAATAGCCCGAAACATGCCAAGCTAAACTAGATTTATGACGTGAGTTATCCGTTACAATACAATATCATTTACGTAATATAAGTGAGTCTCACGGTTGTTTCATGTTCAAAATTATATGAGAAGGAAAAGTAGCATGATGTATTCGTGGATTGTGTCGAACTCAGTGGACAACCGCTCGCATCTCGGCTCCCTTTAGAGATAGCTCAAAGCCAATTAGAACCTGCGACAACGCGGTGAAAAGGACGAGCAGATAGTTGACAGATCCTGTTATGAGTTAAGAAACTCAATGCTGACAACATGCCGCTGTTTCATGAAGTTACGAGACTTCGCACAGCTTAGAATCTTTTAGATTCAGTAGTTTAATATCCGGATTTTACTAAAGTCACGTGAGAACAGTTTTAGTAATTAAATAAAAAAAAAATAGCTTTAAGGGACTGTAGATTTGAGAATTAAAGTTGTAATTTCAACTCGATATCCCACATATTCTTCTTCTCTTGTCTTGACAGACAAAGTGATCCCATATGAGTTCCGTTTTTATGGTTCCGTAGCTAAAATGGCAAAAACGGAACCCTTATAGTTTCGCCATGTCTGTCTGTCTGTCTGTCTATCTGTCCGTCCGCGGCTTTGCTCAGGGACTATCAATGATAGAAAGCTGTAATTTTGCACTAATATAATGTAAACTATGCCGACAAAATGGTACAATAAATAAATTCGATTCAGTGATTTGTTTGCAAAATATTCAATTTTAAATTGCAAATTTTCATTAAAATCGAGCGTCCCCCACCCCCTCTAAAATCTAAACCGGTGATTCAGGATGGTAGTAAGTATAATCAAACTTACAAGTTTAGTAAAACTTTAGCGGTTAAGTTTTCTTTAGTAGGGGAGACTGGGGTCGATTGAAACGCGGGTCATTTGAAACAAGTCCAATAACTCCGAGACGGATAGTCATAGCGGCAGGGGTCCAAGGGGGGAAAAGATCGGCAAACCTGTACAAACCTGTCTGCAATGCGCGTCGCGGCTCCAAGCCCGTTGGACATTTTTAAGTGACAATATTACTTTTTTGCCCCAAAAAGTAAGTATTTTTCATGTTTTTTTATTGTTTATTAATTAAAAATCATGACTACTATGTTCCATATTCCTAAACTACTATAATCTATGAGTATTGTAGTCTTAAATAAAGTGGTTTGTGTAAGCCTACGGTGTTCCGTTATTTTTTTACATAATTTAATATTTACAGATAGGTTGATGGGGCGATTGAAACAAAATTTTCGGGGGCAATTGAAACATGTTTCAAGGGATGCTTTGGCTTGGATCGGCTCGATCGACGCCTACCGATGCGTCGACGTCTTTTTCGCTTTTATTGCGTATACATAAAGCTTTTTTAAATCGGCTTTTGCCAATTCCGCGTCGATAGATGCTCTCTACATAGTACGTAAAGTGTTTTCTGAATCTCAGGAATTGCCTTCTTATGCCTGGGTTACATGGAAACTTATATAAGCTGCAGACCTGGAGAAGATTGACTGCAATGTTCTGGGTGCAAGCTGAGAGCACACGAGGCTTGCACAATCTTCAATATTGGTATCATAACTGTGAATCTGATTAATCTGGGATTAATTTGATATGTTTCTATACGTTTTTTCCTTATATTACCAATAATTTGTCGATTATTTACATCTTCTAATTGCCAAATTTATCTTATGTAGGAACTATTGTTGGATACTCAAATAGTGTTATATTTTGCATGAGAAACTTTTATAAATGTTTATTAAATTAGTAAGTCGATCTCAATACTAAAATAATGCAGTCATAATATGATAAATTAGGGTCATTAGGTGCCATGTAATTATGTTAAATTCAATGACTGGCTTTGGTTGATATGATTCTAAAATTATGTAGTTTTTAATGAGAATTATTGTAATGAATACCTATTTTGTTTTTGGTGTTTCAACTAGCCCCCACCTTAGTTTCATTTGACCCAACCCTGGGGGCATTTGAAACGTTTTCCGCGATTTTCTAAAATTGTTCTAACTATTTATTAGTAGCTCATGAAGTCAAATTAAACTTTTTACCATATAGCTAGATAACTTGACTACAACTGACACCATTTAAGAAACCAATTTGGTACGAAATGACGGTAGAATATTCGATTTTATCAAAAACGTTCCAATTGACCCCAGTCTCCCCTAGTTTAAGAGTAAAAAGTAGCCTAAATATACCTTAACTTGGAATATTCCGTACAAAATACGAAATCCTGAGAAAGATATTAAGTACTTAATTTTTTCGCAATGGCTACGGAACCCTACTTCCGGCGTGTCGGACACGCTCTTGGCCGGTTTTTTTTTTTCTTTTGAGGTACGAAACCGTAAAAAACACATCTTGTTTGAATCAAAGCATACCTAACTAATTTATTGAATCAGGCGCTACTTTGCGGAGGTCCATATCAATGAACCAAAAGAATTTCTTTGCTCATCCGCGACCGCGACGGTTGTTTTGGTTTGAAGATGAACTCTGTTTGATTTCAAAACGTGTCAGTATTATGTGATGGTGGTGATAGATTTGTTTGTGTCATTTGTGTGTGTTCTTACGGAGGTGGAGGAACTGCATGAACACGCATATCTTGCATAAACTTAGCTATCATAAGGTCGCGGGTGAGCAAAGAAATTCTTTTAGTTCATTTATATTATAAACTAGCTGTTGCCCGCGGCTTCGCCCCCATCGTATTTTTTATGTATTTTCCTCCATAAAAATCTTCTCCTGACAGTAACAAACACAATAAAAAAAGAATTAGCGAAATCGGACCAGTCGTTCCCGAGTTTTACGCTTACCAACACATTTTGCGATTCATTTTTATATTATAGATTAATCTGCCCTTATATTTTAAACTAGCTTTTGCCCGCGGCTCCGCCCGCGTGGTATTCGGTTATCGCGCGCTATTACCTCAGGAACTGTGCATTTTTTCGGGATAAAAAGTAGCCTATGTCACTCTCAGGACCATAAACTATCTCTATACCAAAAATCACTTCGATCCGTCGCTCCGATACGGCGTGAAAAACGGACAAACATACAAACACACTTTCGCATTTATAATATTACTATGGATGACGTATCGGACGTAAGCTGTCATCACCAAAACAAAAATAATAAACTCAAATAAACAAAAACACATTTAATAAATATGAAACAACACGCGCAGTATACAAAACCATAGGCTTAATGCGATATAATTGAACCAGTAAATCAGGGGATCCGCTAAAGACCGGCTGTGTAATCGCGGCGACCCATTCGTTCATCCATTCGTACATTCATTCATTTCGTTCGTTTGTGACAATGTGGCACGTTTGGTGGCAGCGGGTGAGACGTTCGACCGTGAAATAAGGGTTCTGTTTTTAAGATATAAACTCCATGTTCGTTTGTAAAGTCAGCATGAATTGTAGCGGATCACTTCCTTATTTGTCGCATTAGCATGTTTCTTAAATTTGTGTGGTGTTAGTCCGTTGCTGTAAAATGATAATTTTGCTACTTTTGATGCTGACTGTACGTAAACTGTCATAAAAAATGCACTTTTGTATGTTGTAGATAAGTCGTTTTCAACCGGTGTGCGGCGTATACTTTCAGGTGTGCCGCGATTGTCACGAAGTGTTATGCTGCATTGACATCATGAAGAGTACAACAAATAACGCGTGGCGTGTGTGACTCGCGTTGTCAGGTTGTTTTAGTCACGGAGCGGAAGGATTGGCGGGGCGGGAGGAACCCTCTATGCACCAATGCGACTCGCAATTATTTATTTATTTATTAGCTATTTTTTTAGGGTTCCGGAGCCAAAATGGCAAAAATGGAACCCTTAAAGTTTCGTCAAGTCCATCTGTCTGTCTGTCCGTCCATATGTCACAGGTATTTTACTCGAAAACTACAAGATGTATATCATTGGAATGTGGAGTACAGGTGTCTTGTCAAAGCCGCTGTTTAGTATTGTAATTAAATTACAAAAATAAAGATTTATAGGGGGGGGGGAGCGCACTCCATACACGTAACAGAAATTGAAAAAAAAAAAAATTAACTCGCATCAACATGTGGCGCATAGTTCGACAGCTCTTTTGAATTGGTTTCAACATGATCGGATTTACCGTTTTTGAGTTATTGCCGTAAAGCTGCGCTTCTCAACAAAGGGAGGCGACTTCGTATGCGCGGATTTAGTTTATCACGCGGTGGCGCCCTCTACCAGAATAAAAGGTATTCTTTGTTGATCCTTGGGGTTCAAAGTACTTATACCAAATTTCATCAAAATCAACGGTTTCGACGTGAAAGCGTAACAGACAGACAGACAGAGTTACTAGAGTTATTAGTAGGGATGGGCAACTGGTAGATCACAAGTGGAAAGATGTTCTTCACTGTGGCGTTCTCAGAGGAAGGTTTCAACAGTGGACGTCTTTGACGATGAAGACGGAACCCTGAAAAGGGCAAACGATACCGCATTTGGCCATTATTCGCTTAAAAGTGGTATTAACACGACCGTTATCGTTGCGGATCGCGGTATGCATATTAATGTCCTCTGTTAATCAATATTAACACGCAGATCTCGCGATACCGTAAGGACAGAGAGCCTGGGGCAATTTTTTTTATCCTCGTGAGCCGCCGTGTACAGTCAGCTGCAGAGAAAGGGTACCCCCCTGTATGACGGTAAGTATGGATACTGCCGTTATAGGGGGGTACCTTTTCTCTGCAGCTGACTGTACTTTATAAAGGCCAATTAACACTAAGAATGGGCGAATGTCCTTTATAAAGTACAAATTGGTATTGGTAAGTACAAATATAGAAGTTTAAGAATTTTTCATCACTTAAGCTATGAAAATAGGTTTTTTTTTTATTCGAGTGGATGGCAAATGAGCAGGTTGGTCTCCCGATGGTAAGAGATCACCACCGCCCATATACATCGGCAACACCAGGGGTATTGCAGATGCATTGCCTACCTAGAGGCTTTAAGATGGGATACCTCAAGTGCCAGTAATTTCACCAGCTGTCTTACTCTCCACGCCGAAACACAACAGTGTAAGCACTGCTGCTTCACGACAGGATTTGCGGGCAAGATGGTGGTAGCAATACGGGCGGACCTTGCACAAGGTTCCTACCACCGTGAGGCTGCAAGTTTGCATTTAACTTGGAATCCGTTTTGTAAATTCGATTTACATCTTAAGGCATGTAAGTAAATTTAAAAATCGAATGATGCTCATTTCTACACGAACTATTCATGCACTGGTAAACAAGGAGATTGTAATGCGTAATACTTACATCCAAACCTTCATGCTGGCATAATGCTGCTGGCCAGTGCTGGCTGAATGTGCCAAAGCCAAAGAGCGCGAGGTCATTAAAAAAAAGACGGTTTGGCGCGATAAATTTTCTTCCGCTCTGTTACAAATTTTATAATTTTATTTTTAAATACATACATTTATAACGGTTTTTCTTTATTTCCTCGCATCTGTGATGAATAGTAGAGTGTTTAACTCGAGTGTAAATTAACAATTACACTCGCGAACTAAAAGCACCCTCGCCTCGCTTTGATCGCTCGTGCGAATAAATATCTTGGGTGTAATTGATCACTTGCAACCCTTGTTTATCAGTCTACTATTGAAATAATATCAAAAATAATGAAGCAGGCCTACCACGTGTACGTCTTAAGTACTGTCTGTTAAAAAAATTAGGACTCAAAAGGACATGCACTGGTTTTATAAAAAACCGTGGGGGGTTTTGTTTTTGGTTACACGAGAGAACCTGCAGCGAAAAGGTTAAATTAAATAAACGCTTAACGTAGATATAGTTAGTGTTTAGTTTTATAACTAATCCCTGTATTATTTTTTTTTTTTTTGTTTTTTTTTTTAATTGTATACTGTAGTTTTTAAGTATTTTATTTGTAATTATTTTATTTTGAAAAAATGATTTTCTGCCAAGTTTCTTGCGGCGCATTCTTCTTGGCAATGATGGTTTTTCCGAAAGCGCTGGTAGTTTAAAAAATGACGTGTAAAAGTGCCCATTGCGGCCTATCTACTTAAAAAAAAAAAAACCTAATTAACCAAAAGTTGGAAAACCCCTGACTTTGTCCCTTCAAACTTCAATATCTAATAATATAATATTTTTTGTACTGCTTTATGGTGTGCAGTAAAGAATATTTGTATTTGTATCTCAAAAACGTAGTAATAGTTCAAAAAATACCATGAAAATTCCGCTCTCCGATAAAAATAGTAGGATTTATCGATTTAATCGATCGATAATCACAACGGCACCGGTCCAGTCCTCGAACTTTTTTTAAAACACTTATCCCATACGAAACCCAATTAATCCCACATCCCGCTAACCGACCGGCATTACGCACAAATTGACCGGCGACGAGACGATAACGGCACGATTATGCGACGATCCAGCAAATTGCCCCTATAAAGTCTGATCAGCAACAGGTTTTTAAAAACAAGCGAAGAATGAGCGAGCTTTAGGCAAATTTTAGTATAATCGGTTCTCTATACGTTTTTATTAGTTTGGTATCTAAATATTTTTTTCATCTCTCCTGTTCGGAAAGTTTAATTTTCATGGGTAGATAGCCGAGTAAAATTTGCGTTTTCATCTCTAGGGTGAAAAGTATTTCTAATTTTTCGATTAGCCACGGAGTCGAAGATAAATGAGTTAGGTCAATGACACTTTTTTGGGTATCGGAGCACAAAATGGCAAAAACGGAAACCTTATAGTTTCGTCAAGTAAGTCTGTCTGTCTGTCTGTCTGTCCGTCCGTCCGTCCGTATGCCACAGGCATTTTACTCGAAAACTACAAGATGTATATCAATAAATTTGGAGTACAGACGTCTTGTCATAGCAGCTATTTAGTTTTGTAGTTAAATTACAAAAATAAATATTTATAGGGGGGCACTCCATACACGTAACAGAAATTGACATAGTTCGACAGCTCTTTTTAAAAAATAGTAAGGTTCCTCAGAAACTTTTTTGATTAAGTGATTTCCGGAAAGCGATTATTTCCGGAAAACTTCACTTAATCAAAAAAGGAAATAATCGCTCCCAAAGTAGCAAAGTTTGTGTCCCCCCCCCCCCCTCTAAACCGTTTGTCTAAAAAATATGCAAAAAATAAAGAAAGGTAACGCTTAATAATTACTTTCAACAAAACTTGGTTTCAACATGATAGGACATAAGTACCGTTTTTGAGTTATTACCGAAAAGCTGGGCATCTCAACAAAAAGAAGTAAATACGCTCTTTTTCTGGAAATAGATTGTAAGATATAGTCTTAGACCGACCAGAGCACAAGACCGGTCTGAGTGGAGAGCCTTGGGGGGAGGCCTATGTCCACCAGTGGACGTCTTTCGGCTGACATGATGATGATGATGATGATATAGTCTTAATGTCACGGACTCTTAAAATATAATAATAATATTAAATAAATAATAAATATCACGGGACAATTCACACCAATTGACCTAGCCCCAAAGTAAGCTTAGCAAAGCTTGTGTTATGGGTACTAAGCAACGGATAAACATAATTATATAGATAGATACATACTTAAATACATATTAAACACCCAAGACCCGAGAACAAACATTCGTATTTTTCATACAAATATCTGCCCCGACACGGGAATCGAACCCGAGACCTCAAGCTTCGTAGTCAGGCTCTTTAACCACTAGGCCATCTGGTCGTCATCTGGTGGTCTGGTCGTCTGGTGGTGGTGGTGGTCTAGGTCATCTGAAAGAAAGAAAGAAAGAAAGACATTTATTCACATTCACAAAGACACACAAATACAACAACAACAAAAAAAAACAATAGACAGCAAACATAAACAAAACATAAAGGAAATTCAAAAATAAAAATACTTGATTCTGTGTGTCCCCGCAAAAGTGAAACGGCCGCTGACTCAGCATAATGCTGAGGCGTTAGACGCCTGCAGCGCTGGTATTCTGTCAGTATCTGGTGGTGGTGATATAGTCTTAGTCACATACTCTTAAAATACGCTCAACAACATAGCGAACATACAATAACTGCATCCCCCATTAAACAGCTAAGGTGTGAAACGATCGATTACACGACACTCTGACACTTTGCTGTATCCGACAACCGGTTGATGCCTGACTTAAGTTACGTTGAAGACAAAACGATCATATCGAAGAAATCACTATGTATATTATAATACAGGGATAAAGTAACTTGGAAGTTAATTCGTTTCAAACATTAAACTACCGTGAGACTCGCTCCTATTAAATCCATTTTTCCGGATAACTCACGTTTTAAATCGAGTTTAGCTCGACATGATTTAAGACGTGAGTTATCCGGAAAAATAGATTTAATATAAATCGTTTTATGTTAATACTAGCTTTTGCCCGCGGCTCCGCCCGCGTGGTATTCGGTTATCGCGCGCCGTTCCCTCGAGAACTGTGCATTTTTCCGGGATAAAAAGTAGCTTATGTCACTCTCGGGCCCATAAACTATCTCTATGCCTTGCTCACCCGCGACCTTACGATATATAAGCTAAGCTTATCCATAATATGCGTGTTCATGCAGTTCCTCCACCTCCACACTGTAAGAACACACACAAATTACACAAACCCATCTATCACCACCACCACAACACATTGACGCGTTTCGTTCAGAGCAACACAACCGTATACCATTACTACCAGATGTTAGACTCTTATATTGTGGAGGTGGAGGAACTGCATGAACACGCATATCTTGCATAAAATTAGCTATCATAAGGTCGCGGGTGAGCAAACAAATTCTTTTAGTTCATTAGCTAAATCATCATGTCAGCCGAAAGACGTCCACTGCTGGACAGGCCTCACCCAAGGCTTTCCACTCAGAACGGTCTTGTGCTTTTTTCATCCACCGCGATCCCGCGATCTTAACCATGTCGTCGCTCCATCTTGTTGGAGGCCTACCGACAGCTCGTCTCCCGGTCCGCGGACGCCATTCGAGAACCTATAGACCCCATCGGCCATCAGTCCTGCGAGCAGTGTGCCCCGCCCACTGCCACTTCAGTATTAGCTAAATAGTGCGTAATAAAATATCTAAGTGGTTTTACAATAAGTGTAGTACAGTTCGACTTTCGTCCAGACACCTAAAATTCTTCAGTAATTCTCGTAGAAACTCTTTTACCTCTGCATTTAAGCTTTAAATATTCTTACTAAGTAAATAAAGACAAGTAATCCAGGACTAAGACTTCAAAATGGCGTCGCAGCACTAAACCCCCGCATTTTAAATAACTAATTGCATTTCTTACAGCTGGGTTGCTCTGCACTAACGCAGATTAAACGCAACTAAAACGAAATAATACAGTGTTCGAAGAAGCATGCAAAAGAAAAACTATTATTCTAAACAAAATATATAGCGGTAATGTTAAGCATACAAAAACATACTCTTACACTCACGAAAACTTTATTAAAGTCTCATTGACTAATATTTAAAGGGATTTTTTTTTACTAAAACATGTACCTAGCGGTATGTAACGGCATAGTTAAGGAAAAGTTAAATATTGTCAGATTTATGACTTTTTACTCCATATTAACTGTAGGGGAAAATCGTCACAAAACTGACAACTTTACGCCATTGCTTTACTCCATAATGTTTTAATGAAAATACCCTAAATCGTTACAAAATGCGCCACCGGCCGCTATTTTAATTCTTGACCTGCTCCATTTGCATTTGATTTGTCTTCAGGGCGGTTTATTTAGCACATTGAAGCTTTTTGCTGTCTTAACTTTAATGTTATTTGCTGTACAAATAAACACAAAATAACCTAACCAACAAGAAGTTGGAAAACTCCCGACTTTATCACTTCAAAGTTCAATATCTCAAAAATCGCTAAACCGATTTTTATAAAACATGTCTAAGAATCATCGCTAGAAAACCTGTCATCAAATGAAAACCCTGCATTCAAATCGGTCCGCCCGTTTAAGAGCTACGATGCCACAGACAGACAGACAGATAGACACACACGCAGACACACAGACACACTTAGCGGTCAAACTTATAGCACCCCTCTTTTTGCGTCGGGGGTTATAAATAAATATAAAGTAATTCATAGAAATAATAACTATTATTTGCTTACCCGCAACCTCGTGCGTATAATGATAGCTACGTCAAATCCAACAAATGTTTGTTTAATAATTTATCGTTTTCAAGAATTATTTGGCGGAAATAAATCTAAGAACTGAAAAATAAATACCCTGTCTGTCCTAAAAAAATCTTTAAGCAAAAAAAAATGTCTAGTTGTCCAGAATTCTTGTTTAGTTAAACTGTTCAAGTTCAAGTCGGGACAAATTTTGAGCTGGTCACGATTTTGAATGTGTCCGCATTGTTAGACTTTGACTTAGGTACCTAATGCTATACTTGTTTTTCATTTCAATTTTTATTAAAAAAATCATGGCATTCGGGTTTATATCATTGACTCTAATAAACCTCTGTATTATAAAATAATGTATTCTTTAAAATATCACACTTAGGTCTTATTTCGTCAGTTATTGATTTTTTTTGAGACAGATATTTGTGAAGTCGTCTTTGTTTCATCGTCATCATCAAGTTCGTCCACTGGCCTCTCCCATGGCACGCCACTGAGCACGATCCTCGGCCACTCTCATCCAGCTCTTGCCAGCCACCCTGCGAAGATCATCGCACCACCGAGTCTGAGGGCGTCCTACGCTACATTTGCCGATCCGTGGTCTCCACTCAAGAACTCGTCTACCCCAACGGTTATTGGTTCTTGTCTTTGTTTATTCTGTCCGAATAAACAGAGACGGCATCACATTTATCTGCAACATAAAGTTCATCAATGGCTAGTGAAATCGGCCATAAATTAATAATTTTATAAGTCACGTTTACAAGGGTACAAGAGGGAAGGAAGTCTCATTTCTCAGAGATGTTATCGCAAAGAAGTTTTAAAACACAATTTTATTGTTATTGTAAAACGACGTTTGGATAATTACTTCTGAACTCTTTTATTTCTGCTTCGGATTTAAAGATTGCCTTTGAAATCCAAGGCTTATTTCATAAATGCATATTATTTAAGATTTTATACCTATATATTTTTAGGTATCAGACTTTACAGCATGATTTTTATAGCCGCAAACTTTAAGGGTTGGTAGTAAAGGCCCTAATAAACATACTTATCATCATCATCATTTTAGCCGAAAAAAGTCGATATTTTGAACGATTATGTAAATTGCGTGACAATACAATAATCTAGTAGTGACATCCTGGTAGTCCAGCCAGGATCTTCTCCGCGGGATGGAACTCCTCAATGGTTAATGGAATCGACTTTGAATTTGGTATTTAAATGTTGTTTGGGTGCCAATGCAAGTACAGTCAACAAAAAGTACAGTCAGCAAGAAAATCATGTATCAAAAATGATTTTTTTATGGTTAAGTTATTAAGATTTAGAACCCTAACTCTCCAGCACATCTATGCCCACGGAAGAACCTTTAAAAAAAGAATCCTGAGCTTCATATAAAAAGACGTATAAAAAAAACATTCAATATCTTTGGATATTTATCGCTCTCTCAATCCATTAGGCGGGGTTCCGGTTTCCGGCGCAAAAAGTGTTCACCGGAAGTGCTGTGGAACACATGGTGGCCCTCGACATCCGACACTGCCGTATTGCTGAAAACCGGGACGGTATCTGGTTAAAAAGGTTCCAACGTGTAAGTACACGGAAAGATGTTTTTATGAGTAGGTAAAATAAGTTTTTGGTAAAAAAAAAGTACAAGATTTTTTGCTGACTGTACTTTTTGTTGTGCATTGTTCCCCGAACATAAAACCACCGTGAGACTCGCTCATATTAAATATATTGACAAGGATAACTCACGTCTTAAATCGAGTTTAGCTCGACATATTTTGGGCTAATCTGTAGCCCTTCCTCCTCGGAGCAACGCGACCCGGCGGCTGCTGCAACACTCGATTTAAGACGTGAGTTATCCGGGTCAATATCTTTAATATTGTTCCCCGAACTACATTTGTATACCAAATGTCAAGTCGATGCCATTAACCGTTGAAGAGTTCCGTCCTGCGAAGACGATCCTGGCTGGAACCATAATGTAACTACTACATTATTGTATTGTTTCCCAATTTACATACGTATGCCAAGTATCAAGTCGACCCGATTATTGGAAGTTGGTTGAATTTAACTTTTTTTTATTCGACTGGAAGGCAAACGAGCAAGTGGGTCTCCTGGTGGTAAGAGATCACCGCCCATAAACATCTGCAACACCAGGGGTATTGCAGATGCGTTGCCAACCTAGAGGCCTAAGTTAGAATACCTCAAGTGTAAGTAATTTCACTGGCTGTCTTACTCTCCGCGCCGAAACACAACAGTGCAACCACTGCTGCTTCACGGCAGGATTAGCGAGCAAGATGGTGGTAGCAATCTGGGCGGACCTTGCACAAAGTCTTACCACCTGCAAAAACTTTCAAGGTTTGACTAGGTATAGAGAGACAGACAGACAATGGGACAGGTGAAACTAAATAAAAGCTTGTAACAGGTTAAATATAGGTTCTTCAGGGCTAGGAAGTGAATAGGCTGTTACTGAACCAGTGAGATACACCTTTAGAAAACCTTTAGAAAGCCATAGTCAAAAATAAGAATTATTTTATGACATAAATTACAGATTTTAAATTATACTCCAGTTCAATAGAATCTCACAATCCTGTAGACACTTCCAGGCTACTAATATGAACACCGGGCTGCCTAAGGCTTTGTGATGTGACTATTCCGCTATTGCGATTATTTTTTTGATTCCTTTTAGATGATAATTGCAACAACAGGGACATATATATAATCAAGCGTGCCCACGTTAGGGTGTGTTAAATGTGTAGAAAATTGTCAGATTCTATTGAATTGTACTTTATTAGTTTTATCGACTCAATTTACGATACTTTGACTCTCTAGTCTTGTGATATTGACAGCTGTTACCTGCACTATGCTACAATGAAGGTACTACAGGAGAAATTATCCTCCAAAAGTTTTATAAGTTTTGTTCGAGAAAATTGCTAGTAAATTGCTCTGTCCACGCGATAGTTACAAACAAATTATTCACGGACTGTGTTTCTTTTCAAATGTGACAGTAAATTTACACTTTACAAATGCACCATTCAATCATACCGTCATATTTAATAGAGCTGACATTACAGGGGGTGGTAATTCGGCAGAAACTTCCAGTAACATACTGTCACAATTCCATCGAAGTGCGATATAGCAGGAGTTGGGACCCTCTCGTAATATATCGTCACCTACTGACCCATCGGAACTTCTGTAGTGCTGCTCCTCAGAATTGGCTTATAGTCGTGACCCTGAATAATTAATTGAATAAGGAGTTACATCGTAGAAGTCTATAGCGACGCTTGAAAGGAGAAATTGAATAAGCGACATTTTTGTAAGGTAGTGAGTTATATACATATTTTGAATCAGTAAAATTTACTGATTCCAAACAAAAATGTAAAAATAAGTACAAATGTATAAAATAAAATGTGAAGTAATGTATAAAAAATAAACCGGTACAGTCGAACAAATTGAATCATGGCCCAGGGTGAAACCTTTTAATAATCAATTTCACTATGATTTGCTTGACAAAAGCATGAGATATCAACATGACATTAGTAGCACAAAGGTTCCACCCTGGGTCATGCAAAGTTCACTGATTCCAAACACGTATATAACTCACTATCTGAAAATAATGTCGCTTAGTCAATTTCTCCTTTCAAGCGTCGATAGGTATCAATGAAATAACTCTAAACAATTAAACCTGGCTTTAAATATGGTTTCGTCGGAACACCAGTGCTGACTCCATCCGAGAAGTCTCTGCATTTATGCTGTGGCGGGACCATTTCGGGAACATAAAATAGCTTCACATTGTAACTTACGCTTGCTTTTTTAATTTTTTTGTGTCTCGAATGTTTTTCATTTCATTTCAATTTCTTAGCTATATAGCTAAGTATGCAACAATACTGCTACTTAAGTAGCGTAGTAGGTAAAAGCAACCAAAAAGTTAGGAAAAAATCGTGTCTAGATTCCTGTCCAGCGGTGGTGTAAGGGTAACACGCAGCACGGATTGCTGAGAGCCTGGGTTTGATCCCCAGCGCTGATATCTTTTTCTAGTTTTTTTTTTGGTCTATGTCTCAGTTTGTATTTTCGATTATGCATTGGAGCTCGATACATTTTAGTACCTACGTAGGCTAGTTCCATCTTAAAATTCCATCTTTATTTATTAGGCAGCGCTTCGAGCAGAGATATTTAATGCGAGGACGCGTTACAAGGAATCCTCTTACAAACACACATTGTAAATACAAATCACAAACAAACAATTTGTAAACTTTTATTTTGTATGTAATCTTATTTAACGTGTCATGTGGTAATAACGAGCTTTGCGGTGAAGGAAAACGTTGTGAGGAAACCTGTACAAGCCTGCGAAGCATTTCAATGGTGCGTGTGAAGTTCCCAATCCGCACTCGCGTGGGAACTATGGCCCAATCCCTCTTGTATCTAAGAGGAGGCCTGTGCCCAGCAGTGGGATGTATATAGGCTGGGATGATGCTGGTGGCAAAAAATGATTATTTTTCTTTCTTTATTTCTGACAGCTCTACCACAGTACATATTTTATATATAAGCTAAACCAGTATGGAAGCTACGAAGCTACGATCGAAACGAACACACTCACACAGACGCACGCTCTACGTCCTCTGAGGGGTCTAACGGTTTCCATCGATTTGTTCATAGCTTCCGTACTGCTTTAGCTTATATATATACTATGGCTCTACTAGAAACGCAGCCTTGAAATTACTATAGGAGCCAATTCACCCCATCCGGACTGCAACGGCGCCTGATCGCGTATTCCGGCACCGGAGCGAGTTAAGGGCCGTATCAGGACGTGCGAGTCCGTCCGGCTGTCCGGAATACCCGTAACTCCGAAACTTACTCACTTATCAATTGTGCCATCGCGCCGTGCGAGTTTTGGTGATTGAGGGCTTTATGTTCCAGCGACAAAGCGTGTGAGCTGTTTATCCGACAATGGCGAAGCAGCGGTGACACTAGCGGCAGGGTTGTGGTTTTAGTACTGTGCGTATAGTCACCTGCATTAATTGATCAAACCGATACAAAATTTGTATCTGTTGTCGCTTTAGCAACTTGTATCTAAGCGGGGTCTCCATACAACAAACGTGTTTTTTTTGCTAATGTCTAATGTTGTATATATATTGGCACGGAACCCTTCGTGCGCAAGTCCGACACGCACTTGGCTGGTTTTTACAATGTCATGTTGACTGGATATAGGTTAAGGTATACCGTAGGCGACAGGCTGGCAATCTGTCACTATTGTACCGTTTTTGTCAAACTTAAAACCTATAACTCTGATCTGCCTAGCCCATTTAGGATAGGAATACAGGCGTGATGTTTGTGTGTGAGTGTGTGTGTGTGTGTCTGTGTGTGTGTATGTGTGTGAATGCGTGCGTGCGTGCGTGCGTGTGGGCGTGCGTGCGTTGATTATTAAAAGGTTCCACGCTGATACATGAATCAGTTTATTTCACTGTACAGTACTTACGAGCATACTATAAAGGCAAATTGTTCTATTTCTAAACGTAAGCAACACCAATAAGATTAAACATAATGATCACCGCTTGAAGACAACTAGAAACAAAACATTCAAAGTGGACTAATTACAGTCCTAGCATTATTAAGGCAGTACCTCAGAGACATGTTTTTGTTAGACTTAGTAAAAGATAAGAAATTGTCGCAGAAAGGTAACTTCTTTGGTAACAATTCAATGTATTTTTATTTTAATGAATCCATCTTTTAGTAATATACCGGGTGTGGCCTGTAATATGAGCAAATAATATCATCATCAATTCCTAAAAGGGTCGGCAACGCACCAGTGATTCCCCTCGTGTTGCGGGTGTCCATGGGCAACGGTTATCGCTCTTCATCAGGTGACCCGTTCGCTCGTTTGCCCCCTCTTATATATAAAAAAACTGAACAACATTATCTCAGTACATTTTAAAAATAATTAGTTTTTAATTTTGGTCACCTACACCTTAAAGTTTATTCGAAGAAGCAGTGTAAAGTTGCTTGATGTTTGTAGCCTGACAAGCAAAGTCAGTTGTATTCCTAGGATGGCGTACATTGATAGCAGTTAATTTGTATGAAAAAAGGAAAATTCAAAGACTAATTTTGTTCAAATTGACGAGGACAATCTATGTTTTAATTTTTTGCTCGTACTACAGGCCACACTACCGGTATTGACAACTAAACAAATGTTAGTGACCTACAATAAACCATCCATCATCATCATCATCATCATCAGCCGGAAGAGGTCCACTGCTGAACAAAGGCCTCCCCCTTAGAACGCCACAGTGAACGACAACTCGCCACTTACGTTCACCGGTTTCCCGCAACACTCGCGATGTCAGTAGTTGTCAATAAACTATCATCATTCTCATATATACGTCTCACTGCTGGGCTCAGGCCCCAAAATGAGACAGCTTGGGCCGTAGTTGCCACGCGAGCCCAGTGCGGATTGAGAACACACACACCATTGAATTGATTCGTAGGTTTCCTCACGTTTTTTTTCCTTAACTTTGTTCGTGGTAAATTTCAAAATTAATTTCGCAATTAATTTCGAAAAACCCCCGAACGAGCCCGCGTTTTAACTCATTACGGAATAATATTGAGGTATCGATGTGGAATTACAAAATTGTTTTTTTTTAATAGGTGCCCATGTGTCCCAGTTAGTGCTGAACAAGGCCCAAGTCCCAGTCTTTATACGTCCCACTACTGGGCCTGTGCCTGTGACCGCTAAAAATCTGTAGCCTTATTTCCGAACGCAGAATTTTAAAACTGCCAGCCCTTTTGGCTTTAGTGCGTTATTACTTGTGTGATAACTTATTTTGTTCCTTTTTTTATTTAGCACCTAAGCTAATAGAAAAATAGGTACAAAAACCCAAAAAAAAAAAAATTGTCGCCTCTGCAACAAATAAACTCTCAAATTGTAACAAAGGCCCGGTCTGTACTCGATTACAAGAGCGGACCCAAAACTGTGTATTTGATTAACTGCCTAGTTTTATGGACCCCAAAAGTTTATAACTAAGTAAGGGGTTGTTAGGAATTACTAGTTTTTCTAGTTTACTATTCAGGCTGCCAGTTTTAGTTATTTTATTTAAGTAAGAATTTGAAATAGAAATAAAGTCACGTTTGTTATTTACAAGGTCGGTGACCCAGCAGCAGTTTTTTTTTAATATATAGTAGAGGGAAAACGAGCATGCAGATAAATAAATAAAAAGAATAATACAATACAATACAATACAAATACTCTTTGTTGTACACTAGAAATAATAAGCGATAAAGAAAACAGGTACTCAGAAAATTACAAGGTAAGCAATAGGCGGCCTTATCGCTTAAGAGCGATCTCTTCAAGGCAACCTTAATAAATAAATGTTTCTCTCTCTCTCTCTCTCTCTCTCTCTCTCTCTCTCAGATCATGTGATAGGTAGCAATCACCGCCGCCCATGGACACCTGTCAACACGAGTGGTGTCACAGGTACGTTGCCGGCCCTCCATAAGCTCGTTTTTAGGGTTCCGGAGCCAAAATGGCAAAAACGGAACCCTTATAGTTTCGCCATGTCTGTCTGTCTGTCCGTCCGTGGCTTTATTTAAATATCCCTAAGTTGTACCATTCCGGAAACACTGTCCCAGGAAGCTTAAAGCTGAGGGTGCTAGATTGCCAATCATCAAGGTGGTGAGGATGAAAAGACTGATTGTAACTGACTGACTGTTACAGTCACCAGGATTAATATCTGCCACAGCAGTGTGCAAAAATATCTGACACCCTTCCGGCTCTAGAAATAGAGTCGTATCAGATATTTATGCACGATATTTTTGTTTTAGATATTGGTGCTGGTGACTGTACAATAGTACCTACCAGAGGTGAAGAAGGACTACGAAATAGCCCAAAACATGTCGAGCTAAATATATATACACGGTGATTTTTAATCGGTGATCAGAAATAACAAAAAGCGATAAGGACATATTCATCAATGACCTATAAGTATATCTTACTGGCTGACCACAGGAGTACTCTTAGAATGAGAAAAAACACAACAACAACAAAACAACAACAAAACAACAACAACAATATTAATAACAACAGAAAACAACAACAATATTAACAACAGTATAATTAGAATTAAGCGGTTTTCCCACGAGGGCACAGATAAAAGTACTTTAGTATATTATTTGGGTTTTATTACCCTAGTAAAAGATAACTAACGTAGATGTCAAATTCAAAATGAAACTTAAATTTTGTTTTATTGAATTTTGGGTTTCGTTGTCCTCATATTTATACGGAAAGTATAGCACAGAAATCAATGATATTTTACAATCCAGATTTTCAGTATATTTTCTATGCCTCTGGTTTTTTTATTTTTGTAATGTAATGTAATGTTGAGCTCCTGTAATTCTGATATTACGCATTTATATGAAAATCTGAAAAACTACAGGCACAGATAATTACGTCTATTCCACTTACAAAATGTCATCTACTTCTGTTGCCTAGTTTTCAAATGAGACACCGGGACTACGTTTGTATGGAGAATGGAACGAAGAGACTACTCGTAATACATCTCTATTGATTTTTTTTTTTTGAGAAGGAATCTTAAAAACTGTTATAGCAGGATAATTGGGTAATCAAATGTGTTATAAATGTCCCGTCGTCTCAAAAGTATCGGAGTTAAGGCGGCAATCAAGCTGACGTGATAACCAGGTAACTATGCAATTATCCGCAAAATCATTGCATTTTATTACCTTTATCACGTAGGGCAGCCACGACAGGATATGGTTACGTGCTCTTTTCTTCATAACAAAAAAAAAGAATGAATAAATAAAAAATAATAAATTAATTAATACCATAAATTTGATACAAATGTGTACAAAAAAAAGCTTAAAAAATTGAGAAAGCGTGAGCAAAGCAATTTCGGTTTAGTTAAGGATAATTTCTATCGTATGTCTGTCAGTTGTCTGTTTCCTCTCTGCAGACAAAATATTTCTAAACAAAATATTCGTGGAATTTTGTGAGCTGGTTGAAAACTTTGTACATACTACCTTATGCCCGCGACTTCGTCTGCGCGGACCTCGCTTAAAGCGCAGTGGCGCCCTCTACTGGAATAAAAAGTATCCTATGTTGATCCTTGGGACTTAAACTATTAGTTATATTTTATCAAAATCGGTTCAGCGGTTTCGACGTGAAAGCGCAACAGACAGACAGACAGACAGTTACTTTCACATTTATAATATTAGTATGGATTATTGACCATTCGATTTTTCAGGAGCTGTAGAGATTTAAAATGTACCTACTAGATAAACTCACAAAGTCTTAACTCAGGCTATTTGTTCACGATTAAAAACTGCTGCAGAAAAATGAATTTGATGAAATTTAATACGTATGTTCTCAAAAAATATTATTTGAAACCCGGGAAATGAAATAAAAATAGCTTTTATGCTGGCAATTTGCATAGTTCTCACGGGATAGGTAGCGATAAATGAGTTCACCGTCGTCAAAAGAAAGTCATATAATTTTTGACATTCACACAGGAAAATCAAATCGTCAGAAAAAAATTACGTAGTATAAATATAAGGTCAACTCCATTTATAACTGTTTCATGGTTAACACATTAAAAATTGCCTAGCTAATTTGAAACATAACTGTTAGGTTATAAGGTTCAACTTGGCAAATTATCTCGAGATCGTATCGTGGAATTACGTCAAATTTGAATTTAATATACCCCTATTGGCAGTCGATTTGCATTCCTGTCTTACGAATATGGCAAATTGACAGTTAAATTACGGTTCTCCTGTGTTTAAGTAATGTTTTCCCAGATTTGTACGGAAAGTTGTTTATTATCGCATAAAACGAGGAATTCCTATATTTATGGGCAAAATTGGATCGTGATAATTGTGCAGTCCCTTTTTGTACGGCGATAATTATTTACTGTCATAACTTATAATTGTGTTTAAAAATGCTATTTTATTTCTGAGCAAACTTTAAAAAAAAATCGTCATGATTCATGCGGTCATCTTTTAAATACCTATTCTAGCCACGTGGAAAAGAGAAGCCTATGTTACAATCTCATCATCATCATATTAGCCATAGGACGTCCACTGCTAGACATAAGCCTCCCCCATAGACCTCCAGTTGCCTTGGTTGAAAGCAGATTGCATCCACCTTTAATGCGCGACTTTAACCAGATCATCCGTCCATCTCTTGCCGATCCGCGAGCTCCACTCGAAAACCATTCAGCCCCAGCGATCATCTGTTCACCGTGCTATATGGCCTGCCCATTGCCACTTCAACGAGATTTTCTTAATTCGCTTGACTATGTCAGTGACCCTTGTTCTTCTACGTATCTCCTCATTCCTTCCCGAAGAGAAACCCAAAGCGTATGTAGCTCTCTCCATAGCTCGCTGAGCAACTCAAAACAACATAAGATTAAAGATGTCAACTATTGGGGCATTTAGTTTAATCTCAGTTTGATATTACTACTTAATGCAAAAATCATAAAATCTACACACACATTGTATCTAAATCAATCTAGTAAAAGCAAAATCCTTCGATAGTCTTCTGTAGTTTTTTAATTGTCAAGTTCGAGTGTCACATATAAACAAAATCATGATTCAAAAAATGATAAAAGCTTAGTATCAAAAGAGGTTCTGCAACACACACAGCTACCTAAATATCTAAAGAACCTAAAAGTACTTAGCCCTTCCAATAATTAAATGAAAACCCACAAACTACAACATAAAAGACCTACGTTTAATACCCGGTTTCGCGCGGGGCGTGGACTTCGTGACATCGAAATAATGAATACTGCGAATTTATAGACAGACAAATTTATCACGGCGTGCATCGGTGTACGTGGGTGGGCCGCCCGTACTACAGAGCAAGTGAGTTGGAAGTGAGGTGAGACGGCTTCGAGTATGTTTTTAACATAAAATCCTTTTCATTTTCCATCATCATCATCATCATGTCAGCCGAAAGACGTCCACTACTGGACATAGGCCTCCCCCAAGGCTCTCCACTCAGACCGGTCTTGTGCTTTTCGCATCCACCGCGATCCCGCGACCTTAGCCAGGTCGTCGCTCTATCTTGTTGGAGGCCTACCGACAGCTCGTTTCCCGGTCCGCGGACGCCATTCGAGAACCTTCTGACCCCATCGGCCATCAGTCCTGCGTGCAATGTGCCCCGCCCACTGCCACTTCAGTTTCGCAATTCTTCGGGCTATGTCAGTAACCTTAGTTCTACTGCGGATATCATCATTTCTGATTCTATCCCGCAGAGAAACCCCGAGCATAGCCCTCTCCATAGCCCTTTGAGTGACTTTGAGCTTCCTTATGAGGCCCATTTCATTTTTCACTCGATTGTATTCCGCTTCGCCATTTCACCTAACCTTAGGCTTAGAATAAGAGGAATCTATCACTTCCCGTGTATGTCATCATGTACAATGTGTACAATACAATTGTGTGGTACTTAAGATTTATCATCATCACCATCATCATCGCATCAGCCATAGGAAGTCCACTGTTGGACACAAGACTCTCCCATAGACCTCCAGTTGCCTTTCTTACGAGTTTCATTAAGGGGAAGGATACCAGAAGATGGGCAGCAGCGTATTCTTGGCTACTTTTACATCCGATACTGCGCTCGCCAACCCGCTTACCAAGCATGAGGAGTTTTGGCAACCCCCCTCAGAACCTAGATTCACTTTTTTTTTCATTCTAGTTGTACTGAAACCTTTTTGACTTGAGGGCTGTTCAATCAAATGATGAGTGAAACAAACGTGCCTTAATGTTATACCTTCTTAATAACCATGTTAGCCATACTTCTTATCACTGACGTCACGTAAACAGATATTGAGTGATAGGGCAAAAGTTACAGAAAACCCAGTGGGAATCGAGTTCGGGGACATGCATTATAATTTAGTCAATCATATAGTGACTTATTTAAGATCTGGCGTTGGTTTGATCTTCTCTATAATGTAATTTTCTTCATCGGCGAGTATTTTCCCACCTTTAGACATAAACCTCCCCAATCTCGTTCTATTTGGGTCGGTTGTCCGTGTCTCTTTTCCAGGTTGGTCCTGCAGTCTCCCTTATGTCATCGGACCATCGGGTAAACAGTCTTTATGATAAATAAAGTCAGAACTCAAAACAGATCTATCTCTGTTGTGATAAAGAACATAATAAACGCACTGCAGTCAACTGTTGCTGAAAATTTAGCTCGTTGAAGTGACAATAGGCATGCCATGTAGAACAAAGAACAGATAGGTGGCCGTTGAGGTCAAAAAAGCAAGAACCAGAAGAAACACAGCCTTTGCTGTTTGTTTGGATGTCCACTAACGAGATGGATTGATGACCTGGTTAAAGCCGCGGGTTCCATGGTAGATGCAGGCCAAGGCAGAGTTAGAAATGAACAGGGAAGGATAGAATTGCTCCTTGCGACTTCGTTGTCAATTATAATTCCCTCGTAGTAGGGGCAAATCTATGTAAAACGGTAGAATGCGGGCACGATCCCGGCCCAATATCGTAAGCCTTTGTGTTCTTTTTGTAAACGACAGATAAATTTCTGCGGGGTTCCTTATCTCTGAGGGAATTAATGCTGAATCCCATTTATTCGAGATTAATATGCGTACAATTGTTGAGAGGTTAAAGGAGTTACGGTATACCCCTGAGCCTATGTTTGAAGTAATTTGAATAATAGAACCGACGAACTTTGAACAAAACTATCATAATATTCCTTGAGCACTCGGGCCTTGAGCCTAGGGCCTAGTGGTTTGACCTATCGCCTCTCAAGCAGAGGGTCGTGGGTTTAAGCCCCGGCTCGCACCTCTGAGGTTTTCGAAATTCATGTGCGAATTTACATTTGAAATTTACTACGAGCTTTCCGGTGAAGGAAAAAATCGTGAGGAAACCTGCATAAACCTGTCAAGAAATTCAAAGATGCGTGTGAAGTCATTTGAGAGCCACAATGCCACTCGCGTCAAACTCATAACATCTCTATTTTTGCATTGGGGGCTACAAATAGGTTCACAAAATCTTTAATTGTAGTATCCATACGTTCTACTTAACCATTTTTAGTTGGATAATTGAAAACTATCATTCCAAGGATAAAGTCTTATCCGAACCAGCCCTGATCATGTTACAAATAGACATGCGACCCCAAACTGAACTCTGTTTATTTATTCACAAACTAAATACTAATCTATATCACCAGAAGTTATTGAATTTCATTTCATGCTAATAACAACCCTCAAGTTTCTGCTTAAGAGACATAATTGCTGGACAATACTCTCCGTAGAGAATGTCTTCCAGCAAAGTTGGTTAATCTTGTAACACAGTAGTTTTGAGACGGATGGTTGCAGAGGGATCATTAGGAGATCCTCGTTTAGTTTAGACTAAGGATTAGCTATTTTTTGGGGTTTGTTTAACTGTTGGAATTGGAGCTCGTCTGTATTTAAAACGGACTAATTGGCTGTAAAATTAATGATATTAATTTCATTTGTAGACATAGACATAGACATAGACATAACTTTATTTCGACATCAAACTTACAATAATACATAATTAATTAATTTCAATTAATTTTAATTTGTTTCATTACTCTTTCGAGATTGTTATTTATTTTACTTCATTTCGGGTTCATTGTGATCCCAAATGTACAATTCGTCCCTAGATTTATGTTTTGTTTTAAATAAATTGTACGATTAATCAAATCAGTCTATAAAAAAAGATAATCTTGATTTGCTCCTCCAAGTAGTGTGGTTAAGATTTGCGCAAATAACGGCGTTTGCTTTGAACATTTGTATTCATGGAGTTAATTTTCCCGCTCACACTCCGCTTGGAAAATAATAAACAATGCAAAAGCAACTAATCCCACGATCAAAACCATCACCACCGACCTTAATACTCTGGACACGACCTCATTCACCTCATCAACACCTGCCACTCCGACGTTTAGACGAAAATATTGACGTATCTTGACGTAGAAGTCGGACGAAAATCACTCTATGATGATAGTTTTAAGATCTCATAGGATACACTGCGATTTTATAATTATCTTTCTTGTTTCAAAGTACATTAAATAATGAAGCAACATTGTGGTTCGTGAAACAAAACTCCGATCCAAAATATTTGTCTCGAAATCTCAATTTAAATGACATTCACCCTTTAACGGGAAAAAGAGGCGTTCACCCTAGAACTTTTCAACTTTATTTGGAAACTTCGAAATCAACTGATTGCTAACATCTGTACAATCAACAACCCATTAAAACAACGAACAAATGATATCGTAATAAGCAAAAAGCTTAATTTGGAAAGAAACAGTTTGCTCTAAGAGATAAGAAACAGCGTTTGAGTGTAAATTCTCAAACTTCCAGAAAATCAAATGGATACGCAAATGTGACTTTTGGAAGAAGAAATATTTTTTGTTTGGATATCCATGGATTCAAAATCCGCGAATAATAAACAAAAGAAACAACAACCTATCTAAACTTTCTTTCAGAAAGTTTAAGATATCAAGATGAATATAAAAGATTGGCTAAATCAAGTGGTAAAAAAAACGAGATAATAGTAAAAAATGAAATATGCAAGTGTTAACTTTGTAAAACGCCAAGTTATAAAGATCATAACGACACAAACACAAGATACACAGAAACAAACAAAATGTTAACACACGTTGATCAACTATAAAATGAACAATCCAATTTTTATTTTACACAGCACCTCGTCGAGAACAAACTCGCTCTCGTTCATACCTTAAACAAAAACCAGCACAGTAAGGGCCGACCCTTATCTGATACTAAAAATTATATAATTAGCCAATTTGCTGATTACACCTCGGGAGGGTCTGCTCAATTAGCGAATTGAAATTATTGTAAAATAGCTCCCCTAATGCGCTCTGAGGGCCATCTGGTACATTCCTTGATTAGCTTTATAAGGACGTAAGAGTTATAAGGTTCTAATGGTAATTTAGGCCGTGGTTTGGGTTGCTTGTTAAGGGATTTACTTTAGGACTTGACGATTAAATGGAATTTAATATCGACCCGAAATTAAAAGAAGTAAAGTCACCGACATATTCAGAAAAAGAAGAAGATGAAGAAAATACATTTATTCACAAAACAAGAGACAACAATAGTATTAAGTACAAATAGACAACACTTAGGAAAGTATGCGTCATTGCGGTTGCGAATCGGACACTGGCTCAGCATAATGCTGAAGCGTTAATAATAAACACCCCAGCGCTAAAAATAAGAAAATATAATATTTGATAATTTAAGTAGCAATGAGAAAGCCAAAATACTTGAACAACTGATAATCATTGGGGAAGAAAGGTTTTAGAGCGACCACCACAAACTGAAAGATGCATTGGCAAATACTTAAGGCATCACGAGAACAAGCAACTGGTTGATGAAGAAGTTAAATATTTTTGTGGCGTTTTAAGAGACACACTTTCGTCAACTGTGGAAGTTTTTCAGCTGATGATGATGATGATGGTTTATAGTAAGAGATACTCAGCTTTACGGATGGACTACAAGCCGGAGATAGTAACTGAAAAGTGACCAACATTAGGCCTAAGACAAGCGTTTTTGTAAACACGAAATCTTGAAACGTTAATCGCTTAAGTCTACTAGAATTGTCCATATTTATGCGACAGTAATTTAATCAAATAATGTAAATGTGTGTATGTGCATTCCACAATTGCAATTAAGCTCACAAATATCATGTTTTAGAAGAGAAAAGCCGCGAACAAAAGCAAATTCTTTTGTAAATTTGCCCAGTTGCTCTTAATAAGTCGAATAAGATGACCGACGAGATTCCTACGTAAATTCTATGCGACAAGACGAAATAAACCTGCAAATAAAGCTTTCCTTTTAAGACCAATTTAAAAACTTGCTCGCATTTGTCACAAGGCACTTAAAAGCTACGTATTTCAACGTCAAATTATAGTCCAAAGTCCAAACGTAAAAAGTAAATAAGCAGCTAACAGGAAAAAACAAGAAGAAATCCTCCTCGATAATCCGGTCCGACCGGGTCCCCAGGTGATCGTTGAGCGAATGAGTGAACGAATGAACGAATGAAGGGAAGAATGAATGGGCGGGAGCAGCTAATGGTCCACGTCAAGACTGCTTTGTGCAATAAAACAAAACGCGAACGTTATGGGCCGAGTACATATTAATCATGGACCTTTCTTGCCCGAAAACTGTTTCTTTTATCCCGAGACCGTGAAAAATGCTCCCTGTTGTAGGAATGTCTATTTTATTTGGAAGCAATGTCGTAGGGCAAAGTGGCGCGTACCAAATTTTCTATGTACTTAAGTGTATTAGAATGATATTTCTTATCGGCATAGCATAAAACTGTTTCGTGATTTTTTTTATTGTTAGGCTTTTTTTCATTGTTAAGCTTGTAGGTATAGTTCAAAATAATAATAACTTCCTAGTCCGAGGACTCGTTTAAGATTCAACCAGTTGACTTGTAGAACGATTAGATCGCAAAATTGACATCATTGCGTACGTTCATCGCAGAAAACGAAATTGCCAAATAACTATATCTTACTCGTACTATGTTTTAAGCTTTCTCGATTTGAACTCCAGTTGAATTTGACATGTGTCAGCGTAGTGAGGTGGTGATGATACCTTCTTGTTTTTAGTTATGAGTCTGTGCTCTTACAGCGTTAGGGTTGAGGAGCATAAAATGAATTAAATGGACATACAATTTGTTGCGTAGACATAGCTACCCTAAATTGTTCCTATTGCACAAATTCGAATTTTATTATTATTGAATTGAACTCTAATTTGACATTCTAGATTCTATTTTTTAACCCTAAAATTGCTAAAAGTGACTCCGAAGCGGTATCGTTTCGTGTGCTCTGCCTACCCCATTTGGGAATACAGGCGTGATGTTTGATGATAATGATGATGATTTCTTATTTGTTATTTTGGCTGATTTATTGTAATATGATTTATTTTCTTGTATACATTTGACGATCCTTTTGTGAATTTCTTGTAATTATCTGACATGTGTTTTTACTGTATTTTTTTCAAAAGGTACTAATTAATAAATCTAATTTAATCTAAAGTCACGGGTTAGCAAATTAATCGTTTATAGTTTGTAAATCCGATTTAATTTCAGAAATATGCCTATTAACAGACTTGTACTTATAATTAGCATAATTTTAACGAAATAATTGAAGTTTCCCAACTTTTTGGAATAAACGAAAACCTCCAACTAAGTTAAAGGTGAAATCAAAAATTCAAATGAGCTTAGTTTAAAGATTACCTTTTGTAAGCGAGGGAATTAATTTTGACTAATTAGCTGTCTGTTAATAAGGGATGTTTTAAAAATTTGACGATTTTCGAGTTTAATTTTGCATTTTTTTTTAATAACTCACAATTCCTGAATATAAGAAGCATTAAAATTCATCTTCATCATCATAATCTCAGCGCACCAACACCCTATTTTATGGTCACAGGCCTTCCCTCACAATGAAAGGGCATGGGCCGTACCTACTTAATTCTCACGTGGGCTTAGTCACTAGTGCGGATTAGGAGCAAAGACGCACAAACACACCATTGAAGTGCTTTTACAGGTTTGCCTCACGATGTTTTCCTTCACCGTAAAGCTCGTCGCAAATTTGGAATGCAAAAATTTTCTTGTTAGTTATCCTGGCTGATATAAAAAAAAACTACCTAAACTGTACAAGTCGCTTCTGCTCCGAACCGTCATGCTCGCTCGTTTCGCTCGCTCGCATACATTTTAAGGTAAAACTTTGAAATATAAACAACTTATTTTTTGCCTAAGCTAATTATTTGCTACATAATTATTTGCCACATAAAAGTGTGATGAAGTAAAATTTCGCAGTAAGTATAAAAATATTGCGCAACAGGAAAAATGCAAAGTAAAGTTATGGCAACGATTGGTTTGCCAAATGAAACTTCGGCAAAAGGTTAGTTGCTAAATGAAATTTGGCAAAACATAAACATTTCATCGAAAAGGCAGTACAACGATGTCACTATGACGTTTACTATTCCATGGTAGCTCATGGATTAAAGTCTTTGACCGTATAAAACAAAAAATATATATTTATTATATTACCCAGAATTCACAAAGGTAATACAACCCCACTAAAAAATCCAAAGTATCGCTTGTCACACAAGTCTCTATAAATTTGAACGGAACGCTCTAAAAATGCAAACATACTTGGGATTTGCGCAGTTTAAAATCTAACCTCTATCGTGCTGCGATACATTCGGAAACCACTTTATGTGTCTACATAGTTTGGAGTTTCGGAATTTCCAGACCTTTAAATAACCTAACGTAGCTCGTATAATCTGGCATGTATTGTAATCGGTGGGTACGGTAGAGCTCCAGTCAGGACGGACAATAACCTAACCGACTTGGAAAAGAAACGGCTAACCAGATTTTACTGGTAGTAGGTAGTAGAATTATACGACCATAAGTCAATCAAATCAAGTCAAATCATTCAGTAAATAGGCCGCAATGGGCACTTTTAACGTCATTTTATAGACTATCAGCGCTTTCGGAAAATCCTCGGGGTTCAAACTACCTATATACCAAATTTCATCAAAATCGGTTCAGTGGTCTCGACGTGAAAGCGTAACAGACAGACAGACAGACAGACAGACAGAGTTACTTTCGCATTTATAATATTAGTTTGGATTTAGTATATTTAATTAGAAAATATATTAGAAATGGTTTTGGTAAAAAAATCCTAGGCAGGCTATTTGTAATACATTATGGATCGTTCCAGTTGTCTCTATTTCTGGGCTGAAGTCTAAACTATGTGCTTTTATCTCATATAGTATACGTTCTCTTGATTTTTCAACAAATTAAACAAGAACGTCTTTCCTGTTCCAGCGCCCCACGCTTTTACAATCAAATATTATAATTAAAAGCACATAGTTTACACTTCAGCCCAGAAATAGAGACAACTTGAACGATCAATAATTTATTTTTTGTTTTACGTGCATTTATAAAAGCGTGTTTTTCTAGTGTTTTTTAAACTATTCATTTATTTTATACTCTTTGGTCTTATAACCTTAAAACCTGATCATGCTCAAAGTCCATTACGTGGCCTTTCTCACAAGTGCAAACACGACTATGATACGATATTTCATCATGGAATGCCAGTGCCTATCTTCCAGCTCCATCATCAGATCAGTTCGATAGTACCATATTATTGTATTGTCATCAGAACTACATACAGCTACAAATTTTCATTACGCTACGACCCTTGGAAGATGGTTAAATTAGTAATCTTAGATTCCATTACATAGTTACATACAGGTCGACTAATAAAAACGTGTTAAAAAGCCTCCCTCTTTGAACACATTGAATGACACCTCCGCCCCCCGTGATGTCAGTGCCATCTATAGTGGGAGTCCTGCCAACACCTCGTCTTCCGATTTCAAACTCTACTCACGATATTTATTGATAACAAAAACACACTACATCACAGCAAAAACTCAATCTTATTACAGCCGTAGTGTCAAAATCATTACACCATGTGATTAGTTAGTTAATTAACTATGCGTAACTACTAGACCGCACTAAAATAAGCAAACGTTAATAATCTAATAAAGTTTGATGATTATTGGCACTCGTCAAATTGCATCGTTACTATTATTAAGGGCAAGAGTATCACAGCAGAACCGAACCAATAATCACTTAATTAATCAATAATCAATAAGCACTTTTCATCTCATCTTATCTTATCTTTCATCGCGGGATCGCGGTGGATGCGAAAAGCACAAGACCGGTCTGAGTGGAGAGCCTTGGGGGAGGCCTATGTCCAGCAGTGGACGTCTTTCGGCTGACATGATGATGATGATCTCATCTTACTTTCTTAGGGAACATGCATGGATTACATTTTGTGCAAGCTTTTATTTAGTTTCACCTGTCCTGTTGTCTGTCTGTCAAATCTTGCAAGTAAAATTTGACCAACTTCCAGCTTCTTTGAATAACTTTACATAGTATCGAAGATATTCTGATAAAACAGAATAAGTGCAAAATTAAAAAAAAATAGTTACATACATAGGCATCCTCAATTTTTCTGCTTTATTTATCCAGAAAAACCGTAGAAGTAAATATTGTTGTGCACTTATCCGGTTCTGCCAGAATACCCTCGATATACATAATCTCGATCGATCTCGATATACGAAAGTGATTATAGATGTTAAAAAATATGAAAGATACAGCGTATGTATGAATTGTGGTCGTCGTGTGAAATGATTATCGGGTTGCTTTGTGTAACTTAAAATTTGAAACATCCATTATCTTCGTATTATTTCTCAACAAACGAAACACAACTCGGTTTTTCAAATAATGAAGTTATACAAAGTTATTATAACTAGCAATGGTGTTGGTCTAGTGGTTTGGCCTATGCCATAGGTTCTGTGGCCTCTCAAGCAGAGGACCTGCACAAACCTGTGAAGCTATTCAATGGTGTGTGAAGTTCCCAATCCGCATTGGGCCCGCGTGGGAACTACGGCCGAAGCTCTCTCAATCTGAGAGGGGCCAGTGCCCAGCAGTTGCTGTGACAGTTGTGGGCTGGGATGACATAATTATTTGAGCAAAAAAACTTGCATACATCTTTCTCTTTTTCTCTTTTCTTCGCCAATCTCTTTCTCCATTCTCTTTCATTGTCACTCACTCATTTTTCACATAGAACGTCCAATTGCCATAGATTTTGGTGGCATTGATGTATACCACGTAGAAAATGGGTGTTCATGGTGTGTTCGGGTCTTGGATATTTAATATGTATTTAATTATGTATTTATCTATATAAGTATGTTTATCCGTTAACTAGTATCCATAGTACACGCTTTGTTTAGTTTGGGACTAGGTCAATTGGTGTCAAGTGTCCCATGATATTTATTTATTTAAAATTAACGCAACCTGGTGGCAGTTGAACCGTTACGGCGCCATACTACTTAAATTTACATGATTGACGTAACTTTCCCTTAACTACATAAACAGGAGAGTAATTGGTTCATTCTGAATAATATGTTGGTTTGCAGTTTTGATTGGTGCCATTAACATCGTGATAATGACACTGTTAATACTTGTTATATTATGTATTAGATTTGGTATGTTAATTAAATTTACAATAGCATAGATATTTAATACGGTATTTGACAACTCCTGAATTTGCCATGTCTTAACATTATTATGAAAATATAGATATACAAACAGTGTTTAGCGAAGAGAAAACTTAAATCGGTTGAAAATTGGATTTATAGTGATTTTTTGAAGACCTGTCTCTTTCTCAAACGCTTATCTCTATGCCGCAAGTATGGCGCTACTGGCGTGTGACGTCACATGCCAGTATGTCTTTCTCTGTCTAATCTTGAATTTTAAACCTTTATAACTTTGTTATACGTAAAGGTAGCTTCAAAATTGTTTGTCTATTCGATAACAGGCATTGTGTAGTTTTAATTTATAAAAAACATGTACAAAATAGTCAAACACCGTATTGTTAGTCATTAAAAATGACATTTATTAATTTATTTCCAACATACGTATGACGACCAGATGGCCTAGTGGTTGGAGAACCTGACTACGAAGCTTGTACAATATTTATTATATACCTCCCTAATTGTTGGCAATAAACGCATTTTCTTCTTCTTCATTTTCTTAAGGTCTCGGGTTCGATTCCCGTGTCATGGCAGATATTTGTATGAAAAATACGAATGTTTGATCTCGGGTCTTGGGTGTTTAATATGTCGTATATTTATCCTTTGATTATTACCCATAACACAAGATTTGTTAAGCTTACTTTGGGACTAGGTCTATTGGTGTGAATTGTCCCGTGATATTTATAATATTTATTTATTTAGTTACTTATTTACACATAATTATATTACATACATCAAAGGCTTAGAGTAACTATAAACCATAGCACCTAGTAAGATATAGACAAGAGATATGTTTAATTATATAAGACACAGATATAAAGCAATTAAAGGAGCATATTGTGTTTATTACACTAGCTTTTACCAGATAGTGGCATCCCACATTTAATTTGAAAATTGCAAAAACTACATAGTTGATTAAAATACTTGTGTCAAATTATACTTTTCCAATACTAATATTTTTACGTATATATAGACGGTTGATAATTATTATAATTATTTATTTATTTATTTATGTATCTATTTATCCCAATCCCGTGGATAAAAATGATATTGTAGATCCAATGATCGTTTTGTGTTTTGATTTACCTACTCCCATTCTAAAAACGTGTCCACGCAATAAACAAAAACCCCAAAAAATGATAATAAAAAATAAACAACCTAAAAGCAAATTCAGGGGGAATAAGAAGCTCATAATCAGTAATGCGAGCAATAAAATGACCCCACTCCGGAAACCCCCCACTTCCTATGTAGCAGGAAGTAGTATCCTATTTGGAAAAACTCAGCCCGCTATATTGGTACTTGTGTGGGATTGTCGAGGATAGGATTGTATAGGATAGGAGGAGGTTTTGTCTGCTTTCAAATTTGTGGTTAGTTCCGGTATTAATCTCGGTAAATTACCGATCCAACGAAACGAAGCATTGGCAGAATACAAGTAATAGGCAGTACATTGACTGCATACTAGCGCCCAAATTCAAATGGCTGAACGGCTAAAAACTACCACAAAAACTAATTTCACTTACAATAAAATGCTGTGAAATCGAAGCATCCAATTGAAAGCTACGATGTCACAGGCAGACAGACAGATATCGATGTAAAAATAACAATAGCTCTCATTTTGCGTCACGGGTTAATAAAAACACTGGGAAATATGAAAAACTAAACGAGCAAAGGTAAACGCTTCTTTTCCGCTATTAATCATCTTTCTAAAATCAATCCGTAATTCAAGAACCCTGTGCAAGAGCTCGCAGACAGCAATTTATCGGAAATTCTGCTCTTGAAGAGGTCAAAGGGAACGCTTCGGAAGATTTCCCGTGGCTTACAGCAGCTAGACTGCTTAGGAAAATTCCCGTCCTACTTGTTCCTACTTATTGGTAGATGCACAGAAAAACCAGAAAAATAAGACCAGAGCTGTGAATCGAACCCAGGTCCTCGGCATTCCGGGCCGCGTGCTATACCGCTACACTGCTGGACAACGGTACAGACACGAATTTCTCCTATGCACCACATATCTCAGCTTGTTCGTTTCTTATTTAGCCACTTAAGCAGTGACACTAGCGATATCTATGCCGTAGCCCTCATCGAGAAACTTTGCATGACTTACAGCAGCTATAGGCTGCTTAGGAAAATTTCCGTCAGAGCTGGTTCCTAATTGTGGGATGTCGGGCCCGGATTTTAATCGGATGCTAACATTTTTAACCCCCGGGCCCCGACGCAAGAGGGTTGTTATAAGTTTGCCCGCTGTGTGTCTGTCTGTGGCACTGTAGCTTTTAAACGGGTGGACCGATTCGAGTGCGGTTTTTAGGGTTCCGTACCCAAAATGGCAAAAATGGAACCCTTATAGTTTCGCCATCTCTGTCTGTCTGTGTGTCTGTCTGTCTGTCTGTCCGTCCGCGGCTTTACTCAGAGACTATCAATGCTAGAAAGTGGTAATTTTCCAGGAATATCCTCCCATAAACGTGAAGTGGGGGTGATTTTTTTTTCTCATCCATTTATAGTCTGGGGTATCGTTGGATAGGTCTTTTGAAATAATTACGAGGTTGTTAAAACAATTTTTCGATTCAGTGATTTGTTTAAAAAATATTTAACTTTAAATTGCAAATTTTCATTAATATCGAGCGTCCTCCCCCCCCCTCTAAAATCTAAACCGATAGGGGGAAAAATTTGAAAAGTTCAAGATGGTAGTAAGTATATCAAACTTACACGGAAAACTATAAGTTTTTTTTGAGAATTATTAGTAGTTTAAGAGTAAATAGTAGCCTAAGGTATAAAATATACCTAAACTTGGAATATTCCGAACAAAATACGCGCGTTCTTCTTGGCAATGATGGTCTCTTCGAAAGCGCTAGTAGTTTAAAAATTACGTGTAAAAAGTGTCCATTGCGGCCTATTTACTGAATAAATGATTTAAATTTGTGTTTTTTTTTTATGGTGATATCTAAATGTGGTAAGCAATGAAACACTTTTAAAAACGTAGCAGTTATCGAGCTCAATCAAACTCGCTGTCCAATGTAGAATCTAGGGCACAATAACATATACTACATCCTCTCTTGAATAAAGCATTCTGCTGAGTAGTGCCGGTTACAGTGGCTAAAACTAGCCTCAACGAAAATTTGAATTGCGTATTTAAAATATTCGCGAAAACTGTTGTATAAAGGTTTTATTTGAAGCTAAAAGCTTTTTCACGGAGGTCACTGAATGCCTGAACGGCAGTTTGTTTTGTAAGGCAAATGGCTTGGAACCGTTTTATTTCGCGCTTTGTTGATAAAAAACCTACTTATACAGCATAATGACTACTAATAGGCGTAGAGTTCGTAGTCGAAATTTTTCGGTGCAATTAACTGCAAACGCAAAAGTGCATTTCTTTTGTAATTGAATCCGTTTCACTGATTGATGAATTTGATGATGCAACTCTCATCCTACTATTATTATAAATGCGACAGTTTGTGTGTGTGTGTGTGTGTGTGTGTGTGTGTGTGTGTGTGTGTGTTTGTTATTACTCCTTCACGCAAAAACGGATTTAAATCGTCATCATCAGCCCGAAGACGTCCAATGCTGGACAAAGGCCTCCGCTTAGAACGCCACAATGAGCGACAACTCGCCACTTGCATCCACCGGTTTCCCGCAACTCTCACGATGTCGTCAGTACACCTGGTGGGAGGCCTGCCAACGCTTCGTCTTCCAGTTCGTGTTTTTGTTTATTCTGTTGAAAATATATATTTTTTTGATTTTCGTAAAAACAAACAGTTGTTTTAAGTGCGACATCAATGAAGATTACGATATACTTTTTGGAAATTCCCGTGGGAATTAAATTCCAGAATTTCAATTCAACTGCTGGATTTAATGCTTTACGCGAACGAAGCCGTGGGTAAGCACAGGTATCTGAATAAAATTTAAAATGCCCTTGTATACCAAATTTTTTTATCTTCATAACTATCAATATCCAGGACAGGGAAGAGTGGCGGAGGAAAGGGGAGGCCTTTGCCCAGCAGTGGAACATAATACAGGCTACAAAAAAAAAACTATCTCTATAAACTGTATCGACTATAAAATGGAACCTGCTGACAAAATTTTACACAGTAACGTAACCACGTTTAGCCTAAGCTGAATCAGAAATGCTTCGCTGACGCTTCGCCGTGCCTTTCTCAAAAATTATATTTTCCCATTTCTCCTACGTTTCCATTAATTAGTAAAAGTAAAATAATTGAGCGGCTTCCTAATTATATTCCGGTTAGTAGGAAGTGCATGGGAACTACGGCATTACGATCATGGGGAAGGTTCGAGTCGGTTTTAATTAATCCAAGTGTGTCCCGGGCGGCCGACAAATTGGTTCCCTGTGTCCACAGCACACAGATTTTTTACAGTATCCTCTACTTACAAGCTTTTATTGTTGTATAGTTGACATAAAAATTTATACGCATGTCTGTAGGCACAAGGAGGAGATCCATAATGTACTTATAGCTTAAGACCATTTTTGTAACCCTCTTTGACAAATAAACACCAGTACGTATAGTTAGCGCTGCGGCTTAAGTAGCGTGGTAGAAAAAACAACCTGAGATATGTGTGCATAGCCACCCACATGCTTTTGGCAACTCTACTTACCTGTCAACGCTCTTATTTTCTAAACTCACTTGAAATATTTATTTATGTACTATAAATATTCATCATCATCTCATCAGCTGTGGTGGTCGAGTGGTTTGACCTATGGGCTCTCTCAAGCAGACGATCGTGGGTTCAAACCCCGATTCGCACCTCTGAGTTTTTCGGAATTCATGTGTGGAATTACATTTGAAATTTACCACGAACTTTACGATGAAGGAAAACGTCGTGAAGTAACCTGCACAAAACTGTGAAGCAATTCAATACCGTGTGTGTGAAGTTCCTAATCCACACTGGGCCCACCTACTACCCAAGCCTTCTCATTCTAAGAGGAGGCCTGTGCCCAGCTGTGGGACATAAGCTGGGATGATGATCATCATTCCATATTCACTGTTGGACATAGGCCCCCCATGGACCTCCAGTTACTTCGGTTCGAAGCGGCCTATATCCGTCGTAAACCAGCGGCTGGACCAGGTCATTCATCCATCTCGTTGGTGGACGACTTACGCTACACATGCCGATCCGCGGTCTTCATTCGAGGACTTTTCGGCCGCAACGATCATCTGTGAAACTAATGATTGCAAATTTTACATACGAGTATGTAGTGAGTATCAAAGGTGATATGTATTTATTTATAAATAAACTAATAATATTTACAATAATTAACATAAATAAAATAGAACTAAAACTAACTTACTCTTTAATCCTACAAAAATCTATTATATTTACAAATATCATTCACGTCGCTGCTATTGGGCAGGGTGCCCATTAGGCTGGCTGCGTTTCCTCGTTATATATCAATGCCAATACGTTGATCTAAGAAAGAGCCAGCCATATGGTCGCCAGTGGAACGGATAAGCTTCTTTTTTTTAAATTTAACAAATTGAAACAAATGTAATCATTACATTAGTCGCACTGTCTTCAATCTACCCACTGTATCACCTCCAACTTTTTCCATTTGAAATTGTAAGAAGGTCCACGCTAATTTTCTTTTGATTGCGCTCTTCCTTTAAGGAAGTTTTCTGATTGGCGGCGGGACTTAAGATAAGGTGCACTTATAGTGTACCGAGTTTTGAAGAAAATACGGCTAAGACTTGTTATATCCCAGCTTTAAATGATTTCAGGGAAAGAGGGATAGGTTTTTTCACGCTGACTGGCTTTAGATTTATCATCCAAAAAAAAACCAGTTTTAACTTACACTACCTATTTAGTAATGAATTTAAATAATGATGATATCATTTTAAAAATAAGTACTGAAAAAATAATAATGCACTTACTGAAATCCTCAAAAGCTCCAATTTTATTTTAAGTTACTTTATGTATCTTGACCTGAAATGTATATTTCAGATTGTTTTTTTTTTATTTTGACAGTGGAAGCATTCTACTCATCGACTGAACGTAGATATAGTTAGTGTTTAGTTTTGTTACAAAGGGACACCATATATCCCTGTATTATTATTATTATTAGTTTTTTTTTCTTTACTTGTATACTGTAGTTTTTAAGTATTTTATTTGTAATTATTTTATTTTCAAAAAATGACTTTCTGCCAAGTTTCTTGAAGCGCATTCTTCTGGGCATTTGATTGATGGTCTTACCGAAAACGCTGGTAGTTTAAATAAAACCGGCCAAGAGCGTGTCGGACACGCCCAAAATAGGGTTCCGTAGCCATTACGAAAAACTTAAGTAATATTTTGTCTAAGGATTTTCAAAACTATAACGGTTCCGTTTTTGCCACTTTGGCCCCGGAACCCTAAAAATGACGTGTAAAAGTGCCCATTACGGCCTATTTACTGAATAATGGTTTTGATTTTTAGCATTATTTTAATAATTTCAAAAAATCTTCCTCTATAGCACGGGTGCTACGGCAAATTTTTGTACATAATTTAAACTCTCAAATTACAGAATATCATCATGGTCTAAATCCATCCGTCTCATTAACAGTCCAACACCTCATAACGCGAGCCCTCTCATACATTTTAATCCAACACATTAAGGGCTATCCATCAATAGCTGTACTCCATAATGTTTCACACGTCGGGTGCTACAATATCGCCTAATTTACCGATCGTACGAAGTTGTTATGCGACGTAAATAATCCTTGAGCGATGTGTAGCGCGGGAGCTTGCGAGAGATTTATTCACGCATTTTTCTAAAGCCTACTATACAATACAATACAAATATTCTTTATTGATGACCAAAAACCATACAGAGGCATACTAGCTTAGAAAAATTTAAACCTGCCGATATTTTCATCTCAAAGCTTATTATCTCAAAAACGACTTAGCCCATTGTATGGGAATCTACCTCGGAAGCACCGCAAGGAAACTTGCTTTTGCGTAAAAAAACACATCAAAATCAGTGAATTCGTTTGAGAGCTACTATGCCACAGATAGACTGACAGACGTTGTCATCAACTTCATAAATACCCTTCTTTTTGCGTCAGAGGATAAAAATTATTAAAATGATCCAATGAGAAAGTAAATAGTGACTTGTGACGAATTTAATATCACAATTTATCCGTTGCTTAGTACCCATAATAACACAAGTTTTGCTAAAATTACTTTGGGACTAGGTCAATTGGTGTGAATTATCCTGTGACATTTATTATTATTATTATTATTATTTTCTGTCAATCACCATCAAACTACGTACTAGCCCAAGTTCCCAACCTACAAAGTCTCACGTTGGCTTCAGCTTCCTTTCCAATTGAAAGAATTTTGGTCGTAGTGCACGCACGAGCTCAGTGCAAATTGAGAAGTTCACAAACTCTATTAAAACACTTCACAAATTAGTGCAGATTTCCTTACGAAGACTATCAATTTACTTTTTTTTTTAATTTCCGCTTTTTTTACTTAGTTATACGGTTTCCCGTTTGTATTTTTTAACGTAAACAAAATTTCTGGTAGATACTTGTATTATTTTCCTATTCATCCTAACTTATTCATTTAAAACACAATTCGTACATTCTTATTTTCTTTACGCTATCTCCCGTTCTATACATGGACGCGCGAATGCGCAAACGCAAAATGGCGCGTATAATATCCATGGCGATGCAATCGCGTAATTATGCCCCAAGGCGCATTGCAGGGTCGCAAAAGTGAGGTGTTATACTTATCGGCTGTAAGCCCGGCCAAGTGTGCTTGCGTGATAATATCGTATAGTATACAATCGCTATTTAGGGCTATCATATGGATGTGTCTCATTGCTGAACACAAGCCTCCTCTAAGATTAGAGGGCTAGGACTGTTATGCTAAAGTTCCCACACAAAACAATACTAGGCACGTTTCATTCAATGTACTATACGTTATGCCTATCCTTTATTAAAAATGTAAACAAAACGAATTCATCAAAATTATTGTATAAACACCCACTGGATCGAATCAGTAACACATTTATCTATAATTCGTGTCTTTTAACTAGATATCTATTCACTTTTTTCACCAAAATTCACTTGATTTCAATATTTATTTACCACTAGCTTTTGCCCGCGGCTCCGCCCGCGTGGTATTCGGTTATCACGCGCTGTTCCCTCGGGATCTGTGCATTTTTCCGGGATAAAAAGTAGCCTATATCACTCTCGGGCCCATAAACTATCTCCATGCCAAAAATCACGTCGATCCGTCGCTCCGTTACGGCGTGAAAGACGGACAAACATACAAACATACTTTGACATTTATAATATTAGTATGGATATGGATAGTATATTAAATGCCTAAATGACAAGTTTCATAGTTTTATCTTCGACAGCGACAAACTTCCACCATATACATTTTCACCCCCTATTTTAACCCCTTAAAGCCTCTTTTTCGCGTTAAAAGATAGCCTATGTCCTGTCCCAAGGTCTATTCTATCTCTGTACCAAATTTCATCCAAATCGGTTCAGCGGCTTTGGCGTGAAAGCGTAACAGACAGTCAGACAGACAGAGTTACTTTCGCATTTATAATATTAGTATGGATTTGAAAAATTTACGTCAAAATCTGACGTTATTTCTTGATTGAAACATGTGTATAATCTGTAGCATAGACTAGCGTAGAGATGGTGGAAAATTTGATATTTTAAAAATCGATTAATACTCGATTGAATAAGCGATTATATTTACCTTAAAATTAAAAAAATAGTTACTGCTATTGTAAACAAT
This sequence comes from Choristoneura rosaceana, assembly GCA_037349165.1. Lineage (NCBI taxonomy): Eukaryota > Metazoa > Arthropoda > Insecta > Lepidoptera > Tortricidae > Choristoneura > Choristoneura rosaceana. The sequence continues at coordinate 1,245,119 of JAZBNJ010000044.1, forward strand.
TGAATAAACAGTCTTTGGAATTAAAATTAAATCAAGTATTGTAAATAATAAAATAGACATTATCGATTTACTGAAAAGATTAATTATTTTGCAATTGGTACTAGGTTTTCACATTACTAAATGTCTATGGTCGGGTTGATGGCATCTTTGTTTACTCTTGGCATAAATTGGATTGGAATACAGTATATTATTTTGCGTACACGGAATAACTTCCCGCGCGTGTATCGAACGACGTTTTTCAACCCCGAAAAAAAATACAACAAAGGAAAAGAGATGTTGAAAACAATATAAATAGAGCCAAGTTTGAGTAATTTCTAATGTCAAATCATTTTTGCTCGTTATCATAGCTTTTAGCATTTAATACTTCGCCACCACTTTTACCACAAGGCAGAAGCCCGATATTTCTAAGAAAATTCAAGAAAAAAGGCCATAACAACGTTTTCTGAGAACGACTACGCTTCGTGTTCCATTTTCCTGTTCACAAAATATTGATAAACAACAATGATACCTATTTATGACTGACGGTGATAAATCCATTTTAAACTATGATTCACTTACTTGACACAAGTTTTTCGAAAACTATAAACTTTACTGAAGACAGTTGAACAAAGTAAGTTCGAGCTTTGGCAGTGAAATTTTTTGAAGAATCAAAGGCGTTTTTCTTGCTTTTAAACTTGCATTCGCATTTCCTTGTAAGTTTAATATATTTACTACCATCCTGAATTTTTCCAAATTTTTCTATCCACGGGTTTAGATTTTACAGGGGGGAACCTCGATTTTAATGAAAATTTGCACTTTAAAGTTGAATATTTTGCAAACAAATCACTAAATCGAAAAGTCATTATAGCAACCCTCTAATGATTTCCAACTTATCCAACGATACCACACACTACACAAGATTGAAAAAAAAATCGCCCCTACTTTACGTCGTCGTGGGGGTATTCTAAAAATTTTTTATTGAATGATAGTTCCCGAGAAAAACCGCAGACGGACGGACAGACAGACAGACATAGCGAAACTATAAGGGGTCCGTTTTTGCCATTTTGGCTACGGAAACCTAAAAATCACCCCACTTTACCTCAATTGGAGGTACTGTAATTTTTTTTTTAATTTTTCATTAGGTATAGGTACCATTTTGACGGCATAGTTGTTCACAATTATATATTCCTGCAAAATTATAGCTTTTTAGCATCGATAGTTCCTGAGCAAAGCCGCGGACGGACAGACAGACATGGTGAAACTATAAGGGTTCCGTTTTTGGCTACGCCATTTTGGCTACGGACGTGACGTTTAAGACGTGAGTTATCTGTTACAATATCATTTTAATATGACGAGTCTCACGGCAGTTTCATGATCAAAATTGACTACAGAACCCTAATAAAAGTCCAATAGTTAATGATGGACTTAAAATGTATTGCAATATCGCTTCACAGCACAGAAACCAAGCTCCGATTAGGTACTTGTATAGTAAGAACACGTATTTGGTTCATTCATATCAATATAGATGCATTATAACACTGCTAATACTATTGTTCCGTTGAAAATATAGTTACTTCTACTACCCATATATCTCGGGAATGGATAGATCATAAAAATTCATTGTTTCCGTTCGATTTCTCTGCGTCCGTTTTCTTTTTATTACCGGAGTATTATTTTATGCACCCCAATGTGGATGTATCGTCGAAGATCCTACGTTAAGTTTGTAAACTTCCACACAATTGTGGGGCCATTCAAACGTGCAATGAAGGTTTCTGGGACAGGTTTGAGATCTTCATCTTGTAATGACATCCTGGTAGTCCAGCCAGGATCGTCTTCTCTCAGGAACTCTTCAACGGTTAATGGCATCGACTTGAAATTTGGTATGCAAATGTAGTTTGGATGACAATGCAAGTACAGTCAGGTATATTATGGTTATGTATTCTGTATAATACTGTATATATTTAGGTACTTAGGGTTTATGTATGCATTTATATTTATTCAAATCTTTTGCTCTATTTGTCGATCCTTATCTTTTTTCAATTGCTTTTCTCTACCACTCAAAGGTTGACTGGCAGAGATCCCTTCAGGGATAAGTCCGCCTTTGTTCTTAGCACTTTCTTTTTGTACCTATTTCCTTTTTGTACAATAAAGAGTTTAAACAAACAAACAAACAAACAGTCAACAAAAAGTAAGCAAAAAAATCTTGCATTAAAAATGAAATTTTTACAAAAAAATATTTCAATAAGCCCATGGGAGGTTTTTCCGAACCAGTGGTAGAATTGACCATTTTCTTAAGATATTTTGACTTTCACTTTGATCACATTATCCATAACGAACTTCTACAGTTCCGTGGCTTGGTACAGTCAGCTGCAGAGAAAAGGTACCCCCCTGTAACGGCGGTATCCATACTACCGCCATTACAGTACGTAGTACATACATTACTACTGACTGTACACTTAGAAGTCAAAGTGTCATTTATCAAAAAGTAGCTATAAAATCAGCGGTCAGCTGAGTCTATTTATACAGCCTGCAAGTCAAATTGACCCGTAGCAGAATGGGGTCCCTTTGGCATTGTTAAGAATCGGTCATTTAATCTCGTCCCGTCTAATCTGATATAAAAGAGCGGGTAAAGAACGTACTCTGCGTATTGGGGACACAAGGCTCGATGTTTCGGGCGGTTATTGTCTTAGCTGCCTCTTGAGACGCTCTTAGTGGCATCTTGAAACTTGAAAGGAAGTCTTTTATGTTTTGGTGGTAATAAGCAAGTTAGGTATAAGTTTATAAGCGACAGAATTTCGTTGGACTAAAATTCGAAATCACGCGTTTTCTGAGAGATTAGACCAAGCTAGATTAATTTAGTAAGATGCCGTGGTGACCGAGTGCTCCAAGAAAGGGTTATATTTTTGAGCGTCTTACTATTATGTATTACGTATCTATGTATGTCTATTTCTTTGGTGCTCTCCGCAGCTTAAATTGATACCTAGCTAACTAACTAACTAATTTGGCTCAGGGACCCAAAGAGGGTCTTGGCCTCCAAAACGAGAGCATGCCATCTGTCTCGATCGTGCGCAGCCTCTTGCCAGTCGTCGATTTAAAGACGTCGCAGATCCGCAGACGATGGATACTTAACAGTTTTTTATTGTTTTTTTTAGGTAGTTGGTTTTTTTAGTCAGCATCAGCAAAGTAACCGAAGGACGTCCATCCACTGTTGTACAGGCATTCTCCATACCCAGCTTCGGTTTGAAGCAGACGGCATGCCCCGTGAACCCGCGCCTTTAGCGAGGTCATCCTTCCATCTCATTGGAGAACGTTTTACACTGAGCTTACCGATCCGACATCTCCATTGTAGAACTTTTCGGCCCCAAGAGCTACCTGTTCTCAATGCTATATGACCTGTCCATTGTTATTCCAACGAGCTGATTTGCTTGGCTATGTCTGTGGTTATCTAAGTTGGTTAGGTTATACAGGGCGTTCATGAATTCGGCGTCCAGGAAAACCATGAATTCAGGACAAATAAGATGGCCGCCGAGATCCCCAGATCTAACCCTGTTAGATTTTTTTATGGGGTTATGTAAAAAATTTTAGTTTATAAGAACCAGTATGAAAGTGTCCACGACCTACAAACAGAAATTATGTATGTATGTATGTAAATACTTTATTGTACATAAAACACAAAGTAATACAAAAAGAAAACAACAAACCAAAAGAGTACAAAGGCGAACTTATCCCTAAAAGGGATCTTTTCAAGCTAACCGAAATTAGACGTATTGTTCTAAATATCCACCACAACACGATCAAAAAATCGACAGGAAGTGAAATAATAAAAAGAGTGCGACTATGGTATTCAACAGCATGGGAATCATTTTGAGCATTTGTTAAATTGATTAATTTTGAATTAAAATGTTAAAAATTCATAGTCTTCCCTTTTAGCTCTGACACTACATAATCCTTATGACGAAGCCTTTCGACCAGTATGATAAAGCTACAGGGTATTTTTTTTCTCGTGTGGTGGGTTCGATTCTCGGAATGCAGTTTAAATTGTTTTTTAAATTAAAATAATTTCTTATTTCAGTAAAATGTTTCATGTACAATATTTAAGGGACTTTCCCTCCATGTGGCATAGCCGTGGGACGCCATGTATAAAGTAGAAGAAATAGTCTTCTGTGGCGACAACCGTACACTAACGCGGCGTGTCCGTCCAATCTCATCACCCATGTGTTCCACCCAGGTCCCCAGGTGACCATCTACTGAACGGCGTTCGGCAAGGAATCAGTTGGACGAATGGCCGCCGTTACCCGTTCAATGGACCCTTTAATTTTTGTATGTCCAATTGAATAAAGGTTGCGGCTGGACCGGTGATTTATTAACTTAATAGATTTTTCGGCGTGTCTTTAGCTTATCACAATGTTATAAATTGAACTAAAAGATTTCCTTGCTCATCCGCGACCTTATGATAGTTCATGAAAAATATGCGTGTTCATGCAGTTCCTCCACCACACTATACAAACCCATCTATCACTACCACACCGACGCATTTCGAAGTCAACCGGAGCTCATCTGTACGTTACATTGGGCAGATATAATTAGTAATATGTGCATTAAAACCTCCTGCACATATCAAAAACATACTGGCTGAATGAACATTCCGCTTTCTCCCGCACGGCGGCGCCACCAGTCAGTTGCGCAAATTTGACAGATCGAAATGAATGCCGGCCGGCGCGCGCTCTTTTAAATTATTCATAAAAAACTCTGAAAGTGCTGTGATTGTGTCTTAAATGTGTCCCTGGGACTGAGGAATAGAGCCAGAACAAACTGTAAGTGAAACCTATATCTTGCCCAATTCGGTTTTGCTAATTATTTTCAATATTCAAATGTCGTAGTTCAAACATTTTGGTCAATCGAACCGCATCCTCAGTTTGCAAACTAAATACACATTCATACACATAAAACACACATTTCACGCAGTTTTAAGGTAACAGGCTTATTTCTAATCTAAGTTATTTACCTAGAATAATACGTATAAAATAAACGTTTTCAATTTTCGTTCTTTGCAACGCGTCGCGCGCGTCTTTTGTTTTTTAATTCGAAATGGACGAAAAAGAATTCGATGTCGAACAACTTATCAACAAAAAAGAACTGCTTTTTATACGATGTCAAACGTTATTTGAACTATCCAAATCAACTCCACCAGAGCGTTTAACCGAATTTAATTTGCGACTTAAAGAACTTCATTCGACTCGGGAATGTTTCGAACAATGCATATTCGAGTTAAATTCTTATAATAAGAAACAAAACCCGAAATTTAAACCAAATTATCAAGAAATTCAAACCTTTGACGACATGTATTTCCGTATTCTGAGTGTAGCGGAGGCTAATAGCGACACTTGGCAATCGTGTGACGGCAGCGGTAGCGGACCTTCGTCGCGCTCCGCGGGCCGCGGCCCGGGCGCTGCCGGGCCAGACTCGCGGTCGGCTAAGCCGCGGCTGCCTAAACTAGAATTGTTCCATTTCGATAGCAAATTAGAAAACTGGCAAACATTCTATGACACGTTTACGAGTTTAATTCATAACAACAATGATATTACGAACATTGAGAAGTTTTATTACCTGCTCTCCGCAGTCAGCGGTTCGGCATTGACTGTGGTCAAAGGGATGCCAGTGACGGCCGATAATTATCCGATAGTATGGGCTTTGCTAGTCAAAAAATTTGAGAACACTCGTGCCTTAGCTACGAGCTATTTAGATCGGCTGTTTCAATTTAAGCCTTTGTCAACTGAGTCGGCTACTGGTCTAAACACATTTTTACAAACGTATCAAGAGTGTGTTAAAGCATTGAAACTTTTGAAAATCAGTAACCTATCGAGTTTCATACTGTTTTATATGGGATTGCGAAATTTAGACCCCGTCACTAGGCGCGAATTCGAACAATCTGTAGATCAAACCGATATACCTACTTACGAACAGCTGATTAATTTCGTGGAGAAACAGGCGCGTGTTTTGGAAATGTCTGAGGTTAAAATTAGTACATCAAAAATTCAGTTTACGCCTAAGAGTGTTCCTAACACCTCTGCAAAGCCGAATTTTGTTCGAACAAATAATAATAATACTGCTAATTACAGTAGTGCACCGAAGCAGTTCCAAAAGCCGTGCTTGTCAGCTGTGAGTAAGAATAATAGCGAACGATCAAATAGATGTCTATTTTGCGACAAACCGCATTCAACTTATCGATGTTTCGAGTTTTTTGATTTAACACCGGTGCAGCGTCTTGACAAAGTGAAACAGCTTCAATTATGCGAAAATTGCTTTCGTCAGCATTCGTTGTCCGAGTGTACGTCAAAAGTGCGTTGTGTGCTGTGTAAACAACCGCACCATCACAGTATTCACTTAGATACAGTTCCAACTGTTCAAAATTCATCAATTAATCAAAACGGTTCAAATAGTCAAAACATTTTAAGTATTCAAAACGTTTCAAATGGTCAAAATCAAAGTCAAAGGTCAATGCCAAACGTCGGCTTGACTTGTTCGTCAAATTCAACCGTGCTGTTAGGCACTGCCATGGTGCACGTCGCAGATCGATGGGGAACTTACCACGCCGTACGTGCAGTCATTGACAGCGGTGCCATGTCCGGTTATATGACAAAAGAGTGTGCCCAGCGCCTGGGTTTGTCTCGACGCAAGTGTCAGTTTGAACCCATGGGTCTGGGAGGTGCGCCAGTGCAAGATTTCGGTCTGGTTACATGTTCAATTAAACCACGAAACTCATTTGGTCCGGTGCTTAGCACTGATACTGTTGTCGTAAGTAATATAACTAGCAACTTACCTACAGTAACCTTATCAAACAAAGTTATCAATAATTTCAAAAATCTAGAGTTAGCTGACCCGAACTACTTTTCGGCGGCTCCAGTTGACTTGTTGATCGCAGGTGACTTATTTCCCTACATTTATGACGGTCAAAATATACTACCACGTGACCCGGGTTTGCCCGTCGCGATGCATTCCATATTCGGATATGTCATTACTGGTCAGACAGTACTGAGTGACGATTGTGAGTCAAATACAGCCTCGCTCAACTTGTTCTCTGCTAATAAAACTAGTAGTATCGATAAAATCATGAACTCTTTCTGGGAGACTGAAAACGTGCCGTATGACGTCACTAAAAAACCAGAAGATTTGTATGTCGAACAATTGTTCCAAAACGAACACAGTCGCGATACTACGGGACGTTATACAGTGAAGTACCCGTTCAAACCCAGTTTTGATCTCGGCGATTCGACTCCACAAGCGTTACGTCGTTTCAACAATTTAGAAACAAAGCTGAATCGTCTTCCGGAACTTAAGGAAGAATATAATAAATTCATGTCCGAATATGAAAGCCTTGGTCACATGACTTGCGTAGGTGATTTTGGTACTGTGGATTCTAAGTACATAATTCCTCACTTTTGTATTCTCCGACCGTCAAGTACCACGACAAAACTCCGAGTAGTTTTTGACGCCTCATGCAAAACGACAAATAATAATTCTTTAAATTCAGTCGTTTACGCCGGTCCTAAGCTTCAAGCAGATATTAATGAGATTTTAATAAATTTTCGTATACATGAAATTTGCTTGTCAAGTGACATTTGTAAAATGTTTCGAATGACCTTGATCGAAAAATCTCAACGCAATTACCAACACATCTTGTGGAGGTTTCAACCTGATCAACCTTTAAAGGTGTATGAGTTAAACACGATCACATACGGCGTTGCTAGCAGTCCGTACCTAGCGATCCGAGTCCTGCATCAACTGGCTGACGACGACTGCGAGAAGTATCCTTTAGCGAGCAAGGTTCTAAAAAAGGGTTTCTTCGTCGATGACCTTCTGTGGTCAGTGAGCAGCTATGATGAAGCAGCTAGGCTACAGGATGAACTGTTAGAGTTGCTGAGTGGAGGAGGATTTCTGCTTCGTAAGTGGGCCAGCAACTGTCCCCAGGTACTGGCTCGGGTTCCAGCTGATCACCGCGAAACGCCCATTGCATTCGAGGATGACAAGGACCTATCCATAAAAGTTTTAGGTCTGCAGTGGCGACCCGCCGAAGATGTGTTTTCCTTCGTATTCCATCCACTTCCAGCTTCACAGGCGATCACCAAGCGTAGTGTTTTGTCACAGATTGGTCGTCAGTATGATCCCTTAGGTTTCGTGGCTCCTTGCATATTCTACGCGAAATGCTTCATGCAGAAACTCTGGCTCCAACAGCTGGGTTGGGATGAGCGGCTGCCTCCGGAACTGGAAAAGGAGTGGCTCACCTACATGTCAGAGCTCCCGCTGTTGTCGAATTTTAGCCACGAGCGCCAGGTTACTGTCAAACAGCACAGCTACTACCAGATACTAGGATTCTGCGATGCTTCAGTTCAAGGAATAGCTGCGGTCATCTATTTGCGTAGTTTTAACAATCAAGGTAATTCGAAGGTCAGTCTAGTCATTGCAAAATCCAAGGTTGCACCCTTGAAGACAGTGACCATTCCACGTCTCGAGCTAATGGCTGCGCATTTGTTAGTCAAGTTAGTCAAATATACGAAGTCAATATTGTCTGAACGAATTCCTGTTCATGAAATACTCTTGTTTACCGATTCCTCTGTGGTGCTGAGTTGGTTGAATACACCCAGTTATAATCTCAAAACCTTTGTGGCTTCGCGTGTTTCCAAAATTTTGGAGACCGTGCAAAGCGATTGTTGGTTTCACGTGAGCGGCGCGTCCAACCCCGCTGACGTGTGCTCGCGCGGAGCGCTACCTTCCGTGCTGTTATCGACAGCGGAGTGGCTCGGAGGACCGAGCTGGCTAGACGCACCAAGAGAGAATTGGCCAGTAAAATCAATTGATCAATTTAAATCGGCAAATGTGCCAGAACTCAAAATTCCATGCGCGACTTTGGCTCAAACTAGCGTGCAAAACACAACACGTGACTCAAATCTTGTTTATGATTTAACTGAAAAATATTCGAGTTTTAGCAAACTTCAAAAGGTCTTAGCTCGTTGTTTTCAGTTTATCAACAATTGTAGATCGACGAAGTCTAATAGGAACACGGGTCCTTCGTCTCTATCAGATTTAAAGAACGCACACGATGTGCTCATCAAATCAGTTCAGCGAGAGCATTTTGCAGCTGATATTCAAGCAATTTCCAATGGTTACAGCTGTAGTTCTTCACTTAAAAGGTTAGCACCTTATGTCGACCCCCTCGGTTTTCTCAGGGTGGGGGGTAGGTTGTCTTTCGCCGAACTACCGTATCAAAAGAAGTATCCATTATTGCTTCCTAAAAAGTGCAACTTTACAAAAATTCTTATCGACTATTTCCATAAAATTTATTTACATATCGGTCCGCGTACATTGCAATTAAACGATTATTTGCACACGCTGCAGCAGCGACAAAAATGGCATAGGAATTGTCGTAATATTCAAGTTGATGAACTCGTTCTTATGCATGCTGACGCTCCTCCGCTTCAATAGCCTCTCGGTCGTGTGACGGAACTTTATCCAGGAGCTGATGGAGTTGTACGGGTGGTAAAAGTAAAAATCCAGAATGGCGAATACACGCGACCCGTTGTAAAGCTTAGTCCACTTCCAATGGAATTGGATTCAGCATAATTTTTATTTTCCTTTGTTTCTTTGCATGAATTTGACGCAAGAAGGTGTCAAATTTATGACAATTTTAGGTTCGAAATAAGTCATTTATTTTACTCAATTTACAGCTACACGTGTTTAGTTCACTAAGTCAACAAATACTTACACTATACAGTCCACTTACCTTATTCAATACCATCCCTGGTTTTGTTTGTAAACTGGGGAATCTGGGGTAGATTCCCGGTGGGGGGTTTATGTACGTTACATTGGGCAGATATAATTAGTAATATGTGCATTAAAACCTCCTGCACATATCAAAAACATACTGGCTGAATGAACATTCCGCTTTCTCCCGCACGGCGGCGCCACCAGTCAGTTGCGCAAATTTGACAGCTCGAAATGAATGCCGGCCGGCGCGCGCTCTTTTAAATTATTCATAAAAAACTCTGAAAGTGCTGTGATTGTGTCTTAAATGTGTCCCTGGGACTGAGGAATAGAGCCAGAACAAACTGTAAGTGAAACCTATATCTTGCCCAATTCGGTTTTGCTAATTATTTTCAATATTCAAATGTCGTAGTTCAAACATCATCTTCTGAGTAACATAACCGAACACCGTGCCACCAGATGTTGGTCTAACATCTGGTAGCGCAGCCTTTTCGAATAACTTTGTAGGTACTATACCACATCATAAAATTTATGTCATTTACCCCTGTCATTGAGTTAGTCATAAATTTTGACTTATAATCTTTAAATTATAAGATAAGGAGTCTAAGCGGAAGTTCTTTGTTATTATTGAAATAAACAAATATTTTTTAATCCATTCGTGCCAGCTCTCGTGAATCAACCTGAAATGCCTGTTTCAATCAGTTATGTCCATAATTTTCAACTTTCGTCCCATTATTTATATTTTTAGCTTGTTATTATTTATTTAAACTACCTGCTTAAAACTATCGGTCTTTCAGCGAATCACTATCTTTACCAGCAACACACCCACCGGACACATCCATAGACAAAACACGAACCGGATGTTCCTCCCGTTAGCGGCAAATGGGAGAACTCACATCCGGCGGACGGAGCCGCGGGCGGATGTTTACTTAGCCGCCGCGAGACGGCGACCCGACGTACTTCCGGTTGCGAGGGTTAGGGTGGTTACGGCTCGGCGACTGGCCTGCGATTTTGCGATTATGCGACTGATTTCAAATAAATGGATTGAATTAACTTATTGAATTTTGCCAAACATCAGTTAAAAAAAAAACAAAATTTATTCAGTAAATAGGCCGCAATGGGCACTTTCACACGTCATTTTTTTAAATTACCAGCGCTTTCGGAAAGACCATGATTGCCAAGAAGAATGCGCCGCAAGAAACTTGTCAGAAAGTCATTTTTTGAAAATAAAATAATTACAAATAAAATACTTAAAAAGTTAAAGTATACAATTAAACAAATTATAATATTACAGGGATGTATGGGGTCCCTTTGATAACAAAACTAAACACTAACTACATCTACGTTCAGTGGAAGTGTAGAATGCTTAAAAGAATGAATAAATGAAGGAGAAAGAATGCTTTTACATTTTAGCTTGCGGCAAGCAAGGAAATTCTTTAAGTGTTCATTAACTGGAGTAGGTCTAAATTTTGATACGATTGCGAAAAATCTTCCTCGAGTTTCAAAGTTGTCTGAAAATTTTAAAAATTTATAATTGAAAAATTATGTAACAAGTACGTAAAATGCCTGAACAATCATTGAGTTAAACTACGAGTATGTATGGACGCTGTTATGCAATACTGTGTTAACCCTCAGTAATTCTGCAATACAATGTCAACCCTTAGAAAATATTTTTTATTGTTGACATTTTATTACAGAGTTAATGAGGGTTAACACACTATTGCATAAAAGCGTCCGTATGACGTTTCGCTCAATTTAATCGCACCAATCGTCACTTTCAGTCTTGACTCAGTCGCAACGTCAGCAGCGACCCTAACCGCGTCCAAAGTGAATACTCGTAAGGTGCCCGGTAGCACTAAGTGGGACACAAAGAAAAGCTTTCAACATTAGCGATCTTCGAATGTTGTCGTGGGATGGGACACGAGGGTCTTTGGTGGGACCCTTGAGTGACGCACGCTATGCGAGGAAGTGACCGCTTTTGATTAGGCAGTATAAGGGAATCAGTCGTCTTTACCCGTGTCAGATGTTTAACATTCACCAATACTAGTATCTGGTACAACAAAGCTTTTTTTTAAATAAGGTAAAGTATAGGCTTGCGTTTGACCACAATTATGCCTGATGGAAAGTGAAGATGAGGCCTGCGATGGAGCACGCTTGCAACTCTATTTTTAGAACCGGTAGGTTGTGTCGGATTTCAAGATCTGCTTAGTAGCTCGGGCGTATACGTAGAATCCTGATTGTAGAAGCGGTGCGGTGGGGTTATGGTTATGGATCGCAGCGAGTTTACTATAAATTAGGAGTGCTAAGGAAAACTGTCAAAGTCAAAATATCTTTATTCAATTTACGCTATAACAAGCTCATGAATATCAAAAAAATCTACCACCGATTCGGAAAAACCTCTTTTGAGAAGAATCCGGCAAGAAACTCAACGAGGTATATTTTTGAAAAACAGATTTACAATATTATTAAATGAAATTTAATACGTCACAAGTATTTAACACAACCTTCAAAAGATAGGTGTACGGTTCAATACCGCACAGCACTTTTTAGATTAGAATCGCGCCCTACTTTAGTTATACGTCGCAGCGCCGACAACAGCACTTTTACCTAAGATCGCACTAATATAAACTAATATTAACGCTTACTCTCACACTCTTAAAACAAACGTAAAAGATATACGGTCTCGCTATACTAGCCTGTTACTTTAAACGTAAGAACATCAATAAATTACTTAAGAGTCATAACTTTAACTTATCTCCAACAACCTCAACAAGGAGCCCTACGGAACCTCGGTAGCGGCCCCTACAATAGGCACAATTATATCTTTAATTTTAATTTTATTAACTGTAGGAATAATTCGTGCGTAAATGATTTAGAACTAAATTCTACAAGTCTTTCTATTTAATATCATTATTTTACGGAAACTACTTTCTACACGGAAAAACGGCCGGTCTAGCCGAAAACCAATTAACAGGGGGTCGACTAAGCACGCCACAGAAATATGTGTAAAACCTTTAAATACGTGTCATGGTATGGGACCGATAGTAATCAAATTAAAGCGTGCGTTCCATTAATAGAGCCCCTACGCACGCGTAGTTTTTGAGGGTGTCTGAAAATATTTAGTCTGATCGATGTAATTGTAGTTTAGTTTTAGTCTTATCCGATACTAGTTGTCCTGGAGAACTTCGCACCGCCTTATCTTATCTTATCTTATCTTATATTTAGGGGTCCTTGCGGATACACTTCGACCCGTAGGGATCTTTTGTGTAACTACCCCTCCTTCGCACTTACTTCATTGCTTTTATCACCTCATCCATGAATTGGATGATTTGACGTAGCGGTAGTGCCTTAAAGTCTCCTGGCGCGGGGTATCCGACGCCAAAGAGTCTCATTCTTAATCTGGCTAGAGCTTCATATTCACACATAATGTGTTCCATTGTTTCATCTTCCTCGCCACATATTCTACAATCTTCATGGTCCTGTAGTCCCATCTTTACTAGTATGTCTTTAGTATCGAAGAATTTCTTTTATATAATTACTAGCTTTTACCCGCGGCTCCGCCCGCGCGGTATTCAGTTATCGCGCGCTGTTCCCTCGGGAACTGTGTATTTTTCCGGGATAAAATGAAGCCTATGTCACTCTCGGGCCCATAGACTATCTGTATGCCAAAAATCACGTCGATCCGTCGCTCCGTTACGGCGTGAAAGAGGGACAAACATACAAACACACAAACACACTTTGCATTTATAATATTAGTATGGAGTATGAATATGGATAATATAGCTAGATTAAGTTGATAAAGTAGATGTAAATATCCTAACTTTTCATTATCTTCATATCAACCATAGGACGTCCACTACTGGACATAGGCCTCCCCCATAAACCTCCAGTTGATTCGGTCCCCAAAATATTGCGTAGATGTGTCCGTTTTGTTACGAAAATTTCTCAGTAATTTTCGTAACAAAACGGACATAATTTATACTATATTTTGGGAATACATGTTTTTACAGCTCAAACTCGGCTCATTTATTCATGGACTGAGTCTACTTCCCAAATTTTGTTGAAATTGCAAAGATAAACTCAGGGCACAACGGTAGATGGAAATTGCTTTTTGCCTGTTTACCCGAATTTTATTTGCCCGAATTCCACTTGCCATACCAACGTTTGCCATAAAATATATAACCGTGTTGTTTTAAGGATTTTTTTTAATGTCATCATATACAATGCAGTAGGCTAGGTTAGGTTCGTTTAATATCCATTCTGAAGAAATTACTGGTCTGAAGAAAATGGTCTCCCCGGAAGACCAGCGCTGGCTCCTCCACAGGAGTCCGCATTTTATGCTGAGGCGGGACCATTTCGGGCGCAAGTAAATTTTTATTTTTGATTATTTTTTGTTTATTATTTATTTCTATTTTTTTGACCCGTATAATTTTTTTCATTTTCATTTTCATTTTTCATTTATTTCTGAAATTAATTACTTTATGCAATACTTTATGGCAAATGAAAATTCTAGAAAACGATACATTCAGGCATATGAAATTCGGGCAAACGATAGAGAACCCCTTTTGCCAAATAGAGTACGGAGAGTATAATGTATAGAGTTGAACTTTTTTAAAACAACTCCGCTGTTGCTCTATAATACACGTTTCTTTAAATCCGACAAAACTTTTAATTACCAAGTGCAACAACCATTATTAACACTTACGAAGAGGAAGTAACTTTTTAAATAACTACCGGAATTTTATCTGTAAAATTCCAACAAACCGTGAAACCATTTAGCTTGTAAAACCGAGTTTTACTATAAGAATAACACATTAGCATAAAGAGGAGCCTTGGGTTTCGCTTGCTTGGTTTTGCTTTTTATTAAATTTTCTATTTGAAAAGGAATTTAAACGGTAAACGGTTCAAGTCCCGAAGTTACGAAACTTTGCGCTTATAGAGTTCTGAAAATTGTAAGGAAGTATTAAGAAAAGTCTCTTCGTTCCATTCTCCATACAAACGTAGTCCCGGTCTCATTTGAAAACTAGGCAATAGAAGTAGATAAAATTTTGTAAGTATGGACTAGACGTAATTATCTATGCCTGTGGTTTTTCAGATTTTCATATAAATGTGTAAATATCAAAATTACAGGAGCTCAAAAGTTGCAAAAAAAAAAATGACAACTTTTCACGAGAATTACAGACTATTAAAGCGAGTTGGTGATTCGATTTGTGGCATTCGAACATGGCGGATGTAGACAATATCTAATTTTGCTATTTCTGTTTCTTTGGCTAGTTGAAGTATAATTATATAATTCAAAAACTCTGAGGCTTTTCAACGTAACATCTAATGGTCTTTAGCAACTAACAATGAAAAGAGAAAAACGCGAATCATAACGAAATAGTACTTTAAAAGTTCGAGTGGGCAGAGATAATGAAAAAAGTTGGCGGAATGATCACCGGCGGAGGCGTCCGGTATGCCCAGACCCTATATTACGAAGTAAAAAATGCAAACTTCGTATCTTGCTATCCCGCTGGCGCTAATATAATTTAATACGAGAGTGAAAGGGACAGTACGATACGCACTTCGATTTTCAAATTTCATGGTAGCTCCCCAGGTAATGAGGGCCTTATCCTTTTTAACCTCCACAGGAAAGGGAATTGTGTTTGAAAGTTATTGGGCTACTGAAGGTTCGGGATTTAAAAAGATTTTTTATCACACTAGCTCTTATTATAATCTTGACTCTAACTTCTGGTAGCATGGTTTGTGTGATTTTTGTATGTTCTTACAGTGTAGAGGTGGAGGAACCGCATGAACAAGCATATTTTATCTTGCATAAACTTAGCTATCATAAAGGTTGCGGGTGAGGAAAGAAATTATTTAGTTCATTGATATGGACCTCCGCAAAGTAGTTTTTGCGGGTGGTAGGACCTCGTGCAAGGTCCGCCCAGATTGCTACCACCATCTTGCTCGCTAATCCGGTCATGAACCAGCAGTACTTGCACTGTTGTGTTTCGGCGTGGAGAGTAAGACAGCCGGTGAAATTACTGGCACTTGAGGCATCCCATCTTCGGCCTCTAGGTTGGCAACGCATCTGCAATCCCCCTAGTGTTGCAGGTGTCTATAAGCGGTGGTGATCTCTCACCATCAGGAGACCCACTTGCTCGTTTTCCATTTAGTCGAATAAAAAAAGTAACGTCTGATTCAATAAATAATTTCAATACGTAATACATCCAAGTGGTTATTTCCAGGCTCGCCCGCAACGATCCATACCGTTGCTATATGTATTCTTTGCTAGCTGTCCGAAGTCCGAACGTCCGGCGGAAGCACCGGAAGTTTACTTAAAGAGGGGCATGTCGTGGGCTTTGTAGGAATACCGATACAGGAACGTGATGGTTGATGACAATTTGGGTACTTTTTTGGGTAATTTGGGGATTTCTGGGATGGTCCATATTATATTTTCTATCGACAGTAGATTTATAATGTAACTCACTTCTGTAGATAGTTTTTTTTTTTACTTTCTGTTTTTTTGTTAAAATAAATTGATGAAATTAATAGGTTCTGTGCCTTGGTCTGTTCCATTAAAAAATCGGTCAAGTGCGAGTGCGAGCGACTCGCGCATGAAGGGTTCCGCACCAGAGTCCGTACAATGTTTTAAAAACAAATACGTAGTTCAGTAATATTTTTTCTAAGTCGTCGAGGGTCGTGGGTTCAAACCCCGGCTCGCACCTCTGAGTTTTCGAAATTCATGTGCGGAATTACATTTGAAATTTACCACGAGCTTTGCGGTGAAGGATAACATCGTGAGGAAACCTGCACAAACCTGAGAAGCAATTAAATGGTGCGTGTGAAGTTCCCAATCCGCACTGAGCCCGCGTGGGAACTATGGCCCAAGCCCTCTCTTTCTGAGAGGAGGCCTGTGCCCAGCAATGGAACGTATATTAGGCTGGGATCATGATGATGATGAAAATCTAATACAAGCTTTTTTGCTGGCGGTACTTTTTGTCCCTGGTTACCTAAGTAGGTATTCGTCGAGACGAACCAAATGAAACCAAAATCGGTGCGGTCATGTCGTTTTATTACAGAGTTCCTATGGCCAACATCTAACTTCATCATCAGATCAGCTCTACGTCATAATAATATTGCATTGTCATCGGATTTATACATGCATGCAAAATTTCAGCTCAATCAGTTCAAGATATCCACTTCAAATTTAAGTTGAAATATTAATTCCACCCGAACAAACGTAACTAGTTACATTACAAGTTAATAAAAACATATCACCAAAATGTAAGCACTAGGTGCAAGTATTTTGAATAAATAATATTTTTTAATTCTCATCCTCTTTGGCTGTCGCCCGGCTGAATAGCGTTTTAGACTCTCGCCCTGGCAACCCCGCCACTGCGCTAGAAAAAAAATCTGCGTGGTAATTTCGGTCGACGGCGCGTACTTATTATTGTTAGTGAATAAATCATAACCTGATTTTAAATTTTGACCTTGTAAATAAATAGTTTCACTTAGTAATGAATTATAACGAACATTTTTTAGTGTAAAAAACAATAAACACAGTGGCTGTGACTGCTTTATTGAGGTCGGATTTTGTGAAGTGTGTGTAGTGTGTGTCAGAGGTAGGTGGATCATAAATTGTTATTTAGTCTTAATGCTGCACAAAAAAATAAACCACGGTCTTAGAAATTATTATTATATATCGAAGATTTTTTAAAATAGCACTAATAAAATCGCAAATTAATAAGTAGTTAAACGGGTCGCTCGGGGGGGATTACTAATGTATGGCCAAAAAACTTTTCCCAAAGTATCACATCCCAAAAAAATTTACCCAAATTATCATTTGGCAAAAAATCATTTGGCAAAAAAACTTATCGCAAATTTACAGTTAATACATTTTTATTTGGCAAATAATTGTTTCGCAAATAATTACTTAGTCATGTTTCATATTGCCAAGTAATATTTGGTAAAATGTATCGTTTGGCAAAATGTACTCTTCCCAAATTATCGCATGACATAATAACCTACTTTTCTGGGAACAGTTCGTTTCTGTGGAGGGGCGCAGTTCTAACCTAACCTAACCTACTTTTCTGGTAGCAGTACTTTTTCTGTGGGGGACGCAGTCTAACCTCATCTACTTTTCTGATAGCAGTTCGTTTCTGTGGAAGACGCAGTTCTAACATAAGCTACTTTTCTGGTAGCAGTTGGTTTTTGTGGTTGGTTTGTGCGAAATGTCATTTTGAACAAACATTTTTTTGGAATACAATATTTGCCAATATAAAACGTTTGCTTAATAAACGTTTGTCGTAATAAAATTTGACAAACTAAAATTATGCCAAATGATAATTTGACCAAATGAATAAAATGCGAAATGTAAATATGCCAAAGATTCGTTTGGGAAATGAAACTATTGCGATAAGTTTTTTGGGAAGTGAAATTTGGCGAAAAATAATTTGGTGAAACGGCAGTACACCGTTGCCCCTAGCAAGTGACGGCCGTCATCTTCGCAGTCTAGCAACCAAAAACCGCTGAATGAAACACGTTTCTTGTATGAGGACCCCCTTTAATTTGTAGCTTTATTTTATTTTTAGTATTTGTTGTTATAGCGGCCACTGTAATACATATCCTGTGAAAATTTCAAGTGCCTAGCTATTACGGCTCAAGAGATAGAGCCCTGTGACAGACGGACGGATAGACTGACAGACAGACAGCAGTCTCAGTAATAGGGTCCCGTTGGCACCCTTTGGGTACGGAACCCTAAAAAGAGATCAGATTGACAGCTGTCAGTTGTCAAATGTCGTCATACAACAACACACAGGTACGTAGACATATACGTACGGCGACATTTGACAACTAACAGCTTTCAATCTGACCTCTTCTTAGGGTTCTGGAGCCAAAATGGCAAAAACGAAACCCTTATAGTTTCGTCGAGTCCGTCCGTCCGTATGTTACAGGCATTTTACTCGAAAACTGCAAAATGTATTTCAACGAAATTTGGAGTACACAAATGTCTTGTCAAAGCCGCTATTTAGTTTTGTAGTAGGGGGGGGGGGGGGCACTCCATACATGCAACAGAAATTAAGAAAATAAAATGAACTCGCATCAACGTGTGGCACATAGTTCGACAGCTCTTTTGAAAAGATAGTAAGTTTTTCAAATACTTTTTTGATTAAGTGAAGATTTCCGGAAATAATCGCCCCCAAAGTAGGAAAAATTGTGTCCCCCTCCCCCCCCCTCTATCTTGTAAACAGTTTGTGCCAAAAAATATGCAAAAAATGTGGATCGGTAACGCCTAATAAATACTTTCAACGAAAATTGGTTTCAACATGATCGGATATACTGTTTTTGAGTTATTGAGGAAAAACTGCGCTTTCAACAAAGGACACGGTAAGTGCCGTGAAGATACGCTCTTTTTCTGGTAATAGATTTTAAGACTGTAGTAAGTGTTTTAGTTGTGTTATACTTGACTTTTTCGTAATGGCTACGGAACCCTATCTTGGGCGTGTCCGATACGCTCTTGGCCAATATTTATCTTTAACTTAACCTAGGATTATAAGGGGCTGTTTCAGCATCCATTGATTAATGTTAACTGACGGATAAGTGAGATGCCGTCAGTTAAAACTAATCAATGGATGGTGAAACACCCCCTAAATGTTATAATTATGATGATTATGATAATGAACAGAATTCTGCGGTAAGGTCTTTTTATATCGTTACTCGTGATAACTCCACGACAATACCACAGCATACATCCCAGCACGCGACATATCGAAACTCGCCACACCTGAGTGTTCTGTAAATAACACAAAATTCTGAAGTGTGTCGAGCGATATGCCTTTTTGCACTGCATTTTTAGGGTACCTGAAGGGTGAAAAAAGAAACCTTTAATGTCGCCCTGTCTTATTAGATACACTGCTGTAATAATGTGTTTCTTTTGCCATTACAAAAAATATATAATTTGGTCAAATTTTTCTGCCATTTTTAGTAGGGGGCGTGACAAAATGTCAAAATGAGTTCTTTCTTCTCTTCAGAATCCAACTAAATTATGCATAACTAGCTTATGCCCGCGACTTTTTCTGCGAAGATCTAGGTTATCGCGCGGTGGCGCCCTCTATCGGAATAAAAGGTATCCTATTTTGATCCTTGAGATTCAAACTACCTATATACCAAATTTCATCAGAATCGGTTCAGTGGTTTTGACGTGAAAGCGTAACAGACAGACAGACAGACAGAGTTACTTTCGCATTTATAATATTAGTAGGGATTAAAATTTAACTGAACACACGAGTAATGTTTAAAAAAGTAAAGCAACTAAAATATTGTTTAAAAACCGGCCAAGAGCGTGTCGGACACGCCCAAGATAGGGTTCCGTAGCCATTACGGAAAAAATAAAGTAATATTATATGAGTTATAACACAATTAAAACTCTTCTACAGTCTTAAAATCTATTACCAGATAAAGAGCGTATCTTCACGGCACTTCTGTCATTTTGTTAACTAATAAACATAAACATAAACATAACTCAAAAACGGTAAACCCGATCATGTTGAAACCAATTTTCGCTTCGCTCGCAACTATTTTTTTATTAAGCGTTACCTTTTCATATTTTTTGCATATTTTTTGGACAAAAGGTTTACAAGATAGAACCCACGATCTTCTGCTTGAGAGATAGGTAAGTACAGGTGAAACCACTCGGCCGCCGCGGCTTTTTCCCATCAATCATTGGCTTAAAATTCAAAGGCACCTGCGTCACACAAGCTAATAAATAGTGCGACCTAACATAGAAAGAAGGTATAAATCCAAAATGCGTTGTAAATCAGTGGAGTGGTATTTTGGACAAGGCTTGAGAACGCACCGCCCTAATTGCGCCCTATCAAACGAAATTGCTTAAGAGTGACCGTCACACGCAACCTTAAACGCTCCAAGTGCCCAGACTCTTCAGAGCTTAGTAGTAGCTGGCTCCTTTCGGTGTCCTGGGCAACGGCTTGCAATCAAAATAACGTTTGTTATGTGCCACTTTAATGGTGCCAATAAGGGCCTTTGAAGTGAAAGGAAAGCTTGACGTCATTAATATGAGTTGGAAGTGTGTGGTTGTCGGTAAATTAGGTTCGATTAAAGTAGGAAAGAGGGTCAAGCGCACTGTTTTTTTATTCGACTGGATAGCAGACAAGCAAGTGAGTCTCCTGATGGTAAGAGATCACCACCGCCCATAAATATCTGCAACACCAGGTGTATTGTAGACGCGTTGCCTACCTAGAGGCCTAAGATGGGATACCTCACGTGCCAGTAATTTCACCGACTGTCTTACTCTCCACGCCGAAACACAACAGTGCAAGCACTGCTGCTTCACGGCAGGATTAGCGAGCAAGATGGTGGTAGCAATCCGGATGGACCTTGCACAAGGTCACCACAGGCACCAAAGAGATCTTCTTCGTTCTCTTGCAGCTAGGAGAGGCTAGACCACATGCCATAAAAATCTGCCTAAAGGTTCATTAGGTACTTAGTACTAAGTTTTGAATCATTTTTAGGGTTCCGTAGCCAAAACGGCAAAAACGGAACCCTTATAGTTTCGCCATGTCTGTCTGTCTGTCCGTCCGTCCGCGGCTTTTCTCAGAGACTATCAATGATAGAAAACTGTAATTTTGCACGAATATATATGTAAACTATGCCGAAAAAATGGTACAATAAAATTTAAAAAAAAAAATTGAATATTTTGCAAACAAATCACTAAATCGAAAAATCGTTTTATCAACCCCTTAATGATTTCAAAAGACTCACTTTACGACTCTGGGACGTACTCTAAAAAATGTTTTTTTTTTTATTGTACTGTTTTGTCGGCATAGTCTACATTTATATTCGTGTAAAATTACAGCTTTCTAGCATTGATAGTCTCTGAGCAAAGCTGCGGACGGACAGACAGACAGACAGACAGACAGACAGACATGGCGAAACTACAAGGGTTCCGTTTTTGCCATTTTGGCTACGGAACCCTAAAAACGCTTTACTTTAGCACTGAAAACCAGATTAATTTTCGATTTACTGTAAAATTAAATTTTTTGTTGCTTTAAAACAAATAAATAGTTAATTGATTGAGTTGACGGATAATGACGTCATAAGTCGCTATTGGCATTGAAACTCTATGGGAGAAAAAGAAAGAAAGAAAATATATTTATTGATTTATTTATTGGGAGAATTGTGTTTTGACAGCTCATAAAAAGTACGTTAGTTGGTTGGTGCTGTCAACATCCCTGTTAGCTAACTTACCTTAGGTGTTAGGCATAAACATCAGCCGGTAGTGTGTGAGCCAGCGTTGTAAAATTCAGCTGCAAATGCAAATAAAACTGAAAACAGCGAACTCACGCTAACAGCAGATTGTACATTCCTAACTAGCTCAGGAACTTAACGAATTCACAAGCGACAAGAAGCCAACTCATACAAAAAGTATCCAAACACGCGCGGCAGTGGGTTCAGCCAAGTTCGAAGAAAAAGGAACTGGTGACGCAGTCGTGTGTTTTACACGAACTTTTTCGAGGTATACTTTTGACTTGTTTAATCTATGAAATTTGGAACATTTGTTCTAATCCCTTAGTTTGTCTAGAATCTAAAATTTAGCTCAAAGAGTTATTCATGTAAACAGGCATTTTTATGACTAACTCACTGACTTAGCAATCAAAAATCTAACCACTTCCAAATGGCCTCGAAACTTGATATTTGGCATGAATGTTATGCTTTTAAGATCTGTACGCCTATGTTCTACAAATAAACGAATTATATTCTTTTTAATGTATAAAATCTATAGCTAAAAACTGAAAATTAATGAAAAAAGTACCTAAATGAAAATTTATAAGACAACATAAAAATAAATTTATTTCCAAATAACAATGTATTCATGAGAATTGGAATAATTTCTGTACAAAAAGTAGGTAATTATATTTAATTTAGATTAAAATAAATTCGGTATATTTGGCTATATTACTTTCCTAAATGCAGGTGGTAGGACCTTGTGCGAGGTCCGCCCGGATTGCTACCACCATCTTGCTCGCTAATCCTGCCGTGAAGCAGCAGTGCTTGCACTGCTGTGTTTCGGCGTGGAGAGTAAGACAGCCGGTGAAATTACTGGTACTTGAGGTATCCCAACTTATGCTTCTAGGTTGGCAACGGAACTGCAATCCCTCTGGTGTTGCAGCTGTCTATGGGCGGTGGTGATCTCTTACCATCAGGAGACCCACTTTCTCGTTTGCCATCCAGTCGAATGAAAAAAAATTGGTTTGTCGCTAAAACTAGCCAAGTCTTGAACTAAAACTTGGCTCTCTTTTCAACTTTATGTTCTTGACGAGATTAAGTTTATTCGGAATCTTTTCACCAATATTTGTCTGCAGCCTGTAGACGCTCATTATAACTTGTCCTGCGGTGTTTGACTCGCTCACTCACTTCTGCTAATAACTTGCACGCTTGAGTTACGGTTGTTTCCAGATATTTTCCTCTTTACATAAGGCGATCTATGGCCGGATCCGTGGCTTTATCGGAAACGAATCGGAACAGATTAGAAGTTCTTACGTTGGGTTTGTCAGAATTTTGGAATCAAACTCCAAACCGAAATCGAAATGAGATGCAGGCTAAAGAGACATAAATAAAGAGAATTTTAACACAGTTACACAGAATACAATGTTATTCCGATTCTTGAATTTCATTTTTCAAATATATTTTTTTTGTAAGTTTTCAATGCGATGAATCCGCCATTTTGATTTTTTAAGAATTTCATGTACCTTACTTACCCAGTGTCACTCGCGTCATTAAGACGAATGCAATAATGTATCATTGAGTATCGTGCGATTGTTAGTTAGGACACCTATTAGAGTTCAATATGCTTAATCGCGCGTTTGTACGAGTAAAACGCATTCGCGTTCTATTAAATAAGACAATGCCATAATCGTGCCGGATCCGTCGCGTCGTTCCTTTAACCAATTTCCACGGAAGTTTCTCCACCCTGCGTTTGTACACAATCTCGTAGTTGAGTATAATATTTGTTGGAGGATCATAGTTCGCTTTCAAGGGCTTCAGAGCTCTTAATCTAGAATCCTGGATAACTTAATTACGGTTTTAGTTAACTGTATAGTAACTAAATAAGTTTAGCGCATACTCGTGGATTAGTTGGGATTTGGCTTGCTTTAGATTATACAAGTAGTTGCTACTGTTCTATTAAATCATCGTCATCACTTGCAACATTACTAAAGAAACAGATACAAAATTCAAATCTACTGTCAAGAAGACGTTAATATGTAAGGCTTATTATAAAGTCAATGATTATAATTATTATCATGGACAGGGATATTTGGAAATAATTCTGATCCGCATTAGCGATGTATAGTATACAGATATCATTTATTAATATTGTGAATCTGTTTAAAAAATATATGTATATACACCTCGTTGAGTTTCTTGCCGGATTATTTTCAAAAGAGATTTTTTCCGAATCGGTGGTAGATTTTTTGACGTTCATAAGTGCTCGTTATAGCCTAAATTGAATAAAGATATTTTGACTTTGACTTTGACTTCACTTCACTTCACTACATAGTATAAAAGAAAGTAGCCCTCCGCGTCTGTCTGTCTGTATTTCCGCTAACTCCTCCTAAACCATGCAACGGATTTGAGAGCGGTTATCACTATCATGTAGATAATTTAATCCGGAATGTCTGTATACTTATATAAGACATTCTAATTAAACTTTCATAGATTTAAATAAAAAAAAGTTTCGAGACTGTTATTGCTTACGTAGCCTAGCTTAAGCCCCCCCAATGGTTTTAAAAGACCAATCTAATGATACCATACACTAAAGGGTTAGTTAGTCGAAAAAAAAAACACCTCAACTTAACGTCTTTTTTCTTTGTCATACAAAAGAAAATAATTATGTGCACAATATTTTTAAATTATCCACCTGACGGACTTAATAGTTTTTTTTTGTCGTCTAGCCTATTGTAAAATTATTTTTGAGAATAAATTATCTTTAAACCTAACACTAAAACCCGTGTCACAGAGTAGATCAACTATCAGATGTATCATTACTAGTAAAATTAACGATTCTTTGAGTATACATTTCAAAAAACCCGTGTCACAGAGTAGAGCAACAATCAAAGGTCTCATTAGTCGTGTAAAGGTGGCGTGTTGCCCGAATTGAATTAACATCTGTAATTACGCGGCCGCACGGAACGCACTTGTACAAATTACGGTGCAGGGTTGCTGGTATTACGGAAACAGCAATAAATAGTAGATTGTACGGGTGCATAAAACGGCCTACTTCACCCGAGACGTTCATGTCTACGTGAGTCGGAAAATGGGTTTTGTGAACAATTTATACACTTAGATTTTCACTGAGAGGGCATAAAAATTAAACAGAAATATTGGAAAAAAATTTCGTTTACTAATTTTTGTTTCAGATATTAGAAATTATTTATTATAAGTATTAATAAAAAAACACAAAAACTAATAATAAAATCTTACCTAATCCTTAGAAAAGTTGGGAAACTCTCGAAATTGCTAATTTTAAAGTCAAATATCTCAAAAACAGCTTACTTAGACGATTTGATAAAAAATAGCTCAGAACAAGATTTGACAGATAGACAGGAGACAATATCGTATCACACCCATCTTTGTGCGTCGGGGCTTAACAAACAGACGGTAGGAATGACTATATAATAAAAAAAGCAAGATTCAAACGCTTTTCGATTTATTCCCAAAATCTCACCTTCTCAATAATTCACAATACAACACTTTCAACAAACACGTGCCAACCCTGACCGTTAACCCTTCACCAATCCGCGACACGAACCGCACCGGTTCGAACCGGATTGCGTCACCTTAATCCGGTTACGATACGAAATCGAAAGGATTTTTCGGGCAATCACCCGACTGTTTACCGGATGCGTTGGACGATACGATTTACAATTTGCTCTTATGCCTTTTTTTTTTATTGCATTAGGGCTGTCAAAGGATTTCATTAACATTTTGTACTTAGCGTGTCAAATTCAGGTGTTGATGGAATAAGATTACCTGCAGGATTAACTGAATCATACAATCTTCTTTACCACCTTCAGCACCTTGAGCTTCTAAAGAGCATCAAGCAAAGAAAGTTGTGTTACTTTGGGCATGTGATGAGAAACGCCAAGTACAGAGTTCTCCAGCTTATTATCTAGTGGAAGATTGCCGAAAAGAGAAGCATGAGCAGGAAAAGATAGTCGTGGCTGAAGAATTTGCTAGACTGGTTCAACTGCAGTACCACGTCCTTGTTTAGAGCAGCGGCAGATTAGAATCGCCATGATGTTGTCCAACCTCCGATAGGAGAGGAATGGGAAGAAAAAGAAGACAACCTTCTTCTTCTTCTTCTTTGTCGTGTTGTTCTTGGCAGAACGGTCGTGGTCACATTGAGGCATCCGCGTCGGTGGTAGAGGCGGACACAGCTCTCCGTACAACCCGCCATACTCTTCTATTGGCAGACTGTCTCACATAGTCAGATACGCCGTTTTCTACAGGGGCCTTCACTTTTTCAGTCCAGCGTATAGGTGATCTGAAGCGCGATCTGGTTCCCTCTATCTTTCCCTGCACGACTACGGGGCCATCCCACAGTGTAAGTTTTCGGTTACAAAATACATCTCGATCGCGTTCGCGTTAAATTCTTAATTTGTATGGACACGAACAGCGCCTCTAGCGGAACGTTTACGATGTTCGTGTTTCTATACAAATTGAGATTTTAGCACGAACGCGATCGAGACGTATTTTATAAGCAAAAACTTGAGTCAGTTTTTGGAGTCATGCCCGAATTACTGCAGTGTGCGCGCCTGTACTTACTATGGTCGATAGACGCTGCGTAATGCCAGCCTACAATCACCTGCATTAATATTTGTTACAGCTGGGCGTGTAAAAATATCTGACGCATCTTACCGACCATAGAAATACAGTCGTGTCAAATATTTTTATACAAGCTTTATTGTGTCACAGAAGGGTGCTGTTGACTAATATTGCTAAATCGCTAATATTTAATTATAACACAATCTCCTACTCTAACAAAGCAAACAAAATTTTAAAAAATATCTAAACGAATTCACGTCTCGAGTTTATGCCCAATAGACAAATTTAATGTAAAATATTGTGTTCGCGTGCTTGCCGCTGTAACACGGCGGTGAATTAATACTAACAATTACTTGGCCGCACGCACAAAAATGTACAAATTGCTGCTGTGCGTGTCTTAAAATGCGGATTTAGTGGTAAGAGAAGCGAGATAAAGAGTTGACCGAAGCGAGGTAGCGGAGCGGAGGGAGGGTGACGCGAAGCGGAGTTGCAGATTCTACCCTCGTAACATCCTTCCTTTAGAAAGGACATAAGTAATAATTAAAATTGCACGCTGATGTCTTTTGTAAAGCACATCGTGAAAAACTAGTAGGAAAAGCTGGAGATTTTTTCCTCTATTTTCCCTGAACATCTTAAGATTTAAGCAATATAATTTGAAAGTGTCAAAAAAAATCCAAAAAAGTGCCTTTGGTAGGCAGGAGGCTATCTGTCCATAAGACCGGAGCTAGATTCATAATTAGACAGGGAAGTAATAAGACACGGTTCGGTCGTACGTGAAGCGCACAATGACGGCCTCACGGTCCCACCGGAAGACCAGCGCTGGCTCTCGAGCCGGCATGCCGAAGTTAGTCCATTTCGTGAAAGGTTCTCACACTGTTATCCTTGTCTGTCTATCGTGTCGGTAATTGTTTGTAAGTCACTATCACGAATAAACGTATTTCTTTTCTTTCTAGATAGCGCATTGGAGTTGCATAACGATACGAACGATAAAGTAATGCACAGCGGAGTTGGGAACTGTTTTTCCATTCGCGGAGCTTCACCGCTTCCCCGCTCGCGCTCGTTTCTCCGCTCCGCTTCCTCGCATGTACTCGTGTTTCTAGATTTTGTATGAATTTTTAAGCTAAACTATCCGATTTTTTGTAGGCTGCAGAGAGACCAAAGAATGAAAGAAGACCAAAGCAAGAAACATACTTACATAAATACCATGGTCCTCCATCGGGCATTCACGTAAAATACACGAAAGGAAAATGTCTAAAATGTTCGTATTTTATTTCCCACGTTACAAAATATCAAGTAATAAAGTGATTTCAGCTCCTCAACAACTTAAAATTTAGCTTTTAAATGTAAGATATCAAGAAGCCTTAACAAAAAGGAAGCGAGGAAAATATCAAATATATTTTAGAACCCTTTCCAGGTTGGAAGCCGTACATTTGAGGTATAAAGCAATGGTTGCGTTAGTAATTGAAACGTTAACTGTATTACGAAGTAATTGTTTTAAGATAACTAGTGGTTACGCGTGGCTTCGCACGAGTTAATCGTAAGATCAGGTAATTGAATTCCGGGATTTTAATAAATTCCCACGGGAATTCTCCGAAATTACACTAACATTGCACATAAATTACCCACGTCAAATTTGTGGTCCCTAATCCGAGCGGTTGATTATCCTATCCCGTGGGAATGTCGAGATAAAAAGTAGCCTGCAAACCTGTACATAACTGCAAAAACATTTGATAGTGTGTGTAAACTGTAAAGTTGTCAACCCGAACTAAACGTGCAAATAAAATGAAAAAATACGGACACCCGTATAGGCCAAAGCGCTCGCTCGCTCACTAACTCCGCTTCCCGCTCCGCTCATCACAAAGCTACCCCGTTCGTTTGATTAATATTAAATGTATTTTAAATAGTAATCGTCTGAACACTAAATCAGCTGTAAGCTACGAATACCTACATTGTTACCTATATTTTGAATACAAATAGCGGCGCAGTGGTAAGTTTGTACTAAATATTCACAAGAAACTTTTACTAAAATGCTGTACGTTAAAATCATTAAAAAGAAAATAATAATTATTGTGTTTGTTTACTTATTTTGTACAATAAAGAGTTTTATGTATACATATACTAATCAAAAATTTTCCCCACCGTTGAACACAAGCTTAATTTTAGAATTACAGGCTAAAATAGTGTAAAAGGACTTATATTTAGAGTCTGCAACAGTTTTTTTTTTTCAATCGAAATTTAGCTAAAGAACGTTTAAGCTTATGAGAAGATAGTAAGGTTTCTCAAAAACTTTTTTGATTAAGTGAAGATTTCCGGAAATAATCGCTTCCTAAGTAGCAAAAGTTGTGCCCCCCCCCCCCTCTATCTTGTAAACCATTTGTCCAAAAAATATGGGAAGGTAACGCTTAATAAATACTTTCAACGAAAATTGGTTTCAACATGATCGGATATACCATTTTTGAGTTATTGCCGAAAATCTGCGCTTCACAACAAAAGGACGTAAGTGCCGTGAAGATACGCTCTTTTTCCGGTAATTGATTTTAAGATTGTAGTAAGTTTTTTAATTGTGTTATAACGCACATAATTATTACTTGTTTTTTTTTTCGTAATGGCTACGGAACCCTATCTTGTGCGTGTCCGACACGCTCTTGGGTGTTTTTTTTTTTGTAATATTTTACATCAATGACGAGTGGCCTCAGGTTTGTAATTGACCTAGTTCCAAAGTAAGCAAAGCTTGTGTTAGAGATGTTAGGCAGCGCTAACTTAAATAGATACATACATACATACTTAAATACGTATTAAACGTCCAAAACACGAGAGCTAACATTCCTATTTTATAGATTGAGGTGTTTGCGTTATCTAATGTAATCTATATCTGCAAAAATCAAAATATCTGCCCTGAGAGGTGGGTCGAAACAGGGACCCTAAAATAAAATGGGAATGTTAGCTTTAAAACACGATATGGACAAAAAGATAGTTTTTGTCAGCGAATTGAGCAATCTGTTGAAATTAATGGAACTCAAAAAAAAAAACATGGCGTAGGTATGGTCTCGGATAATTTTACTCGTATTGTGAATACCCGGTCGTAATCTTTTTGAAACAATCTCGAGTCTTAACAATTTTATCGCGCACCATTATCGTAACTGCAGTCCAAATTTACTTTTATCGAGCCCATATCAGGGGCGACGTAAAAATTATTGCTTTTATGCTGTTAAAGAGGTTATGAGTTTGGTATCGACGACCCTTGACGAGCAGTTACGTATGTTTTATGGACTACGGACATGTTCAAACATGTTTAAGTGTGTTTAGAAATAAATTGATTGTCGAGAGTCTACAACCAATTTGCCTTACTTGATAGTCAAAGTCAAAGTCGAAATCTCTTTATTCAATTTAGGCTATTACAAGCACTTATGAACGTCAGATTCCTTGTCGCACCCCTGCCCCATTTCACCTGGCTACTGCTCGAGCCAGAGAGTGACGGAGCGCTGGGAACTCGGGGTCGATACGTATTTTGTGCACTCATGATTTGGGGGGGGGGGTAGCAATAATCACCACGTCCGCAACGACGGGTTGGTGATCGCAGTACTGCATCCGGTCTTGATAGACAAGACAGGGGTGCGACAAGGAATCCCTGGGAGTTGACTAACTGCCATAAACAACTACACATTGCAACTTATAATATACAAACAATGTCCACGGAAGATAGACTTTCAGAGACATCTGCCGACAGGCGGGTGGAGGTTGGATGCGTATGGCTGTCGATCGCCAGGCGTGGAGAAATGGAGAGGAGGCCTATGTCCGAAGACGGACGAACTAAGGGCTGCTATGGATGGATGGATGGATGGATGAACGTCAGAAAATCTACCACCGGTGCGGGAAAACCTCTGTTGAGAAGAATCCGGCAAGAAACTCAACGAGGTATTTTTTTTAAACAGATTCACAATATTTATAAATGATATGTATAATACGAGTATACATTACAAGTATTTAACGCAATTTTATTTTTAACACAATAGGTTCGCTATTTGAAGGGATCGCTAATGCGGATCGGAATTATTTCCAGATAGATAAGTGATGATCACTACATTATGTACTTACTAGCTTTTGCCCGCGGCTCCACCCGCGTGGTATTCGGTTATCGCGCGCTGTTCCCTCGGGAACTGTGCATTTTTCCGGGATAAAAGTAGCTTTTGTCACTCTCGGGCCCATAAACTATCTCTATGCCAAAAATCATGTCGATCCGTCGCTCCGTTACGGTGTAAAAGACGAACGACACACAAACATACAAACACACTTTCGCATTTTATAATATTAAGTATGGATAGTATGGATGTGGGATGGGATATTTATTTAATTAAGGTTTATTTATCTCTAAGATTTATTTAATTAAAATAAGTGAATACCACGGTAGTTTCATGTTCAAGGAATTAGATAATTAAGAAGCTTATACATCAACCATCAGACAAGCCTTCTCTCTCTATCCTTTCATGAGTAAGAGAGATACATTTCGTACCTCACTCTCAATGGCCAGGTGTTCCAAACTTCATAATCAACAACAGCTGAACTCTGGTTGAGTTATTTGAATCATCAATCATGAGTTTAAAGTGACTTTACGTCAATAAGTTTTGTTTCGTCCTGAAATTCGCGACGGAGACAGATGGATCGTTATTTAACTTTAGATGTTATTTAATTTAAAAACTCATTCGTTACTTTATAATTTGAAATAATTTATAATTTCAAAATACCAAATTTAAATTCAAATTTCAAAGAATAATAGATGTCATAGGTGACCGAAGAGCTGGCAGCTTCCTCGGACAAAGAATTAGCCTAGCTATAACGTTTTAAACTTTCGTGATTCTCACTCATAGTCATAATAGGGGTCTACTCGTGACCACGGCAACTGTAACGTTGCCGAAACGTCGAGGTAAATATTACTTGTGTAAAAATAGCGTGATTAGCCTAGCTATTCAAAGAGGAAACGCTGCCAGCATCTTCGGGACCTTGTCTAAGGGGTACTCTTTAGATATTTATTTTTAGTTTTAGGTTCTATTTTTTTTAATGTAAGTTTTTTATTTTATTATGTAGTAAGTTTAGTTAAGTTATTTTTAGGATATTTTTTATTTCACATGTACTAACTCATATTATTATAATATGTTACCATATGTTAATTGTGAATATATAACTTATTCAATTCAAATTCAAATTCATTTATTTCGTCAACCGTTTCGTTTACCGTAAATACTCGTATTATCTGGGAAAGAACCTTCTTATTTGCGACTTTTGCTGTTGAAACTCTTAGTCCGCGGGGACTTGAAAAAAAAATTTGTTGCCCTTTTCACTGGCGACCATAAGGCTGGCTCTTTCCTTGGTCAACGTATTGGCATTTGCCATACAACGACAAAAAAGCCAGCTTTATTTGTTTTTTAAATCAAACCTTGCCCACAGCAGTGACTTGGGTGATATTTGTAAATATTAATATTTTAGGATTAGAGTAAGTTAGTTTTAGTTCTTTTTTTAATTATTTTTGCTAGCTGTTGCCCGCGGCTTCAATCTCATTCCAGGCTATTTTCACGTATAAGCAGAATCTCAGCACAATTTTTGCATTTTGGAATTTCGCAAACATTCGATTCGTTCGACGTTCGTGTTCGACGTTAGTACATACTTAGAAGGGACAGTATACTTTAATGGAAAAATACTTTCAAGTCTTGCAAGTATATCAGGTCGGTACCTGGTTGGTATATTTACGATATTGTGATGCACCACTACATTTCAGAAAATTCTTATTCTTATTTATTTTATGAAAATACATAGCGTTTTTTTTGTTGTAACCACTAACTTAATATGTAATTTTGTATGTCAAGTGGGCCAAATTTTGTGCTCCTGAGTTAATTTTGTCATTAAATCTCTGGTGGTCTGGCCAGCACCGTTTCTACAGGACGGAACCCTTAAAAAATCCTTGAAACCATGTAAACTTTTTTTTTATTCGACTGGATGGCAAACGAGCAAGTGGGTCTCCTGATGGTAAGAGATCACCACCGCCCATAGACACCTAGGTACAACACCAGGGGGATTGCAGATGCGTTGCCAACCTAGAGGCCTAAGATGGGATACTTCAAGTGCCAGTTTCACAGGCTGTCTTACTCTCCACGCCGAAATACAACAGTGCAAGCACTACTGCTTCATAGCAGGGTTAGGAAGCAAGATAGTGGTAGCAATCCGGCGGACCTTGCACGGTCCTACCACCTGCAAAAAAAACTGCACAGCAAGTAAAAAATTGAATCATAAAGCTTTGCCAAAGAAAAGTTGGCAAAATGCATAACAAAATTGGAACTGGTCCAGTCGTGGATTTTTGTTCCTTAATCAACACCCAGCCAACAACAGATCGGGATAAGGCACGCTTGGCAAAAACATTCTTATCTTATGCTTCGAGAATTTACAATTTCTTTCCAGGTGTACGATATTTTACCAAACCGTTCGGTATTTTAGCACTGTGTTCGGTATAACAAAAATACCAAAGTATGGCCGGCTCGGTATTTTTTTTCTAATTAATTTCTGATTAATAATGACCTGGTTAAAGCCGCGGGTTCACGATGGATGCAGGCTGCTGCCAACCGAAGCAACTGGAGGTCTATGGGGAGGCCTATGACCAACAGTGCCTCCTACGGTTGAGATGATGATGATGACTATTTTTAATAGGCGTAGACCCGCTCCATCCAAACTGCGACAGCCAGCGTAGGTAATAACTAAGGTCTTTATAGTAGGTACATAGTTTCCCGTCAGTAATTTCGTTTAGAGTAGATAGAAATAGGTCTGTATTTCGATATTTTTACGTGATCGGGATAAAACACTCGCTTGAAAAAAAGCATATTATTATTTCCACATCGTGCTTGGCTAAGAGCTTTAGCCAACACCTTTATAAAGCTCCAAGGTTACGAGTAAAGCACGAAGCATTTATAACAGGAGCTGCCTTTAACTTGTATTGACCACGATCGCTCTGCTAAGAGCGAAACGATACCTGAAAGTTGGTCGAATTTAACTTTCAGGATTTGATTACAGGCAGACAGACAGACAGACAGCGGGAGAGGTGAAACTAAATAAAAGCTTGTAATAAAAAGAAAGAAGGGTTTATTTATGAATTCGAATATGAGTTTATTTGTTCGTTTGTTGCGCTATTATGCTTAAATTACAAAATAAATCATCATGATTAAAAAATCTCTTGATAATTTCGGACAATGGAAAAGAGTTTAAACCAAGTTCCCACGAGATAGCGGTAAATGAATTTCACATTGACATTTTTGACACAAAATTACTTTCATGCCTCTCTTATCTTTGCCTATGGGCAAAAACGCTTTGTCATCTCCTGTAATGGTAGCTCCTTGCCGCAGAGCCGAGGAGATCCTTGAAATGTTTCTATTACACCTCAGAGTGCTCTCCAACCGCGGAGTTGAAGAGACAAGTTGGACTACGGGCATTGTACAGATTCATAATTTATCCGTTGGCCACAACTTTGCCTACTTTGCGCTTTCTCTAGTAAATATCATCATCATCATCATCATTATCACCAAATACAGGGTGATTGGGAGACGTGAGTGGGATCAACCCAAACATTAATGTTAGTTTAATGTTAATAATGTGGGTACTATTGTAGGTTCAAGGACTTTAGTTCATGAGCCACAATGGAACCCTTTCAAAGGAATAGTCATTACGATTTTCCTTGTTAATTAATGCGACTTCACTATCGTTTACTGTGAAAAGGTTCCATAGTGGCTCATGAATTAAAGTGTTTAGGTAATAATCGTACCTGCCAGTATTAGTAATAATTATCAGCTTTATTTCTAGTAAATTAGACTTATTTCGTAAGTAGACATGTTTAGAGTAAGTAATAAATTGAAATGAAAATCCATTCATCCATACTAATAATTATAAATGCGAAAGTGTGTTTGTATGTTTGTCAGTCTTTCACGCCGTAACAGAGCGACGGATCGACGTGATTTTTGGCATTGAGATAGTTTATGGGCCCGAGAGCGACATAGGCTACTTTTTATCCTGGAAAAATGCACTATTACCGAGGGAACAGCGCGCGATAACCGAATTCCGCGCGGGCGGAACCGCGGGCAAAAGCTAGTATAATTATATAAATGTAACTAAATCCGTATAGTACTATACCCTAACAGAAAGACAAATCGCTGCGGCTTCTAACAAATTGTGGCCTCACTAAGCCTAGTCCCAAATTGATGCGATTCCAAACTGGAGATTGTTATTGGATAGAATGTGATTAGTTTTGGTTATAGGCATTAGGATTTAGAACGGATGTGGGCTTAGTTCAGGAAACTCTCTTTTGATATTTAAATTATAGGGCTTTGAAACTCAAGAGGAGCGTATCGTCGTGAGTTAATTTCGTTGCCTGCTTGGTTGTGACTTTTTTTCTTTTTTATATGCGACTGAATGGTAAACGAACAAGTAGGTCACCTGATGGTAAGATCACCAGGGATTGCAGCTGCGTTGCAAACCAGGAGGTCTAAGATGGGATACCTCAATTGCCAGTACATTCACTGGCTTTTATTTTAAAAATAATATTGGGTACTTTATGCAATCTGTTGGAACTTTAAAAATAAGTTTATAAAAACCGGTAATAAACATTTGTTCGTTTTTAAAGATATTTTTTTGCATGTTTTTCACACCGCTGCTTCATAAAATACGCAACCAGTGCAGAATCGTAGTGACGTGCAGTAAACGTCACGACTTTTGTTCGGTAAAGTCCTGACGTTTACGGCACGTTACAGCAATTGGTATTTTATAAACGGCGCGCATACGATGCATCACTGCAATTCCGTATTTTAAAAACGGCGCGCATACGATGCGTCACTGCGATTCCGTATTTGAAAAACGGTGCGCGCACGATGCATCACTGCGATTCCGTATTTTTAAAATGGTGCGTGTACGATGCGTCACTGCGATTCCGTATTTTTAAAACGGTGCTCGTACGATGCGTCACTGCGATTCCGTATTTTAAAAACCATTTGCGTACGATGCGTTACTGCGATTCTGGATCGTTACCGCTTTTTAAGCAGCAATTTGGCCGCTCCTATGAAAAGCACGAGCAAAAAACAAAAATAAATACAACCATTTAAGAGTATTTTTGGCTTTCCTATAGAACCTTCAATCAGCGATAAAATCAATCAATAAATTATAACAGACTTTTTAAAAGACAAATTAATAACAATGTGCTAAGACGACACTGTAACTATTATCGATTCCATCCACCAATCAAAAATAGCCTTCTCGAAAGGCTTAAATCCACTAAAATTTAAATAGGAATTTAGACTCTTTGGATCTAATTATAGAGTTTAAATTTATAAACAGGTAACCTAAACAGCAATAAGTTTTGAGATGCTAGTTAATTATTAAGAACAATGCTCTGATAGCGGGAATTGCTCAACGTGTGTGACGAATATTTTCCTTAGACGTACAAAACAGATGTTTTAAATAATAGATACGTTAATATATAATAGATGTGTTTTGTATTAGTGTGTACTCATATAAGTATGTGTAGGTATTTATTTATTTATTTTTGATGTACTGTTTAGGTTAATTTAAAATTTTCGGTCCTTTTATCATTCCATTGTAGTGTCTACTCTTGTTGCTGTGGTCCTTTCAATCGTTCCAAGGATGCGCCAACATAGGGGAATTCACATCGCTAATTCGCTCTTGAGACATCACAGTAGATATAAAAAACTGACACGGTTGGTTTTCATACAGATTGAGGTTTGCGTTATCTAGTGTAATCTATATCTGTGACTCGTACGTTTACCTTATAAACGGCAGTAAATAGTTATCTACATAGGAAGGTATTTCATAAATTCTTTGTTACATAAACGCGTTTTGTAAGTAAAATAATCAGGCTGTAAACATCTTACATTGGTTGATTGAGACAATATCCATGCTACACGCGTTATCTATATTACATACATCCCCGTGCTTGCTCAACAAAACATCGCGGTTGGTACTTTCACTTTTACAGTTATGACTGTAAACTGCGAAATTTATAACCTAACCAACAAAAAGTTGGAAAACACCCGACTTTGTCACTTTAAAGTTCAATATCTCAAAAACGGCTGAGCCGATTTTAATGAAACGTACTTAAGAACTATCGCTAGAAAACCTACTATTAAATAAAAAAGCCGCATTCAAATCGGTCCACCCGTTTAAAAGCTACGGTGCCACAGACACACATAGCGGTCAAACTTATAACACCCCTCTTTTTGCGTCGGGGGTTAAAAACACATTAATTTCAACCTTGCCGTGTCTTTCTCGATAGGCAGAATCATCAAAAAACTTATGAAGCCACCTTTTCCTTTTGAATCAAATCTATCTAACGCATCTACCAGATCATGATATCTACGCACTCCGCCACCCACACAGATGCGTGAGCATAAATATTCATCGCGTGCGCACGTGAGTGTCGCGCTGTGCTCGGCCAATCGCGGCTCGGGTGTCATTGTGATTTAGGTAGCGTCAGAAAAAAAATCATTGTAGTTTTAAATTTTGAGTTGGAATAAAAAATACTCTGAAAACGAATCTAAATTTGATAGGTCGGGTCCCGTTGGCCTTACTTGCATTTGGCCTTGGCGAGCAGAGCACCTTAGTTGTTTGTCCGGGTAGCAAAATGCCTTGGTCTGTAAAATGCCCTCATTGCTATAAGCCTTATAGTATAAGGTATAGTAGACGGACTGACTTGGCTGTAAAACGACTTAATGTCGTAATGTTTTAGTAGGTAAATGGTCTGGTCTGGTCTTGTGAAACTATTTAATACAATTCTGCCTTGTGCATTTCACGACCTAGACGTTTTGCTAAGTAAGTCTTCCTAAGACTTAGATAATTTTGTAATCATGGCATTATATAACCAAGTCATTTTGCATACTTGGTCAGTTTACTACTGAGCCGATTTGCTCGTCAAGGCCAAAAGCAAGTAAGGCCAACGGGACCCGACCCAATTTGATTGCATAATAGCGACATCTCTTGTCTGGGTGAGCGGTTAGTTCCGATGGAATGTTGACGTCTCCCGATGAGAGCTAAAACATAGATGTCGTTAGTGTCGCTGCTTAAGTGATTAAGGAAGGAAAAAGCAGGCTGAAATGTGTGGTGGTGAAACAGCCCCTTAATATACAAAAATTGGTAGTATTGATGCATAAACGGAGTAAACAAACATTGAAACAAATATGGACAAAATTACTGTAAGTAAGTATTATTTTGCCATGCATTAAGGTCATAAAAACGTAAAAATTGAACTTTTTTTTCTATTTAGGAGCGGACTAACTTCTGCACCTACAGTGTTCTATATTTTTTATTTACCTACAAAAGTAACGTAAGTACGATGGTAAGTAAAGTAGGTCTTAAAAAAAGACATATTCTGTCTAAGAAAAAAACAACAACATTTCAATGCTCAATTTGTTCTGTACCAATTACATACCAACCGCACAAAACTTTCAAGATTAAAAAATATATTTTGAGAACATACATTTTTTTTTTTTAAACTGTAAATCAATTTGTCACTTGAAAACTTTTTTTGTTGATCATACATTTTTTTAATGCGCGTCTATCATCTCGCTACGTTAACGGTTGTATGAACAATTGAATTGAAGCGACGCTAGTTTGTATGGAAGATTTGTATCCAATTTGTTGATAAAATAACTTTTATACGGATAAGCTAGTTTTTTAGGGTTCTTTCGTTTCAATTTTGAACATGAAACTACCATGACACTCACTCATATTAAATTATATTGTAACGGATAACTCAAGTCTAAATCAAAGTAAGTAAAGTATTAAAAGTAAAAATATCTTTATTCAATTGAGGTATGCAAAAATAAGCATTTATGAATGTCAAAAAAAATCTACCACTGGTTCGGAAAAATTATGTATGTATGTAAACTCTTTATTGTACAAAATATGAAAAAAATCGCAAAGTTCCCGCGGACGGAGTTGCTGGCAACTGCTTATCTGCATATCTTAACCTTTCTTTCCCACTACTGGGCACAGGCCTCCTCTCAAAACGAGTCTTGGGCTGTAGTTCCCACGCAGGGCCCATCGCGGATTGGGAACTTCACACTACCATTGAGATTTGCTACACCAATCTACCATTGAGATTTTCTGCACCAATCTACCATTCAAGGTTGCTGCACCAATCTACCATTGAGATTTGCTACATCAATATTGCCAGGTCGCTAATAATAACGGGAAATAATTAAGGAAATCTTTTTAAGAATCTCGTTCATCTTCGGACAGGATATTAAAGTTGAGGGACTCGTAAAGCGGACTTTAAAAACGGAACCCGGGGTTTGAGGTGTGATACCAATGCTAGCGTAATACTTATTAGATTGGTAATTTTGTGTTATTCTACAAGTCGGCGGCCGATCGTTAAATCCGCCAGATCACAAAATTCCTAGGCATATCGTGAAATGGCCTAAAAGTTGGCCAGGCATATCACGATATTGTTGTTGTTGTTTGTTGTCCTATGGTACTCATGTGGTACCAAGGGCCTCCGTGAGATGTCACCATCCGGTCCTGTCCTGCGCCTGTTGCTCCGCGTCCCCATATCACGATGTACCTGAAAAATAATACGGCAGATCGATTAGAGAAACGAATTCGTCGATATTCCTAGCTCAATAGATCTATACCGGGAACATCGTGATGTGCCGAAAAACATAAAAATTTAGGTACAACGGGAGGGGAGGGGAAGAAAGACGCTGTTTAATGCCGAGTTCTTGGAGGATTGAGACGTTAAAGTTTAGTACTAAAAAGATTTCCTGTGAGCGATTCCGCTTGAACTAGCACCCCCACCTTCCGGGTTCCGCGGTTTTCCAGGTGTGTTTTACGATCCCCAACTTAGTATTAAGGGTATGAACAGTCCTCGCAGTTTTTACAACTTCAACGTCGCATTGGGTGCGGGTCTACGCCGCGGTAACTTTGTAAATAAAGCTTTGGTGGTGGGTTTCAATTTGAGCTAACAGAAATCTAGTTTAGACTGAAGGGCTCTATTTAAGCCCTCGTATCTGGGAACTAAAAAAAAAACTGAATTCTAGTCTCATCTGTTTTAATAAGTGTATTGCACAGATATAGATTATACTAGATAACGCAGACACCTTAATCTGTATGAAAACGAACCGTGTCACTTTTTTATATCTACTATGACGTCTCAAGCGATGTGAGTTCCCCGATGTCCGCGCAAAATCGATTCAAATGTTTCGAATCACTCACTAGTCATGATTAGTCAGTTAGCGGTCAGTATTTATATGGGGCCAACCCGGACGTTTGGTCGGGGTTCGGATACGCGAAGCAGATACATTTGCTTAATCTATTGTAATCTATATCTGTGGTCCTCCGTGCTGCAATTATGCCCCTGCCACTTCAATGGTTTAATCCACTTGTTTATTCAACTCTAACCCTTAATTTGATAGTGTACAGTATAATTTTGAACATTTAAAGTTTGTTTTTTTTTCTACATAGATTTTTTAAGATTACGACGAGGAGGATTACGACGCAAAATTACGACGTACTTACGTCTCGTCACGTTGACCTATACACGTCTTAGGTACTGTTGGACACAGATCTCCTCTCAACGCGGGCCCAGTGAAAATTGGGAATTCCATGCACACAACTGCATGCTTCACAGACATTGTGCAACTTTTTTCACTATGTTTTCCTTCACCATAAAGCTCGTGGCAAATTAATGTACAAGACGTGTATTTCGAAGAATTCAGAGTTGAAAGACCGGGTTTGAACCCACGATCCTCTGCTTGAGAGTTCATAGGTCAAACCACTACAGTGTTAAGAAGCTACAGCTTTTAATCGCTACCCTTTTCATCAAAATAGAGTTAACGCTAAAACAAGAATATCTTAATCTATGTATTGGAAGACGAATTACGTATTTCGGTTGCGTGCCTCGTTTACAAATGATTTGGACTATCTGAATCAATCTTCGGATTGGTTTAGGACTCCCGTGGCGGCTGGTAACCGATTAGACGGACATTGGTTTGTTGGACGAATTCACATCCCACTAATTCTACCATCCTTCCTACTAATATTGTAAATGCGAAAGTTTGTGATATTGTATGGATATGTTCCTGTTCCCTGCCAGCCGCGCGGCTGCGTTAGGTATTCGTTTGGGATATTGCTGTCTTTATCGCTCGAGACATAAGCGCTCGCAGCCGTTCCCCCGTGCACATCCCCTCCCGCTTCTCCACTTCCCGCTAAAATATATCGAGATATTTAGCTGTAGGCTTTTCGCGATTTGGGTGGTTGTTTGAATTTTGGGTTTCTTTGTCCTCATACATATTATACGAAAACTATCGCACAGAAATCAATGATATTTTACAATCAAGATCTTATATTTTCTATGCCTGTGGTTTTTCGATTTTTGTAATAATGCTTTGTCTGTAATTCTCGTGCAAAGTTGATATCTTTTTTTTGTCAACTTTTGAGCTCCTGTAATTCTTATATTACACATTTATATCAAAATCTGAAAAATCACAGGCATAGATAATTACGTCTTCTTTATACTTATAAAATTTCATCTACTTCTGTTGCCTAGTTTTCAAATGAGACCCGAACTAACTTTGTATGGAGAATAGAACAAAGAGTCTTCTCCTAATTATTATGGACACATCCATAGAATATTTTGGGGACACATCTGGAGGTCCTGTTTTTACAGTTCGGAACCATGGATTGCATCTACCTCCCAAACTCAGGGTACAACTTTAAAGATAGACGCTCATCTAATTCTATTCAGCCGTTTAAGCGTCAAAGCTTATGCCAGAAAAAATAACTTGTAAAAAGACAAGTCTTGTCAACTTGCAAGAAGTTGTGAGATCCATGTAATATCAAGTCGGTTAATTTATTCAGTCCTTACCTAAGGGTCCTTCTGTTTTAAGTTATTACCTAATTAGCTAACCCAAATGGGGAAATAGATTTAGATATGGGCCATATACAATAATTAACATGTCCGCAAGCCAGGCATCTTTATCGAATACATTTTATTCTAATCAAGTAACAACCAACATAAATCATGTATCTTTAATAAATGTAATGTTTGATGTAATGTTTGTTTGTTTGATGTAATGTTTGATGTGCTGGGTCACTACCATATTATAAAATAAAAAATCTTTTATGTTTTAAACAAATAGATTGACTTGGCCATCGCATGAAAACACAATGTATCTC
Source organism: Choristoneura rosaceana (assembly GCA_037349165.1). Classification (NCBI taxonomy): domain Eukaryota; kingdom Metazoa; phylum Arthropoda; class Insecta; order Lepidoptera; family Tortricidae; genus Choristoneura; species Choristoneura rosaceana. Next base: position 1,286,897 of record JAZBNJ010000044.1, read on the forward strand.
ACAAGTAATACAATTATATATATCAATTATGTTTTATAATATAAAAATTGTATTGTATTATAATTCTTTATTGTACATATTATGTACAATAAAGAATTACAATACAATACAATAATACAATATTAAACTAGCTTTTTCCCATGGCTCCGCCCGCGTGGTATTCGGTTATCGCGCGCTGTTCCCTCGGGAACTGTGCATTTTTCCGGGATGAAAAGTAGCCTATGTCACTTTCGGGACCATAAACTACCTCTGTGCCAAAAATCACGACGACCCGTCGCTCCGTTGCGGCGTGAAAGCGTAACAAACAAACAAACAAAATCACTTTCCCCTTTATAATAGTTAGTAAAATGGTTTCAAGATTTAGAATGGCGAAATGAAACAGCCGAAACAAGACGACTCCATCCGACAGGCCAGCCAACAAATGCCGGCCAATTTGTCGGCCATTTCAGTCTAACGTGACGGGAATCATTCATCCGTCCGTCCGTCCATACAAACACAATCTGTCTTGTTCTTCTCGCGTTGCTTATCTACTAAAAGGGCCAGATGATTTAATGAAAAACCACATTTTTGTGGAACCCTAATTTTATAGGCTTTTTAGGGTTCCGTACCCAAAACGTGCCAACGGAAGCCTATTACTGAGACTCCGCTGTCTTTCTGTCTGTCTGTCCGTCTGTCCTTCTGTCTGCAACAGGGCTCTATCTCTTGAGTCTCTATTAGTTACACACTTGAAATTATCACAGGGTTATGGTATAACTGTGGCCGTTATTATAATAGCAAATACTAAGAATAAAATAGAACCCCATAGAACAAACGTGATTATTTTTGCCGTTTTTTACTTAATAACAGCAACAGGTAGACCCTGAAATATTCACAGAATCTTTAGTTATAATATTTATATATTTTTTAATGCTCATACTGACTTGGCCATCGGTTTAACGCTTAGGTTCTCATTACTATAATTAAACTGTATTTACTGTACTTAATGATTTACGCGCGCGAAGCCGCAGGTAAATGCTAGTAAATAAACAAATCTAATACAGTTCGTCTTTGATACATACAAGTACCTTCTATATTTTTAACTTTCCCACGCCTACTTAAAAAGCTATTAGAACTCAAAGGAAGACAAATAGTCAAACAATAACATTACGACATTACGGAGTACGATGTCAATTTGTCATTAGGTATAACTGTACGTCTCATATTACTTAATTGATGGAAGGACAATAAGATTAAATATAGGAGACCGGTTCATTGATATTTTATTACATTGTAAATTATTGTCCATTCTATTCTTTTTAATGATGTTTGATGCAGGTGAAGGTTAGAACGAAAAACACCTTTTTTTATTCGACTGGATGGCAAACGAGCAATTGGGTCACCTATGGTAAGAGATCACCACCGCCCATAGACACCTGCAACACCAGGGGGATCGCGTTGTCAACCTAGAGGCCTGAGATGGGATACCTCAAGTGCCAGTAATTTCACCGGCTGTCTTACTCTCCACGGTGAAACACAACAATGCAAGCACTGCTGCTTCGAGGCAGGATTAGCGAGCAAGACGGTGGTAGCAATCCGGGCGGACCTTGCACAAGGTCCTACCACCTGCAGATGTCTACCTAATTTAGATTAGGGAAATGGGGAGAAATCCTCGTTTTTTTTTCTGGCGATATAGCATTTTACACTTCCACTGACTGATTTTTATAGTTGAAAAAAAACCATTTATTCGTGACATTGCAAAAAAATTAATGAATGAAATAGTGAATATGTAGTGTGTTTTTGTTGTCAATAAATGTTGTGAGTTTGAGTTTGAGTTTGAAATGGTCCCAAATCAGCATAATGCCGTCTTTGCTAACGGCAGTACTCTTTCTTTGGGACTATCTAACCAAGACCGAGATAGGTATTTCCACTTTAAGCAGGCTTCATAATATCATAACTACTTAAAGAGACCCACTTGCTCGTTTGCCTTGCAGTCGAATAAAAAAAAAAAACGGTACATCACTGTAATTTGACGGTCGGTTAAAATGGTGCCAATTGTTCTTAATTTGTTTTCTTCTTCTTTTCTAGGTGCCATCTCCTACCGGAGTTCGGGTATCGTTAGTGCTATCCTTATCTTCGACACAGCAGCTTGGAACAGGAATCTCGTACTAAGGTTGACCCATGTCCGGAGATTTTTAGCCACGAAGTACGCCTTCTTCCGGGCGGTCACAGACGGCCAAACCTACACACGACTTCTCTTAAAAATACTTTCAGAATAAAAGTTTGGATTTTGATGTTAAATATTATTTTTCCGTAAATAAATAATAAAAAGTTTTGTCTCGAAGAAGTCCTAAGCGTTTAAACGGTTTTTCTGTTAGTTAATGGTAGTTTTAAAATTTTATTTAGTCTTATTGATTTGACATTTAATTTACCTCATCATCATCATCTCAGCCTATATACGTCCCACTGCTGGGCACAGGCCTCCTCTCGGAATGGAGGGCTTGGGCCATAGTTCCCACGCGGGCCCAGTGCGGATTGGGAACTTCACACGCACCATTGAATTGCTTCGCAGGTTTGTGCAGGTTTCCTCACGATGTTTTCCTTCACCGCAAAGCTCGTGGTAAATTGCGCACATGAATTTCGAAAAACTCAGTGGTGCGAGCCGGGATTTGAATCCACGACCCTCTGCTTGAGAGGCGATAGGTCAAACCACTAGGCCACCACGGCTTCAAATCACTAGGCCACCACGGCTAATTTACCTAATTTGATTATATTAATTTTTCATTTAATTTTGGACCGACTTAACTTAGTTTGTAAGTTGTGCACTAACGAATAAATGGACCTATGTTGTCAGATGTATAAATTATTATTATTACTATTATAAAAAGGTTTTAACAACAAATTTAACAATGAGACAGCAACAACTTTGACAGAAACAATAGTTTTTTAAAGTTTCACAATGCTTTAAATGGTTTGACTACGCGCTCGACCCGCCCATTCTTCAGTGGATTCCCAATGAATATTAAACAATACAAATCGATATAATTTTTAACCATTTCTTTTATCTTGAAAGCCTGTGTAACAACTCTCTATTGTATCGTTAAAAAGTAACATATCACATTAATCTCCAACTAAAATCCAATTGTATACCTTTACTTGTAAAGCTCGTAATTGAATGCGTGTAAAATGAATTTAGATCTTTCCAAAATGATGTGATTCGAGTATGTCGTAAATAAAATATGCTTCTCCGTAAATCACTCACGCAATGTGCGATTAGAAAAAAAAAACGATTGTATCTAGTGTGTTTTGTTTAAAGGTTGTGATTTCATGCTGTTTACGAAAACTTAGGCACTTAATAGGCAAGATGCAACTTCAAGGGCATACCCAGCTTCTGGCCTTAAAAAACCGGCCAAGAGCGTGTCAGACACGCCCAAGATAGGGTTCCGTAGCCATTACGAAAAAAATCTAGTAATATTATATGCACAATTAAAACACTTACTACAGTCAAAATACCACAAACGGGACCTACCATGCTATTATATGCGTTTGTGGTATTTTGACTATGAGTGAGCATCACGAAAGTTTAAAACTTACTACAGTCTTAAAATCTATTACCAGAAAAAGAGCGTATCTCACGGAACTTACGTACTTTTGTTGAGAAGCGCAGTTTGTCGGCAGTAACTCAAAAACAGTGTATCTGATCATGTTGAAACCAATTTTCGTTGAAAGTATTTATTAAGCGTTACCTTTTCATATTTTTTGCATATTTTTTGGACAAACGGTTTACAAGATAGAGGGGGGGGGGGACACAATCTTTGCTAGGTTCCCCCTACTTACGCATAATTTTTTATGTCATAATTCTATTTTGCATAATCTGTTTACGCATAATAGTACTTATGCCGAAACTGTTTTCGCATAACAGTTTACGCCGAATTCTTTTACGCATACCCAATGTAAGCCGAATGGGCTTTACGCATAATTTGTGAATTCCGAATATAGTTTAGGCAGAAAATTACTTACGCATAAATTAGTTACGCAGAAAGTTACTTTCGCATACTTAATGTAACACCAATTTTATGTCTGCAAAGCAAATATTCATATGAATTTAACGACTCTGAGGTGAAGTCGACGGAGCTTCGCGGAGCTTCTATTCCGCCTAGTTAAGGCGCTTCGCGCCTTGATAAAACACTAACCTAACCTTACCTATAGTTGAGCAATCATGTTACCTGGATTTTCTTTATTGTGGAGGGCTTGCCCCCCCGTCCCCCCGCTTTATGCCCATGCCTCTTTTACTGTTCGTTTTGTTACAAATACAATTCTAACCTAATAACCTATTTTTCTAGTCATAAATAGTAATTAGGTAATTCATTTTCGGACATAGATTTGGGCAGGATTTCAGCGTATCAAAATTCGGCTAAATTACATATATGCCAAACAAGGTTATGCATAACAAAATTCGGCCATGTTAATAAGTAAATTCGACTAAACCATTATTCGGCTTATACAGAATTATGCCGAACTAAATTTCGGCAAGTTTAAGATTCGGCGTAAATAAATTATGCGAAACCTGTTATGTGTAATCAGTTTCGGACATTAAAAAGTATGCGAAATAGAGGGCACCCTCTTTGCTACTTCGGGAGCGATTATTTCCTTTTTGATTAAGTGAAGATTCCAAGAAGTGAAGGCCCCACACAATGTTTGCAACTTTGGGGGCGATTATTTCCGGAAATCTTCACTTAGTCAAAAAATTTTTGAGAAACCTTACTATCTTTTCAAAAGAGCTGTCGAACTATGTGCCACACGTTGATACGAATTATTATTATTTTTCAATTTCTGTTACGTGTATGGAGTGACAAAATAGAGATTATATTATTTTAATAACACTCAAGTTTAAAATAATCTAGAGCTAAGGACAGTTTATTTCATAAGTAGGTCGTTTTTTCAAATATGTTTCACGAGAGCTTAAGGTAATATTAAAGTAAATTATTTCCTTTCGTAACATGATTACAGTAACTGTACGTATTTCATTACTTTAAAAAAAGATGTACACTTCAGTTCATGGACCTCAAAGGTCAAGATTTTTTATTTACCTCCATAAAACGGGAGTCTGATGGACCAGCGGCATTACGGTTTATTATAGAACAAGAGTTGCTTTATGACGTTTTTATATGACTTTTATGAGACCATTCCTTTTCTAATAGCATTGGATGTGTAGAGGAAGTTGTGTTGTTTGTACGTCATGGGTTAACTTTGTACAGAAAGTAGCAGAACATAATTTTAGATTAGCTTTCATTATTATGACTGATGGTTGAACATTATTATGGATCACTAATAAAATCGATTTGCACCATATGTTCCGCTAATAAACAAATAATTGATTCATTTATTAATTCAGCAGTTCAGTGAATTTTTCGACGAAGAGGCAATTAAAGGCTTTTTGCTGGCTCTCGCACGGATTCTGATATTCGTTGTATTTTTGCTTTCGAGGCTTTATTGCTATTTAAGAACATGTTTTTTGTCTTTCATTGCATTATATTTGTCTTTTTCTGTTTAATTTTCCTTTAAAGTTTTTAAAATATCAATAAGCAAGAACCACCGCTCGCTCAACCTTGTATTAGAATTATAGAAAGCAAAGGAATTACGATGCGTAGGAGTGCGTTTTGTTATTTATCGGGATTCCTTTGTTTATGCTGAGTATTGTCAATAATTAAAAGTCGATGTTTTTATTGTCTGCATTAAATTTTATTTTATTGAAACTTAATATGATATTGTTAGAAGATTTATGTTTTTTAATGTTTTTGATATTATTTTTATAGATAAAAGGTTAAGGATAAAAACTAGTTAAGCGCGATTCAGACTCTTGCACCGAGGGTTCCGTACACATTTGTAGGAAAATAGAGCCCCTCTAGTAAGCAAAATGTAACTACGAAGTCAATTTGAATGGTTACTGACACAATCGGCGTCGTAATGATGATATCCGCAGTAGAACTAAGGTTACCGAAATAGTCCAAAGAAAGGCAAGTGCGCGGGGCACATTGCTCGCAGGACTGATGGCCGATGGAGACAGAAGGTTCTCAAAAGGCGTCCGTGGACCAGTAGACGAGCTGTTGGTAGGCCTCCAACAAGATGGAGAGACGACTTGGTTGAGATCGTGGGATCACGTTGGATGCGGAAAGCACGAGACCAGTCTGAGTGGAGAGCCTTGGGGGAGGCCTATGTCCAGCAGTGGACGTTTTTCGGCTGACATGATAATGATGATGTTCACGGTAAATAGAAGTAAGGAAGGTTAGTGATGTATCTACGGAATCATAAAAATGGCAAAAGTGACTAAGACCCAACGTTTTTCTAGTACAGTCGAACGAAACGCTTCAACTCTCGTGTAACGCAATCGAGGGCCCTTGACGTTCGATGTTTAAAAAGCGCTCGAGCGTCGATAGCGCGTTAAGCGCTTTCCGTTCCGAGTGTCGGAAGTAATTAACTTCATTGCTAGTGCCATTTCAGCGGTGTGAGCTGAGTTACAAATTAAATATATTACTTTAGACGTTTCATAATAATATGCTTTAAATTTTTATAAAGAAATTTCAAAAAGATTAGTAATTTCATAACCTACAGCTATCTCGATATACATTAGCGGGAAGCGGAGAAGCGGGAGGGGATGTGCATGGGGGGACGGCTGCGAGCACTTATATCACGAGCGATAAAGACAGCACTGAGCAGCCCATCTGGCAGCTCGCCCTCTCTCCGGTAAGCTGTAAAGGCCGTCTGAGGCCAACAGCAACAGTCCGTCCGAAAAAAAAAATCCTCCATACAAATAATTTACGCCGTCGCTATCGAGTACGGTCACTGTAAACTCATGGTAGTGGTACAGTAGTCGCATGTCAGCTGTCGTCATAGTGTACAATACGTTGGATTTCTCTGTCTAATTGACAGTTTAAAGTAAAATCAATGCCGAAAATCAGCGCCACGGCTTGCCGTGGCATTATTCTGAGTGGAGAACTATTTTGCGTCATGTATGTCTTGTCCTTGTTATATTGTTATGTTAATTGTGATGTTTTTATGGCATTAAATACACACACAAACATCACGTCTGTATTTGCAAATGGGGTAGGCAGAGCACACGAAACATTACCGCTTTGGAGCCACTTTTAGCAATTCTAGGTTTAAATGTTTGACAAAAACGGTGCAATAGTAACAGGTTGCTAGCCTATTATAATACCTTACCTGTATACTTTACCCTATAGGTATCCTTAGTCGCCTCTTACGACATCCACGGAAGAAATAATGAGGTGTAATTCTAACCCGACACCACACGGGGAATGGCATTAAATAAATGTATTTTTTTTTTGTTTTTCTGCGAATATATTTTCATATTATCATATTTTTTGAATATATATATTTTATACCTGACTCGGTTTGTTAAATAATACAAAAATATTTAGATAAAATAAAATAAATCAATAATTATTTAATGTGAAAGGAACTCAAGAGATGCGTGTCCAGATTTGATCCCACCATCCTCTAGGCCATAGGTCAAAGCACTAGTCCACCGCGACTGTCAAATCTACTTGAATGTGGTTTATTCATAATAGCTAGGCTGTAAATTTACGTTCGCAACTGACGAAAAGCTTTCATAGTTGATGCTGAAACTACTGTAATTTACTGGCCCGTTCTGATTGCAAAAGTTTTGGAAGCTATCGAAACAATGTAGGGTTCCGTCTGAAGTGGGAAAAACGAAAGGAAACTACAGGAATACTGTAATATCGCATGTTGTTAACACCGGGTGAAAGAAGAGTGGGACTTTCCAATACAAGCATACTACGTACGGTACGGTATGGTCAACGGAAAGTCCCAACCTAATTTCTAGTAACTAAAATTAAAAAACCAAATGAACTTTTTTGATAGTATTTTTTTTTTTTTTTTTTGGTTTGCAAGTTTCAATGCTTCACGGACATAGGAAGGTGTGTGACATAATTATTCAGAAATCGGAAAGATTAACGCCATTGTTCGCTATAAATGTAGACATGACTCCAAAATAAACAAATAAACATCTTTTTGTTGGTTAGGTTAGTGTACAATAAAGAGTATACGAGTATAATTATAATAAACAAACAAACTTTTTTCCACACTTTCTAATCTGTAGTCAGTTTATTCTTATACAACTACAACAACAGAACTGTCGTTACTTTTAATAACATTTTCATGAAATAATAATTTTGAAAACATGTGTTAATTATTGCATATAGGAGCACAGAATAGATAATAGTACAAGTACAGAAGTCTCTCTGTTTTGATTTTCACAAATGCCGCCTTTTTATGTGCCTACATAATTATTATTAACAAACGGACCGCACGCGAGCAGCCGACATTGAGCTCTCTGGCGCCGCGTGAAGGTCGACATTATTCCACACCTTGTCAGATATTCCGAAAATAGGGTTGTCAATACTTTAATAGAATACCTATTATACTATCAGATTTATGCTGTTTATAATATTTACTTAGCGGTTGCACTTTTATTTATTCTATGGCGCAGGGTCGAATATTATGTAAGAATAAGCTACCAGTCTAGTCCAGCGCAACTATGCTTAGTGACTCTCGTTGCGAGACGTCACCCGTCACTTTCTCACAGTAGTGCACAGAAAGAGACAGGTAATATGTACATCTCATGCGAGAAATAGTCACATGTTACAGTTGCTTCAGAATGGCTGGTAAGTGTTATAAGTATAAATACCACGCAAGGTACACATGCAGAAACTGTTATACCTACCTATTAGGTAAATGAATACCGAACATATAAATCAGTTTATACTTATAATACCTGTATACACGACACGTGATTTTCTTTTGATGTAGGTATGGATTATATGTATACCTATGTAGCTACCTACCACCTATTTTAAATAAGTATATGATATAAAACATTTGTGTGTATATTTATTAATTATTGTTATAGATTTAGGTACCATGACAGTAGATATAAATGAGTAATGAATACCGTACCTTTCGCTATCTTTCTCACTTGCCGGAACCGAGAAAAACTGACAATTACTATTTTTTTCATTGTTCCGACAATCGGCTGCAATGCAGTATTTTTTTGGATACATATTGCCAATTAAAATTATGACACGCGTTTGCGACGTAAATTGAGTCGTACTGCGTAAGAGGCGCGCGCGTGCGCCACGGGTCAGTGCGCGGCAACCACTGAATCGCCTCAACGTTGGGGAGGCCCGGTACGCACTTTTAGCTCGGCGGCGGAATGGCGTAGTGACACCCCCCTGATAGGAGTTCAAATCTAATTTAAAGAAGTTTATTATTTTACTGTTAAATTTTTGAGTCTTCTTAGTGCGGAACCCAGCGCACACTTGGCTGGTTTTTTGCAATCGTTGCCATACTCGAAACTCGATGTAGTCTACTTATGGCACAAGCTAAAAATTGAAACGAGCATTCGTATTGCATTGTTTGAAAACATTTGTTTTTTGATCGTTTTTAAGCATTTTTAATTCGTTGAAATATTTAATTTGCATGTAGTCGAGTTCATAAACTTTGATCAAGCAAACATTTGATTAAAAATATCTGAAAACGCTTCTCTGGGCGTTCTAAAAAAAAAGAGTACGCTTTGCGATTTTTTTTTAATTTTGGAAAACATATGGTTTTTCCTACTCAGAATCAAGAGCACAATCGATTCCGATCGTTCAAAAAAATGTCCCCAGTTTTTCATACAAAATTTTATGAGTCAGTTTTGTCACGCCCATACTGAATGTATGAAAAAAACGTCGCAAAACTGTAATTTTTTTAAACTGTCTCTTATAGTCCTCTTGATTCTGAGTAGGAAAAACCATATGTTTTCCAAAATTAAAAAAAAGAAAGAGTTCATGAACTCGACTGTACTTCTTCTTGAAATTTCGATAGAGTGATCGTGATCATCGAATGAAGATTCGTGAAGATTTCGTGGACATCGAAGAACCTTCATGACGCCTATTCTTGGGAAAATAATGCTTAAGATCATTTTTTAAGGAAACTGGTATCCTAACCCTGCCGTCGCTTTATGTTTTTGAAATAATCATGTACGTTAGGAAGAACATATGTGATTTTCACACTAACATCGATAAGCCAAAGGCTACTAGAAACACAGGGAAGCTTAAATTTCCATCTTACAGACTGGCTAAAACCAAAAAGTCGTTTTTGGGAAGTTGCATACGTTTTTATAATAAAATTCCAAAAAATATTACTAAAGAAACTGATACAAAATTTAAATCTACTGTCAAAAAGACATTAATATCTAAGGCTTATTATAAAGTTAACGATTATATCATGGACAGGGATATTTGGAAATAATTCCGATCCGCACTAGCGATCCCTTCAAATAGTGAACCTACTGTGTTAAAAATAAAATTGTGTTAAATACTTGTAATGTATAGTACTGTTATGACCAAGCATCGACTGTTTCGTATAACGGCACATCACTAAGAGCGACGTACATCCCTAGCGCGTAGAGTGGACTGACAGTTGTTGACGTGCAGATTCGGCGCGAAAAGCAGGAACCGCAAGATTAGAAATCTAATAAGAATTCTCAGTAAAACTTGTAAGTTCCCCCTTTAACAGAATTCAGAAGTGGGATTGAAACTGTGAGAGACCCACAAAAGTGTTTTCTTTTCTATTAGTGATTTGAAAGTTTTGTATAAATTGCACCCGTTGCGACATTTTGAGGTTGTGAAAATTTCTTTTTGTTATAGACTATCTACAAAAGACTAGTAAATAGCATTATTCCAGTGTGTGATTTGAAACCAGTATGGTTTTTAGACGGTTTTGAACGATCTAGTGATAAGTGTCGTGTGATTGTGATAATTTTCTCCGTCGTACCTATCTGCCGGTATCTCGGTCTGGGGCGCGAGTTGCAAAGACTTGCTTACCGACTGTAAGATTGCTCCGGTGGAATAAGTTGTTTCCTGATTCTCGGTGAGATTGTTTCATGTTGACTTTTCTTACTTATTTTAATTGAGACTGATATTGTTTCTCTACAAAAGAAATTAAAAAAAAAAAAAACATTCTAAAAGACTAGAATCAGTGTTACGTATTAAAGAATGGGTCGTCATAAAAGGGCTAGATCAGTATCCAGCTCGGTGGACTCGGAAGAGGAAGCTCAGTATAGAAGAATAAAATATAAAAAAGTTATGAAAAGAAAGGATGGTCGCATAAAGTCTTTAGAGTCAATTGTCCGGGACTTAAGGGAAAAGATTACCAATTATAGTGCAAATACATCTGTAGGCAGTGAGGTCCCAAACCAAGGTGGAAGGGAGAGTAGCACATCTAGTGTAGTTGCAGCTGCGGCACCTGTAGTTCGCTATGTGGGCAGAAATGACTTTATTCCTGAATTTGATCCAGAAACTTCGGTGATACCAATTGAACAATGGATAAGAAATCTAGAGAGTGTTGCGAATATGCATGGGTGGGATGAGAGGACACTTGTTTGCAACTGTACTTCGAAATTGAAAGGGTATGCTAAGGCTTGGTATGAAAGACAGACAGCTTATGATATTACTTGGCAAGAATGGAAGATAAATCTAATTAAAGCATTTCCAATGACCAAAAATAAATTGTTTCAAATAAGGGAGCTTGTGAACAGACTGAGAGAGCCTACTGAAGATCTCATTAAATTTTACTATGAAAAATTAGGCATAGGCATGTCATGTGACCTACCAGATGATGTGATAACTGAAGCTATTATTGGAACACTTGGTGATAAATTAATGGAAGTTGGTGCTGTATCAGCTGGCTGTAATAACACCACCTCCTTGTTAAAATATCTAGCAAATCTTAAAAGTGCTACGGCTGAACAAACTAATTTAGGGCAACCCAATTCGACCTTGCCACAAGTGACAGTACCTCGAGTTAATTTGGGAGGACAGACTCGGTTAACACAAGCAAATGGTCAACCTCGGAGACCTGTTAATTGTTTTTCATGTGGCCAGCCAGGGCATAAGGCAATTGTGTGTGGCAAAATTACGAAGAACAAAGGGGACAGTGTATGTCAATACTGTCATAAGAAAGGACATTCAGAAAACTTTTGCTATAAGAAAAAAAATCAGACAAAGCACTGTTCTCATTGTAAGGTCAGAGGCCATTCATTTGAAGAGTGTTATAAGCGGCGTGCTGTATCTGGTACTACAGAGAAACCAGTGAAGAAAATCAAAACTAAATGTGATGATGATTCTGATCAGAAGTATTTTAAAAAGGTTATGATAAACAAAATTCCAACGAATGGGTTTATAGATTTTGGGAGTTCTTGCAATACTATGAAGAAAAGTTATTGTGATAAACTCAACTTGGAATGCACACCCAGTGATTCAATTGTGATAAAAGGTTATGGGGATGCCTCAATTCTGCCATTAGGGGTAACAAAGGCGATTTTAGCAGTTGATGGTGTTGAGAAACATAGTGAGTTTTATGTGGTACCAGATGAGCTTCAAGATTTTGATGTATTGGTAGGGCAACCCTTTACTGAGGCTGAAGATATTGTGGTGGTAAAAACTGCTACTCAGCTGCTAATATATGACCGTGATATGAATCTAGAACTGATAGAGCTGTGTGAAGCCTTGGAAAAAGTAAAGTTATATCCACAAGATGACGTTATATTGAACCCAGGACTAAACAAAGTTGTTGTCAGATCTGATCCTGTTGTATGTGGATCATTAGAGCTGAAACACAGTGAGCAGAGAAAACCATTATGTGAGAGAGATGTGGTGAGTGAAGTGGTAGAGGGTCAAGATGGCAATGCTGTTATAAAGCTTATAAATAAAACAAACACATCTATGAAACTAAAAAGAGAGGAATGCATAGCTCGAGCTATGCTGACTGACCCAAAGGCAGAATGCATGAAATCTAAAATTGGAGATGGCCTAACAGCCCTGCAAATAGAGTGCCTTCGTGACCTTTTACTTCAGTTTGACCATTGTTTCTCTGGTGATAGTATGGAGCTAGGAGACTGTGAGGTGGAGATGACAATAAAGTTGACTCAAGATAAGGTAATAAATTATAAACCCTATCGAGTATCATTTCATGAAAGGGGAATTATCAAAAATATAGTAACAGACTTATTGGAAGCAAACATTATAGAGGAATCCCGATCACCCTATTCAAGTCCAGTTTTATTGGTAAAAAAAAAAGATGGGGGATATAGAATGTGCGTGGACTATAGATCATTAAATAAAATTACGGAAAAGGAGAGATATCCCATGCCTGTAATTCAAGATTTACTAGATAGGCTGGTTGATCAGACAGTGTTCTGTTGTTTGGACTTAGCAAATGGATATCACCAGATTAAGATAGCAGAATCATCTAGACCCTACACTGGCTTTGTAACACCAGATGGTCACTACCAGTACCGGATGATGAGTTTTGGACTGTGCAATGCGCCAGCTGTATTTCAGCGTGCCATGAATGAGATGCTAGCACCTGTCATCCACAAGTGTGCTGAAGTTTACATTGATGACATGATAGTGTGGGGAAAAGATGCGGATGATTGTTTGAATAATCTCAGAAGTGTTCTTCAGTTGGTTGACAAGGCTGGAATAAAGCTAAAACGCAGCAAATGTTCCTTTCTTACTGACACAGTGGAATATTTGGGACATGAAATATCTGGCGAAGGGATTCGTCCATCTCCATATAAAGTATCTGCTGTAAAGGAGTTTGGTACACCTACAAATGTTCATGAGGTACGCCAGTTTTTGGGCTTAGCAAGCTTTTTTTTTTTTTTTTTTTTTTTTAAGTAGCCTGTGTAGTGTCCCACTGCTGGGCAAAGGCCTCCCCTCTTGACCTCCACAACTCTCGTTCTGACGCAATGTCAGGCCAGTCCTTTGCGTACGTGTCCAGATCGTCCCGCCATCTCCTTCTCGGTCTGCCTCGATGTCGCTGGCCGTTCTCCGGCACCCACCAAGTAACTGTGCGAGCCCACCTTTGTGGGTGCATGCGGCAGACGTGTCCAGCCCAGTCCCATTTTAGCTTAGCAGTCTTTTTCCCAACGTCGGTTATGCGTGTTTTTGAGCGCAGCGTAGTGTTTCGGATTCTGTCCATCCGTTTCACACCTAATATGCTACGCTCTATCGCTCTCTGGCAAACCTTAAGTTTGGACTTTTGATTTTCGGTCAGGGACCATGTTTGTGCACCGTAGGTTAGGACGGGCAGGATACACATGTCGACGAGTTTTCGCTTAAGTGTTATTGGAAGGTTTCCCTTCATAAGCTGTTTCATGGACCAGTAGCTCTTCCAGGTGTTTTCGACGCGTCTTTCGACTTCTTTATCTTGTCGGTTGCTGAAAGAGACTACTTGGCCCAAGTATATATACTCGTCAACATATTGTATTGTCTGCCCATCTACCGAGATCCTTCGTTTCGTGCTGTTGGTCATAAGTTGGGTTTTTGACCTATTCATCGCTAGTCCAATCCTAAGGCTTACAGTGCTCAGTTCTTGCAGCATTAATTCGAGGTCTTGGGCTGTTTGGGAAAAAAGGACGATGTCGTCAGCGAACCGGAGATTAGTTGATCTCCGCAAGCTATTTCAGAAAATTTATAAAGGGTTTTGCTACAATAGCTCGCCCACTCACTAAACTTACAAAGAAGAGTATGGAATGGTGTTGGGGTACACAGCAAGATGAAGCCTTGAAAACATTGAAAGAAATTCTTGCATCAGACCCAGTACTTGTGATATATAACCCGGATCGTGAAACAGAAATTCATACAGATGCTTCACAGATTGGACTAGGAGGTGTACTTCTCCAAAAACAACCATCAGGAGAGTTGAAGGTGATTGCATATGCTAGCAGACAAACAACAGCAACCGAGGAAAAGTATCACAGTTTTGAGTTGGAAGCATTGGCTGTTGTGTTCAGCATCGAGAAGTTCAAGGTGTATGTTACTGGTATTCAATTTAAAGTAGTAACTGACTGCTCAGCTCTGCGTCTAGCATGGGCGAAACGCGACTTATCTCCCCGCATCGCACGGTGGTGGCTGGACCTCCAAGAGTTTAATTTTGAAGTTGAACATAGGCCGGGAACTTCAATGCAACATGTCGACGCACTCAGTCGCAACCCTATTATGATACGACACATTGAAGAAAGGGATCTGATTGACTCATTACAAGCAGGAGATGAGTACACCCAGAACCTTATCCAGAATTTGAAGCTGGAATTGGAATGTGATAAAGGCAGAAATACAGGTCTAAAAAAAGATTTCAAGATGGTGAATGGAAGTTTATGTCGAATTGTAAATGGAAAAAACATACCAGTGTTGCCGAAGACTGCCAAGTGGCATATTATGAAAACTTATCATGACAACAATGGACACCTCGGCTTAGAAAAATGTTTGGAGGCTGTGCAAGCAAAATATTGGTTCCCACAGATGAGAAAATTTGTAGCGAAATATGTGTCCAGCTGCATTGGTTGCCAATTTACAAAGAAACCTCCTGGAAAACAAGTGGGCATGCTGCATCCCATTGAAAAGGTACCAGTACCCTTCCACACCTTACACATTGATCACCTGGGTCCATTTTGCAAGAGTAATGGCAAAAGTTATATACTTGCTATCATTGATGGTTTTACGAAGTTTGTGTGGCTGGAAGCTGTTGCCACCACTAATACAAAGGGTGCCATAACAGCTCTGCAGAAGCTAGGTCAAATCTTTGGTCATCCAATGAGAATCATCAGTGACAGGGGTTCGGCGTTTACGAGTAAGGATTTTAAAACATATTGTGAAAACCTTGGCATCAAGCATGTGCTGAATGCGGTGGCCTCACCTCGTGCAAACGGACAGGTTGAACGGCTGAACCGGACTATTTTAAACTCTTTAACAGCCCACATGGGTAACGAACAGAAAGGCTGGGATGCCTATTTGCCTAAAGTCCAACTTGGGATCAATTCAACTGTAAGCCAAGGCACAGGAAAGGCACCATTGGAGTTACTTTGTGCTTTAAGACCTCGTCTGCCAGGTGAATTACAAGGGCCTACCTGTTCCACTGCAAATATTGTAGCGTTAAGAGAGGAGGCTGCCCAAAGAATGAAGGAAAATGCAATGCGCATGAAGTCCCGCTATGATAAGACTCATCGAATTGGAAAGCCATTAGCAGTTGGGATGTTAGTTATGGTGGAGCGGAGAATACTACGACCTGGACTTGCTAGTGGTAAATTGGTCCCGAGATATGGTGGACCATATAAGATAACTGCAATGTTGCCACATGATCGGTATGAAGTCACTGCAATCGGCAGGGGGAAAAAGGCTTATAAGAGCATTGTTGCTCGTGACAAAATAAAGAAATGGTGTGAGCGAGAAGAGACATCCTCTGATGAGGATTAATATCTGCCTCCGGGGTCTTTGCTTGCCTCCGGGGCCTTTGTTTGCCTTCGGGGCCTTTTGTTTGCCTTCGGGGCCATTTATTTGCCTTCGGGGCCTTTTATTTGCCTTCGGGGCCTTTGTTTGCCTTCGGGGCCTTTGTTTGCCTTCAGGGCCTTTGTCTGCCTTCGGGGCCTTTGTTTGCCTTCGGGGCCTTTGTTTGCCTTCGGGGCTTATGTTTGCCTCCAGGGCCTTTGTCTGCCTTCGGGGCCTTTGTTTGCCTCCGGGGTATTTGTCTGCCTCAGGGGCCTTTGACAGGATATATATCTAATACTAGAAGAAAGAATACGACGATGCTGAACTTTCAAGATACCTTCGGGACGAAGGCATGGTCAGGATGGCCGAACTGTTATGACCAAGCATCGACTGTTTCGTATAACGGCACATCACTAAGAGCGACGTACATCCCTAGCGCGTAGAGTGGACTGACAGTTGTTGACGTGCAGATTCGGCGCGAAAAGCAGGAACCGCAAGATTAGAAATCTAATAAGAATTCTCAGTAAAACTTGTAAGTTCCCCCTTTAACAGTACATAGATATCATTTATAAATATTGTGAATCTGCTTTTAAAAAAAAAATACCTCGTTGAGTTTCTTGCCGGATTCTTCTCAACAGAGGTTTTTTTCCGAACCGGTGGTAGATTAAAAAATGACGTGTAAAAGTGCCCATTGCGGCCTATTTGCTGAATAAATGATTTGAATTTGAATTGAATTTGAATTAAAAATAGCGTGGAAAAGTCATTTTTCCTGTAATTATCTGCTTTTCAACTGACTTCAAAAAAGGAGAAGGTTCTCAAAGCGGGTGTATGTTTGTTACGCAATTGTGGGCACACCTATAGCTTTTTTGGGCATTTTTAACACCAAGTCGAGTATCTACTTTCAGAGAGTATCATTTGGTGAACTGGACCTGATGATGAAGACTGTTATAAAATAATATGACTATGCAGTGTTTGAGCTTAATCACAGATATATATTACACTAGATTACGCAAATAAATCTACTTCGCGTGTCCAAACCCTGACTAAACGTCACCTGAAATTCATCATCATCATCATCATCATGTCAGCCGAAAGACGTCCACTCCTGGACATAGGCCTCCCTTAAGGCTCTCCACTCAGACCGGTCTTGTACTTTTCGCATCCACCGCGATCCTGCGATCTTAATCAGGTCGTCGCTCCTTCTTGTTGGAGGCCTACCGACAGCTCGTCTCCCGGTCCGCGGAGGCCATTCGAGAATCTTTTGACCCCATCGGCCATCAGTCCTGCGAGCAATGTGCCCCGCCCACTGCCACTTGAGTTTCGCAATTCTTCGGAATTCTTCAAGATTTTTTTTGAAATTGATGGTTCAATAATCAAATCCACATTCTTATGAACGATGTCCTACCGCACTGGTTTAATTAAAAACTAACGAACGATATAACCACATTATTAGAAACCTAACACCAGCGACAAAATGCCCAAATTAACTTCAAAGAAGCGCAACCTATTTGTAAAAGCAATTTCAATTTTGATTTACTTGTAAATGAAAAGCAACCGGTATTAATTACTTTACCATAAAATTGGGCATATTTGGGCACACGAGAGGTTTTTAGAAGGCTTCGAAGGAAATTAATTTAGGCAATTACAGGGCTAAAAAGACATGATATAATTAGAGAGTAAATGAAGGCAATTTACCAAATGATACTGAATATGTGGGCGATTTTGAATGGCTTTATTCTGACTTTGAATTTTAGAAGTTCAAATGTTCATTTTGCTAATTTCATTAAGGATTTTTTCAAATTTACTTTATGAAGTGAGGGCGTTTGCCTATTTTTTTTTTATTATTTTCTTAGGTGCATCAACTTCAAATGTGTTTTAGTATACCAAGTAAGAAAGAAAGAAAGAAAGAAAGAAAATACATTTATTTAACGCCATAAAACAAACATAGAAACAAACAAAGAACAATTAAAGACATACATGACGCTAAATAGGTCCCCACTCAGCATAATGCCACGGCAAGCCGTGGCGCTGATTTTCAGTGAGGACCTTATCTAAAAACTAACTTAAAAATAAAAAATAAAAAGATTAAATTGTATGGCAACACCGGCTTAAACAGTTCAATCGAGTGCAGTTGAATTGTTTTAAGTCACCGCCAAAAGTATACTTTGCAAATATGAATAATGCATATTTATAAGTAGTAGTCGCGCCTATAGGTGTGGTGAAATAGGGCCCTGAAGTGCGATACGTATGTATGTATGTATGTAAACTCTCTATTGTACAAAAGAAAAGAAACAAAACATAACTGACAAACTTTGAGATGCTTCTACAAAGGCTGACTTATCCCTTTAATTCCCTATACCACACTTTTTCAAAACAGTGACCGTATGGTACAAAAAAATATTCATCATCATCATCCCAGCCTATATACGTCCCGCTGCTGGGCACAGGCCTCCTCTCAGAATGCGCGCCCAGGTCGGATTGGGAACTTCACACGCACCATTGAATTGCTTCGCAGGTTTGTGTAGGTTTCCTCACGATGTTTTCCTTCATCGCAAAGCTCGTGGTAAATTTCAAATGTTCAGCACATATATTTTAAAAACTCAGAGGTGCGAGCCGGGGTTTGAACCCACGACCCTCTGCTTGAGAGCCGATAGGTTTAAGCCACTAGGCCAACATGGCGGCAAAGAAATATTAATACCTACTAAACTAGCTATTATAAATGCACCTGCTGTGCCTTATAACTGTCATAATTTAAAATTAGAACTGACAAATGCAACATCAAAACTGTTTCCCTACTACGGATAAATACGTCGTAAAATATAATAATAACATCACGGAAATAAATCTCTCTGTATCTACAATGCATGCAACAAGGTTTATTTTAGTGTGAACATTTCCTCGGCTGTTTACGAAAGAGTTCGTTAGTCAAATACGATTCCGTATTGTATACAACATAAATGTCACAATAAAAATATAAAAAAGTGAATGTGACTTATTTAGTGATGGTGTGTGCGTTCCTTTTTAAAAGACTGATGTGAGCGAGATGCGTATATCGGTTCTCATAGTTGTCATCGTCGTCAGGTGAAAGATGTGATATGCTTCTTCCATAAAACGCTAACTTGGCCTAGTCCCAAACTAAGCAAAGCGTATACATAATATTAGGTACTATGGGTATTAGACAACCGGATCACAATATGTGTATTGTGACCGAATAGACATACTTATATATATCGGCGGCCAATCGTAAAATCCGCCCGATCACGAAATTCCTAGGCATATCGTGAAATGGCGCCATTTGGCGGCAGCGGCCGGCGAAGTGCAAGAACCGATATGGCGGCGCTTCATGATATGCCTAAACGTCACTAGGCGAATCGTTAAACGGTGAGTTTTGAACGATATAACGGATTCCCTTTAGCCAATTCATGAAATGAACCGACATAATTATAGATAAGTACATAGCTATTTAAATGTATTTATTTTATTTACTAGCTTTTGTCCGCGGCTCCGCCTGCGTGGTATTCGGTTATCGCGCGCTGTTCCCTCGGAAACTGTGCATTTTTCTGGGATAAAAAGTAGCGTATGTCACTCTCGGGCCCATAAACTATCTCTATGGCAAAAATCACGTCGATCCGTCACTCCGTTACGGCGTGAAAGACGGACAAACACACAAACGCACTTTCGCATTTATAATATTAGTATGGATTTATTTTTATTCGACTGGAAGGCAAACGAGCAAGTGCATCATGCAAGACTCGAGCATAATCATTCGTAATTTTCATACAAATGTTTGCCCCGACCGTGAATTGAACCTCAAACTTCGTAGTCAGGTTCTCTTACTTTTCTATCCGGTCGTCAATAAGTACCTATTTTTGTTTATTTTGAGGCACAAAACCGTAAAAAGCTGTACGTATTTTTACTCTTCAGTGTCGTATATGTACGGGTCCCGATATAACAGGAAAAAAGGACCAAAACAAAATCTGAAAAATCAACTCGTTTATGCCGTTCGGAAATGATAGATGTCGTTACAGCGGACTAATTTATACGTAAATCGACGCCCGGACGCCATTCAAAATGTTAATTTATCACGAAGGATCTTTATGGACGAGCTACCAGTGGTACTCGATCGGAAAAATAAAAGGTAAGGTATAAAATGTTTTTAGAATTTTACTAACTTTTGCCCGCGGCGTGGAGTTTGGTTATCGCCCTGTTTCCTCGAGAACTGTTTGTTTTTTCAGGATAAAAAGTAGCCTATGTCACTATGGGCCATAGAGGCCCATAAACTATTTCTATACCGAAAATCACGTCGATTCTTCGCTCTGTTTCGACGTGAAAGAAGGACAAACATACAAACACAAATGCACACACTTTTGCATTTATGATATTAGCATGAAGAGCCGTGGTGGCCTGGTGGGTTGACCTATTGCCTCTCAAGCAGAGGGTCGTGGGTTCGAATCTCGGCTCGCACCTCTGAGTTTTTCGAAATTCATGTGCGGAATTACATTTGAAATTTACCACGAGGTTTGCGGTGAAGGAAAACATCGTGAGGAAACCTGCACAAACCTGCGAAGCAATTCAATGGTGCGTGTGAAGTTCCCAATCCGCACTGGGCCCGCGTGGGAACTATGGCCCAAGCCCTCTTGTTCTGAGAGGAGGCCTGTGCCCAGCAGTGGGACGTATATAGGCTGGGATGATGATGGATTTTCAAAATATAAACACCACAATATAGGTAAGAAGGTGAGTTAGTTTTATAAAAATCCTGAAATATTTCCAGTTTTAGAAATATTAAACAGTTGGGAAATGAAAAGTGCTGTATCTATATCTAATGAAACAGGTTGACAAACGTTATTCAATGGGGGGAGGCATACGAGTATAGAGGTTTTATAAGATTGGTTTTTGGAGTCTTTTTGTATTTTTTATTTCAACTCTAAATTTTGTTATTCCAAAAACCAATCTCAATTTGATTGATTAATAGCGACATCTCTTGCACGAGTGGTTAGTTCCAATGGAGTGTTGAAAGTTTCTCGATGAGGGCTACAACATAGATGTCGCTAGTGTCGCTGCTTAAGTGAGTAAATAAAAGCAAACAAGCTGAGATACGTGATGCATAGGAGAAATTTATGTCTTTTGTGTCTGTTCAGTGGTGTTGTGGAAGTATAGCACGCAGAACGGAATGCTAAGGACCTGGATTCGATTCACAACGCTGGTCTCTTTTTACCCGACTGCGAAGAAGGAGGGTTATGTCTTTGCCTCGTATGTACGTATGTATGTATGTCTATTCCTATGTCCGCTCGTAACTACTCAACGGCTGAACCGATTTTGATAAATGATACGTCATTGGATTCGTCTTGATGACGCAAGGGACACTGGGTACATGAAATTCTTGAAAAATCAAAATGGCGGATTTTTGGCGCCAGATTGTGAGTTTTCAAAAAATGTTTTTTATTCAAATGTATCAAGTGGGGTATCGAATGAAAGGTAATAATTAGCTCATTTTAAATATATATAGTTTATAATAGTTTTAATCTATCATTTTCACAGAACTATTAAAAAAGTTTGAAATAAAACAATAAATTTAAAAAATAAAAAACCCAACTGCCTTAAAAATACTAAAAAGAAAAAAACAAGTCTAGTGGGCTAGAACTCTGTTTAGTAGCTAACTTAAAGTTCAACAGTCGGGACCCATTTAAATAGTGACGCTCGAAAATTCTTACCTAATGGGTCCCGACTGCTGAACTTTTAAGTTAGCTACTAAACAGAGTTCTAGCCCACTAGACTTGTTTTTTCTTTTTAGTTTTTTAAGGCAGTTGGGTTTTTTATTTTTTAAATTTATTATTTTTTCTGGTTTTTCTGTGCATCTATGTTTCAATTTGTATTTTCGTTTAGAGGTTTTGTCCAATAATGGACTGCTATAGGCTGATGATGATGATGATGATGATGATAACATGTATCCCAAAATTCCTCATCTGATGCATTTAATTCTCATCGCTTTCTCGATATAAAATCGCCTGAACCCCGGACCCGTGGTACACACACATTTATGACCATCTCCGGGGATAGTTAACTGAGATGGCCCATAAACCTAAAATAGATATATCCGAAACACTTAGGGCCATTGTTTACTCTATATTATGTTCCTGTTTAGAATCCTGACCTACTTGCGTACGATCTGTGATAACCGGCGCTTGATGCCACGCAGTGTATTTGGGTACGGAGTTTGTAGTTCAAATAATTGTGCAAATAAATATTTCAAATAATATTACTTGAACTCTTTGAGACATAACTGATAAATAGATAATAATAAGACAATAATAATTGTGCAAATAAATGTTTCAAATAATATTACTTGCACTCTCGTGAGACATAACTGATAAATAGATAATAATAAGACAATAATAATTGTGCAAATAAATGTTTCAAATAATATTACTTGCACTCTCGTGAGACATAACTGATAAATAGATAATAATAAGGCAATAATAATTGTGCAAATAAATATTTCAAATAATATTACTTGCACTCTTGTGAGACATAATTATTGATATATCGAGGGACTAAAATAAGCCAACGGAGACGAGCTGTCGGTAGGCCTCTAACAAGATGGAGCTACGACCTGGTTAAGATCGCGGGATCGCGGTGGATGCGAAAAGCACAAGACCGGTCTGAGTGGAGAGCCTTGGGGGAGGCCTATGTCCAGCAGTGGACGTCTTTCGGCTGACATGATGAAAATAAGCCATATATACCCAAGGTGGTTATGACCGGCGGTGTTCACTTACCATCAGGTTACCCGTCTGCTCGTTTCCCAGCTGTTCGATAAAAAAACTGGTTTAGCGGTTTAGAGGCAAAAAGGTAACAAAAAAACAGACTTACTAACTTTCGCATTTATATGAGAGATAGGTATAAAAGTAGATCCGAAATAATTGAATCAGAGTCTAACCTAAACATGCCTCTTACCATTCATGCCATTTGTAATAATGCTTTATTATTACAACGTAATTAATAACACGAGACAGAAACTTTAGATAAAATTTATTACTTGTGCTGTGTCCGATCCATAAATTATCGTGTCACTTAAAATTGGGGCCATCAAACGGGCGGGACGTGGAAGGAATCAAGAGACGTTGTCATAAATTTGATATGAACTGTGTTTTGACTATGCTTTAAAAATAATAATGTTTTTTATAATGGGATGTACTAATTTTAACCTGACAGCCTGAAGGAGGGTTATGATTTAGAGCGTATCTCGTAGCCATACTAATATTATAAATGCGAAGGTGTGTTTGTATGTTTGTCCGTATTTCACGTCGCAACAGAAAACGGATCGACGTGACTTTTGGCATAGTGATAGTTTATGGGCTAGAGATTGGAGTGACAAAGGCTACTTTTTATCCCGGAAAAATGCATAGTTCCCAAGGGGATTAGCGCGCGATAACCGAATTCCATGCGGGCGAAGCCGCGGGCAAAAGCTAGTTTTAGTATAAAAACGTAGCAGGACGGCCTATAATCTCATTAAATACTCGTACCTACTTTGCACGTCCTACTGTTGGACATGGGCCTCCCTCATAGACCACCAGTTGCCTCTGTTTGTAGCGGCTTGCATCCACCGTAAATCCGCAACTTAAACCAGGTCATCCGTTCATCTCGTTGGTGGATATCCTATGCTGCGCTTGCCGATCCGTAGTCTCCACTTGAGAACCATTCAGCCCTGACGGCCATCTGTTCTCCATGCCATATGACATGCCCATTGCCACTTCAATGAGCTAATTCGCTTGGCTATGTCGGAGACCCTTATTCTTTTACATAACTCCTAATTTCTGATTCGATCCCGTAGAGAAACCCCAAGCATAGCTCTCTCCATAGCTCGCTGAGCAGCTCTGCGCCTATTTATAAGGCCTTATAAGTGAAGTGGGAATATGCTGGGGCATCTGATACGACATGACAGTTACATAAAAACTATTTTGGAAGGACGAATAGAAGGCAGGCGAGGCAGGGGAAGGCCGAGACGGTCATTTATAGATCAAGCCAAGGAAAAAAAAGTCAATGTCATGTCGTATCAGGAGCTGAAAACGCTGGCAGAGAACCGAAAAGAGTGGCGATTACTCCACCGACAAGAGCTAAGCTCTTAAATTAACGATGATGATAAGTAAAGTGCATACTTTACTCCGCTCTTATCGTGGCCCCAAATACCTCCAAAACAAACGAGCACACCTCAACCTCTAATTCCGTGATTAATCACATTTCTCGCGATGACGTTTTAATTTCTTTTACGGCTTGATTAGAAAATGATTGAATTAGTGGTTCACGGCTTTAATTGATTATAAGCGATTTCTTAATACCGTCATGACAATGTGTTATATTTAAATCATGTTCTTATAATTTATAAGTTTCTGTTTAATTTTTCATTTTTAATACAATTATTTTAATGCAACGACAACTTTTTTCACACAAAGATTTGGAACTTATAATAAGCTATCCGGTGACATATCGCTTGTCCACCAAAATCCATGAACCTGGGATTAATAGATATAGGAATAATTCAGACAATCAGCCGCAGATGTGGATTACACTAGATTACGCAAATGCATCTACTTTGCGTGTCCGAACCCAAACCAAACGTCAGGGTTGGCCACATACAAAGACTGACCGCTAGCTGACTAATCATAACTAGTGACTGATTCGAGCCCCACAGCGCGGCCTGGCGGCGCATTTGAATTGATTTTGCGCGGACATCGGGGGATTCACATCGCTAATTCGCTCTTGAGACGTTAACATACTTATAAAAGTGACACGGTTGGTTTTCATACAGCATGAGGTTTTTGCGTTATCTAGGGTAATCCATATCTGTGCAATCAGCTAACCTTAATTACCAGTACCTAACTAAACAAATTTATCGGCGATTGCTTTACTAAGCTCCCGCTAATAAGTCCATGTTCATCTAATTAACATAGGTAACGTGCTGTTAATTAACTGTTAAATAATCTACAAGCTAAAGGCATTTGCCTACCTACTACATGGGCAAGATGGCTACCTCAGTGGGACAAAATTATGTTTATCCTTTCCCCGTGAATTCTCACACAAACTATTAAATTCTGCAGTTGAATGGGAAATAAAAATATATTATAGTGGATTTCATTAACATCCTACTTAATATTATAAATGTGAAAGTTTGTAAGTGAGTGAGTGAGTATGTTTGTTACTTCTTCACGTTGAAACGGCTGAACGGATTTGGATGAAATTTGGCAAAAAGTTAGTTTATAACCTTGATTAAAATATAAAATACTTTTTATCCCGATATTCTTACGGGATAGGGATGGAATCTCTAATAAGAACCGCTGGGATTAGAGTCACGTATCTGTAGTCGGTATGTAGCTGTCGGTATAGACGTCTGAATTAACACTAGGCTACTTTTTATCCCGATTTTCCGACGGGATAGGGATAAAATCTCGAAATAATAACCACTGGGCTTAGAGTCATGAAATTCGGTATGTAGATAGCTGAACATCTTGATTAAAACATAGGATATTTTTTATCCCGATATTCCCACGGGATGGGGATAAAATCTCTGAATAACAACCGCTGGGCTTAGAGTCATGAAGTTTGGCATTGCTGTTTTAATTTAACGTCAATGAAAACCACGATGTAATTGTAGGAAATTCTCACGAAAATGAGGTAATAAAATCCCGAAATTTCAATTAAACTAGTGTATATTATGATTTACGCATGTATTGTCACGTGTTTTACATAAGTATGCCAAATTTCAAGGCGATCCGACTACTTAGGTACTGGAAGTTGGTCGAATTTTACTTGCAAGATTTGACTACAGGCAGGTGAAACTAAATAAAAGCTAGTAAAATGGATGATATCTGAAAAATACTTCTAAACACTTATGGCGTGATTATTTTTATTATGTTCGAATTTCTAAAATCAGAATATCATTGCGCAACACATTCGTTTACTTTCCAGAACCAAAATTTACTTTCATTTTATTCATAACTTTATCTTCGTAGCATACAGTTGGTTATTTTAAAGTATCGAGACAGTAATAAAGTAGTGAACGAAATATGTCGTACGAGAAATCGGACGGATCGGAGTGATAGAATGTATATCACAGCCCCCCACTGTTACGATTTTACACCGTAAAAGATTTACTACAAATTTTATTTTCCCGTTTTACTGTTTTAATTCTAGGGTTCCGTACTGGTGTCAATGAGCAAGATTATTTATTAAGGTACCGCTATTTATCAGCCTGTCTCTCTTAGAGCGGTTTTGTGGGTTTACAATACAATACAATACAAAATAACAAACAAATATTCTTTATTTCACACCATAAATCAGTACAAAAAAAACTTATAAAAGGATATCTTCAGTGATATGATAATCCTACTAATATTATAAATGGCAAAATGTGTGCATATTAGCAAGAGTGTGTATACTTGCTAGTCTTTTCCTGTCCTTCCCCAGTAGTTAAACTATCTGCATACCAAATTTCATTTCAATCGGTTCAGTGGTTTAAGCTTAATTGAGTGAAATCCGGAATCTTAAAAAAGCGAGGTAGTGGTACTCTTTGCTATACCTACCGCTAAGTATAAAAATAAAGATTAGCTAGGAATATCATGTAATTAATTTTATTGTAAAATTGTTATGAAATAAACAGATTTTTTTTTTTAATATATAAAATTGTGGTTTGTGGTGTTCAGTAATTGCATTATAAAAACGTGTTTTATTGCAGCTTTGGCAAATTCACAGAACATAACCTCTATCGTATATGAGTTCGTCACACTTTGCTAGTTTATATTCTTTGACGTACTAATACTTGAGCTACTTGTATATTTCAATTAGTATGTAGGAATGTTTATGTTTTAACGTCTGTGAAAGTTATGTGTGGTCGTTATATTTGATTTAATCTCATTTTATTACGAATATCTGACATGTTAAACCGATTAGCTGCAAATCTTTAGTTTAAGAAGTGTTTTATTTGTTATATTTAATAGGTACCCACATGCATAATTAAAATAATAAAAAAGTTTATTTTATGAGTTTACTGCATTATATTATTTCAAACTAGCTGTATCCCGCGGCTTCGTTCCCGTTGCAATACTTCCGAATTTTCTCCCATAAAAACCTTCTCCTGACAATAACGAACAAAACAAAAAAAAAATAATAATAAGCGGTCGGTCGAAAATCGGAGTTTTGAGCTTAGCAACACATTTTACGATTTATTTTTATTTGTATAGATAATGGATGCGATTCTACGCGCACGTCGGCTAAATTGTCTAAATCTAAATTTTCTAAATTTTAATTGACATTTAGACGGCTGATTTAACAAGTGCTATTCCAGAAAGTCACGCTGACCGGCTAGATAGATCGGCTAAAATAAGAAACGTCAGATTAAATTAGCGTTGTCATTTGATTATGACAGGTGCTCATAGAATAGCAAAGTGATTTAGCGACGTCTAAATAAAATTAGGAATTTTAGCGGCCGCTGTAGAATCGGGTCCATTGTATGTTTTAGCTATAGCTTCCACTATATTTGACTATTGTCTGTGTCAGTCCCTAACTGCTGCTCATCACATCTACTCAAAGCTTGACCACTGGAGATCTCTTAAAGGAATAAGTATTTTGCCTTTATACACGTACCAGGTTTTGCCCGCGGCTTTGCCCGCGTAGAATTCGGTTATTCCGCGCTGTTCCCTCAGGAGCTGCGCATTTTTTCGGGATAAAAAGTAGCCTATCTCTGGCCCATAAACTATCTCTATGCCAAAATCACGTTCCGTTTCGACGTGAAAGACGTACAAACATACACACAAAAATACAAATACACACACATTCGCGTTTATAATATTAGTAAGTATGGATTTGTCGATTGTTAGTGTTTTTCTTCTGGGCATTCTTATTTTAAATAACGCAACCTAATTTTTATTTCAGAATTGAGTAATCCTGGGTTCTTTTGTACTCAGAATCATGAGCACTATTGCTTTTGACGAAGAAAAATAAACGTCTCCAATTTTCCATGAAAATTTAATGTGTCCATTTCGTAACGACCCATATAAACTATAATATGCAAAAAAAAGTCTCAAAACTGACAAATTAATTAAGAACACCTTTTTTCTTCCTTTAAATCAAAAGTTCTCGTGATTCTCAGTAAGGAGAATCCAGAATTACCTAATTCTGAGAAAAAAAGTTATGTTGCGTCATAGTAAAAATGCCCTTCTAAGTTAATAAGTTCATACTTACCCAATGACAGTGCCATTGTATTTAATGAAAACCTGCTTTAACACTATCTACACTCCGTGAGCTCTTAAAAAACCTTCGGATCCTAGAAACATATGTGGTGGTTTTAACAGCTCTATATAAATCAATAAAAACACAACGAGTGCACTCTTCGCGTGATGGATTTCTAAGTCAAAAAGACAATTGTCACACGAATCCTTCCGATTTCCCCGGAAACCCGAAGGTTTTTCTAAGAGCTCACGGATTGTATGTAAATTCAAACCGTCGCCATTTTTTCACCGAATTCAAAATGGCTGACGCGAGCATTTTTATAAGTTACCTAATTCCCCCAGCCCTTGTTTAAAAGTTGTTGTTATAATTTGATCCCAACGGTAATCCAATCAAATTGTTTTCCATCTGATCTGTTTTGTAAAATTAATTCGAAAGCAGCAAACACAGTTGACAGAACAACGTTATTGTGTTAAGGTTCTAAATAAACTGTAAAAGCAACCCAATTTCTTCTCTCTCGTGTTAGTTTAAGGTGAAATTTTCGGTGAACCAAATTTTGAAGATAGTACTTTGGTTCAGCGAGTAAAGATAATTGGTTTCAGACAGGTTCTTGATGTTTTGTTTACAAATAACAAGAAATTTGATCAATTAGTTAATGATAATTTCGACTCCGGCGTTAATTGAATTTATGTCATTTTGTTACATGATCATCAAAATTATTTTTTTTAACCACCGTCGCAGAAAGATTAGATAAGATTATTTTATTCATTCAGTATAAAATTACATCATAATTTGTACACGTCAAAGTTACGAGAATTTTTACCGAAATTTTCAAGAATCACTGCTGTAAAAACATCAAGCTAAGTTTTTTTTTTTATTTGACTGGATGGTAAACGTGCAAGTGGGTCTCCTGGTGGCAAGAGATCACCACCGCCCATAGACACCGCAACACCAGGAAAGCAGCAGCAGGCAGTTTTGGGAAATCAAGAATTATTTCC
This sequence comes from Choristoneura rosaceana, assembly GCA_037349165.1. Classification (NCBI taxonomy): domain Eukaryota; kingdom Metazoa; phylum Arthropoda; class Insecta; order Lepidoptera; family Tortricidae; genus Choristoneura; species Choristoneura rosaceana. Next base: position 1,316,439 of record JAZBNJ010000044.1, read on the forward strand.
CTGACTTTTTGGATTTCGAGCAAATTTCTCTGACCACCTTGAGCTTCCCTGACTTTTTCCTGACTTTCCAGAAAGTGGCCACCCTGATACCACAGTTGATTATTTCTCAAAAAGTTGTTCCATCATGAAATTGAGAAGAAAACAATTTTGTCAAGAAATTATTAACCCTAAGGACGAGATCAAAAAGATAAACTTCATAAAAAAATCCAGAATTTCTTAACTTTAGGAAAACGTCATGAAAATATCTTGTGAGGAAAAAATTTTAATTTTGTAACTACATCAAAACTTTCTAGTGGATCCAACAACAACAATTATCTGACTTTTTATGACTTTTACAATAAGGTTTTGTATCTATATTTTAAAATAATATTACTTATTTTTTGAGGTAAAATAGCGTCAGGGTTTTTTTTTTAATAAGTGGACAGCTGAAAAATTGAAAAAGTGGACAACTTTTCGAGAAATAGTCAGGTTGTAAACAAAGATGTTGTCACAGGATGTCACATAGAATTTTTAGGTCACCCGGGGAAAAATAAGTTGTTACGGTACGGTCAGCATCAAAAATAGAATAGAATAGAATAGAATTATTTTTATTCAGGCTTCGCACTTAAAATAGAACAGGGCAAAAATACATGAAAACAAAAAAAATACAATATGTACAAAAAGTAGCCGGTTACTTTTTTACTCTGTCACATTAACACATTCGTCAATCTTGTATGGCGCTAAGTACGTGGCTGTAAAATGGCAAAGTACAAAGCTAACCAGCTACTTTTGACGCTGACTGTACTACGCTACTGAGCTGCAATAACCGTAGCCACACTCCACAGACACAATTTTTATCTTAAGTACCAGTATCTGTAATCACTCACGATCTCCGATTGACCTTCTCTTTCTTCTTTTCTTACTATATCACGTTTGAGAATAAAGTGTTGGAACCGATTGTGATTGCAAGTGCATTAAACATTGTGATTAAACAAATGCACAACGTGTTATTTTTGATTTCTGATAACTTTAAGGGAACCTTTAATATATCAAATAAATAATTTTTATTGAAATCAAATAAAGTTAACTTCTCCGAGATACTAGTAGCCTAATATTAATGTTAAAAAGATTATTTAGTATGTTTTTAAAGTGCGCGCATTAGAACTGTTTTTAATTCACATATTGTCATATTTTAGGAAAATAGTAAGGTAAAAAAAACCAGTTTACGAATTTAGTAATTTTATCTTTAACAATGACTTTAAAGGAATTATTAGAGCACGTATCTGAATATCGAAAATAAAATATCGATAGTCAAAATATCGACGGTCAAAATATCGAACCTAACCTAACCTACTTTCGACATGACATTGTGATAGAGGTGTAATTAAATTACTATAATTGAAAAATTGCATGCCACTTTGGTGACATAATGAACCATTAACTGTTAAATTAAGATCTTTTGTAAAATTACTTTCAAGCAATAAAGAAAAAAATAAAGAATAAAGATGTTTTGACCGGTGACTTTTTAACATTATATTAGATATTAATTTTCGATATTCAGATACTTATGTTTTTGATTTGAAGTTAGTTACCAAGTCGTCGAAGTCAACAGAAATAAAAAAAACACAGAAATAGTTTTCGTCTCAACATTAATAATAGGTAAATTTGATCAAAAATATCTGAACACGACTCTATTGTTAACGGCGTAGAAATGGGTCCAGATATTTTAGATCAAAGTTTTGCTCACAAGTTTATTAACTCGACTGTACAACCGAAGGATCTCAATCAGGTACCAAGGCGGAACCTTTTCCTCATTAATTTCGCTATAATTTCTTTGGCAAATATATAGAATACTAGCTTTTGCCCGCGGCTCAACCCGCGCGGTATTCGGTTATCGCGCGCTGTTCCCTCGGGAACTGTGCATTTTTTCGGGATAAAAAGTAGCCTATGTCACCTCTCGAGCGCATAAACTATCTCTATGCTAAAAATCACATCGATCCGTCACTCCGTTACGGCGTGAAAGACGGACAAACATACAAACACACAAACACACTTTCGCATTTATAATATTAGTATGGATTAACTAATAGTACCTAGCATAAATGTACCACCATGGTACTCGATTTAGCTTCCTCAACTATACCTCAGGATTGTAGGAATAAAACTGCAATTAATAAATGCTTGACATTGTATTTGGAAACATTTACAAGAAACGATCTCTTTATTTATCAACAATATTCCTGCTTCATACTCAGTATGATCGGCAATTGATGCTAGCCTAAAAACGGACACTTGTCCACTTTCCATTGTAAAACCACGATATAGCGGCAATTACACTGCGTCGTTCACGTAATGCGGTCGCCGAATTTGTTACTACTTCGGCGAACGACTGTCGCCTTTACATTAGTCTGTCCGTCTACTGCGGCGGCCATATTAAGGCGGTGGTAGCTGTCGCTCGCCGAATGCGGCCGACTACCGTGTTTTTCCACTTTTGCGGTCGCCGCATGCAGCATGCGGCGAACGACTGAGTGTAATTGCCGCTTAAATTATCACACATACTGCTAAGCCCTCTCATTTTGACAGGAGGCCTGTGTCCTGCAATTATACGTATATATCCTGAGATGATGATGATGACTGCTAAGGAATGGAATTCGCTCCCATCGTCCAGAATAAAATACATTAAAAAATAATTTCTGTGTCTTTGACTCGATCTTTTTGACAGGTGACACTTTTTACTGGGCCGCATAATACTGACAATGAAATACCGATCCTGTTTTTCATGTACACGCCCATAAAAACTGACATGAGCTTCTATGGGTGTGTAGATGAAAAACAGGGTCGGTAAAGAGTGTCACCTGTGAAAAAGATCAAGTCAAAGATTCTTTTTTAACGTTTTTTATTCTGGACTATGGATCAACCCGTAAACGACCGGACTGACGCAATTTCTCGGTAAAGAACTCTTTCATTTTTTTTAATTGATGCTACTTATAAATCTAATATTTTTTTTGTTTATTAGAAAGGTTATTCCTATCGATATAAAAAGTTTCAAGTGTTTCTAAATTTTTCATCCATTCCCCATTTTCGGAACCTTTCCCTAGCTCGTTTTAGTGTTTTTTTTTTTAGTTGAGGATAATTATTTTCCATATTCTTATAACACATACAAAGTATGTTCAAAACGTTTAAATCAAACATCAGAAGCGCTAGTTTTGTTTTCTGCAAAATTGGCAAAAGAACTCATTATAAGTTTTTTGATATTATTTACATGATTTCTCATTCTTGTGGTGATGATTACCGTGGCATTACCACGGAAAGTGAAGTATGCATAGTTAATAATATACAATTCTTAGCACCTTTAGACCTAAATTAGACTAGATGTTTTAATTTCATTACAGATTTATACTTATTTACAAATTTACATTCGTACAAAATTATTAGTTGGGTTAAAAAAGATGAAGTTTTTTTAGTGATACATAATTATATTCTAAACTTAATTATGAAACATGATGAGCATTTTATATATGTTCAAAATTATAAAAAACATTTTCACAATTTGTTAAAGATGGATTGTTATTAAATTTGTATCATTTTGACATAATTAATACAAAACTGATTTATTAAATGATTCATTTCGCTGCTAAAACCTTGCAACTCTGTGACTATACATGTTACGTCTAGGGTAACGTCTATCCGTCACAACACATCATGTCATCCATAAAAAAATCTATCCATCTACAGCTTACAAATTAACACAAAATATCGTACGGAAGTCAGTTACATCAGTATACTTAAGAGGTATAAATACTATAGATTCTGACGTATTTAAAACTATACAAAACTTTATTCTCAAAAGAAATTCTCTGTTTGGATCACTGTTTCCTTAGCTTGGAGACGGAAGATATAAATATGTATTAAAATAAAGTCACTGTCTCAAGAACATGTGAAATTTCCATGTTTTGCAGCACTTGAGTTGGTTAAAGGTACCAGCCAGCAGGTATTATTGTTTTAAATGTGTTTTTGTTACAGTATAGTAAAAATAAATGTACCGAGTGGCAAGACTTTTGGCCTTCAAATGTATACAGTAATAGCTAATTTTGTATCTAGAGTTGGCCAAATTTTGTGCCGCTGAGTATATATTAAACTATGACAAGCAGTCGTTATAAACAATCGCCATCTTGAGTTTTTTACAATTGAATATATCGAGATATGTCTTGAAAGTACGAATAAACGAAAATTCGTTATTGCTTTTCGATGTTCAGCGGTAAAATGAAATTCTAAGCAAATTTATTTAAACTATCCAATCCCACTAAATAATTTTTAAAACATTTTAACATTGTCCCTATTTGTAAAACATTATTCCATTAGAAAATAATTGTGAATGGATGGTAGAGAATTAAAAAATATAAACTGCAACGTATTGAAAAATCATAAAAATCAACTTATTATTTTAACCTGGCCATTCTGTATGGAAACCAAATACCCAAAAACTGTTCTTCTCAAGTCTGAGCCTGGAACAAATTCCAACGACAAAATGGTACAAGTCTTCTAACGTCGGGCAAATCTCACACAGTTGTGACTATTATCCATTATGCAAAAATTGGTGTCCGGAAAGAACACTAAGAGTAGAAACTATTTCTTTTTATGAATTGAAAAAACGCAGTAGGTATTGTTTTCTAAGACCACTTAAGAAAACTTGACAGTTTACCCATCAATGTCGGGTCAAATGCCCCCATAAAATCTGTAACTATCGTTTAAGGTTTCGTTTGCTCGAGAAACTCATAACTTCACGCAAGTTATCCGAACGTGGTAACAGGGCAATCAGGCTAACTGATAGATATTGGGTTAACTGGTAGATAAATGTTGTCGTTCGATTTAACGACGCGCCGCGTGTGGCCGCCAAGGCGGCGTTGTGGCCACCGAGACAGCGGGTAATTATGGTTTTACGTTTTGATTCAAGTTAAATACATATTTATATATTTTAATTGCGACACACTCTTTGTGAACACAGAAAATAGCTGTTACTTGCTCGGTAAAGTCTAGGTTCAATTTGGAAAAGCTTTAACTATTTTCTTTAATCTCGAGTTAGGAACTTTCGGACTGCTATCTGTAATGGCGGTGCTTTTAAGTCTTTTATTTTAAGTTGTATCTTTAGTTTCAGTTACAACAGTATTTTTTTATATCAAGACCCTTTTTTATAAAACACAAGACAAGCACACTTACGGAGGAAATTCAAACTATGCAGTTTTTAGAGAAAAAAATTAAGTGACCACGAAAAACGTTGTTAGTAGCTTTAATTTTAGTTGCTTTTAGTGTTGTTATTATGTGAAACCTAGTTTTTATTATCTTTACTAATAAATAATTATTAACACAGCGACAATTTCATAAGTCCATCGAAAGAAAGTATTGATTCAATCAACGCCGATTTTTTTATGCGCCACGCTGCTTCTATTTTTTTATCTATTTCAATTCAATGCCAAATTCATTCAAATTCAAATAATTCAATTCCGCCAATGTCGAGTTGTTGAAAAAGACACTATCGGTTGGTCATTGCACGGTAGCTTCGGTGTTCGATATTATATCTATTTGCAAGACCAGTAGAAACTTTAAATTACTTGTTCCATTTTGAATCAGAGCATAAGTTTTTTTCTAAAGTTTTCCGCTGGTTTCGTGGCGCCACTGTCTCCTTCAAGATCGACCCACAGGGTGTTAAACTAAATTACATTTTCGGCCTTCCCAGTAACAGAGCCTTGACCGGTGTTAAATATTTGTCCAATTTATTATCCGTCACGTTTGGACCAATCTCGAACTACCTCGTTAGTGTTGCGTTAAAGAAAGTCTTGGATCCACTTTCATTTGTCCGAAGTTGAGATACTTTGAGAATTCTTTTGTTTGTTGTTACAATCGTAAATTGGTTTACTTTAGTATTGTGTTTACTAATAAAGATTTGAGGAACAATAAAAACTGATTATGACTGGCATGTTAAATGTATGCTTTACATAAAAGAATAACCTCTAAACAAATGTCACATGTGGACTTGAGACAGTGTTGAAATGTATAATTAAAATGACAGTATTGATGAACAAAGCTCAATAAACATAATCAGATATAGGTAGAGTCGTTCACGATGACGCGTGCTGTGGTTCTTATTAAAATGTCATTAATGGCTAATTTTGACAAAATCAGGCGTTTTCGTGGATGGCACTAGGTATAATAATAATTCAGGACAATATCATATGCATATAACTCAATTACGGAAAACAATATTATAAGTAGTTGCAGTAATAACTATGTCAAAATACTGAAAGCTTAAAACAGTTCATACCATATTTAGTAAAATGATGAACCTTAATAAAATGAATCATAATTAAAATCTTTAAAACAACTTCGTGAATTCAAATCGAAATCTAGGTCTTTGGCGATTATTTCAAGAAACAAATAAATTATTTTAATCTTAGGCCACTATTTCGAAGTAATAACAAAGTATCTCCAAATGTATTCAAAACATTTTAGCTACTGGTTCGGTAAGATCAAATGAATACCCTTTGAGAATGTAAGAAGCTTTGATCGGAGTCGATAATTTCAGTTACATTTGATAGTTATTCGAAGTGTAACGCGTTATTAAATCATTGGTTATTTTATGTCATATGACAACACCACAAATAAAGATTCAACTTGAGTTGCACCAATTTACCATAACGACAACGCATGACGATCCTGCTGCAGTGAGACACTATACCAGGATAGTTAAAAAAAAAGATAAATTTGGGCTTGCAGAAATTAAACCAAAGATTTGACGGCTTATTTGAAATTGATGCATCGGTGGGTTAAAAAATATTTCCTCGGACGTTCTTTCTGAATACATTTGGTGATAACTTGTAGAATTATTATAAAAATTATCTATCATAGCATTGAAATTAAATGTATCACACTCTTACATTTAATATTTGTACACAAAATTCGTGAAAGTTAATACAATAAGAGTACTAAAGGAACACAGTCAAATATTTATCACTAAAATGCTTTACATTCGATTGGTATGAAGTCAGATTTCGGATACGATTTGGAATATCGTGGAATTTTATAAAATTTACTGTAATTTACACCTGTACTCCTGTCTATGTAGTAGATGCATTTAAGTAATTTAGTGTAATCTATACCTATCTGTGACTTGGGCGTTAGGCGGGTAAAAAGATTTAGATGACAAAGCAGACATTCAACAAAAGTACGTCCCAGTAAAATTCAAAATTTTGAATCACAAATATTTGAAGTAGTGAAGTATTCTTTTTTAAATAAGCGGCATTTTTATAAACATCGTCTGCAGCCCAATATTTAAAAAATTGTATACATAAAACGAGTAGGTAAGTATATTCAAAGTTAAGAGACAAAAAATATTTTGAAGTTTTTGCCGGAATAAAATTTGATAAGTACACAAGATTCTCTGGCCATTAAATTGTTAATATAATCGTACTTTTAATTATGGTACTTAATGAATTTTACGATTGTGTTAAATAACTTTTAAACACAGTTTAAGTGCAAATCGGTTATCCAAGATCTGACTGCAGACTTACAGGTTTAGGACAGTCGGCGCAAGTCGGTTTGATTTACCCCAAAATCTACAAATTTATCTAATCCTGGTATAATTTTTAATTTAAAAAAATCTGTTTGAGCGTTTTTGCCGATTGCTTAGTAAAAGTCTAAAGAGCATTCTTGGCGTACGATATCGAGACTGAATTTTATCGATATGGAACAAGTCTCATTTCCAATAAACTCATTGATACATGGGACAACGTCATTGCGCCAACTTTGTTTTCGCTAGACAAGAACTTGATTTAGGTAATAAAACAATCTTTCATTTATAATTATTACAAGTCTCCCAACGTGAGTCATTCAATTATAAATGAAGTACACGTTTTAAAACGATGACAAGTTTTTTTCATCGCATAGGATATTCTAGGTGTTTTAAAATGAGCCTAGATTATTTCAGCAGATATTAGTTGACTGAACACTCCTGTAAAAGTTTCTAATTGGAATTTTATATTTAAATTTTTTACCAATCATAATTCCTGGTAGTGATAAACTGTAAACCACGCTAGTCTATTTTTACATTCTCATCTCTCACGTTTCCGTCATTTTGAAAAACTGAATTCGATGGGAATAATCTGTATAATTATTAAAAAATACTCACAAATTTACATGAGAATCGATTAAGCAATGCACCGTTAATGAGAACAACTAGACATCCGATCGTCTGGAACTACAAGCAATCAAAAAAAAACCAGACAACCATAAAAAAGCATTTCTTCAATTTTTTCCCCCAAGAATTTCCACTTTGCACTCACTCGGCCATCCTGAAAAACATTTATAGCAGTATCCAGTCGAATCAACCCACCTGCTGAAATCTCCTTATTTCAATTCTATCTTGTCTTCCAGTTACTATATAACCTAAGCTACTTTTATATACAGCTCTCCTGGACCCGATGGGATGTCGTGACGACCTCAGGTCGGAGCCGGTGGGCCGTCAGTGATGACGTCACGCCGGTTGCGGAGGACGGGCTACACGCGTTCACACCTTTGTTGACGCGCCCTAAACTATGGTATGACTGTAACAATGGGTTTGTGTTAGTGGTAGACCATGATGAATTGAATGTAAAATATAAATGTAAAAGATGCCGTAATATGCCATTATCAGGCTTATCGGGCTTTGTTATACTGTTTAGTTACAAACAAACAATGCAAAAAAATAAATAAACTGGAAGCGGAATAGGAAGCGTAGTATAAAAAAATGCGTTTTTTTTAACACTGTTGCAATAGATAAAAACTAAGGTAAATAAATATAGTGTAAAAATAGTGTAGTACGGATACACTCTCTAAAAAAGATTAATTTAGTAACACGACGCTATAAGTAAAGTACACCAAACAAACCAAACATAAAAAAAACTGAGAAATTTGAGGAAAGAAAATTTATATTTTGTAATCAAAATATGTTTTAAGTACTGAAAATTAACTCTATTATACTCACACTAGTTAAAGGTATCCTATAATCCTTCTTCCGCAGGTCCGCGTAGTAAGCCCCGTCAGGGTCGGCGCGGACCTCCTCGATCTTCGGGACCTTGGAGGCGGAGGGAGGCCGCTGGAGGCTCATGTAGCCATTGGAGACCGGCCTCCGCTCTAGAAGGAAAAATATATTTGTTTGTATATTGGTGCTCTTATGTTCGAGCGAGAAAGACTGTAATCATAATCATCATCTTTCCAGCTTATAAACGTCACTCTGCTGGGGTTAGACCTCCTGTCATAATGCTTGTGGACCATAGTACCTATTAGTTCCAACGGACCAGTGCGAATTGCGAACTCCACTCCAAGCTCTCCACTCCATTGCATTACTTTGCAGGTATGTGCAGGTCTTACAGGTATTCAACTTCACCGTAATGCTCATCATAAATTTTAAATGTAATTTCACACATGCTTTTCGAAAAAACTGGTGTGAGTTCAGGTTCTACTTGCTAGCTAATCCTGCCGTGAAGCGGTAGTGCTTACACTGTCGTGTTTCGGCGTGGAGAGTAAGACCGCCGGTGAAATTACTGGCACTTGAGGTATCCCATCTTAGGCCATCTATGTTCTAAGTTGGCAACGCATCTGAAATACCCCTAGTGTTGCAGATATTTATGGGCGGTGGAGATCTCTTGCCATCAGGAGACCCACTTGCGAGTTTGCCATTCAGTGGAATAAAAAAAAACTTGAGAAACCATAGGTACGTCAAACTACTATGGCTTACCAACTTACCGTATAAGGAAGGTATGATGTCCGGATCTGCGTCGTCTTCTCTCGGGTCGGGCGCATGGAGGAGCGCCCCTCGCGCCCCTCTCGTCTCCCCCCTCGGCTCCGTACTGCTCGCCCTGGACTCCTCTTTGACAGGAGTGGGGCTCTGAGCTGCTCGCTCCATGTACATGGCCTCACTGGGTAAGGAAACCATTCGCTTTATGGTTTGAATACAGAAGATTTACTAGATAGAGTAAGCGGACTGGACGAGGGGAATGTGATACAGGGTGTAACTTCAACACTGGGAATCATTAATTTATGTAAAAAAAAAAACAAAGTTTTAGACAATGTTGTTAGAACGTTTACTCAGGTTGGACAGAATTATGAGCTTTGTCAGTCAATTCAATTCTTTGAGGATATCTTCATAGAATTAATATTTATTCTTTTACAACAATTAAGGAAAGTTGTTAAAAATCCTCAATAATAAACATATTTATTATAACTTTATCCAAGAATCATCTCGATTAAACTAGTTTTCTATAAAAAAAAACTGCATCAAAATCTTTCCGTTTGTGTATAATGCCACAGAAAGACAGACACCTCAACCCACAGTGTGTGGCCCAGACCCGGGGATAATATTGAAAACAAAGGCTATGTAGATCACCGGTAATTGGATCATCATTGTCCCACTAAGTTAAATCAAAACTTAACTCGTTTTTTTTTCTAACAAACTTAATCGTAAATTCAATATTAGGTGAAAAATTTAGTAAAGGACCTGTTGTATGTAGTAGTAACTTGTCCATATTATAAACAAATTGACGTTCCAAATTCGCAAAATGACTTAAGCTCCATATTCAATTCTGTGCACCACTACATACAACTGGTCTTTTACTTAAGTTTTTTACCTATACGCCATCCTAGAACCCAACTGACGTCTGTCACGCTACAAATATCAAACATTTTGCTTTATATTGCTTCTTCGAATAAACTTTAAAGTGCTATAAAAAAACGAATTATTTTTAAAAGTCGTTAAACTAATGTTGTTCAGTTTGACGAGTGCGATCTACCTAGGTATGTTTTAATTATTTGCCTGTGTTACAGTTCACACCCGGTATAATACCCCTTTTTGCATCATCATCATCATCATCAGCCGGAAGACGTCCACTGCTGGACAAAGGCCACAATGAACGACAACTATCCACTTGCATCCACTGGTCTTCCGCAACTCTCACGATGTCGTCAGTCCACCTGGTGCCTGCCAACGCTTCGTCTTCCAGTTCGTGGTCGCCATTCGAGGACTTTTCTCCCCCAACGGTTATCTGTTCTGTACTGTTCTTTTTGCATCGGAGGTAATAAAAAGAGCTTTCTTTACCTTAAAGGCGCATGCTTCGCCGGAAGATGGCGGTGTCTATTGGCGTGCCTCCTGTACAGTACGGCTAGTACTCCACAGACAGCTGTGGCCAGCAACGCTGACATGGCTGCGATGGACACCAGGACCGGAGAAACACCGAGGCTGTTGCTCTCACCTTGAACAAAAGAGATAAGGTTATTGAGATAAGGATATTACTATGCTCTATAAAGGCATAAGAAAATAAACTGAGAAAAAATTGGTTTCGGAGAAAATTGAGTTTTAATTTTTTTTCAAACCTATCGAATAGGGTATCAAATTAAAGCTAATAATTAGCCCATTCTATATATGTATAGGTTATACTTAATAGTTTTAATTTACCATTTTCACAGAAATATCAACAAAACAATGAATTTAAAAAAACCTACTGCTAAAAAAATACTAGTAAAATAAAAAAAGTTTAGTGGACTAAAACTCTGTTAAGTAGTTAACTTAAAGTTGAATAGTCGGGACCCATTCAAATCGCGACCAGCTCAGAAATCTTAGTAAGTACCTAATAGGTCCCGACCTTTGAACTTTAAGTTAGCTACTTAACAGAGTTCTAGTCCACGAACGATTTTGACAAAACATGTCTAAGCACTATTGCTAGAAAACCTGCTTTCAAATAAAAAAAAACTGCATTAAAATCGGTCCACCTGTTTAAGACATACAAACACACAGACACACAGACAGACATACATAGCGGTCAAACTTATAACACCCCTATTTTTGCGTCGGGGGTTAAAAAAAGAAGAACGTCAATATGTATTTTCAAGCATATAACGTGTAGCAAAATGTTTTCTCGTCTATAATAGTCTTGGTTCGCGTATTCACATAAGATGGATATCTATGTATAATACGCATATCATATATTTCATCTTGCATAGCTGCCGCATATTGCTGCTATATTAAATACAGTTTCTGCAGAAATGTATGCTTGAACACGCCCGCTTGCTAAATGCATATATCAAACACGCTAACTGGCTTATTATAGCTTCACTGCTCTATTACTGGGAATTTAAATGTATCGCTATAACCACAGTTCAAGAACGACTATTATCCAAAAACAAAAAAACTGAGTAAGTGCAAATCAGACCCGCGCATTGAGGATTCCGTACAATTTTAAAATCATACAATTTATTTTGATCACTTGCATAGCATCAAATATTTAATTTCAGATAATAATACATGGTCAAATTACAAAATTAAAATTAAATCAAACTAAAAATGTCAAGTAAACTAATTAAATTAATAATACTTAAAATATTTGACATGTATTGTTAACTGAAATTAAATATTTGATGCTATGCAAACGGTCAAAAAAATTGTGGACTAATTTTGTGTCTTTCAAAGTTATAGTCAAAATATCTTTGTTCAATTTTGACTGTAACAAGTACATGAATGTCTAAAAATCTACAAAAAATTATGTTAATAAAAATCCGGCAAGAACCTTAACATTGTGTGGATCAGTGCTTTTTGAGAATTTTTCACCCCGACGCTAAAAGAGGCGTGTTATTAGATTGACCGCTATGTATGTATGTGTGTCTGTCTGTGGCACCATAGCTCTTAAACGAGTGGACCGATTTTAATGTTTTTTTTTTTTACTTAAAATCAGGGTTTTTAGCGATGGTTCTTAGATATGTCTAATGGAAATCGGTTCAGCCGTTTTTGAGATATTAAACTTTAAAGCAAGGTCGAGAGTCTTCCAACTTCTCCTAATTTGCTACCTCAATGCATTATTCGGTAGGTAGGTTTTCATAGAAATACGGCAAACAAAGTCCTATGAGCGTTCTTTTTCCTTTTAAATCACGGAACCCTAAAAATAGAAACAGCGTTTCGAGTACACCTTACGATAAACGAGCTGCGCACGCGATTCAAATTACTCTATAGTTTTAGGATTCCGTAGGAATTAACTTTGTACAAGTATCTCAAAGTTTATAGATTGTTTTTTGTTTCCTTTCTTTTGTAGAATAAAGAGTTTACGTACATACATACATGGAATCTTAGGGCCTGTTGTTTGATCATTAGTTGAACTAACTAATAGTTGAAATGTATGGCAAAAATAACAATAGTTAACACATCTCAACGGAAATTTAACTGTAGTAACTTTAACTACTGATCTAACAACGGGACCTTAATAAACAGTTTCGCCATGTCCATCCGTCCGTCCGTTTGTCCGCTGCTTAAATAGCTTAGGATACTATTAGTGCTCCAGAAACTTTCTAAATATACTATACATAAAGCTGTAATTGTCTATGAATGAAAATAAAATAAAAAATATAAAAATAGGGCACAGTCACCAGCAAAAGAAGATGAGCAATTGTAGATTTCAAGATGATCTAACCTCGTGCCTACATCCTTCCTTTGGGAAGGATGGACATCAGAAATAATTAAAATTGGACACTGATGTCTTTTGTAAAGTACATCGTGAAAAATTAGTAGGAAAAGCTGAAGATTTTATCCTCTATTTTCCTTGAACATCTTAAGCTCTAAGCAATATCATTTGAGAGTTACCAAAAAAAAAATTCCAAAAAGTCACCTTTGGTACCTAGGCAGGAGGCTAAAATCTCTCTTATTATCTTGGTAGTAGAGTCGTATGTAGATTATTTTAAGAATGGTAACCACTCATCCAATTCTGCTTCTCATTGTATCTTTCTGTAGAATATAATGAATTTAAAAGCAAAACTCTCCTACTAGGCTTCACAAAATTAACGAGTGACAGACAATTAAACCTTGACGACCAGATGGCCTAGTGGTTAGGGAACCTGACTACGAAGCTTGAGGTCCCGGGTTCGATTCCCGTGTCGGGGCAGATATTTGTAAGGAAAATACGAATGTTTGTTCTTGGGTCTTGGGTTTTTAATATGTATTTAAGTATGTATCTATCCATATAATTATATTTATCCGTTGCTTAGTACCCATAACACAAGCTTTGTCAAGCTTACTTTGGGACTAGGTCAATTGGTGTGAATTGTCCCGTGATATTTATTTATTTATTGAATATTTGTCTCAAATTGGTACAGAACTCTGCACTTCGCGTCACGCAACTCACACTTGACCGTTTTCTGTATATTTTACACAGTTACGGCAACTCATAAAACACTATGAAGATACGGAACGTCAAAAACGAAACTGCATTTATAACTTTGTGCACAGCCAAATAAGGCAGAAAACGTCCGGGCAAAGCCGCGTGTTTATTATTGTATGCAGTTCATAATGCAGTCGTCTTCCGGTTTCGTTGCAACTCTAATAAAAGAGAAATAAAAGTTCTTTAAATTAAAGTCGTTTGATGCTATATTACGTTTTTTCCACGGTGGATATAACGGAGTTATTAGAAGCGCTACTGTTTTCCTGACATAAAGATGCTTATAATGTTTATTTGCTCAAAGTTTAATCGCTACTTGAAATTAAGTTTTATTTGCTAACTGTATTATAATATTAAAGTGAATTTATCGTGCTAGTCAGAAAGAAAGAAAAATTTAAAATACAAACTGAATTATAGATGCACAGAAAAACCAGAAAAATGAGACCAACACTGGGAATCGAACCCAGGTCCTCGGCATTCCGTGCCGCGTGCTATACCGCTACACCACTGCTGGTCAACGGTACAGACACGAATTTCCCTATGCATCACATATCTCAGTTTGTTTTTGTTTCTTATATAGCCACATAAGCTGTAGCAGTGGCAGTGGCAGTGAGTGTGCATCTATGTTTCAGTTTGTATTTTCAATTTAGGTTTCACGGGATGAACGTAAAAGTAAACATTTGGAATTGAAATAAAAAACACAAAAAGATTCCATAAAACCAATCATAGAAAGAAAGAAAATAAATTTGTTTAACGTCAAAACAGACAAAAACATCACGCCTGTTCCCAAATGCTAGCTGGAAGTTTTGCAGTGAATGCTTTAGGTTTTCTAAGGAGATGGATAAACGAAAATCGAGCGTTATGTGAGCTATGTCTTGTCTTGTTAGATTACTAGTAAAATTTTAATTTTAAATTTGTTCGTTTTTTTTTGTTTTTCGGTGAATTGGATAAATACCTGTAATGCCGTGTAAATGTTATGAAACAAATAAATAAAAAAATAAGGGTTCCTAGTTGATTACGGAACACTAAGAAGAGGTAAAACGAAAAACAAAACTTACTTATTATTAAACTAGCTTATGCCCGGGATTTCGTCTGCGCGGATCATGGTTATCACGCGGTGGCGCCTTCTACCGGAATAAAAGCTATCCTATGTTGATCTATGGAGTTCAAATTTAGCAAATTTCATCAAAATCGGTTCAGTGGTTTCGACGTGAAAGCGTAACAGACAGACAGACAGAGTTACTTTCGCATTTATAATATTATGTAGGGATTTTATGGCAACCCCGAATTAGACAGTTAGCCAACAACAGACATTAAAAATGTAGAGTAGGTTTAGTTTGTTGTGCACTGATTTTATATCCAGGAAAAGGCTTTTTTGTAATTAAAATAAATTTAATTTGAGAAACACACAATTCACAGAGTCGGAGCTGAAGCAAGAGAGCGGGCGCTAGTGTTGCCACTCATAGTAAAAAATATTTATTTTTTGGTGTTGCCAACAAAAATATTATTAAAAACTGAAATACTAATAAGTCAATCGATCTTGTAGAAATAGTGTTTTTATAAAAAATATCAACAATCGTACCAAGTAAGTAAGTAGTTAGTAATAATAGCTTGATTTAAAGCTATGCCTTCGAATACCTGAAGTAGCAATAAACCTACTTTAAGTCTGAAATTGGTTGCTATAACTTTTCAAAGGGTTGTTTTGAGTATAATGGTGGGAAAATAGAGTGCATGTATTTGGACTTCATTACATGGAAATTGGTCAATTGACTTTAAAATGTCGGTGCTTTTCGTGTCAATGGTCTCATTATTCGGCGTGTGCTAGCGAGCAATGATTTTGAGTGGGATGGTGGGGAGTTATGTACAGTCGTAGTAAAAAAAGGTTTGTCACCCTAAGATCTATTTTCCTTTGCTCAGTATGAGCGCCAATTTGCTTTACCGATTGAGTAGGACATACTGCGTCAACCTGTCAACCTGCTAAACGTCAGTTGACCATAGCAACCCTACAACTACACCTTGGCATTGACAAACACTGACAATTAAATAAAACATTATTTGATTGAACTTTTTAAGAAGTTGTTTATTAAAAAGGTTTTGTATTAATATTCGAAACTAACATATGTTAGAGGCGTATACTATTTTGACCCTTGTTCTCGTGTCAAGTAAGTATAATTTGACATGCACTTGTCTACTTAATACTTTGGTTTCAAAACGTACTAAGAGTCTATGACTTTGTAAAGGAATCAATTTAATAACTGACGAAGGTATTCCTACTCCCACTGTTACAATCCGTGAGCTTAGAAAAACCTTCGGGCTTCTGGTGAAATCGGACGGATTCGTGTAAAACAAAATGACAATAAAATTGTCTTTTTGACTTAGTAGCAATCCATGACGCGCATAGTGCACTTTTTGTGCTTTCATTATTTAAAAAAAATCAAAATATTGATTTCTGTGCTATACTTTTCGTATAATATGAGGACAACGAAACCCAAAATTCAACCGCCCAAATCTTGAAAAGCCTACAGCTATCTCGATATATTTAAGCGATAAGTGGTGAAGCAAGGAGATGTGCATGGGGGGGATGGCTGCGAGCGCTTATATCACGAGCGATAAAGACAGCAATATTCCAAACAAATACCTAACGCGGCCGCGCGGCGGGCAGGGAGAGTTCTCTTGATTGTCCTGTCCTGTTTTGTTTCCGGTGCAGCGAACCGTCAACACTACTAACAGTGTTGTATGCTCTTTTTTGTGTATATGTGGTGTATATGTATATTATGAACTTTGCATGTAGTTCATTTGTGTTTATATGTATTAGTTTATTGACTTTATTATTATGTATTAGTGTGTACCTATATATTTATGTGTATTTATAATGAATTTTTGAGTTAATTTAAATTTGTGTTCTTTGACCTTTTCATTGTACTTGTAGTGTCTACTCTTATGTCTGATATCCTGTCAAACGTTCAAAGGTTAACTGGAAGAGATCCCTTTAAGGGATAAGTTCGCCTTTGTACATCTTATTATCCTGTGTTCTGTTATTATCATGTGTTTTTATGTACAATAAAGAGTTTTACAATACAATACAATTACAATACTAACGCCATCTAGCGATATTTCACTGCAAATCGACTCACCAGTATACTTGGCCTGCCCCTTCAACGTGACAGTCTCTATGGTTGACACATCGCTGCGTCCTTTCGCGTTGACTGCGTACAAATCGATCCGGTAGCTGACTCCTGGTGGCAGCCCTCGGATCTCAAAGTACGGCGGCGTCCGGTTTGTGGATACATTGTAGCGTACCTGAGGATGAATGAAGGTTGAGTTTGTTTTAGACGTTGGCGATATTCACTCATATTTTATAAAAGGTGCTATTTATTTGTACTATTTATAAAAACAAAATGAATGACACAAAAAAGAGCATTTGTTTGGAAATAAACTTCACTGTTAGCTAAAGACCAGACTTTCTAAATAACTCGTATCTTCTAAGAGATATGTGTAGAGTACGATGTTTTATTGAAGAAAAAATTTAAAAATTAATCATCTTACTAATCCTTCCTTATCCTTCCTTAAATAAAGGGGAAAGTGCGTTTGTTTGTTTGTTTGTTACGCTTTCATGCCGTAACAGAGCGACTGATCGTCGTGATTTTTGGCACAGAGATGGTTTATGGTCCCTAGAGTGAGGCCACTTTTTATCCCGGAAAGATGCACAGTTCCCGAAGGAACTTAGCGCGCGATAACCGAATACCATGCGGGCGGAGCCTCGGGCAAAAGCTCGTAAATTATTATAAATGCAAAAGTTTGTGAGTGAGTGAGTATGTTTATTACTCCTTTACGCCAAAACGGCTGGACGGATTTGGATGAAATTTGGTAACTATAGAAATTTAATCTGGAATAAAACATAGGCTACTTTTTATTCCGATATTGTCACGGCATAGGCATAAAATCTCGAAATAACAACCACTGGGCTCAGAGTCATGAAATTTGACATGATCGTTTTAATGTAACATCAAATGTAAAACCACGATTTAATTTTCGGGAATTCCCACGGGAAATTTTGAGAATCCCGTAATTTAAATTCAGCTCCTGGATCCGATGCTTTACGAGTGCGAAGCCGCGGATAAATACTAGTAATGTAGAACTTCCAGACATTTAACTGAATTGGCTCTACATCAAGATTAAAACTAACACAATACTGGATTTCGTTTCAATGCAAATAAAATTGTATTTGCAGTATTGCCGTCAAAAAACAGTGTTCGGATAGCGCGGTGTAGCTGCATGTTTTATCGGTGTCGTGGCGATAAAATCTCGGCCATGTCGTTTAAATTTACTATAACAAAATGTTTGCTAACTTTACTGAGTTGGCCATTTTTGTTGTGAAATTTGGAACAATTGTCCATTTTATTCGTCACTGCCAATTCAATTTGTAAATTACGTACCATTGTGAATTACGTACATTCATTTGACTGTATTACTTTTCTAAAATGTGGTTTGGTCATTATTAATACAAGTATAAGATAAAAAGATAAATAAATGTATAAGAATTTCTCATTTAAAAACATGAGATATTATTATCTAGGTATACACTGATTTTCTAGAGTCAAAATCGTCAGCTATATTTCAGAAATTTATTTTTTCATTGTTGGATTAAGTAAGTTAAACATTATTAGCAAATAGTTAAAATTAGTTTTTTTTAATTGTGAGACGAAAACTATTCAATATTCAAGGATTCTAGGTACCTGCATTAAGGAGTGCAACTTTTTGGTCTTCACTCTTAAACGAAAGCTAATTGTATACACGGGCAAATAAATAAAACATAGATCATAATATTCGTAAAACTGAACAACATTAGTTCAGCGACTTTTAAAAATAAATAGTTTTTATTTTATTTTTACTACTCCTGAAAGTTTGTGCGAAGAAGCAATGTAAAGCAAAATTATTGATAGATATTTTTAGCGTGACAGGCGATGTCAGTTGGGTTCTAGGATGGCGTACAGTCAATTGTAAAAATATGAACTTATTCAACGTTCCAAAAATACGTACCACCGACTCTTATTTCGACATAAATAAGGTTGTGGTAACATACTTTTGAGTGATATTAAATGACATTGTAACGGATAACTCACGTCTAAAATTGAGTTTAGCTCGACATGTTTCGGGCTATTTCGTAGCCCTTCTTCAAGAAACAACCTGAAATATGGCGAAGTAAACTCGATTTTAGACGTGAGTTATCCGTTACAATATCATTTAATAATGAGTCTCACGGTAGTTTCATGTTCAAAATATTTTTGAGTTGTTCAAATAGATACATATTTTTAGACTTGAAAGTACTTTGAATTTACGATTAAGTTTGTTAGAGAAAAAACAAAAGTTAAGTTATGATTTTAATTAAGTGGGACCATAATAATCCAATTACCGGTGACCTATAGAGTCTCTATTTTTAATATTATCCCCGGTTCTGGGCCACACACTGTATTTTCTAAATAAAACTCCTTTGCTCCACTTAAGCGAAGCAGAGTGGTATTGTCTTCTCACAATATAAGTGCAGATGCTGTTGAAATTTAATTAATTTCACAAAGTGAGTAGCATAATGTTGCTAGCTCTTTGAAATTTAATTAAACAGTGATATTATGCAAGCGGCAAACGCTGCATCTTACCCGAGCTGGGACAAAAAATAATAAAATAATCTCAAGTATGGCGAGGATGACAAAGATTATTACTTGTACCTACCAGTTTATCTGAATATAAGATTCTCAGATTTTTGTGTCATGATGAATGAAAATATTCTGAGCGGCAAAAAATTTTGCCCACAAATGATTAGATTAGATCATTTATTCATTCAGTATAAAATTACATCATAATTTGTACATGTCAAAGTTACGAGGATTTATTCTGAAATTGTCAAGAATACACAAAAGATTTAATTAGAAAAAAAGTAAATTATAAAAAGCAATAAAACAATTACAATTCGAAACAGGTTCTCCACTCGCGATCGTCATAGTAGTATGCATAAAAAATAAAAATAAAATTACAATAATAATGTCACTACCAGGAGATCGTCCAATTAAAATACATAAAAAAATATTATTAATATTATTAAGATTTTTCTTAAAATCTAAAATTTAGAATTAATATTTAAATTAAACTTAAATGAAAAATTAATGAAGAAAAAAAAATACAAAATATCAAAAATACATAAGATAATTTGAAGAATAAAAATATTAATGTATGCAGTAATAGGTAATTTTACATGTGGAGTGAGACAAATTTTGTGTCGCTGAGTATAATAATAACCAGGTGGACTGACGACATCGTGAGAGTTGCGGGAAACCGGTGGATGCAAGTGGCGAGTTGTCGTTCATTATGGCGTTCTAAGGGGGAGGCCTTTGTCCAGCAGTGGACGTCTTCCGGCTGATGATGATGAGTATAATAATTACGGGCGCACTCACTTTCAAAGACGGCAGTTCCAACAGTTCCATGAGGAAGGTCTGGGGCAGGCCACCATCGAAGTTCTCGACGCACTCGACGTACAACGAGTCTATGCTCTGGTTAGCCACCGTGCAGTTTTGCAAATGGAATGGACGACCTGAGAAACGAGAACATCACAGTCAAGACTGATAAAAGATGAAGGAGGAAAGGAGAGAAGGAAGGTTCTTTAAGAGATGAGTTTGCCTTTTTGCTTAGTTACCTGTCATTTTCATGTAAAATAAAGAGTTATACAATACAATAAAGAGATGAATCCTTCAAGACTAATAAAGAACTAGCACAGCACTTCATGTGTAAAGACATGGGCCAGTGTTTTCAACAAATGAAATCCTACATCCAGTAAGTATAGTAACTAATTAATTTCACTATCTAATTATAAAAGCTTTAGCTTATCTTGTGGGAATTTCGTAAAATACTTTATTTATGAACTCTACAGATGTTAAAGATTATAATTATGTTTGTGTATGTTACTTTTCTAAAATTTGGTCTGATAGTAAAAACTCTAAGTCAAATCTAACGCAAAAACTTGGTACCTAATCGTATAAAGATGTCAATTCTTTTGTCGGAGAAGTCAACAACCACGCATATTCTTATTATTGAATTTGGCTCTCATTCCACATTTATGTTTTTGATGCAGGTGGTAGGACCTTGTGCAATGTCCGCCCGGATTGCACCCACCATCTTGCTCGTTTTTCCTGCCGTGAAGCACTTGAGGTATCCCATCTTAGACCTCTAGGTTGGCAACGCATCTGCAATACCCCTGGTCTGGCAGATATTTACAGGCGGTGGTGATTCACCATCAGAAGACCCACTTGCTCCTTTTCCATCCAGTCGAATAAAAAAAAATGTTTTTGATGGGTTCAATCTCACCAGCAGCCACCAACTGGAAGAGACAAGGGTCCTTCTGCTGTCCGACGGCGTTCTTCCCATAGCAAGCCAATGTCCCATACTCCATGTCAGTCGTCGGGGTGTAGTTCAGAGTAGACTTGTGGCCGTTGCTGCTGTATAATCTAAAAACAAAACAAAAAATTATGATGAAACCGGGCAAGTGGGAGTCGGACTCGTGCACGAAGGGTTCCGTGCCATTATCTAAACAACATCAGCTAGTGGGCCCTAATCAGAATATGGCTGACCAGGCCGAATTCACTTTTAAATACTCTCCTACATCGATGACTGTACAGTTGGCCAACTGTATTGTATGTGGAGGACTTGGGTTAATAAAACGTTGCACGAACCTAGGCAATTGAGTGTGGATTCAAAATGTCCTCACCTTGGTGGTATATCTATTTGCTCTCCAGAGTTATTGAATGTCCAGTGGAAAGAGACCAGTGCTGGGTTTGCGTCCACCGAGCAATGGAGCGACACAGTCTCATGCTTTAGAGCGCCGAAGAGTTCTCCGTCTCTTCGTTCGGCACAAACTGGAGCATCTGTTGACAATATTGACAAATTAATGAATTATTTAGAAATAATTGGTGTTACCAATCCATCTCTTCCCGAAAAAGTCGTCAAATACGACTAAAGAACCTGAAGTGAGCTTGCTATTATCAACTAAGAACTTCCGATTCCAGCTCTGCGGAGTGCAAGGCAAGGGTGTAGTTTTTAAGTATCATATTTGTAATTATTAACCGACTTCATAAAAGCAGGAGGTTCTCAATTCGCCTGTATGATTTTTTTCGTTTATGCGTGTTTGTTAGGCGATAACTCCGAATTGTGGCCGAGGATCGTGCTCAGTGGCGTGCCATGGGAGAGGCCTATGTCCAGCAGCGGACGAACATAGGCTGATGATGAACTCCGAATTTCAAAATTATTTTTTTGTTCAAAAGGACAAACTTACTTCCAAGTTGGTCCCATCGACACCAAGTCAACTTTATACTATTTGATTGATATTAATTCCGCTTTTTAATGCTCTCTTTCTCTCTCTCTCTCTCTGTCTCTTTTTTTTTTCGGGTCACATCTAAAATCTTACTGTTTACAATAAGACCTCAATAAAAATTTAATAAGGATAATATTCTTAGAGGAGGACCAACTTGAGCTGAAACTTTTCAACCCAAGAAAACTATTAAATTTATTTTTAATTTAGATTGATAGCAACTACGCTAAGTTTACCGAGATAATTACTGTGGAGGCTTTTAATGAGAAAATTAATATCTCAAGAGACGATGAGGCGGAGTGTGGGTCCCTCATCCGTTTCCAGGTAAATTACATTTGCCCCGGGCATTTCAGTCTGCATTCCGGGACAAAAGATCGGAATAACGCTCAGAAATTTTAAGCCTTTCACGGGGGAAATGCATGAAGTTTTTAATAACTTATTAGCTCGGGAAATTGAGTGAAAACTAGTGTGTTGTGGTAAAGAAGGGTGGTGGAATGAAACTATTAGAGGAACCTGCGAAGTTAAATAAGTATACAAGGTAATTTTTAAATAAATTTGGAATATTTCGACAGAAGGTTAGGTAAGGTAAGATTTCTTAGTGCGTAATACCACTTGCAACATGATAGACACTGTCTTCTGGAGCCCATTATGATGGGCAAAGTCGCTGGCAAAAGATACGTAGGCTGACGAAAGAAGTCTTGGCTGAAGAATCTTCAGGAGTGGACTGGCATCGCGAGTGCTGCTCATCTATTTCGCCTCGCTAAAGACAGGGAGAAATATTCATAACTGACTGCCAACCTTCGCTAGTCGAAGAGGCATCTTAATAAGAAAAAGAAGAATACTTAATGAACACGCTAACTAATTAATGATACACTAATCGCTAAAAACGTTGAAAAACAACCCTATCCTTAAAACTTAAAAAACAAAACACGATCGTTCTTTATTCAAACGTTTCACAACACAAACCACTAGTCTCTCTCGACACAGTGAAGCTAAAACTCTCACAAAACAAACGCAACACACATCTGACATTCTAAACTCAAACAGTGTCAGTGGTAAGCCTGATCGGATGCTGCACCCAGACTCCGGGATCAGAAATCAGGATTCGTCGACTTAAATTGTCAGCTTGCACATGCGAATGCAAGTGGTTTAATTTCACGTGAATGGGTTGCTTTTGCAGTGTTCTGTAGGCTTTTGTGTGGGAAACTTTTATGTGGATGATTTGGTGGATATAAGTTGTTTTCTGAACTAGGTTAATATATGATCAGATGGCTTAGTGGTTAGAGAACCTGACTACGAAGCTTGAGGTCTCGGGTACGATTCTCGTGTCGGGGCAGATAGTTGTATGAAAAATACGAATGTTTGTTCTCGAGTCTTGGGTGGTTAATATTTATTTAAGTATGTATCTATCTATATAATTATATTATTTATCCGTTGCTTAGTACAAGCTTTGCTAAGCTTACTTTGGGACTAGGTCAATTGGTGTGAATTATCCCGTGATATTTTTTTTTATTTATATCATGATAAAATTTATAACAGCCTAGTCCTAAACTGATTAAAGTTCATATTTCGTGTACTATTGAACGTATAAATAACGATAAGGATTAAGGAAATAGGAAAAGAATAAGGAAGGAATAAGGATTTTAAGTCTTAATGTTTCAACACGTTTTCATAGTAAAGAGGAAACGGTGCCAGCATCTTCGGGACCTCAGCATCTAAGGGGTAGTCTCTTTAGATAATTTGTTTTTAGGTTCTATTTTTATTTTATGTGAATTTTTTATTGTATGCAGGTAAGTTAAGTTAAGTTATTTTTAGGATATTTTTTATTTCACATGTAACTTATGTAATATTTAATACACATACTTTGTTAAAAAATAAATAATATCCTAGCCGAGCTGAGCAGCTCCGTTTTTAGCACCTCTACTTCGCTTGACCAGTTCAAAAAAAGTGATTCGACGGCACACGTTGCAGTGCAACAGAACATGGTGAAAGAGCGGAAGAGAAAGCAATAGAGAGATATTTATTCAAATACTTACATCGAACGAGCAGCGAGACAGGATTGCTAGTGCCTTTACCCTCGCTGTTGGCCGCCATGCAGGTGTAGTCTCCTGCTGCAGACCTGGTGACTTTCTGGAGGACCAGGCTCTGCGCGCTCAGGATCACACCGTCAGCCTCGTTGTGGAATATTTCCGTGTTCTATCAAATAGACATTTAAGTATAGATAATTAGGGTACGTATCCGAATATCGAATGTTAAAATACCGAATGTATTAAAATATCGAATGGGTCATAATATCGAAAAGGTATATCTATTCAGACTGTATTTTTTTTAGATTGTTATAAATCTAACCTAACCTAACCTAACCTAAGGGGTTCTATACGATGCCGTTTTAATGAATCATGATAAGTTTACGGTTTCAGAAAATAAACCTTTCGATATTATGACCCATTCGATATTTTAATATGTTCGATATTTATTTAACATTCGATATTCAGATGCGTTCTCAATAATTATACTGTTTTAATCTGGTAAAGATTGCCGAAAAGGAGTGGAGGAAGACGCAAGATCTATATAGTGCCACACACACACACAAACATCACGCCTGTATGATTCCCAAATGGGGTAGGTAGAGCTCACGAAACGTTACCGCTTCGGAGCCACTTTTGCCAATTTAAGGTTTTAAGTTTGACAAAAATAACGTCATAATGAAAGATCGGGATAAATGATAAGATGTCTTTTATCCTTAAAAAAATACTTCTTCGCAGACAAAATCGCGGGCAACAGGTAGTTCATTGTAATGAGTATTACTTGTATTATTAAATGACATGTTACACAGCAAAAAAACTAAAATTAATGATTACTGATCTAATTTTTTTTTCGTGTTGTTTATATATTTAATCCTTTACTGTGCTCAATTAACTAGTTACGTATTTTACAGTCAATTGACGCTATATTTTTATTTTATTATTGCTTGTATACATGATCTTCACACTACTACTTTTTTTTGTTTTATCAACAATTTTATTACGATAGAAATAAATCATTTATTTCTTCCACGTAGCTCTAGCCAAAATTAACTGAGGTATTTAGTTAGAGTTGGTCGTAATCACATCTAATCGCAAAGTAGATAAGGAAATCGATAAAAACGCTTCAATATACTTCAATATAACACCAATCCAAGTAACATACTTGAGAAAACGACGTAGATTATGTCAAAGCTCAAATATTACGATCATTGCAAAAAATAAACAAGTCACTCAAACGTATCTAAAAAAAAATAAGAAAACGAATTCTTGCGACGCTCGTCAG
Source organism: Choristoneura rosaceana (assembly GCA_037349165.1). Classification (NCBI taxonomy): domain Eukaryota; kingdom Metazoa; phylum Arthropoda; class Insecta; order Lepidoptera; family Tortricidae; genus Choristoneura; species Choristoneura rosaceana. The sequence goes on from JAZBNJ010000044.1 coordinate 1,342,305, forward strand.
TCGGATCGTCAAAAGAAACAACATTAATTTGGAGAAAAACTTCCCCTTTGAGTTTCATAGAAGGCAATTCTTCGCAGGCGTCTTTTGCTAAGAATTTATGGGCCTCATAAGACCTTCAGGGAAGTGTCATTTTTCCGACGGGATAAATAGGATACTTTTGCTAACGTACGAGTTTGTAATTGGACTTATGATTGGCTAGTTCAATTCATGCTTTATTGGTAGGCATTGGTTAAGGTTAAAGTTTTGAAGTTAAAATTTATTGCGTATAAATTAAGGTTTTGGACTGCAGTTACATATGCTTTATAAACTTAAGTTTCACTTAACCCTACCTTACAGGTGTGTACACGCAGTTAAAAAATAATGAAGATGAAAATTATAAAATTGCACTCAGTTATTTTAAATACTTACTAGGTATACTAAGTCATTTCAAGAACCAGCGAAGACCAGCGTTGGCTTACACGGCCAACACTATGCTGAGCTGCGACCGTTTCGTGCCTTCGCATATTGTATTTCTTTTTTGTTTTCATTTGCCCTGTACTATTTTAAGTGTGAAGCCCGAATAAAAATATTTCTATTCTATTCTATTACAATTATTATTAAAATCGATAAAATAGTTCCAATACCATTACAATTTTGATTATTTACAAGCATTATATTTTTGATTAATCTGGAAATTAAACTTTAAATTTAAATTAAAACAATATAAATACAATAAGTGCGTGATTGCATCTGTTAAAATACTAATTTTGAATTACGGGTCTTGGGTGTTAGTGGAAAAATACAGTTCTTATCAATTTTGACACCTAATAGAACTCTTAAATCAAACTGATACTTTCTAGAAAATGCAAATATTTGCATTTTATAATGGTACTAGTTTTTTCCCGCGGCTCCGTCCGCGTGGTATTCGGTTATAGCGCGCTGTTCCCTCGGGAACTGTGCATTTTTCCGGGATAAAAAGTAGCCTATGTCACTCTCGGGCCCATAAACTATCTTTATCCCAAAAATCACGTCGATCCATCACTCCGTTACGGCGTGAAAAACGGACAAACACACAACACACTTTCGCATTTATAATATTAGTATGAATGGTATTTTCGAGCAAAATCTTATCAAAAATTGGTCTGTAGATTTCAAATAAAAAAACTTTACATGGCGTTGAAGTTTTTATCTTGATTATTTTCATTCAAACGTTTCCTTCAATATCCTCCATTAAAGTACCAATGCTATAACATCATTAGAATCAATCCACTGTCCCAAAGGAATTTAGCTTCACTTAAAGGTATTGTTTGAATTGGATTGGTGTCTGAATTCCCTAGGGAGCAAAGCTCTCGATTACAGCTCGGTCAAGTCAAGCGAAAATTCTATTGTCCAGAAAATCTAGTGATGGGTCTGATGGTATAACTATTGAAATGTGTTTAAGCTCCCAATATAACTGTTTCTTGTCAAATAGGCCACTTGATTCTTGTAAGACGTAATTTTGATGCTTTTGATACTTACTTTTTATGAATAACCAGTTGATGCTTGCGACTTTATTCGACTGTTTCTGGGATTACAAGTCACTTGTGTAAAACTAGCCGTTACGACATCGTCCACGTAAATTTCGGTTTTCTTCGGGAACTATATAATTTTCCGGGTTAAAAACTATCCTATATTCTTTTCCAAGACTCAAACTATCTGTGTACCGAATTTCATCTAAATTGCTTAAGATTAAGACGTCATAAAGCAACAAGCAAATAAACAAATACACTTACACAATAAACATTCGTATTTATTATATCAGTGATTTTATAGTACAGGTACCTTTATATTTAACGAAAGATTTATTTTTAATCAGTCCAGCAATTCTTCAAATAATATATTGTAGATGTCTATTTTTTATCTTGAGTGTAATTGATTAAATAGAAAGATACTTAATTGCATGAAATCTCACCTTTTGAGTTAAATTTTAGCTGGTATTAAACATGTTAAAGTCCTGATCACTGAAAACTATCGTTTACAAATGTTGGTGATTTAATTGCTAAAAAAACGTGAAAAATAAAAACAGTATCTTCAATAATTTATCAATCATGTCGTCAACATACAAGCCCAACCAAATGTGCACCAAATCTGTTAACCTCCCTCAACCCGCATATCAAAATCACTCAACTCACCCCATGGAACCAAACGAGCCGATGCACCTTCGGATTGGCCTGGACAGTGCACTCGAAGTAGACGTCATCTCCTTCCTTTATCTCGTCTGGATTTAGACTTGAACCCATCTTGAGATTGACTATGGGGACGTCTGCGGACAAAGGGTTAAAGGGTGAAACGGAGCATGCTCCGATAACTGTGCGTTGGCTTAAATAATGCTCAATGCCATGTTAACCCTTTACTGCCGCTGTACGAGTATTACGACTTAATGTTTAGTTGAAAATGTGTACAACTTTATGGGGTATTTTCCTTGACGTCCTTTTATGGCTATAGCTCAAATAATAGAACTTAATTTGCTTTTCCAGGACGCCAAAAACTAAATATTATTATTATTCTGCGGGATATAAACTGAAATACTTTTCGTTGCGCTATATATTATCATAGTCAACAGAACAAGGTGCATCCGAGTGCAATATTTTTTTTTTATTAGCTTATAATGTGTCCCACTGCAGGGCAAAATTGCAATATAAATTATTACTTTAAAAAGCAATAATGCAATTCAGAAATTGAATGTAATTTTTTTTGCTATATTTTGGTGCACAATAAAGAGTTATTGTTGTTGTTGTTGTTGTAATTATTCTAATTTACCTTGTACCCAAAAATTAGACTATATTTTAGATAATGCAAACACCTCAATCTGTATGAAAACTAATCGTGTCACTTTTTACCGCACTGCAAGTATTGTTTTTTTTTATATTATATACTATGACGTCTCAAGTGCGAATTAGCGATGTGAATTATTATTATTAAACATCTGTGTTACTTAGAAAGCTTAAAGAATGTATTTCATTCATTGCACGTGTACCTACAAGGCATAAACAATAGATTAGAAGCCCCGAATATTTCTTTAGGATTTTGTTGCTGAGTTCGGGAAATTCTAAGTAAGACGTCATAATATTTTACGAACTACGACTTCGAGAGGTTCAAGTTACAGAGATTCCACTGTACATCTATCTTATTGGTGAACATCCTACACTGCGCTTGCCAATTCGCGGTCTCAATTCGAGAACTTCTCAGCCCAACGGCCATCTGTTCTCCGTGATATATGGCCTCCTCATTGTCACTTCAACGAGCTAAAAATATGAACATCATCAGCTTACAATGGACATTCAGCCGCCATTTGTCTTCTATCGCCGAGTCTGGTATGTCCTTGTTCTCAGCCCGACACATCAGGAACTTGCCGTCGTCTTCCACAGCTGGCACTAGACTGAGGACGCTGAGAGTCTCGTTGTTTTCGGAAAACTGTAAGAAAATAGAGGAATAAGTTCATAAAAAAATACTTTGTAGGTATCTATGAAGATCCAGTGTTAACATCTTTTAAGCAGTACGCATTGTTAAATTATATTTTTACTAGCTTTTGCCTGCGGCTCCGCTCGCGTGGTATTCGGTTATCGCGCGCTGTTCCCTAGGGAGCTGTGCATTTTTCCGGGATAAAAAGTAGCCTATGTCACTCTTGGGCTCATAAACTATCCCTATGCCAAAAATCATGTCGATCCGTCGCTCCGTTAAGGCGTGAAAGAGGGACAAACATACAAACATAAAAACACACAAACACACTTTCGCATTTATAATACACTCGCGGTCAAATAATACGGGTCAGTGACGAAAACCTTAAAATTATGAAAATGAAAAGGTTTACTTATACGAAACTTACTCTATATTAAAGAGAATTTAATATCGTATTAAATACAACCTTCAAATGTTTTAAATGGTTGCTGGAAAAAGTTAAAATTAAAAAAAACTCTAATTAGTGTCTAAATTAAAATTGCACTTGTTTTACTTTTGCCTGTTTTCTCACTTTTATTTTCAATCTGTCAAAGCATAATGATAAAAGGCACTCATTGTTGTCTTTCTTGATCATTCTTTATTTACTATCATGTGGCTGACACCAGAAGAATGTACACGTATCGTCACTATGTTAGAAGAAGGCGGAATTCACAGAAGAACAGCGAGAACTGTTGGCATGTCACTTTCTACCGTGCAGAGAGTCATCCAATCTTTCCGAGAAACTGGGCAGAACATTAGAAGACCAGGAACCAGCAGACCAAGATGTACTGCAGCTCGAGAAGATCAATTTATTGTTACAACCATGCTCCGAAATTGGCACCTCATGGCTGTTGAAGTCCAAAATCAACTTCGAGAGACTCGAAAAGATGACATAAGCGAGTGGACTGTAAGACGGCGGCTACAAGAAGCTAATTTGACCCCACGTAGACCGACAAATAGCCCAAAACTTGAAAAGGGGCAGCGAACAGCAAGATTGATTTACGCCCGCGAACACAGATGGTGGGCAGACGAAGAATTGGCAAGAAATATGTTTTCTGATGAATCCAGATTTATGCTCTATGCACATATTGCACATGATGGGCGGCGAAGAGCTTACAAACGGCCAGGTGAACGTTTTAATCGAGGAAAAAGTGTCGTTTGACGGTGGGTCTATTGTGGCCTGAGCTGTAAGCTCTTCAGAGACTCACATGGAGTAAGTCTTCATAAAAAATGGTACGTTAACTAGTGCAAGATATGTAGAAGAGATTCTTAATGAGCATGAGGGTCCATACTTAATTAATATGGGTGAAAATCCCATGTTCATGCATGAAAACGTCAGGCCATACACAGCTCAGATTGTAAATGATTACTTTGACGACGTTGGTATCATTTTTATGAACTAACCCTCGAGAAGTCCGGGCTTAAATCCGATCGAGCATGTATGGAACGAGCTTGGAAGGCATGTAAGAAATCGAAACTCCGCTCTAGTTACACTTAGAGACCTGAAACATGCGTTAGTGGAAGGATGAATCAATATCCCGCAAAATCGCATAAGAAACCTAATGAACAGCATGCCCAATCATCTGGAAGCTTTAAAAAGAGCCCGTGAAGGCAATACAAAGAATTAATTTGGCTTAAAGTTTGTTTTTTCTGTTGTAATGTGAGGTACCAAGTGTTAATTTTTCTACGTAAAATTTGTAAATGTTTTGTTTTGTACGTAATTAGAATAAACAAATGAATAACTTTCACACCTATCATGTCGTTTTATTAATTATAGAATTATCTACAATATACAGTTTAATTCATGCTCCTAGCTCTATTATTTTTGGAGATATTCTAGTTTTTCGTACCGACCCGTTTTCTTTGACCGCGAGTGTATTAAGTATGGATGGATATGATTACTGACCGACAACTCAAACTTTTTATTGTGTTGTGTATTATGATGAAGATCCTAAAAATACAGACCAAAAAATAATAACATTTTCAGACTTTTGTTATGCGCTGTGCTATAAAAGTTTTATACCAAACTTAATATTTCTAGGACAACTGGAAGAACTGGCATTTTGGCAACGGCAATTTGTATATAAATTTGTAGGTATTTTCATGCTTACTGGTTTATTTGCAAAGCGCAAAATCTGCTGAATGTAGTCTCTTATTCCTATCATTTAACGTTTCTTCACAGATCATTACGCAAAATACTCCGCAACTGTGCTTTAACTACACATACGAGCAAGAAATTAAAACAGATCGTCCTCGTCAAACTGAACAACATTACTTCAGCGACTTTTAAAAATAATGGAGTCTTTAAATTTTCCTTTTTTCCTATCCTAGAACCCAATTGACGTCGCCTGTCAAGCTGTCACGCTACAAACATACATTGCTTCTTCGAATAAACTTAAAATGTAATAAAAATTAAAACTAGTTATTTTTAAAAGTCGCTGAACTAATGTTGTTCAGTTTGAGGAGTATGATCTATGTTTTAATTATTTGTTCATATTACAGGCCACACCCGGTATAAACATACTAGCTTCACTTTTATTCTATTAAAATGAGCTATCAACCCACATTTAAACTCTCAAAAAGTTCAACATCGACCCACATCAGGGGTCGACCCAAAAAATTTTGCTCGAATGATAAAGCTGTTCCCTTCATCTGTGGCGCTATTCACGTTCATTTCCTTTGTGCTTTAATTAATTGATTCTTTTTAGAGGATCGTACCTCAAAAGGCAAAAACGCTCTCTTTGTCTGTCTGTCACAGTCCTTGATGTCTATACTAGCAGGGTATTTTATCTTTGCAGGAAATGTCGTTGCTTCCTTGTTCTACTTAAATTGACTCCGGTTGATAAGTTGCGGGGCTTTTTAGGTTAATAGGTTAAAGTTAATTATAGGTTAAAGTTAAGGGCCAGTACAGACGGATTGCATTCCAGCAGCGACGTAACTGCCAACTGCTGACTACCCATATATTTCAATTGCAGTCAAAGTGCAGTTGTGCCGACTTGTTGTGCTCTCTGAGCAAAGCCGCGGACGGACAGACAGACAGACATGGAGAAACTATAAGGGTTCCGTTTTTGCCATTTTGGCTACGGAACCCTAAAAAGAAGTGTTGCCGCTATAAAAAGGTTAGCTCAGCATAGGGGTACGTCACGTGATTCTAGTTTCATACATGTCTTACTTGTTTACCTATAACTCATTTTGAGTCGCCATGAGACACAAACTGGACTTTTGTAAATCAGAATGTAGCAGAAATTACGCGAAGAAAAATACGCGATACGCTCAAAGAATTACGCTCTTTTGACTTAACCATTGAACTTACGTTCTTTGCCATCCGCTTGAGCTGTCGATTGTTCTTCCACCAGGTCACGTATGCTTCGGGCCGCGAGCCTGTGGTCTTACATTCCACCTCGTAGCGCTTGTCCGCTGACACGTGTTTATCTTTTGTGACTATAGCCACTGTTATTGGTTTCACTGTAACAAAAACAACATTGTATTTATATTATACCTTTAAACGAGCAATTCTAGTATAAATATATATACTAGCTTTTTTCCGCGATAACGTCGACGTAGAATCAGGTTGTCGTGCGCTATTCCCTCGGGAACGGTGCATTTTTTTGGGAAAAAGTAGCTTATGTAACTATATGATCCATAAACTATCTGTATCCCAAGAATCGCCTCAATCCGTTGCTCCATTTTGACGTAAAAGACGGACAAAAAGACAAACATACACACATTCATTTTTTTATATAAATATGGATATAATTAGAATTTTGGAAAAGACTCCAATGACGAGAAAGACATTAAATATAAACAATGCAATAACAACCAAAAGATACAAAATGAAAATGTTAAATGTATTGGAGTCCAAATCCGGAATACATTTCGACCATCCTGAAGCCAAGGTCCACACACCTGCACTTACTTAATCAAACAATTGCAATCACATCTAGCCAAAGTTAGCTCAAGACTGAACAGGAGTCAAAGTGCAAGATTGATGTACTTATACAAGCAAGCTCGCGTTCTGTCGTGAAGCGACAATTTAAAAAGAGAAAAGCCTAACCTAACAAACCAAACAACGAAATTAAAATATTAGAACAATTTATTTAAAATAAAAAAATAAAATATTTACAAAAATTTCAGTAAGAGGTAAAAAAAAAAATGTGAAGTGGTGATGTATGCGGGTGGGAATGAATGAGTATGAAGATGGATGGATGAAGAGCGGCCGGCGACGAACAACGACGAACAAAATCCCAGGAACACGGCGCTCGGTGGAGATGTCACGTAGACACGCCTGGGGTAGCGCCCTGTGCGCCTGGAGATGGCGCTGTACACGCCTGGAGACGGCGCTGTACACGCCTGGAGACGGCGCTGTACACGCCTGGAGGTGGCGCTGTACACGCCTGGAAACGGCGCTGTACACGCCTGGAGACGGCGCTGTACACGCTTGGAGACGGCGCTCACACTGCTCGGTGGTGGCACAAGCAGCACCCGGAGAAGGCGTTTGCAGCGCCCGGATATGGCACTTGCAGCGCCCGGAGAAGAAGAGGGCACTCCGGGCAACGGCGCAGGCACTGGGCGATGATGAGCGTTGGAGGCGGAGGCGATGGAGACGGAGGTGATGGAGACGGAGGCGATGGAGACGACTTTAGTAATTATTTTTGGAGCGCGAAGGCTTGCAGGATCCCGGGGCTAGGCGGCCCCGGGATAAGGCCTTTTAAGAGATGTTCTCGTTTCGAAAACTGAAGAAAGACTGCCCTTTGATACGCGGATGTTCCGCTTATATAGTGTTTTGACGGAGCTCCGCGCTCGACGGCGGATCTCGGAAAAGAACATAAAAAATTTCGAATTAAAAATAAATTTTTGTAGATGGCCAAGCCGAAAAGAGTATTTTTGTACAAGTATTAATCGAAAAACATCAGACCGGTAACAAATTTGAACAAAAAACGCCATGACAACCAGATAAACAGCGATGTCAAAACATGTCAAATTTTGGTTTTAAGCTCCTAACAGGGAAACGGCAAGATTTAAGTGGAAATAAAAGTATTATTGATAGAGGAAAAAAGTACGCGCGTAAGCGCGCGCGAAGCCCGAAGTTGTAGAGTTACGGAGAACTAAATAAAAGACCGAAAAAGGTAGACTACATCAAGATCGATTTAAAAAGTGCTTAAAAACGTGAAAATACGAAGTGAAAATGGTTTATTATTGTGTTCTTATGCTTTAAAAACGTTGCAGGGTCCTATAGAAATGAAGGTGATGTAAAATATCCAATTTTGAGGTGAATGACGGAGAACCAAAACAGATGTAAAAATGAATTTAAATCAGTGAAAAATGATACGTAAGTAGCATAACACTACATTTTCCCCCCGACCCTGGAAAATTTTTGACTCGGCAAAAATTTTGATATATTTACAAGTGAAATAAACCATAAAAACACAATTTTGCAGAAACATACTTCACCAAGCAAAAATCAGATATACTATCTCTTACATTCATCATCTGCATTCAGGTAAGGGTGGAGTTCACAATCAATGACTGCCACTCTAAAAGTGTGTTTTCAAAAGGACATTAAGGCTTACTTAAGGAGTTGTCATCCGCTCCTGAGTGAGAAAAAAAAAAAATAACCTAAGGCTTATTCAGGGAGTAATCAGCCGCACCTTAGTAAAGGTAAAGAAAAGATAAGTTAATCTTAAGCAAGCTTTAGTCGCTATGACTTAAGAAAAGATATATAACGGCTAGAGCAGTAGGGCTCAAAGCTAGACATCAGCAACATCACCAACGAGATGTGTCTGAAACACGAAGAAGAAATTAAAGATTAACCCACGAAGAATCGAGGTCCTACAGCTAAGTAAGCGATGTGTTTAAGAACACAAGTTTAACAAACAAACAAACAAATAAAAGGAAATAAAAATAATAAGGTGAAAATGATGATGATATTTATACATATATACAGTTATATTTACAGTTAGTAAAAGAGTGCGGGTAATTTAGGATTTCACATCTTTAATGTGCCTCTTGCCTCTAATTCCATTAGGGTCTTCAAGAACATAAACTAATGGTGATAGTTTAGCTATCACTTTGCACTTTATGTATTTAGGGGCAAGTTTAGCATTAAAGTATGCGCCAGCATTGCTTACAACATGGTTTTTACGCCAAACAGTATCTCCCACATTGAATTCTTTAAACGACCGGCGAAGATCATAGCGAGCGCTATTTTTAACGTGAGCTATGTGAAGTTTAGTTTGAACTTTGTGAAAGATAGATGAGAGGAGACCAGCATTAGTCGCGTTAATATCACGAGGCATAAATATCAATTCCTCAAGATTCTGAGTTGGAGTATAAAAAGAACCGCAAGGTATTGTTTCCCTACCAAAGACTAAAAAGGCTGGGGTAAAACCAGTCGCTACATTTGTAGCACTGTTCATTGCGAACTGAATCTTGGCAAGATGGTTGTCCCAGGATCTATGATCTTCTCCTACTAGGGAGGCTAAAGCTGTAATAATCGTACTATTAAATTTCTCGGTAGGATTAGCCTGGGGACAATATAAAGCTGTATGAAAAATACAAGGAACATTATAAGAATGTAAGAATGAGTGAAATTCTCGTGACTGAAACTGGACAGCATTGTCCATTATGATAGTTTGGGGAACGCCATGAACAAGAAAAACTGAATTTTCCAAAACATTAATGATATTAGTGGCAGTAGCACGTTTTAGGGGAAAAATCATAGTATATTTAGTAAAATTGCAGTTAATTACTAATATATACTGATTTCGTCTTCGAGTCATGGGCAATGGACCCATAAGATCTAAGGATATAGTTTGAAAAGGTCTAGAGCAAAGTTTAGGTTTACCCATAAGACCATAGGGAGAATGATTAGGATGTTTGTAGGTTAAGCAGGTTTCACAATTCGAGATTAAATTGGCGATGTCTTTAAACATACCAGGCCAATAGTATTTTAAGGATATTTTCTTGTATGTCTTGAAGATACCAAGATGGAGTTCTGAAGGAGAACCATGGTTAGCTTCAATAAGTGCATGTCTTCTTTGAGGTAGAGGAACTTCTTTCCAAATGAAGTCGTCATTCAGACGATCGGGAGAATGAATGCAGCGATAAAGTTTATTATCTCTGATAGTGTAGTTAGGATATGCATCAGGATTGTTAGTGCATCCAAGAAAAATCTTGTTGTACTGTTCAAGTTCACGATCAGCTGGTTCATCTAATGTTACTGGATTTACGCCTTGAGGTGAAGTTTCCTGTGTATCAGGACGTTCTTGAGTTTTATGTCTTGATAATAAGTCTGGAACAACGTTATCCTTTCCTTTTTTATGTTTCAGGATAAAATTAAAGCATGATAAGCGAAGGGTCCAGCGAGCAAGTCTTTCTGATGGATTGGATAAGTTCTGGAACCATTTAAGTGCAGCATGGTCAGTGTAAATTGTAAATTCTTTACCATTGTCAAGGTAACAACGCCAATGTTCTAAGGCAGTTATTACAGCCAAAGTCTCTCTTTCTGTAGTTGAATAGTTTTGTTGGTTTTTATTTAGTGCTTTACTCATGTAAGCAATCACGACTTCTTTGTCATCTTGATGTTGAGTAAGCATTGCTCCTATGCCATAATTTGATGCATCACAATGTACAGAGAAGGGTAGTTCAAAGTTAGGGCAGGCAAGGACAGGAGCAGTTACCAAAGCTTCTTTAAGTTTCTGGAAAGCAGCTGCAGCTTCTGAATTCCATAAAAATTTAGGAGCGTTTTTCCCCGAACAGGTTAGTCGGTTGAGTGGGGAGGCAATAGTGCTAAAGTTTGGGATGAATCTTCTGAACCAGCTGCAGGTGCCTATAAATCTTCGTACTTCTTTTCTGCAAGTAGGTACAGGATATTCGAGAATAGCTTTTATTTTATCTGGATCAGCACGTAGACCATACTCGTCTACTAGAAAACCAAGGTATTTCAGTTCTTTCCTGAAAAATTGACTTTTCTCAAAGTTAATAGTTAGGTTAGCATATGAAAGTTTTTCATGAACTTTCATGAGAAGGGATATATGTTCATCAAAAGTCTCGCTAATAATGACAATGTCATCGAGATAGCAAAATACCTTGTTCTCAAATTCGGGAGTAAACAGCATATCCATTAATCTTTGCTGAGTAGCAGGGGAGTTAGTGAGACCAAAAGGCATTACTTTGAATCTAAACATACCTCTTCCAGGTACATAAAAAGCTGTTTTATCTTTATCAGCAGGATTCAAGGGAATCTCCCAAAATGCTTTTGCAATGTCGATGCTTGATAAGTATTTGGCATTCCTGAGGTTGTCCAAAATTTCGCTTATAAGTGGCAGACTATAAGCATCACGACGTGTAACTGAGTTAAGCTTCCTGCTATCTACGCAGAAACGCCATTCACCATTCTTCTTCGGAGTGATGAGCACTGGAGACAGCCAAGGACTTTCGCATTGTTCAATGACGTTCCATCCCAGCATCTTGTCAACTTCATTAATTAATGCTTTTTGTTTTTCAGGAGACAGTCTGTAACATCTTTGTTTGATTGGAAGAGAATCACCAGTGTCAATCTTGTGGGTGATTAAGTGTGTGCTTCCTAGAACACCTTTTTCTTCAAAAGAAATTGTCTTGAAGCGTTGTATGATGTCATCTGCAATATTCTTTTGATTTGAAGTTAAGTGATCATAAGGTAAAACTTTAATATCATTAGTTTCAATAGCAGAGCATTTAGGATCTGTAAAGTTAAGGGAAGATAAAATACTAGGTAAAAGATTAAATTTTCTCCAGAAGTCAATACCTAGTATCAGAGAAGGAAATATTTCAGGAAAAACATAAGCTTTAATCAAATGAGTTTGATTATTAAAATGTACAGGCAACTCAAAATAGCCCAAGGAATTAATTTTTTGATTACTAGCAGTAGAGACAGTAATAAAATCTGACTTGAAAAGTTTGCAACCCAGTTTAAGAATTTCTAAATGAGAATTATTACCAAGAATAGTAACTGAGCTGCCAGAATCCAATAATCCAGATAATGTTAAGTCATAAATTTTGATATTGACAAATGGACGATTAAAATCTTGTTCTTTAGAGTAGAGTGTAGAAGAGATTTTGTAGCATGAAAAGAATTTTTGAAGTGTTTTAATCCAATTAGTCCAATCGTCTTTATCAAAATTTAAGTTACTTTTCAAGTCAGTAGTTAGTTTTTTGAGCTAGTATTAGGTTTGGGAGAGCAATTAGGGCAATCTGTGGTTTTGAAACCCTTAAGACCACATTTGAAGCAAATCACAAATCGAGGTTGAGTACAAGTGTTCAAAGTATGACCTTGTTTACGACAGCGTACACAAAAAGAACTATCTTGAGGTTTAGTTTCAGAGAGACTATTAACTTGTCTTGAATTGAATTTATTTATAAAAGGAGGAGGGGGTCGTGAGTTATTCAAGGAATTAGAAGAGTCAACTGAACTTGAAGTGGAATGTTTGTAGTTGAATTCAGAAATAAGGGGATTTTGTTGTAAATTTGGTTCTTTAAATTGTTTGTCTCTATCTAGGAACTTTTCATAGTTTTGGCAAGTAGCCAGAAGAGAGTCGATAGAGTCAATGTCTTTTAGAGCTACGAAAACTGAGTAACATGGTCGAATATTTCTGAGGATAATCTCCAATTGTTCTATTTCAGAAAGTTTCTTCGAAAGACGAGAGAACATTCCAGACATGATGGAAATATAGATGACGATAGGTTCATCACGACCTTGAGTCCGATTCCTGATCGCTTCTAGAAGTTTATGATCGTAGTCAAAACCACCAAAGTCTTTGATTAGTAAAGATGAAAGCTCATTCCAAGTTAAGTTTGGATTCTGATTATATTTAAATCTGAACCAATGAAGAGCATTGTCAGTGAAAATTTCAAATGCTTGTGAAATTAACAAGTCTTTGGACAAGCCACGGGCTAAGCAATATTCTTCAAGTTTCTGAAGAAAAGATCTTGGACAGCTTTTACCATTGAAGGTGTGTCTTTTAAGATCCTTGAAGACGTTAGTTGGAGGAAGAGGTTGAGGTGGTGAAGCATATGGAGTATGGATCTGGACAGAAGTTTGAGAAACAAGGGGTGGTTCCATAGCAGTCGAGCAAATAGGGGGGTCAAGTGAAGGAGAGTCATTTGCAGTTGAAGGTGGAGTCAAGGATTCGAATTGTTTAGTAATAGCATCAAACTTCATTTTCAAAGTATCGAAAATAGTTTTAAAGTCCGGATATAAGTCGGTATCAATTCGTTCCAATCTGAAAAAGACATGATTAATATAAGTTTCAATTAGTCTTGAGTATTTGGTTTCACCCTGTATAAATTTTTCAATTTTACAGTCCAAGTAGGTCAAAGTAGAATCAATTTGTGACAAGTCTTCCTCAATCGGAATTGGAGAAGTCAGAATATCCTCAGAGTGAGAATCTGCGACTAAACGTAGGACCTGTTTTTTTAGTAACAAAACGGTATTAGCTGGTTCCTCACATCTAATCTTAACTTCGTATTCAAGCTCGGCCTTGTTAAGGAATTCGTACCTAATAACCCTTTCCATTGTTCAAATTAAGTGCAAAGTTAAGTAATAAGAAATAAAGAATTTAAAATTAATACCTCTTTTGTTTCCTAGAATTAAAAAAAAAGGTTAAGGTGATGTGTACAAGTGGAGTGTTATGTGTATGGAGGTCTAAATGTTAGCCAGATATGTAAGGAAAAACTAGATAAAGTTTTGTTTTAGAATTTGGAAGGAATGAAAAGGATAGAATGAGAAGGATAGATAATAAGATATAGAGAACGAAAGAGAAAGCAAACAAAACAAAAGGAAAGAGACAAGGCGCAGATAAAGTGAAGAGAAAGACAAGGAGTTTTTTTTTTTAGTTGGGCGCCAAAATGTCGTGAAGCGACAATTTAAAAAGAGAAAAGCCTAACCTAACAAACCAAACAACGAAATTAAAATATTAGAACAATTTATTTAAAATAAAAAAATAAAATATTTACAACAATTTCAGTATGAGGTAAAAAAAAAAATGTGAAGTGGTGATGTATGCGGGTGGGAATGAATGAGTATGAAGATGGATGGATGAAGAGCGGCCGGCGACGAACAACGACGAACAAAATCCCAGGAACACGGCGCTCGGTGGAGATGTCACGTAGACACGCCTGGGGTAGCGCCCTGTGCGCCTGGAGATGGCGCTGTACACGCCTGGAGACGGCGCTGTACACGCCTGGAGACGGCGCTGTACACGCCTGGAGGTGGCGCTGTACACGCCTGGAAACGGCGCTGTACACGCCTGGAGACGGCGCTGTACACGCTTGGAGACGGCGCTCACACTGCTCGGTGGTGGCACAAGCAGCACCCGGAGAAGGCGTTTGCAGCGCCCGGATATGGCACTTGCAGCGCCCGGAGAAGAAGAGGGCACTCCGGGCAACGGCGCAGGCACTGGGCGATGATGAGCGTTGGAGGCGGAGTCGATGGAGACGGAGGTGATGGAGACGGAGGCGATGGAGACGACTTTAGTAATTATTTTTGGAGCGCGAAGGCTTGCAGGATCCCGGGGCTAGGCGGCCCCGGGATAAGGCCTTTTAAGAGATGTTCTCGTTTCGAAAACTGAAGAAAGACTGCCCTTTGATACGCGGATGTTCCGCTTATATAGTGTTTTGACGGAGCTCCGCGCTCGACGGCGGATCTCGGAAAAGAACATAAAAAATTTCGAATTAAAAATAAATTTTTGTAGATGGCCAAGCCGAAAAGAGTATTTTTGTACAAGTATTAATCGAAAAACATCAGACCGGTAACAAATTTGAACAAAAAACGCCATGACAACCAGATAAACAGCGATGTCAAAACATGTCAAATTTTGGTTTTAAGCTCCTAACAGGGAAACGGCAAGATTTAAGTGGAAATAAAAGTATTATTGATAGAGGAAAAAAGTACGCGCGTAAGCGCGCGCGAAGCCCGAAGTTGTAGAGTTACGGAGAACTAAATAAAAGACCGAAAAAGGTAGACTACATCAAGATCGATTTAAAAAGTGCTTAAAAACGTGAAAATACGAAGTGAAAATGGTTTATTATTGTGTTCTTATGCTTTAAAAACGTTGCAGGGTCCTATAGAAATGAAGGTGATGTAAAATATCCAATTTTGAGGTGAATGACGGAGAACCAAAATAGATGTAAAAATGAATTTAAATCAGTGAAAAATGATACGTAAGTAGCATAACACTACAGTTCTTGTAGCTCAGCCATCCATTTCGCTCGTGTGTTATTCGATCAGATTCGCAAACATGTCGCAACATACCAGCTCGACTAGTCACAAGTATACCAACTTGCTCTAACGTGAGACCTTTAAGTTCGTCGTCACAAATTAAAATTATGAATTTACTAGCTTTTGCCCGCGGTTTCACCCGCGTGGTATTCGGTTATCACGCGCTGTTCCCTCGGAAACTGTGCATTTTTCCGAGTTAAAAGTAGCCTATGGCAGTCTCCTCACCACCTCACCAGGTAGACTGACTATATCGTGAGAGTTGCGGGAAACCAGTGGATGCAAGTGACGAGTTGTCGTTTGTTGTGACGTTTGAAGGGGAGGCCTTTGTCCAGCAGTGGACGTCTGCCGACTGATGATGATGATTATGTATATTACAAACATTTTTTCTAAATTCCTATAATATCACTATTGTCTCTTAAATCACTCGGCCTTTCAAATATAGCACATACCCATTGAAACGTTTAATTGTATTAACCTGTAGGCAATACTCACAATTAATGTCCAGTATGAGAACCTTGGTCTGTGGTGGCGCGAGATTAGTGTTGGCGGCTTGGCAGACCAGTCGCGCGTTCAGATGCTGCCGGCCCACGTTTGGGAACGTCAGGGTGTTGACTGTCATGCCATCAGCTCGCTGCTCGAACGAGTCGTCTATCACCACGTTTTCGAGGTACCAAGTCACCCAGGGTCTGGGGCGGCCTGCAAGCAAGGTGACTGTTAGAGTTCAGTTACTACTTTCCTTTTGCCCATTTGTTTGCGGCTTGTTATATAAGTTATCAATTTAGTTTAGGAGAATTAAGTGTATTTATTGAGATATATCTAGCTAAAGTTTACAAATATAATATCTATTTAGATATTATATTTGTAAACTTTAGCTAGATATATCTCAATAACTTTTAGTCACCTAATTACCTTATTATAAAATGCGGGTTTTGTCTTTATCGGAAAGGTTTCTAGTCTTTTTTTAATTATAGATCAGCATTTAAAGTAGTTTTCAGCATCTTAACATTTAAGAACTTACATAATTTGACCTAAGATAACAAAGAGTTTTTTGCAGGTATTAACATTCATATTGTTTTTTTTTTTCCTTTTATTGTCGATGGCGATTTACTTTGTAAGAATAAGTTTATAATTTAACACTAAAAGGAGTTTTATTAGCAGAAGGATTAGATATGTTTATTATGAAAGGTTTATTTTTCTTTGTAAGTGATGTAAATAAATGACTAAATGCTACAATAAAATTGACAAAGACAGCCCTTTAACTAAGTTTTAATTGACTCATAAAAATTACAATACCTAACCTTATTATCTCTATCACAATACTATACAAAAGTGTGTCAAATTGGCTCATTAAAATACTGACATAATGACGATATAAATAGAACAATACGTTTATGTAATGGGAGAACAAAGTGGAACAAAACGTAATTATGGCATACTCGTACCTATTGTGTTTATATTCGATTGAAAATGATAACGCTATTAAATTCAGTAGCTTACGATAGAGAATAGACAATAATTATAAGTAAGGTTGACAATTTCATACCCACCGTATAAAAACTAACAAGATCCTTAAATACTTAATTCTTGGAAAAAAAAAAAACTAACGGAGTAGGTACTTTCCCTTGATATTGAAATATGAAATTAGGCTAAAGTTTAGGCTACAACATAATTTTACTTATTACCTTTTTTTTGTGATCTTTGATGCTAGAAATGTTTTATTAAGTAGGTAACTGTATTTTTTTCCTTTTTATCGACGCTGCGATATTTAGCTGTTATGTTTAGATAAATATATTTTTATCTAGTCTTATTTTAAGTAACTGATCAGTAATATACCCAAAAAAATATTAGGTTTTCTAACATGTGAACGGAACTCTGAGCGTGCTAAGTCCGAGACGCATTTTTCTTATAAGAGTTCTAATAAGGGCCAATTATTCTTAAAACGGCTCTTATTCCCTCACAGCCAAATTGTCTTTCTTAATCAGCAAGCAACGTGTAAACAAAGGCTGACCAAGAATATAAAAAAAATCTGACGCGAGGGCAGCACTACTACGTTTTATATTCCAACATTCTTTACACTTACTATACGATACTTACCAGTCATATTGACAACGGTGTCGGTGATGTTATTTAAAGGACTATTATTTACCCATCAGACTTTTTCCATGACAAAATACTTTGTGAATTATTTTCCTTCCGAGGTTACTATGAGTAATTTTCGTAATTTTGTATTGTATTTTGTATTGTAACTCTTTATTGTACATATAAAACATATGAAATTTACAATTTACAAGAGAAAAAGATGTACAAAGGCAAACTTATCCCTTAAAGGAAATTTTAACGCACAACAACACAAATTTAAACTTTAAAATACCACGCGTAAACAACGAAAAACTTTGACAGCAATATAGACAGATGACATTTAAATTATGTGTTACCAGTGCAAGAAATTTGTCCTATTGATTTTCCGCAATATGGCGAGGTTTCTATATTCCTGGTCAGGTTTTAAGTTAACTTTGACCTGTTTCCAGTTCCCTGATACGTATTATAATGTGACGTTCGGTTAACGAACTAGCGCACGCGAAAAATACAATTTCCACTTTTCGAACGCCCCGATCAAAATTCGACCGAACTCTAATTCTACTTCAGTCATTAATCTTGCTGACAAGTTGTCATTTCGATGCTAAATTGTATTTAGTGTTGTTGTAGCTGTTATCGTGATCAGGGCACGAAGGACCATCAATATTTTGTTTTTAAGGACGGCTGGCTTGTTCAGAATGTAACAATTCGACGAACCATTTTGTATTGGTGATTAGTTTTAATTTTGTTAATTTCCAAGTATGATTTTTCAAAACATAATATTATTAATTTATCATTGATTATTAACAAACTTCAAACTAATTGCTCAGCATCAAAACATACATCAAAACCTTGACCTTTAGCTAAGTCACTTAGACTCCACGTTGATTTGTTGGAACTCGTCAGGACTCAGTATAATATAACATAATTCTTACTTACAGCTTAGCTATCACATGACCCACGTTATCTCAAGTTTGGTCAGTAAAACGAAAATACCAATAGCATTTCTCAAAAAGTTGTCCCGTCATGAAATTGACAAGAAATCTTTTTGTCGAGAAATTCTAATACTAAGGACGAGATCATAAAACATAAACTGCATAAAAAAAAATCAAAATTTTCTTGACGTCAGTAAAACGTCCGAAATCTTGTGAGGAAAAAATGGTAATTTTGTAACTACATCGAAACTTTTTTTTGGATCCAACAATAAAAATTGTCTGATTTTTTATCACCTTTACCACAAGGTTTGTATATATTTAAACAAAATGTTACTAATTTTTTGTTTTGAAAAAGATTTAATGAGAAACAAATAATACATTTAGAAATGATTTAAACTATAAAAACTTAATAATAAATAATTAATTAATACTTAATTTATGTTTTGAAATACGTCAGGATTTATTTTTTAAATATTTTTTTTGAGAAATAGCCATGTATTTTTTTTTTCAATATCCCCTATCAAAAATGGTTTTATTAATTACAATATTACACGTTAGTTACAAATACTTTTCACTCGGTTAAGTGTATGCAGATAAAAAGCAAAAGTTTTACCGATGGAACTCAAGCTTAAGTTATTTTCTCGTCCCGCAAATAAGTTCCCCTATATAAAATATCGGTGACGCTAAACAAAGGTTTCCCATAAAAATACCAAGCAATCCTATAAAACCTCTATCTCGATGCAAAACCGCGCGATGCAATCGCACGTCGATGCATTTGAAATTGATGGTTGCAATGTTTATTTTAATTTTTACGTGGCCTCGGACCAAATTGGTTTTAAAATTACATACAGGAATAACAACGCTTTCTGGGTTGGATTTCTCGGAATATGCTTTGTTTATTCTAGGCTTTAATTGTATCATTGACGTTTGTAACAAGAACTAAGTAAAAATTAAAATTTTATTTAAAAAAAATGGTCAATTTCGAAAATTTCTTTCTAGTACTGTACCTACGAGTAGGTACTTACTAAAGCAATAATGCTAAGATTTCAAAAAGTTTATGAGTTTCGTCTCTGCCAAAAGTTTAATTTTATCCCGTCGGTACGGTAAACTCTTCCCTCAAATTAAAGAACGTATTAAAATAAAGGTTTCGGTTCGACAATATTATATCCATACTAGCTTTTGCCTGCGGCTTCGCCCGCGTGGAATTCGGTTATGCGCGCTTTTTTACCTGTTTAAAGGGAAATTTTATCCATTTCACGTACACAGATAATTTTTAATTGTAATCGAGAACTTATACACCTATTTTCATACTTCTAAGTCCAGAAATTAGAAAATTTCCATACAAACTTTACCCCCCATTTTACCCCTTTAGGGGAAAATTTTGTCCATTTCACCTACACAGATAATTTTTAATGGTAATCGAGAACTTATACACCTATTTTCATACTTCAAAGTCCAGAAATGAGAAAATTCCATATAAACTTCACCCCGCCATTACACCCCCTTAGGGGATGAATTTCTAAAAATCCTTTCTTAGTGCTCACTCAGATCATATAAAGAACCTCTGTACCAAATTTCAAGTTTCTAGGCCCAGCGGTTTGGGCTGTGCGTTGATATATAACCCAGTGAGTCAGGTTCGCCTTTTATATATATTATTATTCTGATAATTGCGTATTTTAGATTTAAAAAATGTAGAATAATGTCAGTAATGATTAATAAAAAAGAATTGACACAAATGTATATTGGTTGTCAAATATTTATGGCTAAATAGCTTATGCCCGCGACTTATTCTGCGCGGATCTAGGTTATCGCACGGTGGCGCCCTCTACCGGGATAAAAGGTATCATATATTGATCCTTGGGGTTCAAACTAGGTACCTATATACTAAATTTCATTAAAATAGATCAGTGGTTTCGTCGTGAAAGCGACAAACAGACAGAGTTAGTTTCGCATTATTAAGTAGGGATAGGGATGGTTGGTTTACAATGGTGGTTGGTTTGAAAACGCAATCGGACCCGCTAGATGGCGCTGTTGTTGGTATGTTATTAATTATCATAATTTTAATGTCGTGTTTTTTCGGGCACCACGTCTGCCAAGTTCGCTAGTTTATGATGAAAATAGAAACAAGCAATTTCACTTCCGTAACCATACCCTCGCGTGCTAAGGCGCGATAACATTACCGCGGAATCAAACATCTCGTTAAGAATATAAAGCAAAAAATATACACCTCGGCCCAAAAGATATGGGGGTTTTAAAGCGGTGGAGGATATTAGTGTTAGAAAGAGAATTTTAAGGGCATGAAACACGCGTGAACGTTGTTGGTAGTAAATCTTTCATCGGTTTAGTTATAGAAATTGAAAATTACTTCTGAAACAATGGATCCCGTTTGACCTAGTCTTACTTAATACGCAAAGTTTGCACTATTGGTACTATTTGTACAATATGGTCTACGTCAGCGTTGCATAAAAAACATCTAAGTGGATAACATCTCTAAGGTTGACATAGTGTAACTTTATTTTCCCAAGAAGAATATATATATAGATTTTTAGGTTTAGAGTAAGTTAGTTTTAGTTCTTTTTTTTATTCATTTCTGTTAATCATTGTATTGTATTGTTTGTTTGTTTATAAAGAAGTGGGTAGGTAGGTATAGAGAAAAAATAAAGCCTAGGTAGGTAATTGAGTAATATTCGAGGTATTTTTTGCGTGAAAAGTTACAAACAAGTACGCACGCACTGTAAATTTTAAATATTAGTTTGATAAAATTACATAAGTACCTACCAAATTATTAAACATTAAAAACTTGGCAACATATTTGCATATTTCTTACAAGTTTGTCTATAATATATTCTTACAACGAAACTGCAAGCTTAGGCTGCCTCTCGAACCACCATTTAGTGGGCAAATTATATAAAAAAAATTTTTTTTTGCTCAGCACTTTTTTCACCAGCTAATAATGTACATTCAACGAGCTGGATCTTTTCAGAATTTCCATTGCTAAAGTGTTTGCTTCTACCCATAATTCTGCTGGTTTCTATCACGTTTTGCTTTAAAAAGCTCTACGCCCTACATAAGTTACCTCCTGTGCCAGAAATAGACCTCTAGTTAAAAATATTTATTGACTCACCCCCGTCGACTTCACAAGTAAGGAGAACGTTTGAACCTTCGTTGTAGGGTTCCACTAATTTCGTTCTGTCTCTCCGTTTTGAGTCGTATATCGTCGGCTTATTAGGCGGAACTGTAACAAACAATCTTTAAGTTAGAAGGCATACCTAAATATAAATACAATTTTGTTACAAAATAATTTAGAATACAAGCTTTTTTCGCCAACTGATCTTTTTAGTTGACAGTACTTGCTTTGTCATCCATATTAAGCGGCAATTATACTGAGTCGTTCGCCGCATGCTGCATGCGGCGACCGCAAAAGTGTAAAGAACACGGTAGTCGGCCGCATTCGGCGAGAGACAGCTACCGCCTAAATATGACCGTCGCAGTAGACGGACAGACTAATTTAAAGGCGACAGTCGTTCACCGAAGTAGTTTGAAACAAATTCGGCGACCGCATTAGGTGAACGACGCAGTGTAATTGCCACTTTACGCATGCATACCAAATTTTAAGTCAATTCGACCACTGAAAGTCAGCCAAAATGAACTTGAACTAAAGTTCATGGTACAGGCGATAAGATAATGTTACGAGGAAAACGTGTTTTGGTTGGCGAGCAATCGTTGAATTTATTAAACTTTTTATATAAGTGGAAAGGAAAAATTAGCAACAATACTACGCACTCTTCGAAAGTTAATACAATTGAAAGATTTAACTGAAACATCATCATACAAAATAGTCGCACGGAGTCTTCAAAATTACTCGCGTAAACCACTAAATGAAATTTAAATTCTGTAATTCTAAAAGTTACATTGGGATCTCCCTTAAAGTTATATGAAAAACACCCTTGCAAAAATTCGTATCTCTGCACTTAAACATTGAGATTGTAGAATTTTACGCGGATTTTTTTAGAGATTATCGGTATAAAAAGTAGCTTACGAACGTGTTAATATAAGATGTCCATCTACATACTAAATTTTATTTAAGTCCACCAAGGTGTTTTATCGTAAAGTTGTAACAAACATACCCAAGCCCTAACTTATAAATTTTTATTTACATATATTTTTGCGGTACATTTCTGATTAATACAATAGTTTTTCTAATTTATTGAATCAGGCGTTACTTTGCGGAGGTCCATATCAATGAACTGAAATAATTTCTTTGCTCACCCGCGACCTTAAGATAGCTAAGTCTATGCAAATTATGCGTGTTCATGCAGTTCCTCCACCTCCACACTGTAAGAACACACACAGATTACACAAACCCATCTATCACCACCACCACCACAACACACTGACGCGTTTCGAACTCAACCAGAGCTCATCTTCAGAGTGACACAACCGTACACCATGCTACCAGTTGCTGATCAGCTCTGGTTGAGTTCGAAACGCGTCAGTATGTTGTGGTGGTGGTGATAGATGGGTTTGTGTAATTTGTGTGTGTTCTTACAGTGTGGAGGTGGAGGAACTGCATGAACACGCATAATTACACTGATTATTATTATACTGATTTAACATCTATGTAATAACTCATGACCTTGCAATAAACATTTTGAATTTGAATTTGAATTTGCATAGACTTAGCTATCTTAAGCTCGCGGGTGAGCAAAGAAATTATTTCAGTTCATCAATAGTTTTTCTTACTTATAACGGTGAAATTGACTTTCAGATTCCTCGTCGGCGAGTTCTTGAAGTCTACCCTGCATCTGTATACTCCTGCGTCGACAGCCATGACGTTGTCGACTAGAAGAACCGCTGGTGCCGCCACTGCTCTGAAGAAAGCGCGGTTCCCGAAGACGGTCGGTGAAGACCAAAGCTTAGGCTGATTGTAGGAGCGGCCGCGAATATCGTAGCTAGAAACAAAATTAAACTGATTGAGAAAAAGAAAACAAACATACATTATGACATAATTAACGTTTTAAACTTTCGTGATTCTCACTCATAGTCAGAATATACGGGACTTATCACGCTATTTTTACACAATTAACATTTACCTCGACGTTTCGGCAACGTTACAGTACAGGCAGTGACCACGGCAACTGTAACGTTGCCGAAACGTCGAGGTAAACATTACTTGTGTAAAAATAGCGTGATAAGTCCCGTATATGGTATTTTGACTATGACATAATTGACCAAATAATTAATTTAATGTTGCATTAAAAGATCATTTTAAGCGATAAGAAAGACCGAATTAATTCATAAGTACTACTCGTAATTTCTCAAAAACAGCATTTTAATAATTTTCTCTCCTTACATTTTTGAAAACATTCCTTTGTTTTTTGTTTGTTTACACTCTATATTGTGCACACAAAAATTATTATGTTTACAGTATTCTTATTATCTTTCGTATAATGCTTGCATGTGTTTATACAGATATTTATGTATTTGTATATAGTAGTGTAATTTTATAGTAGGTCTATTTTTATAAGCACTAACTCTGACGTGTAAACTTAATCTTTATTCCCTAACACTATGCTTCTCTCGTCCACTCAAAGGCCAATTGGTAGAAATCTCAACGTTCAATTGTATTTGTTTCTCTAATTTTGTACAATAGAGAGTTTACATATATTATGTACATACATACATTATATTACTGCCAAGAAACTCCTAAACAGGCATTTACAAGGAATTAATACGTCTACTAAAATCAGCTTTGTACAGCCTTAGTCGAATTCAGCAGATTTACGTGGTAACTTTGATGTTACAAAGACGTGGCTTAGACCAAGTGTACATCTATGTTGATGATTTTATAGCGTAGATATAAATTGTTAACTCTCTTCTGTGGCATAGAATTTTATTTTATCGCTATAAAAATAAAAACCAACCA
The DNA here is from genome assembly GCA_037349165.1 of Choristoneura rosaceana. Classification (NCBI taxonomy): domain Eukaryota; kingdom Metazoa; phylum Arthropoda; class Insecta; order Lepidoptera; family Tortricidae; genus Choristoneura; species Choristoneura rosaceana. The sequence goes on from JAZBNJ010000044.1 coordinate 1,366,954, forward strand.
ACCGAAGCAACTGGAGGTCTATGGGGGAGGCCTATGTCTAGCAGTGGACGTCCTACGGCTGAGATGATGATGATGATGATGAAAAATAAAAACTAGCCAAGTGCAAGTCGAACTCACCCGCCGAGGTATCCGCACAAATTCGTAGGAATCTACAAATACATAGTGTTAGCAGACCCCTCTCCAAAGCAATATTTTTGAGCGTCGGATAATTTCAAATGTTTACTGATCTAGACAAACAAAAAATTATTTTTTCCCAGATTTTGCTTTGATGTGCTAAATCCACCTTCATATCAAATTTTGAAATTCCAGACCACATGTCAAAATTACTAGGTAGCAAAACGACTTAAGTTCTTTTGAAGACGTGGTCAATGATTTTGTTTTAAGAATCAGTCGCAAGTCATTCGAAGATTTATACAGAAATGTTTGTATTAAATGACAATGGTACAATACCGGATCCCTTACGTTTTAAATTGAATTTAGCTCGATCGAGTAAGAAGGGCTACGTACGAATTACCCCGAAACATATCGAGCTAAACTCGATTTAAGACGAGAGTTATCCGTTACAATGTCATTTAATATAAATCAGTGTCATGTTCAGAAATGGTTCTTCTGAAATCTGGGCCTTATTATATTTGAATTCGAATTATGATTTGGTCGAATGCAGTCGACATAACGACTATCATACATAAATTGTTACTCAAATTATGTCCACAGTGTAATACGTGACTTGTGACTTCTTTGGAATAGACAATTCAAAACTAAAATCTTTACAGAAGTATTGAAACTTACTAAACCTGTTGTTGATAACTCTTCTGATTTATTCTCAAAACTCCTTGTTCAAATCTTCCGACATCAAAACAATCTCATTTTATTGCAGCAACTTATCTTACACAAAATGTATTATCTATTCCAACAAAAATGAATTCTTGTTATTCGTAATGGTTCACGTGTTATTTATTATGTATGGGATGAAAATAAACTACATTTATATGAAAGGTTGCCGGTGTATCCGGTGTGCTGCGGAAATTCACCCGGCTTGTAAGCGACAGGCTTCGGAATGATATTTAACCTCAAGGAGAATTTAGATATTTTTCCTGTTTCTTATACATACATGTCCCTTGTTACATGGGTTTGATGTGAAAGATGTTTAGGTGGAACGAGTTTTGCCTTGGATATACTTAGAAATTGAGGTTGCAAATGGATTAAATATAATGCACCGAGTCTTGTGTTTGCTCGTTACGTGAATGATTGAACATTCGTATTAATTGCTCTTGTCAAATGTTTCTACCCTCTTCTGTTGTTCTCATTACATATCGCTCATTGAATGCAAAAGGGCCACAAATAAAAAAAATCATAAAATTGTTTTATTGCAAAATCGTGGTCTAATTGACCATAACTTTATACTAAATTGAAGACACCCGTAATTTTTGCGTTATTTATTGTCGAATCGTTCAACCGCCTTTTTTGCATTTGGCGGGTTTGCAAGGTAACTACAGTGCAAAACCGCCATTTTATCAGTTGCGACCCAGAACTCGGAGCGAACGCACGTCAGTTTCGTATAAAACGGCCACATTCCAAAAAAATACCGCATAACGAGTTCACTGTTCCGTGTAAAAGTGCCATATTTCGGAATGCATCCATTTTGCATTCCAAAATCAAGTGAGTATAGTAATAATTTGTAATACAACAGAGGCATTTTTAAAAACCCGTCCATTTTGCATTGAATTATTATATAAACCAGGGCCATATTTAGAAATGTGTCCGTTTTGTAAAGAACTATATACTATGTTATCTAAAATTTATTTCAATCTAACACGCAGTTTTAGTATTGCGTTCGTTTTGTAGGAAAATTATTGTTACGAATGTTCAAATATTTAAAAACAAAATAGACGTGTTTGACATATCACCCTTTTACGGTGAAGGAAAATATAAAGAGGAAACCCTTATATTAAAAGATGAGGCCACCTAGAGGCGATGGGTTCACCACCTACCATATTAAATCACTTGGGTGTACGCGTATGTGTATTTCTGCTTGCGTGTGTGTTCTTGTGTAATGACATGTGGAGAGGATTTCTTTAAAAGGGTTATTTTGTATATATCCTACTTAAATATACACTCTTGTTTTAGCTATGGCATCGATTGAACAGTTTAATTTCAAAGTCACCTTAAACTGCTTAATATTTAACCCATTTGCTCGTTTGCCTTCCAGTCGAATAAAAAAAAAGGTTATTTTCAAACCATTTTTAGATGAGGTGGAGAGCATACTACAAGTTCATTGTCAAACCATTTTTAGATGAGGTGGAGACCATACTACATCATAGGTTTAGAAACAGGTTTGTTTAAAACTATAATGAAAGAATATAGTGGAAAAATTATCGATTGTAAATGACAATCAATTTAGAAAAATGGAACCAATTATCTTGATCCTTCACAAAGATGGCCCAGCAAACTCTTCTTCACCAGCTTCTTCATCATATCCGTAGCAATAGATAAACTAAAGGGAAGACAAGCGGAAATTGCGTATACCCTGCCAACACTAAGTCTTTATCAATTTATCCATCAATATAAATTAAATTGATGTACAATTAAAACGTACAATTTTATTACATTCGCTTGTAACGAGCTGACGAGCACCGTGTATCGTTTAAGACTCACAACGGCGGGTAGATGCTTAGAAAATCTTTCATAAACCATTTACAAGAATTGTCTTTTAACCTAAGGACTTAGTTTAAGTAGACAACAGTTACTATCATGATTGCATGATGATGATGGTTCTAAGACATTTCTATCAGTCTTTACTTGCGCATACCATGATTCTTCTTCTCTGTCTTCATTTACTACTTGGGTCCTTGGGTTTTTACTTCTTGGATATTGATCAATTACAAAAAGTAAAAAAAAAGTGATGAGCATAATAATAGATAACCCACTCCTGGGCAAAGGTTTCCCGTTTTTCTTTTCGCCCCTCTTTGCTTCTACCGCATATCATGCATTTAAATTCAAAAATTAACGACTTAGTTTTGTCCATACCAACACGACATGCATGTCCATTCTTCAAAAGGAATGAACAGTTTTTAAGCCAAGTTTAGCGGTCTGGCTAAGGAGTGAGTGAGTGAATGAGTAGTAAGTGAGTGGATGAGTAGTGTTAGTGTAGTCAGAAGATAAAACTTCATGGAACTCTGTTAGCCGACACCAAGTAAACGCACGATGACTGGGCAGCCGTGGGTCGTAAGCAATATTAGCACTATAATATTGTAAGAGCCTGCAACCATGTATTAATTCATAAAGTACGAACTTAGTACGCAATTATTGTACGCTACCTCATAATCAATGTACGCACAGTATAGACAAGAAACAGATGCGTATCTTCTTCAAATAATAGGCGCAAGATCGGCTTAAAAATAAATTGAAATTTTAAGAAGTGGCTCTATTGGTGTGAGATTTAATCTAAATTTAAATCGCTGCCCAATCAAATCCGTTTTAAAGTATCCAAAAAACCCGACATCAGGTTAAATTTTAGAAATTATGCCCGTGAAAATATTAAAAAGTAAATATTTATTAAAGTTTCTTAATACTTTTTGAGTTTTTTGTTAGCTATTTTAAGTGATTTTTAAAACTATTTAAATTTGATTAATGTTTGGCAAAATAATACCCATGTAGTATTCGATGGGACTGAATATTGATCTCATGTTTCACCTGAATTTAATAGTTTTTATTTTTGTTATTTTTTTAATTTTGGTATTTGCTATTTGCATGTATGATCACAGTTCCTCTAAGTTTAGCCTACACTTTTTCATTACTTTAAGTAAAGAAAACAGTAAAGAATGCGTGTTTTCTATTAAAATTAGTTTTATTTTTGACATAATTTTTATAAAATTTCTTAAAATTTTGAATGCAAAAGGGACGTTTATGTTGTTTTCTCTGCGTGGATGGCAGCTATTACAACTATATTTTTTTATAAGATAGAGTAAAAAATAACGAACACGATGATATATTAACATAATAATAATAAGCAAAAAAAACTTTAAATATTAAAAAAAACAGGTTTTAAATTTTGTTTTGGCTTTCCTGTAAAAAATGGTGTTTCTCGTTTGTGGCCCTTTTGCATTCAGTGAGCGATATACAGAAAAGCAAGGGACAACATTTGTGAATAGATTTAGCATCGGTGTCTTTTGTTTTCATAAAAAGTACTCTAAGCATCTATTATTCTTTGACAATTTTGACTGAGAGAAAAATTATCAGAAAACGCTTTAAGAATTCTTAGTATTGACCAGTATTAGCCAGTATTAGTATAAGCTAATTTTATGCTTTAGCAATTTAATTAAAATTACCAGAATTTCCAAAAATAGCTTCGTTCGTACAATATTCAGCGCCAAATATCATATCAGTAATCCTAGCGATTGTAATTTATCGCGCTAAGGTTACACTAAAATTTTATAATATAGTTTGATACGATTCTATTTCTAGGGCCGTTAGGGCGCGTCAGATATTTTTGCGCGCTCCGCTGTGGCAGATGTCAATGCAGTTGACTCTATAATATCAATTAAGTGCGTTCTGTTGTTAAAAAAAAAAAGTTATATTTCATGCTTGGAACTGTCAATCAATTAAAAGAATACTCGGAATTTCTCACGCTGTAGTTAATGCCTGTGCTGATAATTTTATAACGTCACTGAACGATCACCTAGAGACACTAGAGTCATTTACAAGTAGTAGGACCTTGTGCAAGGTCCGTCCGGATTGCTACCACCACCTTACTCGCTAATCCTGCCGTGAAGCACTGCTTGCACTACTGTGTTTCGGCGTGGAGAGTAAGAGAGCCGGTGAAATTACTGGCTCATGAGGTATCCCGTCTTAGGCCTCTAGGTTGGCAACGCATCTGCAATACCCAGGTTGCAGGTGTTTATGGGCGGTGGTGATCTCTTACCATCAGAAGACCCATTTGCTCAGTTACCATCCAGTCGAATAAAAAAAAGCCTATGAACCGTGCACAGGTGATGTAAGTTACAGGCGATTGCACAGCGAGATATTTTTTTACACAAAACTGACCGTGATTGACTTCTATCTCACCTGATGGTAAGATTTCTATGTTGATGATATGGTGATTTTTTTTTTGTCGTGAATACCTGTAAAGCGGCTCCCCGTCGGACTCTTTGAACCAGAGCACCATAACAACGGCGTCGTCTGACCGCAGAGGTTGTATATCGCAGGGCAACGAGGCCTTCTTCCCAAGCACTCCTTGGACGTCCGACGTTGGAACTGAAACAAGGAAACAAACATTTATGACGGGATCTGTCGGCTCGTGGATGGATGGAGTGATGTCAGGGAATAGGGATGATGACTGGGGTAAAAATATATCATTCCATTTAGTTCGACAGTTAGATTATGGAAAAATATGGGACACGTATTTTTTGGTTTATCTATTTATTAAAAATAGACAAAGGTATAGATCATCAAACTTCCGGAGTGGGGCTTGTGACATCACTAAAACTTCTAAGCACTGTATCCTCGTCATTTTTTGTTTCTCAAACAAAATAAAAAAATACGTGCACAATATTTTGAAATTATCCACCTGACGGAATAAACAGTTTTTTTTAGGCATCTAGCCTATTGAAAATACGAAAAGTCTTATTTCTTCGGTGTCTATTTGAAAAGTAATTACAATAAAAATTGTTCCCGAAAAGTTGGTTTACTTAAGCGCCTTCTCTTAGCTCCCTAAAGAACTACTTGGTTTATTGATTTGCTACAAACAATCGATGACATTTTTTTAAATAAACCACGTAATTTGCGTGTAATTGTATAGATAGCGCTGTCAGACACATTGACAGGATACCTTCGACTGCCATAATACTATAAGTCATAATTATACATAAGACATTGACATATAAGTCATAATTATACATACATTAGTATTTCGTGCTCAGTTAATGATAGGTAAATAATGGATTAACTCTTTTGCTGAAGCCTTACTTTTAATTAGCATGAACAGACCAAAATAAAACAGCACTTATTTGCCTTACACACTAAAATCAAACAGTTAAGTTATTTGAACAAGCCCTTTGAATTCTCGTTAGTGGTACGGCAAAGAAGATTTCCAATCGTTTAAATAGATTTCAACTGTCAGTACGCTTACCCCTGATCCTTTGTACATAAGGTCGCAGCATCTGTGGTTAATTCTAAAAAACCCCCTTTAAGGGGTGACTTGAAGGGGTACGTTTGATTATCATCATCAGCCCATAGTATTAACTATGCATTTTCTGGGATAAAAAGTAGCATATGTCACTCTCGGGCCCATAAACTATCTCTGTGCCAAAAATCACGTCGATCCGCCATTCCGTTTTGACGTGAAAGACGGACAAACATACAAACACACACACTTTCGCATTTATAATATAAGTATGGATATACTGAATGGCAAAAAATCTGGCCTTCAAATGTATGCAAAATCGGTAATTTTGTATGAAGCGTGGGCCAAATTTTGTGCCACTGAGTACATATATATTTTATTTATGAACTTGATTAAAAAAGTAGTATTAAATAAAAATAGTCCTATACTTACAAACTTACCTACGTAAAATAAAAATATAACCTAAACCTAAAACTAAAACAAATTACATTAAACAGTACCCCTTAGGCAAGGTCCCGAAGATGCCGGCAGTGTTTCCTCTTAGAATAGCTAGGCTAATTCTTTGTCCGAGGAAGCTGCCAGCTCTTCTCTTTCGATTTATCAGCAAAAATTAATGAAACGATTTCAAAAAAGTAGAAAAGGTTTGACATACTCGATTTATAATGCCAATTTAAGGGGCCTTTTCATGTCCCAGGAATAACCATTATAAAGGCAATCACACACGACACGGAATTTCTCGTACTGCTTTATAACTAGGAAAAAGTTTTCTTTACATCGTCACGAATATTGGGTGTTCGCACGCCAACCGGGCAAATATTGTCATTTGTGGAATATTGCGATTGGTTATAATTCCTCGATAATGTCACTTGGTTTTTCTTCTTTTAAGGCTTTTTTATGATATGTCTAGGAATTTCATGATTTGCCTAAACGTCACTAGGCAAATCGTTGAACGATGAGCTTTGAACGATATGGCGGATGTCCCTTAGCCAAGTCATGAAATGGCGGCAATTCACGATATGCCTAGGAATTTCATGATCTGGCGGATTTTACGATTGGCCGCCGACATATACACTCCTGATATGACTTCTTCTTGATCTTGAATCTTCATGATGACCCGCATTTTGGAAAAATAGTGATGGTTTCTCCTTCTGCCTTGCATACCGCACAGCTGCAGTGCGACTACGAAACTCGAAACTCGAAGTTCGTGTCGTGCGGTCCCTCTGACACTATACTATTTAATACGAGAGCGAGAGGGACGGTACGATACGAACTTCGAGTTTCGTTGTAGCCCTGTTGGAGTCTGGAGTTTGTAGTTGGTAGAAGAGAGCGTTTATGGGAAAATATAGGTCATGGATTAAAGGAGTTCCATTCCATCCATCTCAGCCTATATGTGTCCCACTGCAGGGCACAGGCCTCCTCTCACAATGAGAGGGCTTGGAACGTAGTTGGGTACTCAGCGTAGTCCCCGCGGAATAGGGATAAACGAATTCTTCGCAGATGAAGTCGCGGGCAACAGCTAGGTAGTGCATAATTATTTTTTACTTTTCAATTGTCTTTTTGGCGTCGTTTCTTATGGGATTTTTTTATTTTTGCTGGGTTTTTTTGTGTTGGAGGTTTTTAAATTTGAATTTCAATATCTCAAAAACGGCTGAACCGATTTTGATGAAACATAATATCTAAGAACCATCGCTAGAAAACCTACTTTCAATAAAAAACCGCATTCAAATCGCTCTACCGTTTAAGAGCAACGGTGCCACAGACAGACACATATATCGGTCAAACTTATAACACCCCTCTTTTTCCGACGGGGGTTAAAAATAGACAAACAACGAAATCATCAAAAGCGGTTTCTTTCTGTTATGGCACGGAACCCAAAGAAGGCAAAGTTGACCCAATGCTTTACATTGTTTGACTATTGTTGATTTAGGTGTTTGTAGGCAGTAGGCGCTACTCGTTATAATGCTGACCTACATTGTTCTATTCATAGCTATAGATTGTTAGCCATTCACGGACTGTAACAGATTCACATTATATGAAATGTTTTACGAGAAAGAACAATATATTTTGAACATAAAACTATTGTGAGACTCACTCATATTAAATATATTGACCCGGATCGGCGGCTGCTGCTGTCGCGTTGCTCCGAGGAAGAAGGGCTACGGATTAGCCCGAAACACGTCGAGCTAAACTCGATTTAAGACGTGAGTTATCCGGTCCAATGTTTAATAACAATATATTTTTGTTTTTGATTTACTACTCTTACCTTACTCGTAATTTTGCACCCGGCAACATTAAGTTAGACAATTAAGATAGAAAATTCCATGACCAGGTTAAAATGACGCGTTTCGAACACAACCGGAGCTCATCATCAGAGCAACACAACCATTCACCGTGCTACCAGATGTTAGACCAACAACACCTTCATGAATCTAGTAGCATTTTGAACGTTTGTGTTGCTCTGAAGATACGCTCTGGTTGAGTTTGAAACGCGTCAGTGCGGTGGTGGAACACCCCTGACTTTGTTCAATATCTCAAAAACGGCTAAACTGATTTTGATCAAGCATGTCTAAGAGGCATCGCTAGAAAACCTGATTTCAAATAAAAAACGCATCTAAATCAATCCACCCGTTTAAAAGTTACATGATTCCACAGACACACGCACACACATAGCGGTCAAACTTATAACACCCCTATTTTTGTGTCGTGGGTTAAAAATGACCAAAAATCTAAATTAATGTGAAAAAGAAAAAACTATCGAAAGTAGTCAAACCATTATTACCTTTCAATCCTGATTTGGAGTTTAATTTTTGTAATTGACGTTGAAGTAAGAAAAACTAGAAATATCAACATCTAGCAACAGCTAGCAACCCACATTTTTGTACTAACAGCAAAGCTCAATAAATAACGAGAACCTAACAGAAATCACATAGTGTGACCCGAACAAAAGGAAATGAGTACTGCTGAAAATTGCCACGGCCGATATTTTTGTTATACCGGTTGTAACGAAGGGCGACCTTGTGATTTATGGCCGTAGCCTTTAGTTAGAAGAATATTTTATAAGAGCCAAGTTATAGTTCAGCTATCGGTTGGTAAAGACGGTGGATAAATTGTTAAACATGTTCCCAATAAAAAGAAACTTCGAACAGAAACTAAAGAGAATAAAGGTACCTCTATAGTAGTTAAGAACTATGTTACATAAATTGAACTTTCGTCATTGGGACTCATTCAAAATCATGATTTGCTCAAAAACTCCCAATTTTCAAGCTTAATTTACTTTTTTAAATTTAAGAATGATTTAGATAAATGTCAAGTCTTTGTGTAAAAAATATAATGAATGACAGAAAAAAAACATCAGAAATAGAAAATAGGGATAAGTCCGCATTTGTACCAGCATCTCAAAGAAATGTCAATTGTATTTTTCTTTTGTGCAACGAAGAGACACAATTCTTTAATAATTAGGTACAAAACTTTCATTACCTGCGACACAGGAAATTAATATCGAGAAAACCTATACACTCGCTTGCTTAGCTTAACTCTATTCATACATAATATAACAAAATAAGAGCGTTGACAGGTAACTCTATTTGCCAAACGTGGTGATAATTTTTTTCACACAAGATTTGGGACTGCCATAGTAAAAGTTTCATAGCTAAAAACAACCTACCCGGTGACATTTCGCTTGTGATTGATCTTATGGGCCAATTAACCCATTTCTATTGAAAATACCTTACAAGGTAAGAGTGAAAATTCGCAGACGGATTATTAGCCAGGTCAGTTTTTATTAAGCCAGCAAAATGCGACGAAGCGGTAAACCTCTCCACTTGAAAATGGCAGACTCATTCTAATTTAGGTTGTTTGTTTCAATTGAGCACGATTGCTGGAACAACCTTTGAAATTTAGGAAGCTGGAGAATTATAGAGACTTAAAAAAAACTTGAATATAAAACAGTAGATAATGTACACGCATTGGCTACGCTGATCTTATTATAATAATTAAACAATACAACGATACCACCGATATTATGTATAGGTAGTGTTTAATAAGGCAAGAACTTTTCAACTATTGGCTTGTAAATATTTTTAATACAGAATATTTTTTTGAATTTTGCTTCCTCTTTGGTTGTCGGTGGCTGATTGACGTAAGTCCTTTGCCTTGCGCTTTGGCTCATAAAAAAAGGCACCTGTCAGCGGCAGAATTAATTTTCGGTTGATGCTTAGACAAATGAAGAACGGTTGATGTAACCAGAATCCGTATTGCCTAACGTTACTGAAGCTCGACGCTATCAAATGACAGTTTTTGTATGAGAAATCTGTCATTTGATTGCGATCACGAGCGTCAGAAACGTTAGGCTATACAACCTTGTTGTATAATGGTTTTAATATAAATAATGTGGGTATACTTAGTGGCATTGAATATTGAAGGTAGCTGTACAATAAATCAGTGTTTGACCACGCATCTGAGTTTTACTACATGGTGGCAGCGGTAAATCGATTAAAATATATTAATCGCGTAAAGTTAGTGTTAAGTGCACTATTTAGTCATATTATACTGCGTTGAGTGTTAAAGTAACGAACGAGTGAATATGGAACACGCACGTCCTCCGCCAGAATTAAATGTTGAGGGCAGCGCAGCGTCGCGCGCCGAGGCATGGAAAAAATGGTGGAAACAATTCTCGGTGTTTCTGAAAGCATCGGGCGTAAACAAAGAGGCGAAGGATGTGCAAGCTTGTCTGCTGGTCAACCTCATTGGCGCCGAGGGGTATGAGATTTTCTCCACATTCACTTATACCAAGGACGAAAGCGCCGACGACATTGATTGTGTCAAGAAGAAATTTGATAATCACTTCGGCACCAAAGTGAATGTTACGATGCTGCGTTTCAAATTTTTTACACGTAATCAGAACCCCGGTGAAACAGTGAGTCAATACGTGACGGCGCTAAAACTACTCAGTCAAGGTTGTGAATTTGAGTTACTGAACGACGGCCTGATAAGAGATCGACTCGTTTGCGGGATTTGTAGCAATGTGGTAAGAGACCGCTTGCTCAGGACGGACGGCTTGACGCTGGAGAAGGCAATACAGGTGTGTGAAGCGCAGGAGATGTCTTCAGAAGAAGGTCGCCAGATCGAACAAGCTCAAGCGTCCGCGTCATCGAGTGTGCAGGTAGACGCAGTCGGGCGGGCAAGCGCCGGGCGCGGGCGCCGAGGGCGCGGGCGGCGGGGCGCGCGGGGCGCCCGACCGGGCCCGCGGGCGCCGCGCGCCGCGCCCTGTGCGCGCTGCGGCAGCCCCTACTGCGACACCGACTACTGTCCGGCGGCCAACGTAATGTGCTACGTTTGTGATACGCGCGGACATTTCGCAAAGGTCTGTACGAAGAGAGTCAAAGGTGGTCACGTGGATTGTGTATCGGTTGCTGATTATGCGGAGAATTCGGACGATGATGAACTTTACGTAGATGTACTGTATGTTAGTGCAATTAACAATAAAAATAGTGAAAAAAATGTCACAAAGGAATGGAATGAATTTTTGTACTGTAACGGTAAGAGAATTAATTTTAAATTAGATTCAGGCTCCATGTTAAACATTTTGTCCAAGTTTCAATATACGACCATGGGTCTAAATATTGTTGATCTGCTTCCATTTCATAAAAAAGTCTTTTCTTACACTGGTAATCAAGTGCCCATCCTAGGAGAATGTGTTTTACATATTGAATATAAAAATAATGTGCATAAAGTAAAATTTGTGATAGCCGATATGAGTTGTCAAAATATTTTGGGCTTGGACACTTGCATAAACCTCGGGGTAATTCAACGGGTAGACGCTTTAGGTGTCGACGATTACAAGGATCTGTTTCATGGTTTAGGAGAATTACCAGGAAAGCATGACATCATAGTAGATCCGGATGTACCGCCTGTGATTTGTCCAGTACGAAGAATACCGTTAGGCATGCGAGATAAATTACGCGACGAGTTAGCTAGGATGGAACAGTTGGGAGTGGTAAGAAAGGTCAACCACCCGACACCCTGGGTGAACGCTATTGTTCTAGCGGCTAAAAAAAATGGTGATATTCGCGTATGCTTGGATCCGATGCACTTGAATCGTGCGGTGCGGCGCGCGCACTTCGCGCTGCCCACCGTGAGCGAGCTGGCGGCGCGGCTGCGCGGCGCGCGCGTGTTCAGCGTCCTGGACGCGCGCTGCGGCTTCTGGATGCTCAAGCTTGGCGACGCCAGCGCCGACCTCTGCACCTTCAATACGCCTTTCGGTAGGTATCAATTTTTACGGTTACCGTACGGGATCAGCTGTGCGCCGGAGATGTTCCACGCGAAGGTGAGGCAATATTTAGAGGATCTCGAAGGCACGGATTCGTTCATTGATGACATAATCGTCTGGGGGTGCACTAAAGAGGAGCATGATTTGCGGTTACAAAGGTTATTACAGAGGGCTCGCGACATCGGTATTAGATTTAATAAAGACAAGTGTAAATTCGCGGTTTCGGAGATAAAATACTTAGGTCACGTTTTCGATCAGCGAGGTATGAGACCGGACGGGGACAAGGTGAGGGCCATAATGGACATGCCCGATCCGGAAGACAGGCGGGCGCTGGAACGGTTTCTGGGTGTAGTTAATTATTTAGCTAAATTTATACCTAACTATTCCGATAATGTAAAAATATTGAGAGATCTCCTTAAAAAAAACGTGGAATGGACGTGGAACGAACAACATTCTGAGGCGGTACGTATCTTAAAAAGAAAAATAGCGGCAGCACCCGTGCTGGCTCTGTACAGCGAGAAGCAGCCCCTGGTGGTGTCGGTGGACGCGAGCGCGGCGGCGCTGGGCGCCGTGCTGCTGCAGGGCGGCCGCCCGGTCGAGTTCGCCTCGCGCACGCTCACCGACACGCAGCAGCGGTACGCGCACATAGAAAAGGAGATGTTAGCGATCGTTTTCGCCTGCGAACGGTTCCACCAGTATATATTTGGCAGACGAGACGTTACCGTACAAACGGACCACAAACCTCTCGAGGCGATTTTTAAAAAGTCGCTGTCGGCCGTGCCCGCGCGGCTCCAGCGTATGCGGTTGCGTCTACAGAGCTACAGCTTCCAGGTGACGTACACCCCTGGCAAATATATGTACATAGCGGACACTCTGTCGCGCGCGGCATTGCCGGACCTGATGCATGAGCGGATGAACGATCAGATGGAGGCGCAGACGTGCTTCGTGTTAAATTATGCACAATTTAGCGACAGTAAATTAAAAATGGTACAAGAGCACGTCAAAAGCGACAAACTGAGTCAGAAACTCATCGCTCACATTAAGAATGGATGGCCAAAAATTAAATACGACGTCGATAACGACGTTAGGATTTTTTGGCCATATCGAGAGTGCATACATTATGAAAATGGTATATTATTAAAAAGTAATAAGGTATTTATTCCAGAGTCATTACGCGCGGATATGTTGAACCGCATCCACGAGGGGCACTTGGGCATCGACAGGTGCAAGCGGCGCGCGCGCGACGTCATGTTCTGGCCGGGCCTGTCGCGCGACGTGGAACGCGCGGTGCGCGAGTGCGCCGCGTGCGCGCTGCTGGCGCCGGCGCCGCCGCGCGAGCCGCTGCTGCCGCACCCCGTGCCCATGGAGCCGTGGTATAAGGTCGGTTCTGATATTTTTGAGCTAAACAAGAAATACTACTTGATTCTTGTAGATTACTTCTCCAACTATGTAGAGGTAAACCAAATAAATTCCATAAACAGTCAGTGTGTAATTATGGCTATGAAAGAGCAATTTGCCCGACATGGAATACCCATAGAGTTAATCACGGATAATGGGCCAGCCTATGCTTCAAAACAATTCAAAAGCTTCGTGTTGAAGTGGGACATTGCTCATGTCACTTCTTCACCACTGTACGCGAGGTCCAACGGGAAAAGTGAACGGGCGGTACGTACAGTTAAAAATATTATAAAAAAATGTGCACTATCGGGACAGGACTATCATTTGGGCCTATTAAATTTTAGAAGTACGCCAAGAGATGGTATAGATTCACCATCTCACATATTAATGGGTAGGAAAATTCGCACACGCTTGCCCATGTATCAAGATAACGAGGAAAAAACGAGTGACCATAAAAGAAACTTTAAGTCAATTGTTACTAAACAGTTGCAGCAAAAACACAATCATGACAGATCAGCGCGCGATCTCCCACCACTACAAGACAAAGATGTCGTAGTGGTAGCGGATGGTCATAAGCGGCAATTCATGCAGGTAGTAAGGAGGGCTCCGGAGCCGCGGTCTTATATTTTGCAGGACAGTGCAGGTCGGGAGTGTCGGCGTAACCGGCGTCACATCATTCGACGCCAGGCGCAGCGAGCTCACGCCGACAGCGCGCAAAACGCTGGTAAGCACGTGCCGCAGCCGTGCCCGGGCGCGAGCACGGGCGAGCACAGCGGCCCCGCACTGGCGGCGGACACACCCCAGGTCATGGGAGCCGCGGCGACAGCGACGCAGGTAATACCGGCCCAAGTGCCTCAATCCGAGCATACCGAATTACTACCAGGCCCAACAACCAGGAGCAAAACTCGTAAACTCGTAGGCAGTAAAATTCCCGAATTTGATTAACTACCTAAACTATCACCTATTATGAATTAACATGCCTACCGGTATAGCACAATGCAAATTCAATACTTGATGTATTTACTGTTGGATTAGTAACAGAGGTACCAATTTATAAATTCCTCATTATCTATACTTTATACCTAATTTGTGGAACCTTGTTTACCTATACAATTTAGGTGTACTTATGTTTCTTAACATTAGTCTAATATTTGTATACTTTATGTAATATATCATAAGTTAATTGAAAAAAGAAAAAAAAAAAACATAAAAAATAATATAAGACTTAAGTTTACGCTTTATTTTGTTAAGTACCTATAGATTTAATTTTTTTTTTCAACTTATGTGCTTATATATAGGCATATAGTAGAAAATGTTACCTATGAAGGAAGGGTGGTAGTAGGTAAGTGGCAGTGTTTATATGCATGCAAAGTAGGTTTAAATTTAGTTATAGAATAAACTTGTTTTGTTATTAATGTGTCGATTGGAGTTAATTTTATATTGCATCAGTCTTTAGTAAACCTATGATTTTGTATCCTGTGTTTCCGTAAGGAGGAAGATGTTGTATAATGGTTTTAATATAAATAATGTGGGTATACTTAGTGGCATTGAATATTGAAGGTAGCTGTACAATAAATCAGTGTTTGACCACGCATCTGAGTTTTACTACAAACCTCTGTTGCGGTTTTTGACCGGCTTTGTAAAAAAATATACAAACTCAAACTCACAATATTTATTGACAACAAAAACACACTATATCACAGCAAAAATAGTAAAAACATAAATAGGAGAAGAGAGAACAATTTGAGACGTTGTGCTGTAGTGTGATGCCAAAAGGACTCAGCTCAGCATGTGCCGTAGCCCTGTAACCAGAGTTGCAGCGCTGGTTTTCAGCTGAACCCCGGTGAGTGTGCATCCATGTAACTGAACGCGTAACTATTGCGGGGAAAAAAGAAATTATATATAAATATAGCATTGTGAGCAGTTGTTCCTATAGTTCCTTCCTTTTCATATTAATGATTTCTTTTTTTTTCGGTCAAAGGTTGTACTGTGAATAATCCGCGGTGCAAAGTTGGTGCTTTAAGACTTTACCGAGCAACATTATGTTGAAGTCGGCTTTATTGTTTTCTAGACTTTGTTCTAAAAAGAACAAACAAACAACGGCTTTAGCGGTCATTATATTCAAAGGTTTTATTTAACATTGGCCTAATCTCGATTGAGTTTAAAGCTCAGTTTAGAAATAAACTTTGCGGAAACAACGTATTTTTTACATGCAGAAAGGTAGTTGGAGAACGGTGTTAAATACTCGTGCTGCGTCACCGGTGTGAACGTAACTTTACAGAGCGATGTTGTTAGTGATGTGTGAAATTTTTTGAAGTTTTTCTTTTGTTCACTTGTAAGGTTGAGACATAATTTTATTTGTCAACACGTCTAACGCATCGTCTAATGCTAAGGTAAATATTCAATCTCTCGACACGCTAACACCCAATCCCATATCCCTGATGTCACCTAAATCGCTAATGTAATAACATTTGACAGTTGTAATGAAAATGATGATGAAAACGCGGGTAGTTGTGTGCCGGTGTCTGTTTCGTCGGGTAGTCGCGTGTGCAGTGCGCGTGTAGCCACAGCCGCCGAGTCGCGTTGCTCCGAAGAGGAAAGGCTACGGATTAGCCCGAAACAGTCGAGCTAAACTCGATTTAAGACGTGACTTATCCGGGTCAATATATTTAACGTAGGTACGAGAACAACAGCAAAGTTCAAGGCTGTTCAAACGGTCGCATGTCCCTTTGAGCATCGTCTCTTAGATTTTCAACAAACTCTGCTCCTTATTCGAAATTTATAATCCGTAATTCGATTCTGCACAATGGCTGACTTCGAAGTTTTGTCGTCTGAAGTTAGAAAATTAAATTACGAAGGGGGAAGATTTTAAAATAATTACAGGAAATAATTGCGAAAGGTTCGGCCGATACGGTTTCAAAGTTAGTCGATGCAGGATCGATTTCAAAAAGCCATGAAATAGAAAGGTTAATTGTTTTCTGACGAAAGGTGCAGTTCTTATTGATCAACGTTAGTCTACCTTCTGTTTCTCTTTTTGATGAGTTAGATTACTGCTAGTTATCGGAAGTATAGTAATTTATCCGTTAAAAAGTTTTGGTAGCCTAGTGGTTGGAGATCTTAAGCAGAAGGTCGTGGGTTCGAGCCTGGGTTTGCGCCTCTGAGTATGATGGAATTTATATCAGGAACTTTACGGTGTATTTAGGAAAATAGTAGGAACACATATGCGAAGAAATTCTCGTGTGACTCGGTGACGGGTGCTCTAGAAGAAATTTGAACCAGCATCTTCCAGTTTTCTGTATATCGAATATTTGTAAATCTCTCTCTCTCTCTCTCTCTCTTTCTTTCTTTCTCTTTACCTGCCGTGCTACTTGGTACGGAGCATGGAGCATGTATTTATTCAACGAAAAGTTTCGATTCCCATCGCTGGTCCCTTTTCTGTATTTTTATTTCTGTGCATCCTCGTTTTAGTTTGTATTTTCGTTGGATTTTACGGGATGACTGTAAAAGTACAAATTTTGAAATAAAAAAATACAAAAAAAAAGACTCCAAAAACCAATCTTAACAAAATCAGTGTTTCCAATGTGGCTGCATTATTCTACTACATAAGCCGTGGTGGCCTAGGGGTTTGACCTATCGCCTCTCAAACAGAGGGTCGTGGGTTCAAATCCCGGCTCGCACCTCTGAGTTTTTCGAAATTCATGTGCGCAATTTACCACGAGCTTTGCGGTGAAGGAAAACATCGTGAGGAAACCTGCACAAACCTCAATGCAATGCACAAGCAATTCAGTGGTGCGTATGAGGTTCCCAATCCGCACTGGGCCCGCGTGGGAACTATGGCCCAAGCCCTCTCCTTCCGAGAGGAGGCCTGTGCGCAGCAGTGGGACGTATATAGGCTGAGATGATATGGGTGATTCTATCGATTAAATACAAAGTGTTATCAATTATCTTGATAGTATACATCATCCAGATGAGGCCTACGCACTTGTAATTATCCGTGTGTGGGTAGAAACTCTATTACAAAATCAAACATCAAAAGCGCAACAAAGTGTATCACCCACATTGTAATTAGAAGGCCAGCCTACTGAAACGTTGGTTTAGGATGTTAATTTTAATATTTTGTGTCGTTTGAACATACACTACGTCTAAATTTACCATTATTGCCTAAGTACAGCTGTAGTATATAAAAAGAAAGAAATAATGAAGGAAAGAAGAAGGCGTAGTGCGCGCGTTGCGGCAGCCGCCGAGTCGCGTGCTCCATTGATGAAAGGTTTCGAAATAGCCCGAAACATGTCGAGCTAAACTCGATTTAAGACGTGAGTTATCCGTTACAATATCATTTGATATGAGTGAGTCCACGGTACTTTCATGATCAAGAAAGAAGAAGGATGAACATTTATTCACAAATTTAAAATGTAACTACGCACATGAATTTCTAAAGGCTCAGAGGTGCGAGCCGTTTGTTGTGTGGGTTTGAACCCACCACCCTCTGCTCGACAGGCGATAGGTCAAACCACTAGGCTACCACGGCTTCGCATTTTCAAAATTTCCCGGCCTCTACAGTAATGTATATTTTTTTTTTTCACAATTATGACAACCCTGACCGAATTTGAGTGAATTTTCTATTCACCCCATAATAATATGTCGTGTCTACTGACCCCGTTTTACGGATTTGTAAAAATCTTGTGTTTTTTTTTTTAATTTTCGCTATACCAAGAGCAATAAGGCTTATTTTTCTGAAGCAAACTCGGAGAGCTTGTTGGGACTCACAAAAAAAAACACAATCTTAGGTCCTTTACTATTTAAATTCATTCTTAAAAATAGGTTGGAAGTTCAAAATCGTGTCTACTCACCCTGTTTTACTTATTAGTGGGATTGACGCTAGAAAGACTTGAAAAACTTATTTGCCTCCCCTATGCTTTGTAAGGCCTGTAATGTCAAATAACACGTGTGTTGTGAGACTCCGAATTCCCGCCCATTCTACCGCGCACCTATTTACGAATGGGGTTTATCGATCACTCGACGCAGCACCCGGAAAATTCCGCCAACAGGTGACAAATAGTCGCATGCGATATGAAATATGACAGACGGATTGAAACAAGCGCGAGAATGGGACCCTTAAATTGGACGAGTGAAGGATGGACGTGATTTTTTTATTTTCACCAGTATGTCAAAAGTACCTCAGAGGGCCATAACGGTGTGTTATATAAGGGTTTGCTGGGTATGTCGATTCGCTTTTGTTTTGTTTTTGAATATGACCATTTTTATCCCACGAAAATACAAACTGAAACATAGATGTACAGAAAAAACTTAGAAAAAGAGACCAGAGCTGTTAATCGCACCTAGGTTCCTCAGCACTCCAAAAACCAATCTTAACCCTTAAATTTGGACGACCGGATGGCTAAGTGGTTAGAGAACCTGACTACGAAGCTTGAGGTCCCGGGTTCGAATCCCGGCTGGGGCAAATATTTGTATGAATAATACGAATGTTTGTTCTCGGGTCTTGGATGTTTCATATGTATTTAAGTATTTATTTATCTATATAAGTATGTTTATCCGTTGCCTAGTGTCCATAGTAGGTACAAGCTTTGCTTAGTTTGGGACTAGGTCAATTGATGTCAAGTGTCCCATGATATTTATTTATTATTATTTATTTAAATTGTCAAAATTGAAAAAGTTCATGAAACAAGCATCGTAGGAAGGTACCTTATTTATCGGTCGTGTCCAACCTGGTCGTGTCGTGTCGTAACGCACCAGAACGATATCGGTTCTTACATTTTATATGGTTGCGTTCACATTTACCTGATGCAGTGTATTGTGACGGCTTATTGTGTTGTGTCACATCAAAGCTATAGAAAGAGAGAGTAGGTAAGAGACAGAAACCATCGCAAGACAACAAGTCATATAAATGGGCCAATCAACTATTTTACCGACACTTTAGGCGTCTCCTGCATTACCAAAATTGTCTCTGGCATTGCCAAAAAATCGTACTTCCAACAAGATATTTCACGGTTTTATAGTTTGAACTTACGTAGAATGGCATGTATTCATATACAGCACCTATTAAATTACAGAAAAAACATGTTTACGTACAAAAATCTGCAATTGTTTGAAAAATGTCGCGGACAGTTAGTGTCGGTAAAAAGTTGATTGGCCCAAATGTAAATGCGACTTTAGTCTCGTCAATTGAAGCATCTATTTAACGCGTGAATACTAGTTATATTTGGTAACTGGAGTTTACTACCAAAATAGTTGAAGGTCACAAAATGATTGATGATTGTTGATGGTCGCACGCACCAATAGAAACTCTGACTCACCCTGGTTTTCGTCATCATCTGACCAAATCATTGCGTCACCGCAAAGACTACGAAAGATCATTATAGTTTTAATTTTGACCACAGCATCCGGTTAAACAGTTAATAAGAACAAGATAAATTTAAAATAAGAACTATTTCCCGCGACTTTGTGCGCGTTAAATTTGTTTATCACTACTTATCCAACGGGAATCACGCATTTATTACCTACGCGGCACGGAATGCCGAGGACCTGGGTTCGATTGCTGGACTTATTTTTCTGGTTTTTCTGTGCATCTATATTTAAGTTTGTATTTTCGATATGGGTTTCGAGATGACCGTAAAAGTAATAAAATTTGGAGTTGAAATAAAAAATACAAAAAGATTCCAAAAATCAATCTTAACTTGTAACGTTTGGATGTAAGATAAGTTTTGAAGGTATGGCTTCAAAAATTTGTAAACTTAATTTCAACCACTTCTTGGTGTTATATTTAGTCGAAATTAGTTACTTTTAATGTAAGTTCGGTGACATTATAAACTGGTAGTAAAATTTTAGATGATGGTATCGCACAGGACGGAGCTGCAGCAAAATTTTTTTCCGGTAATATTTACGCATTTATTGCTAAACAACGAGCTATCTGCAATACTAATAATCCGCTTTTAATGTGTTAAAAACAGCAAAAGAACAGATAATGTGTAAAATTTTATCATAATGGTAGGTGTAAACACTTATGAATACTTTTTAAACTTGGCGTTCGAAAAATTTCGTGATAATGATAACTGTATTATTATTATTTCATGGTAGTTTTTAAAGGCGATATTATTGTTTGTGTCTCTCAATGCATTTCCAAACTCATAACTGAATAGTGACGAAATGGTGAATCAAGTGTGAATCCAACATTTTTACTGTGAAGTACACACATTCATTTGATAGGAACTTGTTTAAAAACCAATGGACCACTCATTTGGCTGATGGTACATTTTTAAGCGTTGCAATAAGGTGCCAAAAGAAAACCGACATGGAAAATAATTTAATATTTAAAAAAAAAATCTTATCAATATAGAGACCGATTTTAACTCAAAACTTTAAGCTACTTTTCCAAGAATAATGAACCTATTAATTTCATTATCAATTCTAAGAAACATTGCAGCACACTTTATAACCATAAAAAGAACATGAGCATCACCGAATAACGGATCCTTTTACAAACTTATCACTGCTGCTGGAAAAGCGATAACAAACTGTCGTTTACTACAAAAAACGTGTAAAGAGCAACAGTGCCGGCGGTAAAGATAATTTTGTTTCACATCAGGTAGCTGCGAGTCATTGGTATTTCCGTTCTATAAAGAACAAGACTTTATGATCCCAAGTAGCATGTTTTTGACTACTGAATTATTTAGACCTATCAAATCCAGTAGTGACAGTAAAAACCAGTATCAAATAACATGATTATACCAACAGTAATCTATGTGTCGCTGTGAGGAACGTGTTCAAATAAATAAAGTTTAAATAATTGACGAAATGCATAATGGTCAAATGATTTGAGCGAAACTATGGATTATATAAACTTTTATGACTGGGTCATCTATCTTTAGATAAATTTATAAGTACCCCATTTATTTTTAGATGACAATTAACGGCCAAATTGTAACACACATTTCTCGGTATTTCGAACACAAATAGACTAAAAATACATACCTAGATGTACATTTATTAGCGGTATTTATTATATTTTTAGTACTTACAGAACACGTTAACACAATTTTAAATAGTTCCATTGTTTCATTCAAAAACGTGTGCCAACTTTACCGGTAAGTTTTCAAATGTTAAAATAAATGGAGTATATGTTAAGTTTACAGTACAATACAAATATTCTTTATTGGTTACCAAAAGCAGTACTTGCAGTAGCAGTAGCAGTTCATGTTTAAGTTTTAGATTGTTATCTTAAAAAAAGTAAAATTAAAAATTTTGAAAAAACCCACGACGGTTCTTAATAGAAAAAGGGTTAAATAATTTTTATGAAAATCCCCCGACTAAAAGTGATTACAAACGCAAAAACATCCGTCGGGGGCTGCCATTACCTGCACCGAAATGAACTTATATTTTGCAGTTGTATGAATTTGTGATGAATTATAATTGTGTGGGGAATGTACTACTTTATGAGGGAAAGATATTCATGGTAGTTTTCTTAATATTATACAGTTATATCATTGGATTACTAATATTGTGTAGTTGTATGAATTTGTGATTAATTAAAATTGGATAGTTATGTTTGTAGTAGCTTTTCTTAACATTTTAATTTAAATATACTAACAGAGAGATATGGCAGCCCCCGACGGATGTTTTTGCGTTTGTAATCACTTTTAGTCGGGGGATTTTCATAAAAATTATTTAACCCTTTTTCTATTAAGAACCGTCGTGGGTTTTTTCAAAATTTTTAATTTTACTTTTTATTTTAAAATTTTTAAAGAAATAATTCATATCACCAAAACATTTTATGTAAAATCAGAGGCTAATATTCACAACACTTACTAACAACCTCATAAATAACGCTTAAATTTTAAAAAGGTTTTCAAACGCTAGGAAAAGCCAAGTGGCTGCATGAGGCTTCGTTTCCACCAGAGATGTGCGAGGTTGTGTTGCGAGGAATGTGTTTTTCATGAACCAGTAGAAACGCATCATTTCCCTATCCTTGCACTCATCTCTGGTGGAAGCTGAGCGGAGTGAAGCGAGGTAAATGTTATGTTTCTATTGGTTCATAAAAAACACATTCCTCGCAATAAATCCTCGCACATCCCTGGTGTAAACAGAGCCTGAGCCCTGACTTTATTAGCCTTACATCTTGATTTAAAAAGTACAGCTTGGCCGTTCATAGATCTATTCCATGACATTATCTAATACTCAATTTTTTACCATACTCGTATCGGTCAGACTTTCTGATAGACCTACTTACGGTAGGAAATTACTACACGAGTCTTAATTGACATGTCATACGAGCAGATTTAAATATGAAACGGCCAAGTAATACAAAATTTTAGCTTTCTTGAAACTCTAAGGAAGAGGAGACAACTCTAGCTACAGCATCAAGTGTTGTATAGGCATATTATGTATTGTCATTGCAATTAAATAGTCGTGCAAAGTTTTATGTATTTGTGCTATTAACTATCGAGGAGTTCCTTTGTGGGAAGACGACCCTAGCTGCAATATCAAGTTGTGTCTTTTCTATCGTACAAAGTGATCACAGTACCAATAAAATTTAATAGGTAATTCTGTTAAGTTCCGCGCCTGTGCCGTAAACTATTGAAGATTTTCTTTCTGTGGAGACGATCCTGGCTGCATAACCAGGATTTCACTACCAGATTATTGTATTACAAGATTTACACAAGTGTGCTAAAATTCAAGACAATACGATAACTAAAAGTGTGGCAAATTTAACTTGCACGACCCAAACATGCATAGAAACATACATTATGTATATTATTTACATAGGTACCTGATTACTGTAGCGCCCCCTAGCGGACAAACGCTATCACACCTATCTAAGAACCACCGTCGATAAATTACGAAGCCATTACAGAAAACCGCATCTAAATCAGTCAAACCGTTCTGGAGATAAACGTGAACATTCGTTTGCGCACAAACAAACAAACAAACAAACAAACAACCTCTCACCCTAAACGCATATACCTTCTCCGTTCCGTCGTGGGTAAAAAGGTGGCAATTTCTAAGAGAACTGTGTTATTAAATGACTTTTATGTATTTCTTTCATAATTCTTTTAAAAACTTTAAATATTTTAGTATGTACCCGTCGCTGTGTTACTAACTATTGATTGGCTATAATTAATTGAAATAATACAGTTAATAGACGACTCTATTTCACAAATGATATCAAATTAAAATTTAGTTTTTTTTCACATTGTCTTCATTAAAGTTGTATGAAAAACAAACGTGCAAGATTTCACGTGTCTAACTAAACACGGTTGAGATTTCGGGATTTCAGAAACACCGTTAACATAACAACAAGGCGCATTAGTTACCAATTTTGTTAGCTTTTTCCTGCGGCGTCACACCCATCAAATTAGATTTTTTGCATACTTAGTATTTCTGAAGTAGGTAACACAGTGTGTTAAAAAGAAGTAAAATTTTGCTCGGGTGTTGTTTGTACAACGAACAATCAAATTTAATTTAATTTATTTCTAGGCGGACTTCACACTCCACACTTCAGTCTACTCGTGACCACGGCAACTGTAATGTAGCCGAAACGTCGAGGTAAATATTACTTGTGTACAATAGCGTAATAAATCCCGTTAAGGTTTTTTTTTACTATAAGTGAGAATCACGAAAGCTTAAAACGTTATATCCAATTGAACTGCCAAATTTATGCAGGAAAAGACGCGGATAAAAGCTAGTATACATATAATATTTGAAACACCACTATATCCCTCTTAAGGGCCAACAACAAAGGATACGATGCCAGCTCCAAGCACCGCTCTTATTAAACTAGCAAAAAGCGCAGCTTTATAAGGGCTCGCGAGATTTTTTAAGCCTGTGTAAATATTTCTTATATTTTTTTTTTTGTAGATCAATACCTATATTATTAATAAGGGTGGAGTTTTTACAAATAATTTTACTTTACGCAATAAATCATTTTTGACATGTTTTTATTTCACTTCAAATTTCTCATACGCATTTCTTCTTTTTTTTTACATTTTAACATATATGAGTCCTTAATAGTACTTAATCTATCAAAGGGGAATTTTCTATACAAAGCTAATCCTTCTAATGTTTTTACTCGTGAAAATGCCACGTATGATAAACCTATATAAGTTTCTTTTTCGCCGATGTCTACAACAGCTTTATCTAAGGTTAAGCCTTGTGACTTATGGATTGTGATTGCGAAAGCTAGTTGTAATGGAAATTGTTTTCGAGAACAATTGGTATTTCCACTTTTCCAAAATTTAGTTATAGGTGGTATTGGAATGCAGCCGCTATTGTCATACGTTAAATCAGGATTATTTTCAAAACGAACCATTATCACTCGTGGCATTTGATCAGGAGGACTATGATTTTCTTCATAAATTATGTCTTCGACATAACCTAAAGCCCCGTTCACCAATCCATTTTCAACCCACAAATTTGAACGTAACATAACTTTTGACCCGATTGATAAAATAATATATGGTTCAAGGCCACATGTCATTTCTGCATCTGCTGATATTGCCTTGGAGCAATTATAGTATGCTGGAATATAAGCTACTGGTTGACGCAATTCATTTAATTTTTGATAATTAAACTCCTTGACTTCTTTATTTGTTGCAAATAGTCTGATGGCATCGTTGAAAAAAATACGTTCATTTGGTGGTAATACATGTATACTTCGTGTCATTAATTTTTCATAATCTTCAAGTGTACTGTCACCGTTACTAATCCGATCAAGTATATCGCGGAAAACTTGTTGAGATTCATTTTGTCTAAATGATGACGATAGAAAGAAATATTTTTGGATACTTGATGTAAATAGCAATTTTCCTTCTAAAAGAAATTCACTTCCTTCAGTTTTCTCACTGTAAAGTGGCCTATCATTTACAGGTGGCAACTGATTAATATCTCCAAAAAAATATACAAATAACCCACCAAACGGTTCATCTTGTCTTGAAGGGAAAATTGTTCGTAATCGTAGATCAATTTTCCTTAAAAGACTACATCCAATCATGCTTAACTCATCAATAAATAAAAATTTACACTCATATAATTCTTCTTGAAGTTGTACAATGGAATGTAAGCTGAGATTTTTCAAAGTTTTATTTATTCCTAGTAAAAGTTTAGAATGAATTGTCGAACCATTAATATTCACAGCAGCAGCACCAGTTGGAGCAAGCAATTGATAACATGAGGATCCCAACGTGTGATTCAATCGAACAGTAAAATAATTGATCAATGTACTTTTTCCAGAACCAGCTTTTCCTTGTACAACAATTCTTTTAATAGGCTGTTCTTTCTCGTAACCTTGGAGATAACTAAGTTGTTTTTCAAATGTATTAACTATTTTTTTCTGTTCCTCAGAAAAAACAATGTTTGACGTATAACTTTGATTGTGGATGATAGGGTTTCTGTGACATTTTTCACTCTTTTTATTTTCAATAAATTTTTCTAATGAATTTAATTGTTCCTTATTTGAAATAGAATGCCATTCGTATCGTATATCGATTTCTCTTTTACCTAAATCCCCTTCATGATGAATAGTTCTTGGTCCAGCAGCTATTTCCATCCAATCATGTAGTGGTTCTCTTTCAGTTGAATCAATTTCTTCAAAATCTTGTTCGTCCTCTAAATTCTGTAATATATGATCCAATTCATAACTGAGAATATCATTATTATTTTTAAAATGACGTTCATATACAATCTTCCAAGCATCATTGTTTGGATTTAGGTCACTTAACTCTCGCCAAGCTACATGTAATAAAACTTGCTGTTCATAAAACTTATCATTATCGATACAAGTAGGATCAAATTTAATTCTTGGTGTAACTCTAAGAATATAAGGCACTTTTCTTATACTATAAGTTGAGCCTCTTTTATAAGTTTTCGTGAAAAAATCAATTAAAGACATTTGTTCAAATTGCGCTGGCCGCCGTTGATATTTCTCTAAAGCATTCAAAAAAGAAATGCTTCCATCTTCTCTATTTAAATTCAGATGTTCCCATGTTTCAGACGTACCCAACTTTACTGAACAAAATTGTCGAGAAGATCGATACAAAGGCCAACCCATTATAATCCAAAATATTTCCTGGGCAGAGTAGTCACGTTCGGCACACATTTTTATTAAAATTTTTTGAATAATTTGCTGACAATTGCTGTTATTATTTGACTCTTGTACTGTTTGTCTAATAAAATCTTTCATACCATCTGATCTTGGTTCAGCTTTGCTAGCATATTTAGCAATATAGTTAAGAACGGCATGAATAGAAACAATTGCTTGGGAGTCAACATTTGCTCGCCAAATTTTCAAAATTTGTGGGTTGTGGCTATTTAAAAATGGATTATTTCTCTTAGAAATATATTCTAATTCATTATCTTGAATAAACTGAATCTTACTTTCGTTTACACATTCTTTTGGATATTTGAAACGACAAACAGTTTCTGAAGAATTTTTTTTTCTCCTTTGACAATATGCTTTAGAACATTTATGCATTTGTACCGCACGTAATAAATGATTGTAATCAACATCTTCATCAGGTGCATCACTGAAATGTATTTTTGATGGGTGTACGTCATATGTTTGAGATGGATCTGGATGCCATGTAGATATTAATTCATCAAAATAGTTTATAATTTCTTGCATTTTTGTGATATCATCTAGATTGAGATTTTTAAGATCAGGAGCATTTTCTAACCAGAAAACACCATGCATATGAGGACTACCCCGGTGCTGGAATTCAATTCGGAACCAAAAATCTTTGATTTTAAAGAATTTCTTGATAAAATGCTCCATAAAGAAATCTAATCGCTTATAAAAAAAATAAGAGACAATCATAGGATTTGAATATAATAATTTAGATTTGCGAATAAATTCACTGTTTTGATTGATATTATCATAATTATAGTCAGGGTCCAATATACGATATAGCTCTGGCCAATACAAATCAGCTGCACTTAACGTAATAAATATTGTTGGGCTTCTTAATTCTTCAATCATATCCATTAACTCTCTAGATCTTACATACCAATATGAGCTAGATGACCTTATATTAGCATTATATGACAAAATTGATTTATATAGTACTGGATTTTGCTGCAATAATTCTCGAAGCTGTTCAATCGTTTCAATATTACATAAATGTGAATTTTTTTTTTACACAAATACTTCCATTTTGTAAGGCCATCCAACGCATCATACTATTACACGCAAAAAATCGAAATCTCGGATGTTTTGCAAATCTGCCGTCTTCATACATCATAAGAAATTTAAAATATTCATTATTAGAAACTTTACAAATTCGTGTATCTCTAAGATCACCTTTACCAATAGGAAATAAAGTTGGAAATGCTCTGCAAATATACCCATCACATGTAAATTCATTGATTGGTACAGAATCCAATTTAGGCCAAGGTAAAATACAAGATCTATCATTTTCTTCCTGAATACTAAGTACACTATTTACAGCTTTACGATTACATTGAAAAGTCACTGTTGGAGCTCCAGACACATATACACTATCATATAATGTATCCTGATCATCACTACTAAAATTAAATGAAAGGTGCTGTTTTTCTTGACTTGTTAAAATTTGTTGGAAAACACTTTCATTATCAGGTAAAGATTGTAAATTGCTTTCATTGATTGTGATGTCACGATACCAAGGGTTATTATTTTTAAGATATATCAAAGCTTCCTCAACATTATCACGATTTACAATAAAATCTTTATATCCTTCACCTTCATCTTTTCTAACAAAAACATACTTCGATATGGTATCAATTGAATGAGGTAGAGACATAGTAAAGTTTGTGATGTCTTGATGAAAATTGATGATTTGACCACTATATCCAAATTGACCACCTTTAAGACGATATACTGAAATAACTGGGTGAACTTGAGCAATTAGTTGTTCTTCAAGAAATGTTAATTTTTTTAAAACATCAGGTTGTGGTCCTGGATCCATATTATTGTCTGCAGAAAATAAATTTATGCTATTTTTTACTTGATATTTATGACAAAGAGAACAAAGTCCATCTTCTTCAATAATTAAATCAAACCAACGACGATGACATAAGTTACAGTGTTTCAGTTCCAAATTCTTCTGTGCGGTTTCAAAATTAACGGCATACTCCATAAATTGAGAATGACCACGATTAGAATCTAATGCCACCTCTCGAGCTCTCTTCCGACGACGTTCTCTTTCTTGATTCATTAAAGTACGGTTTTGTTCACGTTCTCTACGGCCCGTTAACGTACGTCTTCGCGGCATTCTACTGTAACAATAAAATAAAATAAATTTAATCTGTTAAATTGTTGACACATTTTCACCAAGTACTATTTTACAAGTACTTTCTATATATAAAAAACCGGTCAAGTGCGAGTTGGAATCGCGTACGAAGGGTTCCGTAACACTATTTTTATATACCAGTATCTAGAAAAAACGGCGAAAAATCACATTTTTTGTATGGGAGCCCCCTCAAATATTTATTTTATTTTGATTTACTTATTTATTTTTGAAGTGTATAGATAACTAAATATTCAGATAGGCAGACAGACAGACGGACAGACAAACAGACAGACAGACGGACAGCGAAGTTTCAGTAATAGAATTGTTTTGTACCCTTTGGTTAAGGAACTCTAAAAATATAAAACAGATTCGGGTTAGGGTGCATTAAGGAGGGGTTGCCTACAGCAGTCGGACTCTGCCGCAGGGGGTCACAAGGTAACCTAACTAACTGTGCACTGGATTGTTTCTGGGTGGAGAGAATTGCTGGAAATGTGTTTGTTACCTAAGTCCTTTCATCCCCGTAAAGCGACCCCCCTCAGTACATCCCAACCCTGATTCGGATAACATACATACTTTTTGTAGGTACTTACTGATTTCTACTTCAATTGCCATAAACTTCACGTCTAAACGTTAAACGATTTCGTAGTTTTCTCCGCTTAGCTTGCTGCACAAACTACTAAGAAGCTTGCTGTAACAGTAACAATAACGTTTCAGTTGAATTGACGACTATTTTCAATATATTCTACTCATTTTTATTACCTACGTTTCTGTCATAGGAACTTACCGAATGTTGATTTCTAATCACTTCAAGTCTTCAATTTGTAACACCAATAATACACCACAAGTTATAAAAAACACACTCTTGACGTGGTACAATACACTAAAGTGAATAAAAAAATTAAAACTGGCGTTTTTCCAGTACACGAAATGTGACATTCGGTTTTCTAGGTTGTTCTGTGATTAGGGATGTCGATCTAAGATCGATTAATCGAAAAATCGATTTTTCGAGCCAAAAAGATCGATTTTTTAAATCGATATGAAGTGCTGAATCGATTCATTGGATCGATTTATCAACCTTTAAAATCGACAGTCGATTTTTTTGTTTTATTTTAATCCATACAATTAGTTGCAGACTGTTATTTTTAAAAAGTTTACATCTTGAGCATTGGGAACTTTAAGATAAATTATCTATTTGCTTTGAAACCAATACATTAAAAAATAAACGTTATGTTTTATACCTGATCTGATATTTTGAAATAGGAATAAACATAATTGTTATTATCGAATTCCCTGATTTTACTGATTAGAGGTCAATAATTATAATATTAGCCCTGTTTTTTACTAAAAATTGATTTATACTTATATTGTTAAAGCAAATTCAATAAAAGATCGATTTTTTGGAAATCGATCTTTTAGACCTCGATTTTTTCGCGAATCGATTCAGCAGGCCTCGATTCGAATCGATTCGAAAATCGATCTTTTTCAGAAAGAATCGACATCCCGTGACTGCGTCAGTTTTTTTTTTAAATAAATTTTACAGTTTTAGATACTAATTCGTTTACGCCAAAGAGGTTTGCCCTTGCAGTTGCACATCTTAATTCATAGATGGCGTTAGTAGTATGTAATTTTTCAAGTTAATAATTTTTTTAATTATTCTCTATAATTTGATTTTAATATTAGATAACACATCTAGACATCTATTTAAATTACTATGCTAAAGCCCAAACCCAAAGGTCTCATAGTTTTTCCGTAAAGTGTACCACAAAATGTACTGGCAGTCGGATATTGTGGGCTCGCTTCGCTCGCCCAATTACATCGCCTCTCTAAGATTCTTGAGGATATAACATGCCAGGCGTAATATATACTTTGTGGTGAACATAAGTAAAAAAACAAGATAAGAGTAATAATTTATGTATTTCTTATACTTTGTTCTTGTATTATATCAATTTTTAAACCTAATTATGAGTCTGAGTATGACATATTGCGTTGCCGAAACGGTCAGAGATGGGTCAAACGTGTTTAAGGTGAGGTGACCATAGTGACAATAAAGAACCTGGAAAGGCGGTAAGGTGAAATCAGCTTGATTGTGGGATCAATTTGTTTGGAACTCTCAAACTTAGGATGCAGATACTTTTTTCTTTACGCGATATAATCCGGAATACGGAAATTCGCCTAAAAACTGAAATCATCGACATAGCTCACAGAATATGGCAGTTGGAGTGGCAATAGATGGATCACATCGCGCAAAGAACAGATAGATAATTGGGGGAGAAAAGTCCTCGAGTGGTACCATGAAGTAGAAGATGAAGTGTTGACAGTACTCCCACTAGATGGACGGACGCTAGTTGTCATTCAATGTGGCGTTCGAAAAGGGAGGCCTTTTTGCAGCATGGACGTCTTCTGGCTGATGACGATGATGTCTCTAGAGAGGGTAAAGAGAAAGTAAGATTTTTTTAAGAATATTTTTATTACAAGGATCAAAATATTCAACGCTGACTGTAGCCGAGATTCCCGACGTTAAGAAGATTACAGAAAAAGGTCCTGTTAATCCTAATGACATTAATCTTGGTATTAAGTTAAAAATAGAAGCGAAAACTTCCCGGGAACCGGCTTGAGATTTCCTATTTCGTGATTGTTTCTTGGGATAAACTTGCTCGGGAATTTGTGTGGGGATTTTGGAGTTGCACCTTAAAGATAATGGTTGAGCATTATCGGATGCAAAAGCTAGAGGTAAAATTGGTTCTTTTATGTTCAGTCTGGCCTTTACCTGCGGTTCCGCTCGATGAAATCATTAGTTCTAATTCCCGTCAATTATATCAAAATGTCTATTAGAGTTGTTTGAAGATTGTATGGGCGGTCAAAAATTATTTTATGTTATAAATTGGTCATTATCATCATCATCAGCTGGAAGACGTCTACTGTTGAATAAAGGGCTCCCTATTAGAACGTCAGAATGAACAACAACTCTCCATTTGCATCCACCCGGTTGCCGCAACTCTCACAACGTCTTCAGTCCACCTAATGGCCGCCATTCTAATGCTTCGATTTGAAGACTTCCACTCGAGGACTTTTCTTCCCCAACGGTTATCTGCCCGCCCGTTGCCACTTCAACTTGCATATTCTTTGAGTTATATCGATGACTTTAGTTCGTCGGAAAATTTCCGTATTCCGGATTCATCATCATCATCATGTCAGCCGAAAGACGCCCACTGCTGGACATAAGTCTCCTCAAAAAACTCCTCGCTCGTTAAGTAAATTTTTTACATTATACAAATAATTTCCCTTTAAAAAAATAATCTGCTTAACTCTATTTCTGCCAAATCTGATTAGCTAAGCCGCAGACAGACAGTGGGACAGATGTTCAGATACTATGAGGATTCCTTCCAAGACAACGGAACTCTAAAAACGTCTTCAGCACCTCCAGCGTCAAACTAAACTTTAGTTAATCCCACTTCATTTTATTACGTTTTCTATTTTCACAAACTCCAGGTTATATTAAAGACGGGGATTGTGAACAAAGCCTGGCTTTCCAGATTACAACAGCTTGTTCTGAGGAAATGTGTCTTGTTAAATATGGATAAAAGTTGGTATGTTGCCAGTTGCCGTGGTCGTGGCGTGGAGATTACTGGATCCTATAAGATTCTGTTGTCTATTTATCTATCAGTTCGTTCTGTAACAGAGCCCTGGCTTTTAAACTATTATTGAGGTAGTTCTGCCGTGACAGAAGATTTGAAATAAGAGAAACTATCTGCTC
Source organism: Choristoneura rosaceana (assembly GCA_037349165.1). NCBI lineage: Eukaryota > Metazoa > Arthropoda > Insecta > Lepidoptera > Tortricidae > Choristoneura > Choristoneura rosaceana. The sequence goes on from JAZBNJ010000044.1 coordinate 1,399,773, forward strand.
TAAGTTTTCAGTGAATGGTGTGTATGTTTGTATACCTTTTAATGTAAAAATTAAAGAAAGAAACTCAATGACATTCCTTAAGATGTAGTAGTACGTACATTATATAACTTGAAGGGATACTAGTCAATCTTTGAGCGGATATCAGAAGCACTTTATTAGGGCCTGACGAAGAAAGAACTTATGCTTAAATAAAAAAATATAATACCCACATAAACCTGGTGAAAAGAAAGTAATCATAAAACGTACAATATCCACACATTTTTTGAAATTCAAATCTGCAACTTACGAACAAACGGACAGAAGGACAATGCAGCGACATTAACAGCATTTGACCTTAGACCTTCCCACGTTTATTTCCAAATTTAGACTTAACAATGACAGTTCAATAAGGCTCAATTTAACCACAACAATGTTACAATAGGCCACTATTGTGCGGTCAGTTCTAAGTGTGGGTGATGATTGATGGATACTATGGACACCGTATTTGATACAGTGATTTGTATGTTAATGATTTCAAAGACGTATAAATCAAGTTTTTGTTTCAAAAGTGTGGAGAAATAAATCTTTGTGAGGTTAACCGTTACAACTTTGATTTATTGAGATTGTGCTACTGTTATTTTTTTTTTATCAAACGGGACCAGTTTTTTTGTTACATTTTGTCTTTACCTGTTTACGAATACAACATGCCTACTCGTAAAAAAAAATAAAACACTGTTTCCAGATATTGAAACAACAAAAACGACTATTCTGCCACACTGATTGTTTGTACCTATTGTGAATAGGACGGGCCAATCATCATCATCTTTTATTTATTTCTAAGAATATGGCATTTAAGATGGACCCAGAAAGTCTCCAACAAGAAGGTGCTTCAGCGTACTGGTGACCTGAAGATTATTGCACACCGTCAAAAAGCGCAAAATCTGGGGCATGTTTTGTGCCATGACAGATATCAGCTGCTGCAACTAATATTGATGATTAAAACACAGGAGATGCGGCGCTCTGGAAGGCGGAGAAAATCATGGCTCCAGAGTATTAGAGAATGGACCGGGATCAGCCATGCTGAGCAACTGTTCCGGATGGCTAAACATAGGGAAAGATTTTCGGAGCTAACGGCCAACCTCCAGTGATGGAGTGGCACTTTCAGAAGAAGAAGAATATAGTACAATATATCTCATCCCGTAGATACCATAAAAAGCGACTGAGAGACCACATGCGAGAGTGGGCATTTCTCTCCATTGCTAACTACGAACCCCGAACTCCTCTATGGTGCGGAAAGCAAAGGAAACCAACCCTTATTTCCGAAAAAAGTCGTTCCAAAAGTCCTAAATCGAAGGTCAAGACCACTCTGTCAAGAGCTTAGCCACTTATATGAAGAAAGAGAGGATCTAGACAATTAGAATTCATATCCTTTAATAAAGGATACTATGAAAATGTAAAAGAGATGGCAGGAGTAGGATGATGACGATCGTTAAGCCACTTGCCACTAATTGTGCGTAATTTGGCCACAGAATATAAATACAAGCAGTAGGGAACCTTCGAACAAATCCATCGAAACGAACGCACTCACACAGACGCGCGCCTGACAGGGCCCCAGAGGGGTCCGCACGGTACTGCAGTCGCGAGTGACGCGGTGAGACGAGCAGTGCCCGCGTTGCGTTGTTAAATTGCGTGCGCTCGAGCGCGTCTATCCGCGAATCCGCGATACAGAAAAATAAATAACTAAGTATGCCTGGAAAATATTGTGCAGTGTATAGCTGCTTAAACACCAGCTATACTAAACCAGGACTTTCATTTTTTAGACTCCCCGCTGATGTTGAAAGGTAAGAATGATTTATTTTACTATTAAGTACCTACTAAATAAAATGCTTTTTCTTTTAAATAAAACGTTTGGTAATTTTGGTGATAGGTAGGTATTGCCCGTGATTTAAAGTATATAAATTGTGTTAATTTTTAAAAGACGACTCAGGGTTTATTCGTTAAGTAGGTACCTAAGTGTTTTTATTATGTAAGTGATTTTTAACCCCCGACGCAAAAAGAGGGGTGTTATAAGTTTGACCGCTATGTGTGTCTGTGTGTCTGTCTGTGTGTCTGTCTGCGGCACCGTAGCTCTTAAACGGGTAGACCGATTTGAATGCGGTTTTTTTTATTTGATAGCGGGTTTTTTAGCGATGGTTTTTAGACATGTTTTATCAAAATCGGTTCAGCCGTTTTTGAGATATGAACTTTAAAGTGACAAAGTCGGGGGTTTTCCAACTCTTTGTTGGTTAGGTTATATTAATGATAGTTTAAATTATTAACCCCCGACGCAAAAAGAGGGGTGTTATAAGTTTGACCGCTATGTGTGTCTGTGTGTCTGTCTGTGGCACCGTAGCTCTTAAACGGGTGGACCGATTTGAATGTGGTTTTTTTATTTGATAGCAGGTTTTCTACCGATGGTTCTTAGACATGTTTTATCAAAATCGGTTTACCTATGGATACTTTCCGGCTCCATCATCAGATCAGCTCGATGGTAACATAATAATATTGTATTGTCACCGAACATACATAAGGATGCAAAAAATCAATTAAATTGGACATCGGGAAGTAAGACAAATTGAACTTGCAAGATTTGACCCAAATATACAATATACATACATATATACATACATATATACATACAATTACAATTAAACAAAACTTGTAACATAAGGCCTAATAAAATAAGCTGAGGTACAGCGCGAACTATAATTTTTTTTTTTCAATTTTACAAATAATAAGTTGACAACCCTAACGCTCCTTCGGAGCGTAGGCATTTATCTTTGAAATAATGCTTAGCTTCCATACTGCTTGTATTTATATACTGTGATTTGGCCTTGTGATGCTATTTTGGTTTATTAATGACAACATTTACTTCGAGTTTGTTTAATAACTCGCCTAAATTATTAACAGAAGCGAGTGACTCAACAATCCCGGCGCGCGACGATACTTACTAAGTAAATGCAATCGACTGGCAGAAGCAGCAACAGTCTACCTCCCACGACTGAGATGTTGTTGATGATGATGATGATGATGAGATCAAGATCAAGATCTCGGGGCTGTCAGAAACGGCTTTAACGATTGCGATGAAATTCGCTATGTAGAGGTTTCAGGGGCGAACAATCAATTTAGCTTGGTCTTCTTTGTGGAAAACGCGTATTTTAGAGTTTTAAACCCGAGCGAAACTTTTGGCACAACTATTGTTTGCCAGATGTTTCATTTCCCAACTATCAAATTTCTCCGAAACCAAAAGAAAACTCAGTGTAAATATTTCAGTTGGTTAATGGCTTTATAGACCACAGTACGTTAGATTAGGTTTGTTTAATGAAAGTTCCGAAAATAATATGGTTTTGGAGAAAATCATGAGTTGAGAAAAAAATAATTATGCGAAAAGGCAGAGAAGCATCGCACTGTTTTATTTAAGCAATACGCTTTCAATATTAACAAACGACTTATCACTCTCTTGCAAGCTTAACACAAATGCTTTGGAAAATGGCCAACGTAGAAATTTACGCGCCATGTGCTATAATGCGTGGAGCAGGTGCGTTGAAACGACGGCGTGTGCCAACCGGGCATAACCGGCCGGGTGAGGTCACACCCGGGTGTTGTATGAGTGCCTGAGATATTTACTTGGTGTAGCGACGAACAGCAACGAGCGCTATGGTGTTCCTGAACGCTTGATGGATAAATATAAAGTATCTATAGACGCGACAGGCTAGTGATTTGACCAGTGGCTTTTCAAGTTAAAGACCATGACTTGGAATCCTGGCGCTCAGCACTGAGATTTGTGGAATTACATTTCAAATCATCATCATCATATTAGCCATAGGACGTCCATTGTTGGACATAGGTCTCCCCCATAAACCGCCAGTTGCTCGGTTGGAAGTGGCTTTCATCCACCGTGGACCCGCGACTTTAACCAGGTCATCCGTCCATCTCGTTGGTGTATTTAAGTCCTACGCTGCGCATGCCGAAATGTATCATCAAAATGTATCATGAGATTTTAGGTGAAACACAACATATAAGAAATGGAAAAGAAGTTCAGTGCTGTTCAATGGTTCAATATCAATGCCATATTCAATATTAAGCAAAGAAAAATAAACTAAGAAACTCAGAATTTATGGCTTATGCCCGTGACTTCGTCTGCGCGAATCTAGGTTATCGCGCGGTGGCGCCCTTTATCGGAATACAAAGTATCCTATGTTGATCCTGGAGGTTTAAACTACCTATATACTAAATTTCATCAAAATCAGTTCAGTGGTTTCGACGTGAAAGCGTAACAGACAGACAGACAGACAGACAGACAGACAGACAGACAGAGTTACTTTCGAGGAATTTTAGAAAAATCTATAGGTGTTTCTGAACAAACTGTTTTCACATTTTCAGTTGTTTAATGACCACAAATTGTGTAACTACGAGTACATTGCTAAACACAGTCGTTGCAAGTACTTAATAAAGGACCGATTAACACTAAGAATAACGACCGAATGTACTAGTTCAAATTGTTCATTGAATAAAGAATTCTAAGCATTTTGAAATAATATCCAAAACAACAAAGCAGATCAGTTGATCCTCTAGGTCTTAAGCTCTAAGTTTGTTAAAAAAAGTTAGGACTCAGGAGAATACACCATCTACTTATTTTATTTTTATCATTACAAACATCCATATCCATACTTAATATTATAAATGCGAAAGTAACTCTGTCTGTCTGTCTGTCTGTCTGTCTGTATGTTACGCTTTCACGCCAAAACTGCTGAACCGATTTGGATGAAATTTGGTACAGAGATAGAATAGACCTTGGGAAAGGACATAGGCTACTTTTTATCCCGATATTCCCACGTTATAGGGATAAAATCTCGAAATAAGAACCTCTGGGCTTAGAGTCATGAAATTTGGTATGTAGGTAGTTGGACGTATGGAATAACACATAGGTGACTTTTTGACCCGATATTCCCACGGGATAACTAGGGATAAGATCTCGAAATAACAACCGCTTGGCTTAGAGCCATAAAATTTAGTATGTAGGTAGCTGGACCTCTGGAATAACTCGAAGATTACTTTTTATCCTGATATTCCCACGGGATAGGGATAAAATTTCGAAATAAGAACCTCTGGGCTTAGAGTCATGAAATTTCGTATGTAGGTAGTTGGACGTATGGAATAACACATAGGTGACTTTTTGACCCAATATTCCCACGGGATAACTAGGGATAAGATCTCGAAATAACAACCGCTGGGCTTAGAGCCATAAAATTTAGTATGTAGGTAGCTGGACCTCTGGAATAACACGAAGGCTACTTTTTATCCTGATATTCCCACGGGATAGGGATAAAATTTTGAAATAAGAACCTCTGGGCTTAGAGTCATGAAACTTGGTAGGTAGGTAGTTGGACGTATGGAATAACACATAGGTGACTTTTTGACCCAATATTCCCACGAAATAACTAGGGATAAGATCTCGAAATAACAACCGCTGGGCTTAGAGCCATAAAATTTAGTATGTAGGTAGCTCGACCTCTGGAATAACACGAAGGCTACTTTTTATCCTGATATTCCCACGGGATAGGGATAAAATTTTGAAATAAGAACCTCTGGGCTTAGAGTCATGAAATTTAGTAAGTAGGTAGTTGGACGTATGGAATAACACATAGGTGACTTTTTGACCCAATATTCCCACGGGATAACTAGGGATAAGATCTCGAAATAACAATCGCTGGGCTTAGAGCCATAAAATTTAGTATGTAGGTAGCTGGACCTCTGGAATAACACGAAAGCTACCTTTTATCCTGATATTCCCACGGGATAGGGATAAAATTTCGAAATAATAACCGCTGGGCTTAGAGTCATGAAATTTGATATGTAGGGAGCTGCACGTCTGAAATAATACATAAGCAACTTTTTGACCCGAAATTCCCACGGGATATCAAAGGATAAAATCTCGAAGTAACAACCACTGGGCTTAGAGCCATGAAATTTGGTGTGTAGGTAGCTGAACCTCTGGAATAACACATAGGCTATGTTTTACCCCGATATTCTCACGGGATAGGAATAAAATTTTGAAATAATGACCGCTGGGCTAAAAGTCATGAAATTTGGTATGTAGGTAGCTGCACGTCTGGAATAACACATACGCTATTTTTTATCCCTATACTCCCACGGGATATTTCAATTGCCACTACCAGACCGATTAGTTTACGCGTGCGAAGCCGCGGGTAAAAGCTAGTGTTTAAATAAATAAAAAAATGTTCAAGTACCGTATTGTGTGTCTCAATCTCAATTACCTCTCAATCATCTCTAAGCCTTTTTTCATGGTAATAATACATTTATTCAAACACCGCTGGACAAACCAAAATCAATAAACTACATAATAGTTTTATTATAAGCACTCATACTTAACTAGAATATTACTATAAATTCTATCCTACCATCTGCCGCAAGGTCCTATAATAAACGAAGGCACTTATGCCTTCATGGTTGTTCGGACTCAGTCTCCATCGAGTACAAAGTAAAACCCAACCATAATAGACTCATCATACGGTTGTCTTTCGCTTCAAAGCTTTCTGAGGGATTCATCCCGCTACTCATATGGAAGGCATCAATTTTTACGATTGAATAAATTTGGTCAGATGTTAAATGAACGGATTCGCTAGTTAAATTTTACTTGCGTACTATATTGATCCATTATTAAACGGTTAGTCTGAAGGATTGGTTCATACCATCTCGTTTTGAGCATTTAGTTTAGCTACGCTTGGAGTTTTTTTGTGCGTTAGAATCTGTGAATATGGAACTTTGCCGAAGAAGAATCAGTGATACAACTCAAAGACCTTGCTTAAGGGGGGTAATTTAAATAATTTGGTTTAGTCATCATCAGCATTCCAGCCTATATACGTCCCACAGCTGGGCTAAGGCCTCCTTTGAGAATGAAAGGGCTTAATTTTTTTAGTATTAGATTTTTTTTTATTTGTGTATGTATTTTAAGTCTAAGATAGTTTTATGTACATCATCATGTCAGCCGAACGAAAGACGTCCACTTAATAATGGGTCAAATCGCTAGAACAGATATTCATTGGAGGAGAAAAGTCCTCGAGTGGGCACCAATGGCGTCTGGCGTCGGATGCCTTGGTCGGAGCGGCGTGGTCAGTACGACTTGCCACGTTTAGCCAAAAAGTGTGGGTCCAATATTAAGTCCGAAAACTTTTTGGTTCAAAAAACTTGGCTTACCGATGATTTCTACATTCACAACACCCAATTATTCAATTCCCGTTCCCGTCAAGTTATAACAAATGATACTCATTACGGCATAGGCATTCGCATATCAATCACTGCGACCTCGGTTTGAAACGAATTAATATTGTTTTTGCTATGAATAAGTTTACAAGGTTGAAAAACTTTGTACATGTCAAATACCGATGTAGAAGATTATGGACAGACGATTTTTTTTCAAACTGTAAGTACTTCTGGATTGTTACATCAACCTAACCTAAAGCTCTATAGAATCATCTAATACATAGTAGATTGTGTATTGAGGGCGGTAAATAAGGAATTATGAACGAGAAGCTTTAATGAGTCGATGTTCGTAATTTTAGACGGCCCCCGTGCGACATAAAATGTTTTTCATCTTATTTGCGAGTAAACATAGATCCCGAAGTTGTACCGGTTTGGCAATACTGGCACTGTAACCTGATTCCTAATTTTTGACATACGTGGCTAAAATGTTATTTGTGGTCAATAATGCAGCGTGACATGAAAATTAAACGTAATTTAAATAAAAAATGGCCGATTAAGAAAAGTTTCAAATCCTTAAATGTTTTTTTTTTTACTTTTCGTCTTAAAATGTGTACATTAATTATATTGGCTTTATTGTTATCTTTAGTTTTGAGTAAATATTGTACACTCGAAATGGGTAACCGTTGAAACCTAACAGTTGTAATATTGCTAACAAATAATGTAACAAGACCAAACTATAAAGTTTATTCTATTCTATTCTAAGTTCCACCGTAGTTACCGTATACTAAAGTAAAACTAGTTAAATCAAAACAGGGAGTAATCAGTAATGCACTATTAGATCAGAATCGTCATGCACAAGTAACCGCTACCTGCACAAGCACGCCTCGATAATCAATTACACGGCTGTTACCTTGCTGGCAGGGATGTGTCTTTACGTCAGCGCAGGCAATATAGTACATTAAAAGCGCAAATTAACGGCTAATTTTGTTTTTAATACAAGTTTTTTTTCGCTGACTGTAGTTTTTGTTGACCGTACTTGTATTGTCCCTCAAATTACATTAGCACACCAAATTTTAAGTCGATGTCACTGTTGCAGAACCTCTTTTGACACAAGCCTTTACCATTTTTTGAATCATGATTTTGTTTATATGTGACACTTGAATTGGACATTAAAAACTATAGAAGACTATCGAAGGATTTTGCTTATTAGATTGATTTAGATACAAAGTGGCCCATTACGAACCGGATTAAATTGGACATGGATGAGGAACAAATTCGACTCCGTAGCGGACGAATTGCCGGAGTCGAAACGAACAAAAATAAAAGCGAGGTACGAAAATCGAATGCGGCTGCGGCTGTCACTAAAGAGCCTTCCATGCGATCAGCGCATTCATCCGTCGCGGGCACGGTGCGGAGCACTGCCTCTCAGAAACGACTCCTGGAGGCGCGCGCGGCCCGGGAAAAGGCGGAGCTGGAAAAAGAAAAGTTGGCTATCGAGACAAAATTAGAACAAAAACGACTAGAAACAGAGCGCGAGTTGATCGAAGCGCGATTATCGGAACAACTAGCGCTCCTCGACGAGGACGGCAAGTCGTCGCGTGCGTCGGCGGAGTCCAGGGTGCAAGAATGGGTTGACGAGCATCGAGGTCAGTGCGTCCACCATGATCACGAACCTGAGCGGGTTAAACTGCAAGATCAGCCTGACAAAGACATCGCCTCGTTGGCTGTTGCAATAACTGAGGCTGTCAAACGAGTTAGCCAACCCGCACCTACCGGCGACAAGCTCATCGGACGCCTCTCAGCCAGAGATTTGCCAACCTTTTCAGGTGACCCGCTTGACTGGCTTCGCTTTAAGAGCGCCTTTGAAACGACGACGGTGATCGGCCAATATTCCGACGAAGAGAACGTGGCCCGCCTGCAGCGATGCCTGACTGGAGAGGCTTGGGAAGCGGTGGCGGCCAGATTAATCACCACGCGCTCTTCCGCAGCCGACATTTTGAAGACGTTGGAAATGCGATTTGGTCGTCCCGACCTGGTGCTGCACAAGCTTATAGGAAGCATGAAGAGGCTGCCGAAGCTCACTGGCGCGCGTTCCGATCTACTCGTCTTGGCTACCAAGGTCGCAAACTGTGTAGCGGCAATAGAGGCGACAGAGCGGTTGGAATACCTACACAGTCCAGACCTGGCTACTGAGGTAGTCGGTAAGCTGACGGAGTCTTTGGTGTACCGCTGGTTGGATTATTGGGCAGCGTCAGACAAACGTGCACCCAGACTATCTGCGCTCGCACAGTACCTCATGTCAGAAGCCGAGAAGGTATGTAACGCCGGTGCAGTCGAATTACCCCAGAAGCCCACAGCGAGATTTATCCCATCGACATCTAAGCGACCTGTACTCACTATCACGGAGGAGGAGGACGAGTCATCTATCAACGCCGTCGCTGAAACAAAGAAGATGTGCCTCACATGTATTTATTGCGGTAAGACAGACCACTCAATAGATAACTGCTCTGATTACAGAATACTCGATGTCAATAAGCGCTGGGATTGGGCTTGCGAGAAAAAACTTTGCTTTGCGTGTCTGAAATCGAGGCACCGCCGCGACCGCTGCCGCTCGAAGAAGAAGTGCGCGACCTGCAAGCGTGGCCATCATTCACTGCTGCATAGGGACGATTGGCAGAAAGGCGAGGACAAGAAAGAAGGTAAACCTGAATGTTCTTATACGACGGCAAATGTTTGGGATCAAGCGAGCAAGAAGGTTTACCTGAAGGTCTTACCAGTCACTGTAGAGGGGCCAGCGGGAAGCATGTCGACTTTTGCTCTCCTTGATGAAGGGTCAACGGTTTCCTTAGTCCAGCGTCATGTTGCTGAAGTAGTTGGTGTCGAGGGTCCGGTAGCGGACCTCAACCTTCATGGTGCTGTGGGGGACTGTTTGCGCACGCCAAGTCACCGCGTGTCGTTGACACTTCGCACGTCAGAGGGCACGCACAAATTAGATAACGTCCACACAGTTGACAACTTGACGCTTCCCACGCAAAGCTTAGACTGCACCGATTTGGCATCGCTACCACACCTGACGGATATTCCCATACCGACATTTATAGGTAAACCTACCATGATTATCGGCCAAGATTATTGGTATTTGATTGTGAGCAGGCAGTTGAGAGAAGGTCGAAAGAATGAGCCCGTTGCCTCGCTTACCCGATTAGGTTGGGTTTTACATGGATTTGCTGCCGGAAAACCAAACGGTGTTGATTATGGCTGTCATTTGCATGATCACCAAGATGATAGTCTGCACGATTGGGGCACGATTGACAGCATTGGGGTCAAGCGCGACGACAGTCACAGGAATTCATCTGAAGAACGACGTGCACTAGATAACAGACGGGAGACTGAACTTCTGTGGAGATCTGATGACGTGAAACTTCCTGACAACAGACGAAGCGCAGAATACCGACTCAAGATTAATGAGAGAAGCATGGACAAAGAAGCTAGCTTTGCCGCAGATACTGAAAAGCAGGTTGTCAACAAGTTAGAGAAGTGCTATGCAGATGAAGTCACGGGTCGCTTGACTGGTAAAAGATCATGGTTTTTACCTTACTTTGCTGTTCGCAGCCCCAACAAACCTGACAAACTTCCGCTAGCATTTGACGCCAAAGTTCAAACGAACAGGATTTCTCTGGATACGGAAACAAAGGGACCGGATCTCTTTAACTCACTGCTTGGATGGCAATGGCATCCAGGGCAATTAAACGTGGCTGATGGTGCGATCCGACCAGACCAGACCGCAGGTTACTCTCCTGCGCGCCACCGCCGACAAGCCCGCTGCCGCTACTGAAACTGCCAGCTGCTGCCACCACAGATGCTGCTCTCGCAGCGAGGAGGAGATTGTTGCAGAACCTTTTTGATACAAGCCTTTACTAATTTTGACTTATGATTTTTGTTTATGTGTGACACTTGAATTGGACATTAAAAACTATAGAAGACTATCGAAGGATTTTGCTTATTAGATTGATTTAGATAGCACTATGAGGAGGAAGAACCAACGGAAAGACAACAAGTTTTGCTAATTGTGGACGCACAAAAATTGGTAGACTTTTTAAGGTTTTCAAACTGGCGCCGCTTACTAAGATGCATAGCGAGAGTTCTTTTATTCGTAGAAAAGTGCAGAAAACAGCGGACACAATTGACGCCAGATCATGAAAACCGAGCAGAGTCGTTTATTCTGAGACAAGTACAAGATGACAGCTTTTATGATGATTTAGCAGCTCTGCAGAGTACTGGAAGACTACAGCCTGCTAGTCGCTTGCATAGACTTAATCCAAAACTCGACGAAATGAACGTGCTGCGCGTACAAAGCCGACTAGAAGCTGCAAGAGATTTACCGATTGAACTAAAACAGCCGATTATATTAGATGCGCGGCATTATGTAACGAAGTTGATTATTGAGCACAAGCACCGACAGCTAGGACATAACAACATAGACACTTTAATAAACGAATTACGTCAGCGGTATCACATTTTGCATTTACGAACTACAGTCAGATCAATGATTTCACGTTGTGTTACCTGCAAGGCGAGACGAGCCCGCTGTGAACAACCTATGATGGGTGGCCTGCCGCCGGCGCGACTTCATCATCACTGCAGACCGTTCACCTACTGCGGTGTCGACTTGTTCGGGCCAATGCTAGTCACAGTCGGGCGACGACACGAAAAACGATGGGGCGTACTTTTCACATGTTTTAATACGCGTGCTGTGACAATTGAGCTTGCTGCGTCACTTTCTACTGATTCGACTATACTGGCAATTCGACGCATGGCTGCACGACGAGGATATCCGAAGCAAATGTACTCAGACTGCGGTACTAACTTTCGAGGAGCAGACAGAGAACTTCGGGCCGCAGCTCAAGAGGTGTTCGAAGATCAACGGCTGACAGACGAGACTTCGGCACTCGGTATCGAATGGAGGTTTAACCCACCTGATGCTGCACATATGGGTGGAGCATGGGAGCGCCTTGTACGTAGTTTAAAGACGGCTTTGTACGCTACCCTGCACTCTCGAGCGCCAAAAGAGGAGGTCCTCGCTACCTTGATTGCTGAGGCCGAAAATATTGTGAATAGCCGCCCTCTAACACATATATCGCTAGACCCCAACGAGGAGGAGGCATTAACACCTAATCATTTCTTATTGGGAGCATCTAACCCGCTGCCAAGACCTGGAGATTTTTCAGATCAAGATCTCTGCCTGCGAAAACAATGGCGCATAGCTCAACGATTAACGGACCATTTTTGGTCGCGCTGGATTCGCGAGTACTTGCCCGATCTTCATGAGCGAAGAAGGTGGAACAGAGACAACGGGCGGGGTAACGTTTGCGTAGGTGACCTTGTCTTGATTGCAGATCCCAACGCGCCACGTAACGTGTGGCCGCGAGGCCGGGTCACTGCGACCACGCCTGGCCGCGACGGGCGCGTCCGCATCGTGGACGTCGCCACGCGGGGCGGCACGCTTCGCCGGCCCGTGACCAGGGTCGTCACTCTCCTGCGCGCCGCCGCTGACGAGCCCGGTGCTGCTACTCCCACTGCCAGCTGCTGCCACCACTGATGCTGCTCTCGCAGCGAGGAGGAGATTGTTGCAGAACCTCTTTTGACACAAGCCTTTACCATTTTTTGAATCATGATTTTGTTTATATGTGACACTTGAATTGGACATTAAAAACTATAGAAGACTATCGAAGGATTTTGCTTATTAGATTGATTTAGATACAGTCACTAACCGTTGAAGAGTTCCTTCCTGTGGAGATAATCCTGGCTGGACTACCAGACTCCTAGCATTGTCACGCAATTTACATAAACATACCTAATTTCAAAATTCTCCGCTTCAGGCTATGCCGGTAACCTTAGTTCTATTATCATCTCATCATTTCTGATAAAATCGTATCAGATATTTGTGCAAGTTTTGTTGTGTCAGACATTAGTGCTTATGACTGCAAAAGAGTGTACTAAAAGAACTAAAAGACAGAACTTAATTTTTTACATAATTCTGATCGTGATTGACCCCTATCATCTGATGTTAAGTGCAGATGAGGCCAAAGGTGTATTTCACTGGTTCACTAACAGCCTATTCACTCTAGCCCCGAAGAGACGTAGATTGTATTTATGCGGAAATGCAGACGACGGGAGTGAATTCCATTCCTTAGCAGTTCACATTATGGAAGATGAAGCAAACCGCTTCGTGTAGACCAATGGAACGCTAACTACATAATGGTGAAGAAGCCTGGAAGTCCTTTGGCAAAATGGAGATGGAGGAATTAGATCATGTTATTCATGTTCACACTCACCAAAATGAATCCGGTAAAAAACAGGCAGACAAGCAACCCTACGATGGTGCTCGAGGCTTTGCACCCCGTCCCCGATAGCCGGACTGTCATCAAATAGCCTTCGGCCCCGGTGCTCTACCAAATCCAACGCGGCTAACTGATACTTGGCGGAACCGTCCCAAAGGTGACAGCAGTATTCCATACACGATTTCACCTGCGCTTTGTAATGAGTAAAAAGCTGCTCTGGTGTGAAATACCGCTTCACCTTATATAGGACACCGAGTTTTTTAGCAGCCCGTTTTTGCTATGGACCCAATAGCCGCGCCGAAGTTGAGAACAGATTGAAGTACTAGTCCAATGTAGTGTATAAGAGAGCATCTTCCCATATATGTCTAACGGCTATGTATGTGTGCATTAGTATATAAGGAGTGTATCCCTATGTAACGGGGAGATATTATAATAAACCGCTTCTTAACGTGCAGTCGTGTTTTCTCTTAACCATCCCACATCAGATGGCGACCCTGCCAGGATGGTTGATGATCGGGAGTGATTCGTGTAAAGACTAAAGTGAGTTAATAGACTGGAAAATTATGGCCCAAACAGACGCTCTTGTGTTAAAAAATTTGGAAGAGTGTCTAATTTACTGGGTTCCAGTTATCGCCGTCGTGTGGTTCGCTGTGGTTTTGGTCATGATATTCTTGGTTCGTCGTTGTTGCATTTAATTACCAAAAGATGGGATCAACTACATCTAAGGAAGAGGTCGTTATTGCCCAAACCGCCAGTGGTGGCAATAATTCCGCAGGAGTTGAGCAGATTAAATTGCATCTCTCGACCACCAATATCCTATTGGGAATAATAGTGGTATTCCTAATCTTCGCCTGCTGTTTCGGTGTGGTGCGTGGATACAAAGCCATGCACAAGCTGTGGATAAGACGAGAGCTGGTTGCAGCACAAATACGCAGGTCCGGGCGCCGACCAGCGCCTCCCGCTCCCCAGTATGCAGAATGTGCGTAAAAAAAAAAAAAGTGAATTGTGAAAAGTGAATACAGGTATCGTACAATCATAATTACTTTCAAAGTGCTAATAAATTATCGAGCGGCAGACTCTCTTATTTGGCGATGTTTACATTACAGCGCTATGTTAACACTCACGGGTGTATCTAATGTAGTTTAAGTTACATAAACAAGATAAATTGTCAACTATTATGTGCTGCCCTACCTAATGGCGAGCGAGTTAGTTGAGATTAATACAGAGCTATTATCAATAAAAGAAAAGTTAATTAAAAAGGGTAAAGAGCGGTACAAAATCGTTGATAAAAATTTAGAAAGAGCAAACGAGTTAATTAAACTATATGATACTATTTCTAAGAATTTAAATACTAAAGAATTAAAGGGTTCTGATTTAAAAGCCTTGGACGAAATATGTGAATCAATTGAAGGCTTATATTCGAAAATAACCGAGTTATGTGATTGTGCACAAAAGGCACCACCGTCACTTGACGTACCAGCCGAATTAAAATCAATCATGTCGTCGTTTTGTCCAAAAACAGCGGTTTCGCTGTTGCCAGTTATGAATGGTTCGGAAGTGGTAACTAAGCAGCTAATAGATGGAATCGAAATGTACGAATCCATGCTACTCGAGACAGACAAAACTGTACTCATAAAATTTGTCTTAAAGACACGTCTGTCAGAGTCAGCGAAGTTGCGTATGTCCGCCACCTATACTACCGTTAAAGCCTTAGTCACTGACATGCGTAAGCATTTACTAACAAAAAAATCTTATATTGCTTTGCATTCACAGCTGCTGAGCGTCCACCAAAAAGGAAAATCGTTGGATGAATATGGTAATGAGGTTGAAAATCTATTTACCCAGCTCACTATTTCTCAGGCCAACGGTGACACCGATGCCTATAAAACATTAAAACCATTAAATGAAAAATTGGCCGTGCATCGATTTATCGACGGTTTGAGGAATCGCGAGCTGAGAACTATTTTAACAGCGAGAGGGTATAGCTCATTAAATGACGTGATCACAGCTGCTAAAGATGAAGAAATAACTTCACGAGGTGAACATGGGTCCATCCTGCTGGGCCATAGGTCACCATACCAAGGTACGTCCAACAGAATGGTTAGCAACAGCAGAATGTCATCTCGGCGTGGATTTTACAGAGGACGTGGGCACGCAAGTCAACATTACTCGCACAGGACATGGCCCGCGAGAGGTCAAGGTCAGCCCCATACCAGAGGCTATAACCAAAGTCCTGGCCCCTCTACTCGAGGTAGGTACCAAGGAAATAGGGCCTTTCCTAGAACAACATCAAGCAATTATCGCCCTAGCGTAAATTTTTTGAATGTAGATGAACCTGAAAATAATATTCTCAACGCTCAAGACTCAAGCTCAGATCAGACCACCCAAGAGCCAAGTCAGTTTTTTCGTCCGTAACCATATATTTACCTGCCATAAATGTAGTGCAGTAGAAATCGCAGTAGGCAATTCCAAATATAGATGGTTAGTCGACTCAGGAGCTTCACTATCCGTCATACAATATGACACGGTTGTTTTGATGAACATTCCGATCCATAAAAAGGAGGTTGCAATCTCTGGAATAGGCGGCGAGATTAAAACCGAAGGGTTTGTGTATTTAACATTATCAATTAACAATTATAAATTTGAGCATAAATTTTACGTGATAAAAAACCTGCCTTGCAATAGTGATGGTATTTTGGGACTGGATTTCTTAAGCAATTACAGTTGTCATTTGAATTTCGAAAACAATACTTTAAATTTATCCTGCCACGGTGAATCTATTACATTGCCATTTTTTTTAGGAACGTTAGGGAAAAGTCATTACTTGGTAGTACCACCCAGATGCGAAAAGATTTTTTTTTAAACACTGCAAAAACAGAGGACTGCGTAGTATTACCGAAGGAACTATGCGAAGGGGTATTTTTAGCAAGCACAATTAGCAGACCGGATAACGGAAAAATTTGCGTTAAAGTATTAAATACCCGCGAAACAGAAGCAAGGTTAAGTTATTTTAATCCCCCCGTTCAAAATCTCAGTGAATACGATGTATACAATTTTGATAAATGTAAGTCAAACGGAGAAAGGGTAAAAAATTTGTTTGCACACCTCAAGTTAGATTACCTAAACAAAGAAGAAAGAGCCCAAATAGAAAACATTTCAGCCAAATTTTCAGACATATTTTATCTGCCGGGAGACCAATTAACAGTTGCAGATTTATACAAATATTCCATTCCAATAAAGCCTAACACTAACCCGGTATACGTGAAGCCATATCGATTGCCGCACGCACAAAGAGCAGAAGTAGATAAACAGATAGAACAGATGTTAGCAGATAACATTATTGAAGAAAGTTGTAGCGAATGGTCTAGTCCACTTCTATTAGTGCCTAAAAAATCAGATTCCAATCAAAAAAAATGGCGAGTCGTAATAGATTACCGAAAACTTAATCAAAACATACAAGATGACAGATTTCCACTTCCAAATATTACTACCATATTAGATTCATTATCAGGAGCGGTCTACTTCTCCCATTTAGATCTATATCAAGGATACTATCAACTAGAGCTTAGACCAGAAAGTAGGCAGTATACAGCATTCACTACAAATACTAATCAATTTCAAATGACCCGACTCCCAATGGGTCTCAAAACTAGCCCTAGCGCATTTTCCAGGATGATGACGATTGCTATGTCAGGTCTTAACTACGAACAGTGCTTTGTGTACCAAGACGATCTGGTCGTCTTTGGTAGAAATTTGAGTTCTCATAACCAAAACCTTATGGATGTTTTTAGCAGACTTCGAAAAGTAAACTTAAAGTTAAACCCATTAAAATGTAAGTTTCTACAGAAACAAATTTTGTACTTAGGGCATATAGTATCAGAAAAAGGCATTCTTCCAGACCCAGAGAAAATTCAAGCATTATCAAATTATCCACAACCCCAAAATAGCAATGAAGTTAAAAGGTTCGTTGCATTTGCAAACTACTATAGGAAATTTATTCGAAATTTTGCCCAAATAGTTGCACCATTGAACATGTTACTGCGTAAAAATTCACCATTCATTTGGAATACTGACTGTGAAAAATCTTTTCAAAAATTAAAGCATTCCTTAATAAACCCCCCAGTATTGCAATACCCCAACTTTTCTCCAGAAAACGAATTTATTTTACAGACAGATGCTTCGGGCCTAGCCTTAGGGTCAGTTCTTTGTAATTCCGATGGACGACCAGTAGCTTACGCGAGTAGGAGTTTAAATAAGGCTGAGATTAATTACCCAACAATAGAGAAAGAACTGTTAGCTATAGTGTGGAGTGTCAAATACTTCCGCCCCTATCTATACGGTAGGAACTTCAAAATTCAAACAGATCACCGCCCTTTAGTTTATCTTTTTAATATGCGCGATCCATCAAGTAGACTACTTAAATTTAGATTATGCCTAGAAGAATACAACTATACAATAGAATTTATAAGGGGTCAGCACAATGCGGCAGCGGACGCGTTGTCACGTATTGTGGTGACGTCACAACAGCTGACTGATATGAATAGCAAGGTTATAAATGTAATGACGCGAGCGCAAACTAGGTTACAGCAAATTAACAGTCACACAAGTACGACGGTTAATAAGGGGACCACTACCTCAAGGACTGATCACCCAAGAGTTGTGGAAATCCTTAAAAAACCGAAGAACTTGATAGAATTAACTAGTGGAAGCGAAAAAATAATTAGGCAATTAGATAGCAAAGGTCTTATCGTGGAAGAGTCAGAATGGTTTTCATACGTGCCAACAAAGAGTATAATTTACTTAAACCCAAAATCTCGATCATTACCTACGCGAGTCGTGTTAGTGAGAGACTTGGGGAAAATATGTAGTAAATTAAAAATTGAGGAGATTTGTATAATTAAAAGTTGCAACAATAAACTATTAATAGAAGAGTTAACTCGTGGTATAAAAGAAATATGTGAAAAGCGGTCCGGACCGCAAACTCCTCAAATTCCACGAATATGTGTAGTGAAAAGTATACATAGAGTAAACGATGCGGATGACATACGTGTAATCCTCAATGACTTCCACCTCCTGCCCACCAGTGGCCACGCGGGCATCAGGCGAATGTCAAATAATATTAAAAAGTATTACTTTTGGCCGTCTATGGAGAAAGACATTAGAGATTTTGTGTCTAGATGTAATAAGTGTCAAACCCAAAAGTATTCGTTAAATACGAAGCAACCAATGGTTGTCACGAGCACAGCTAAGTCGGCGTTCGAAAAGGTGTACTTAGATATCGTAGGTCCCATTAATAAAGATAATGATAGTTATACTTACATACTAACACTCCAGTGCGACCTCACGAAGTTCGTCGAGGCATACCCATTACAATCCAAGGACGCGGTATCGGTTGCAAAAACCTTCGTGGAGCAATTTGTTTTAAGGTATGGCATTCCCAAGGAGATAGCGACAGATCGAGGCACCGAGTTTATCGCCAGTACTATGAAAGAGGTATGTAAATTACTCAAAATAAACCACGTGACCTCGACTGCCTATCATCACGAGAGTATTGGAGCCCTTGAAAACTCGCATAAAGTTATGGGTGCGTATCTTAGGATTAATACTGAAAACCACACCAGTTCATGGAGTGCATGGCTACCATATTGGTGCTTTGCATATAATTGTAGCGTACACACTGAGACCAAATACACGCCGCACGAGCTAGTATTTGGCAAGTTATGTAGTATACCTACGAATCTTAGTACCACTGTCGAACCATTATATAACTTCGATAGCTATCCATTAGAATTAAAATATCGCCTGCAATTAAGTCAGCGAGAAGCTAGAGAGAACTTATATAAAAGTAAATTGTTAAGAAAACAATATTATGATAAACAAATTAATCCTGTAAGCTATTATAAAGATGACTTAGTATTGTTAAGAAATCCAATAAATGATAAAACGCAAAGTATTTACCTAGGTCCTTACCTTGTATTAAGGCCGTTCCCTGAGCCAAATATGCAAAAGTAGCCCAAGAATGATCCTACTTTTCTATGAAACGTTGATATTTGTAGACGTGGGAAAAATATATATCATTCTTGATTATATTATCTTGTCAAAGACAGCTTTCGATACACGATTCATCACACTTCGCTCGATACAATTAATTCCCAAAGTAACCTCCAATGCGAATTTTTATTCCAACATTACTTGTTTTTTTACTACGTGACACTATGAAACAAAAAATAGAGAAAAATCTATCATAACTTAAATAGTCCTTTGACAGCTTCCGAATTTCAATAATTTGAGGCAATATTTTTAAAATAAATAAAAATCGACAAATTCTATCGTAAAAAGATATTGACTTACGGCCTGCAATGTCTATCTCCGTCATTCTGTCGAAATGTGACAGTGACCGCTGAGCGCTCGTGCTAGACGGACATGTACTAAGTTTCCCCAAAAAAGTACAAGATTTTATTTAATTTGCCTTGCAAATATATTATTGTAGTGTTACTTGTAAAAACTGTGTTGTGTGTCCTAATGATCTACCACCGTGTGCGTGTGTATTATGGGTAACAAACAATTGAACAAGAAGGAAAAATCTCGAAAGACAACTCATAAGATACTAAAAAACGATGGAACTAACGTAAGTAAAAAAATATATTTAATAAACAGTGAAAATAGTATTTATTTCGTTATAAAATTACTGATTTGCAAATTTAATTTTCTCTGAACAAACCAGAACAAACATTACAATCATGAATATGCATATAGTTCAGAATTTCACGCGCCACAGGAAAGCATTGGTGGCGTAGTGGTTTCACCGATAGGATATATAGGAAGTAGGCGACCATTTTCAGTTAAATGTGCCGAGAGTTCGAATCACAACTCGTAACTAAGCTTTTTGCTTTTTTATTTTTAGGTAAAAGAGAAAATTTGATATTTTTACAGCCGAACAAAATACAAAATCTTCGGACTCCATCGAGTGAGTATAATTAAATTACTTGACTTATGCTTTTTTATCCCTAGCTACGTAACACAATACAAAACAATTTAGGTATCTTTATTTACAGACTGCAAATGGTGCAAATTTTTGCAGGTGGTAGGACCTTGTGCAAGGTCCGCCCGGATTGCTACCACCATCTTGATCGCTAATCCTGCCGTGAAGCAGCAGTGCTTGCACTGTTGTGTTTCGGCGCGGAGAGTAAGACAGCCGGTGAAATTACTGGCACTTGAGATATTCCAACTTAGGCCTCTAGGTTGGCAACGCATCTGCAATACCCCTGGTGTTGCAGATGTTTATGGGCGGTGGTGATCTCTTACCACCAGGTGACCCTCTTGCTCGTTTGCCTTCCAGTCGAATAAAAAAAAATGGTAACGGAATCTCCGATTTTATCAACCGCTGGCACCTGTAGCGAGTAAGTTCTAATCTCCAATAGACTTTATTTATCCTTATAAATTTAAAAATACCTACCTACTTAGGTCGCACGTAAATTCGTGCGTTGCGATAAATACCTTACTACCCACAGCGGCGCGTACCTACGAAAAGAATGGTCGCGTAAACCTTAGTTTTTTTTATTCGACTGGAAGGCATACGAGCAAGAGGGTCTCTTGGTGGAAAGAGATCACCACCGCCCATAAACATCTGCAACATCAGGGGTATTGCAGATGCGTTGCCAACCTAGAGGCCTAAGTTGGAATACCTCAAGTGCCAGTAATTGCACCGGCTATCTTACTCTCCGCGCCGAAACACAACAGTGCAAGCACTGCTGCTTCACGGCAGGATTAGCGATCAAGATGGTGGTAGCAATCGGGGTGGACCTTGCACAAGGTCCTACCACCTGCAAGTTAGATATAGTGAGTTAAAAAACCGGTGAAAATTAAAAACTGGTTAATAACCACATCGACGGATACAAAACCGGTTAACCGGTTTTTTGCAAACTGTTTAAAATTAAAGTATTAGACGATAATTTTACTATTATTGGTTGTTATTGATGTTAACGGCGTATTTTGTGAGATTTAAATATACTCTCTACTAATAAGGGAAGGTGGGTTACAGTGGATCATGGGTAACAGTGGTCCAGTTTAATGAAGTTTTAACTCATTTATTTATTAAATTGTTTAATAGTCTTTTATCACAAGTAAAAACAAAGCTAACCCACTAATATAAAATCACGATGTAAAAAAAAAATCAGTTGAAATTCAGTGTAATCAAGTGTAATCAGTGAAATCGTAAAATTATATGATAGAGTTTCATATCCAATATGCCATTGACTCTCACGAGATCACCAACTTTATTTTTGTTTTTTAACAGTCCTCCACTGTTGGCACACGCGTAGCTTTGCCTTTCGTTCGCCTTCTTGTCGTCGAATATATTTGACGATGTCTCCCCCCAAAAATGCAATTTCGATTCGTCGTAAAATAAAACTTTTGACCACTGCTCAGGCGTCCAATCTTTGTATTTTTGTATCTTTGTCTTATTATTCAGAGAATAATATTATCCTTTGTATTTAATACATAGCTAGAATAACATTGTTTTAACTTCGCGTACCAGATTTGCGTCTAGGGAATGCAAACCGGGTAACAAACCGGTTAAAAACCGGTTATTTATAACTTTCGGCAGTTATTAACCAAATTGGAAATAGTCCTTAAATATGTGTAAATTGCCTAAAATAGATACCCCAGAATAATCTTCAGACTAGAAAACGACGAATATAGCGTGGGAACTTTTTTTTTAAACAAGAATACACACTTGTATTTCTTCGTGTAGTGGACAACAAGAAGTTGGTTCATCTTTTTAATTAAATTTCGTCATCAATGTGCTGATAAAACATACGAGCCAAAAGGAAAAATTACATTGCTGAAACTACAATACCGGTCAAAAGTTTAACTTCATTCTGTGACATTAGGTTTTTACATTAAATTATATTGATATTGAAATATAGCATATACTTTTAATTTATACGTTTCATTGGGCCCATGACTACCCAGTAAGAAAATAAATTCGAGGAATTGTTCTATTGTAAATATAATATTTTCTGTATTTCCTATGAAATTTTATGAATTCCGCAATTATTTAAAATGGGTCCTCAAAGTTGATCTGAGTGTCGAAACTCGTGCTCTTAATGTAGGTCTGTCCAATGAAGGCTTCACGAGTTCACGACACGAAAAATTGCTGAAAAATGAAGGTTTCCTAAACTGCTGTCATAAGTGCTTTGAAACGAAAACGTGATCTTAATTCCAGTCGATTTCGTTTAGGTACGCCAAGTCACGTCAAAAAGCGAAGACAATTTTATTTACGCCCAGAGCAAACGCCGACAAACTCGAACTGCTAAAGAAATTCGCGAAGAACTCAACGCCACCATCAGTCTGTATCCGTTTTGATGGTGGTGGAAGTATGTTACGTAAACAGAATATGGGTAAAATATTGTAATGGGCTCGAAAATACAGAGATTGAACGCCTGAGCAGTGGTCTAAAGTTTTATTTTACGACGAATCGAAATTGCAATTTTTCGGGGGAGACATCATCAAATATATTCGACGACAAGAAGGCCAACGAAAGGCAACACTATGCGTGATGCCAACAGTGGAGGTCTGGATAACTGATCAGTTATAGTCTGGAGATGTTTTGCGGGTGATAAGGTTGGTGATTTCGTGAGAGTCAATGGCATAATGGATATGAAACTCTATCATAACATTTTGCAACTTCACGCTTTTCCGTCCAAAAAACGAATTTTAACTGATATTTTTTTGTGATGTTTTATTAGTGGGTTAGGTTTGTTTTTACTTGTAATAAGAGACTATTAAATAATTTTATAAATAAATTAGTTAAAACTTCATTCAACCGGAATCACAGAAAATTTCATTTATTTAGAACTTAAATATGTACTTTTTTACTTACTAGGTGCCCGATGGGAACACACAAATACTCCCAAAATATTAAATTCCGAATTCGCTAATTCCGATTTTCACAATTCCTAAGACATATAATTCCGATTACTTAAAAACACGAATTTCATTTTTCCGAATTTCAAAATATCGATTTTTTTATATCCAATTTTTAAAACACTGAAAAATTAAAAACACGAAATGTTATTGGCCTGAAGTACAGTATTCTGATTAGCAAATTTCCGAAATGACATCGCCAATTCGGAAATATGATATTCGGCAAAATAAACTTCGTGGTTTTAATAATCGGAAACTTGAATTTCGAATCTTGAATAAATATCAATTTATTTAGGTAAATTGAACTGCATAGGACAGGTTAGGTTAGAATTGCGTCAAAGCGCGAAGCGCCTTAACTGCGCGGAATAGGAGCTCGGTGTAACACATTGCTGAAAATGAATAACAGTTATTACTTTTTTAGACCAATCTAACCTACCTAACCTATCCATAGCTTACGTTTAGAAGTCGGGATTTATTATTGATCGGTGTAATGTTACTCGGAATTTTGAAAATCGGTATTTTAGTAATCGGAATTCGTATTTTTGACATTTCGGATTATTATTGAGTCGAACTTCTTATTATTCGATGTATTAAAATTCGGAATTTTGCAAATCGTAATTTAAAAAATGACGATGTTTAAGTTTCGGATTTATAAAAAATCGGAATAGTCATAGTAGGACTTTTAAAACATTCATAATTATAAAAATCGGTATTTTGAAGTTCGTGATTCCGACTTTCGGAATTTCTTAATTCTTCTTTTTCTGAATTTTTTTCGGTATTTATGTAGTGTACCCGTGCCCTATACACCGCAACACTACCTCTCGTTTCGATACTGAGACGATGACTAGTTTGGCAAGCGGGGGCATAAGAGCAACAACTTCGAATCCACTCACGGGCATGCGTGTAATACAGACTGCAAATGGTGCAAATTTTTGCAGGTGGTAGGACCTTGTGCAAGGTCCGCCCGGATTGCTACCACCATCTTGATCGCTAATCCTGCCGTGAAGCAGCAGTGCTTGCACTGTTGTGTTTCGGCGCGGAGAGTAAGACAGCCGGTGAAATTACTGGCACTTGAGATATTCCAACTTAGGCCTCTAGGTTGGCAACGCATCTGCAATACCCCTGGTGTTGCAGATGTTTATGGGCGGTGGTGATCTCTTACCACCAGGTGACCCTCTTGCTCGTTTGCCTTCCAGTCGAATAAAAAAAAATGGTAACGGAATCTCCGATTTTATCAACCGCTGGCACCTGTAGCGAGTAAGTTCTAATCTCCAATAGACTTTATTTATCCTTATAAATTTAAAAATACCTACCTACTTAGGTCGCACGTAAATTCGTGCGTTGCGATAAATACCTTACTACCCACAGCGGCGCGTACCTACGAAAAGAATGGTCGCGTAAACCTTAGTTTTTTTTATTCGACTGGAAGGCATACGAGCAAGAGGGTCTCTTGGTGGAAAGAGATCACCACCGCCCATAAACATCTGCAACATCAGGGGTATTGCAGATGCGTTGCCAACCTAGAGGCCTAAGTTGGAATACCTCAAGTGCCAGTAATTGCACCGGCTATCTTACTCTCCGCGCCGAAACACAACAGTGCAAGCACTGCTGCTTCACGGCAGGATTAGCGATCAAGATGGTGGTAGCAATCGGGGTGGACCTTGCACAAGGTCCTACCACCTGCAAGTTAGATATAGTGAGTTAAAAAACCGGTGAAAATTAAAAACTGGTTAATAACCACATCGACGGATACAAAACCGGTTAACCGGTTTTTTGCAAACTGTTTAAAATTAAAGTATTAGACGATAATTTTACTATTATTGGTTGTTATTGATGTTAACGGCGTATTTTGTGAGATTTAAATATACTCTCTACTAATAAGGGAAGGTGGGTTACAGTGGATCATGGGTAACAGTGGTCCAGTTTAATGAAGTTTTAACTCATTTATTTATTAAATTGTTTAATAGTCTTTTATCACAAGTAAAAACAAAGCTAACCCACTAATATAAAATCACGATGTAAAAAAAAAATCAGTTGAAATTCAGTGTAATCAAGTGTAATCAGTGAAATCGTAAAATTATATGATAGAGTTTCATATCCAATATGCCATTGACTCTCACGAGATCACCAACTTTATTTTTGTTTTTTAACAGTCCTCCACTGTTGGCACACGCGTAGCTTTGCCTTTCGTTCGCCTTCTTGTCGTCGAATATATTTGACGATGTCTCCCCCCAAAAATGCAATTTCGATTCGTCGTAAAATAAAACTTTTGACCACTGCTCAGGCGTCCAATCTTTGTATTTTTGTATCTTTGTCTTATTATTCAGAGAATAATATTATCCTTTGTATTTAATACATAGCTAGAATAACATTGTTTTAACTTCGCGTACCAGATTTGCGTCTAGGGAATGCAAACCGGGTAACAAACCGGTTAAAAACCGGTTATTTATAACTTTCGGCAGTTATTAACCAAATTGGAAATAGTCCTTAAATATGTGTAAATTGCCTAAAATAGATACCCCAGAATAATCTTCAGACTAGAAAACGACGAATATAGCGTGGGAACTTTTTTTTTAAACAAGAATACACACTTGTATTTCTTCGTGTAGTGGACAACAAGAAGTTGGTTCATCTTTTTAATTAAATTTCGTCATCAATGTGCTGATAAAACATACGAGCCAAAAGGAAAAATTACATTGCTGAAACTACAATACCGGTCAAAAGTTTAACTTCATTCTGTGACATTAGGTTTTTACATTAAATTATATTGATATTGAAATATAGCATATACTTTTAATTTATACGTTTCATTGGGCCCATGACTACCCAGTAAGAAAATAAATTCGAGGAATTGTTCTATTGTAAATATAATATTTTCTGTATTTCCTATGAAATTTTATGAATTCCGCAATTATTTAAAATGGGTCCTCAAAGTTGATCTGAGTGTCGAAACTCGTGCTCTTAATGTAGGTCTGTCCAATGAAGGCTTCACGAGTTCACGACACGAAAAATTGCTGAAAAATGAAGGTTTCCTAAACTGCTGTCATAAGTGCTTTGAAACGAAAACGTGATCTTAATTCCAGTCGATTTCGTTTAGGTACGCCAAGTCACGTCAAAAAGCGAAGACAATTTTATTTACGCCCAGAGCAAACGCCGACAAACTCGAACTGCTAAAGAAATTCGCGAAGAACTCAACGCCACCATCAGTCTGTATCCGTTTTGATGGTGGTGGAAGTATGTTACGTAAACAGAATATGGGTAAAATATTGTAATGGGCTCGAAAATACAGAGATTGAACGCCTGAGCAGTGGTCTAAAGTTTTATTTTACGACGAATCGAAATTGCAATTTTTCGGGGGAGACATCATCAAATATATTCGACGACAAGAAGGCCAACGAAAGGCAACACTATGCGTGATGCCAACAGTGGAGGTCTGGATAACTGATCAGTTATAGTCTGGAGATGTTTTGCGGGTGATAAGGTTGGTGATTTCGTGAGAGTCAATGGCATAATGGATATGAAACTCTATCATAACATTTTGCAACTTCACGCTTTTCCGTCCAAAAAACGAATTTTAACTGATATTTTTTTGTGATGTTTTATTAGTGGGTTAGGTTTGTTTTTACTTGTAATAAGAGACTATTAAATAATTTTATAAATAAATTAGTTAAAACTTCATTCAACCGGAATCACAGAAAATTTCATTTATTTAGAACTTAAATATGTACTTTTTTACTTACTAGGTGCCCGATGGGAACACACAAATACTCCCAAAATATTAAATTCCGAATTCGCTAATTCCGATTTTCACAATTCCTAAGACATATAATTCCGATTACTTAAAAACACGAATTTCATTTTTCCGAATTTCAAAATATCGATTTTTTTATATCCAATTTTTAAAACACTGAAAAATTAAAAACACGAAATGTTATTGGCCTGAAGTACAGTATTCTGATTAGCAAATTTCCGAAATGACATCGCCAATTCGGAAATATGATATTCGGCAAAATAAACTTCGTGGTTTTAATAATCGGAAACTTGAATTTCGAATCTTGAATAAATATCAATTTATTTAGGTAAATTGAACTGCATAGGACAGGTTAGGTTAGAATTGCGTCAAAGCGCGAAGCGCCTTAACTGCGCGGAATAGGAGCTCGGTGTAACACATTGCTGAAAATGAATAACAGTTATTACTTTTTTAGACCAATCTAACCTACCTAACCTATCCATAGCTTACGTTTAGAAGTCGGGATTTATTATTGATCGGTGTAATGTTACTCGGAATTTTGAAAATCGGTATTTTAGTAATCGGAATTCGTATTTTTGACATTTCGGATTATTATTGAGTCGAACTTCTTATTATTCGATGTATTAAAATTCGGAATTTTGCAAATCGTAATTTAAAAAATGACGATGTTTAAGTTTCGGATTTATAAAAAATCGGAATAGTCATAGTAGGACTTTTAAAACATTCATAATTATAAAAATCGGTATTTTGAAGTTCGTGATTCCGACTTTCGGAATTTCTTAATTCTTCTTTTTCTGAATTTTTTTCGGTATTTATGTAGTGTACCCGTGCCCTATACACCGCAACACTACCTCTCGTTTCGATACTGAGACGATGACTAGTTTGGCAAGCGGGGGCATAAGAGCAACAACTTCGAATCCACTCACGGGCATGCGTGTAATACACATAAAATTATACCAAAAGATCCACTGTTACCCATGATCCATTGTAACCCACCTTCCCCTATTAATACAGAGTATATTTAAATACTTATTTAAATCTCACAAAATACGCCGTTAACACCAATAGCAACCAAGAATAGTAAAATTATCGTTTTGAAATAGTTTGCAGAAAAACTGCTAAAAACCGGTTAACCAGTTTCGAATCCCTCAATACGGTTATTAACCGATTTTTGGTTTTCACTGGTTTTTTCATTCTCTATTTGCGTCGTAAATTGATTTATCACAAAGTTCTTATAATCTATCGTGCAGGGCTTACTTCTGTTTCTCTCGTTAGTTTTTTGCCACCGGTGCTTTATACAATATGTCCATGACAAATTGTAAATGCTAACACATTTAATATATTTTCAGTTACAAATATCGTTCGATGTGGAAGAAGAGGTTCCTGACAAAACAGTTGATCGAAGAATTGTCGCAGTTATTAGTATTTTTTTTTACAAAATTACGATCTATTTGCAATCATGGACCCTTAGAATGCGGTATTCAAAAGATGCAGTTCGTTGGAGAAGTACCTAAAACGTGGGCTAACATCAAAATTTATGTTTCGGTGTAAAAACAATATTGTTTTTTTGAAATAAGAGTTTACTTCATTAAAATGAATATTTAATTTACACTATGCTCTATTTTATTACTTCAATTTGACTTTAACGCCATCTATGCGATCCAGCATGCTTTTTTCGGTCTAGTAATACGTTTTACAAATCAGTGTCCTGTTAGTTCAGTTGAGTCGCCACTTCTTACGTGGCGCTGTTGTATCGGCAATAATCGGCATTGTATCGAGGGGCGGGACGGCTGGCGCGGGGGAGGGGCTCGATTTTAGAATTCGTTTGGGTACGGGAACGGCCTTAAATGATTTAGGTACCAATGTAAAAATAAAAATTAATAATAAGGAAGAAATTGTTCACAAAAATAGAAC
Organism: Choristoneura rosaceana; assembly: GCA_037349165.1. Lineage (NCBI taxonomy): Eukaryota > Metazoa > Arthropoda > Insecta > Lepidoptera > Tortricidae > Choristoneura > Choristoneura rosaceana. Next base: position 1,428,948 of record JAZBNJ010000044.1, read on the forward strand.
AAAACTCTATAAACCTTAAATCTTAAACCTTAAAGTTCACATGTTATTCAGTACATAAGTACTTAGGACATATTTACTTTGATTAGCAACTTATAATCATTAGTAATAAGCCACCAGGTCAATATAAACAAGCCTTGCCAGCAGTATTATGTAACGTCATACTAGTTACTGTTTGTTATAAGTAGATGTAAGATACTATAATAGTGGGATGTATAAAGAAAAAAAAATGTATGCCTTTTGCAATTACATACATTTTTTTTTTCGGTAAAAGGGGAGATGTAGTGTATAAGAGAGCATCTTCCCATATATGTCTAACGGCTATGTATGTGTGCATTAGTATATAAGGAGTGTATCCCTATGTAACGGGGAGATATTATAATAAACCGCTTCTTAACGTGCAGTCGTGTTTTCTCTTAACCATCCCACATCAGAAGCCTAAAGTGGTCTTTAGGTGGTAAGGATACTCTCTGGAAAGTAGAGCCAATGTCAATGGTCTCCACTTAGCAGTAAATAGACACGCCTGAGTCTTGGCAGCATTGAACTGGACCAAGTTGGCCGAGCCCCAGTCGGACACAGCCGAACGGACCGAGAACTTGTACATTTACAAGATTGTATTATTTTGGAGCGAAATAATTAAACCAGGAACTGATAAATGGAGATACAGCCCTAACAGATACTATACAGTGATACATCGATTTATACGGCATTTAACAACGGGGTAGGAAATACGGACAAATTCATAACAAGCCAATTAAGTACATTTTCTTCGATTTTGTATTCTTTGAAGCATGAATATTTTGTTAAGCATGTAATTCATACTACATTGCACAATGCATAACATTTTAGCATTTTAGGTAACCGAGTAAATGTTATAAGTTTATTTTTTAAAATGACTTTTGATTGTTATATTTTTGTATCAACTCAGTGAGCAAACTATTACGGAATCTGACGTCATGAGGCGGAGGTCTCTAAGTCTTTAACTTCGTCTCAATTACCACGCTAATCTATGGCCACACGTGTAAGATAGCAACGTCCGTGCCACACAATAATAGGTACATTATCATTAAAAAATTCAACCATACTCACTCCCACTCCAAATGACATGAATGTTGATCTCCACGTACCCAATTTGAAACATTAGAAAACATATATCACACTGAGGAGATATTATAACCAAAAGAAGTTGTCAAATCTCCAAAAAAAAAGTCCCCTCGACGGAAACCATAAATCGTTCCATCTCTCACCGGGCACAAAGTATCGGTAATTCATTACAAATCCGTGTCATTTGGGGCATAATGAACTCCCAAAAGTGTAAGGTTAATTAAACTTCGTCGATGGCTCACGAACAATTAATAGCAGCTCCGAAATTTATATAAAGCGATTCTTCACCGGCAACGGGTATCGAAGACAGGAGGTGAAGGAAACAAGCTTCTAGCGGGTTGAATTCGAAAAAGAAACAAGTTTTTTTTGAGCCATGCGTTTTTTTGCTATCCACCATAAAATATTAAGTTTTTGTTGGCATTTTTTTGAGACATGCATTTTTTGCCGTTGTTTTTTGTTGAAGATGCACTGTCATTCAACCGGACACTGCCAGGCGGGGAGTTTGACTGGGGCGGTACATCTGTCAAAGAATAACGCAGGTGTCCTAAGGCCAGCTCAGCGAGGACAGAAACCTCGCGAAGAGCAAAAGGGCAAAAGCTGGCTTGATCCAGATGTTCAGTACGCATAGGGACTGCGAAAGCACGGCCTATCGATGTTTATCAAATTTGATTTGATTTATTTAAGCCGTGGTGGCCTAGTGGTTTGACTTATCGCCTCTCAAGCAGAGGGTCGTGTGTTCAAATCCCGGCTCGCACCTCTGAGTTTTTCGAAATTCATGTGCGCAATTTACAACGAGCTTTGCGGTGAAAGGAAAACATCGTAAGGAAACCTGCACAAACCTGCGAAGCAATTCAATGGTGCGTGTGAAGTTCCCAATCCGCACTGGGCCCGCGTGGTAACTATGGCCCAAGCCCTCTCATTCCGAGAGGAGGCCTGTGCCCAGTAGTGGGACGTATATAGGCTGGGATGATAACATTTAATATATTAGCATAATTACGCTCGGTTGCAATATTCTAATATTCCTGATTAATTTACAAACTACTTGTATGAGGGTATCTTTCAAAGTTTAAAATTTAAAATAGACAAATAAAATTCTGCAATGCTTCAGATCTCAAAAAAAAATGTACAAGCAGAAATCTTTCTTGATCAAAAATTCAACTTTTGCTTAAGCCTTGTCCCGTTTCGCTCCTGACTTGGACCATTTACGTAAGATATTGGATGCCAAAACCTTCTGTCAGTGTTTCGATAAAGACTTGAGAATAATGGCCCGATGAGTAAGTGGGCGATATAGCGGGCTAGATTGTATGAAAGCTTATGCTATGATGATATAGAAAAAGGTATAAAATAATTATTTACGTGCCCTGTCCAGTTTTAAAAGAGGATATTTTATGGTTTAAATTCGGGTGTTGTTCCGATAGAGACGCTCGATAGAGAGCTCGATATTTCGGCACGATCATGAGAACTCAGGATCATGGCGCATGCGACTGTGCCGAAATATCGGACTTTTCTAAAATGGAAAACGAGCAAGTGGGTCTCCTGATGGTAAGAGATCACCACTGCCCATAGACATCTGCAACACCAAGGCGATTGCAGATGCGTTGCCAACCTAGAGGTCTAAGATGGGAGTGGACGTAGACGTTGATCGTCCCAGGTACCGTTGGAGGGACAAGATACCAGAGAGACTGTGGATCTCGAGGTGGAATGCCGGCAACACAGATATAGATTACGCTACACACTACACACACACACACACACACACACACACACACACACACACACACACACTACACACACACACACTATTTCACTAGATTACGCAAATACATCTGCTTCGCGTGTCCGAACCCCGACCGAACGTCGTTATATGGCATATACAAAGACTGACCGCCAACTGACTAATCATGACTAGTGACAGACTCGAGCCCCATGGCGCGGCCGGGCGGCGAATTTGAATAAAAAAGTGACACGGTTGGTTTTCATACAGATTGAGGTGTTTGCGTTGTCTAGTGTAATCAGTATCTGTGGCTAGCAAGGTAAAAAATCGTAGTCTAGTGTCCGAGGCCAAGACACAATTTGGGTCACTGTCCCTGATAGTAAGTAAGGGTGCTCTTGGATTACAGAACCAATTTGATACAAGATTATCAATCATAGGAACAAGGCTCGGAACCGGTTTATAAAATAGCGGTAAATACCAGTTAAGAACTTAACTATAACCTAAATAAACCGGTTTATTCGACGAGTGACAGCTGGCCGGCCGGCGGCGAGCGGCAACGTTTATCCTGCGCCGGAATAAACCGGTTTTTATTGTTCTAAACCGATTAATCTGAAAAGAACTTCATGGAAACGTTGCCTTAAAAACCGCTTTAAAAATAACGGTTTTGCGAACGAAACCAAAATGAAAAGGTTTTGCGCCAAATTTATGATAACGGAAATTTAACCGGTATCCGAGCCTTGCTCATATAAAACACTATTCTAGATTAAAAATGTAGACAAATTGCGGACAATATCTAGTACAATTAGTGGTAAAGAAGTATAACAAAGTGATACAACGGCATACCATTTTATTGCTAAACACAAACAAACAGATGAACATGCTTCGCAACAAATGAAATTCAATTCGAATCGAGTAATATTTGATTGCGAACCACACTTGACTCCATTGCTTCCAATAAAAATGTCAAATCTATTCTTTGCTGGTTCCATTCTACAATTGAGTTTATTTCTCTGTTCCATTGTGCTTGTACAAATATAACCGACCACCCGTGGGGACGCAGCGAGTAACAGAAAGGCCATTGCGTTGGAAAAAACGATCCGAGGCTTAAAGGTAATTTTATCTTCGCTGGTTAGTTTGAAGAATGAATAGTAAGCAATATCAATGTAGTAGGTGAGTGTAGTTAGCAAAGAGGTGAAATCTCTATTCATTTTTATAATTTAACAGCAGCAAAAACAAAAGTATGGCTTTTAACCTTTTGCCAACCAGTATTAGTGTTTCGACACTTTGTTGATCCAAAAACGTATTTCATCGTTCTCGTTGGTGTCTTACAAAAATAGTGCTTAGCGTATGTTTTTTGCCGTAGTAAACATCTCGAACAAAAATTTATGAGATAGGGCGACGAGGGTGATGAGCGGAAACTGTTTTCATTGGTCAAGCAACACGCTTATCTTACAACGGTTCAATCGTGACACATGTAATAACAAAATAACCTAACCGTAAAAAAAATATTTTTAGTACTAGCTTTTTTTGCTGACTGTACTTTTTATTGACTATACTTGCATTGTCGCCCAAACTACATTCGCATACTTACCAAATTTCAAGTCGATGCTATTAAACGTTGAAGAGATCCGTTAATCAACTCAATCTGACTACTGAATGTTGGCCAAATTTAACTTGCAAGATTTTTATTACAAGCGGACAGATAGACAACGAGACAGGTGAAACTAAATGAAAGCTTGTAAGAAGAGTGCTAGTTAGTCTTACATTATCGTGGCCGGGCCACAGTAAAAAGCTACTTACGCTACAAAATATTCGGAATTTTTATAAACCCCCTAGAACACCACAATGAACGACAACTCGCCACTTGCATTCATCAACCCCGCAACTTTCTTGAACACTGTCTCTCCCAGTACGAACTAAAGTTATCCAACTAGAAATAGCCCGTAATAAAACGTATTGCGTTTACACACACCAAAGCCACGTTGACATACTCTGTGACCAGGGTCTTCCAACGAATATTTACGGGCGTGGGCAGACAGTTCAATTGTTAATAGATTCCGAGCTTGAAATATTGCGGGCTCCTGTCATGTTAGATGACGGAATTAAAGAGAGCTTTCTTCTTATTTATTACCTGTGCTGAGGAAGCAGAATTTTTATCGCCATTTCCGGTTTTTTGAAGATTTTTTTGGGCCTCATTAAGATGCTGAATTAGTGGGAATTTATGTTTTTGTGTCGCATTGTCAGTGACAGTTTTCTTTGAGTTAATTTTTAATGCTAGGGCCTTGTTTTCTATTCTTCCATTTATCTTTCATAGGACTGTATATAATTTGAATCGTAATAAATAGACCTATAAAATTGTCTCGTAGTATATATGAGACGTTAAAAAGAAATGTTTAGAAGACACATATTTTTTAGATTTTTTTGCTCAATCTAAAAATTATTGCAGGCACATGCTGGTCTTCATAGTAAAGAAATATATTTTTTTAAGAAAATACTTTTTTCATTCGACTGGATGGCAAACGAGTAAGTCTCCTGATGGTAAGAGATCACCACCGCCCATAAACATCTGCAACATCGGGGGTATTGCAGATGCGTTGCCAAACTAGAGGCCAAAGTAGGGATACTTCAAGTACCAGTAATGTCACCTGCTATCTTACTATCCACGGCGGAACACAACACTGCTGCTTCATGGCAGGATTAGCGAGCAAGATGGTGGTAATCCGGGCGAACTTTGCACAAGGTCCTACCTGCCGTGAATTAGCAGTGCTTGCACTGTTGAGTTTCGGCGTGGAGAGTAAGACAGCCGGTGAAATTACTGGCACATGAGGTATCCCATCTTAGACCTCTAGCTTGGCAACGCATCTGCAATACCCCTGGTGTAGCAGATGTTTATGGGCGGTGGTGATATCTTACCATCAGAGACCCACATACTCGTTTGCCATCCAGTGAATAAAAAGAAATCTAGCACCGCAAACAAATCCTGTAATACGTAGAGGCATAAGTCCGGGTTCAATTCCACGACCCTCAACCTAAATGGCGATGGATCACGCCACTTAGCTACCTGCCTTTTAATTGTTTTTTTTTTCTCATTCCATAGCATTAATATTGTAACGCCCGAACGAATACACTTCAAAAAATTCTCAACAAAAAATAATTTCCACCGCCTTTCACTAAATTGAAAATCAGAAACAGTATTGTTTGGAATAAAAAAAAAACATTATATCAGCGTGTCGGACACAAGAACAAAAGCCTATTAAAAAGGGCAGGAGGTCTCTCCAGGAGGCATTTGCCTCTGACAGGGTGATGAGAGGGCTAAGGCATAGGCTGAGGAGATAGCGGGTAGGATCCCGCTCTCGCTTTTTCACCACACTAAAGTGTAAGTTTTACTTCTAAGTAATAATAATAAATCTATATTGTTCAATAAAGTAATCAATAAAATCCATACTAATATTAGAAATGCGAAAGTGTGTTTGTATGTTTGTCCGTCTTTCACGCCGTAACGGAGCGACGTATAGACGTGATTTTTGTCATAGAGATAGTTTATGGGCCCCGAAAGTGACATAGGCTAATTTTTATCCCAAAAAAATGCACAGTTCCCGAGTGAACAGCGCGCGATAACCAAATACCACGCGGGCGGAGCTGCGGGCAAAAGCTAGTTCATAAATGTATCTGCTGACTCTCGGTTAGATTGTTAAGCGGCATCGAAATGTATAGAACTTATTTCTGTCTCAGTTTTGATGAGTTAATTTTAGCTCTCATGCAACAAGAGCTGCTTGTTACCATCACATTTTTTTTTATTAGTCTGTTTTTGTGTCCCACTGCTGGGCAAAGGCCTCTCCTCTCTTGTTCCAATCCAGCCTATCAAAGGCGAGCTTCCGCCACAACACATTATAGGCATCTAAGTCGTCCCACCATCTTCTTATATAGGTAAGATCACATTATAAAACCATATTTAATTTACGAAAATTACTGACTTTATAAAAACCTCCTGTGCTTTGCGCCATACAAACCTATTCGCGCAAAACAATATTGAACGCATAACTTCTCTTTACCTACGAGGCAGGTGGGCGAGTGTCCAGTCTTGAATTTGGTAGACGGAGGAAGATTTATGTGCTCGCCACGAGAGCGAGCGGGACGGAAGACCCTTTACCTTGAAGATATAGTGGGTGCCTTATTGGACTTCCGGTATTTAACTTATGTGATCGTGTCTTACGGTTAACGGCGTTTTTTGGTGACTGGCTGCGTTGTTTTTATCTATATTTTTTAGATGGCAATTTGTAGGTCAAATAATGAACGAACAAATGTGTAAAAATTATTAAGAATTTATTATGTACTAGTCAAAACTAAATAAGTGCCACTTGAGTTTTATCAGTAGAATGAAATCAAAAATACGTTTTGATTTTATCTGAATACATTTTGGACTTAGAATGTTTTTATGTATTCAAGTGTGATTCATTAGGTACCCATAACATAGTTCCCATAAAATTTTGATACTGAATTAATAATTGTATACTAAATATATATCAATTAAGCTAAAGTTATTGTTCCCGTCATGCTGGTAACATTTTATTCTAGAAGAATGGGTTGTCTTGTCACTGGAATATTCCTATACCAACTAGGAGATCTCTAGCCTTTCTACATACATCTGGATATAAACTTTTAATTTTTTCATTTCATTTCATAACAAGAACTTTACTTACTCTAGGACGAGATCAATTTTTGTGATAGTCCAGGGGTATTTATCTAATTTATGTAATCAATTTATTTTTCCTCCAACAACTTTTCAACTCACAATAATAACAAGAACAAAAAACCAACAGTGTCATCTGCCGAGCACAACTCCATTAGTCTCTATCAACATCAAAAAGGACTGACAAATCCTCCAGGCTAGACTTCCTTCAATACCCCCGGGTTTCGAGTCCTATCTTATTTGAAAATCAAAAAGCGACTTGAAACTGGCGCTCACAAAAACGAGCTGAGAGATACGTAAACAGCTCCTACCGTTGGTCCGGAAAAGGAAACGTTAGACATTGATGTTTGAAAATCTTTTAATTTCGCTTTGACAGACTATCATATTCTGGGTCGCATTTTGATTAAATATTTAACTGTATTGCGAGGAAGATGGAAGATAGAAGAAACTAGTCAAAGAACCAATAGCGTAGTGGTTAGAAAAACGGTTGTATAATGAATCATTACACAAATTAGTACAAAAATAAATGAATATTTTCATGAGGTACAATCGACTACAAAAAAATAAGCCTGAAGTTACAAAAGTATGTGGGTTGCCTGGAAGAGATCGCTCTTAAGCGATAAGGCCGCCTATTGCTTACCTTGTCTTTTTTTCTCTGTGTATCTGTTTTCTGTATCGCTTACTATTTGTAGTGTACACTAAAGAGTCTTTGTATCGTATTGTATTGTATGTTTACACGACTTAGATATGGAGTTACTTAATTGATAAGGACTTCCGCAAAGTATTGCCTGGTTCAATAAATCTAAGTAAGTGACCATACTTTCTCCTTTGTTATAGAAGTTAATTCCCACACCTATCTAAATCTATTTAGTCTGACATCTGGTAGGTAGCATGGTGAACGCTTAGGTATGTTGCTCTGAAGATGAGTTCTGGTTGAGTTCGAAAGACATCAGTGTTGTATGGTGGTGGTGATAATTAGGTATGTGGAATTTATGTGTCTTACAGTGTACTCTTATCGTAACGTTACGGGTGAGCAAAGTAAATAGTATACAGTTCTCCGTCTGCGCAAATTAAAAATTAACTAAAAAAAACTAACCTCGCTCAAACACACACACACACACGCACCCACACACACACACACACAAAAATCACGCGAGTACCTATTCCTAAATGGGGTAGGCAGAGTACACGAAACGTCACCGCCTCGGAGCCACTTTTAGCAATTTCAGGTTTTAAGTTTGACAAAAACGGTACAATAGTGACAGGTTGTGAGCCTGTCGCCTACGGTATACCTTAATTAACCTATATCCTCAGTTGCCTCTTAAGACATCGACGGAAGAAATGAAGAGGTGTTTCTAACCCGACATCTCACGAGTAATCTCGAACGAAACTCGCCCAAAACTCAACCAGGGGTAACCGCCACAATTTTTCCAGCCCAGGTGTACTTTGGCTGAGCAAACACGTGTCTGCGACATGTTTGGCTCTGCATTGTGCGTCCCGCTAAATAACAGGCGATGTCAGAAAGCGCTCAAGGCACTGAAGAGATACTTGGGAACTTAACGAATAGTGGGACGAAAAAGCTGGATTTTGCGTTTGAAAAGGAAGTTTTGAGTTTCAGACGATTCAGTTGCTGTTCTGTGGAAGATAAGATGAATGGTTTTTGTATGATTGATGGAGATTACTCATACTCATAGTAGAATTGTTAGTATCATTTACTATTTACTATTACTACTATTATTATTACCACTGCTACTATTATTATTTTACTGCTTGCTATTTCTGGTGTACAATAAAGAGTATTTGTGTTGTATTGTATTGTATTGTATCATTAATACATGCCATTTGTTAAATTATTCTTTACGTATTCTAAAAATATTTAATTAACTAAATAATTTTCAGTGAGTAGAAGTTTAAATAAGTTAACTATCCCATTAACATTATAAAAGCGAAGGTTTATAAGTCTGTTCGTTTGTTTGTTATCTCTTCACGTCTAAACAGTTGAACCAATTTATTTGAATAAAATTACGTCAGCAATACATTAAATTACAAATTATATAGGAAAGACGACAACGCAATGAAGGACAACTTAAAATACAATTGTCAAAATTTATTGTACTAAAAACTATTTTCAAAAAAAAAATTAAACATTGAGTTTGAAATCGACGTCCCGACAAAAATTATGAAATAAGATGCTACCCTATCCTTTTAGTGAATTTAATAAGTTTTTGGTGATAAATTTGTTAATAAAATAAGTTCGGTACTTATATTTTCACCCAAACTAACTTTGCATACCAAATTTCAAGTCATTAACCGTTGAAGAGTTCCAACCTGTGGAGACGATCCTGGCCGGATTACCAGGATGTCACTACCAGATTATTGTATTGTCACGCAATTTACATAATTATACCAAATTTCAAGTCAATCCGACTACTCGAAGTTGGTCGAATTTAACTTACAAAATTTGATTACAAACATACAGACAACGGGACATGTGAAACTAAATAAAAGCTTGTAAAAAGTAACACATTCTATTCTATTAGCTGGGTCGTATGCACTCATCATCATCATCATGTCAGCCGAAAGACGTCCACTGCTGGACATAGGCCTCCCCCAAGGCTCTCCACTCAGACCGGTCTTGTGCTTTTCGCATCCACCGCGATCCCGCAATCTAAACCAGGTCGTCGCTCCATCTTGTTGGAGGCCCACCGACAGCTCATCTCCCGGTCCGCGGACGCCATTGGAGAACCTTCTGACCCCATCGGCCATCTGCAGTCCTGCGTGCAATGTGCCCCGCCCACTGCCACTTCAGTTATGCACTAATAGGTGTTAAATATATTTGTTTAATCTCAGAAAACAATGATAAATAATTTGAATTTAGGACGAATATAAATAACGTTACTTTCAACGTAGTTTAAAGCTTTGATTCTAGAAACGTAACAGCTGTTTAACTTAAACAAACGTTTTTGCATACATCAAAGCACTATTCTTTATGGCTTGTTATTGTTCTAAAAAGCATATTGTATGGCGTAATTCTTTGTTAAAAGGTGGTGTTACTGTAATGTTGTTTTACTTTAAACAGAAACGCGTAAATCAAAATAATTCGTTGTATATTTGGAAGTTTGCTTATAAATTTAAAATGTACAATGAAGTTTTTTTTTTACACAATTCCACATTGAAAACCATTATAGTCTTATTTAAATAAATTACATAGATTATAATATTCAAGACCCGAGTACAATAGTCTGGGAACCAGAAAGTAGTTTGCTCAGAATCGAGAGTAGAATCGATTGCACTATGTTTTAAATTAGGTTATGTTTATGTTCATCTATATACGGTTCAGCGGTTTAGACTTAAAAAGGTAACAAACAAACAAACAGGCTTTCTAACGTTAATATTATAGTAGGAATTATTTAGTGTATGGTCACTCTGGTCACTCAGAAATTTAAAGTATTGGTTTCACTTAAATATGGTTATGAACGGTCCATTATCAATTAGTGGGTGTCCAGGGTGGATCCTATTCTTATTTATTTATTTATTCCAACAAAAAAAATTACAGCAATACAGTTAAACACCAATGCCCCTCGAATCACCCATTAGGGTAAATCGTAGTAGGGCAGAAGATCATGGATTCAAACCCTGGAACTCGGTCGCCATTATTTACTTTAAATATCGTGCGCATGATTCAAATATCGTTTAAAGATTGTAAAATTACTTATCTTCAATCTTACGCGATGCGAGCCATTTGGAGTAAATTATGCTTTAAATTGAAATAGGGCTCAGATAGGAGTAGAACCACAAAATACAGATAGTTTTAAAACCAACTCGATTCAATGTGTTTTTTTTCTGATTTTTTTTTGTCAAATTATGCGCCTTGAATATGTTAAACTTTAATTATTGTTTTATTTCCCGCTGTCGTAGTGTTAAAAATAAATAACAACTTGTAAAAAAACACATCAATCAGCATTTAAAAGCATTGACAGCTCATTAACATACTTAGCCGATTGACAAATCATAATCCTAACTTGTTTTGATTGCAAGATTTATAAAGTCACTCAAACGCGACATTACTTGAGCCGAATTGAAATATGACATTTAACTTCAGTCCACTTAACGGATATCATTAGAATGCTTTTAAATATAAAAATACTGTAACTGTAATACTATTTCTGGTGTACAATAAAGAGTATTTGTATTGTATTGTATACTGTCAACAGGTTGATGGATGACTAAGTTTTTTTATTAATGTTGGCCATATTGATAAGTATTTTTTGTTACTTATAAGCTAGGTACTTAGAGCAACGCGGGGTTCCTACCGGAAGGGAGTAGCCTTAGCAGTAGATTACCTTTAAAATAGTTCTGGCGTTTGTTGCGGGGGAAAAGTGTACACAAGGCAGTTCCGCACACTTACATCCAAAAACAAAACTGCCAACTGATTGTAATGACGACGTTAATACACATAAATAATCTAACGATACACTAATAATTCGTGTACCAGAGACTCCAAACTCACACATTGCCAGTAACATCACTAAGTTGTTCATCAGCGAAAAGTTGGATTTGTCGCTTGACTGATCCAAAATTTGTACAGATCAGCGGACTCGATGTTGGTAAACGAATCCGAAATAATGTACGATTTTGTTGTTAAGATGTAATTAAGTAGCAATAATACGATAACAATTTACTTCCATGCTTATATACCAGCTTGCAAGCTTATGTCCCAGATCTCTTTTTACAGCAGAAAACAGAACAATTCGGCATAAATTATTTATGATTCAAGCTAACACTGAAATTCCACGTAAAAGATGTTTTAATTAGTACGAAAGTTGTCGGACATAATAGATAAATAGGTAAATGTCTCTAAAAACACATTTCTTGTAACTTTAGGCAAAGAAAAAACTACAACTTTAAAAGAAAACGAGAATTATTTACAAGAAGTGGAAAAGGTTATAAAAATAACTTCAGCTGCTATTAAAATCCAAGAATTTTAGACCTCGCGAAGATCCCTAAGAAATATACCGCTGGAATGCTACAAGGACAGTTTTAGCAAGTTAATGGATTTTTAAGTAAATAGAGAGTATCGTTTCACGATATTAATATTTAAATTCGCCGTTCCTACGTTTTAATGGAGCCACAAAGGCGAAATGAAATTTTTAAGCGAAATAAAATGCTGGGGCAATCTGGGACGCGGTATTAATTCTCGCAGGAATTTAACATCATCCTGATAGACCATCCCACTAAAATGTTTGTATCCTTAAAACAATGAGGTGACAGAGCGACTGAATGATTCTGTTAGAGCAGTTAAGTCCCCGAGCGGCGAGGAGCCGGAAGACGAAGCGTTGGCAGGCCTCCCACTGGACGGACTGACGACATCGTGAGAGTTGTCGGAAACCGTTGGATGTAAGTGGCAAGTTGTCGTTTATTGTGGTATTCTAAGTCACCTGTGTAGATACATTGGCTCCGTCCCACGTTAACGGTTCTGCACAGAAGCCTGGGTCCGCCGCAGAGCAGGCCCAAACTATTAAGTGTCGCAAATATGCATTTCTGTCCAACAATTACATATTTGCAGCACTTGCAATTGAAACTTTGGGCCCATGGTCGTCCGACACCAAAAAGTTTGTTAAAGAAGTGTCGGACAAGCTCTTCGGCGTCTCAGGGGACCGTAGGGCCGGTAGCTTCTTTGCCCAGCGCCTAAGTTTGGCTGTGCAAAGAGGCAATGCGGCCTCCGTCCTGGGGACAATGCCTCAAGTGGGCGATCTACAGGGCTTTTTTTATTTGTAATTTATAAGTTTTGTAAGTAATTTCTTTGGTTATTTTATAGTCGCATTCTAAGGGCTTTTGTTCGGTAGTGGAGAAGTCTTTCGGCTGATGGTGACGATAACGAGTGACTGACAAGAAAGACAAAACACAACAAAGAATACACAGATGTATGAAAGAAAGAAAGAAAAAAAAATCCAAAACATATCGTGAAACGCCTAAAAGTTGGCTAGGCATATCACGCAGGATGTGCCCGAGAAACAATACGGCAGATCGATTGATATGCCTAGGAATTTCATGATCTGCCTAAACTGGCCAAATCATGAAATGGCGGCATTTCATGAAATGCTTAAGAATGTCAGGATCTGCCGAAACGTCACTTCACTTGGCAAATCGTTAAACGGCGAGTTTTGAACAATATGGCGGATGTCCTTTAGCCAATTCATGAAATGGCGCCGTTTCACGATACGCCTAGGAATTTTATGACAGTTGTAATAGGTATGAAATCAACATGCTGCTAAAATAGCTTTATCGACAGTACCGTTCGATTTAAACTACTTGACGATTTCACAAAACCATTTCAACATTTCCTTTGCCCAGATACCGGCTCAAGAGTTGACGACCATCCATTATCCCTATAAAACCGCTTACTGAACCATAGTAAATCTCCGCTTTATTCCAAAGATCTGTGACGCAAGATGCTTGTTAGTAAGATGCATCAGAGAATGCAGCTTGCAATCAAGATATCGTTCGTTACTGAGAGTCTGCAGAACTAATGCAAGAGGGGTGCGATTTGCGATCGTTCGTCGGCAAAAAATATTCGCTGATGAAGACATATATTGCTTCAATCAGATTGGGGATTGTTGAGTGGGTGTAGAAATGCGTCAACAGCAAAAATGTTGAGTAATTAAGCCACCTTAATTGTGCCATCTATTATTCAAGAAGCTTGAATCATGAAATGTTTTCTTCTTTATAATTATTCTTTTGTAAACTCCTTATAATAGAGAGAGAGAGAGAAAGAGAAGAAACATTTATTTATACATATTCGATACACATAAAATACATTAGATGGAAAGAATTAAAAATAACATCGAACAGCATAAAGTAATAAGTAAGTACGAGTATAAGTAAGTATAATTAGCAGACATGTGTCTATAATGTAGGTATTTAATGTACTAAAAGAATTTCTTTGCTCACCCGCGACCTCCGCGCCTTCGCTTTTAAAGGTCGCGGGTGAACCAAGTTTTTTTTTTAGTTCATTGATATTATAGACCTCCGCCAAGTAACGCCTTATTCAATAAATTTTATTTATAGTGGATTTTTTCAAAACGTAATAATTAATAACTTAAGGTAATTAAGGCAAAGACAATATTTTGTTCTACTAGGCTTTAGTTCTTTCCATCGGTAAACATGTCGTCGGTATGTATTGTATGAAACCAAAAACAACCTTCTAAGCTACTTGCGACTTGCCTTTTATAGTTGACTATTATAGTATCGCTTACTAGGCAATTTACACGCTTTGATCCTTCTATCGATAGCCTCACCGCGATAATCGTACGTAAGGATGAACATTCTAACTACGGCAACTTAACTTGAATCTTATCAATAGTTTGTAATATTTTTATGTTTTATGTACAATAAAGATAGCAACAAAGACCTCCAGTATTCAATAGGAATGTTTGATAGGATTACTGGGCTTATAAACAATACTGCTATTAAGGTAATTTTTAGGGGTCTCAATGTTTACATGTCTGAGATAGATCACTTTAATGGGAACTTAGACTGTAAGCTTGTACAAAATAGCGCCAATTCTAGTTCACCTCTTTTTCGTGTCCAAGGGATTAACTCAAGTTAAATCGTCTAACAATAAACTGGATGAACTTTTAGTTCTCCACCAGAATATCGCAGGTTTGTTTAGCAAAAGAGATTTACTTGAAATAACATTGAAAGGCCTCCAAGTTGAAAATGGTTATTACATAGATATATTGTGCTTAACAGAAACCTTTATTAAAGCTGGAGAAGAGTCAAATATAAACCTCAATGGATTTAAGATTGCGGCGTGGTTTTCAAGAACCAAAAAAAGAGGCGGAACTTGCATTTTATGCAAAGACTATATGGAGACTAAGCCACTTCCTGTCATAAATAAAATGTCAACTGAGTTTAACTTTGAAATCTGCGGGGTCGAGCTGACTCAGCTTAAATGTATAATCATCTGTATTTATAGAATACCTAGCTGTAATCCAAAAGTGTTTTTGTCTAAACTGGAGAGCTTGTTTACAATCATTAAAAAAATGGTCACAAAAAAAGTAATAATTGCAGGTGATTTCAACATTGACTTATTGAAATCGACGGAAACACTCGATGAACTTAATAGAATCATACAGAATTTTAATTTTATCATGCACATTACAGAACCGACTAGATTAAGATCATGTATCGATTTAATAGTGAGCAATATTCCCGATGCAACTGGCGAGATTCTTCCTTTGGCACTTTCAGACCATAATACGGGCCAGTTGCTTAAAATCCCGCTTCAAGGACAAGAAAAATACATTCCTCCAAAATATACTTATTTAAAAAAGCGAGATTTTAGTCGGGCAAATATTGAAAAATTTAGACGTTGCCTGTTAAGCTTATCTTGGAGCGAAGTGTACTCAGAGGTAGATACAAACATTGCCTTTGACAAATTTCATGAACTGTACACCTTGTTTTACAATTTATGCTTTCCTGTGTATACAGTCAGACTTCGAAATTCATCAAAAGGCAAAAGATGGATTACAAAGGGTATAAAGAAAGCTATAAAAATCAAACGTCAACTAAGATACTCGTACTATAATAACAAGACACTAGAAACTAGATTAAAATACAATAGATATAATAAATTGCTCAAAAAATGCATACTTACTTCTAGGAAAATCTGCAATACATCTCTAATATGTAAATCTAAAAATGTTTCCAAAACAAGTTGGTACATAATAAAAAAAGATTTAGGCACTCATAAGTTTAAGAATAATGACATACAAAAAATTGAATATAAAAATGAAATTATTTTAAAACCACATGACATTGCAAATGCATTTAATGAACATTTTATAAATATTGCTAATACTCAAATCAATGTTAATAATCCAATTAATTATTATAAGCATAAACTAGTATCAAATCAAGCCAACATGTTTCTTTTGCCAACGGATCCACATGAAGTTTTCAAGATAATTAGAACTCTTAACAACACAAATTCTGTAGGATGTGATGACATTACAACAAATGTAATAAAACTGAGTTCGGATATTATTGCTCCAGTGTTATCATATCTGATCAATCTATCCTTCCAACAGGGCTTATATCCTGACAAATTAAAAACATCTATAGTTAGGCCAATATTTAAAGCAGGTGATAGGACGTTACCTGATACATATAGACCCATCACATTAATACTCATCTTTTCAAAAATTTTTGAGAGAGCAATGCATAGTCGTTTAACTAATTTTTTGAACAAATATGAAATTTTGTGCCCTCAACAATACGGTTTCCAAAAGGCTAAATCAACTACACTTGCTACATTCAATTTAATTCATAAAATCGTCGACAATGTTGATAAAAATAACAAGACGGTTTCTATTTTTTTTGATTTGAGTAAGGCGTTTGATTGTGTTTCTCATGATCTATTACTTAAAAAATGTGAAACATATGGATTGAGAGGATTGGTTTTTGACTGGCTTAAAAGTTATCTAAATAACAGGTACCAGATAGTGGAAATTACGGGACTAGATAAAAATATGATGCAAAATAATTACAGATCTACAGCTAAAATAAATAGAGTTGGAGTTCCGCAGGGAAGTATTCTGGGACCATTATTATTCTTAATATATATTAATGATTTACCATTAATCACTAAATTTGATTGTACTTTATTTGCGGATGACATATCAATTATTATTTATGATGATAAAAAACAAAAATTTAACGACATTATTAATAATACTATAACTGACATATTACAATGGCTTAAGGATAATAATTTAAAAGTTAATCTTAGTAAAACAAAATACGTGCAATTTATAAACATGAGAGGAAAAAAAGAAACACTTAATATTACTCACGATAATGAAATACTAGTTGAAAGTGACAGCACTACTTTTTTAGGATTTACCCTGGACAGTTATTGTTCATGGAAATTACATGTTGATAAGGTTTGCTCAAAAATTAACAGATTCGCTTATGCATTGTGGCGCTTAACAAGGATAACTGATGTTAAGACAGCCTTAAAAGCGTATCATGGTTATGTTGCCTCTAATTTACGCTATGGAATTTTACTGTGGGGAAACTCTGTGCAAGTACACCGAACCTTTATCGCACAAAAACAATGCATAAGAGCCATAAGTAACATCAGCCGCCGTACATCATGTAGACCTTCATTTGTTGAATATGGGATACTTACTGTTTATGCTGTGTATATTTACGAAGCTTGTCTATTTGTAAAAGTGCATCCTGAATATTTTAAAAAGAAAAGTGACACAGTCTCCTTCAACACTAGATATCCTGACAGATTAATTCTACCAAGGATGTACACAAATATAAAAAGAAAAAACAGTTACGCCATGTGCATTAAAATTTATAATAATTTACCGGAGTCTATTAAAGTACTCCCATTGAGACCCTTTAGAAATCAACTGTTTCGTTGGCTTGTCGGAAAGTGTTTTTACTCACTGAAGGAATATTTTAACAAAATGTAGATGTTTATATTTAAGGCATGTTTATTGTAAAGATTGCATGCCACAAAAAATATTTGTATGACTTTTATAAGTTTAAATGTTTGAAACTAGAATAAGTTTAACATCATAATTGTACCCACAACATTTAATGCAAATAAAATATATTTCATTTATTTCATTTCATTTCAAGAGTTACAATACAATACAACCCTGACATAGCTGGAAAAATATGCAAATTGAAGTGGCAATGGGCGGGCCACATCGCTCGAAGAACAGATAACCGTTGGGGGAGAAAAGTTCTCGAGTGGCGACCACGAACCGGAAGACGAAGCGTTGGCAGGCCTCTCCCCAGGTGGACTGACGACATCGTGAGAGTTGCGGGAAACCGGTGGATGCAAGTGGCGAGTTGTCGTTCATTATGGCGTTCTAGGGGGGAGGCCTTTGTCCAGCAGTGGACGTCTTCCGGCTGATGATGATGATGACAACACGTAAGTTATGCTGATTCATATAATTATTGTCGTACTTACTGGCCTTATACGAAGTTCAAAATTCAAACTTCGTATCTGGCCGTCTCACTGACACTTATATTATTTAATGCTTCAGTGAAAGGGACGGTACGATACGATCTTCGATTTTCAAATTCCGTAGCAGCTCCTCTGCTTACGTAGAGTAGCATCCCTAGCAACAAACACGCCGCGCGTATTGCCCACTTAGCGATAAGATTACGAATCTAGCACTCACCTTTGACACTAATTTGCGTTGTAATCGACAATCCTAGAACCCAGGCACAGACGCGTCGCAAATGTGTTAACACTGTAGTACCTTGTCAGTTTAACGTCAATATTGCACCAGTAGCATTCCAGTGGAGCTCAAAAACTCCCTCAAAAAATGTCGCAGTTGAAACAGAAAAATAAGACCAGCGCTGAATCGAACCCAGGTCCTCGGCATTCCGTGCCGCGCGCTATACAATACAATACAAATACCGCTACACTTACGCTGGACAACGGTATAGACACAAATTTCTCCTATGCACCATATATCTCAGCTTGTTTGTTTCTTTATTTAGCCACTTAAACAGTGACACAGCGACATCTATGCCATAGTTCTCATCGAGAAACTTTTCGGCACCCCATCGGAACTAACCGCTCACCCGGACAAGAGATGTCGTTATTAAGCAATCAAATTAAGATTGGTTTTTTGGAGTCTTTTTGTATTTTTTATTTTAATTCCAAATTAAGCAGCAGCAGTAAGTATTCCGAAGACGCACCTCCCACTGTACTATCTGAATACGCCTCAAATGTCAAAGGGTCTACACTCCTCAATTTTGTAGATAATTTATTTCGATCGATATAGGCTTAATACTATAAGCCTATTATGGGCTTATCCGGTACTCTGGAACGTTTACGTGCTCAAACCTACGCCGTTCGGGATCGTGTTGACCTTGTGAGTAAGTCAGCATCAATGTTCGAGAGCCTTATAGCCTATCAGTGACGTCATTATCATCATCAGCCTACAGCAGTCCACTGCTGGATATAGCATCTACAATGGTGCGCCACAAAACTCTGTCTTCAGCCCCTTGCATCCATCCGCTGCCAGCGAACCCGTCCGTCCACTGTGCCTCAGACAGGACGCAGTGGCGTATATTGATAAACAAACCGGAGAGTAAAGAAATCATGAGTAAACAATACAACTAGCCAAAACTAGGCCAATTGTATGGACCCTTAAAAAAGTTTTCGATAAATTAATTCTCAGCAAGCTGGACATCGTTTTAGTAACTTTATTAAGTCCTAAATGCGTATAATATCATGTTTCCCGTTTCCAGGAGGTGTGCATAACTTTTGGGAGCCAAATTACCGCAAAATGTTTGATCTTTTTTTCAGTTTTTTGCTTCTAGCACAAAAACGATAGGTTCGCCGAAAATATCGTTCGTTTCGATGTTAAAGAATGTTACATTAAGCTTTGAATGAGCATCTGAAATTGTATTTAGTTGGAATCAAAAGTTAGAAACCGAGAAGAGGGTCTTAGCCAGGCTCAGTGTTACCAACTCCTAGAAACTCGAGTCGCTTAACTCGAAATCAAAAATCGGTAGAAAATTGCTCCACCAAAAGGGGCCACTGATAGTCTGAAAGGTTGGGACACGAAAAAAAAACTTATATGAGAAGATTTTTGAATTCGCCGTTTTTTCTTTAAATAGCTAAAGCTAGAGCTTTAATTGAATGAAGTTTGAATTTTGCGTGCAAGCGCATTTATATAGTCGCTTTATATAGATCTGTGGCGCTGTCTAATTCTCGTCGTCGTCGAGTTGATCCATTATAATTGTTGAATTGTTCAAATTTTTATTCTGAAAGTCGCCAGTTAATGGTTAAACCATTTTTGTCGCGAAAACTTTTTCTTGTCACTAAGACTTAAGAAAAAGTCGCTAGTTCTAGCGACAAAGTCGCTAAATAAGCGAACAGGAGTGGCCAACGATGGCGAATTCTTTCAGGTGGTGTACTGGCAGGCCTAAGAATTAAGAGTGATTATTAGAATATAATACAAAAAAATATATAAAAACATTGTATCATTTAAAGTATTAATCATATTAATATTAATTAAATCGTTCAAGTTACTCGTAGAGTTATTAAACAAAAATTGTAATACTAATAGATAGTATATAAGAAATTTTTATAGGCACTTTTTGTCTTTAATTAATCCCGTGATAACTACGTCTATAGAATGAAATAAAACTTAATGTGAGCTTAATCGTTAAAGCGCGAAAAGCTTTCAAAAAACAATGGACACAGTAATTAAGAAACCAAAGCTTTGGCGTGATAAGTGATGCTTTTAGAGGTTCGTCGGCAAATAAAAGCCCCAAGTCAAAGCGGAGTATGAGAATGACTCAGTAAATATCATACTTATGCATAAAAAAATTGGCCAAGACCGGGTCTTCACGCTACGAGTAAAATCTGACTGGAAATACCAATATTTTAGAAGCTTTATTAGTGCATTTTTTCGGGATAAAAAGTAGCCTATGTCACTCTCGGGCCCATAAAATATCTCTATGCCAAAAATCACGTCGATCCGTCGCTCCGTTACGGCGTGAAAGACGGACAAACATACAAACACACAAACATACCAACACACTTTTGCATTTATAATATTAGTATGGATTTTACTATGTACATTGTCTATTAAACTACATTTTTACAACAGATTTTGAATTAAGTAATCTGCTTACGATAAGTGCGACAAGTACAGAACAGAACTCTTAACGGTTAATGCTATTGACTTGAAATTTGGTAGGTACTGGTATTATGTATGTATGATATTGGTAGGTAAAAAAATTATGTAGGCCTTAAGTAATTTTTCGAACATACGTCGACTTTATACGAAATTTTACGAACGCGTCATCTTAAGTTTTGTACCCTATAGTCACTGTCAAACGTCAATTGATTTAGACAGTTGTTAAATTACTTTTTTTAACATTAATCATTAAACCCTTATTTGTCAGTACCCGTCAGCTTAAATCATTGAACTGGTTGTCCCGGCACTGACAGACCGACAGAAAGCTAACGTTTCGTAATATTAATTAGTGCCCTATTTCATTTTATACAGTGTGTAGAGATCAAAAGCGGTTTTTCTTTTAATTCAGGCCTCTTCTTTTTACAATATTTCCTTCAGTTTACAATGTCCATTAATTTGTATGTTATAATGTTTTAAACTTTCGTGATTTTCACTCATAGTCATACACAAAAGGGACTTATCACGCTAAACAACCACATAACAGTGGCCATGGTCACGAGTAGACTGAAATGTAGGGATGCCAAATGACCAAGTGCGGGTAGTTTGAAGGACTTGATACTTCAGTCTACTCGTGACCACGGCCACAGTAATGTGGTTGAAACTCCGAGGTAAATATTATTTGTAGGACCTCAATTTTCGCAGTCAGGTTATCTAACCACTTGGCTATACCTACTACCATCGACATTTATAGGCAAATACAGAACACACTATAAATATTATTGTTTAAAAATATATGTGAAAAAAATAGTTTATTATTTGGGTTCTTTATGATGTCATTGGATCCATTGCACGTTTAAAAACTGGTTGGGCATATCGAATTCCACAATCGAATATTTAAAGAACTTAAAACCCGATTCTAATGATTAAAAGACATGTAAAACAAATAAATTTTCAAATAATGAAGACGAATGCACGGAAATGCATTCCGTTACAAAAACAACGTGTAGTTTATCGAGTGGGTAGTATAAGGTCGCAGATGTCTCTTAACCGACTTTAGAAAAGAACGTAGTTGGTTTTGCTTTGAAATGTCAATAAATGAATTTAAAAGGTAGGGACTTTCGAAGAGTCAATTAGAAAAGGCTTTTTATGGGGATTTCAAAAATATGGGCTTTTATTATAATTATCGATAACATTTCTTAGCTTATAGATTAGAGAAGAACGTAAGAAATGTGTGGTTTGAATATAAGAACACGATTAAAAAAGAAAACATTTATTAATACTGGGTGATTTCGGGGTGGAAGGGGTGATGGGGACATTCACACTGAGCAAAATTTTAATATGGGACCAGCCCCGAAATGGCAAAAAAAATCTGCTATTCCATACATTTCGGATAGTTAGCGATCGATTATTTCTTGATTAGATGGTTGTTTTTTTCGCGATTTCGGGGCTGGTCGCATATTAAAAGTTGCTCGGTATGAATGTCCCCATCACCCCTTTCACTCCTTCTCATGACCCCGAAATCACCCAGTATATTCCAACGTGCAATGGCATCGACTTGCATTTATTTTGTCCGTTTTTTTACAATTTTATTCAATTGACTATGTAGTTATGACTCAACGAATATGTATAGTCGGGGTAAGAAAAGGTACGTCACTTTTGGACCTTAACGTAATTGAGATAGAGTTGAAAATTGACGAACCTTTTCTTACCCAGAACCTTGCTTTTCCTTTTATGGAGTCAAATCATCTCTTATGCGTATACGATACAGTACAATACAAATACTCTTTATTGTACACCAGAAAATTAGTAAACGACACAGAAAAACAGGTACATAGAGAAAATAAGAAGGTAAGAAACAAAGAAAGAAACAATAAATTTGTATACCTAAATTCGGCACAACAAAAATAAATAAAATTACAGCTACAAAAATCAGACAATATTATATACCTATTAGGCACTAAGAAAGAAAATAAGATGCCGAAAGAAGTAAAAAAGCAAAGAAAGAAAATGGAAAGAGGTAAGCAATAGCAATATAATGATTTTAAAAAATAAAAACAGTTTTAAAATGCTAAGGCAAGAAATAACCTAAAAGCTCACTGTTATTTTTAGGCACATTCAATAACAAAACAGTCAAACCGGGACGCAAATAGAGTGATACAGTTCCAGAGTGACTAAAACTAGCGGCGGAATAAAAAATCCAAATTGATACATCAATTAAAAGCACAAAGGAAAAGCTCCAGTTCAAAATGGATTTTAATTTTTAAAAGCTCTGCTAAAAATATAGTTTGCGATTTGGCGTTTCGTGGTAACAGTTGTACCTATTGAAAAAGGTAGTTTCTTTTTTGGGTTCAGTGATTATTAGAATAATTTATTTGGCTTTATTTTTTTATTGTCATATGGATATTTATAGCACTTTAATAACTCCTAAAATAATTTTACTAAAAAAATTAGAAAACTAATAAAACAGTGCAAATTTTACGTTACTTATGATAAGTACTACGTTATTTAAAAGTTCGTGACCAAAATGTTTTTAATTTGAATATTTTTAGTAAAAATGTGAGTTTTCAGGATTTAGTACCCGAAGGGTAAAAACAGAAACCCTATTGCTAAGACTTCGCTGTCCGTCCGTCTGTCACCAGGCTGTATCTCATGAACCGTGATACTAAGACACTTGAAATTTTCAGAGTTTATGTATTACCGTGGCCTCCATAACAACAAATACTAAAACAGAATAAAATTAATATATAAGGAGGGCTCCCATACAACAAACGTGATTTTTTGACGTTTTTTGCTAATGTCTAAAGAATGTTGTATAGATGGTACGGAACCCTTCGTGCGCGAGTTGGACTCGCACTTGACCGGTTTTTTTAAAGTCTCTTTTACGTGTCATGTCAATTACCTATACAATTTGACATTGTATAATTCACAGTAGTTGCAGGTGGTAGGACCTTGTGCAAGGTCCGCCCGGATTGCTACCACCATCTTGCTCGCTAATCCTGCCGTGAAGCAGCAGTGCTTGCATTGTTATGTTTCCGCGTGGAGAGTAAGACAGCCGGTGAAATTACTGGCACTTGAGGTATTCCAACTTAGGCCTCTAGGTTGGCAACGCATCTGCAATACCCGGATGTTGCAGATGTTTATGGGCGGTGGTGATCTCTTACCACCAGGAGACCCACTTGCTCGTTTGCCTTCCAGTGGAATAAAAAAAAAAAGTAAGTTTAGTGACCAAATTACATTACTAAAATCTTTTTGAAGTATGAATTGTTTAGCCTTTTCCAGAGCTGGTTATGTAAAATGATTATGTAAGAGGAACAAGGGCTCTATAACTACTGCTACAACGCTTGCTTACGAAGAAGCTGGTAGGTGAATACAGTTGTCAAACACCGTTGTCGAACCTACTACGTAACTGTTAGTAATTGTGTTCTAACTTTCACAACCCTACTCTGTTTCTCTCCAAACCTAACTTTATTTTAATTCACCTAATAACTAAAATCTCTTTGAAGTATGAATTATTTAGCCTTTTCCAGAGCTGGTTATGTAAAATGATTATGTAAGAGTAACAAGCGTATCTATAACTACTGCTACAATACCATTGCTTACGATGAAGCTCGTAGGTAAATTAAATACAGTTGTCAAACACCGTAGTCGAACGTACTACGTAACTGCTAGTGATTGTGTTCTAACTTTCACAACCCTACTCTGTTTCTCTCCAAACCTAACTTTATTTTAATTCACCTAATAAAAATATACAGAGGGAACAAACAACTCAGTCGCTAAGTACCCGCAACAGTTCGAAGCGCCCGTCAAAAGTCATAAAAAGCAAACAAAATGGGCAATCGGAAAGTTTTCAAAACACCGGATCTCTGCGTAGGAATTCAAAAGGTAGTATCGGGCTGGGACTGTGCCAAACAGAACAGACTGTTTATTTGAAAATAAATCGCTTCTTTTAAAAGAAAAAAAATATTTTACTCGCTTGCCTTTTTCTTGGTATAGGGTTATCAGATACATAATTATCTTTTTTGGAGTCCGGAGCCAAAATGGCAAAAACGGAACCCTTATAGTTTCGCCGTGTCTGTCAGTCTGTCTGTCCGTCTGTCCACGGCTTGGCTCAGAGACTATCAATGCTAGAAGGCTGTGATTTTGCACGAATATATATGTAAACTATGCCGACAAAACATTAAAATATAAAATGTAAAAAAAAATAGATTAGGTACCACTCATAGACGTAAAGTGGGGGTAATTTTTTTCTCTCATCCAACCTTGTAGTGTGGGGTATCGTTGGATAGGTCTTTCGAAATCATTAGGGGGTTGCTAAAACAATTTGAACGAATGCCGATCAGGCAGTATTTGTATGAAAAAAAGTTTTTTCTCGAGTATTGAGTTTTTACGTAATTGCATGTCTATATATTTAAATATGTTACCCGTGGCTTTGTATCCATAACACAAGTTTTGCTTTTTTTCGGACTACGTCAATTTTCTTGATGTCTCCCGTGATCATTTTTTTCTTTAAGTGATTCATCCCACGTTTTTTCTCGCAAGGATATAATAACTATACGTTTATTAAATGATATTGTAACGAATAACTCACGTCTTGAAATTTCGTAGCTAAACTCGATTTAAGACGTGAGTTATCCGTTAGAATATCATTTAATTTGAGTAAGTCTCACGGTAGTTTCATGTTCAAAACTATACGTTTATCACTCAATGCGACATAGTACATGGAATTGATGCTTTTTACTTTGCATCAAATGAGGTAGTTCTAATTTTTATATGAGTTGGTAGTGGTGAAATAGGTTATTACTACCTCATTTGATGTAATCCTACAGCACTTCTTTTTCGGTGCGATTTCCATGTATTAACACTCTTATTTCCTCATAAATACTCGCAATGTACGGTTTTAAAAGAGTAACAAGTCTCTCCCCCCCTGGTTGTGTAGGGATCGTTGAAAAGTTCTCAAAACGGCCGCCAGGTGTCCTCACCGAACGGAATTAGGCGAGAGCAAACAGTTTTATAGGTATTTTTCAAGACTTTTCCTTTTAAGGCACTTTGAAGCGGGCGAAAGAATAAAAAAATACAGATATTGGACGCAGCTTTAAATTTCGAATGACGTTTCAAAGACCGTTTTTGCTTAGTGGTTGGTCAATGGTTAGTAGTTAGTTGTTAGTTTTTTTTTATTTGAATAGATGGCAAACGAGCAAGTGGATCTCTTAATTGTAAAGGATCACCACCGCCCATAAACATCCGCAACACCAGGGGTATTGCAGATGCGTTGCCAACTTAGAAGTCTAAGATGGGAGTGGACGTAGACGTTGAGTTACCGTTGGAGGGACAAGGTACCAGAGAGACTTATTGAATCTCGGAGTGGAAGGCTGGCCTAAGATGGGATAGCTCAAGTGCCAGTAATTTCACCGGCTGTCTTACTCTCCACGCCGAAACACAACAGTGCAAGCACTGCTTCACGGCAGGATTAGCGAGCAAGATGGTGGTAGCAATCCGGGCGGACCTTGCACAAGGTCCTATCACCTGCAAAAGTGGTGGTAGTCTCTTAAACAGAGGGTCATGGAATCAAGACCAATGTTTTTTTTTTTTTGAGGCTTTGAACACTCCAGGTGCATATAAGCCTCATGAGTGCTCGCTAGGACCTATGTTTGCGTGCCTATGTTTTTTAGGGTTCCGCACTCCTAAAGGAAAAAAGCTGAACTTGTATGGGATCACCTTTGTTGTCCGTCCGTCCATCCCTCCGGCTGTCGATCCGTCCGTCTGCCTGTCTGTCAAGACTCTTTATCTCAGGAACGCCTGGAGGTATCGAGTTGAAATAAAAACCATTTTACTCAGGTCTATAGACCCTTGTAACTGTGGAAAAATCAAACTTATACACATCGGCCCAAAAATAATAAAATATTTTTAATAAGTTGCCAATTTGAAATCGTTACTAAAATATGCAAAAACACGACAAAGACACACATGAATGCATAACACATTCTATTTTAAAAATTTTTACTTTTTAATTTTGTTCACGTATTTTCGGCCCACTGTGTAGATAATTAAACGCAACCAACATTCACAATGCTTACAAATTGCCTTAAAGCTAAACATTTAGGTACTTCAGTGTGTCCTAGAAATTTGAAATTTTGTATGAAGGTAACTCTTATAGCACAATCAATATAGAAAATCCCAAAAATTATAATATCTGATTGCCTATGTCTATAAACCATCTTAAATGACCCCATGCCGCATACATTTTGCTTTGGAGAAAGGCTTTGCTAACACTGGATATTCATAAATACCTACGAATATGTATGAAAGCCTCGGTGGGCGAGTCCGACTCGCACTTGGCTGGTTTTTTAACAATTATTTAGTACCTTGTGGTGGCCTAGTGCTTTGACCTATCGCCTCTCAAGCTGAGGGTCGTGGGTTCAAATCCCGGCTCGCACCTCTGAGTTTTTCGAAATTCATGTGCGCAATTTACCACGAGCTTTGCGGTGAAGGAAAACATCGTGAGGAAACCTGCACAAACCTGTGAAGCAATTCAATGGTGCGTGTGAAGTTCCCAATCCACACTGGGCCCGCGTGGGAACTATGGCCCAAGCCCTCTCATTCCGAGAGGAGGCCTGTGCCCAGCAGTGGGACGTATATAGGCTGAGATGATGATGATGATTTAGTACCTTTTCCATTATCATCTACTGAAATATGAATCTGCAATTCGAACTAAAACAAAATTGAATTTCTAACCTGGGGGAAATCGACGGGCTTTGAAAAACAAAATTTGATACTTCACGTCTCCTATCTCAGTCACTCGATATTCCCACAGCTGAAGAAAGAGGGAGACGAACTTCTATTTTGTTGTTTGAATGGAAACATTAGATAAGGCTTGGTTATTTGCCTTATAATTAATTGCTTTCAAGCATTATAATTAGAATTTATAATATTTAATTGAGAATTTTATAAAAATGTAGGCTATAAAAATGTATGCCACAATAAGTTCGCATAACATTTTGATTTAAATAAGTAAGTACTAAAAAATGTTCAGTGCAACAAAATAAAAAAAGTAACACTACGAATATTAATTACAAAAGTGTGTCTGTGTGTGTGTGTTTGTTACCCCTACACACTAAAAAAGCTTGACAGATTTGGATGAAATTTGGTATGAAGATAGATGAACATCTCAAATACTTAAAACTCACGCAAATTTTTATCCCGATTTTCCTTTGGGATCAGAATACAATCTCGAAGAGTCAATCGCTTGTTTCATAGTCGTGTGCATGACAATTAAAAAAAAAACAATAAAGACCACAGTCCCGACCACGAATTCCGAAATTTCAACTTAACTGCGAGATCTCATGATTTTTCATGTGCAAAGCCGTGTGTAAACGCTAGTACTTATATAGTACTTATAAAGCTCGTTCCAGATTTTGCAAGTTCGTGGCAAAAAAGACCGCTTAAAACGCACCGTCGAAGACTGCCATTCATCAACATGATGTCGATGAAAAGAACGCTTATACTTTAATACCAGTACAAGGTAATTTCACGATTTTACCGTTACGTTACTTATAATGTGAATTTGGTAACATTAACAAGCCCTGCATGTGACTTCAATTGTTTTTTATTCGGCTTGATGGCAAACGAGCAAGTGGGTGGTTTTACTCGGAGAACTGTAAAGATTTTCCAACTCAGTGGAAGGGCAGAACCCAATTATTTACACAATGCAGCAACAGTTTGTTTGTTCAGTTTGTTTAGGAGTTAGCGGAACACGGACAGACAGACAGTCACCAGCTGCCGCTACGCTCCACTTGCAACCAAACAGCTGAAATTGAATTCCCGGATAAAGAACAAAGAATGAATTTCTAGTAAAAACCGGGTTTCTAGAACTCTTTATTGGTTTACTTTCTTGGAACCAGTGAAAAAGAAAATGTGTTAGTTTACACAGTAGGTAACAATATGGAACGAGAGCTTTATTTTGTTACCTTACTAATCCTCATTATACTACTAATCCCTACTAATGTTATAAATGCAAAAGTAACTCTGTCTGTCTGTCTGTTACGCTTTCAGTCGAAACCACTGAACCGATTTTGATGAAATTAGTTTGGAAGGTAGTTTGAACCCCAAGGATCAACATAGGATACCTTTTATTTCGGTAGAAGGCGCCACCGCGCGATAACCTAGATCCGCGCAGACGAAGTCGCGGTCATAAGCTAGTAATATTATAAATGCGAAAGTAACTCTGTCTGTCTGTTACACTTTCACGTCGAAACTACCAAACCAATTTTGATGAAATTTGGTACATAGGTAGTTTGAACCCCAAAGATCAACATAGGATACTTTTTATTCCGGTAGAGGGTGCCATCGCGCGATAACCTAGATCCTCGCAGACGAAGTCGCGGGTATAAGCTAGTGTTTTATTAATTAATGGCGAACTGGTGGATGGGTTTGTTACTCTTTTATGCTAAAAGGTCATAATTTAATAACACAAAGGCTTCTTTTTATTACAATACTAGCGACCTGCCCCAGTCTCAATGCAATCTAAAAAACAGGTCTCTAATCAAAAGCACCGCCAATTTTATGGTTCAGTTTTCCAGGAACTAGACCCGCGCATAGCATATGCAACATCGGACTTATACAAGGTGTTCATTAAATAACTGAACACCAGAAAGTAGTTTTCTCGCAATCGAATGTAAAATCGATTTAACTACGTTTTAAATTTGGTTTTGTTTGTGTTTTTAAATTATTACTTTTTATTCGACTGGATAGAAAACGAGCAAATGGGTCTCCCTGATGGTAAGAGATCACCTTTTTTATTGTTCCCAGTATATCATAAATGCAAAAGGCTCACTTGCACACTGTTAAGATCTATTAATACTGGCTTTTGCTGTCAAATTGATTTTTCTCTAAAAATGTGGTGTGGTGAGTTATAAATCAAATATTTTTTTAACCCTTTAACGCTCAAGGTTTTTTTTGCCGGTTTCTTGTACTGTAATGAGTTCACAGGGATAAAATTAGCTCTAAAGTACAATTCAATAGAATCTAACAATTTTCTGCACATTTAACACACCCTAACGTGGGCACGCTTGATTATATTATGTCCCTGTTGTTGCAATTATCATCTAAAAAGAATCAAAAAATAATAATAGTCACATCACAAAGCCATAGGCAGCCCGGTGTTCATATTAGAAGGCTGGAAGTGTTTACAGGATTTTGATCATGAAACTACCGTGAGACTCACTCATATTAAATTATATTGACCGGATTACTCACGTCTTAAATCGAGTTTAGCTCGACATGTTATGTTGTAGTGATGAAGGGTTTCGAAATAACCCGAAACATGTCGAGCTAAACTCGATTTAAGACGTGAGTAATCCGGTCAATATAATTTAATATGTTTACAGGATTGTTAGATTCTATTCAATTGGAGTATAGAAAAATGATGAAAAAATATGTGATTTCTTTATCATTTTTCTAAAGCTTATTTTGTCCCTAATAGTAAAGGTATTCGAAAATAAATGCAATCAACTAACTTAAAATAAAAAAAATATTTTTGGGTATTTGATGTTTTCAGTTATATAAGTAACACCTGATATAATACGAACCTTTCGTGAAAATAGATACTTTATTAACTAATTAATGGTGAACAATGTCGTTTATCTTAAAATATTTTGCTTAAAAGGCTTAAATTGCTGGTGACCAGCAGTGGTGTAGCGGTAGCACGCGGCACGGAATGCCGAGGACCTGGGTTCGATTCCCAGTGTTGGTCTTATTTTTCTGGTTTTTCTGTGCATCTATGTTTCGGTTTGTATTTTCAATTTAGGTTTCACGGGATGACCGTAAAAGTAAAATTTGGAATTGAAATAAAAATTACAAAAAGATTCCAAAAAAGCAATCATAATTAAAAGGCTTATTCAAATACGTGTTTTCCCCAAACAAACACGGTTTAGGTAACAAAAGCCCCGAGCAAAGCTTAGTTGCCCAGGTACTAATCTTAAAGTCCCGAGTGGTACGCGCCAAAATAATATCCCCACATGTGATTCAATAAACAGATCATTGTCTGCGCCCGCGCATCTGGGGTTTCGTCGGTTCTTTTTTTCTTTCACTAAGTATCAAATCGTTTTTGTTTTAACGAGATCCCTCTCAGAAACTGAGTTGAAGATATTTTGGTCCTTTTGAAGTTTTTTTGGGCAGTTAAAGTTGTTTATTACGAGATCGTTTGAGGATTTAGAGTTCTAATTATATTTTAACCATTAGTTTAACGTGTTATGGGTAGTTAAGGTGTAGTTAGTGTTGTGTTAGAATTTGTATTAGGTTCGTTTTTAGGGTTCCGTAGCCAAAATGGCAAAAACGGAACCCGTATAGTTTCGCTATGT
This sequence comes from Choristoneura rosaceana, assembly GCA_037349165.1. Taxonomy (NCBI): domain Eukaryota; kingdom Metazoa; phylum Arthropoda; class Insecta; order Lepidoptera; family Tortricidae; genus Choristoneura; species Choristoneura rosaceana. The sequence continues at coordinate 1,460,499 of JAZBNJ010000044.1, forward strand.
CTGTTTGGTCTTTAAAAACCATTAAAGGGTTTCTAAAACGATTTTTCGATTCAGTGATGTGTTTGCAAAACATTCAACTTTAAAGTGAAAAATTTCATTACAATCGTCCCGCTCCCTCTGAAATCTGATTTTTTTTTATAAATTCAGTACTCATGGTAGTAAGTATATCAAACTTTCAAGGAAAACTTTAACGGTTAAGTTTTCTTGAGAATTATTACTACCTATTATAATATACCTAAACTTGGAATATTCCGTACAAAATACGAAATCCTTCGAAAAAAAATACTTAATTTTTTCGTAATGGCTACGGAACTCTATTTTGGACGTGTCCGAAATACCTACTCTTGGCCTTTTTATTTTTACTATAGCCTTTGTTGTAACAGCAATAGGAATAAGTACATATTTTTTTATTTTTCAGCTACTCTATGGATATTGAGACAGTGCAGACTTACAAACGAATAGTGTAGTTAAATTAATAGGATCCTATTTACAACCCTTCGAGTACAGAATCCCGAAAAAATAAAAAGAAAAAATTCACACAACGGCGTAATTACATAACATACGATAACATTTGCATAAATACAAAATGAAACCATCGGATTTATTATAAAAAAAAGCAAAATTAAAAATTTTGTAAAAACCCACGACGGTTCCTAATAGAAAAAGGGTTAAATAATTTTAATGAACATCCCCCGACTAAAAGTGATTACAAACGCAAAAACATCCGTCGGGGGCTGCCATTACCTGCACCGAAATGAACTTATATTTTGCAGTTGTATGAATTTGTGATGAATTATAATTGTGTGGGGAATGTACTACTTTATAAGGGAAAGATATTCATGGTAGTTTTTAACATTGGATTACTAATATCGTGCAGTTGTATGAATTTGTGATTAATTAAAATTGGATAGTTATGTTTGTAGTAGCTTTTCTTAACATTTTAATTTAAATATAACAGATAGATAGTAATGGCAGCCCCCGACGGATGTTTTTGCGTTTGTAATCACTTTTAGTCGGGGGATGTTCATTAAAATTATTTAACCCTTTTTCTATTAGGAACCGTCGTGGGTTTTTACAAAATTTTTAATTTTGCTTTTTATTTTAAAATTTTTAAAGAAATAATTCATCTCACCAAAACATTTTATGTAAAATCAGAGGCTAATATTCACAACACTTACTAACAACCTCATAAATAACGCTTAAAATTTAAAAAGGTTTTCAAACGCTAGGAATAGCCAAGTGGCTGCATGAGGCTGCGTTTTCACCAGAGATGTGCGACGTTGTGTTGCGAGGAATGTGTTTTTCATGAACCAGTAGAAACGCTTCATTTCCCTCCCTATCCTTGCACTCATCTCTGGTGGAAGCTGAGCGGAGTGAAGCGAGGTAAATGTTATGTTTCTATTGGTTCATAAAAAACACATTCCTCGCAACAAATCCTCGCACATCCCTGGTGGAAACGGAGCCTGAGCCCTGATTTTATTAGCCTTACATCTTGATTTAAAAAGTACAGCTTGGCCGTTCATAGATCTATTCCATGACATTATCTAACACTCAATTTTTTACCATACTCGTATTGGTCAGACTTTCTGATAGACCTATTTACGGTAGGAAATTACTTCACGGGTCTTAATTGACATGTCATATGAACAGATTTAAGTATGAAACGGCCAATTCATACAAAATTTTAGCTTTCTTAAAACTCTAGGGAAGAGGAGACAACCCTATGTACAGCATCAGGTGTTGTATAGGCATATAATGTATTGTCATTGCAATTGAATAATCGTGCAAAGTTTTATGTATTTGTGCTATTAACCATTGAGGAGTTCCTTTGTGGGAAGACGATCCTGGCTGTGATATCAAGTTGTGTCTATTCTATCGCACAAACACAGTGCCAATAAAATTTAATAGGTAATTCTGTTAAGTTCCGCGCCTTTGCCGTAAACTATTGAAGAGTTTCTTTCTGTGGAGACGATCCTGGCTACATAACCAGGATGTCACTACCAGATTATTGTATTATTACAAGATTTACATTAGTTTGCCAAAATTCAAGACAATACGATAGCTAAAAGTGTGGCAAATTTAACTTGCAAGACCCAAACATGCATACAAACATACATATGTATATTATTTACATAGGTACCTACATACATTACAGGTCAAAGAAAAGCTAGTGTTAAGAAGAAACGGTCTGAAATTTGGTAGTTAGTGCCCGTCTTCTTTTTTGTTTATTTTGGCGGGGGCACTGCCGTGCACCCTCCTTGATATACATATGAACGCCTTTCTAAAACTATTACAGACAGTCATCAAACCCCTTAAAGAGACCCATATCAAAGACAGTCAAATCTTTCTAGAGCTGAATGGAAAATGTTTACTATAGCGCCCCCTTGCGGGTTAATACTACAACACCCACCTAAGAACCATCTTTGATAAACATCAAATCCATTACGGAAAACCACATCAAAAACAGTCAATCCATTCTGAAGATAATTGGGAACATTCGATGGTCTTTTTTCGAGTGAAAAATGATTACTGTAGCGCCCCCTAGTGGACAAACGCTATAACACCTATCTAAGAACCACCGCCGATAAATTACGAAGCCATTACAGAAAACCGCATCTAAATCAGTCAAACCGTTCTGGAGATAAACGTGAACATTCGTTTGCGCACAAACAAACAAACAAACAAACAAACAAACAAACAAACAACCTCTCACCCTAAACGCATATACCTTCTCCGTTCCGTCGTGGGTAAAAAGTCCTGTTTTAATGCTAACCCACAGGGAGCGGACTTTGCCGTGAGCTAAGGGACTGATAAATAACAATTTGGTGGGGCAGACTAGATCCCCTGTAATCATGCACGCATACAATTACCATACGACAAGCCAAGCGTAACAAAATTGACGATTTTTTTTGGTAAAAACGTAAACAAATGACAATTGGGAAAGACATGACGGGTTATGTATAATCAGCGTTAGGAACACAATGACGCATTCAGTATTTTTTTGGGGTTGAGTCATCTTAAGGGCCAAGGACACCAAAATCCGTGTTGCCTAGCTTTTCTGACGCTCGCCATCGCAATTAAATGACAGATTTCACATTAAAAAACTGTCATTGCGATCGCGAGCGTCAAAAACGTTAGGCAATACGATCTCTGGTCTTTGATTTTATTTGTTTTGATTTCAGTTGTTGTTGTGTTGTACAAGCGTTTTTTGCTGACTGTACTTTTGTAGTATAGCACTTGTATTGTATGTACCTATGTACGAGTATGTAAACTCTTTATTGTACAAAAGAAAAAAAACAAAACACAATTGACAAACATTGAGATACTCTTGTACAAATAATAATAATTTATTTTTCGACCAACTTGGATCATTGAGTCAGTAATACAATTAAATAAAACTTATGCTAGTGTTAGTTAAGACATACAGAAGGACAACTACAAACAATACATAACAAAACATCACTAACATAACATTTAGGTATTGCGCCGCACGTGTATTTGACAAAGGCGGACTTATCCCTTTAAGGAGGTTTTAGGGAGTGTATTGTCACCCTAACTACATTTTTTCAGTCCAAGTGAAGTTCAACTTAGGTTTTTTTTTAATTCCCAATCCGCTCCGCACTGGGCATCCGTGGGATCTATAGCCCCAGTCCTAAGGGCAGTCTTGTGTCCTGCATCAAGATGTATTCAGACAGAGATAATGAAATTAATGTGACACAAATTTAATTATTTTTTTAATACTACACTGTGGTATCAAAAGCATCGCCCATATTTCGCACAACCCTTCCAATTTAAAACGAAATAAATGGACTAGCCTTTAAAATACGGCGTAAAATGGACTCGCCCGGATTATCGTCTACCCTCGTCCGGGGATGAAATGTAAATTTTAATTATTATTTGACTAGCTACGAAGCGCGGGTTTGCGTGGATTTGAATAAACTCGGATTAGTTGCGGTATTTAGGGGTTTTTTGTTGATATTTTTTTAATTATAATTGGAATTCGAAATGGATGAATCGTGAAAAAGTAAGGCTAATTAATGTTAATTTTGTGCAGAAAAAAAATGTACAAAATACAAAAAAGAAGTTCTAACTGCCCAATGATCATAAAGCCCAAACCTTAAATCAAGAAGATGACTATATTTATCAGAGGATCTTTAAATATTTTCCTTCTTAATTAAATTCTCTAGAGAGAGAGAGAGAGAGAGAGAGAGAGAAAAACATTTATTTACACATAAAAATACATTAGATGGAAAGAATAAAATTAACATCGAATAGTATAAAGTGGGCCCCACTCAGCATAATGCTACGGCAAGCCGCAACGCTGTTTTTCAGTGGGACCCATTTAAAAACTAAAGCTTATGAAGAACATACAACACACTATGACGACACGAACGCCAGCGGAAGGAAGTTCGCAACCTGCCTAGGTACTTTTATTAAAATAGCCCTAATTTTACTCACATCAGAATCTTCTTCAAAATTTTTGAAGACAGTGAGCTTCTAAGTACGACAGTAAGTAATATAAAAATATAATATCATAGAATAAAGAGATGAAATTTAACAAGCAAGAGCAATACGACCTTTATGCAAACACAGCGAATTTCTCAAAATACCGAAGAAATAATATGATCTATTTTACTACTCATTAATTAGGCAGTCTAAATTCCAAGAAAATATATTTTTTCTTTACATGAAAGGGCAAACATAATCTAACAGCACGGCAACAGTGTCCATATACAAAAAACAACTTTCATCCATCCAATAAACATACCCTTTCCGAACTAAACTACGAATAACCTTTAGTTCAAAGAAACAATCAACTTAAGAATTCCTCCAAGAATTCCTAACTAAACGAAACATACTAAATCTAACTAAACTTCTTTTGACTTGTTACAAACAAAATGTACCCTTTTCTTGTGAACAAGTTTGAACGTGTAATTTTTTTTTAATAATAAATAAGCAACGGAGCTGCCTCGACTGACAAATTGTTTAATACACGCTCACAGAGTCAGTAATGAAGGTACAGAGTCTTAATCTAGATTGCGCTAACCTAACCTAACCCCCGACGTATAGTACATAGATATCATTTATAAATATTGTGAATCTGTTTTCTTAAAAAAAATACCTCGTTGAGTTTCTTGCCGGATTCTTCTCAACAGAGGTTTTTTCCGAATCGGTGGTAGATTCTTTGACATTTTGACTTTTGATTGATTTTGACTTTGACGTAAAAAGAGGGGTGTTTAAGTTTGACCGCTATGTGTGTCTCTCTGTCTGTCTGTGGCAGCTTAGCTCTTAAACAGGTGAATCGATTTCAATGTGGTTTCTTTTATTTAAAGCAGGTTTTTTAGCAAATATTTTAAGGTATGTTTCATGTGTCTCTCTGTCTGTCTGTGGCAGCGTAGCTCTTAAACAGGTGAATCGATTTCAATGTGGTTTCTTTTATTTAAAGCAGGTTTTTTAAGCAAAGATTTTAAGGTACGTTTCATCAAAATCGGTTTAGCCGTTTTTGAGACATTGAACTGACAATTGCTACGTAAACTATTTCGTCCGCGTATCGTACCGAAAACGGGTGACGACGTCGCACCGTGGACGTGTGGCTACGTATCGACGATCGAACGCTCGATTTACGTCTTCGAATAGTAAGCCAATGCTTTATGAAAACGCCACACTAGAGGCACGGGCTTCATTGCAATACTCGCTTTTTTCTTTTTTTGCGAGCTATATCCTACCTGCCCATTTACTACTGCTATTTGCGTATTTTCAAGCTATTAAGTATATCGGTGACTAGTTATATCGTTCTCCCAAATTCTGTACCCTTAGTGTAAGTTTTTAGTTACAAAATAGATCTCGATCGCGTTCGCGTTAAAACCTCATTTTGTATGGAAATATGAACAGCGCCTCTAGCGGAACATTTGCAATGTTCGTGTTTCCATAAAAATTGAGATCTTAACGCGAACGCGATCGAGACGTATTTTGTAACGGAAAACTTACACTAAGTGTTGGTACTGAATCTGCGAGCATAGATTTCTTCATTCTTCTTGAATAGTCTGAGCCTGTCTAAAACGTTCAAAGACCATTATCATCATCATGTCAGCCGAAAGACGTCTACTGCTGAACATAGGCCTCCCCCAAGGCTCTCCACTCACACCGGTCTTGTGCTTTCTGCATCCACCGCGATCCTGCGATCTTAACCAGGTCGTCGCTCCATCTTGTCGGAGGCCTACCGACAGCTCGTTTCCCGGTCCGCGGACGCCATTCGAGAACCTTTTGACCCCATCGGCCATCAGTCCTGCGAGCAATGTGCCCCGCCCACTGCCACTTCAGTTTCGCAATTCTTCGGGCTATGTCAGTAACCTTAGTTCTACTGCGGATAATCATCATTTCTGATGATAATCATTTCATAATGATCATTTTTTTGATAATCATTTTTGATGATTTCAAAGCCTATGCCTCACTTCTAATAACATAACCTTTGAAATCAAATGAAAAGTTACATAAGTCATAATATTTCACACACGACAGTACACATTCAAAACAAAACTCTTTCACCTGAAACTTTCGCGGGAGTTCTGAACTTGTAATGTGAATTGAGTTTTGAATTAATATTGTTTGTTTGTTACGTATTTGCGGTTTGTCGACTCAGCATGTTTAATTTTAGTTAGGAGTTTTGAAAGGATTTGGTATTCGTCGGTGAAAAGAATTGAGTGAATTAATGTGGAAAATATTCAGTTTTGTTTTTCACACTGACGACAATGGCGACCAATTTTATTTCTGTTTTAATTTAAGTGAGTGGAAGCTTTATTTTTCTTCTTTTAATTTAAGTTAGTGGAAGCTTTAAGTTTTGACTGTGTATTTTTAAAAGTACATAAATATTTCAGTATTATGACAGTTGTGCTTTTGTCCGTGGAGTGTTTGCCAGTTTTTCGTTCTCCCGCTAACCTTTTTTATATAAATTTGGCAACGGATTTAATTTAAATTAGGTTGGAATATAATAAATCTAAATTGAAACAGTATACGGACGAAGATTTAAGTTTCGTTTATAATTATCATAACTATTTTATGTACTTACTAGCTTTTGCCCGCGGCTCCGCCCGCGTGGTATTCGGTTATCGCGCGCTATACCCTCGGGAACTGTGCATTTTTCCAGGATAAAAAGTAGCCTATGTCACTCTCGGGCCCATAAACTATCTCTATGCCAAAAATCACGTCGATCCGTTGCTCCGTTACGGCGTGAAAGAGGGACAAACATACAAACTTACAAACACACAAACATACAAACACACTTTCGCATTTATAATATTAAGTATGTATGTATTATGTATGTATGTATGATTGAGGTGTTTGCGTTACCTAGTGTAATCTATATCTGTGATAGCGATAATATCTGTTTCATAATAAAATTCCTGTCAACAGATTCAAAGTCATAAAACTGATAAAGCTAAAAGAAAACCTAAAAAAAAAACAGTTGACTTCGAAAGAGTCCCAACTCACTGACTAGCACAAAGGATCCCGGAAGTTCCTTAAAACTCACTTAAACTCACAGAGCCATAACCACCAAAATCATGTTAATCGGCTATCAACCCAAATGTAAAAGCAATAGGATCCATTTTACCAGAGTTGAGGGCGCACTTTTTGTTTTTTGGAATGAGGTACGTAATGGCCCGTTTCCTCCCTCACATTGCGGGACGGTCGTTTGTAAGCAAAACGGTACGCTTCTGAAAAGCGATGGTGTTGTGTTTTTTGGCTGATGATGTACAGTCAGCATCCATTGGTTGGTCATTTTTATACATTCAAAACCATCAGCTTTATTTACAGTCTTATTTTTTGTATGTCCAAGGGTTTGATCTAAGCATTTGTTGAGACAGTCTGTCAGGAATTTTGTTTTAATATTTTTTAAAGTTCAATGAGATTAATAAATAAACAGAAGACGTCACCTTTTTTGTTACCTTTTTTGTTTTGCTATAGTTACGAAAATAAATCCATCATCATCATCATCATCTTCTTACCGTCTCCAGTCTAAACACGTCGCATTAGGCACTCAATTTGTGAGGGCAGGGTCTGATATTTACTCACAAATTAAAAAAAACTTCACACAGATCATAAAGTACATGGACGTAAGTATCCCGGTTTCTTCGGAAACCTTCATGAAAATTTTTAATATTTTTTTTATGATAATACAGTCCACGGCTGGGATAAGGCACGCACTGGCACAAAAACGTAGTACTTAATTCTATAGAAAAAAAAAATGTAGATACTACGTTAGCGTGAATAACGGGAACTTTAATGTCCAGTCGAGTTGGCAGCACCATTGGATAGTGGACAGACGGTTTGTTTCCATTGAAGCCGTAAAAATAAAAATAACATACAAGTTCAACTGGTCTCAAAAGAACTAAAAGAATTTCCTTGCTCACCCGCGACCTTACGATAGCTAAGTTTATGCAAAATATTATAGAACCAGAAGGAAAATATTTTCCAGGAACGTATTGCGCCTTTCCATGTTGCTAATAACAGCTTTCCAAAAACCGTGTTGGTAATACCGCCGCGCCGCGTCACTTTGTTGGAAAACCAAATATGGATCATTACAGTAACAATTTTGAAATAAAGTTTAGAAGGGGCTCATCGTTACAGCCAAGCGAATTAGCTCCTTTGGGTGATATAGGTAACCTACTTCCTACTTTTCCTACTTATATTTCAAATGCGAAAGTTTGTGTGAGTGTGATGTGTCCGTGTGTGTGTTGTTGTTACTTCTTCACGCTAAAACTGCTAGACGAAATTAAGATGAAATTAGGTATTTAGATAGCTGGACGGCTGCAATAGCACAAAGGTTACTTTTTATCCCGATATTCTCACGGGACGGAGATAAAATCATCAAAAGAAACTTAGAGTCATGAAATTTGGTACGGAGGTAGCTGAACATCTGGAATAACACATAGGCTACTTTTTATTTTGACACTAGCTTTTGACCGCGGCTCCGCCCGCGTGGGTATTCGGTTATCGTGCGCTGTTCCCTCGGGAACTGTGCATTTTTCCCAGACAAAAAGTAGTCTATGTCACTCTCGGGCCCATAAACTATCTCTATGCCAAAAATCATGTCGAATCAATTGAGTGATTTTTTTTATTCCTGCAGGATAGGGATAAAATCTTGAAATTTCAACCGCTGGGTTTCGAATCATGAAATTTAGTGCAGTTGTTGTGTTCAACAGTGGACATTCTATCATATAGCTAATAATGATGATGTTGTTTAGAAATAAGGAATTGAATTGTACCTGTCAAACGACGTGAAAGAAGCAATGAAAGTCATTATAAAATATTATAAAAGTAACCAACGGTAAAATTTTATCGGAGCCATGTAGAACAAACCCCTGCACGGCAGTAAAACCCAGTAATTGCCGGCTCGATGCAACAAACAGCCGCATGAATGTAACCCACAAATATAGTTATTATTCGCCAATTGACAGCCGTTTTACTACCATGCCTTTACGACTTTACGATCTGGGAATTATTTGGATCTATTCGTTTGGTTGCATGTGGAAGAAATCAAAAGCTTTAGTGCTAGTTTAAGAAAATGCCAAATGCGCTTTGGGTTTGCGAACTGAAAATTCCGTGCAAAGTTGTAGGAATCTATGAAAAAGTCTTTGCAGCCATGCTCCTTAGTAAAATGTACCCCTTGTGTAATTTTATATTGTTCACTGACATAGATAAAAGCACATAAAATGTATGATTTTCAGAATTTCAAATTTACTATTTTATTATTTACTAACTAGAAGTACTCCATAGCTTTACGGCTCTACAGCAATAAGTCGAGGGTATTCGCAAAACAGAATAAGTGCAAAATTAAAAAAAAAGTTACATACATGATCATACTCAATTTTTTCTGCTTTTTTATCAAATAAAACCATAAAAAATAAAAATATTGTGCACTTATCCGGTTCTGCCAGAATAGCCTCGATATACAAAGTATTTATTTTTCTTTTCATTGATTTGAATAAAAGCATGATTTTATTTAACACTAAGGATTGCTGATTTAAGTATCCTGATGTTATCAACAGCTTGATCACATGCGTTCTTCAGAAAAATAGTTTTGACAGTTGGTCAATTAAATTGATCCTTTACTTTATCTTTTTTTGTTTTTGAGGCACAAAACAATAAAACAAAACTTTCTATTCAAACAGTAGTCAATAAAACTCCCACTCCATAACTCTCAGCACTTCAAACAAACTGTCAAATACATCATTTTTCCCATTAAAAAACAATAATCCAGTATTAACCAGCCGTAACCAGTCATAACTAGACTGGGGTCGTAAAGCGGGTCGTAAACGATAATCACGCCGTATGCGATCACACTTCGCACCTAGGGAATCTTGAGGATGTCTTTTTCACTGTTCACCCCTTTTATGACGGTCGGGGCGGCGCGGTGCAAGGGAGAGGATACGAGCGTTTATATACGAAAGAAAGAAAGAAATAAATCATTTTATTATTTGATCGTGTGATCGTTTTAAATTTTTTTTCTTCTATTTTTTTTGAGGCTTAAGTGCACCTGTGTGACTATGCAAGCCATCGTTTTAATTAAGATACATATTTTGAGACTTCTAAAAAAGAAATGAAATGAAATAAAAAAGTTTATTTAGAAAAAAGAAACTATACTGTTTTTAATGGGTTGACTGTGCATAATAGTCAGCTAACTCGTGAGAATTCGCTCATTTTATAAAAACAAATTAACAGTAATAACCCTGGTAAAATGTACTTTACAAAACACAAATAGTTCATTATCGAAAATACAAACTGAAATCTATGCACAGAAAAAACAGAAACAGACACCAGCTCTGGGAATCGAGCCCAGGTCCTCAGCATTCCGTGGTGCGTGCCATACCCCTACACTACCATTGGACTAGAGTACAGACACGAATTTCTTCTATGCACCACATATCTCAGCTTGTTTGTTTCTTATTTAGTCACTTAAGCAGCGGCACTAGCGACATCTATGTTGTAGCCCTCATCGAGGAACTTTCAACACCCCATTGGAACTGATCCCATACAAGGACAAGAGATGTCGCCATAAGCAATCAAATTAAGATTGTAGTGTAAAAGTATTTCATTTAACCTCATAACCAACATTCAACTCGAAATTAATCCTTCTGCAATGGAATTAAAAATCAAGTTGCTTTGTCGCTGTTTTTTCTGTGGCGTACAGTCAGATGCAGAGAAAAGGTACCCCCTTATAACGGCGGTATCCATACTACCGCCATTACAGGGGGGTACCCTTTCTCTGCAGCTGACTGTACAAAGCACGTCATTTGGTTTATTAGTGGCTGTGGAGAGGTTAATAAAGAGCTTTAAATGTATTGATTTTTCTTGCAAGTTTAAAATTGGGCTTTACATTAACGGTCGCACGCATATGACTAGAAATGGTCGTTCATAGACGGCAATGTACTCCATGCAACTTTCAATATTTCCCATTACCATCTAAATTAAGCTTTGGCCTAGGAATCATCAACCCCGCTATTGAATTAGGATTAAAATAATGGTCAGCTTGTACCATGACCATGAGATAATAATGAACAATAAAAAGCATATAAGCCGCTATAATCTCAACTTTTGCCCCACCGCCGCTCGTCATGAAGATAATGTAGAACTCGAACTTCTCATAAGATTATACCCGCGTGTATCCGAAAGGAAATTTTGAGTGATAATAAAACTGAAAATAAATTACGACTCCCAGCATATGGGTCCATAATGCCGCTTCCTAACGGAATAGAATTATTTTCTCTTTACGATGCTAAAGTTGAGGATGAATGGTTTTAAGATTATGACGTTTATGGACTTTAGACACGTAATATATGAGTCGCAACTGTGTTCCGTGCGTTAGTGCGTTTTGATTACCCTGTCTGGATATATGGTCGTGGGAATATAGATAAATTCTTTTTCATGTTCTTCACAATAGTACCTAACAAAGTGGCAATGAAGTACCAATACTTCCTTACTGTAGATTATCAGATTCATTATAATTGCGTGGCAGTGTGCTTACTTGACGACAATGTGGACGTAAGTTCACAGCAAAGATAGGCTATGTAAGCCATCATAGAGCGCATGAGCGCCAAACAAATGAATAGGAGTAGAAGTGGTTTTTGACTTAGCACACATTTGGTGTTTGACTTAGTCAAACCTCCTTAATTGCAGGTTCAAAATTTATTAGTTGAGCGGTTTTGGTTTTCATCCTCGAAAGAACACAGCCCAATGGTTATCTTGACGGAGCTCCATTACTCACCAAGATTAAATCAAGTAAAGTGGCTAAAGTAAAACTCAAAAATCAAAATTTTATATCCTGAGGATGAGTAAAGATTGTCAAATATCTGGAAGCCAATAGTTAGGCTCTGTTTCCACCAAATATGTGCGAGGAATGTGTTTTTCATGAACAAAAAGAAACGTTTCTTTTACCTATTCTTGGACAGCCACATCTCTAGTGGAAACAGCTGAGCGATGCGAGGCGAGGTAAATGAAGAGTTTCCATTGGTTCGCATCACATCATTGGATATCTCTGGTTAAAACGGATTCTAGTCTACTCGTGATCTCGATGCATGCGTTGAAAAATCGGGACTCTTTAGGTAATTATGGTCTACATCCCGTAACGAATGTGTTTTTAGTAACGAAGCAAAGCGGCTGCAAGAATACGTGCAATTAAATTGTGAGCCGGAAAAAATTTGATGCGTAGAGACCACACAAGTTGATTGCCCACGTCGATAACAACTTTTAAGAGGTCAGTCGTTGGAATAAGAAACCAGAGTCCAGATTGGTGGCATTGCTTGATTTGGACAATATTGCCTCGTATTCCAATATTCTATCCTAATTGGTTTCATTTCATGAATGAATTAGTGTGATACACCTTTGATCTCATCTGCACTTTTCGTCAGATGAGATAGAGGTCAATCACGGGTAATTTTTATACAAAACAAATACACAGAACTTATTAGCACTTTTTTCAATTACTTTTAATCAATGACAATCACTCTTATTGCTTCTACTCGTATACTGGTGGATGAAGGAACTGTCATAAAAATAGTAAAACATTTGGTTTATCATACAGACACGTCGACACTTAGCAACAGGAAAGTATTAGACTTTAGCTAGATATTTGTCCTAGGGAGAAGGGCTACCTACAAATTAGCCCGTAATATGTCGAGCTAAACTCGATTTAAGACGTGTTATCCATTACAATATTATTTAATAGGAGTGAGTCTCACGGGTAGTTTCATGCTCAAAACAGGAAAATAGTTCAAAATACTGTACCACCTTTTTTTTCTTTATTAACTTTAAACACCTTTTTTAACTTTAAACTGAACTTAATTGTCCCCTATTTATAATGGTTGTTTGAACTACGACATTTGAATATTGAAAATAATTAGCAAAACCGAATTGGGCAAGATATAGGTTTCACTTACAGTTTGTTCTGGCTCTTTTCCTCAGTCCTTGGGACACATTTAAGACACAATCACAGCACTTTCAGAGTTTTTATGAATAATTTAAAAGAGCGCGCGCCGGCCGGCATTCATTTCGAGCTGTCAATTTTGCGCAACTGACTGGTGGCGCCGCCGTGCGGGAGAAAGCGGAAAGTTCATTCAGCCAGTATGTTTTTGATATGTGCAGGAGGTTTTAATGCACATATTACTAATTATATCTGCCCAATGTAACGTACATAAACCCCCCACCGGGAATCTACCCCAGATTCCCCAGTTTACAAACAAAACCAGGGATGGTATTGAATAAGGTAAGTGGACTGTATAGTGTAAGTATTTGTTGACTTAGTGAACTAAACACGTGTAGCTGTAAATTGAGTAAAATAAATGACTTATATCGAACCTAAAATTGTCGTAAACTTGACACCTTCTTGCGTCAAATTCATGCAAAGAAACAAAGGAAAATAAAAATTATGCTGAATCTAATTCCATTGGAAGTGGACTAAGCTTTACAACGGGTCGCGTGTATTCGCCATTCTGGATTTTTACTTTTACCACCCGTACAACTCCATCAGCTCCTGGATAAAGTTCCGTCACACGACCGAGATGCCATTGAAGCGGAGGAGCGTCAGCATGCATAAGAACGAGTTCATCAACTTGAATATTACGACAATTCCTATGCCATTTTTGTCGCTGCTGCAGCGTGTGCAAATAATCGTTTAATTGCAATGTACGCGGACCGATATGTAAATAAATTTTATGAAAATAGTCGATAAGAATTTTTGTAAAGTTGCACTTTTTAGGAAGCAATAATGGATACTTCTTTTGATACGGTAGTTCGGCGAAAGACAACCTACCCCCTACCCTGAGAAAACCGAGGGGGTCGACATAGGGTGCTAACCTTTTAAGTGAAGAACTACAGCTGTAACCATTGGAAATTGCTTGGATATCAGCTGCAAAATGCTCTCGCTGAACGGATTTAATGAGCACATCGTGTGCGTTCTTTAAATCTGATAGAGACGAAGGACCTGTGTTCCTATTAGACTTCGTCGATCTACAATTGTTAATAAATTGAAAACAACGCGCTAAAACCCTTTGAAGCTTGCTAAAACTCGAATATTTTTCGGTTAAATCATAAACAAGGTTTGAATCACGTGTTGTGTCTTGCACGCTAGTTTGAGCCAAAGTCGCGCATGGAATTTTAAGTTCTGGCACATTTGCCGATTTAAATTGATCAATTGATTTTACTGGCCAGTTCTCTCTTGGTGCGTGTAGCCAGCTCGGTCCTCCGAGCCACTCCGCTGTCGATAACAGCACGGAAGGTAGCGCTCCGCGCGAGCACACGTCAGCGGGGTTGGACGCGCCGCTCACGTGAAACCAACAATCGCTTTGCACGGTCTCCAAAATTTTGGAAACACGCGAAGCCACAAAGGTTTTGAGATTATAACTGGGTGTATTCAACCAACTCAGCACCACAGAGGAATCGGTAAACAAGAGTATTTCATGAACAGGAATTCGTTCAGACAATATTGACTTCGTATATTTGACTAACTTGACTAACAAATGCGCAGCCATTAGCTCGAGACGTGGAATGGTCACTGTCTTCAAGGGTGCAACCTTGGATTTTGCAATGACTAGACTGACCTTCGAATTACCTTGATTGTTAAAACTACGCAAATAGATGACCGCAGCTATTCCTTGAACTGAAGCATCGCAGAATCCTAGTATCTGGTAGTAGCTGTGCTGTTTGACAGTAACCTGGCGCTCGTGGCTAAAATTCGACAACAGCGGGAGCTCTGACATGTAGGTGAGCCACTCCTTTTCCAGTTCCGGAGGCAGCCGCTCATCCCAACCCAGCTGTTGGAGCCAGAGTTTCTGCATGAAGCATTTCGCGTAGAATATGCAAGGAGCCACGAAACCTAAGGGATCATACTGACGACCAATCTGTGACAAAACACTACGCTTGGTGATCGCCTGTGAAGCTGGAAGTGGATGGAATACGAAGGAAAACACATCTTCGGCGGGTCGCCACTGCAGACCTAAAACTTTTATGGATAGGTCCTTGTCATCCTCGAATGCAATGGGCGTTTCGCGGTGATCAGCTGGAACCCGAGCCAGTACCTGGGGACAGTTGCTGGCCCACTTACGAAGCAGAAATCCTCCTCCACTCAGCAACTCTAACAGTTCATCCTGTAGCCTAGCTGCTTCATCATAGCTGCTCACTGACCACAGAAGGTCATCGACGAAGAAACCCTTTTTTAGAACCTTGCTCGCTAAAGGATACTTCTCGCAGTCATCGTCAGCCAGTTGATGCAGGACTCGGATCGCTAGGTACGGACTGCTAGCAACGCCGTATGTGATCGTGTTTAACTCATACACCTTTAAAGGTTGATCAGGTTGAAACCTCCACAAGATGTGTTGGTAATTGCGTTGAGATTTTTCGATCAAGGTCATTCGAAACATTTTACAAATGTCACTTGACAAGCAAATTTCATGTATACGAAAATTTATTAAAATCTCATTAATATCTGCTTGAAGCTTAGGACCGGCGTAAACGACTGAATTTAAAGAATTATTATTTGTCGTTTTGCATGAGGCGTCAAAAACTACTCGGAGTTTTGTCGTGGTACTTGACGGTCGGAGAATACAAAAGTGAGGAATTATGTACTTAGAATCCACAGTACCAAAATCACCTACGCAAGTCATGTGACCAAGGCTTTCATATTCGGACATGAATTTATTATATTCTTCCTTAAGTTCCGGAAGACGATTCAGCTTTGTTTCTAAATTGTTGAAACGACGTAACGCTTGTGGAGTCGAATCGCCGAGATCAAAACTGGGTTTGAACGGGTACTTCACTGTATAACGTCCCGTAGTATCGCGACTGTGTTCGTTTTGGAACAATTGTTCGACATACAAATCTTCTGGTTTTTTAGTGACGTCATACGGCACGTTTTCAGTCTCCCAGAAAGAGTTCATGATTTTATCGATACTACTAGTTTTATTAGCAGAGAACAAGTTGAGCGAGGCTGTATTTGACTCACAATCGTCACTCAGTACTGTCTGACCAGTAATGACATATCCGAATATGGAATGCATCGCGACGGGCAAACCCGGGTCACGTGGTAGTATATTTTGACCGTCATAAATGTAGGGAAATAAGTCACCTGCGATCAACAAGTCAACTGGAGCCGCCGAAAAGTAGTTCGGGTCAGCTAACTCTAGATTTTGGAAATTATTGATAACTTTGTTTGATAAGGTTACTGTAGGTAAGTTGCTAGTTATATTACTTACGACAACAGTATCAGTGCTAAGCACCGGACCAAATGAGTTTCGTGGTTTAATTGAACATGTAACCAGACCGAAATCTTGCACTGGCGCACCTCCCAGACCCATGGGTTCAAACTGACACTTGCGTCGAGACAAACCCAGGCGCTGGGCACACTCTTTTGTCATATAACCGGACATGGCACCGCTGTCAATGACTGCACGTACGGCGTGGTAAGTTCCCCATCGATCTGCGACGTGCACCATGGCAGTGCCTAACAGCACGGTTGAATTTGACGAACAAGTCAAGCCGACGTTTGGCATTGACCTTTGACTTTGATTTTGACCATTTGAAACGTTTTGAATACTTGAAATGTTTTGACTATTTGAACCGTTTTGATTAATTGATGAATTTTGAACAGTTGGAACTGTATCTAAGTGAATACTGTGATGGTGCGGTTGTTTACACAGCACACAACGCACTTTTGACGTACACTCGGACAACGAATGCTGACGAAAGCAATTTTCGCATAATTGAAGCTGTTTCACTTTGTCAAGACGCTGCACCGGTGTTAAATCAAAAAACTCGAAACATCGATAAGTTGAATGCGGTTTGTCGCAAAATAGACATCTATTTGATCGTTCGCTATTATTCTTACTCACAGCTGACAAGCACGGCTTTTGGAACTGCTTCGGTGCACTACTGTAATTAGCAGTATTATTATTATTTGTTCGAACAAAATTCGGCTTTGCAGAGGTGTTAGGAACACTCTTAGGCGTAAACTGAATTTTTGATGTACTAATTTTAACCTCAGACATTTCCAACACACGCGCCTGTTTCTCCACGAAATTAATCAGCTGTTCGTAAGTAGGTATATCGGTTTGATCTACAGATTGTTCGAATTCGCGCCTAGTGACGGGGTCTAAATTTCGCAATCCCATATAAAACAGTATGAAACTCGATAGGTTACTGATTTTCAAAAGTTTCAATGCTTTAACACACTCTTGATACGTTTGTAAAAATGTGTTTAGACCAGTAGCCGACTCAGTTGACAAAGGCTTAAATTGAAACAGCCGATCTAAATAGCTCGTAGCTAAGGCACGAGTGTTCTCAAATTTTTTGACTAGCAAAGCCCATACTATCGGATAATTATCGGCCGTCACTGGCATCCCTTTGACCACAGTCAATGCCGAACCGCTGACTGCGGAGAGCAGGTAATAAAACTTCTCAATGTTCGTAATATCATTGTTGTTATGAATTAAACTCGTAAACGTGTCATAGAATGTTTGCCAGTTTTCTAATTTGCTATCGAAATGGAACAATTCTAGTTTAGGCAGCCGCGGCTTAGCCGACCGCGAGTCTGGCCCGGCAGCGCCCGGGCCGCGGCCCGCGGAGCGCGACGAAGGTCCGCTACCGCTGCCGTCACACGATTGCCAAGTGTCGCTATTAGCCTCCGCTACACTCAGAATACGGAAATACATGTCGTCAAAGGTTTGAATTTCTTGATAATTTGGTTTAAATTTCGGGTTTTGTTTCTTATTATAAGAATTTAACTCGAATATGCATTGTTCGAAACATTCCCGAGTCGAATGAAGTTCTTTAAGTCGCAAATTAAATTCGGTTAAACGCTCTGGTGGAGTTGATTTGGATAGTTCAAATAACGTTTGACATCGTATAAAAAGCAGTTCTTTTTTGTTGATAAGTTGTTCGACATCGAATTCTTTTTCGTCCATTTCGAATTAAAAAACAAAAGACGCGCGCGACGCGTTGCAAAGAACGAAAATTGAAAACGTTTATTTTATACGTATTATTCTAGGTAAATAACTTAGATTAGAAATAAGCCTGTTACCTTAAAACTGCGTGAAATGTGTGTTTTATGTGTATGAATGTGTATTTAGTTTGCAAACTGAGGATGCGGTTCGATTGACCAAAATGTTTGAACTACGACATTTGAATATTGAAAATAATTAGCAAAACCGAATTGGGCAAGATATAGGTTTCACTTACAGTTTGTTCTGGCTCTTTTCCTCAGTCCTTGGGACACATTTAAGACACAATCACAGCACTTTCAGAGTTTTTATGAATAATTTAAAAGAGCGCGCGCCGGCCGGCATTCATTTCGAGCTGTCAATTTTGCGCAACTGACTGGTGGCGCCGCCGTGCGGGAGAAAGCGGAAAGTTCATTCAGCCAGTATGTTTTTGATATGTGCAGGAGGTTTTAATGCACATATTACTAATTATATCTGCCCAATGTAACGTACAATGGTGGGTCGTTTAAAGGTTCAATCCCATCGAAAAGACTTAATTAAAAATCCCATTTACCTTAACGTTAAAACGCAAAAAGCGCCGCCTCACCTGCAACAAACAAAATACATTATTTAATACATAAATCGTGTATAGAGTTCCCCATAGAGTGATTTTTAGCCCTCTGTCGCTATTTTTCGCTGTTAATGGCATATGGGATGGGAATTAATTTATTGGCAGTGAACAGAAGGCATTATTTGAGAGATTTGCAATAGACATTTTCAAATATTAACTTTTTTCGGGTCCATATCAGCTCGCATAATTTTGTTGAATTTTTTTTTTATTGATGGCAAACGAGCAAGTTTCCTGATGGTAATAAATCACCACCGCCCATAGACACCTGCAACACTTGGGGATTTTAGATGCGTTGCCAACCCAGAGGCTTAAGATGGGATACCTGAAGTGCCAGTCATTTCACCGGCTGTCTTACTATCCACGCTGAAACAAGCACTGCTACTTTACGGCAGGTTTGAAAAGGTTAGCGAACAAGATGGCGGTAGCAATCCCAGCGGATCTTTCACAAGGTCCTACCACCTGCAAATTTATTCCAACACAAAAAATTACAGCATTACAGTTAAACATCAATGCACTGTAAAATTCAATTTATACAAAACAAAATGTATTGTTTGTCATAAATCTTTTTTCTCTGAATCTAATAATTGTTCAAAATTGTTATAAAAAAAACTTAACGTAACCTACAGTTTTGCATAGGATGACTATTTAAAAATTTCAGCATTTACAGCAGTGGGAAAGAAAATGTGACGAACAATGATTCTGACAAACTAGTTGGACCGTCTCCTAAATTAAAATGCCAGTTAAATCGTGTAAATTATTAGTTCATAAATCATGTCTCACGGAAGCTTAAGATTATTCGGTTTGACGTTATTTTAACAAAGTGTTTTTGAATACCAAAAAAGCATCTTGTATAAAAATAACATAAAACTGAATGATGAATTAACACCAACAAATTTCGGTAACATTTAATTTAAAATAAGTACCTAATACAAAAACAAGCTGCTTTTTTGCGGGCTTTATACCTAGTTTTTGATGACTTACTTATATTATATTGTCATTCAAACAACATAATTATCAACTAAGTTGAAGACAGAGTCTCCTACGGAGACGATCCTGGCCAAATCACCAGAAATTCAATACCAGATTATTGTATTGTCACCGAACTTACAAAACACAAGTAAAAAAAAATGTATCATCAGCCAAATCTACCACCACTACTACCTGGCCTACCCCATTTGGGAATACAGGCGTAACGTTTGTAGATATGTATGTTGCATAGAGGTAATATGAGAGATAGAGCGAGAAAAACATTTATTTACACATATTCGATACACATAAAAATACATTAGATGGAAACAATAAAAAATATAACATCGAATAGTGTAAAGTGGGCCACACTCAACATAATGTTACGGCAAGTCGCAACGCGTTCCATGAAACTGTCATGCATCTATCATTTTGCCACAAAAACACATTTGTTGAATCCTTCGTTCCCAGCTCACGTTAATCGATCTGGATCTTAAATTTCAATGTTAACTTTATTTTCAACCTTAAATTTTAAAGACAACTCACCCAACAAGCGCGTTTAACCATCCAACTGCCGCATTTTCCGTAGAAACCGACGAATGAAATACCGTCAGGGCAACGGTACACACGTCCATTTCATCTTAAATGTAAACGATAAGCCATAAGTCGGTTATTCTCACCCCACTCATGTCCGGCGATCCACTGGGGGCAATAAATTAAAACCGTCGAACTGATGCGTTTGCCCCACGGAGTTTTTGCCCCGTGTAAATGGACCCCTGATAAATCGGCGAGGTATTTACTTTATGGGACGTCGCAATTTCCCAGCGCGGGAAGGGTTAAATGAGTGATACAGGTGTTTTTGAGTGTTTTAAACAAAATATTGTGCATCAATCCCACTAATATGGTAAATTTTGCAGGTGGTAGGACCTTGTGCAAGGTTCGCCCTCGTTGCTACCACCATCTGAATAGTAGGCGTTCTAAGGGAAAGATCTTTGTTCGTAAAATAATGTAATTTGCAAAAATTTCAATGTTTAGCAAAGCCCTTACCATACTTTAATCGCGCCAAAATGTGTCAAATCTAAAAGAGAACTCATTTGGAATCACGGCAGCGACAGAAGTGTTGGCAATAATCGTAAATAGAAAGTGTGCATCAATCCCACTAATATGGTAAATTTTCAGGTGGTAGGACCTTATGCAAGGTCCGCCCTCGTTGCTACCACCATCTGAATAGTAGGCGTTCTAAGGGAAAGATCTTTGTTCGTAAAATAATGCAATTTGCAAAAATTTAAATGTTTAGCAAAGCCCTTACCATACTTTGTTCACGCCAAAATGTGTCAAATCCAAAAGGGAACTCATTTGGAATCACAGCAGCGACAGAAGTGTTGGCAATAATCGTAAGATAGAAAGTGATGACACTACTTTCTAAGTACCGTGACTTAGCGTCTAATGTCATTACAGTTTTTCACTGCGACGGCATATCTTTTTTTTATTCGACTGGATGGCAAGCGAGCAAGTGGGTCTCCTGATGGTGAGAGATCACCACCGCCCATAGACACTTGCAACACCAGGGGGATTGCAGCGGTCTAAGATGGGATACCTCAAGCGCCAGTAATTTTACCGGCTGTCTTACCCTCCACGCCGAAACACAACAGTGCAAGCACTGCTGTTTCACAGCAGGATTAGCGAGCAAGATGGTGGTAGCAATCCGGGCGGACCTTACATCTTAATCTTAACCTTGCATCTTAATTGCCTAATTTGTAGGCGTCAGGAAGCAGATTTTCTAACTCAAAATAGGATACGACTCCTATCTTTTTACAATTCACGGACACATCCAAAAGTCCACAAAGCCGTGAACGTGAAAATAGTCACGGAGCATTTTCCACGTTTCGGCTTACATAACCGTTCCGTGTCCGCCACAAAGCACAACCCTAGCGTATTGTGCTCTATACAATGAATACTTACGGGCCTTAACGTATTGTGACGTCACGAGCTAGAAGGATTAGGGATGACAATTGATGTGTTGTGTCTTGGAATTTATTTAATGTGGCCCAGAATAATAAGGGAAACTGGAGCTAAGCCAACGTCTCATGTGGAATTCCTTTGAAATATAAGTTGTATTTTCAGAACAAGAGGGCTTGCCATAGTTCCCACGCGGGCCCAGTGCGGATCGGGAACTTCTCAGAGGTGCGAGCCGGGGTTTGAATTGAACCCACGACCCTCTGCTTGAGAGGCGATAGGTCAAACCACTACGCCACCACGGCTTCTCTCTTCCTTCTTGTTCTAAAAGGAGGCTTGTGCCAAGCTGTAGGACGTATATAGGCTGGGATGGATAATAAGTAGTATAAAAATGCTCCTAGTGGTAAATGATCAGTAACGTCATGTTATTTTTATGGTATAGGGGCAAATGAGCAAACAGATCGCCTGATGGTAGACGACGTCGCCCGTGGATACCTGCAACACCAGAAGAGTCACAAGGGCGTTGCCGGAGTTTCAAGTAGGAGTACGTTATTTTTTTGAAAGTTTGAAGGTCGTATTGGTCCGGGAATAAGGCAGGCGATAGTTCAGATAGCGACAGTTTAGAGCTTGAAGAAAAAATGTAAAGGAAAAACCAGCCAAAAGCATCTCGGACACGCCCGAAACAAGCTGAGATATGTGGTGCATAGGAGAAATTTGTGTCTGTGCTCCTGTCGTGGTGGTGCAGTGGCAGCACGCAGCACGGAATGCTGAGGACCTGGGTTCGATTCCCAGCGCTGGTCTCTTTTTCTGTGCATCCATATTTCAGTTTTTTTAGGTCGTGTGTAATTTGGAGTAAATTTAAGAAAAGATTGTTATTAGTTTTGGCTAATTAGAAATAAAAGGACACATCTCGAGACGCCCATGGTATGTGACACTGGCTTTTATTTTTTCTGAGAGTCAAAGTCGTAATGAAGCTAGCAAATTAACTCGGCTAATGGGTACGCATCAAAATATCGAATGTTAAAATATCGAATATATTAAAATATCGAATGGGTCATAATATGGAAAGGTTTATTTTCTGAAACCGAAAACTTTTCAGGATTAATTAAAACGGCATCGTATAGAACCCCTTAGGTTAGGTTAGATTTATAACAATCTAAAAAAATACAGTCTTAACAGAGTTACCTTTTCGATATTATGACCCATTCGATATTTTAATACATTCGGTATTTTAACATTCGGTATTCAGATACGTAACCCAGCTTACCTATTTAAACAAATAAACATCTCAAACTGGCACCAACTTGTGACAATAGATAACTTTGCTACATGTTTGCTATAATTTATTGTTAAGTACCTAATTCCGTTGGCTGAAGTAATTTTGTCGCGACGCAATCAACATTTGTTATTCCGTAGAAAGGCTTATTTGTCTTCAGGTGTTGTGATTATTTTAATTGTTTTTGTGCGTGCGGCTAATGTTTTGTCTTTTCAATGTTTTTTGGTGACACTTACACGTGTTTTGTGTTTAGCATTTAATCCTTCATTGATGGCAGTTTACTTGACGTTGAATACCGAGTTTAAAATTGCAAGAAAAATCGTGCAAGTTGCATTACTGGCTCTCGATTGACCACTACAAATCCGTTGGCTTTACGGCCTCGCAATGTAATGCAACTTGCATGATTTTTTTGCCAAGTTTAAACTTGGCTTTAGATCGAGAGTTTAGCATCTCATCGCTTTCTGAAGAAACTATGTTGATAACTTTTGCTTCGGCAAATATTGCTTCACTTTTGGGTATGAAAGTAGGTACGCTAAACACGACGTGTATTGAGCGGTTGCTATTTACTCGGTATTATTGGCAATTTTAGCAATAGTGCGAAACTATTTGTATAAGTTGTACCTATATTGTTTGCACTTGGTCGAGTTTTTGATACTCCATTCGCTTCTTTTCCTGTGTTCTAAAAGTTCTTTTATGGATAGAAAATTACATTAAGGTATACAGAGGAGTGGTAGTCACGGCCTCAATAGTTAGCAGTTTTAATCGTATGTGATTAGAATAGGGCTCTCTATTGGATGCTATAAAATTATTTGTAATATTATTGTTACCACTTCAGTTTCACAATTCTTCGGGCTATGTCAGTATCCTTAGTTCTACTGCGGATATCATCATTTCTGATTCTATCCCGCAGAGAAACCCCGAGCATAGCTCGCGCTGGGCGGGGCACATTGCTCGCAGGACTGATGGCCGATGGGGTCAACAGGTTCTCAAATGGCGTCCGCGGACCGGGAGACGAGCTGTCGGTAGGCCTCCAACAAGATGGAGCGACGACCTGGTTAAGATCGCTGGATCGCAGTGGATGCGAAAAGCACAAGACCGGTCTGAGTGGAGAGCCTTGGGGGAGGCCTATGTCCAGCAGTGGACGTCTTTCGGCTGACATGATGATGATGATGATTATTGTTATACACAATTTGCCTTTAGCTGAATTAGCAATTAGTCCAACTGAAATAATTGTAATAGCTTAATATGCCAAAAAAATAGTGGACCAAATTATTACTATGCGACAGTACTTTTATGCCAAATCAATTATGCGAAACAATAATATTTCTTCCCTTCTCTTACAATAGAGATGACAGCAGGGTGTCGTCTATTTATTACGCATTAGCGTGTCAAGCACTAGGACGTTTGCTTATCTCTTATTAGCATAGGCTAATTTAATCCCTGAAATATCAAAATAGGCATAGAGAGGAGATGCGATCAACAGATATTAATTATAGATTGATTTGTACCACAGACATAGATTACACTAGGTAACGCAAACACCTCAATCTGTATGTAAACCAACCGTCACTTTTTTATATCTACTGTGACGTCTCAAGAGCGAATTAGCGATGCGGATTACCTGATTTCCACGCAAAATCGATTCAAATGTGCCGCCCTCGAGTCAGTCACTAGTCATGATTAGTCAGTTAGCGGTCAGTCTTTGTATGGGGTCAGGGTTCGGACCCGAAAATTAGATGCATTTGCGTAATCCAGTGTAATTTATAATCTGTGATTTGTACACAGACTTGCATGGCGATGTGCTATTACGTATATCAATGCAAGTGCATTCCGATACCATGCCTCATTAATTAATATGTTTCCTAATTACAATAATAATAATATCTGCGTTATTACGAGTATTTGAGCGTTTCAACCGTCTCATTTTTGTGGACACTTTTCTGTAAAAAAATGGCAGAAGATTATGGAATAATTTTTTATTTATCTGGTACAAATAAAGTGATTTAAACGAATAATTGGAAACCACGACAAAAACCAATCCAATTCATTAAGCCAATTCGTTTCATTAAATTAGTTGTTAGACTTCGAGTTCATTTCAATTTAATTTTAAGCTCGTTTAAAGTTTCAACTGACATCCTCGTCGCTAACCGCTTGTAAACTGACTTCATCCCTTTCTAAACATATTCTTCCGACTTCACAACTACGGGAAGAGATTTAACTAAAGTTCTGTTTGTTGTAATAGATTGTGAAGTTCCATTATTGTTATAAGCTTTAAGTTTATCAAGCTTTGTCGGTCGTGCGTATGTGGTGCGATGGATTATGGGCCTTATAAAGCTAGGGCGCTGTTAACAAAAGCTATGTATTTAATGTAAGAGTATATGAGTACAAAGTCAAAATAATGCACCGTTTTAAATAATACCTTCCAGAAGTTGAATGAAGTCCAAATCAAAATGAGGAATTACTTTTTTTTTATCCGACTAGAAGGCAAACGAGCAAGTGGGTCTCCTGGTGGTAAGAGATATCACTACCGCCCATAAACATATGCAACACCAGGGGTATTGCAGATGCGTTGCCAACTCTCGATTAAGAAGTGATAATTATAGTAGGTAATAGGTATAGCAGGTTTTTTGCAGGTGGTAGGACCTTGTGCAAGGTCCGCACGGATTGCTACCACTATCTTGCTCGCTAATGCTGCCGTGAAGTAGCAGTGCTTGCACTGTTGTGTTTCGGCGTGGAGAGTAAGACAGCCGGTGAAATTACTGGCACTTGAGGTATTCCATCTCAGGCCTCTAGGTTGGCAACGCAACTGCAATACCCCTGGTGTTGCATATGTATGTATGTATGAATGTACATACTTTATTGCACATAAAACACAAAGTAATACAAAAAGAAAACAACAAACCATATATTTATGGGCGGTGGTAATCTCTTACCATCAGGAGACCCACTTACTCGTTAGCCATCCAATCGAGTAAAAAAAAAACTCGTAAATAAAGAGGTGGGTTGTGCCCAGCAATACCCAACAGTGAGACGTTGGGCTCCACAGAAAACCAGCGTTACTGCACATAATGTGCGGCAACACATGCTGAGTCGAGACCCTTTTTGGTATCCTGTCGTAACACTAAGTAACATAGTTTTAGTGCTAGAATCTAAGTTTTAATCTAATTTTATTATTGTAAGATGATGGTACTTATGGAGCCAAAATCGATCTCTCTTTTTTTCTTTCTTTATGGGTTTGATTGATGATGATGATATTTATTAAACGATATTCTTTGACTCTTTAGGCAGCTGTAAATTACTTTAGTTCCGAAATTACATCCAGAGAATGTCACTCTTTTAATGCTCTAGTAGAAAATAATCAAAAACACAACGAAACATTTTTAGTTTTAAATCTTTTTAACAATTTCCAGTTATGATTGGAGTATAAAAACGGACAGTATAGCGACTAGCAAGATTCTTATTATTCCTCAGACAAAGCCAAAAAAGCAAGTATATTGAAATTGATCGCCATTTTTTAAAGTAGCTCATTTTTAGTATCAAAGCCTTCAACTTATCACGAGACTTTAAGACTGAGAGCACTTTGTCAGGGGAGATATTTTCTAGTCGGAAAATACGAATAACTTCCACTACTTAAGACAAATTTCAAGACAAAATATGTCCCACAGCTGGCAAGCATGTCTCCTCTAATAATGAAAGGGCATGGAGTGTAATTGTAACGCCGGCCTAGAGCGAATCGGGAACTTCACATACGCTTTATTCGCATTGGGGAATTGGGAGGAGGCATGTGCCCAGCAGTTGGGGTTCATATCGTGATATGCCTGGCCAACTTTTAGGCATATCAAGAAAAGCCGCCGTTATTTTTCCTCAGCCCATTAAAGAGTCCCACTGCTGGGAAAAGGAAACTTTCAAAATTGACATTTCATCTTTCAATGTGTCACAAATGGCTGAAATGGTTCTAATGAAACATAGCTCAGAATTACCACAAGAAAACTCGTCCTCATGTAGAAAAAAAAACACATCGAATTGGGTCCATCCGTTAGAGAGCACGATGCCACAGACAAACAGACTTTAGCGTCAAACTTATAATACCCCTCTTTTTGCCTCGGGGGTCAAAAATTAGGTAACACTAACCGCTATCTTAAACATTATAGGGTGAAACCAGCTAACATAACTCCCCGATTCCAAGTCAAATGAACATAAAACATTTTGTTCCAAAGAAACTTATCTTTTGACTTCCGCATGAAGTAATTCAACACGTTGGTTACTTAGACTGCATAAATTATAAAGTTGGTATCATCCGTGGAACTTCCGAGGCTTAAACGTGAACCGTGGAACTATAACTTGTCGCTTTTAGGGTTCCGTACCTCAAAAGGAAAAAAACGGAACTCTACAGGATTATTTTGTTGTCCATCCGTCTGTCAAGACCCTTTTCTCAGGAACGCGTAGAGGTATCAAGCTGAAATTCATATCGAATACCCAACCGCAATGACGCATAATTTCCTATGTGTTGTCTATTTGTACCTAATGCTATTGTTGTGTCTTGTGTTGTGAATAAATGTATTTTAAGAAGAAAGAAGAAAGAAAGAAAGACATTTATTCACATTTACAAAGATACACAAATACAACAACAACAACAAAAAAAACAATCAATTTTCTTTCCTACTTTTTCTTTCAAGTCTACTGTCCCTTGGAGCTGTGAAAAAATCAAACTTCTAAGCCAACGCAATCAAAAGATACAACCGCTGCTGCAATGCTGCAAATTTTTGGCACTCGCAAGGGAATCAAAACTTACGTACATCCCGTGAACTCAGAATCTTGACATTTGGTATGAAGCAAAGTCTTATAGCACGCATGAAGAAAAAATTGCGAAAAGTATACATTTTTAGTTACATCTTTATGATAAAAATATTTGTACGGAACCCTCGGTGCGGGAGTTCAACTCGCAGTTGGCCGGTTTTTTTCTACTTTCCTGGCATTAAGCTCTTTGAACATGCTCACGACAGCTTTCTTGCAAACTTTTATTTAACTTATTATTAGTTATTATGCACTCAGCAGGAGAAGTAGACGAGCGTTTTGGTGTTCAAAATGTTCTAAACACTCTCAAATAGTAGAATCATGTGTAGATCATTTACATTACAGTAACCGCTCATGCACTTGTAAAAGAATTCTATTCTTAAAATAAATTTAATAATCTAATAGCATTTTCGGCACAATGCCGCAGGGGCCTTTTATAGATATAGGTAGCTTAGTTTTAATATAGTATTATTTCTGTGTTTTAATTTATTTCTATCTTAATAAAAATAAACTACCATTATTTAAAAGTAAATAAATACATAATAATTAAATGTGCTAGTTTAAGCTAAATATTTAATTTATTGTAATATCCACAGCACTAAACCAACGTCTGGTTACTTTTCGTGTTTGTATAAAAATCACGCTGTAACACACTATATATCTGTATAAGATCGCAATCTGTATTACCTTAAAAGAACATTAGTGAAGAGTTGAAATTTATAAAGAGAAAAAAAAACTACTTTATTTTCAAACACGCTATTAAGACAGTGGTTTCAACTTTATTTAAAGTTTGCGCTTAAACAAGCGACAAACACGAAAAGTTGTACCGCTAACATTGCTAGTCGCATTCTTTACTGAGTTACGAGTATAAAGCTTTAGGAAAAAATCACTGCATTTACTAGAACGAAAATAACTTTCAGCCAAAAAAGAAGCTATTACATAAGTATATATAGGTACGAAGCAAGCAGCACTTTTAGAATCCCGTAGCCAAAATAGCAAAAATGGAACCCTTAAAGTTTTGCCATGTCTGTCTGTCCGTCCATCCGTCCGAGACGGAGATATTGTTTAAAATTATAGTTTTTATCAGCAAAAATAATAATCCAGCCAAATCTGTAATGAATTAATAACCTCGGATTTTATCAATATTAATATTACTTAATTTTTTCGTAATGGCTACGGTACCTTATTTTGGGCGTGTCCGACACGCTCTTCGCCGGTTTTTATTTATTTATTTAAAACTGACCGTGATTGCCCTAATATTAAGTGTAAATGAGGTCTCCAAGGATCTGTTACTGTCTATATTTTAGGGCCTAAAATTTAGACATTTCCTTCATAATTTGGAATGCTATAGCTTTACAAAATACCTCAGCGGGCTAGTTCCCGCATCTTGCGAGGTAAGTATGCAAATGATTGCCTGTATGAAAAAAGAAATGTATTTTTGTAGGAAACAATAACTATAAATAAGAGGGAATGGTTATTGCGGGGGTAACAATAGAAAAAACGTTCAGGGAACTCATAACAAGGCATCTAAATCATGTCAAAATGAGATGATGAAAAAAATCATGAAGATTGCGTGCCAATGAAAGGTTTTGACTACGGAATAGCGCAGTATTTTTCCAGCTACAGGGTATTATGTAGCGGATAAAAACGTTTCTTTTGATCCTGTCTACCTCACATGCACAAAATATGTTAGGTGATTGGTGTAAGATTTAAACTTTCGAAAAAATTGCTTCTTCTAATAATGCTTCTATTATTAATGTAATATTTTGCAAGTGGGTGAGGATGAGTTTTGAAGATGCATATCGACTTTCTTAAGGAAATAATGAGGTAGTTTTCATTTGTCTTCCAGATTGCAGTGCTGGAGTCCAGAATTCGTAGTTGGCCATAGAGAGCGCTGCTGCTGCAGTTTTTTTTTATATATATGTATATGTGGAGGCATGAACATGGGGGTCTCCTGTGGAAAGAAATCACCGCCGCCCTTGGATACCCGCAACAGGAGGGGTATCACAGGCAGGGACGGGCGAAGCCTGAAAGTCAGCGCTGCAAGTTTATTTTGCTAGCAGCTCATGCT
Source organism: Choristoneura rosaceana (assembly GCA_037349165.1). Lineage (NCBI taxonomy): Eukaryota > Metazoa > Arthropoda > Insecta > Lepidoptera > Tortricidae > Choristoneura > Choristoneura rosaceana. Next base: position 1,490,657 of record JAZBNJ010000044.1, read on the forward strand.
GAGCCTGAGCCCATTGCCACCTACTTACGTAAAATTGTTTTTTTTTACTTGTGTTGTATTATTATTATTGGGTGCGTTGCAAGTCCTATGAAAGATCTACCGGCTCGTTTCAACGATCCCTAATATGTACTGCAAAATGATGAGAATCGGATGGTAAATTCAACCTGTAGAAAACAGCAGGAATATGAAAGCGTTTTTGCCCATGCTGTAACTGTTTAAGCTAAGGCAAAAAAATTCTGCTCTGGCAAAGATGTCTCACTCGCGCTTCTCTCTAACTCTGACAATTGTTTCTTTCTGTAATCCATGAAACAAGCCAACCCACCAAATTTCCAAATTGCTGTCCCAAAAGCATAATTTCATGGAACTCATCGAATTTCCTCTGATTGGTCCCGACTCCAATACACCCAAAAGGGGGATTACTCGTGCATTTAATATCGTCAACGATTAGTGGTTTAATTAACTGGTGGTCCAATTTCAAAGGGATAATGTTCCAGAAGGAAACACTTAGCAATAACATAATAATAATAATTCTAACAAAAATATCCATATATCCGTCCACATAATTATGTAGCTAGTGATAGTAAAGTCCCATTCCGGAATACAGAAATTCGTCGAAGAACTAAAGTTACTAACATAGCTGGAAAAATATGCAAATTGAAGTGGCAATGGGCAGGCCGCATCGCTCGAAGAACAGATAAGCGTTGGGGGAGGAAAGTCCTCGAGTGGCGACCACGAAACGAAAGACGAAGCGTTGGCAGGCCTCCCACCAGGTGGACTGACGACATCGTGAGAGTTGCGGAAAACCGGTGGATGCAAGTGGCGAGTTGTCGTTCATTGTGGCGTTCTAAAGGGGAGGCCTTCCGGCTGATGATGATGATAGTAAAGTTAGAGATACACTAGGGGACAAATGTCATGTTCCGGCGCGCCTAGCACTTCATCATCTCAGCCTATATACGTCCCACTGCTGGGCACAGGCCTCCTCTCGGGATGAGAGGGCTTGGGCCATAGTTCCCACGCGGGCCCAGTGCGGATTGGGAACTTCACACGCACCATTGAACTGCTTCGCAGGTTTGTGCAGGTTTCCTCACGATGTTTTCCTTCACCGCAAAGCTCGTGGTAAATTGCGCACATGAATTTCGAAAAACTCAGAGGTGCGAGCCGGGATTTGAACCCACGACCCTCTGCTTGAGAGGCGATAGGTCAAACCACTAGGCCACCACGGCTCCACGGCACCACGGCCTAGCACTTACAGAGGTGGAAACAGGAGATAATTAAATCTCCTGGCGCCGGGTCCGACACAGTACAACCGCCGTGCTGCTGGCCATGAATGCGCAGAGTTCCCAGAGCCCGGCTGCAAAACGGCGATGAAGAGGAACACCCTGGAGTTTTAGTGGGTAAACCGCCTCCTTCCGGGGCTGGAATTTCACATATCCACCGGCCTACCCGGGCCGGTGGCATCCATAAAGGATTTTCCCCAGACCAAAAAGGGACAAATGTCTCACGACATGTGTCAATTTCGCCTGACGTGTCTGGCGATACCGGACTTCGTTAGCTACACGAATCGCGCGACGTTGCCAGACATGTCAAGCGAAGTCCGACAAGGTCGCGCCACTTCACCGGCCGTCGCTGGCTGCACGTGTCGCAGGACATTTGCCCCCTAGTGTATGCCTGGCTTAACTCTTGAAAAAGGACAGCAAACAGAAATTTTCACAATGAGGCTTATGTCCAACTAGCTTTTTGCCGCAGCTCCGCCCGCGTGGTATTCGGATATCGCGTGCTGTTTCCTCGGGAACTGTGCATTTTTTCCGGGATAAAAAGTAGCCTATGCTACTCTCGGAACCATAAACTATCTCTATGCCAAAAATCATCATGATCCGTCGTTCCGTTACGGCGTGAAAGCGTAACATACAAACAAACAAACAAACTCACTTTCCCCTTTATAATAGTAAGGAAGGAAAGATTAAACGCCCTAATAGCTGATATGATGATAATGATCAAAGAAAACAATAACTTTTTCTGCTCGGAAATCATAGAATATTTTTTTCTAATGTAAATATCAACGTGGAAGTTTCCCATTCGACTAAAATTCAAAGTATTATCGATACGAATTAAAGTTACGAAAGTCTGCAGCGGCAGGCACACACGCACGCACACACACAAACTTACCAAATCGAATAGTTTACGCGTACAGAGCCGCTGGTACACCCTATTAATAAATAGACAGACATAATTACATAAAAGCCCCGGTGGTCTAGTGGTTTGTCGTATCGCCTCTCAAGCAGAGATTCGTGGGCTCAAACCCCGGCTCGCACCTCTGAGTATTCCGAAATTCATGTGAGAACATTTGAAATTTACCACGAGCTTCACGGTGAAGGGAAATATTGCGAAGAATCCTGCACATGCCTGTGAAGCGATTCAATGGTATGTCTGAAATTCCCAATCCGCACTGTGCCCGCGTGAGTACTTTTTTTTTTATTCGACTGGATGGAAAACGAGCAAGTGGGTCTCCTGATGGTGTGAGATCCCCACCGCCCATAAACATCTGAAACACCAGGGGTATTGCAAATGCGTTGCCAACCTAGAAACCTATGATGGGATACCTCAAGTGCCAGTAATTTCACCGGCTGTCTTACTCTCCACGCCGAAACACAACAGTGCAAGCACTGCTAGCCCAAGCCCTTTCATTATGAGAGGAGTCCTGTGCCGCAGTGGGACGTAAATAGGCTGGGATCCGCTTCCCTCTTGCCGCTTGCTCACCAATCATTAATATCGTTGAATATCGGCTAATCGGTTCTCCTTCGGATTATCGTTTGCTTTGTATTGCAAATATCTCTCGGCGGCTATTACGGAACGAGTCCGATTAGGATTCCGTTATTATCGGCGTTTGTCGTCCGATAAATAGTTTCGTTTGACGTTGGGTATGGAATTGTTGTCTCTAGATAAATATTTTCAGTCTCTGGATTTTAAGAGATTGCGTGATAAGTCCCGTTGGTCGTATTTTGACTATAAGTATTTCAAAGTTGCACGATTATGTAACGCCAAAGATAGGTACATCTACTTTTTAGTAATGATATTTTGTTACCAAATTTCAAACTATCAGGTACTTAAGTAGATACAGACCAACCGACTGTGGCAGAGAAACATACCTTCACGGAAAAAATTGAATTAATTTCAAGACTATTCATAGTCTCAGGAAGATTTCTTAAATCCAAGTAATTATTTTCTTTAAGTAAGATAATAGTCAAGATTACTATTTGGAGTCTTTTTGTATTTTTTATTTCAACTCAAAATTTTTGTTTCTTATTGTTTGTTTTGTTTATTTTTGTTTTTTTGTTTTGTGTGTTAGCACGGAATGCTGAGGACCTGGGTTCGATTCCCAGCGCTGGTCTATTTTTTCTGGTTTTTCTGTACATTCATGTTTCGGCTTATGTTTTCGTGTGAAATTATAAGATAATAGTTTTAACCCAAGACAATATTTATCTTCATCCAATACAATATGGCGTCCAGCTATATACGAAATATTTATTGTCTTGACCGAGGGTTTATTGTCTTAAACTAAGGCATTCTTTTTCCGTTTACCTTAGCTAGAGAATCCTAAATCATGGTTTCTTCCAAAAGATCATGCAAGCGTAATACTAATTCAGGTAGCATAGGAACAAATAACAGAACTCGGTGTAACATGTTGACCTTTGGAAAGGTATTTCTCTACAGCTAATAAAAGGGCGCAGGGAGTAAATAACATGCGATACACACAGATAACAAAGTTAGCAAGTATTAGGATTGTTTCCTGGGAAAAAACAGATCTATTTACAATAAACTCAAACTCAAACTCACAACTTTTATTGACAACAAAAACACACTACATCAAAACAAAAACACAGTATAAATATAAATAGGAGAAGAGAGAACAATTAGAGACGTTGTGCTGTAGTGTGATGGCAAAAGGACTCGGCTCAGCATGTGCTGTAGCCCTGTAATCAAAGCTGCAGCGCTGGTTTTCCCCGCGTTTATACCTGGCAATAAAGATTGCACATCGGTTTTTGGAAAGAGACTCTAATTTCGGCTTCGTAGAGCATTGTCACATACTACTTACGTAACATATTTTGTCAGTTGTTGCACAGGTGCAGTAGAGTACGGACGCATTTCAATGAAAATATGTAATAAAGAGTTGTTGAAACCCCCCAAAACTTTAAATTGTACGATGGCATCTTTAGGAAAAATAGGGAACTATTATAATATCCTTAGTAGCAGCAACAAGTCTCTAAAGATATCCGAAGTTTACATATCATTAATTAGACGTAAACTAATTAAGTCTAAAAAGGTGCAGTGTTTATTTGATAAAAAACGTCACTTAATAAATACGATGATTGATGGACGGTCGCCAGTGTTCGGAAACCGTCGTGAACAGCCAGTCGTCCTTTTCCAAGGACTGATGTGCAATCTTTATCGCTGGGTACTGTAGAGTCCTTTTTAACCGACTTCAAAAAGTTAGGAGGTTCTATGTTCTAATGTTTGTATTTTTTTATGTATGTTCACCGATTACTCAGTCTATTATGGACCGATTTTCAAAATTCTTTTTTTTTATGGTACCTAAGCAGGTTTTGAGTGGTGCGCTGTCCCGGCCATCCATACACCTCGTCCAATTTGACGACGGCGTTCCACATTCGTGTAATGCGGGCTGTAAGCCGGGAATTAATTATATAGGTGCGTGTTTCTAGCTCGTAATCACGTGAACACGGCTTTTTTGTCTAAGAAATCAGTTTAATTTAACTATATTACACAATTTGAAACCAATCAGTATAACATTAATCAATAATGAGTTAAACGCGAGACAAGAAATATCCATAGAAATATAATAAAATGCGAAAGCGTGTGTGTTTGTATGTTTGTCTGTCTTTCACGCCGAAACGGAGCGACGGATCGGCATGATTTTTGGTTTATGAGCCAGAAACTGACAAAGACTACTTTTTATCCCGAATATTCTTATATTTGTATCCAAATTCAACGCGGGCAAAGCCGCGAGCAAATGCGAGTAATCGTTATAAAGATACATAATAATATTACGGTCACTCACGTATTTATTAAAAAAACTGAGGTGTGTTTGACCCATCATCATTATCAAAGAGAGCTCGAAGGAAAGCCAACCTTGAACTGTTGCGCCAGCAATCTTGCAGCTTAGTTTTCTTCTCAAAAACTTCCAAAAACAAAATCATTTCTGTGACAGGCTATTTGGCGCTAGTATCGTAAAGTTTGTACCTATGACAAGTTTGACGTTTGTGTCATGTTTGAGAATGGTTTATATCTAAAGTAGCCATCCACCCCGGGTTTTCAAGGGTACAATTTTGAAAAACCGGCCAACAGCGTGTCGGACACGCCCGAAATAGGGTTCCGTACGGAAAAATTAAGTAATATTTTTCTAAGGATTTCGTATTTTGTACGGAATATTTATAGTTTAGGTAGATTTTATACCTTAGGCAGCTATTTACACCTAAAGTAAAGTAATTCTCAAGAAAACTTAACCGTTTTTCTTGTAAATTTGATATACTTACCACCAACAGGATTTTTTTTTTCTAATTCTTGCACCCACCGGTTTATATTTTAGAGTGGGGGGACGCCCGATTTTAAAGAAAATTTTCACTATAAAGATGAATATTTTGTAAACTAATCACTCTACAAGGTTGGATAAGAAAAAAAAAAATCATCCCACTTCACGTCTATGGGAGGTACTCTAAAAAAAATTGTTTTTGAGTTTTGTTTACCATTTTGTCGGCATAGTTTACATATATATTCGGCAAAATTAAAGCTTTCTAGCATTGATAGTCCCTGAGCAAAGCCGCGGTCGGACAGACATACAGACGGACATGGCGAAACTATAAGGATTCCGTTTTTTCCATTTTGGCTACGGAACCCTTTAAAGCATCCCTCTTTCGGATTAAAATAGCTTGGGCTTATATTTCCACGTGGGCCTTTTGAATTGTTTCCCGCGAATGAGTACTTACCCGAGACTCTGCCTGTAAAGCGTCCATTTACCTCTGCCCCGTGGGATCTACAGAATTTTCCTAGACTAAAACTAGTATCTTATCTTATTTAAAAAAAGTTTCTTCGTTCTATTCTCCATACAAACGTAGTCCAGACGCCTTATTGCCTAACGTTTCTGACACTTGCGATCGCTATAAAATGACAGCTTTTGTATGCGAAATATGTCATTTGATTGCGATCAGGAGTGTCAAAAACATTAGGCAATACGGCCTCCGGTCTCATTTGAAAACTAGGCAACAGAAGTAGATAAAATTTTGTAAGTATGGACTAGACTATGCCTGCCTGCGGTTTTCAGATTTTCATATAAAAGTGTAATATCAGAGTTACAGGAGCTCAAAAGTCGACAGAAAAAAGATGTCAACTTGGCACGAGAATTACGGACTATTAAAGCATTAAAAAAATCACAGACATAGAAAATATAATGAAGATCTTGACTGTAAAATATCATTGATTTCTGTGCTATACTTTTCGTATAATATGAGGACAACGAAACCCAAAATTCAACCGCCCGAATCTTGAAAAGCCTACAGTTATCTCGATATACATTAGCGGGAAGCGGAGAAGCGGGAGGGGATGTGCATGGGGGGGACGGCTGCGAGCGCTTATGTCCCCTGTATCTAATGATGTACGCATGTGAAGCCGCGGGTAAACGCTAGTTAGAAAATATTAAGGTTTCAACGAAACGACCAAAAGTAAAATAAGATCCTACAACGCAAAGTACGTTGTAGTTGTTTGTTAAATAATTATGTCCCAGTACAAAAATACCCTGATTAATTTCTCCAAAGGTTGAAAAATACGTATAGACTTTTTGTGATTTGCCATTTGCGTGTTCTATGCCTTAATGTTTTGATAGCACGAGTAGGTTAGGTTAACTAGAAATTGTTTACAGTCTAGGAAATTGCTTTTCCTTAAAACTTACCTTCAAGGTGATAATACGGTCGAATTAAAAGCGGTGGTGTAGCGTTAATAGCACACGGAACGGAATGCCGAGGACCTGAGTTCGATTCCCAGCGATGGTCTTATTTTTCTGGTTTGTCTGTGCATCTATATTTCGGTTTGTATTTTCAATAAGCAATGAAGCCGTGGTTGCCTAGTGGTTCGACCTATCGCCTCTCAAGCAGAGGGTTGTGGGTTCAAATCCCGGCTCGCTCCTCTGAGTTTTTCGAAATTCATGTGCGCAATTTACCACGAGCTTTGCGGTGAAGGAAAACATCGTGAGGAAACCTGCACAAACCTGCGAAGCAATTCAATGGTGCGTGTGAAGTTCCCGATCCTCACTGGGCCCGCGTGGGAACTATGGCCCAAGCCCTCTCATTCCGAGAGGAGGCCTGTGCCCAGCAGTGGGACGTATATAGGCTGAGATGATGATGATGATGAATGATAATACTTTAGTAAAAATCATGAAATACGAGCATAGAACAAAGAACTAAGAGCATCGTAAGCTAAAGCCGGGTACTCATTAGCGAGCTGTAACCGTAACCGTTGCATGCACTGTAACCAAAAAACATAGTGTGTACGTGGTTCGCGAACCTGCTGCAGGTTCGCGAACCACGTACACACTATGTTTTTTGGTTACAGTGCATGCAACGGTTACGGTTACAGCTCGCTAATGAGTACCCGGCTTAAAGAACTCACAAGATTTTCAAAATGGTTCTAAATTTTTGGCATAATCTTGTTTAGTTCAGTATCAATTTTCTATTTTTTATATTTTTATTGGTTTTCTACGCGGGCGAAGCCGCAGACAAAAGCTAGTAATTATTTTAAAGATATATTTAATTACGGTCACTCACGACTTTATTTAAAAAAACTGAAGTGTGACCCATCATCATCATCATCCCAGCCTATATACGTCCCACTGCTGGGCACAGGCCTCCTCTCGAAATGAGAGGGCTTGAGCCGTAGTTTAATTTAGTATGAAAACTCTTGTTTCGTACAAAAAAACGTACAATCGACAAACGATGAGATACATGATACATGTAATAAGGCAAAATTATCCTTTTAATTAAGGTATCTCTACAAGTCAACATGTCAGTAGATGAGAAGAGCAATCAATTAGGGACCGACAAAGAGTTTCTATTAACATAGGCCGTGTATACCCTGAATATGTGTGAAATTTCCCGGAAAATTAACGAAGTTTCAGGCAGCAATTACAGGGTTCCTAGATTATAGCAATCAAGACTGTTGGTAAAGGTCACCTGTAGCGAGGTTTGCCGTAATATTCGTACAATATAATCTATTGTAAGCTTTATTATCTACTAGCTTTTTCCCGCGGCTCCGCCCGCGTTGTGTTCGGTTATCGCGCGCTGTTCTCTCGAGAACTGTGCATTTTTTCGGGATAAAAAGTAGCCTATGTTATTTTCGGGCCCATAAACTATCTCTATGGCAAAAATCACGTCGATCCGTTGCTCCGTTACGGCGTGAAAGACTGACAAACATAACGTAAGACACAAACACACTTTCACATTTATAATATTAGTATGAATTTACGAGATAAGGTAACCGGGGCTATGTCGTCTACGGGGCTAATGCGTCCATTCCAATTATCATAAGAAAAACATTTTAGAACTATTCACGCCATTTTTTAAAGTCTTTGGCGCTAAAGGTACAAAAAATGATCAATAGATGTCGTGGTTTTATAATAATTTACAGATGAGTTACAACTTAGGGTTCTGTGCTGGGAAGCTCTGTGTTATAGAACCCTTTCACAGTGATACACTAGCAAATATACGTATATATATATATATATGTCGTAAGATAGGACTTAGAGAGCCGGGATTCGACCCTGACATGATCAATGTGGGCATAACATGTGGGATTCGGGCAGAGAATGAAACAATTTTGAAGAACTAACAAAAGTCCACTAATCGTGGTCAAGATAAAACCAAAACAATACGACACTCATTCACTGAAATCTTAGAAATGCAACTATCGTAACGATTCACAATAATCTTAAGGAAAAGCCTAGTTAATAATAAAGAAACGCGTAACAGTTCCTGAGACTGTCGACTCGGGCCAAACTTCTTTTACAAACTAACAATTGACGATCGCTTTTCCCGCGTCCAGATCTCAGGCTCTGTCAAGCGCGCCACGCATGGCAACACTGGCGTTTCGAAAGTGCTATAATGCCAATCCTTAATAAACCACGCATGGTAATGACCATACAAGGACAATACTCATAATTCTACACGGCCATCCTACAAGACACACGTCCTCGTGTGTTTAATCTGCAACAATCGACACAATAGCATCATAATATTCGCTCGGCCACTTCTGACCACAACACACACAAAACAAAACAAAATTACGCGCACACACACACACACACACACAAATCAAAACCAGTAACTATAGTATTAGACATTATTCTGATAAATTCCATATAGTATTACTTAAAGATGAGAGAAAACGAGAGAGCGAGAGATTGAGAGAGAGAATGAAAGCCAACCATTATTCCATTCTGTGGCTTAACTACCAGTCATTCTTATTTCAGCAGCCATTTTTATTTTTCTCTTTTCCTTTCATTCTTAAGGCTCTCCTTCGAGTCATCCCAGTGAATCTGCTATCAGTCATCCCTGTGACGTTCCTACAAGTCATCCCTGTGACTTCCCTAGAAGTCATCCCTGTAACTTCCCTACCAGTCATCCCTGTGACGTTCCTACAAGTCATCCCTGTGACTTCCCTACAAGTCATCCCTGTGACTTTCCTATGAGTCATCCCTGTGACTCCTACCAGTCATCCCTGTGACTTTCCTACGAGTCATCCCTGTGACTCGCCTACCAGTCATCCCTGTGACTTTCCTACGAGTCATCCCTGTGACTCGCCTACCAGTCATCCCTGTGACTTTCCTACGAGTCATCCCTGTGACTCACCTACCAGTCATCCCTGTGACTTTCCTACGAGTCATCCCTGTGACTCTCCTACAAGTCATCCCTGTGACTTTCCTACGAGTCATCCCTGTGACTCTCCTACAAGTCATCCCTGTGACTGTCCTACGAGTCATCCCTGTGACTCTCCTACCAGTCATCCCTGTGACTGTCCTACGAGTCATCCCTGTGACTCTCCTACAAGTCATCCCTGTGACTGTCCTACGAGTCATCCCTGTGACTCTCCTACTAGTCATCCCTGTGACTGTCCTACGAGTCATCCCTGTGACTCTCCTACCAGTCATCCCTGTGACTGTCCTACGAGTCATCCCTGTGACTCTCCTACCAGTCATCCCTGTGACTGTCCTACGAGTCATCCCTGTGACTCTCCTACCAGTCATCCCTGTGACTATCCTAGGAGTCATCCCTGTGACTCTCCTACCAGTCATCCCTGTGACTGTCCTACGAGTCATCCCTGTGACTCTCCTACCAGTCATCCCTGTGACTGTCCTACGAGTCATCCCTGTGACTCTCCTACCAGTCATCCCTGTGACTGTCCTACGAGTCATCCCTGTGACTCTCCTACAAGCCATCCCAGTGACTCTACCACTTTTTTTTTTTTTTTTCAATAGCAGTACTAAAAAGTAAAGTAAAAAAAGGTTTATTAAAAATAAAGGCTATAAATCGTTTACAGTTTCATATTTGGGATTCAAAACATCAGGATGCTGAAATGACTAAAATTATTTAGTGAAACATGAAATCAAAAGCAAAGCAATGTACTGTCTAGCGGACCCCAAACCAGGGTAACCTGTATCTTGGGGACCAGATGAGTTTCAAATAAATGAAGTTAATAGTTAATGCAAATTTATCAGGACTGTTTTATTGCCAACTATAATTTTATAACAAGAGGAAAAAAATAACTAATTTAATTATTACTTATTGATGAAAATAGCATAATACAATACTGTACGAGACAACAGGTAAAAATACATTTTTTTTTTGTAACAGAAAATAACAGCTCCAACAGATACTCTACAATACTTAAACTTCTTGTCTTAAACCTTCAACATGAATTTAAGATCCAACATTTTCTGACTCATCAGATACTCTACAATACTTAAACTTCTTGTCTTAAACCTTCAACATGAATTTAAGATCCAACATTTTCTGACTCATCAGATACTCTACAATACTTAAACTTCTTGTCTTAAACCTTCAACATGAATTTAAGATCCAACATTTTCTGACTCATCTGAATCAATTGCCAGTGACAAGTTGTCACACTCACATCATCCAGCACTTTACCCACAGACACCATCTTCAAATGGTCGCACACTTACAGGTGAGGCTTGAGCTTAGATCTTCATACACCTCCACAATTCAAAGTCAAAATCAAAGTCAAAACATTCCCACTCAATTCAGGCCACATCAAAGCACCTATGAATGTCAAAGCAAAATCTACCACCACCACCAATTATTTATTCTAAAACATTAATACCAAACCGCACTCTCTCATATCCAGCTGATCACATTTGTCTATATCATGTACTGCCATAACTCTATTTACATCAATATCTATGTCCATCCACCGACCAACAAAATTATCAAATTGATTGCAAGGCAAACTATCATCATCATCCAGTACCCCTCAGGAAATGGTTAATTATTTACAGAAAACCATTATTGAAAAACAAAAATCCATAATCACTCAGAGCAAAAATTATGAGGAAATCATAGTGTCTCTTGATTAATTACCAATTCCACATGTCATTAAATTTCAGTACCTATATCACTAATAGAAAAAAAGTGAATTTCAGAAACCACACAATAGCTAGGTCTCAAAAACCTGTGCCCTAACAAGATCACTCCCATACTCTAACCAACAAGAATGAAGACAACCTCTGCTTAACCCTGGGACCACAACAGACCAGAGTTGCAGAGTGCAATGGAGGCAATTGCAGTAGGGCTATGCCAAAAGACACACAGAACTGGGACATTTTATAACAAAATACACAAAAATAGTACAAGTAAACTACCAGTTCGGAATAAAAAAAAAATGTTGTTATTATTATAACCAGATTACTATAAAGCCTTCTATGTAACCCAATCACAGTAAAGTACAGTAACTCAACTTGAAAAATTCCAACTAAACATTATTCATTATTTCTTAAGATTTTGATAGCAAATGTCACACATTCAGCAGGTTCTTTTTATGTTTAAAAGTGTAATAACATTTTTAACTAACATTTAAACAACAGTTAAAATGAGAGTTTAACTTGCCATACTCGCAATCTAACTCACTGTACTTGTTTGTATTTCTCCTACCCACTTTGATTTTGTTAGCATGACCGTTTGCGAATTTAATTTAGTTCTTAAGAAAATATGTTTTCTCAGTAAGTGATTTTAAATCTTATGAGAAACAAATAATCTTAAACCCAAACCCTTTATTAAATTCAGAAACTGAGAATCACTAATTTGACAAAGCAGATGTTTTCCTGATAAGAAGCTAAGCTCTGTTTTAGTATTAAATTGAAAGATTTATCCTGTTTCAATATGTGAAATAATTTAACACAGATTTGCCAGAGTTGTGTGAACTTAGCACCCCGATTGGATTTTTTATTTATTTTTATTTTTTTGGTAGTAGCAGTTATTACATTTGTAGTAACTTGTATTGTTTACAGTAGTAGTACATTAATTAATATTGTTTGTAGTAACTTGATTTTGTTAGTCATAGCAATAATTTAGTCTGTAGTAACTTTCTGTAAGCTCTCTTTACTCTCGAGCAACACAAAACTGCATTATTTGATAGCACAAAAGTTCACATTGCACAGAAATTTCCGTAGAAGACAAAACTCAGATAAATCAATGAGCCACATAAACTTTCTTTTTTTTTTTTTTTTACTAAGGAGTATATAATTTACAAAAATTAAATTTAAATTAAATAAGATTTGTCATCTTAATGAATTCTGTAATTGCTAATACCCATCAAAGATATCACACCATGACACTTTTGAATGTGTTATTGAGGTATCACATAAGCTAAACACGAACATGTTAATTACACAAGGATTCTAGGGTAACAAGCAACACACTTTTGCTAAATATGCTTTAGAGTGTGAACCCTGAAAAGAAGCATTTGTTATCCAAAGTTTCACATTAATTTCAGGTTACATAATAGTTAAGTAATGGCCCTAGTAAATGTTTACTTGAAATACAACCACTGTTGTATGAAGGCGTGACCATAATGCATTGGTAACTCGAGTGTTTATGAAGTCCTTAAGAGTGAGGCTGTTACTACAAATTGCAGTCTGCAATAACTGAAAATTACGCTGTCGTCTTTATAATAATGTAATTAATTAAGTATGCATCACGCAGACAATACTGATATTGCAAGTGTGCAGGCATGTGCCAAGAAACAAGTAACACATCCATATTCATAATCTAAAGTTCTCTAAATACACTTACTGAAGAAGCTGAAGCAAACTGAAGTGGCAGTGTGGAGTATAGCATGAACTAATTGTTTTTGTTTTCGGCAACCAGTCGCTTAGAATGAATGAGCTTACGATTTCTTCAACGCGTAATTATATTACCAGCAAAGTATAATTTCTTACGCTGAATGAATGTTCACAGTATTGATCAATGCACTTATCACAATTCTTGGGTTAAACGGATAACCACGTGAAAGAAAAATAAGTTTAAAATAGTCGAATGATAAAAAGAACTCACCAAATTTCCGATGTTACCTTATCCATCTCGTCATTCATACTGCCTGTAACCGCAAATAATGCCGCATACGCTACAAAATAGATCGCTACAAAAAAAAATCACTATTCATAGCTTACACCGTCTAAAAATTACGAAATATTCCAAATTTACCGGCATAACTTTGTTGTAAACAGTGACTTTGACGTTTAACTTTTTTTTTTTTATCTGGCTGCAGAGAGACATTCCTGACAGACTAGAAGAATTGCCAGCGTAACTAAATATGATTTAATCTCTCGACGCATTTTTATGAAAAAGAAAAGACAAAATTGACTGTATTATTATCACAGATTTTAAATTACTATGCCTGTGCAATTCATAACAAAATTACGAATAAACACACAAGAATACCGTCAAATCAAAAACATGGCATAACTGCATGTACTAGATTTCTTTAACTTTTTTTTTTGAACGATTACAAAACCGAGACGAAAAAAATTGAATTCTTTGCACACTATTTGTCGATTTAACATAAAATTTAACCACATTTTATGCGTGTTAGTATCAAAGATTGTGTGCAATCAATACAAAGGGCAGTTGCATTCATTCGTTATAGTTTTAAAATGAGTAAAAAAAACACTTTGATAATGACACTGCGCGGCACTAACACACTCACAATTTCACACGATATGCGAAACTTTAGTTTCATTTGCCCGTTCGGACCACTTCTGATGTCGTAAGATAGGACTTAGAGAGCCGGGATTCGACCCTGACATGATCAATGTGGGCATAACATGTGGGATTCGGGCAGAGAATGAAACAATTTTGAAGAACTAACAAAAGTCCACTAATCGTGGTCAAGATAAAACCAAAACAATACGACACTCATTCACTGAAATCTTAGAAATGCAACTATCGTAACGATTCACAATAATCTTAAGGAAAAGCCTAGTTAATAATAAAGAAACGCGTAACAGTTCCTGAGACTGTCGACTCGGGCCAAACTTCTTTTACAAACTAACAATTGACGATCGCTTTTCCCGCGTCCAGATCTCAGGCTCTGTCAAGCGCGCCACGCATGGCAACACTGGCGTTTCGAAAGTGCTATAATGCCAATCCTTAATAAACCACGCATGGTAATGACCATACAAGGACAATACTCATAATTCTACATATATATATATATATTGCTAGAAATCGTACAGAGATCAATACGAAAAGAAAAATAAGAGTAAAGAAAGTGTAACTCATCATGTCAGCCGAAAGACGTCCACTGCTGGACATAGGCCTCCCCCAAGGCTCTCCACTCAGACCGGTCTTATGCTTTTCGCATCCACCGCAATCCCGCGATCTTAGCCAGGTCGTCGCTCCATCTTGTTGGAGGCCTACCGACAGCTCGTCTCCCGAGTGTAACTCACTGAACTCATAACAACTTTAAACATTTTAACTCACGATGTCTTCCTTCATTGTAAAGCTTGCAGTAAATTTCAAATGTAATTTCGAACCAAAAGTCGATGTAGTACTTCTTTATCCTGAAGTGGGTACACTTTTACGAAAGCATCCCATTTATGTAGTCCAAGTCAACTGCGTCTAAACAGTATAATTGCCACATAACATCAGAGTAAAGGCGGGTTAATGTCACAAGTCCATTATTTTTATTAGCCAAGGGACAGGGGCATCTTTTCATGGGAAATAAAATATAAACCGAGTGGCTGCCATGCCAGCACCATGACAGTTTTTAGATTGAGGAAAACAATGAGAGGTAAATTAAACATCGTAATAATGCGGAAGCGGAAAGAAAAATGAAATAGATTCTTTGAGGATATAAAAGAACATGTCATCCACGTAGTTATGGTAAATTCTTGAGAATATTGCTGTTAAGTTCTCAAGAACATTCTTTCAGGAGAGACTTTATGAGCATTAAAAAAACGAGCGGTTATTATATTCCATTGTTGTTTACAAGCTAATAGATTTATTTATTTTTTTATTAATTTATTTATTTAATCTCATTTATAAAAACTTAAATGTTTTATGCAGATTACGGTAGCTATTACATGCTCAGGAACCTAAATTCTTAGTAAATTCTCCCGGGTATGTTCTCGATAAATTCTCGTTCATTGAATAAGTATGCATAATTATTCTTCTCTCTCTCTTCTTCTTTTCAGGCTTTATCTATCCACTGTTGGATGTAACCCTCTCCTAATCTCCTCCACTCCGTCCTATTCTCCGTCTTCCTGAGCCAGTGGGTCAAGCGTAGCTCTTTATGTCATCCGACCATCTCATCTGGGGTCTGCCTACACTTCTTTTTGTGGTCCGTGGTCTCCACACCAGCACTCTATGGGCCCAGGGGTTATCCATTCGACACAATAATTATTAATAATAATTTATTAAATGCTGTGGATGTCTAACGTTGGAAGTAAATATAAAAAAAGCGGAACAGATTCGAATAGTGCGGTTTTTTGCGGTTTCTAGCGATGTAAAATGTAAAAACTTACACGTTTCATCAAAATAGGTTCAGTCGTTTTTGATATATTTAATTTTGTAGTGACAAAATCGGGGATTTTTCAACTTTTTGTTGGTTAGGACTAAAATTAGATATGTAGGTATAGTTTGAGACCCTCAAAAGGACATAGAATAATTTTTATCCCGGAAAATATACAAACGAATTCTTCGCCGACGCTCACGGTCAAAAACTAGTTTAACAAATGTAGTAGTCACAATGACACTAAACAACACAAAATACTACAAAAACTGCTTCAGACCCCGCGAAAAACGTCAAAATAAATCCCCTTCAGCTCCACAGTGAAAAGATAAGACCAAAATATAGTTCCGTAGAAGCCGGCGCGAGTAAACATTTTGCGAGAACAAATTATTTTCTTTGCACGACCTATGTAGTGCGCTGTAAGTAATTTTGGACATTTCACGCGACGCGGCAAAAACGCGTTGAAGATGATCGATGACGCAACAAAACAGGTCGGGATTGAGGTGGTGCAAGTCAAAAGAAATAAAAATTATGTACCAATTGTACGGTAAATTTTATTTAGTGAAAGAAATAGGAAAGAAAGAAAAACATTTATTCATCATCATCATCCCAGCCTATATACGTCCCACTGCTGGGCACAGGCCTTGAGAGGGCCCAGTGCGAATTCACACGCAAGTGGAACTTCACACGCACTATTGAATTGCTTCTCAGGTTTTTGTGCAGGTTTCCTCACGATGTTTTCCTTCACCGCAAAGCTCGTGGTAAATTTAAAATTTAATTCCGAGATAAATAAAACTCAGAGGTATGAGCCGGGGTTTGAGCCCACGACCCTACTCTACTTGAGAGGCGATAGGTCAAACCACTAGGCAACCACGGCTTCATTGCTTATTGAAAATACAAACCGAAATATAGATGCACAGACAAACCAGAAAAATAAGACCATCGCTGGGAATCGAACTCAGGTCCTCGGCATTCCGTTCCGTGTGCTATTAACGCTACACCACCGCTGGACAACGGTACAGACACGAATTTCTCCTATACACTACATATGTCAGCTTGTTTGTCTTTATTTAGCCACTTAAGCAGCGACACTAGCGACATCTATGCCGTAGCCCTTATCGAGAAACTTTTCGGCACTCCATCGGAACTTACCGCTCACCCGGACAAGAGATATCGTTATCAAGCAATCAAATTAAGATTGGTTTTTGGAATCTTTTACGGGATGACCGTTAAAGTAACAAAAACTTGAAATTAAAATAAAAAAAAATACAAAAAATTCCAAAAACAAATCTTAATTTATTGCTCATAAAAAAACACATATTAATGAGAAGGTACATGCTCTGAAGACAATGCTTCACCGCGCTGATTTTCAGCCTGCACCTTTACACAGCGTACAGACATTACACGAGACGGGTACTTGACTTCAAATAAGTACGTTCAGTTTCCTAACTCATGTACCTTCTTCATACTAGTTGCAAAGAAAAGTGGATACCTATGTCAGGGCACCGATCGTACGCTAACAAGGTAAAGCTAACAAATGCAAAGAAAAAAAAACACTTGGTCGTGCAGTGACGGTTCGAGAACACGGGAAAAAAATACGCAACGCGATCACCAGGATAGAATATCTAATAGACGATCCCGTTCAAAATAAAGGAATGAAGAGAATAATTATTTTTAAATTTCGAATTTCAATTTAGCGATGTTCGAAGTTTTTGCGGTCAGTATTTTTTATCAAAGAGTTTGACGTGCTTTAAATTGTCAGCACTTTTTAATAAAACCTGTCAAGATTTTAGTTACTTTATTTAGAATTGTAGCGGGACAGGGCCCCTTGTACACTGTATTCAACTTGTAGATTTAAAACCTAGGTTTTGTAGTGCCTTGAGGCATGCTCAGTAAACCAAACTGTGGCTGAGCGACTTCCAAGCTGTTTCTTGTCGGGCGAGAAATATCATCCAGGATATCTGAGCAAACAAATCTACATTCAAATTTGGGTTTTTGGAATCTTTTTGTATTTTCTATTTCAATTCCAAATTTTTACTTTTACTGTCATCCCGTGAAACCTAAATTGAAAATACAAACTGAAATATAGATGCACAGAAAAACCAGAAAAATAAGACCAACACTGGGAATCGAACCCAGGTCCTCGGCATTCCGTGCCGCGTGCTATACCGCTACACCACTTCTGGTCAACAGTACAGACATCACATATCTCAGTTTGTTTTTGTTTCTTATATAGCCATTTAAGCAGTACAAAAAGATTCCAAAAACCCAATCTTAATTTGATTGCTTAATAGCACATCTCTTGTCCGGGTGAGCGATTAGTTCCAATGGAGTAATGAAGGCTTCTCGTTGAGAGCTAGACAGTATAGATGTCGCTAGGTCACTGCTTAAGCGGCTATATAAGAAACAAAAACAAACTGACTTACAAAACAATCAGACTGACAAACTTCCGGATCTATAATATTAGTGCCTGCCGTGAGTTCCTAGCTCTAAGAAATCTTTAGTACGTATTCTGAAAGGAGGCCCGAGGGTTTACTGCGAAGTTTGATAATCGAAGTTCATATCGTACCATCCCTCTCGTTCTCGTGTTAAATAGTACAAGTGTGAGACGGACCGAACGTCGGTAGTTTCATGTGCAAAATTATGACTTTCTTGTATGTAATTAAATAGCAATAATACGATAACAATTTACTTTCATGTGAAATGTAACACCATCATTTTGCAAGCTTCCCAGCGGTTTTGCGGTGCCCCAGATATCTTTTTACAGCAGAAAACTGAACAATTTGGCATTTTTAGCATCACCGCGTTCACTCGCGCGACTCGATTTGATCTAGTTTGAAATTCGAGCGGGCCTTGTTTTATAAAATTCGTATGCCCAGTTAGGCTTGTACTTTGACAGAGGGGACCGCGGTGAATGGCTACTCCCTTCTGCAGAAAGCCTGCGTTGCTCTAAGATTATGACACACTAACTAGCTTCATCATCATCATGTCAGCCGAAAGACGTCCACTGCTGGACATAGGCTCTCCACTCAGACCGGTCATGTGCTTTTCGCATCCACCGCGATTCCGCGATCTTAACCAGGTCGTCGCTCCATCTTGTTGGAGGCCTACCGACAGTTCATCTCCCGGTCCACGGACGCCATTCGAGAACCTTTTGACCCCATCGGGCATCAGTCCTGCGAGCAATGTGCCCCGCCCACACTAAGTAACTTGAATATCATTAAATAAGCGATCACCAGTATGCCACACGAACTAAACTCCAAACTCAACATAAAATTGACTCCTCCCCAAGTTAGGAACTTGAACTAACCCCCAAAACGCTGTCACGCAATGTTTACTTGGAAACGTCGAGTTGAATATTGAATTTTAAGTTAGCGCTACATCGTATTAAAGTGTTGGAGTATACCCGACACTTCTGGAGTTTGCGTTACATGACATAATGACAGGGTTCTTAAATGTATAAATTACGTGTATGTGTGAAATATGAAGGTACGCCTCTGCGGGAAAGTCTTGAGTTAGTTTAGAATTTGGTATCAATGTATTTAGACTATGTATCTAGACAACTATGTATTTAGACGAAGTGAGTAATGCTTGGAAATAGACTGTAAAAGTTCGTTTGGACAAAAATTTTACTGTCTAGAAGAGTACAGTAGAATTTTATTTTGACATTTTTATAACATACATTTTTAAACCTAAGATTGCTAAAAGTGGCACCAAAGGATTATACGAGGTTTACGCCATTATTGTTTCTTCCTATTCGAGAAGCGTTAACGTTTCGTGTGCTCTGCCTACCCATTTGGGAATACAGGCGTGATGTTTGTGTGTGTATGCGTGATTTTAATAACATGTGTGTACCTAATTTTTTTTATTTTCTTGGTATTGCTCAGTAACCTATTGTTTTCAACCGACTGCAAAAAAGAAGGAGGTTCTCAACTCGTCTGTTTTTTTCGTGTGTTTGTTACGCGATAACTCCGAAAATTGTGAGTCGAATTTCAATTTTTTTTGTTCTAAAGGAGATACGGCCGAGTTTTCAGTTGTTATAACTGGTAGCATGGTGTACGATTGTGTTACTCTGAAGATGAGCTCTGGTTGAGTTCGAAACGCGTCGTGCTGGTGGTGATAGATTGGTTTATGTGATTTGTGTGTGTTCTTACAGTGTGAAGGTGGAGGAAATGCATGATCATGCATATCTTGCATAAACTTAACTATCATAAGGTCGCGGGTGAGCAAGGAAATTCTTTAAGGTCATTGATATGGACCTCCGCAAAGCAACACCTGATTCAGTAAATTATTGGTATTACTAATACCCTGTGTAATAGTAAAAAAAAAACGCCTTACGAAATATCACCAAAATCCAAAATCATCCGAGTAATATTTGCAAATATAGATTTTATGCTTTTTTACTTCTATTTTGCTTTGATTTTTTAGTTACTAACGTATTTGTTTTTTTTGTATGCAGTAGTCATCATCATCATCATATCAGCCATAGGACGTCCACTGTTGGACATAGGCCTCCCCCAAGGCTATCCACTCAGACTGGTCTCGCTTTCCGTATCCACCGCGATCCCGCGACCTTAGCCAGGTCGCCGCTCCATATTGTTGGAGGCCTACCGACAGCTCGTCTCCCGGTCCGCGGACGCCATTCGAGAACCTTCTGACCCCATCGGCCATCAGTCCTGCGAGCAATGTACCCCGTCCACTGCCACTTCAGTTTCACAATTCTTCAGGCTATCTCGGTAACCGTAGTTCTACTGCGGATATCATAATTTCTGATTCTATCTCGCAGAGAAACCCCGAGCATAGACCTCTCCGTAGCCCTTTGAGTGACTTTGTACATTAGTGCAGCAGGGCTACTACGAAATTCATTATTAACACTTAAGTATACTATTTAATTCGAGAGCGAAAGGGACGGTACGACACGAACTTCGAGTTTCGTAGTAGCCCTGCAGTATCTAAATAAATACTTTCCTAAACAAAAACCGTTTTTTCTCACAATCAAACACTATCTTTACACAACAGGCTAAACTAAAAGAAATCCAAAGTCCACGTAAAATATTTACAAACGGGACCGCAAATAGATAAATTCGGACAAAAAAAAGGGAAACACAGAACCCTAGTTTATCCTCGTCGGAGCAGACCCCGGAGCTCATAAATTAATGCCCTGGGCATTTTGCCGCCCACTCCATACCCGGGAATTTTTCACTAAAGCACGTGAGCTTCGAGCTTAAATTTTATACCAGGATATTGCCCTGTACATTATAAATGTTGAGCTTTTATGGTAACTAGCAACTCTAGTTTGTTTATAGCGTGAATAATTTTGTCAGATATGGTTTCACCCGGGGTCTATATCGACTGGTAGAAAATCGTATTGTGGAACAGATCCAATAAGGTTAAACCGTTCAACTCTTTTGTATTATACTTTGTTGCCGCTTATTTTGAGGTTGTTATCGAATGATTTTATAATTTGTGATTACGTGTATATTTAATCCAATCCTTAAATTTGAAAGTTTTATTATTTATGTGTTAGTTTTAGAAGCTAAAAAGGTTGATTTGGTGTCTACAGTACCCGGCCATTAAGATTGTACATCGGTCTTTGAAATGAGACTCGGTTAATTTCGGCTTCGTAGAGCGTTGTCACTTACTACATATTTGACGTTTGACAGTCGTTGTACAGGTGCAATAGAGTACAGACGCATTTAGATGAAAATATATAATAAAGAGTTGTTGAAACTACCCAAAACTTTAAATTGTACGATGGCATCTTTAGGAAAAAGGGGGAACTATCCTTTTGCTAGTAGTTGCATCAGCTCTTTATAGATATCTTAAGTTTACATGTCATTAATATGCCGTAAACTAAGTCCATGAAGGTGAAGTGTTTATTTATAAAACGTCACTAAATAAATACTATGATTTATAGACGGTGGCCAGTGTTCGAAAATCGGCGTGAACAGCCAATTGTCTTTTTCCGAAGACCGGTGTGCAATCTCTATCGTTGGGTACTGTGGATCCAGGATGTTTCAGAAAAAGAAAAAGTAAACTATTATCATAGGTTTTGACACTTCTGGATTTATAAGCTCTATGGAATATAGTCATTATCATCATCATCATCCCAGCCTATTTACGTCCCACTGCTGGGCACAGGATTCCTCTCAGAACAAGAGGGCTTGGGCCATAGTTCCCACGCGGGCCCAGTGCGGATTGGGAACTTCACACGCACTATATAGTACGAATAATGGAATACAGTACGTAAGATAAACGTCTGTAAAAATTATACTGTAGGTGATAGGTTTTTATTTTCTCAAAAAAATCTAATTTTTTGAATCGTTTTATTCAAAAACAGTATCTATATTCTGTTTTGTAAGCAGAATACAATTTAAACTACAATTTGCAATAATAAAATGAAAATTAAACTTTTGCCCTGATTTTTTAAAATAATTCTCTCAGTATTAAAAGGGTGTGTTCTAACAATTTTTCATAATTTTTAACAAGAATATTAAAACATGCAGGGGTTGAATCGTTTTAATTTTTAATTTAGTAGGTATTAAAATTTAAAATTCTTCTCAATTTCAACTATGAATAGTGTTTAATCAAACTAATCCAAACATTGTCTAAAATTTTCTCAATAAATTGTGTGCTTTGTATTTATTCCATTGCCATTTATTGTACAAATAGGTTCACAAAAAAGGCCTGTCATTGGGCATCATTAATAAAAGTTAACCAGATCGAGGGAACAACCCTATAACATTTATTTGACGGGCCATGATCGATGGGTTTATAAAATTAATATTTTATCATTCCTACTGCGATGTAAGGTTTTGGTGAATATAAATGATTGGTTCATATTATATTGGGTGAACAGGTTCCTTAATTTTTGACATGGGGATGCAGTTAGTTTGAAATATTAATTTGTGTATTACTCTTTTTTTAGGGTTCCGTAGTCAACTAGGAACCCTTATAGTTTCGCTATATTTGTCCATCCGTCTGCCTGTCTGTCCGCGGCTAAGCTCAGACACCGTTAGTACTAGAAAACTGTAATTTGTCATGAATATACATGAACAGTCACACTGAAGGTGATAAAAAAAAAAATACTTAAATTTTTTAGGGTACTTCCTCCCATAAACGTAAATTGGAAGCGCTTTTTTTAACTAATCTTATAATATAGGGTATCGTTGGATACATTTTTTTAAATTATTGGGGGTTTCCAAGACGATTTTTCGATTTAATGATCTGTTCGCGGAATATTCAACTTTAAAGTGCAAATTTTCATTTAAATCGAGCGTCCCCCCCAATTTGAAAAAAATCAGGATGGTAGTAAGTATCACAAATTTAAAGGTAAAATTATAACTGCCAAGATACTGAGCAGCAATTGACATTTTACCTAAATACAAACAATGCTGAAGATACAGCTCCCAACTTCAGGAACAGCCTACTTCGCCAACCTCAATATAAATTATCCTTATCCGAAAATACAGGATGAAAGCAAACGCTAACCCACTTTTTTAAAAACCCGATACACTTTGGCGTTTTAAAAACAAACGAACGGCGAAACAGCAATACCTTGTTTAAATTAAAACCAGCTAATGCCTGTCCCGGAGTCTCCAATTTAATGAGTCCCGGTATATCCGCTTACTGGGGGGGATTATTACTTTATTATTGTTATAGGAAGACCCGGGCTTTAATGAAATTCTCACTTGGCATTGGCAGATACGTAGCAGTGGCAACTTCGAGATGGAAATAATTTGGAGATTGTTTTCGAGGGTACGCGTTGTTATAATGAGAAGGTGGAGATTATGGAAATCGCATGAGGTAATGGCTTGATGACGTTTATACGTTGAATGAAGATGTGACAGTTAGTATGTATGTAAATAATATACAAAAAGAAAACAACAATAAATGTAGCCTGTATTTTATTAAATTGTACAGATGTTTAATCTTGTAAATATTTTTGTTACAATTAATTCGACTAATATTATAAATGTGAAAGTTTGTAAGTCCTTTTGTTTGTTAGCCCATCACGCTTTAACCTTATAATAAAACTAGCTTTTACCCGCGGCTTCGCACGCGTAAACTAATCGGCCTGGTAGTGGCAATTGAAATATCCCGTGGGAGTATAGGGATAAAAAATAGCGTATGTGTTATTCCAGACGTGCAGCTACCTACATACCAAATTTCATGACTTTTAGCCCAGCGGTTATTATTTCAAAATTTTATTCCTATCCCGTGGGAATATCGGGGTAAGAAATAGCCTATGTGTTATTCCAGAGGTTCAGCTACCTACACAACAAATTTCATGGCTCTAAGCCCAGTGGTTGTTACTTCGAGATTTTATCCTTTGATATCCCGTGGGAATTTCGGGTCAAAAAGTCGCTTATGTAATATTTCAGACGTGCAGCTCCCTACATATCAAATTTCATGACTCTAAGCCCAGCGGTTATTATTTCGAAATTTTATCCCTATCCCGTGGGAATATCAGGATAAAAAGTAACCTTCGTGTTATTCCAGAGGTCCAGCTACCTATATACTAAATTTTATGGCTCTAAGCCCAGTGGTTGTTATTTCGAGATCTTATCCCTAATTATCCCGTGGGAATATTGGGTCAAAAAGTCACCTATGTGTTATTCCATACGTCCAACTACTTACATACCAAATTTCATGACTCTAAGCCCAGAGGTTCTTATTTCGAAATTTTATCCCTATCCCGTGGGAATATCAGAATAAAAAGTAGCCTTCGTGTTATTCCAGAGGTCCAGATACCTACATACTAAATTTTATGGCTCTAAGCCCAGCGGTTGTTATTTCGAGATCTTATCCCTAGTTATCCCGTGGGAATATCGGGTCAAAAAGTCACCTATGTGTTATTCCATACGTCCAACTACCTATATACCAAATTTCATGACTCTAAGCCCAGAGGTTCTTATTTCGAAATTTTATCCCTATCCCGTCGGAATATCAGGATAAAAAGTAGCCTTCGTGTTATTCCAGAGGTCCAGCTACCTACATACTAAATTTTATGGCTCTAAGCCCATCGGTTGTTATTTCGAGATCTTATCCCTAGTTATCCCGTGGGAATATTGGGTCAAAAAGTCACCTATGTGTTATTCCATACGTCCAACTACCTACGTACTAAATTTCATGACTCTAAGCCCAGAGGTTCTTATTTCGAAATTTTATCCCTATCCCGTGGGAATATCAGGATAAAAAGTAGCTTTCCTGTTATTCCAGAGGTCCAGATACCTACATACTAAATTTTATGGCTCTAAGCCCAGCGGTTGTTATTTCGAGATCTTATCCCTAGTTATCCCGTGGGAATATCGGGTCAAAAAGTCACCTATGTGTTATTCCATACGTCCAACTACCTATATACCAAATTTCATGACTCTAAGCCCAGAGGTTCTTATTTCGAAATTTTATCCCTATCCCGTCGGAATATCAGGATAAAAAGTAGCCTTCGTGTTATTCCAGAGGTCCAGCTACCTACATACTAAATTTTATGGCTCTAAGCCCATCGGTTGTTATTTCGAGATCTTATCCCTAGTTATCCCGTGGGAATATTGGGTCAAAAAGTCACCTATGTGTTATTCCATACGTCCAACTACCTACGTACTAAATTTCATGACTCTAAGCCCAGAGGTTCTTATTTCGAAATTTTATCCCTATCCCGTGGGAATATCAGGATAAAAAGTAGCTTTCCTGTTATTCCAGAGGTCCAGATACCTACATACTAAATTTTATGGCTCTAAGCCCAGCGGTTGTTATTTCGAGATCTTATCCCTAGTTATCCCGTGGGAATATCGGGTCAAAAAGTCACCTATGTGTTATTCCATACGTCCAACTACCTATATACCAAATTTCATGACTCTAAGCCCAGAGGTTCTTATTTCGAAATTTTATCCCTATCCCGTGGGAATATCAGGATAAAAGTAGCCTTCGTGTTATTCCAGAGGTCCCGCTACCTACATACTAAATTTTATGGCTCTAAGCCCAGCGGTTGTTATTTCGAGATCTTATCCCTAGTTATCCCGTGGGAATATCGGGTCAAAAAGTCACCTATGTGTTATTCCATACGTCCAACTGCCTATATACCAAATTTCATGACTCTAAGCCCAGAGGTTCTTATTTCGAAATTTTATCCCTATCCCGTGGGAATATCAGGATAAAAAGTAGCCTTCGTGTTATTCCAGAGGTCCAGCTACCTACATACTAATTTTTTTGGCTCTAAGCCCATCGGTTGTTATTTCGAGATCTTATCCCTAGTTATCCCGTGGGAATATTGGGTCAAAAAGTCACCTATGTGTTATTCCATACGTCCAACTACCTACATACTAAATTTCATGACTCTAAGCCCAGAGGTTCTTATTTCGAAATTTTATCCCTATCCCGTGGGAATATCAGGATAAAAAGTAGCTTTCCTGTTATTCCAGAGGTCCAGATACCTACATACTAAATTTTATGGCTCTAAGCCCAGCGGTTGTTATTTCGAGATCTTATCCCTAGTTATCCCGTGGGAATATCGGGTCAAAAAGTCACCTATGTGTTATTCCATACGTCCAACTACCTACATACCAAATTTCATGACTCTAAGCCCAGAGGTTCTTATTTCGAAATTTTATCCCTATCCCGTGGGAATATCGGGATAAAAAGTAGCCTATGTTCTTTCCCAAGGTCTATTCTATCTCTGTACCAAATTTCATCCAAATCGGTTCAGCGGTTTTGGCGTGAAAGCGTAACAGACAGACAGACAGACAGACAGACAGACAGACAGACAGACAGAGTTACTTTCGCATTTATAATATTATAGTATATAGTATATAGTATAATATAGTATAATAGTATATAGTATATATATATAGTATATAGTATATAGTATATAGTATATAGTATATAGTATATAGTATATAGTATATAGTATATATAGTATATAGTATATAGTATAATAGTATATAGTATGGATAAACGTTTATACTTGATTCGAATATGTATTTAACTAAATGTAAACAAATTACAGCTACAAGATTTGGTACATTCAAGGATTTCTTAAATTTTACTTATCTAACATTAAATTAGATACCTATATTAATGTGGGAATTTCAATATTTAAGACATCGATTGACGTTGTTTTGTTTACTTTTTGTTAAATACCTAAGTCAAGTAAAGATGAAATTTGGTATACCGATAGTTTGGGTCCAGGGGCCTTCTCCTAGACTCAAACTATCACTCATTCTTCTAGATCTAGATTAAAAGTCACCCTGTAGTTGCAATTATCTAAATCGTAACGTAACGTTCCATTACATGTTTTCGATAAATCTAGGGAAGTTGACAGGGCAGCGAATACAGCGCTTTAGGAAGTGGGTGATCGACGATGTATTAACGTACACTCCACCTAAGGGGATGCTTCGTGTTATTTATTAGGAACGAAGTGTTGCAGTAAATGGGTGTAACACAGATATAGATTACACTAGATAACGCAAACGCCTCAATCTGTAAGAAAACCAACCGTGTTAAATGATACGGTAACGGATAACTCACGTCTTAAATCGAGTTACCGTATCATTTAATATGGGCCAGTCTCACGGTAGTTTCATGTTTAAAACCAACCGTGTCACTTTTTTATACCACTGTGACGTCTCAAGAGCGAATTAGCGTTGCCAATTATCCGATGTCCGCGCAAAATTGATTCAAATGCGCCGCCCGCCCGCGCGGTGGGTTTTAAGTCAGTCACTAGTCATGATTAGTCAGTTAGCGGTCAGCCTTTGTATGGGGCCAACCCCGACGTTTGTTCAGGGTTTTGTACACGCGAAGTAGATGCATTTGCGTAATCTAGTGTAATCTATATCTGTGGGGTGTAATGCCAGGGTTTGTTTTCAAATAACATAGTCGTCAGCTGCTTTTTATTCTAATATCCAATGGTGGATGATTATTTGAGTAAGTATTTAAAATGTCTAATTTTTCTGGACACATTTTTTTACGAATTAGCTGTAAGATTTCGATGTCATCATCATCATGTCAGCCGAAAGACGTCCACTGCTGGACATAGGCCTCCCCACAGACTCTCCACTCAGACCGGTCTTGTGCTTTCCGCATCCGCCGCGATTCCGCGATCTTAACCAGGTCGTCGCTCCTTCTTCGGGCCTTTCTTTAGATTTTGATGTCGTTTTCGATTATGTGTTACAATGCCTTCATTCTACGCAGATAACTGAAAAACTGTACCAAAATATTCGGCCATCTTCACAGAAAAGTGTCCAGAAAAATAAGATGGTTGAAACCCTTAAATAATCGTCCGAGTATTGTCTTTTTTAAATGTAAAGTGTAAACAAATATTACGAAGTAACTTTAGGAATTCCCAAGAGAATAGTAAATGTCATAACATCATCATGGGACACTTCTTGACACCAAATGACTTAGTCCCAAACTAAGAAAAGCTTGTGTTATGGGTACGAGGCAACGGAAAAACATACTTAAATAGACAAATACATACTTAAATACATATTAAACTTTCAAAACCCGAGAACAGACATTCGTATTATTCATACAAATAATCTGCTCCGGGCGGGAATCGAACTCGGGACCTCCGGGACCGGGTTGTCAAACTTAACTTAACTAACTGACAGATCTAATGTTTTACTCGAACAGATCCACGTGTGAATATTAGTGTGGGTGCCCTAACATAAGTTTTCCACCACTAACCTTAACCATTTAACCACTTTTCTATGTAACTATGTGAAAAAGCGGATACGTAAGTTAGGGAGTTGAACGTACTTAAGTAGATACATATAAAGAGTTTGACATAAAAAATCAGCATTATTCATACCTAGTTCCTTGCGATGCGAGATCAGTGTAGCCATTTTCATATTAAAGTATAAAATATTTTATATTTTATTTTATCAGTATTTTTCCCTCTATATTCTATTCTCTTCATTCTCTACATTCCATTCATCGGTGTTTACTATACCTGAAACAAAAAACAAGTTGTTAGTAATTTGTCCTTCATACAAAATAACATAGGTATGTAGCTTAAGAGAAGTTTCCCTGCCGGCCGTGCGGCCGCGTTAGGTATTCGTTTGGGATATTGCTGTCTTTATCGCTCGTGACATAAGCGCTCGCAACCGTCCCCCCATGCACATCTCCTCCCACTTCTCCGCTTCCCGCTTATGTATATCGAGATAGCTGTAGCCCTTTCAAGATTTGGGCGATTGAATTTTGGGTTTCGTTGTCCTCATATTGTACAAAAATTATAGCACAGAAATCAATGATATTTTACAATCAAGATCTTCAATATATTTTCTATGCCTGTGCTTTTTCGATTTTTATAGAAATGCTTCAATGCTCTGTAATTCTCGTGCAAAGTTGAAATATTTTTTTTGTCGACTTTTGAGCTCCTGTTATTCTGATATGAATTATTTATATGAAAATCTGAAAAACCACAGGCATAGAAATTAACGTTTTATACCGATAAAATTTCAACTACTTCTGTTGGCTAGTTTTAAAACGAGACCGGGACTACGTTTGTATGGAAAATGGAACGAGGAGACTTCTCTTAATTTGTTTCGGGACAAAAGACTCTTCGCAAAATATAAACTAAGATACTGTTAATTAGTTCGAGCTCCTTTTTAATAAAAGCAAAGAGCAGGTAAGTTTTAAGTTGGTCGTGAAAACAATGGCGTGCTTATATTACAATTATGAACCTTTTTTATTAAGGTCTCTGTGTTTAATACAAATGATTATTTTACTAAGTTTTTTTTAATGGAATATAAAAAGAAGTTATATTTTTTTCGTTACAGGCAACCAGACGTTTTGTTTTCATCAATAGAGGCTAGAATTTTACTAAGTATTATTAAAAAAAAAAACACTTCTCATGCTTGTAAAGTTCGTGTTTAAGGTGGATCTGGGTGACACAAAATGGCTTTTTATGCTGTAGTCTTTGATGAATTATACCTGTAGATTCACAATCGCGCGCCCAAATATGTCCGAGCCAAATGAGCGCCACTTTGGTAATCACTGGCCTAAAATCACTGGTTCAGATCACCGGGATAGGTTAGGTCGATAGATTGGTCGATAGGTCGATCAGTAGGTCGATAGTAGGTAGATAGGTTGGTAGAATGCTCGCCTACCACTTTGGTAAAAGTGGCCTTCTTTTTTCTCAGTACGTTGTTGTCAAGTGTCAAGCGTTGTGGAGTTTTGCCGCTAGCGAAATTCGCCCCGTAATAGAGTAAAGACTAGGTTCAAATTTCGTCTCGTATTATTTTAATTATTTTGTGTGAGATGATTTTATTTGTCACGCAAACAAATCAATAGTTCTGACATTCTTTGAAGGGGATTTTGTTCGGCAATGTGCGTCCTGGTTTAAATGTCATTGGCTCTAGTGCATAAAGAAAAATCTTCGTCTAAGACTGTTATGTATGTGTGTGTGTGGCTGCGTCCACAACTCCTGTCAATGTGTAATAAACGTCAGTGCGTATAGAGCAGCTCGTGGTTTCACTCGCGTTCCTATATCTACTATTGGCGACGATCCGTATTCTACCCGCGTTATTCGGCGAAAAACAAGAAAAAATGGCTAGTGCTAACTTTGGTATTTTAGCTACTTTTGATCACTATGTGCAAAGTTGGAGTAGTTACAAGGGCCGATTGAAGCAATATTTTATCGCGAACGATATTGATGGAACAAGCGACGCGACCGGAACAAAAAGACGGGCTATTTTATTAAGCGCACTCAGTGAGGGTACGTTCAAGCTCGCAGCTGATTTGGCCCTACCGAAACAACTGGACAGCGTCCCATATGAAGACATTTTAGGGCTCTTGGATAACCATTTCACGCCAAAAAGAGTAGGGTTCGGAGAGCGTCACAACTTCTTCGCGGCGACACAACAGGCCGGCGAGTCTCATGCGCAATGGGCGGCGAGGCTGCGCGGTCTGACCGCGCACTGCGGGTTCAGCAACGTCGAAGAAGCGCTCCGCGATCGCTTCGTGATGGGAATGCGGCCCGGTCTCGAAAAAGAGAAGCTGTACGCGCAAAATATTGCAGAGCTCACGCTGGCCAAAGCCGTCGAGCTCGCCGAGAGCATTCAGTGCGCGCGCGCGGGGGCCGCGGCCGCCAACACCTCCGAGCTGTTTAAGATCGCCGAGCAAAAACCCAAGGATAGTTCGGCCAGAGTGAAGTGTGCTGCGTGTGGTTATAACAATCACAAAGTGTCGGAGTGTCGTTTTAGCAATTTCGTTTGTAAAAAATGCAAAGTGAAAGGTCATTTACGTAGAATGTGTCCCAAAATTAACTACGTAGAAGCAGGGCCCAATGACGAAGGCGACGCCGACGACGGTGAGTTGTTTAATATTCGTTCTGTTCGGGGTGAGCCTATGGTGGAAACTATTATTATTAATGGTGCTAAAATTAAATTTGAAGTGGATAGCGGGTCCGCCGTAACGGTGATATCTAACAATACGTATAAAACGTATTTCAATAACGTTCCATTATCACCTACAAACAAAAGACTACGTAGTTACACGGGTGACAACATAGTTTGTGTAGGTAGGGTCCCACTGCCGTGCACGTTCGCGGGTCGTACCCACACGCTGGACGTGTACGTGGTGCGCGATGGCGGCCCCCCGCTGCTGGGCAGAGATTTTATTTGTAAATTTAATTTAGAATTAACGCCAATACACTATTTGCAAAATAATACTACCCTTCAACAGACTTACCCTCAACTGTTTTCCAACAAACTGGGATGTTTTAATAAATATAGTGTTAAATTAAAATTAAAAGACGGTTCAACTCCGTTGTTTTTTAAAGCACGGCCGATTGCTTTTGCCTTAAGGGATAAAATAGATTCGGAAATCGATAGATTGGTCGATTTAAATGTTCTAGTGCCTGTTGAACGTTCAGATTTCGCATCGCCTATTGTGCCTGTGTTGAAGCGCAACGGGTCCGTTAGACTGTGCGCGGATTATTCAATCAGCATAAATAAACAATTAGTGATCGAGCAGTATCCCTTACCCACCGCTAACGAGTTATTCGCTAAATTACATAACGGCCAAAAGTTTACAAAGTTAGATTTATCCATGGCCTATAACCAGATACCGTTAAGTGAAGAATCACAAAGCTTAACGTGTATCAACACACATCGCGGTTTATATAAATATACGCGGCTAGTGTTCGGGTTGGCTAGCGCGCCGGCCATCTTCCAGCGCGCCATGGAGGGGCTGCTGGCCGGGCTGGACGGCGTGCTGTGCCTGCTGGACGACGTGCTGGTCACGGGCAAAGACGATAACGAACATTTAGATAGACTACATTGCGTTTTAAAAAGGCTACAGGATGCGGGTCTGACGCTTCAACAGGAGAAATGCGAGTTTTTCAAAGACGAAGTAAGCTATTTGGGCTATGTGATTAATAGAAACGGTTTAAAAAAATCATCAGACAAAGTTAAAGCCATTGTTGATGCCCCGGTGCCTAATAATGTAAGTCAACTACAGTCATTCCTCGGATTAGTGAATTATTACAGGAATTTCGTACCCGGGGCATCCACGATACTTAGTCCATTGTATGACCTATTAAAAAAAGGGGTCAAATGGCAGTGGACCCCAATTCATGACAGGGCTTTCGATAACATAAAAAAAAGTCTGGCTTCGGATCAAGTATTAGCTCATTTTAATCCCAAATTAAAGTTAGTTTTGACGGTCGATGCGTCTCCCTGGGGCCTGGGGGCGGTCTTGTCGCAGGCGGAGCCCGATGGGGCCGAGAGACCCATTTCTTTCGCTTCTCGGACCCTAAACGCAGCGGAGAAACGTTATTCGCAGATTCAGAAGGAGGCGACTGCTATAGTGTTCGGAGTGAGGAGGTTTCACCAATATCTGTATGGTAGATCTACTCCGTTCGTTTTACGTACGGACCATAAACCCCTCATTTCTATTTTTGGACCATATCGTGGAATACCAGAAGTATCCGCTAATCGTTTGCAGAGATACGCAATGTTTTTGGGTGGCTATAACTATGTTATTGAATATATTCGCAGCGCTAATAACAGCGCAGACTTCTTGTCGCGGGCCTGCGTGCCAGAGCCGGAGGGGAGCGGCGCGGGCGCGGGCGCGGGGAAGCTCGAGTCCGACGCGGATCTGTGCGATCGTGCCGCGTACGTTTGTTTCGTCGTAGAGGGTAGCTTACCAATAACAACAAACGAGTTGCGCGAGGAAACAAATAAAGATGCGACACTAAAGCAAGTTATGCAATATACCTTAGTCGGGTGGCCAAAAAAAATTGATAACATAAGGTATAAACCTTTCCATTTGTGCCAAACGCAGTTGTCAGTAGAAAATGGTTGCTTAATGCGTGGCCATAAGGTTGTAATTCCCGAGAGTTTACAGAAAAGGGTTTTGTTAGAATTGCATTCGTCCCATTTAGGAATCGTGAAAACAAAGGCGGAAGCACGTTCACGATTTTGGTTCCCCGGAATAGACGAAGCAATCGAAATTTTAATCGGTACTTGCGATGTGTGCATACAGATGCGCCCCGCGCCGCCGCGCGCGCCGCTCGCGCATTGGGACCACCCGCCGCAGCCCTTTTACAGGGTGCACGTAGACTTTTTGGGTCCGCTTAATGGCAAATCCTATTTAGTAACAGTCGACGCGTATACAAAATGGGAAGAAGACTACGATATGGGGTGCTCGACTACGACTAATGTACCTAATCAGAGGCCTTATTGCCTAACGTTTCTGACAGTCGCGATCGCAATCAAATGACAGCTTTTGTATGCGAAATCTGTCATTTGATTGCGATCACGAGCGTCAGAAACATTAGGCAATACGGCCTCTGGTGTTAACAGCCACAAACAAAAAAGTTTTTACATATTTTTATGTTTATTTATTTACTAGCTTTTACCCGCAGCTTCGCACGCGTAAACTAATCGGTCTGGTAGTGGCAATTGAAATATCCCGTGGGAGTATAGGGATAAAAAATAGCGTATGTGTTATTCCAGACGTGCAGCTACCTACATACCAAATTTCATGGCTTTTAGCCCAGCGGTTATTATTTCAAAATTTTATTCCTATCCCGTGGGAATATCGGGGTAAAAAATAGCCTATGTGTTATTCCAGAGGTTCAGCTACCTACACACCAAATTTCATGGCTCTAAGCCCAGTGGTTGTTACTTCGAGATTTTATCCTTTGATATCCCGTGGGAATTTCGGGTCAAAAAGTCACTTATGTATTATTTCAGACGTGCAGCTCCCTACATATCAAATTTCATGACTCTAAGCCCAGCGGTTATTATTTCGAAATTTTATCCCTATCCCGTGGGAATATCAGGATAAAAAGTAGCCTTCGTGTTATTCCAGAGGTCCAGCTACCTATATACTAAATTTTATGGCTCTAAACCCAGCGGTTGTTATTTCGAGATCTTATCCCTAGTTATCCCGTGGGAATATTGGGTCAAAAAGTCACCTATGTGTTATTCCATACGTCCAACTACCTACATACCAAATTTCATGACTCTAAGCCCAGAGGTTCTTATTTCAAAATTTTATCCCTATCCCGTGGGAATATCAGGATAAAAAGTAGCCTTCGTGTTATTCCAGAGGTCCAGATACCTACATACTAAATTTTATGGCTCTAAGCCCAGCGGTTGTTATTTCGAGATCTTATCCCTAGTTATCCCGTGGGAATATTGGGTCAAAAAGTCACCTATGTGTTATTCCATACGTCCAACTACCTACATACCAAATTTCATGACTCTAAGCCCAGAGGTTCTTATTTCAAAATTTTATCCCTATCCCGTGGGAATATCAGGATAAAAAGTAGCCTTCGTGTTATTCCAGAGGTCCAGATACCTACATACTAAATTTTATGGCTCTAAGCCCAGCGGTTGTTATTTCGAGATCTTATCCCTAGTTATCCCGTGGGAATATTGGGTCAAAAAGTCACCTATGTGTTATTCCATACGTCCAACTACCTATATACCAAATTTCATGACTCTAAGCCCAGAGGTTCTTATTTCGAAATTTTATCCCTATCCCGTGGGAATATCAGGATAAAAAGTAGCCTTCGTGTTATTCCAGAGGTCCAGCTACCTACATACTAAATTTTATGGCTCTAAGCCCAGCGGTTGTTATTTCGAGATCTTATCCCTAGTTATCCCGTGGGAATATTGGGTCAAAATGTCACCTATGTGTTATTCCATACGTCCAACTACCTACATACCAAATTTCATGACTCTAAGCCCAGAGGTTCTTATTTCAAAATTTTATCCCTATCCCGTGGGAATATCAGGATAAAAAGTAGCCTTTGTGTTATTCCAGAGGTCCAGATACCTACATACTAAATTTTATGGCTCTAAGCCCAGCGGTTGTTATTTCGAGATCTTATCCCTAGTTATTCCGTGGGAATATCGGGTCAAAAAGTCACCTATGTGTTATTCCATACGTCCAACTACCTACATACCAAATTTCATGACTCTAAGCCCAGAGGTTCTTATTTCGAGATTTTATCCCTATCCCGTGGGAATATCGGGATAAAAAGTAGCCTATGTCCTTTCCCAAGGTCTATTCTATCTCTGTACCAAATTTCATCCAAATCGGTTCAGCGGTTTTGGCGTGAAAGCGTAACAAACAGACAGACAGACAGACAGAGTTACTTTCGCATTTATAATATTATAAGTATGGATTTATTTAAGGAGAACCAACAGCTAAAACGTATACGTAGTAGCAAAGTTGCAAAGGGATATAAACAGAGTAGTCGCCTGGAGTGACAGTAACCTTTTGCAATTCAACGTTACAAAGTGCGTAACTATTACTTTTTCAAGGGCACGTACTCAAATACAATACGACTACGAAGTATATGGTAGTCCGATGACTAAAGTAGGGGAAGTCAGAGACCTAGGGGTTCGTCTGGTTAGCGACCTTTCCTTTCGGGACCACATCATGAGTTGCTGCAAAAAGGCCTATAGAAATTTAGGGTTTATCCTAAGAACAGTTAGGAAATTTACTAACATTAAAACTATTATAACTTTGTATAATGCGTTAGTTAGGAGTCACTTGGAGTGCAACGCAGTAATATGGGCACCGCATGAACAGAAATACATTAAGATGGTAGAGAGGGTTCAGAACAAGTATTTGAGATACTTGTATCTTCGGTATTATGGGGTGTATCCTTTCTATCCTCTGATGTATCCGACATTATTCGTGTTGGGCATGGTAGGGTACAACGAGCTGGGAGTAAGGAGGAACTTGGCACTTGTAACGTATGTATGGAAAATTCTAAGAGGCGTCATAAAAAATGCGGAAATACTGGGGAGACTGGGGCTGTGTGTGCCAGAGCGATACGTGTGGCGGCGGCGGCGGCCGCGGCTGCTGGCCGAGCCGCGCGGCCGGACCAACTTGCTCAACAAGGCCCCGCTAACACGGGCCATACAAACGCTCAACGAAATTGCCGAAGAAACAGATTTGTTTCTCTGTGTTATGAGTGAATTCACAAAGGTAGCACTATTTGTTATATGTTACAAGAATAATTAATTACTTATATATTATAGCGATAATTTTATATTTATGTGGAACTTCTCTATCGCATTAGGTCAAGCCTGTAATGATAGATGTAAGTGTGTGTACAATAAATAAATAAATAAATAAATAAATAAATAAATAAATAAATAAATAGCAACACAGAGTCAATTACAGCCAATTAAATTATGTGAAAATTATACTTAATTAAAAAATGCAGAGCTGTTATAAAGTAATGGTCCAAGAGCCCGGACCGGCCAGACATACCTTTTATCATAAAAGCTGAAAGTTTGTCTATGTGTGCCTCTAGTACAGGTAAGAATGATCCCCACCCATGATACCTGGGTAGTGGTTCCTTTGGGAGGTATCAGGTAGCAAAGGTGTATAAAATTCCATCTTACTTTCGTTATTTTATAAAACTCAATTTTTTTATATTTCATTCGTAACAACATCAAAATTCACTTTACTCATTGCCAGACACTTAGTATGGTTCCAACCCCCTGCCAGACACCCCTAAACTATAATATCGCAACTTCTGCTCAATTCAATGTGTCTGGCAGGATGATAGAACCCTCGAAAATGTCTGGCTGCTAAGGAAACATCGTTTAATAGTTCCCCAAAAAACATATATTAAATTTAGCTGTTATAATATAACGTAAATTGAATTACAAAATATTATAGTTTAGGGGTGTCTGGCAGGGGGTTGGAACCATACTAAGTGTCTGGCAATGAGTAAAGTGAATTTTGATGTTGTTACGAATGAAATATAAAAAAATTGAGTTTTATAAAATAACGAAAGTAAGATGGAATTTTGTACACCTTTGCTACCTGATACCTCCCAAAGGAACCACTACCCAGGTATCATGGGTGGGGATCATTCTTACCTGTACTAGAGGCACACATAGACAAACTTTCAGCTTTTATGATAAAAGGTATGTCTGGCCGGCCCGGGTTCTTGCTCTATTAGGGGTGTCTGGCAGGGGGTTGGAACCATACTAAGTGTCTGGCAATGAGTAAAGTGAATTTTGATGTTGTTACGAATGAAATATAAAAAAATTGAGTTTTATAAAATAACGTAAGTAAGATGGAATTTTATACACCTTTGCTACCTGATACCTCCCAAAGGAACCACTACCCAGGTATCATGGGTGGGGATCATTATTACCTGTACTAGAGGCACACATAGACAAACTTTCAGCTTTTATGATAAAAGGTATGTCTGGCCGGCCCGGGCTCTTGCTCTATAACACGTTAGGTTTGTTTTTTTCCAGGGAAAGCAAACGTCAATTTGACAGATAAAGACAAACGAATCATAGTTTTACAGACACAACCGTTCACGAATAATGGATTAAAACTTTCATGCTATTTAACGTGAAAGCAATTGGGAATTATAAATTTAACTTTGTTTAACTCCAAAATGTCAACAGTAAGAGATTAAACCTTGAGTTTGTATAGGATAGAACTTAATTAAGTCATATCTTAGTTTACTTCTACCTACTTAGATCAGCAAACGACATTCAAAACTGGTTTATTAGCTAAAGGAGTACAGCTTAAGTCCTTTGTCTAAAACAATGGAAATCAGGTTTGTAAATCAAGACCACTATTTTTTCCCTAGGGAGGAAAAATAACGGTCAGCGTTCTATTTGCGTCAGTCCCGTGGTGGCCTAGTGGTTTGACCTATCGCTAGAGTTTTTCCGAATTCATGTGCGGAATTACATTTGAAATATACCACGAGCTTTGCGGTGAAGGAAAACATCTTGAGGAAACCTTCACAGTCCTGCGAAGCAATTCAATGGTGCGTGTTAAGTTCTCAATCCACACTGGGCCCGCGTGGGAACTATGGCCCCAGCCCTCTTGCTCCGAGAGGAGGTTTGTGCCCAGCAGTGGAACGTATAGGCTGGGATGATGGTGATGATGATGACTTAAAGCATGTTAAAAACTTTGCTCTACTTTAGTTCCAAAGATTCACCCCTACAATTAAATAACACTGTATAAACCCTGGAGCACAACACTTCACCCATAAACAGTAAACAATATAAAACAGATAAATCAGCGGTGACGAAACTGCGCCAGCCAATAGGCAGCCGTGTTTAGTGGCGCCATAACCCTGTTCGCTACGAGACCCTAACCCGTTGTATTAATAAGTAAGGAGACTGCGGAACCCTGGGTACGGGGTGCAAGTTAAAAGAGGACCTAGAGAAATTTACGCTTCAAGCGTTTTGGTTTCAATCGCAAACTAGTTGTCTGTTCTATAACGTTTTGCCGAATGATTGTTTTTCGGAATATCTTATATTGTTGACTGTCCTAATTAATAATTACTAGCTTTTGCCCGCAGCTCCGCCCGCGTGGTATTCGGTTATCGCGCGCTGTTCCCTCGGGAACTGTGCATTTTTTCGGGATAAAAAGTAGCCTATGTCACTCTCGTGACCATAAACTATCTCTATGCCAAAAATCACAACGATCCATCGCTCCGTTACGGTGTGAAAGTGTAACAAACAAACAAACTTACTTTTCCTTTTATAATAGTAAGGATTGTCGACTGTCCTAATTGTTAATTATGATTAAAACCATTGACTTTTCAGGAAATTTATAAAATAAGCCTAACTAAACCTAACCCATTCTAAGTAACCAACGCAAGAGGTGTTCTGAAACACTTTCAATTTCAGGTGTTAGGACAATTGATCATTAAGACAAACAACTTTAAGCGTGGTCACGTAATATTTCATTAGGGTACATTATTATTCTATTCTTCATCTTTATTACGTCGGTAGCAAGAAGGTGTGTAGTAAAGCCAGCACGACCAAGCTTGTTTCCAGGTTTTAGCCTTCAGAAGAACCAGAGCGTATGAAGTTGAAGTCCTCCCTTCGAACTCGACAGCTTTTCAATACCAGTAGTGGTCGGAGATGCTCCCGTATTTATAGGTTTATTCAACCACCAGAGAAATAGCTGCTGATAGAATGCTTAAATCACTTGTCATGGATGTGAAGGTCTTCCATGACAGCCCATTTGATGGTAAGTGGTTACCGAAGTCTACAGATGTTGGCAACGCCACCTGATCCGCGTGCGCTCTATCAACCCTTTTAAAATCTTTACGCTTATTTTTGAAAATGCCCATACAGTAGTCCTTTAGGAAAACCTCGGTATCTTCTCCGGTCTGTGCTGAAGGCGACCATTTAGATTATTAGCGTTGTCGAAAGTGTGTTCAATTTCAGTGTCTTGGCAGAAACCGCTGACAACAAGCTCTTTGACATTAAAAATAGTAAGTAGTAAGAAGCTACCCATAGAACTATTTACAGGGCTATTTATTGCAGGCTTAGATTAAATCATCTCTAAGTCGATACGTCGATAGCTCCTCTATACTACTCAGTTGTCATGACAGTCTTATTGTATCTTTCCACTGTGTTCATATGGGGAGTATATCGCGGCGCGTAGTATGAAATTGATTTATTTTACTTGTAATTTATTACCCCTCGGCAATAACTTAAACTTACAGTGCGGTGACGTGATTGAAATTATAAACGAATATACTTGTATGGACGCATAATAAATCTAATAAGTGAGGATGAAAAATTTTGCTGCCAGCCTGTAGCATACTTGTTTGTAGGCAATCTGTTTACGGCTTACGAAAGTTTGGAGTTTAGGGTTTTCGATTTCAATACCTAATACTGTTTATTAGACAAGAGACGTTTTACGATTTAATTAATTTTGATGTTTAATGATTGGCCACGTAAAATTGTTTCTACTGTTAAGTTTAGTGTATGATTTCAACTGTTTTTTTTTTTCTTCAGAAAATGATTTCTATTTCATTTTAGCGCAATTGGTGTGTAAGTATATTTTTTAACTTCTATATTTGGACTGAAAATTATAACTAACAGTTGAGACAAATTACGATAGCGAAAAGGTCGTAGTCGAGTTTATGAATTTGTGAGCAAAAATTTAAATAAAAATATCTGAACACGCTAATACGCCGTTAACAAATAAAGTCGTGTTCAGATATGTTTGATCAAAATTTTGCTCACAAGCTTATGAACTCAGTCGCGTTCAGTTGTACTGGTTCGATGACTGTAAAATTCCCCAGAATCTAATAGTGATAAAGTAACAATACAGTTTACAAATAAAGTTACTATACTGCGAACCTCCATCTTATCATTCCAGTAATAAACTTAAAGCCATGAATAAACCAACTCTTGTATCTTCAGGAA
The DNA here is from genome assembly GCA_037349165.1 of Choristoneura rosaceana. Lineage (NCBI taxonomy): Eukaryota > Metazoa > Arthropoda > Insecta > Lepidoptera > Tortricidae > Choristoneura > Choristoneura rosaceana. Next base: position 1,531,420 of record JAZBNJ010000044.1, read on the forward strand.
TATTAATATTAGTGAGGTTTTCATTCATAAAATACCACTGCGAGGTATCAAATTTCGGAGATTTCATAAGTCAACTGAAAATATCCTAGTGAAGGTTGAATGGCATTTTCCAGATGTTGTTTCACCCACGTAAGCTTTTATTCTATGTAGGCGTATGGAGGAAGGTTTCAAAGGTTGCTTCCTATTGAAAGGCGCTTGAATTATTAGCTTAACTTTGTAATCTTTGACATCTGTTAATTGTTGTTAGACGAAAACTTGGCTTTTGTTGAAGCAACGTTAATTAAAATGTTAGTACTTCATTTTGTCGTTTTTATAAAGTTTATAGATTTTATTTTTATTAATGAGCAGGAGAAGTTGCTTGTTTCAGTTCTAAGAATCATTATTTATCGTAGAAAAATAATGTTATTCAATTAAAAGTTATTCAGTGCTAAACTTTTTTCGATGATAATTTGTATAAGGTAAGTAAATAACTTTACTTGTTAAGTCTATGACATAAATATTATCAAAAAAACTAAGTAATAAAAAAGATTTTCTACCACCTTACAATTGTCAAAAATGTCAAAAAATCCCGTCATAACAATAAACTAATAAATAAAAATAAATTAACAGGAACTTTTTAATTAGTTGTTATGTACAACACGGCCAACACTATGCTGAGCAGCGACCGTTTCGTGCTTTCGCATATTGTTTTTTGTTTTTATCTATTTTTACTCTGTGAAGCATGAATAAATTGATTTCTATTCTATTGTATTTTACAAAAAATATCAGATGTCAGACAATGGTGATGGGGTGGTAGCATGGTGAACGGTTGCGTTGCTCTGAAAATGAACTCTGTTTGAGTTCGAAACGCTTAAAAAGGTAGTTGTGATAGTCGAATTTGTGTGTTTTTAGCTTGTTCTTACAATGTGAAGGCGGAGGAGCTGCAATTACACACTTTTGTTATAGATCCTTTGTATCCTTTTTTTTATCATCTAATATACACTTTTTGTAGTCTCCTTTCGCTTCTACTTGCAACTCAGAACCTGCGTCAGCCCCTCAAAAGGGACCAGTTTATGGTTTACCGACGCGTAGTTCGGCGTTATTTTTTATTTTAACCAATAGCTTACCCTCCAAGTTAGTGGGGGTCGACGCGTTTTTGAGTTTGATAGCATTACGAAGTAGGGTCGGCATAGTAACAGTAACTTTCAGAGCCTCTTATTTGTGTTGACGGCCTTTCAAGCTGCCATCGTGAAAGATTTTGGCGATTGAAATATGCAGGATCGGTTGGGAGCAGCGGTCCCTGCTTTAGCATTATTTTAAAATGTCTTGTGTTATTAAATTAATTCGGGATGTGATGTGGGAAGTTCAGACCAACATCCTTGTTAAAAATCAGATATTTAAAATTGTAAACTCCGCAAAGTAACACCTGATTGACAAGTGCATCTTAAGCGAAACTTCTTTTATCGCACGACGAAGATCTGGAATCAGCTTACTGCAGCAACATTCCCGGAGCTTTACAAGTCAGGGATCGTTAAAAAACGAGCCTACCAATTCCTAAAAGGGTACCTGTGATTCGCCTCGTGTTGCGGGTGTCCATGGGCGATGGTAATCGCTCTCCATCGGGTGACCCATCTGCTCGTTTGCCAACTCGTATGTAAAAAAGTAACACTTGAAGAAACTCGTCATGAAGATTTATACCGATCTTCTACTGATGACCACGTCCACTCTATCAAGAGTGTTTCGACTTAGAGCAGTATGTTTGTCGTTTGTGTATGAAATTGTCCTAAAACATTATTGTGAAACTGAAGTTGCAGAGGGCAGGGCATATAGCTTGCAGGACTGATGGCCGATGGGGTCAGAAGGTTCCCGAATGGCGTCCGCGGACCGGGAGACGAGCTGTCGGTAGGCCTCCAACAAGATGGAGCGACGACCTGGTTAAGTTCGCAGGATCGCGGTGGATGCAGAAAGCACATGACCGGTCTGAGTGGAGAGCCTTGGGGGAGGCTTATGTCCAGCAGTGGACGTCATTTGATTGACATTCTTTATGAACATTACATATTTTTATACATTTTGGTTGTTAATTTCACTGTTTGTCTTAAGTTCTATTTTGAATAAAACTGTTCCAGCGGAAGACCAAAGGACCATTTCGTGACACAAGTTGTCTCTATTTCCGTTTTTTCATTTTTATAAAACCCTAAAATGTCATGATATTTTTTTTGTTCTTCCTATATTTAATACAGTACAAATATTTTTAGAATTACATTTCATTTTTGAGTTACAATACAATACAATACAATACAAAGACTCTTTATTGTACACCAGAAATAGTAAGTTACTAATAATTATTCAAAATATTATCGTAATACTATTACATGATGCAAAGTAATCTCACGTTTTCTCAATCTCCCGTCTCAATCCGTGTTCTTATTCTAAATTCATCAGCTTCTAATAACAAAACGTAAACAACCTCCTTAATTCGATGAGCGATTGCAGTTATCCGACAAAAGCTTCAGCCGGGAAGATGGCGCTTAAAACCATCCAACCGTTTTATTGTTTCCGAAAACGGTCCAGATAATGTTTTAGTGAGGCGAAACGGCTTGACAATAAAAATTTAGTAAGTTTTTCGAATCAATGCGGAGCTACTTTTGTTTTTAAAGTTTAAATTAAATGATGAGAAGTTTTTTTTTTGATTGAAGCAAATTTTAAGGAATTAACCTCGCCTCCGTGTGCTTACCATACAAACCAAGCATTTAAATTCCTCAATGTATTTATGATAAGGAAACAAGAACAAATACAAAAAGCAAGAATTAAAATTTTTGTACTTCATAACTATATAGCGATAGATAAAAATTAAAAACAAAACACGCTTCTCGCTTGATCTATCACTAAAACTTTCCAACATTTTTTTAACTGCAAAGTAAGCACTTATTACTTTTGCTCGTACTTTAACAATTTAAATGCCAGTACATTTCATAATTATTTTACTGTATAATTATTATGAAAATATACTTGCTTCACAGCACGAAGTTATATTAAAACAAGATATAAACACGTAAAACCGTGTAAAAATAATAAACGCTGAAAAAAGTGACGAGCAAATTTTGTTTAGTGAAAAATTCTTCGATATTATTAAGTTGAAATGAAATGTAAACAGAACATCACCTCTAGAACATTATTCACCCAGAATTATGAGCAGGATAATCCGTCATGGCGTCTCAGAATTGTTGCATTAAAACGTTCTTGTTTATCAAATTAAAATTCAAACAAAGCGTGGAATTATCAAAGATAGACAGAAATAACGTTTCCATCTACTTATTAAATATAATTTCTGTGGAAGATAAACGCGAATAAGTAGGTGTTTCGTTTAATTTTCCGAGAATGTAGAATAAATACTAGAAAAAAAGAAAGAATGTGTATATAATTTGATTGGACAAAAAATTCAAGGCAATAAGATAAATTGAAGATTATCTCGATTGTTAAAATTAAATAGGAAGAAAGAAAAGAAATGTTGTAACATCCAAAGACAGACAAATTATAAGACAGACTCAACAGCATGATATCACGACAAGCCATAGTGCATGTGTTTCATTGTGACCCTTTACTTAAAACTATACCTGAAAAATTATGTCGTGGCAGTACGAATGTCAGAAGTAAAAAAAGGAGTACAAAAGAAAATTTTAATCTCAATGATTCAATTAGTGATAACTAAATTTGGTTAGGAGTTCGGTGGAGATTAATTTATTTTGGCAATACAAATAAAAATGAACTAAAAACTCTAAAAAGGACTGACGACATTGTGAGAAGTGCGGGCAACCAGTGATTGCAAGTGGCGAGACCTTTTTTTTTATTCGACTGGATGGAAAACGAGCAAGTGGGTCTCCAGATGGTAAGAGATTACCACCGCCCAAAGACACCTGCAACACCAGGAGGATTGCAGTTGCCAACTTAGAGGCCTAAGCTGGGATACCTCAAGTGCCAGTAATTTCACCGGCTGTCTTACTCTCTACGCCGAAACACAACAGTGCAAGCACCGCTATTTCACGGCCGGATTAGCGAGCAAGATGGTGGTAGCACTCCGGGCGGACCTTGCACTAGGTCCTAACACCTGCAAATTCCATACTTAGATCAAGTCCTGGATCGGTTAATTGACTGTTGTCAGCATAGATGCGTCTATTTTCTTTGTTTTGCTCGCTTTTTTTTAAGTAAAGTGAACAACGTGCAGTTCTACGGCCTTCTTGACAAGAATAGTACAGTCAGCTGCAGAGAAAAGGTACCCATACTTACCGCCATACAGGGGGGTACCCTTTCTCTGCAGCTGACTGTACATTGAGATAATATTATACAATCGATTACAATAGTACAAATGTCATTAGTACCATTTCTGTCGTTATTGGTGCCGTTTAGATCTTTGCTATGTTTACTTAAAACCAAATGTTTGTTAGAGCTTTGTAAGCGAAGCAGCGGGTAAATGCTAGTATCAAATGTACTCGTAATCTCATTATACTAAAAACCTTAATGGTCTTAAAATTCTACATTCGCAATCAGAGTTGGCGGAATTGCTCTGTCTCGAATCTTAGCCCATGATTCAACGAAGCGGGTGATTGTTCCAGGAGAGACGTACCTTCGTTTGATTTTAGTCTTTAGGGTGCTTCCATTGGCGCAGAGCTAGGATATACAAAATCAGACATTGATGTTTTCTTTTTACAGATATTTGTCTACGTGTCGCTCGTCATGGGCTTAAAGAAGAGGTTCAAAGTATCGTAGTTGTGATAGATGACACCATACGTACTATTTGACGTATAATGATATCAGCCGTAGGACGTCCACTGTTAGACATAAGCCATCCCCATAGACCTCCAGTTGCTTCACTTTGATGCACCGTCATGTCCATGACGATGGACATCTGGACGTCTCACGCCTATATTTGACGTATGTAAGCGCGCTTAATATTTTCGGCTAATAGAATTTGAGATGAAGTTGGTAGCATACCAACTCCACGCACCAGAAAATTGTTCGAAACAAATCCATAATCCATATCCATACTATAATATTATAAATGCGAAAGTAACTCTGTCTGTCTGTCTGTCTGTCTGTCTGTTACGCTTTCACGCCAAAACCGCTGAACCGATTTGGATGAAATTTGGTACAAAGATAGAATAGACCTTAGGATAGGACATAGGCTACTTTTTATCCCGATATTCCCACGGGATAGGGATAAAATCTCGAAATAAGAACCTCTGGGCTTAGAGTCATGAAATTTGGTATGTAGGTAGTTGGACGTATGGAATAACACATAGGTGACTTTTTGACCCGATATTCCCACGGGATAACTAGGGATAAGATCTCGAAATAACAACCCCTGAGCTTAGAGCCATAAAATTTAGTATGTAGGTATTTGGACCTCTGAAATAACACGAAGGCTACTTTTTATCCTGATATTCCCACGGGATAGGGATAAAATTTCGAAATAAGAACCTCTGGGCTTAGAGTCATGAAATTTGGTATGTAGGTAGTTGGACGTATGGAATAACACATAGGTGACTTTTTGACCCAATATTCCCACGGGATAACTAGGGATAAGATCTCGAAATAACAACCACTGGGCTTAGAGCCATAAAATTTTGTATGTAGGTATCTGGATCTCTGGAATAACACGAAGGCTACTTTTTATCCTGATATTCCCACGGGATAGGGATAAAATTTCGAAATAAGAACCTCTGGGCTTAGAGTCATGAAATTTGGTATGTAGGTAGTTGGACGTATGGAATAACACATAGGTGACTTTTTGACCCAATATTCCCACGGGATAACTAGGGATAAGATCTCGAAATAACAACCGCTGGGCTTAGAGCCATAAAATTTAGTATATAGGTAGCTGGACCTCTGGAATAACACGAAGGCTACTTTTTATCCTGATATTCCCACGGGATAGGGATAAAATTTCGAAATAATAACCGCTGGGCTTAGATTCATGAAATTTGATATGTAGGGAGCTGCACGTCTGAAATAATACATAAGTGACTTTTTGACCCGAAATTCCCACGGGATATCAAAGGATAAAATCTCGAAGTAACAACCACTGGGCTTAGAGCCATGAAATTTGGTGTGTAGGTAGCTGAACCTCTGGAATAACACATAGGCTATTTTTTACCCCGATATTCCCACGGGATAGGAATAAAATTTTGAAATAATAACCGCTGGGCTAAAAGTCATGAAATTTGGTATGTAGGTAGCTGCACGTCTGGAATAACACATACGCTATTTTTTATCCCTATACTCCCACGGGATATTTCAATTGCCACTACCAGACCGATTAGTTTACGCGTGCGAAGCCGCGGGTAAAAGCTAGTACTAATTTATAAATGCGAAAGTGTGTTTGAATGTTTGTCCGTCTTTCACGTGATTTTTTGACATAGTTATAGTTTATGAGCCCGAGAGTGACACAGGCTACTTTTTATTCCGGAAAAATGCACAGTTTCCGAGGGAACAGCGCGCGATAACCGAATACCACGCGGGCGGAGCCGCGGGCAAAAGATAGTAATTAATAACTAAAAGCTTTTCTACACAGCCATTCCATTGATCTAGCAATACGATAACAACAGTCAATATCACCCGCAGTAACTACCACACACATAACCACACCAATTTCAATACGTCTAATTATTCACCTCTTATCATACCCCGTATACAATATCGCATTGTGTTATTACCAATATCGGAGTATTCAGTTTCCCACTCCGCATTGGAATTTATAATATCCAGAATCCCCGAGAATTCTTGTATCAATTTTAAACGAAGGAACTCAATGGGTACAATTCTATTCCGTAAATTCGGATCGTTCCTATTGTCTCGAATATAGCAGAGTTTCAGAGCTGAGCTGATAAATTGCTCGTCGAATAGCTTAAACGCTTTGTTAATAATAATTAGGCAATAGTTAAGCAATTGTACTATTATTAAGATGAAGATAGACAAACGCATTTTTGTGAAACCATAATTATGCGACCGAAAATACGCGACTCATAACACAAAAATTACAATTGTTTAGCGAGATGAACTGCTACCAGAAAGGTAGGTTATTATGCCATGCAATGTTTTGGGAAGAGTGCTTTATATCAAACGATACATTTGACTAAATAATACTTGCTAATACGACACATGACTAAATAATTATTTGTGAAACAATTATCTGTCGAAAAAAGATTACTAACTGTAAAATTGCGACAATTTGTTCTAGCAAATGATACACGGAAAAAAAGGATGTCTTAAGATTAAGCTGATTAAGAAAATAATATTTCGTACATAGCCTAACGCCATATTGTATTGGATGAAGACAAATATTGTCTTTGGTTAAAACTATTATCTTACTTAAAGAAATTATGTACTTGGATTTAAACAATATTTCTGAGACTATGAATATTCTTGGTCAAAGAATTCCTTTTTTAGCAAAAAGCGAAGCTCCAAATAACCTTGTTAAAACGACCGTCGCCAAACGTATCGCTTTCTGCCGCTAACAATTAACGGCCGGGAATTGATTTTGGATAATTAAACACATTTACTGCTTGTTTAGGCCCAACATAATGGGGATCAAAACAAAAGCTGATTTAATTAAAGGTCCAACGCGTCTATTAAAAAGAGCGATTTTATTAAGTTCGCGTTTGATATTTTGCCCTTGGAAAGTGGGACAGGATTCTATAGCAGTATTTTTGTTTGTTTTGAGGCTTTCATACGGGAAAGAAAAAGTTGCCGTAAGTTTTTTTTTCTGACTTTTTTGCTAACCGTTTTCTACATACTTGCGTAATCTGTAGTTTCAGAATAAGACGTGCATGGGTGTAAAGCGATTAAGGTACCTAACATTAGAGTAGGCAGTAGCCGTCTCTATAAAACACTTACAGTTTTTGTAACGGCGGCAAAAATATGTTTTTGGTAAAAATTAAATTTTTAATAGGTACAACCTTTTTTTGCTGAATGTATTTTCGACAGTTTGCATTGTCACCTGAACTATATTTACGTACCAAATTTCAAGTCGATGCCATTAACCGTTGAAGAGTTCTTCCTGCGGAGACGATCCTGGCCGGACTACTGGGTTGTCACTACCAGATTATTGTATAGTCATGCAATTTACATAAGTATACTAAATTTCAAGACAATCCAACTACTTGGAATTGGTCTAATTTAACTTGCAAGATTTGATTACAGACACAGACAGACAAGGGGACAGGTGAAACTAAATAAAAGCTTGTACAAAATAATGCGGAGACAAGCTAAGATAGACATAGCCCGAAGAATTGCGAAACTGAAATGGCTGTGGGCGGGGTACATTGCTCGCAGGACTGATGTCCGATGGGGTCAAAAGTTTCTCGAATGGCGTCCGCGGACCGGGAGACGAGCTGTCGGTAGGCCTCCAATAAGATGGAGCGACGACCTGGTTAAGATCGCGGGATCGCGGTGGATGCGAAAAACACAAGACCAGTCTGAGTGGAGAGCCTTGGGGGAGGCCCATGTCTAGCAGTGGACGTATTTCGGCTGACATGATGACGATGATGATGAAGCTACGATATTGCGGTCAACTTTTTGCTCTTAACATTTCAATGATAGCGTACAAGAAACACCATTGGATCCTGTTAAGGCCAACGTTACACGTTTTACGTGTGAGATGCAATTTGCACGGATTACCGATGCACGTGGCTCAAAGCTGAGATGGTTTACGTTATCCTGAACGCTTTTACATGACTTAGTGGGGATATTTATTCCAGCAGGATCGAAACTGTTGGCCCAGGTCGTAAAAAGACGCAACAAGCTTGTTTTTTACTTGTGTATACAACGTTGACTACACGCATATAATTATTCTTCTACGACTTGATTCTTATTAAAAAAATAGGATTTTTTACAATAGTAGCGAGTGTAGCGAGTGGCGTGGGTTACGATATGAACGAAGCGAACATCGTCACAAGCTTTTTTTGACTTAACTTAAACGTAACGCTCAGGAAAAAGACGCAGCTGTTCGGATAACAAAGGAATAAGAACTTCTTGGTAACACTTTTTATTCCAACGGCAATCTACTTAGCTCAAGAAACAACAGCAGAGTAATCCCCCTTTTCTCAAACACCATAAAATTACCACAAAAATCGTCGTAGCGAGCGCTAACTTCATAAATGTGCCAAAGGATCCTCTGTAAAGGCAATTTGCGACACGGTGACGGCGTAATCCCGCTGTGATTGGATAGATATTTTAATACAAAACGAAACGAGGTTTTGAAAGCTAATTTGTAAAAAAGTTTAAAGTTTGTAGAATTAAGGTAGATACACACTATGGATTTGTACCCGATCTCGCGTTTTAGCAGTGTGTTTCCACCTGGGTGGGAGAAAAGTGTCAGGGGAAAAAATCAAGCTTTCTGTGCTTAGATAGAGACCATTCCGTCTTTAGTCTTTAAGATTCCGTACCTAAGTCGGCAAATAACGAAAGCCTTATAGGATAATTTTGCTGTACGTCTCGGCATATTTCCTGATCCTTCTTAGGAAAACGGAGACACATCAAGCTGAAATGAATACCAAATAATCAAGATCCTACCCCATGGATTAGTACTTGTAATTCAACGCAATCAAAAGACACGGTCATAAAACGGTGTTTTCATACAAATTGGCGGAACCGAAAAACGTATAGGCTACTTCCAGATGTCCCAGTACCTCGAAATTTGGTATACCGGCAACTCTTATAGCACAACCGGCAATAAAAGTATTAATTACGTCACTAACCCCACATTGATTATTATTTTGCTTAAGAGCAGAATTCAGCTAAAACCGAATGTTCATCACCAGCCTAAAAATTTACTAGTCAGATTTACTTTCGGCCGCCTTTTTTTACAAAAGCTTCAATAATCCTGTGAAGCGATACAATCATCAACATAGATTCAACCAAAACTTAAACCCGTTAAAAAGCCGAGCATTAACGATCTTGCCGGTCCGTTTGAATGCTCATCCGTATTGTTAACAAAAACTCTTGCAACTTCACAAGCGAGGATTTCGTGTTATGAATAAATTAGAAAAGTTTGCCCTTTCTGGGGCCATTAAATCTCGAAGAGTTACGTTAAGTTTTGCATTCGCTTAGCGAGTTTGCGAATAGTTGAAAACCGGCACCGATGCATAGAGATACAGGTTTTTTTAATGTTATTTTCATGTAAAATGGACCATATCGCGTGTTTTTTTTTACCTGATAGCCCTAAGGACGATTTTTTTTCGAGCATGTGTGTGAGTACATAATTATTTATTGTCTATTTATTATCTTTAGTCATCTCTGTAGGCTACACACGGGACAGTTTTCAACATCATGATGTATCATTTAATTTGTCAAAGCTCTCAGAGTAAAAATAGGGTAAATTATTTAAAAATAGCCTCCGTGAAAATAATAAAAATATGGAGGGCGGTATTAAAATAATGTTTTTTGGAATGACAAGTGTCATAATGAAAACTAATAATTGGCTTATTCCAAATACAAATATATATTTAACTTCTCCAAAATCTGCCAAAAAAAAAAAAAAAAAAATACAGTCGACAAACCGTATCGAGCACGTGCTCGTTTACTCGGTAGTTACGTGCGATCAAGGCATGATGCTGATCATCTATTAATATATATGTCTCTTTTACTCGCACAGGATCTTATATCTTTTGTTCGATTCTTGACCGAGAAAATAGTCGATAGCCAATCGTTTAGCACAACTGAATTAGTGTGAAAAGGTAAAAAAATACTCATATCTACCTACCACTTACGAATTTTATAAAAATACAAAGAGATTTTTTGTTTAATTTGTATATTTATTACTAGCTACTTTTGTGGCCCCAAAACGCGAGTTTACGACGTCTATGCTATCGCAGCCGTAATGGTTATATCGCCGACAGTACCGTAGGCACAGCTCAACTTTGTTGCCCCCGACTGTACTTTACAGCGTCAATGTTTTCGCCCGCGACAGTACTTTTACAGTGCCAATGTTCCAGGAAATTTCCAAGTCGCAAACTTTTTATTCCGCACTTTTTCGGTAAAGTTGCCGTTTTACGATTTTCGGAACTGTGTTTGAAGCTTTAGATTTGTTTGCGCGCTTCCCTATGATTAAAATAAACGGTAGATAGGGTCCGTTTGAAAATGAGTTGATCTTTAAGAGTTCCGTACCTAAAAAGAAAAATCGGCCAAGAGCGTGTCGGACACGCCCAATATAGGGTTCCGTAGCCATTACGAAAAAAATCAAGTAATATTATTATGTGCGTTATAACACAATTAAAACACTTACTACAGTCTTAAAATCTATTGTCAAAAAAGAGCGTATCTTCACGGCACTTACGTCCTTTTGTTGAGAAGCGCAGTTTTTCGGCAATTACTCAAAAACGGTATATCCGATCATGTTGAAACCAATTTTCGTTGAAAGTATTTATTAAGCGTTACCTTTTCATATTTATTGCATATTTTTTGGACAAACGATTTACAAGATAGAGAGGGAGGGGGTCGTGTCGACCACCACTTATTCAGTGGTGGTGTATCGGTATAGCACGCAGCACGGAATGCTGAGGACCTAGGTTCGGCACCCAGCACTGGTCTCTTTTCTAGTTTTTCTGCGCATCTATATTTCAGTTTGTATTTTCTAAATCACAAACTTATTACTTGAACAAAGCAATGGGGCTTCTACGAAATTCTAAAATCGAAGTTCATATCGTATTATCCCTTTCACTCTCGTTTTAAATAATATAAACTGAAGCGGGACGGCAAGACACGAACTTCGAATTTTGCATTTCGTAGTAAAGAGCCGTGACCGGCGGAGCACACCCGTGGCAATATTCTCCGAAAGCGGGACAGGAAATGACTCCATCACGCTCTCGACTTCTGATTTCCTCAAAAAATCTACTTCAACCCTCTTCCAAATGGGCATTCGGGTTCGTGACCTGACGGAATATTAAATCAGTATAAAAAAATGAAATTTATTAGACAAAGTAAGATTTTTATAATCCATACTATTATAAATGCGAAAGTGTAAGTGTTTGTATGTTCGTCCGTATTAAATCATATTGCAATGGATAACTCACGTCTTAAATCGAGTTTATCTCGACATGTTTCGGGCTATTTCGTGGCCCTTCTTCAAAGGAGCACGCGACCCGGCGGCTGCCGCAACACGCGCACTACACGCCACCGCTCGCGTGAAGAAGGGCTACGAAATAGCCCAAAACATGACGAGCTAAACTCGATTTAAGACAATTTATTGAATCAGGCGTTACTTTGCGGAGGTCCATATCAATGAACTAAAAAAATTCCTTGCTTACCCGCGACGTTACGATAGCTAAGCTTTTGCAAAATATGCGTGTTCATGCAGTTCCTCCACCTCCACACACACACACACACACACAAATTACACAAACCCATCTATCACCACCACCACATCTCACTGACGCGTTTCGAACTCAACCAGAACTCATCTTCAGAAGATGTTACGCCATGTTTCGGGCTATTTCATAGCCCTTCTTCAAGGGAGCACGCGACTCGGCCGCCGCCGCAACACGCGCACTGCGTGAGTGAAGAAGGGCTACGAAATAGCCCGAAACAAGTCGAGCTAAACTCGATTTAAGACGTGAGTTATCCGTTACAATATCATTTAAACCTAACGAGGGTTTTATTACACCATCTAGTAACATAATGACGACATTGTTACAATTTTCATGCAACATATTTTTATGCAAATACAAATTTCTCCAGGGAAATCTTAGCGACATACATTATAAATATGAGAAGGCTTGACATGCAATTTAACTATGAAACGTAATCTTAATTCATGCGACGGTGAACAAAGACGGTGAATAAACTATGTATGTCCAAGTGGACCAGGATCTCACTGTAAGGAATGCTACGTTGCTAAACATTGTATTGTATTGTTTTGTATTATTCTTCAATGTACAAAGGTGAATATATCCCATACAGGAATCTCTTCGAGTTAACCTTTCAACAATTGGCAGGACAGCAAAAACAGTAGACACGTAATGAAAAACCTAAAATTAGTCTAAATAAATGTTGCAGTAAAAATATCATTTTTTTTATAAGTGGGGGCAAACGAGCAGACGGGTCACCTGATGGAGAGCGATCACCGTCACCCATGGACACCCGCAACACGAGAGGAATCACAGATGCGTTGCCGACCCTTCAAGGAATTGGTAGGCTCGTTTTTTAAAGATCCCTAAGTTGTAACCATCTGGAAATGTTGCCGCAGTAAGCTGATTCCAGATCTTCGTCGTCGATCTAGATAGTTATGTTGTATATAAGTTTGACGCCAATGTTTGTCTATCTTTTTTTCTGTGGCATTGTAGCTCTCAAATGTCCACTATTTTTAGTTTGATTAGGTTATTTGTCTAGGCAATACAATACTCGTACAATAATAATATTAAATATCATGGGACACATTGACCTAGTCCCAAACTAAACAAACATAAACAAACGGATAAACATACTTATATATATAAATACATACTTTTTTATTGAACATTCAAGACCCGAGAACAAACATTCGTACTATTCATACAAATATCTGCCCCGGCCGCGAATCGAACCCGGAACGGATTCGTAGTCAGGTTCTCTAACCACTTAGCCCAAGTTTATTGAACACCGACACACAATAAGTAGCGCAGAAAACACCAAATAGAGAGTTCATCGCATTACATTAAACATTACATTGTATGACTTAAGATTTCATGCATTTGGAAACTGGACTATATTTGAAACACAACATAGTAGATGTTCTTGGCGCATTACAATCTCCCTGGCAACAGTCACTGTCTACACGAGGAAAAATTTAAATTGTCAAAATATACTTTTGTTTTTCCTCGTTCCTAGGGTTCCGTCAGAAACGTCATCTCACCAAATAATGTTAATGCATGCGAAAGTTTGTGTATCTTTTTCTTTTTTATCACGTCTATTTTTAACCAATTCATAAGCAGATAGTTTGAGTCTCGGGGAAGAACATGGGCTAGTTTTTATCCCGGAAGATTGTATATTTCCCGTGGGATAGCGATAAACGCATTCTACGAGGAAGTCCCCCGGCAACAGCACTAGCTGTTACTTACTAAAGTAATATTTTTACCTTGTGTTTGTCTTTGTCTGGACAGATACGTTGAGTGCTACGGTTTTATCGATACAAAATGGAGGACAGACGTGTAAATAACCCAATTAATTTAGAAAAGCTTAATGCCCCAGGGGTGGTTGTCTGGGCCCTCAAGTGACAGCCACAAACTGGAAGACGACGCGTTGCCCTGCCAATACAGGTACTAAAGTCCAGAATTAGGTAAACTAACCTGACAGTTCATTAAACACAAAGTTAATGTCGCCACAGTAACACCAGTGCTATGATATCGATATAAAAAAAAAAAACAAAAACTTAATATCGATGTTAGAAAAAAACTCGTGTCGCGTACTATACTGCTACACCAACGCTGGACTGCTGCTGCTGGAGCGGTGGTGTAGCGGTATATAACGCGGTACGGAATGCCGAAGACCTGGGTTTGATTCCCAGCGCTGATCTAATTTTTCTGGTTTTTCTGTGCATCTATATTTCAGTTTGTATTTTCGATTTAGGTTTTCGATTTGGGACCGTAAAAGTAACAAAAATTTGGTATTGAAATAAAAGATTACAAAAAACCAAACCTAAAAACTCGTCAAATTAGTCTCACTAATAATTATACGAATTTGTTCCATTATACTTTTTAAACTTTATACATTTTGCAACGTTATAACTAAACACGCTGAACTCTAGTCCCGAGTACCGTTCCAACTTGACGCTCTCATATTTTTCGCAGCAGCTTTGATCTAATTATGTTACATCGCAGTTAATTAACGTAGTTGCAGGAAGTGTTACCTAATTCTCTCTTTAAAATACTTTCCGTGTTTTTGTAGCTTTTGAGGTGTTTTAAAACATTTCAAGAAAACGCTTCTGAAATAAAATAGCTTTGAACTTGAGAAAAGTTTCTTCGTTCCATTTTCCATATAAACGTAGAGTATTTGTATTGTAGTCCCGGTCTCATTTGAAAACTAGGCAATAGAAGTAGATGAAATTTTGTAAGTATGGACTTTTTTTTTATTCGACTGGATGGCAAACGAGCAATTGGATCTCCTGATGGTTAGAAATCACCACCGTCCATAGACACCTGCAACACCAGGGGGATTTCAGATGCGTTCCCAATCTAGAGGTCTAAAATGGGATACCTCAAGTGCCAGTAATTTCACCGGCTGTCTTGCTCTCCACGCCAAAATACAGCAGTGCAAGCACTGCTGCTTCACGGCAGGATTAGCGAGCAAGATGGTGGTAGCAATCCGGGTGGACCTTGCACGAGGTCCTACCACCTGAACCCTATCTGCTACTGCCTGCCTACTTCACCCTAGATTTGAAAACGGTCAGATGGTAGTGCAGGTGGTAGGACCTCGTGCAAGGTCCGCCCGGATTGCTACCACCATCTTGCTTGCTAATCCTGCCTTGAAGCAGCAGTGCTTGCACTATTGTGTTTCGGCGTGGAGAGTAAGACAGCCGGTGAAATTACTGGCGCTTGAGGTATCCCATCTTAGGCCTCTAGGTTGGCAACGCATCTGCAATCCCCCTGGAATTGCAGGTGTGGTGATCTCTCACCATCAGGAGACCCACTTGCTCGTTTGCCATCCTACCACCTGTACCTTGGGGCTCAAAGGGCGTAAAGGACATTTGGGCGTAAAGCACTCTCTATACAGTTTTTGCGGGAACTACGCAGTCATAAAATCAAATTTTATAAGCACCTAGTCAAATAAATAAACATAATTATCGACAACAGTAGATAACCATCTACTGTAGATAACATCTCCCTACTAACCAGTAGGGAGGTAAACAAAATTCGGGGGGGAGCTCCCCCCCCCCTCGGTACGCCAATGTATTGAGCTATGGCGTTATTTGGGCCAATCAACTATTTTACCGACACTTTGGGCGTCTCCTGCGTTACCAAAATTGTCTCTGGCGTTACCAAAAAATCGTACTTCCAACAAGATATATTTCACGGTTTAATAGGTTGAACTTACGTAGGATGGCATGTATTCATGTACACCATCTATTAAATTACAGAAAAAACATGTTTGCTTACAAAAATCTGCAATTGTTTGAAAAATGTCGCGGACAGATTAGTGTCGGTAAAAAAGTTGATTGGCCCATTTATGACAAGCATCCATTTTCGGTGTAATGTCGATAATTTCATATTCTAAGAATCGTTTCTTTGAGGTTATATAAAGTCAAGGTTATTTTCGTCTGTGGTACTCGTGACATCTGTAACGTTGAGGCAAAAATCGCATCACCTCAAAAATAGCTCGTTACAAAAATCACCATGTCGCTTGACGTGAAACCAGTGATTTACTCCCTTATTCATAAACGACAATCAAACCTATTTTAGTTAAAATGCCGCTAAAATTCATTTGTCCTTATCTGTCACTTCGACATTTGTATTTGTTAGAAAGGGAAAAGCATTTGTTAGTTAACATAGGCTTGTTAAGTTTTATGAATTAGGGGGTTAGTTATTCAGCACGTCACCAGTTACTGTATAAGGTGACGTGATATAACGTTATAATTGTTTTTTTGGAATCTTTTTGTATTTTTTATTTCAATTCCAAATTTTTTTTTGCCCAGCGGTGGTGTAGCGGTATAGCACGCGCCACGGAATGCCGAGGACCGGGGTTCAATTCCCAGATCCGGTCTTATTTTTCTGGTTTTTCTGTGCGTCTATATTTCATTTTGTATTTTCAATTTTGTGATATAATGTCCCTAGAGATGGAGTCATGGTCATCGTACGGTATGGACATACGGTATGGTATGGACATCGTATTGAGTCCAGAAATATATTACGTGATTTTATAAGTTTTCAGTTTTGTCATAAGTTTGATACGCCAATGTTGATCTGTCTTACTATCTGTCTGTCTGTGACATCGATACTTAGCTTTGAAATGACAATGTTTGAAGATAAAACAGTGTACGAGTCATCATCATCATGTCAGCCGAAAGACGTCCACTGCTGGACATAGGCCTCCCCCAAGGCTCTCCACTCATACCGGTCTTGTGCTTTTTGCATCCACCGCGATCCCGCGATCTTAACCAGGTCGTCGCTCCATCTTGTTGGAGACCTACCGACAGCTCGTCTCCCGGTCTGCGGACGCCATTCGAGAACCTTTTGACCCCATCGGCCATTAGTCCTGCGTGCAATGTGCCCACTGCCACTTCAGTTTCGCAATTCTTCGGGCTATGTCAGTAACCTTAGTTCTACTGCGGATATCATCATTTCTGATTCTATCCCGCAGAGAAACCCCGAGCATAGCCCTCTCCATAGCCCTTTGAGTGACTTTGAGCTTTCTTATGAGGCCCATCGTTAGCGCCCACATCTCAGATCCGTATGTCATCACTGGCAACACACACTGGTCAAAGACTTTTGACTTCAAGCACTGCGGTAATTTGGATGTAAATAATTAATAAATAACTCATCATAAAACAGTCACATAAACGACTATTAAAGCACCCATAATATTTTCTAAAGTCAAATTTTAAATCGAAATGTACAAACAAAACAAACCTCAAACAAACGCACTCCAACACCAAACATAATCAAATGGCAAAGCCACACCTTACAAAGTAAATTTGTCGCAGCGCAACCTCTCTCAATTTTAACGCGCGGGTCGGACTCAAAATGCGATATAATAACGAATTTCACTCCGAGAGCGCGTCGGCTCTGCATAAAAGTGTGGCGTAAGTTGTGGAAATCAGCGATTTATTTTTAATAATAAGTGATCAATAATGGTTATAGTGTATTATGATTGGGACATAAAATATTTAACAATTGATAATTTAATTTAATTTAATAATGGAAATTGTATTTAATGTATTGAATGTTTTGGAATTTGTAAATCTACTAACATAGTTGTAAGATTTAATATAAATAACCATCTATGGGCATTGTGTTTGAAATAAATGGATTATTATTATTATTATTATTTATACTTTTTTATTTTTAAATCTATGCATACGTTACGTAAAACGTGTGTTTTATTAAAATCATCGTAATTAGTAACCCATTGTTGAGACTGAACATATAAATAATATTAATCAGTTTACTTTAAATGTCAGAATATCAATAAAAGTATTACAGAATTTTTAACAATGACTGAATTGAATTTGAATTACATATTATTATTTTTTAAGTTACTGTATTAAATAAAATATTTCACTTCATTAATTTCTACTATTTCATTTCATACTTTGTAGTCATTTAAAAATGCTACATTTAAGTTGATAATTGTTTCCTAACAGTATTAAAAGTTTACACAATAATCTTAACCAAGGACTTTTAATTGTAACATCTGTACATTTTTTTTTAATTTCGCTTGATTTAATAATTAAAAGAATCGTAATTTAATTTGAATTTTTGATTTGAATAAATAACATTCTTCTTGGTAATTATGGTTTCTCTGAAAGCATTGGTAGTATAAAAATGTGACTAGTAAAAGAACCTTTATCGGCCTGTTTATAAAATGGACGTTTTGACTTTGATTTTTACATCACGAGTGAGGTAGAGCGAGCGAGTGTAACAATATGAGCAATCGAATCGCTCCCCGCTTATGTTCATACTTCAGACCATAGCCCAAAGCGGTGCCGGGAACTTGTGTAATTTATTCATAGTCGAGTAATGACACTCGATTACTTTAGCGCCAACCCTTTACGGCGCGGTTTCGACGCTTTTTTTTAAACTGCAACGAAATTACTTCTGGCCCGGGCAGGTAAGGTTTGAATAAATTCACTGGTGCGTCTTTAGGTGTGTTGTGACGTAATTTTGTTAGATAACGGCGGGTTTAATGTACTTTAAATATAAAAACTGGCCAAGTAACAAACGGATTTGTGACCAGTCGAGTCTAAAAATATATAGACTGATCTACTTTTTTTTATGGTATAGGGGGCAAACGAGCAGACGGATCGCCTGATGGTGAGCGATTACCGTCGCCCATGGACACCTGCAACACCAGAAGAGTCACAAGTGCGTTGCCGGCCTTTAAGGTAGAAGTACGCTCTTTTCTTGAAAGCTTGAAGGTTATATCGGTCCGGGAATACCGCAGGCGACCCTTCACAAATATGTACTATAATCTTATTCCGACGTAATAATATTTACTGTTCGAATAGATACATATTTTTGCTCTTGACTGTACCAACGCCTTCAATGTTAGAGTGTCTTTCCCGTTATAATGTAAAAAGCACGTTTCCTTTTTTAGGGCTCCGTACCTAAAAGAGAAAAAATTGCACTTTAATTTGGAACGGCGTCTGTCCGATTGTCTCTGTTCGTCCTTGTACGCCAGTATGTCTTTACGACCCATTTTCTCAGGGTACTTAGGTCTGCTACTACTTGAAACATTGAAATAATGAAACTTCTAAGTAAACGCAATCAAGAGACATTAATTAAAAAAAGGTTCCTACAAATTGCCGTACCATAGAATGTTATATTAATTTCACATTGATAAACAGACCGAAAACAACGAAATTATCCTAGAGCGGTTCCATTTTTATCTTTTGAGGTATAGACCCCTAAAAACGCCAAAAATTAGTCTCCGCTCGAACTCTCCACAAAATACCATGAAGATTGATAGCTCCCGTGTAACAAAATTAGTTTAACTAATTATGCGGTGCCCTGCGGCGGTTATTCCACCGTTATCGTACGCTGTATCGCTGTTCTGTGCTTTTACTATAAATGTACTATGAACGTAAGGTTAAGTAAACTTTGATATAAATCTTTGGCTTGTAATATTTGATTTAACTCAAATGGAAGTTTTCTGGGTAAGAAAAAAATATTTTTCTACTTAATCCGTCTGTCTACCTATCTAACTATGTGTTATTTATAACATTGTATAGTATATAGATAATAATATCATTTATAAATATTGTGAATCTGTTAAAAAAAAATACCTCGTTGAGTTTTTTGCCTGATTCTTCTCAACAGAGGTTTATTCCGAACCGGTGGTAGATGACGTTCATAAGTGCTTGTCATGGTGTACTGCCTTTTTGGCGAAATATTTTTCGCAAAATTTCATTTGGCAACCAACCTTTTGGCGAAGTTTCATTTAGCAAACCAATTGTTAGCATAACCTTACTTCGCATTTTTCTTATTTCGCAACATTTTTATATTGCAAAATTTTAATTCGTCACACTTTTATGTGGCAAATAATTATGTAGCAAATGATTGGCTTAGACAAATAACAAATTGTCAAATAACATTTGACCAATTTTTATGTTACAAAGTTTTACTTTAAAATTTGTGCCAGCGAGCGAAGCGAGCGAGCAAGACGGTTCGGAGCAGAAGCGACTTGGATAATTTAGGTTCAGAAGGCTAAGGCGGGAGCTACGCTCCGCTCCGCTCCCGCCTTAGCCTTCGATGTTAGGTTTTTTTTTATAGCAGCCAATATAACCTGCCATTAGGAAAATAGGTTGGATTCCATTCAATATGTTGCTAAGTTTAGATATGCCAATCAATACATTTGACTAAAACATAAACGACATCTTAAAAAAATTCCAGGTAATATTTTGCATAATAATAATTTATCAAATCACTAGTTGTGAAACGATATAGTTGCGAAACGTTGAGTTGGGAAATGAAATTTCGCCGAAATAAAAATATGGAATAAATAGTTTGGGAGCTAATAATTTGCTAAATAATTTTCGCCAAAACATTAGTAAACCTATTGTCATAGCCTTAATTGAATAAAGAGATTTTGACTTTGACTTTGATTGGTTACTCTTTTATAAAGGACATAGGACTTACACGTCCCTCTGCTTGAGAGGCGATAGGTCAAACCACTAGGCCACCACCGCTTCTACCCTTGTACCCTTCAGGTACGAAACCCTAAAAACTAACCTATTGAGATCTCATTCCCAACCAGCCGTGTAGGCACAAATCCCAGAACCACGTGTAACCAAGCCTAAGGTTATTTTAACCTCAAACAGTAATGTTTTCCAAGTTAACCACAGTAAACATGAATATTCATGGTATCTAAGCACCGATGCTTGCTTTTGTAACAAGTTACGTCAATATGGCGAGGGCATGACGGGCAGGCCTTAGGTAATAAAGATGGTGTCGTTTTGATGGATGATTTAGATATTCATCATCATCATCAGCCGGAAGACATCCACTGCTGGACAAAGGCCTCCCGCTTAGAACGCAACAATGAACGACAACTCGCCACTTGCATCCACCGGTTTTAACTCCCACGATGTCAGTCCACCTGGAAGGAGGCTTGCCAACGCTTCGTCTTCCGGTTTGTAGTCGCTGATCGAGAACTTTTCTCCCCCAACGGTTATCTGTTCTTCGAGCGATGTGGCCTGCCCCTTCAATTTGTATATTTTTTAAAGCTACGTCAATGACTTCAGTTCTTCGACGAATTTAGGTATCGCTGGGTACGATCTACGATGGAGGTGGTAGGACCTTGTGCAAGGTCCGCCCGGATTGCTACCACCATCTTGCTCGCTAATCCTGCCGTGAAACAGCAGTGTTTGCATTGTTGTGTCTCGGCGTGGAGAGAAATACAGCCGATGAAATTACTGGCACTTTTGCGTTCAAAACATGTTTACATTTATTTAGTACAGTAACAAAATCCATATATTATGTTCATAATTTATAACGTTAAACTAAAATAACATTCACTTTAAGTACCTAATACGAGTTTTCTTTCAACTTACCTAATGGCGCGACGCGTTTCCGAGAAAAAATGATATGATATTGACAAAAAGAAGTTCCTCTTTTTCCTTTTAATCAAGTACCTATCAAGATGTGTACCAAATATCGAGTATATAACTATGGACCTGTGTCCATGCACTTCAGTCAAGTATTTTTCAGTAAGTATTTCACCAGTCATTGACCTCTGTAACCTTCTATGTATTTGCCCAGTGTTTAACCCCAGTCGCATTAATGCAAAGTCATAAAATTTTGTTTTCATTTATCCTCTTCAAATATGTACGAAAAAACAAATGAAACTCGCGATAATTTTAACAAATCCGAACAAACGGATAAACGTGTTTTGCATTCCAATATGCTATCATAACCTGATCGCGATGTTAACGGCCTAGCGCTATAAATGTAATAACAAACAAACAGGCAATTCACTTGTGAAAAAACCGCTGCCGTTTGTTATACTGTAGATTAGAATATAACCAAATAATAAAGAGCGTGTCGGACTCGCCCATGAAGGGTTCCGTAGCAGCAAGTAAAATAATAGAAATGTTCTTGTAGTACGTTGTAACTTTGATCGGTGTTTAATTGAGTTGATTGAATAAAAGGTAAATTGCGGTTTACGATTTATGACGTATTAAAAAAAAATACTTACTAGATCTCGTTCAAATCACTTTCCGGTGGAAGTTTGCATGGTAATGTACATTACATATTTTTTTTAGTTTAATCATTCTCTTTTTTTAGAAGTTACAGGGGGACACACACATTTTACCACTTTGGAAGTGTATCTCGCGCAAACTATTCAATTTAGAAAAAAAAACGGTATTAGAAACCTCGATATCATTTTTGAAGACATATCCATAGATATCCCACACGAAATATGAAAGTTGCAGGCGAAGAATCCAAAAACCCGATGAAATGGAATTTATTTAATTAAAATATAAAAATTACATTAAGATGTTCTTAAGCCTAACTTAACCTAAGAGCCTGAGCCAATGCGATGTTAGCAATTGACTGACTGTTGGAGGCTGCGTCCGCCGCTGGCGCGCGGTGCTTGGTCAGCGCCTCGTGCTTCGTGCTCACGCGGCGCCCGGCATGATCGCTTCGTCAGCTAGCGCAGCTCGGTTGCGATGTCACTAGATTAGCGATCCGTAGGCACGTAGCGTACATAACACACGTATCTAAATAGTTAAAGCTGTTAAGAGCGCACAGTGACCAGGCCGTTTTAATCTACGAAATATTGACAGCACAATGACACAGATACAATATTTGTTTTGCGACACGTCGATGAAATCCAGATTAAAATGTGAATCGCAAGTCTCACGGGTCCGATCGAAGTGATATACATTTATGATCAATTTTTCAACAATTAAGAGAAGTCTCTTCGTTTCATTCGCCATAAAAACGTAGTCCCGGTCCCATTTGAAAACTAGGCAACAGAAGTAGATGAAATTTTGTAAGTATGGACTGGACGTAATTATCTATGCCTGTGGTTTTTCAGATTTTCATATAAATGTGTAATATCAGAATTACAGGAGCTCAAAAGTCGACAAAGAAAAGATGTCAACTTTGCACGAGAATTACAGACTATTAAAGCGTTTTTATAAAAATCTAAAAAACCACAGGCATAGAAAATATAATGAAGATCTTAAAACTGCCCGAATCTTGAAAAGCCTACAGCTATCTTGATATACATTAGCGGGAAGCGGAGAAGCGGGAGGGGATGTGCATGGGGGGGACGGCTGCGAGCGCTTATGTCACGAGCGATAGAGACAGCAATATCCCAAACGAATACCTAACGCGACCGCGCGGCCGGCAGGGAAACCTCGTAAGCCTTGGAGCTTAGTGCAAGTACAGTCAAGAAAAAGTACAGTCAGCAAAAAAAGCTTTTACTAAAAAATATTTTTTATGGTTAGGTTATTTTCCTTTAATTTCCGTTAATTTACTTGAATTCTACCAAAACATTGATTTCATAAGTTAAAAACCTTAAGCTCCGATCTCTCAAAACTTATGCGAGATATAATGGCTTGTTTCACATCAGAAGGTGTAACAGATGTTCCCTTTTAATCCTCTCAGGATTTACACACTTATTTTTGAACTAATTCGTGCTTTACAACTCCAATACATTTGCGGCGTATTTTTAGAAACAATATCGGAAGTGCTATTTTGAAACGGGATTTTAAAGGTTAATCTCTCCAAGGGTTTCGGGCAACATTGATTTAAATCCCTCTGCATATATAAAGTGGTGTGTCAAAATAAATATGTGACGGTATCATTGTAAATCCATACTAATATTATAAATGAAAGTGTGTTTGTATGTTTGTGTGTTTGTCCGTCTTTCACGCTGTAACGGAGCGACGGATCGACGTGATTTTTGGCATAGAGATAGTGTATAGGCGCGAGAGTGATATAGGTTACTTTTTATTCCGGAAAAATGCACAGTTCCCGAGGGAACAGCGCGCGATAACCGAATACCACACGGGCGGAGCCGCGGGCAAAAGCTAATTGTTGCTAAATGAGAGTTTCTGTGACAGGCGCTAGGTGAGATGGCGCTAGTGTCGAAGCAAGAAAGAACGTCAAGAAGAATTAACCATAATAATAACGCAACTCTTCAAACTGAACAACATTAGTTCAGCGATTTTTTTAAATAGTCAGTTTTTAGGGTTCCTCACCTCGAAAGGAAAAAACAATACAATACAATAACTCTTTATTGCACACCAACATATAACAATTATAGGAACAGGAAAAAAAAATTAGAAATTATAGGAATTATGGGAACAGTTATAGGATCACTTCGTTTTCCGTCCGTCCGTCTGTCAAGACGTCTATATTATCTAAGGTCAAGACCCTTTTTCTCAAGAATGCGTAGAGGTATCAAGCTGATATTAATATCGAATACTCACATCTGCGGTCCCTTGAAGCCTCAAAAATCCATCGATATATATGTACTTACTAGATATCGCGATCCGAACACTCATTATGTTCCACTGCTTTGCACCTTGCCCTGTGCAAAGGACTTTAGTATGACTTTGACATTCATGAGCGGCGGACGAACTAGTTTTTGATTGAGACTCCGAATGTAGGCGTGAACCTGCACGTAAGTAACAATTCACTACTCAAGTAAGTAAAATTACATCTCGTTCAAGTGATAACGCAACTAATAATATTGTAATACCACAATAAAAACATTTTTTTAAATAAGACGTCACGCCATCTTACAATCATAGACTAAAAACGTGCAGACGTTCCGTTCCCATTCAGAATTGGTTGTAGGTAAAAAATTGTGACTGAACATGAATGACAATTCGTTTAATTGCTTTATTTATACCCAGTTTGATATTTTGAATATTTATTTAATGTTTTTTCTTTTTGGTCTAAATAATATTAAATTTTTTTTTTCGAAAATATACATTTTGCATCTGAGCATCATAATTACGTTTTGTAGGTAAAATAGCTGTGTCACTTCTGCGGTGTATAATCTATATAGCGATGCCGTCTTGTGACAGTCCGGTATTTGAACATATTGTTGACATGAACGTGCGTGTCCATAGTATAAGTCAATGCAAAAATCAAACTTGAAAAATCAAACTTTTAAGTCAACGAAATCAAAAGTTAGTCATTAAACAACGTGCTGGTGGTAGGACCTTGTGCAAGGTTCCTCCCGGATTGCTACCACCACCTTGCTTGCTAATCCTGCCGTGAAGCAGCAATGCTTGCACTGGTGTGTTTCGGCGTGAAGAGTAAGACAGCCGGTGAAATTACTGGCACTTGAGGTATCCCATCTCAGACCTCTTGGTTGGCAACGCATCTACAATACCCCTAAGCTGTGTTGCAAATGTTTATGGGTGGTGGTGGTTATTTTATTTTGTACAATGAAGAGTTTTCATACATACATACAACACTTAAACTTGCCCCCCTCCCAAAATGAGTCAACTTTACCATGCATTACGGCCCCAAAGCTTCAAACAACATTAACTCCGTAACAATTTATCAAAAATGTGCCATCAGCATGTCCCATAATTCTCCCCTTGTAAATAACCGTCCCTCTCACAGTCGGTAATTTGGAACGGGAACGGTAAGTGGTCATGCGTCATACCCAAGCACCATACGGAAGTCACTGAATATGTATGAAGGCCCGTACTATTTTTAAATGGCTGTTCGGGTTAGTATCACTTCATGTAAAAAGCAGCTGATCTACGTAGCAAATTATTAATTGATCTAAGTAGCAAGTAGTCTAAGAAGCAACTGGTCTAAGCATCAACTTGTCCAAGTATCAAGTGGTCTAAAATGATTTGACTAAAAGTCCACGGAGCTCCCCGCTTCGCGGAGCTCCTATTCCTCGTGGCTGAGGCGATTCGCGCCTTGATGCAACTCTAATATAAACTAACCTATGTTTTTTCTAGTTTTTTTCAAAAACAGGTTAGGACCAGATACTTTTAGATCACTTATTACTTGGACCAGCTGGTTACGAGTATTTAGACAAAAATACTAACCTAATATTTTATGCTTGCTAGTAAATTCCAAGACCATTATAAATTATTACGTTTAATGAACTAAAATAATTGCTTTGTTCACCCGCGACCTTATGATAGCTAAGTTTATGGAAAATATGCGTGTTCATGCAGTTCCTCCACCTCCACACTGTAAGAATATACACAAATCATACAAACCCATCTATCACCACAACCACACTACACTGACGCGTTTCAAACTCAGCCAGATCTAATCTTCAGAGCAACACGACCATATACCATGCTATCAGATGATGTGGTGTGTTCTAGGTATTACTATTGCCGATGATTTCCGCGAATAATTCATTTATCGCTATCCCGTAGGAACCTTGTAGTTATTTGTGATAAAAACGATCATGATCCTTCCTTTTGATGTGAAATTGGGCAGCAGAAAAAAAAAATAAAGATTATTTTGCACGTAAGTTCTGACTCGCTTTAATCCTGTCATTGATATCGAAAATACAAACTGAAACATAGATGCACAGAAAAACCAGAAAAAGAGACCAGCGCTGGGAATCGAACCCAGGTTATCAGCAATCCGTGCTGCGTGCTATACCCGCTACACCAACACTGGACAGGAGTACAGACACAAATTTCTCCTATGCACCTCATACCTTAGCTTGTTTGTTTCTTATTTAGTCACTTAAGCAGCGACACTAGCGACATCTACGCTTCAAAACAACAAAAGTAAAAAAATATTGAGTAGAAATTAAAAATACGAAAAGACTCCAAAAGCCAATCTTAATTATGATGATCATTTTCTGATATTTTTTTTTAACCATGAAACTATTCTATTTTTTTTTGTTATATCTAAAAGTCTCTAGGTTTTTACCCCAAGATAGCGAGAAACCGAACTGACTAGAAAATTTAACTTCAACTTTGATGTTTCATCAAGAGATCTAATAAACGTTTACCGCATTGCGTCAAACCGCTTCGTTCTAGTTCTCTTTTTAGTTCAACTGTATTTAAACTAACGATTTATAAACTAAAAACAACCACAGTTTAATTTTACATCAGACAGTAAGAAATGTTTGAACACAACACATTTTGCGTAAAAATAATGTTCGGGTTATAAAATAAATACTATTATTAGCTTCAAACTATCCAATATTTAAAAATTATAATTTATTGGGAATCGACCACTAATTAATTGAAATGTTTTGTAGGAGCTATGAAAACATGGTTTCTCGCTATCTTTTACGGAATTACGTCACGTCATTTATTAGTTAACTAACTACTTACTGATTTAAAAGAAACTCGCAATTTAATTTGACGGATAAAAAAAATTGGTTAATTTTTAGGAACAAAATAAACTGTTTGAAGACTTTGGTACATTATTAGGTTTTTTTCTTAGCATTTTATATTTATAACGACATTGTAGTATAGATACGGAGCAAGTTCAGTTTTATATTTTTTATAGATTACAAAGTATATTTAAGTGTAGAGTAAAATTTTATTCCAAACAAAAGCAAAAGCAAAATCACAAGGAATAGCAAAAGTTATATTATATGTCATAAAATACTAACACTAGAATAAGTTTAAAATGTTACTGTCTTTTATCTTTTGTTTCGCTTGTCTGTTTACTAACACACTATGGATACAATGTTTGTCCGAAATAAAGAATTTGAATTGAATTGAATTGAATTGAATTATGTTTAAATATATAAATTCTCTAGATAAATTATTTATAAAATTCCGTGAGCAACGCATAGACTCCTACGTAATATAAACTAATGGATAACTTAACAAGCTATATATCTGGCAGTTATCTAGCAGATAACAATAACGACAGGCGCTAGTTCGGAATGTGTTCTAACAAGATCACACACGACGATCGGGGCGTGTGTTGTTAGGGTTGTAAAGTTGTGTGAGAAAAGCGAGCAAGAGCTATAAAGTTGAAAAAGTTGTAAGCAAATTATTAATTATTAGCATAGATATGGTGTTGTTTCAATTGCATATGTTAGGATTTCTGTTTTTCATTCTTTTCTTGAAATCACAATACAAAATCACAAAAAATAAAAAAATAAACCGACGAAAAAGGAACCAAAAAGCGAAAAATTTACTTAAAGTTCTTACTTTTAGAGCCTAATACATTTTAAATTTAAACGCATACATGTAAAGGGCCGGTCACAGTAATAACTATTTTTCTATTTTTTTTTGTTGATTGTATGATGTACATAACCTACTTACATCCAGTTTATAATTTATTGCTACTTTTTCTGTTACAAAATAAAACGATAATGGATCTAGCATCTGAAATAAATGGTATTTATTTTTATTTTATACAAGCTAGTGGCATCTTAATCTTAGATTGTACAACAAGAGCATAAAAAAAGCTATTATACCCAAGCCGTACATATAGCCAACTGAGCCGGCACGGCAAGAGTGGATAGTCACGTCGAGGGGAAAATATATGCAAAAGTGCAAAAAAAGTCATTTTATGTCGCCTAGATCCAACATAAATAAATATGAGCTTTACGAGCATGAGAAATGAAAAATATATCTTTCACTGGACGACCGCCATTATAGCAGTCAATAATAGATCAGAGATAAGATCAGATAAGCTTGTTTCTCCAACAGAAGCGGTCATCGATTCATTTAGATCCGAGTGAGATGGACTTATGGTTTCAATTTTTAGGGTACCGCAGCTAAAATAGCGTGAATCGAAACCTTACTTTTCAATTTGCAATTTCATTGTCACAGAGTTCATTCACGGCAACTGAGCCTATGTGAACTGAAATTCTGATGGTTGGTGTTTTGTCATATCATTAGATCCTCAAAAAGGGCACGAATCTGAATATTGAAAATTGAAATATCAATGGTTAAAATATCGACGGTCAAAATATCGAAGCTAACCTAACCTACGCTACTTTCGATATTTCGACCGTCGACTTTTCAACGTTAGATATATTAATTTTCAATATTCAGCGGCGTAAATATGCAGCCCTCGGTGAGGATTGTATATTTACGGCGTTTGGTGTAGAAACTCTGGGGCCTTGGGGGCCAGAGGCAAAACGGCTCTTCCGTGAGCTATCCTCTCGGCTGGTAGATACCACTCGGGATCAGCGGGCTGGTGCTTACCTTGCACAACGCATCAGCCTAGCTATCCAGAGAGGTAATGCTGCCAGCCTCTTAGGAACGGCCCCCCAAAGCAGCAGCCTTGATGAAGTTTTTTATTTAGTGTAAGTTTTGTAAATAGTTTAGTTTTAGTTTAATATTCAGTGTGTATATTATTTAGTTTCTTTTATCAATATTCCGATACGTTCCTCTCAAGAACATTCAGAAAATAGTTATACAAAAAAAACTTTAAAAATATTTTAAATTATGTGGGACAGTCATAGGTTTTGAACCGTGCTTGGCACATAAAATCTGTCTTTATTTTTTGTTTTTTCATAAATTGACTCTCTGCAAACAATCTGAGCTATTTAAAGCCAGTCAGACCTGACAGAATTTTCATTCTTATATAAAATAGAAGCATAGTTTAAACGGGGATTTTTCGTAGAAAAATGACCGGAGTCCTAATGTCATACCCACCATAACTTTTAAAGGCTTGTAATAACGGAGTCTTTGTGTCATACATACCTTTTGAAGGCTTGTATTAAATTTTTAACTAAATTAATTTTGCGAGGGGATGCGTAATAGTTGAGATATTTAGATTAAAATACCTGCGTTCCAGCCCGAAACTATTCTGTAGTGCGCCGTTGAAGTTTTATTAATATTATAATTAAAAAAGTTAATTCCATAGTTTGGGTTGAATTTGTTGGGAAGTTTGCTATTTTTTTATATAGTTGTCTCAACTTTGTACTGTTTGTCTCAACACTTGTAGATTTTAAATAATAAATAAATATCATGGGACACTTGACACCAATTGACCTCGTCCCAAACTAAGCAGAGCTTGTACTATGGGTACTAAGCAACGGATAAACATATAATGATTGTTCTCGGGTCTTGGATGTTTAATATGTATTTAAGTATGTATTTATCTATATAAGTATGTTTATCCGTTGCCTAGTGTCCATAGTACAAGCTTTGCTTAGTTTGCGACTAGGTCAATTGGTGTCAAGTGTCCCATGATATTTATTTATTTATAAAAACTATCCTAGGTCCTTACCCGGGGCTCAAACTATCTGTATAACGAATTTCATCTTAAACAGTTCAACGGTTTAGACGGTGAAAAGGTAACAAAGTAACAAGCAGACTTTGCTGCAGACTTTCGCGTTTATAATATTAGGAGGAAGTAACTAAAATTGCGACCACGGATCAGCACGCGAAGCGCAGGACATCCACCCTGCCGTGCTCGAACTAAAAGACGGCTAAGTGACATTTGGCCAAAATTGAGATGGCTTAGACTCATCGATGCGGCTTTTCTTTCTCTTTCGATCTGTATCAAAAAGTCAATTTTGGCCAAAATGCCACTTAGCCATCTTTTAGTTCGAGCACGGCAGCACCAACGAAATGGACGGATGGCCTCGTTAAAATCGCGGGTTCACGGTGATGCAAGCCGCTTTCAACCGAAACAACTGGAGGTCTATAAGGGAGGCCTATGTCCAACAGTGAACAGGGAGTAGGATATCGAAAATACAATCTGAAACATGGAAGGCTGAGATGATGACGATGACAATGAACTAAGATTGTCAGTAACGGTGAATAACAAAGCGTTACTAAAGGACATTAAAAGTGTATCCCGCTGTGATTCGCCGCGGCCTTGAACTTGATTTCTAGGCATGCCAAGCACCTTTGTACAAAGTTACGTACAAGACACAAAAACAGCAGATTTTCTATCTTCTTCTTTGTCGATATCACTCTTGACAAAGTGATCGTGGTCATCACTTCAGGTGTTGGTAGCAAGCTTTACAACACACCGCCACTCCTCCCGGATGATGAGCCATTTACTGTCGCTTTCTATGGGTGAGATTTTCTATGGGTGTCTCTAATTTGACATAACATCAATTGTCATAGTATAAATTCGTATAACACTGAACTGGCATAGTATTAAAAAATCATCACACTCATTTACGAGTAGAATGAAAATGAAATTGGACAGTTGATATTATGCATGACTTTTTAGTTGTTATAAAATGAATTCACATAATTTTATCAAATGAGTAAATAAGTTGGGTCAGAGCAAACCGACACGGCAAGATCTTTTCGCGTTCAATATTAGGTTCTCTTTAATTAAATTTGTCTATTAAAAAAAAATAGGCTTTTTAGATACCTATTTCATTACTTTTGTTTCATAAATTATGCTAGATAAATTAATGCTTCATAATGTTATGCCAGGTTCATTATGAGTTTCTTTAATTTTAAATTAATTAAAGAAGAGTAGGTAAATTAAGACGTTAGCGCTTGTAGATATCCCAATATTATAATGCGAAAGTTTGTTTTTTAACCCCCGACGCAAAAAGAGGGGTGTTATAAGTTTGACCGCTATGTGTGTCTGTGTGTCTGTATGTCTGTGTGTCTGTGTGTCTGTCTGTGGCACCGTAGCTCTTAAGCGAGTGGACCGATTTGAATGCGGTTTTTTTTTATATGAAAGCTGGTTTTCTAGCGATGGTTCTTAGACATGTTTTATCAAAATCGGTTCAGCCGTTTCAAGATCATCAGCTTTTTTGTTCGCTGCGGTCCTACCGCAGCGAACAAAAAAGATACTTTAAAAAATACAACAGATGTACTTTAGTTTCCTCCTTAGACCTGTAACGGTTTCAAAGTACATTTGGAAACCATCAAGGCGCGAATATGTTTTGAATCACAGTTATTATCATATTGAGTATGTTTGTTTGTATGTTTGTCATCATCACATGGAATATATCCAAAATGCAAGGAAAATTATTATTAAATAAGATTTTATAGGAGATGAGTTTTCTTTTATCCAAGTTTCGTTTCATTCTGTTCATTAGTTAAGTCACAATTAAACTTCAAAGTTATGATGTTATTTAGTACTTATTGAGCGGGTAGCGGACATTTATTAAGAGTGAATGAATATCTTAAATATTCATTAATTAATTAAAGAAATGGGGTTTACATACTTGATTTTGGATATATATTTAGATTTCATTTAGCAAATATTGGAAAAACTATTCATCTATTTAAATTATAAAAAAAAGTAGTTAAATTGTTAAAAGTATTGATTAAAATGGCTGAGGCTGATGAGGCCAGTGAGGCCGTTGTCGCCGAAATCACCAAAGTAACGGTTGTCTTCAAAGTTGCTGATGTATGAAATGTCTTCAATGTTACGGAAAAGGGCTGAAGACTATAAATAGAGGTGGAATTGTAGGATCGGGGCATTCAACATTTGGGCTTGGGCGCGAGAGAGCATCGACGTTAGAATTGAGCTATTTTAAGATTATTTGCGGGTGTTGGGGATCAGTCTAAAGCGAATTTAAATTTACGCGGGTTCTTTGCAGTATAAATTTAATTAAGGTTTTAATTATTTCACATTTTATTATTGGAAATTTTAGATAGTCCTTTTGGGTATTAGGTAATATAAATTGCTGAGTGAGTATTGTCTTATAAAATGGATATATTTAGTCAGATGGGTTTTAGTTTGCTACTGCCTATAGTAGTAAATTATTATCCCTTTCATTTATACTTGAAATATTTAAGTTTTAGTTCCTATTAGAGGAACTTTCCTGTGAGAATTTGATTTGCTATTTTCTATAGATAGTGAATTATTTTCTTACGCAATTGTATTTACTAACCCATTTATGTTTTCTGTGTCCTTCCCTTATAAACGGGTGGCGTCTGGCTCATCATAACGTTATGGTGAGTTAGGCAACTTGTATGACTCGAAACCTAACATGGTGTCAACGTAAGGTAATACAAGTCACCTGTCTTCCTGAAATGAGTGGGCGTTTCAGAGGCAGAGAGATGAAAGTCGATCTGTCTAGTCACCCATACGGAATACTGTCTAACATTATAACGAGCATGTAGGACTATAATCTAGACCGTGCCGTTTTAGGCGCATGTCTTTGTATAATTGGAATTCAGTATTGCGGTCCCGTATCTATATATTTATTTATGAACACCTGTAAGTATCCAGTCCGCTGGCTCCCTCTTCTTAGGGGCTATATTGCCAGGGAGCTAGCAACATTTAGGTCTGCGTGGTAGGGCAGGAACACACCGTCTTCATTATAGGAAAGCTAGCAGGGCAATGCATTGCACCGCGCGGCCCTACATTACACTAAATGTAAATGTGGGAAAAGGCGTTTCCCTAGTATTGCAAACTTCATACAAAGCTAGGGGGCTCGAGCCAAGCGTAAATTACAAGATAGGTTGTTAGGAAATGTAGGTAGGAATTTGGATAAGGAATAGCTAGCGAGGCGAGTCCTACACTGGACGAGCCTTATGTACACACACCTCATGTTTAATTTGAAGAGATTAATTCTCTTAGTTTGGTAATCTTCACAGAGCTAGGGACAGATTAAATTCATACACATCATTGTTTATTCCTAGAGTTGTGGATTCTGTTGACAAACTCAATCTGAATTCATAAGAAACTCCTAAGAGTGCTCTATCTTAAGACAGCCATGTGCTCCAATAAAACTATAATTTATCATGTTGTAAAGCTAGCTTGAAAGTTATAGATTGAGGATTTGGTACAGCCAGGGAAGCTCCCCGTTGGTTGTCTTACTGCCTGTAGGAGAAGACACTGACACGGCTCGTACTATATGAATCATCTATGATGTGATAGTTACCTCTATAGCATAAAAGACTTACCGTTGGAGAGTGGTCTCTGTGATCGACTGCTTCCTGTTTGAGTTATTAAAGTAAATAGAAGTATTTTCAACTACTTGATTGAATGAGTCAATAGATTAGACAATTATTGGTAATTATAGGAACTTATATATATATATGCATTATCAATCTACGGTAAAGTTTACTGGTGAATGAGTCGGAAAATTGGGCAAGTTCACTGGTAAGCTGGCAATGAATGAGTCATAAGGTTAGGCCATTCATTGTAAACAGTAGGGACTCGATGGAACAGTCATAAAGTTAGGCTTTCCATCGATATCTTGCAGTTGGGTTGCTGTGAATGAGTCATAAGGTTAGGCGAGTTCACTGGTAACCTACTGTAAGCTAAGTATTATATTTATTATAGGAATTGTATCTGTACTAAAGACTTTGTATGCACCATTGTTAGTGCGTAGATTTCTGATCTACAATATGCCTCTTCTAAAAGGGAATTATTGTAGATTTGGAGGCGCTGGAGGGTCCGTAGGGGATGGAATATGGCTTTAAACCATAAAGGTGGGACCCCCGCCCCGGGGGCATTGCGCCCCCGGTATCAGTCCGTAATACACTTACAATTCATATTCTAAAGTTTGAGAAAGTTCCTGAGTAAAATAGTTTTCTACATAGGTTGCTTAGTTATATGATAGTTATTCCATTCTTACTTTTCACTTAAATTACTTTGGGTTACTCAGTGTTCACAACATAGGTCCTACATATATCACTAGACGATTCACATGGCCATTTTAACTAATAATATTTATAAGTAGTAGGGCATTGACCTGAACTAAGTTATACTATATTAAGAGTTATTAAGTTTATCAATAAGTATGTTGAATAAGTAGTTAATTTTAAACACAAGATAGATATAAGTATTAGCAGCAAGAAGCATCATCATCATCAGTTAGTTTTTTACTAGGTGCCTGTAGGGGTGCAGTTACAATATGGGTTAGCCGTGACAGGATGAACTAAAGTTTTATTTTAATTCGTGTTTGGTGTTTGTTTGATAAAAAGTAGGTTCCTTGACAGTTTGTTGACACTTAGTACTTATGAGATAGGATAGCAAACTAAGGTTTACTTACTAGATCAGTAAATTTCATGCTAAGTTACTTTAGATATTAAGTTTCATTAGTTAAGTTTCAAGTGACTGTTTTCACATAAACAGTCACAATTTGCTGTTCGTGGAATGGAGGTGAAAGTAAGAGTGGAAATTTATAGTTCACACTAGGAATAGGAGTAAGGAAAATTAAGTTGAACACAACAAAATGTATACAAGACATTGAAGTTTAATGAAAATAGTATAGTTTGTCACTAGGCAGGATGAGGATTTAGGTAGGCTTCACTTAAATTTATATCGTTCACGGTTGTAGCATTTATAGTTATTCGAATCTCCATCTGAAAACAATAATATATTGTAAATTTTGGTAGATTTCATCAGTTAACTTTTGACGTTGGAACGATTCACTTTAAACCATGGTTCAATAGCCAGCTGACGTTGCCGTGTTACTTGGAAGTTTTCGATTGTCAGATTTTAGTTTCTTTAAGTTTTATTAATACGGGATCATAATTAATTATAGCACAATTTTATCACGATAACTTAGAAAACTAAAGTATTCTTCTTCTTATTCTTTTTTTAAAATATGGCTTCTGTCCTAATTAATAAGACAATTTCGCCAATGTCAAAGTATTCTCTTTCGAGAGGCAACGTTGTACGGTGATTGTAGTTTTTGCAACTTGATAGCAAAATTCCAGAAACCACGTGGAGACAACTTGCGCATTAAAAAATGTCAGACACGAGAGCAATATTGAATATTGTGATCACTGTTCACTGTTAAGGTTAATCGCCGCATAAAACACTATCGAAATTATACTTCAACTAGCCAAAGAAACAGAAATAGCAAAATTAAACATTGTTCCACATCCTCCATGTTCGAATGCCACAAATCGAATCAAAAACTAAAGTAACCACTCGCCCGCCATTTACAGAAAAGTCAAAGTGACAGTGACTTGTGACTTGACGTGCGGTGCGCATGTTCTGAAACTTCTGAAACCGATAGGAGATGCGAGATAGAATCAAATACGTCATAGGGTTCCATTTTACTACAAAGAGAATGAGTTTAAATTTTACACATAATTGGATTATTGTTAGCATCTTTATTAGAAAGTCATTAAAAATTACAATACAATACAATGACTCCTTGTTGAACACCAGCAGGTGTTGAGTGGTATGAAGAACATAGGCATCTGAAAATAGCAATTTTCTTAACCAGCATGACAGGCGAGGCGGCCTTTGTAGCTTCAGAGCGATGTTTTCCAGAGATCCAAGTTAAAACAGAGAATAATTTATTTATTAGTAGCTAAGCTGTTTAAATTTTATTAGAAACCGGAAAATATAGGTAGATAAATGCTGAAAGTAGGTATGTCAAATGTTATATTGGTTTGGTAATCTGGGGGTCGGCAGGAATTACCTATAGGCCTCTAGGTTGGCAGCGCATATGCGGTACCCCTGGTGTTGCGGATGTTTGTGGGCGATCAGTAGAAAAGTAGCATAAAATAGGCTTTAGTCTTACATACGGGGGGTCGTAACTTGAATGAGTTCAGAGTAGGCTATTTTATAAATTATGTGAGCTAAACGAGCATTTTTAGAAATTTAATTAGGGCAAATTAAAAGTTATGATAATAATAATTAGGGATTAGCAGGCTATAATATTGTCACTCATGACAGGTATATTTTCCTTTAACTTAAAGAAATTCTATAAAACTATTTGGCCCAAACCCTCTCATTCTGAGAGGAGGCCTGTGCCTAGCTGGGATGATGATGATTAAGCTGGAAATAGGGACAGGCTCAAAGTAGAAGGAGAGTGTATATTGGTATGTATGTACAAAATGTCAATGCTTATGCATATACAAATTTCACTTTGATTTGGGAATAGTATAGGCAAAATGATATAATCCAAGCGCTCTTGCTCTCAGAGGACGCCTGTGCCTGGCGGTAGGGAATGCAGGCTGGGAATAGGCTCACACATGGATAAATAATACAGGTATAAAAGGTTCAGAAACCTGAGATAGCTATTGAGATTTGAAAACAAGTTAAGTTATCAAAATCGGTTTAGCATTTTATTTGACTTGAGACTTAGACAAGCATGGCTGGGAAGATTGATTCAATAGCAAAGAGATAGGCTGCGCAGTGGAATCATGAAGGTTTGTGTAGTTTAGGAAGACAGCGGTTAAGAGGTCAAGTAAGGCCTGACTTCATGGAGTTTATATACTCAAGTCACTTATGTTTAATTATAGAGATTTATTAGGTAATAAGACTATTTGTTTATCAAGATCATAGAGAGGTGGGCATACAGAACAATTGGCCAATATTTTAAAATAATGGGGGTCGCCTGATTAAAAGGCAATAGAGCAAATTTCAAGTTGCAGTTATTTCAATGCAGTGTAGGGAGGGTCAATAGACATTTTAGGAAATAAATAAAAGAAAGTAAGCTTTTTATTAGTATGCAATAAGATAAAGGAATTATTTTGGTTGCGTGTTCGCTGCAGAGTATGATAGTATGTTGAGTTTGTTTCATCAAAATAAAATGGTTGCTGGCGGGTAATTCACTCTATCCATTATAAAGCACGGGGAAGAAATACAACAGTAGGCTGGCAGTAGGATATCTTGGGTTAGCACCTCACTCTTGACAGACTTCACGCTGGCATATTTAAAATTTGTTGACAGCTGCTAGTGTTTAGCTCAAAGGTAGTAGGAACTTTGTTACTCCCGAGGAAAATTTTAATTTTAAGATTGGATTTCGCTTTATCTGTAAACAAAACAAATAAAAAAATTGGTAATCAACTATGATGAGATCTAAAAGGTTTGATGATAGTGTACTATTAATAAAACAGCCAGAAAGGTTGGCTTAGTTATGTTAGTTTATTTCATTAGTACAGGTTTTGTTCGGAATATTAGCACAGAGATGGCGGTTTTAATATTGAGAAAACTAACAGATTGGAAAATTAGTTCATGAGATGGTAGTTATAAGATTATTATTTTGAGTATGTATGTATGTATGAAAAGGATTCAATGAGAAAATGATAACATAGGATAACTTACCAAAAATAAACATTATGAAGGCAGGTGTAGTTGAGATTTCATTTAGGTTGTCTTCGAGACAAATTAGTGGTGATTGACTTTACATAAATGTCATCTTGATTGGTTATAAAGGGCGATAGGTAAACTACCAACTACATCAGTGGTTCATAATCCATGATAACATGTGACTGAAAGTAAAATATCATTATTACAAGATTATTACTTCAAATGTACTAACTTACAATTAGTATAAACAGTTTCAATATGAAATAAAAGATAAGAAGTAGCTGCTAGCTATTGAATGGGAAAGAATTTGTTTGAATAATATTAGTAAAAACAATAGAATGTATGTACGGAACAGTCGGAACATTAATTACCTCTGTAGTCCAAGTTCTTAATTGAACTTGCACTGTTAGCACTGTTATATAGGATCCTTGGATATGTTTTACTCAAAATCAAAAGGTTGAATTAAACTGAATTTGATTTGACCATTGCGTTGATTTGGTTTCATTAAATATATCGACAAACAATAAAATTATCATCGTTAATCAATGCTACAAAGTATAGACGAGAAACACATCGCTTACAACATTTTTAATGTTTGACGTGCTGTCACGTTACGGAAAAGTAAAGGCATCATGGCCATGCAGCCTAATTGTGCATAGATTATAGAAGAAATAATTATTTACATGTGGAAAAATTCCATGAAGTATGAATTTTATGTTATTAATTTAGGAAAAACAAGTACAATGTTTATAGGTAATATAATTTTATAGTTGTGAATGTTTGTCGGTCTGTTTGTTTGCTGCTTTGTTTGTTCGTTTGTTTGTTGCTTCGTCGCGTTTGAACCGCTGGGCCGATTTGAGTGAGATTTGGTATGTGGCTGGTTTGGATCTCGGGAATACTCTGAAAATGCTCCAACGAGTATCTAGTAGGTAATATAAAATTGAAAGATAGGTACTAGGAGAAAGGAACTTTGACATAGATTAGTAATTGTTGGCGGTTGTAAATTAGTTGTGGTAGCCCTTTTATAAAAGACTTGATGGTGATAGTTTGTTTGTTTGTTTGTTCAAACTCTTTATTGTACAAAAAGGAAATAGGTACAAAAGATAACATACAAAGAGGGTGCTAGGTACAAGGGCGGACTTATCCCTTGATTGATAGTCAATTGTATCATTAGTAATTAAAAATAGGTTAATGGATACTAATTATTTGATAAGATATTGTAGAATAAAATAGAAGATAAGTTATGATGTAAGTGGTAATACGTTTATTAATCGACTTTAAAAAAAAAGGAGTAGTTTTTCAGTTTGACCGGTAATGTATGTATGTTTGTCCGCGATTGTCTCGCTTTTGGCTGAACCGATTATGATGCGGATTACAGAAAGGTATTTAAGGGTCCAGCAGTGGTGTAGCGTTGTGGCACGCGGCACGGGGTGCCGAGGGCCTGGGTTCGATTCCCAGTGTTGGTCTTGTTTTTCTGTGCATCTATATTTCAGTTTGTGTTTTCAATTTAGGTTTCACGGGAAGACCTTAAAAGTAAAAAAAAATTTGGAATTGTAAAAAAATATATACGTAACCAAGAAAAAAATGTGATTTGAAATTGTTGCAATCGGCCTTTGTTTTATTAATTAAATTATAGAAAAAATTACAATATAAATGGGAATACAATTACAATTGAAGTGATAAGCTTGTATGAGTTCGATAATTGACAATCGGTGTTTGGATTCATTATGTCCTTAATGGATTAAAACTTTATTCACAACTAAGTAACTCTTTAGTCATAACAAAGTTTTCGAGTTTGTTAAAAGATATTTGTCTAACTAAGGTGATTGATGATTTGTAAAACAGCGTGTATAACGATGAGTGGTTCATTGCGATTTACTGTTATGTGGAGGTTGTTCATGAAAGAGTTTGACCGGGGCTTTTGAATGTGCAAGCCAATGCAAGGTAGAGTGAATAATATTATTTAAAGGTGCAAGGGTTTTAATATCTCATCAGTTTTATAGTTAAGACAGATCATTTACTAATAGTTTGCCCAAGAATCACTATACTTACAAATGAACTATTTGTTCGAAAGGTGTTAGGCTAGGCGAGATCGCATAATCAATGTTAATATTGCTTACAAATAGTTCATTACTCTACTAGTACGAAAACGTTATGGCCCACACTACACATTCTCCAAGGTTTATTTGTTGATGTGTTGGAGGGGAGGTTTTGAGATTGGTGATGAATTAATGGAGACTTATCACTATAGCATTGTAATGCATAACAGATTCTTTGGTTTTAGAAGGGGATATGTTGTTGTTATTTTCTGAGCCGAAGGAAGGGGGATGACGGCAACATTTTGCTCATCTAGTACGTTGGCCTCACAACCCAGCGCCTCTGGAAAAATTCAAAGATCTGGCTTTGGTGATATTTATTTCATTACATGATTCACTTTAGTTTCAGAGGTTTCATCCAGGGCAATGATAGATAAATCATGGTTTAAAAACATACAACATAATACATTTCGAAGGCAAACGTTGGTAAATTATAAAAAAAAAAAAAACATGTATTCGCGATATTATTTTTTTTGTTGGATCCATTTACATTGATTGTCAATTTTTGTAAAATTTAGCATCTATGCAAATGGAGAGGGTCGGATGTAACGGTTTCAAAGTACATTTGGAAACCATCAAGGCGCGAATATGTTTTGAATCACAGTTATTATCATATTGAGTATGTTTGTTTGTATGTTTGTCATCATCACATGGAATATATCCAAAATGCAAGGAAAATTATTATTAAATAAGATTTTATAGGAGATGAGTTTTCTTTTATCCAAGTTTCGTTTCATTCTGTTCATTAGTTAAGTCACAATTAAACTTCAAAGTTATGATGTTATTTAGTACTTATTGAGCGGGTAGCGGACATTTATTAAGAGTGAATGAATATCTTAAATATTCATTAATTAATTAAAGAAATGGGGTTTACATACTTGATTTTGGATATATATTTAGATTTCATTTAGCAAATATTGGAAAAACTATTCATCTATTTAAATTATAAAAAAAAGTAGTTAAATTGTTAAAAGTATTGATTAAAATGGCTGAGGCTGGTGAGGCCAGTGAGGCCGTTGTCGCCGAAATCACCAAAGTAACGGTTGTCTTCAAAGTTGCTGATGTATGAAATGTCTTCAATGTTACGGAAAAGGGCTGAAGACTATAAATAGAGGTGGAATTGTAGGATCGGGGCATTCAACATTTGGGCTTGGGCGCGAGAGAGCATCGACGTTAGAATTGAGCTATTTTAAGATTATTTGCGGGTGTTGGGGATCAGTCTAAAGCGAATTTAAATTTACGCGGGTTCTTTGCAGTATAAATTTAATTAAGGTTTTAATTATTTCACATTTTATTATTGGAAATTTTAGATAGTCCTTTTGGGTATTAGGTAATATAAATTGCTGAGTGAGTATTGTCTTATAAAATGGATATATTTAGTCAGATGGGTTTTAGTTTGCTACTGCCTATAGTAGTAAATTATTATCCCTTTCATTTATACTTGAAATATTTAAGTTTTAGTTCCTATTAGAGGAACTTTCCTGTGAGAATTTGATTTGCTATTTTCTATAGATAGTGAATTATTTTCTTACGCAATTGTATTTACTAACCCATTTATGTTTTCTGTGTCCTTCCCTTATAAACGGGTGGCGTCTGGCTCATCATAACGTTATGGTGAGTTAGGCAACTTGTATGACTCGAAACCTAACATGGTGTCAACGTAAGGTAATACAAGTCACCTGTCTTCCTGAAATGAGTGGGCGTTTCAGAGGCAGAGAGATGAAAGTCGATCTGTCTAGTCACCCATACGGAATACTGTCTAACATTATAACGAGCATGTAGGACTATAATCTAGACCGTGCCGTTTTAGGCGCATGTCTTTGTATAATTGGAATTCAGTATTGCGGTCCCGTATCTATATATTTATTTATGAACACCTGTAAGTATCCAGTCCGCTGGCTCCCTCTTCTTAGGGGCTATATTGCCAGGGAGCTAGCAACATTTAGGTCTGCGTGGTAGGGCAGGAACACACCGTCTTCATTATAGGAAAGCTAGCAGGGCAATGCATTGCACCGCGCGGCCCTACATTACACTAAATGTAAATGTGGGAAAAGGCGTTTCCCTAGTATTGCAAACTTCATACAAAGCTAGGGGGCTCGAGCCAAGCGTAAATTACAAGATAGGTTGTTAGGAAATGTAGGTAGGAATTTGGATAAGGAATAGCTAGCGAGGCGAGTCCTACACTGGACGAGCCTTATGTACACACACCTCATGTTTAATTTGAAGAGATTAATTCTCTTAGTTTGGTAATCTTCACAGAGCTAGGGACAGATTAAATTCATACACATCATTGTTTATTCCTAGAGTTGTGGATTCTGTTGACAAACTCAATCTGAATTCATAAGAAACTCCTAAGAGTGCTCTATCTTAAGACAGCCATGTGCTCCAATAAAACTATAATTTATCATGTTGTAAAGCTAGCTTGAAAGTTATAGATTGAGGATTTGGTACAGCCAGGGAAGCTCCCCGTTGGTTGTCTTACTGCCTGTAGGAGAAGACACTGACACGGCTCGTACTATATGAATCATCTATGATGTGATAGTTACCTCTATAGCATAAAAGACTTACCGTTGGAGAGTGGTCTCTGTGATCGACTGCTTCCTGTTTGAGTTATTAAAGTAAATAGAAGTATTTTCAACTACTTGATTGAATGAGTCAATAGATTAGACAATTATTGGTAATTATAGGAACTTATATATATATATGCATTATCAATCTACGGTAAAGTTTACTGGTGAATGAGTCGGAAAATTGGGCAAGTTCACTGGTAAGCTG
This sequence comes from Choristoneura rosaceana, assembly GCA_037349165.1. Taxonomy (NCBI): domain Eukaryota; kingdom Metazoa; phylum Arthropoda; class Insecta; order Lepidoptera; family Tortricidae; genus Choristoneura; species Choristoneura rosaceana. The sequence continues at coordinate 1,574,315 of JAZBNJ010000044.1, forward strand.
GCAATGAATGAGTCATAAGGTTAGGCCATTCATTGTAAACAGTAGGGACTCGATGGAACAGTCATAAAGTTAGGCTTTCCATCGATATCTTGCAGTTGGGTTGCTGTGAATGAGTCATAAGGTTAGGCGAGTTCACTGGTAACCTACTGTAAGCTAAGTATTATATTTATTATAGGAATTGTATCTGTACTAAAGACTTTGTATGCACCATTGTTAGTGCGTAGATTTCTGATCTACAATATGCCTCTTCTAAAAGGGAATTATTGTAGATTTGGAGGCGCTGGAGGGTCCGTAGGGGATGGAATATGGCTTTAAACCATAAAGGTGGGACCCCCGCCCCGGGGGCATTGCGCCCCCGGTATCAGTCCGTAATACACTTACAATTCATATTCTAAAGTTTGAGAAAGTTCCTGAGTAAAATAGTTTTCTACATAGGTTGCTTAGTTATATGATAGTTATTCCATTCTTACTTTTCACTTAAATTACTTTGGGTTACTCAGTGTTCACAACATAGGTCCTACATATATCACTAGACGATTCACATGGCCATTTTAACTAATAATATTTATAAGTAGTAGGGCATTGACCTGAACTAAGTTATACTATATTAAGAGTTATTAAGTTTATCAATAAGTATGTTGAATAAGTAGTTAATTTTAAACACAAGATAGATATAAGTATTAGCAGCAAGAAGCATCATCATCATCAGTTAGTTTTTTACTAGGTGCCTGTAGGGGTGCAGTTACAGACCTTAGCGGTCCCCCGACACCGACGACGCTTAGATAAAAAAAATATTACTAGGTACTTAATACTAAATTAACTTAGGCTAATTTTGCGAGAAATCAGCTCCCAGCGGGATAGGGATAAACGAATTGTTCGCAGATGAAGTCGCGGGCAACAACTAGGTAGTGCATAATTATTTTTTACTTTTTAGTTGTCCTTTTTTGGCGGCTTTTTTTGTCGGGGGTTTTTAAAAATTTTAATTTTGTTTTTTGTTTGTTACTTCATCAAGTAGAGATAGTTTGAGTCCCGGAGAACAACATAGGATAGTTTTTATCCCGGAAAATCGCATAATTCCCGCGGGATAGCGATAAACGAATTCTGCGCGGACTACAGAGCAACAGCTACTTTAAACTAAAATCATTATAATGGTGCAAGCCAGTAAGTAAAACTGTTAAATATTCACATCTAGCAGTTTTACTGTAGAGTTTGATCTACATAACCCCTGAGTATTCTACCCTCAAAAATTTAGCCGAAACATTCGCGAAGTTGGCGCCTTAATTAAGGTACAGTGGAATTTGTGGGTGCCTAGTGGAAAATATGTTAAACAACATGGCATAGCTCAGAAATTGACAATTTTGCTTGAACATTTTGAGCAAAGTGACGCTTTTGCGGTTGACCTTTAAATGTGAAGTGTTTGAAGAGATTTGAGGATTTTTATTTTACGTATTCTCTCGTTAATGTTGTTATTTTCTGTATGTTTAGCGAAAATGTTTTCTTTTATTTGAAGATTTTTATTTTACGTATATGTAAACAACTTTTGTAACTATATCGTGATATATGTAGGTCGACAGTGATGTTTTCAAGTTCTGTGGGAACAACTACTACTGATATTTCTAATTCCAAATCGAAACGATTGTTCCCTAAGTAGGCCGCAAAGGGCTTTTTTACAAGTCACTTTTTTATACGACCAACGCTTCCGGAAATACCATCATTGCCAAAAGAATGCGCCGCAAGAAACTTGGCAAAACCTAAATACTTACAGTAATTGAGATACGCTAATGTTCTTAAGAAATTTTTCACTTAATAAATACGACATTTCAAAAGTATACAGTCAGCAAGTCGTGGATCACATTTTTACTCTGTCATATTAACACATTTTTCAAATTCGTATGGTGTTATTTAAAGCCGTAACAGACGATCGAACGATCCGGCGGCCCGAGAGGGACACAACTGTCTGTCATAGTAAGATGGTGATATATGGTGGGATATCCCATTCCATTTGATAAGACGCGGTCTTCACTCAAGAAATCTTACGTATTTGTTCGATTCTGGATAATTTATTGTCCAAAATAATTTCAACAAATTAACATTACCCATGCAATAAATTTAACGCAGTTAATTTAATTCACAAGCAAAGGCGCTGGACCATAATATAGGTAGGGCACCTTGCGAACAAAACAAAGCGCCGCAATACCGATATCAAAACCCAAAACTTCACCCTGCGTAAATTCATTTGCACACAAAAGACTCCGAAAAACACTCCCAAAAGATAAAACACCAAAAGAAAAACACAACTGGCGAAAAACTTGCAAAATTAGTGTGAAAACCGCGCAAAAATAAGACGGCAAAATGGAAACGATAACCCAAATTCGGTCATTACGGTGATGTAATCTCAAAACGGCGTATTCCGACGACAATGTTACCTAACTACCCCCTTTAAACTCCCCTTTTTACCCACCTACCCGCAATGAAAACCATAAAAAGAGTTATAAATGTGAATCGGTAAAGTTGGTCATATTATCTGAGGAAATAAAAATTCTTATTTAAGATCTAACTAAATTACACCCAGGTTTTTCTCTTTGCTTTTAATGAAACTAATTTTCATGCCATTGGTTTCCTGAATGCAGTCTGTTATCGGCATCCGATTGTAGGTAATGTAATTCAGTTGGGGGAGCAGGAAGGGGGGGGACTAAGCACAGGAGTGAATGTATTGAGACACGATAAAAATGGTTTGGGATTAATTATTAAGCTTCCTGATTCGAAGCGCGCGTGGATTGGTACAGCTATTCATTTTGAAATTGATTTCTAAAGTTCCAAGTTTTGATCATGAAACTACCGTGAGACTCACTCATATTAAATGATATTGTAACGGATAAATCACGTCTTAAATCAAGTTTAGCTGGACATGTTTCGGGCTATTTCGAAACCCTTCTTCTTCTAAAGAGCACGCGACTCAGCGACTGCCGCAACACGCGCACTACGCGCCACCGCTCTGCTCGCGCCTTAGAAGAAGCCACATATATCTCAGCTTGTTTGTTTCTTATTTAGCAACTTAAGCAGCGACACTAGCGACATCTATGCCGTAGCCCTCATCGAGAAACTTTAAAAAAACAAAAAGTAACAAAAATTTGGATTTATAATTTTTTTATTATTATTCGACTGGAAGGACGAGCAAGTCTCCTGGTGGTAAGAGAAATAAATAAATAAATAATACAAGAAGATTCCAAAAACCAATCATAAATAGAAATCACAATAAAAACCGGGAAGTTTATGCCAGATGTAACGACTAATTATTTACGTTATGCTTATGTCTATTTTGTAACTACATTTACATATTTATTTTACTTTGAACTTCTAACCACATTAGCTTTTCAAACACAACTCTTTTTTGCATTGGGATTTAAAAATAAACAAGAGAAGCTACCGACAAGGAAAACAAACTTAACCAAAGCCAAGGCAACAGAAAATCAATGCACACCGAAATGAGAAACAAAATATCTTTTTATTTACTCATTTGAAAAAAGATAATTAATTACCAACAGAAAATGAAAGCAATTATTCAACTAACACCAAATAAATCTTTTTTAAAAACAAAACAAGCGTTCCGTTTACACAAATCGGTAAATTAAAAACAAAGAAGTGCTTAAATCATCCTTACACTCGCTGACAGCCCTATAAAAATAAATAATTTATAATGTTTGTAATACAAAGCTAGGATTGAACAAAAAAAGGATAAGTACGAGCCTAACTTGCGTGGAGATAGTTCCGTATGCTGAAATCCTTATCCTAAAAAATCCTAAAGGGGAAAGTGAGTTTATTTGTTTGTTTGTTTGTTACGCTTTCACGCCGTAACTGAGCCACGGATCGTCGTGATTTTTGGCAAAGACATAGTTTATGGTTCTGAGAGTGACATAGGTTACTTTTTATCCCGGAAAATGTCAGTTCCTTAGGGAACAGCGCGCGATAACCGAATACATTGGGCGGAGCCGCGGGCAAAAGCTAGTATTTTAACAATATTGTTTTTAGGGTTTTACATCCAAAAAGAAAAAAAAAACGGAACAATAATATACTTTATCATTCGTCTGTCTGTTCATCTTTCAAAGACTCATTCACTGAGGGACGCGGAAACAGCAAGCTGAAATTAGTATTAAAACATCTGCTGTCCTTTAAGTCGTAAATAAATCTATTAGATAAATAATTATGATGACGAATGCGCATCAGCACCAGAACAGGGTCTCGTCCTTTGTGATCGGAACCCTAAAAATAAACTGGGTACCTTTAAAGGGCATGGTACACATGAGTTGAACATATATTCTGTCGTTGTTAGATTTTATGGGGGCTTGTCACGCATAGTACTCGCTGGCATACAGAGAAATTAGGTTCTAGTTTGGGTTTGGAGGTTCCGCAGGAGATAAAATAATGAGTAGTACAATTTACAAAGAGGTAGAGAAAAAAAAATGCTTTAGTCACAGCAATTTTCTGACTGGGCGTTGAACGAATGTGTATCGCCACGAAAATCAAAGTTTTTATTTTAATTTATCATTTGTATTAAAATTACAAAATATGAACAAATGTTTTCATTTTATTAGTGCAATCGTTCATTAAAGATTTTTTTCATTACTCTTGCTCGTAAGCAGTATTATAACATTCAGGTTAGCTTGGTTGCAATCCTCTAAATAATACTTAAATTAAAAACTTTAAGGGCTAAAGAATTGAAAAATCTATTTATTGCTGCAGTGCCCGAACAACCGCGAGCAGAGCGTGATAGAGACAACTGCAGCTCGGGTCGATCTATTAAAAGTACATAAAATCAACGTTTCGTAGTCCCCTGATTTCCTCTCCAAAACTAGCCCTATATTTTAATTGTTTTTTTTTAAATGGGCGAGTTCCTATGTTTTCCTTTTTTTAAATAATCTAATCAAATTTGTTCTCTGGATTTTTGAACACAGCAAAAAATCTGGCATTTTTTTAGGTTTTTGAAGAATACTTTTTAACAACTCATTTATGAAAAAAAAACATAGAGGCATACCAATAGTGGCCATAGATTTTTAGAAATAAAAAATGATTGCTCTACAGGCATTATCCAGGGAGAAAACAGATGACTACGTTTGTTTGAAAAAATGGCACTTGTTTCCTCTTTCGAGCCATTTTTTGCGTATAATTTGACCAAACACTCTACAGGTTTTTAAATCGGAGTACTTTACTAAAAAATACTCATTTATTTATAAACATACGAGTAATAACTAACAACAAATTGAAATTCCAGCAAATAATAACCGAAACATATTTCTCGAGTAAGAAAAATCACCCGCTAGCAAAACCATAGTATAATTTACAACATGTTCGACATGTCTGTCAACAATTTAACAAAACCTAATAAAACCTTTTTCCACACCGTCCCTCGCCCACGCACCCCTGAATCCATCATACGCGTATTTTTATGCCCAAAGATAATAATACATCAAAGGCTTAACGGACGGACCGATAACACGATTCGAAGGAATTACCTCTGTAATTTACCACAGTGAAGTTTTATTTGTTATAAACATGATATTTGGTAACCGAACCTAAGGTTAAGGTCATAAATTGTGTGCTCATGAGTTTTTGGTTCTTAAGCTCCATAAGGAACTGTTTGAAATCATTAGTAGAGGTTTTTTTTTACACAGAAACAGTTTAGTCTTGAGTTTGACCTGTGGTTTGACCACAAACTGACAACTGATCGAGTGTTGCCATATATGCTTCCAGGTTAAAAGTTTACTCGCGAACTTCCTTCCGCTGGCGTTCGTGTCGTCATAGTGTATTTATATGTTTTAGTTTTAAATGGGTCCCACTGAAAAACAGCGTTGCGGCTTGCCGTAACATTATGCTGAGTGGGACCCAATTTATACTGTTCGATGTTATTTTTTTATTTTTTTCCATGTAATGTATTTTTATGTGTATCGAATATGTATAAATAAATGTTTCTCACTCACTCACACACAATCACGCACTGAAAAAGGAGGATAGTTGAACTAGTTTGGCTACTTGAGGTTTAGCCAAAATTGACTAATCACCAAAACCAAAATTATGCTAATATTGCAAAACTGATTTTTCACTTCTCATGCTCGTAAAGTTGGTGTTTATGCTGGATCTGGGCGACATAATATTACTTTTTATGCTCTAGTGCATAAAAAAAATCTTTATTTTCTGTTGTCTAAACTTCAGAAATAAAAAAAATATATCAAAGAACAAACAAAACTAATCATGTCATAGACCGTGGAACACATACCCGTAACTGAGCCTCAAAGGTTCGATTAAATGTTTCATCAAAAAATTATAAATTCAAAGTTATGAATAAATTAATTCTTTTGTTTATGTTTCCGGCGCTATGCCGTTAAAGTCATAAACATCAGTTTTATGATACGTGTAGGTGGAACAATTCTATTGCATTACAAAATGAAAATATGACGTTGAAGAAGAAAAAAAGCGTGTCCATTTTTTTTATCAAACAATTAATTTCTCCTACATGATGTTAGTGGCCAGCTATACATAACAAAAAAAAAAGGTATGGAAGAATAGATACAAATTGACGTAGTGTCAAACTAAAGGCACTGTTGCATATGCTCGCTACTAGCATACTTATAAGCATGCTTATGAGCACGCCACTAATGAGCATGTTCAAGGACAGAAGTTATTTTTTTTTTTAGTTTTTACTGTCAATTTTGTCAACATAGTTTACATATCAATTCGTGCAAAATTACAGCTTTCTAGCCTTGATAGTCCCTAAGCAAAGCCGCGGACGGACAGGCAGATAGAAAGACAGACAGACAGAAATGGCGAAACTATAAGGGTTCCGTTTTTGCCATTTTGGCTACGAAATCCTAAAAAACACGACTGCCGTAAAAAATCCGCCATATTTTTTTAAGTAGACACCATTATTGTAATATTATAAATACTCTATATTGTCACTGCAACATTCATGGTGAATCTAATGATACTATATATGGTAAAATCCGTCCAGCTGTTCAGGCTGCAGAGAGGTAAAAAGAAATGGACAAACATAACCCTCCCCCAGACAGTTGGGTAAAAAGCATACTTATTATCACTAGCTTTTGCTCCAACTACAACAAAACTTTCTATGAAATAACCTTCAAGGCAATCGAGTGAAAAAAGTACACATCGGGTCTCGACTTGTTATACCCACTTGTTAAAATTAGAACAGCAAAATTTGACAAAGCATCACGTTTAGTTACAGTTCATTTGTCACTTTTGGAAAATACGGAACCTGTCAAAGTGACCTCGTTGGTTACGGCTCTGTGCGTAGGACGTTAAATTGTGATTGATTGTTAGAACACCGTCGTTACAGTGCTGCAGTGTTCGATGATTTACATTGATTACTTTGTTAGATTACAATAATAATGAAGGTACTACATGGACTTTATTGAATAAGAAATTTTAATAAAATACAAAATATTCATAGGACTAAAACTAATATTAAATTTAAATGACTAAAACTTTAATTAAAAAAAGAGAGGGGCCTCTTAGCATAGTGCCCATCACGCAGTGTCGTGAGTGAGCCTAGGCTTCCACATCTGAGCTATCCAGAATTAATGTTAGATGTTGCAGAAGGGAAATTACGAGTATAATAGGACACTTGATACAACATGACGATTTATGTTTAAGCCTGCTGTAAGGACGAATAGAAGTAAGTAAAAGTAAAAGATGATGAAATAAATAAATAAATAAATAAATAAAAAGAAGGCTAAGATCGACCTATTTTGACTAAGTGGAGGAAAACCTAGGTGTCATGTCTGAAAGTCAAATAGTCACCGACAAAAACCTAACTCTTAAATTGAAGAAGAAAAAGAAGAAGTAGAAACTGCACTTGAAATATACCATGAAAGAGCTTGTCAGTAAAGGAGACTATCGAGAGGAAACCTCGTTGACTTCTCGGCAAATCTTAATAACGAGATGTACCTACATACTATGTTTGATTTTCATAGAAGCCCATTGAAATAAAAAAGAAAGAAAGAAGACATTTATTCAGTAATATAGAAGACACACACGTATACAGCAAAATTTACACAAGAAACAAAAATTCTCTTCTGATTTTTAAATGAATACGAAACAATGTGGGCGATTCCTGCACATAGTTAAACAACTTCCAAACGGTATTTTTTTATAAACCAAAAAAACTTCTGCGTAAACATGATACAATTCTCAACTCAATGTTCGAAGTCAGAATGGATACTAAAAGCCATTTCTTCTAGTCTACTTCAGTTTTAGTGGTATTAGCGAGGTTGAGCACATTCGTTTTAACGGTAAAGAACTTTTAGCAGGCAGTCAGCCTCTGCTATCAGTTTTATGTCCTAATCATGTTAAACAGAAGAGCTATTTGGATACTGTCTTGTTAATAAAAGCTTTTATTAAACTTCTAACTTTCGTATGGTTAGTACGTAAGTTCGTCATGTGGTCCTGGTAACCGAGTGAGCTGAAATTCAGCATGTCTACGAATATACACTGGGTTTCAATCACTGCTGGGTCGTGCTGAGTCACCGACTTCGAGCTAGCAGGTACTTAGAAAAATATTTTCAAGAGTTTTGTAGTCGGTTCCATGTTTTGTTATTTTTTTGGAGTCGGTTTTACTTTTTTGTTAAAAAAATACTTAAATTATAGTCCATGCACTAGATGCTAACTGATATATCCATTAAGTTTTATTTATATCTAACATTTCTGTTCATGGAATGTTACATGGTTAAGATAAAGATTCCACATTAAAATCAGAAAATCATTTAAATCGCCCAGTTCTAATAAAAAAGGCGTCTTTTTTGAACCAATAACTCCTTTCCCTAACTAACTCGACCACATTATGTCGGTATGGCAATAGTGTCGATATTTGTATATCAATTCTAAGGCTATGTTGTGGTGGATCCGATTATAATTAAATGCACCGCTTTCAATTAATGCTGCATACTAGAACGTAAACAATTTCTAATTCTAAACCAGTTTTAGCTGTGGCTTTTGGAATCAAAACTGCGTTTATAAAGGCACGTTTATGTTTTTTTTTTATTAAGTTTTGCTTCACTTGTTCACCAGTACCAATATTGGATATAGCAAAGCGTGCATAATAAATATCTGTTACGACAATGGTTACGACTCTATTTCTTGTAAGGTATGACATTTTTGGATTTTTTTGCACGCTCGTCTGTGGCGGATATTAATGCAAGTGAATGTATTTTCTAAATCAATGTCAAAAAATCTTTATCCAATTTAGATGGTTATGGATGGAACTGGCCCTTTCTTCATTTAATATAATTGGTCTTGTCATAAAATTTAAAAATACAGCACAGCTAACAACAACAAGTATCTCAAAGTTTGTCAATTGTGTTTTGTTTCTTTTCTTTTGTACAATTAAGCGACCCACCCCAAAAAGAACCCTAAAAAAGATTTTTTTTTTAATAAACCAACATTATTTTAACGCCAGTATAAACATCAATAAATTACGCTAAAAACTAGTTTTATAACTGGCAAGACGAGGAGCCTGTGAAGAAAACTGAATTAAAATTAGCAAATAGTCTGAGAAATGTTTTCCAGTCACTAACTTAAATTTCTTCCGTTTTGCGCAAAAGAAAAACTTAAGCAGCTCCTATAGAAGTAACAACCGAGGTGTTACGAGGAGGTAATTATACACCATTCTGAACAGAGTTAAAAATTGTATGCAAAATTTTCTAGCATTTTTTTACAATTTTTGTTTTGCTTTTATAAATTGCAGTTGCTTGCTGTAAGATTTCATTTTAGAAATATTGCTTGTTTGAATTTAAAGTCAAATAGGTACAAATTATAGGTAAAAAACCTGTAAAAGACCTGTATTATGTAGTGGTGCACAGAATTGATATGGAGCTTAAGTCATTTTGCGAATTTGGAACGTCAATTTGTTTATATGGACAAGTTACTACTACTTACATACAACAGGTCCTTTACTTAAGTTTTTCACCTATAATAGGGTAGGTCCGTGTAGGGCCGTGTTGCACGACACGACACGGTGACCGTCTAAAATGGTCTCACCGGAAGACCAACGCTGGCTCCTCCATAGGAGTCCGCATTTTATGCTGAGGCTGGACCATTTTGGGCGCAAGTAAATATGTATTTTCAATTATTTTTATTTTTTCCCGAAATTTTTTTTTTTCATTTTCATTTAATAATTGACGACGATTGTAAAAGTTGATAAATTTTAAATAGAAAACGACAAAGACTGACATTTCCTTAACAGAATATACACCTATTAGGACAGGACACAAAGCCAAAGAAACAGATAAATGAAATAGACCGACTGGAAGTTTGGGGAATCGGACATTCGGGGAATTGGACATCCAGAGAATTGAACGTTCGGAGAATAGACATTTTGGTTATCGGACTTGAGCGACCGTAGATACCTGATTGATCTAATAGATTTTATCGCACATCTTGACTAAAAATCTCAGATTGATTCGAAACAAACGTTTATTTAAATAATTAATACTTGAGTAGTACGGTATACTGCATTAATTGATGATCAATTATTTAAAATCAATAATGAGTCTTTTTGGCATCACACTACAGCACAACGTCTCTAATTTTGCTCTCTTCTTCTATTTATAAAGTGGCTGATAGATTAGGTATTTTACAATAAAATTTAAATTGGTTCTTTATACTTATTATGCATTTATGATGATATTCTGCTGTATTCTTGTTTTCCCTGCAAGAAATTGTCATTATTAAGTGTAGTTTAAGTTACACATAAATCTGTCTGAACATATCGTACGCCCGAAACGGGTGACTGTGTCGTCTTTGTACAGTCCTCACAGTTTATGCAATAAATTAATATTTCTATTTATATATTTTTACTGTCTTTGTTTTGATGTAGTGTGTGTATGTGTGAGTTTGAGTGAGTTTGTGTAATTAGTGTGTGCCAACAATCTAGTTACACATGAAAGCGAATGCAATCAATAATATTACAAATTAATAATGTGTAGATAGACCATATAACATGAAGACGAACACGCAATTTTTTTTCCGAATAAAATTCTTGGTTCTCGTGTGAATGTAAACAGGTCCTAAGGTTATTGTTGCTTGCTTAGGAAACATTGTTGGCTGGCCTAACACATTTGTCGCATAATAGTTCATTAATATGTAAATTGATGTGTCCACTGGAGGTTAACGCTTTACTTTTAAGTTTACAAGTTTTAATTTAATACATATCATCATCATCAGCCATAGGATGTCCACTGTTGCACAATAGACCATCAGTTGCTTTGGTTCAAAGCCAAAAATCTTTACCAGAGGCCATCAACAGCTTTTGTATGCGGAATCTGTCATTTACATTGCGATCGCGAGCGTCAGAAACGTTAAGCCCCATTTAGACCATGCAAGAACTTACATGCAAGTTGCATTACATCGCAGACGATTGAGGTGAAATGTATTACAGTTGATTAAAACAATACCGATGTAGTGAAACTTGCATGCAAGTTCTCGCATAGTCTAAATAGGCCTTTAAGCAATACGGCTTCAAGTTATCGGTCCATCTTATTTTTGAATATCCTACACTGCTTCCTGACCCACGGTCTCCACTCGAGAACTTTCCGGCCCCAACGGCCATCTGTTCTCCGTGCTATATGGCTTCAGCACAGATCAATTACAAAATAACTTATCAAATTCCAAAATTAATTAAATTATCGAAAATATTAATTCGACCGAAATCAATCCGCAGAAATTTCCATGAAATACTCGATGGTTCCGGAAAATTTACATAATTAATTAATTAGGTTACCACGTCATTGTTTGCTTGACAAATAAATCGAGCCATGCGTTTCAGCGGCGTGACAAACAAAACATGATAAAATATTGTAATATAAATATTCGTCATTTTGAAAATATTCACGTAGCAAAATCTAATACCTTATTCTAATACTTTATTTAACTCTGTCTGTCTGTCTGTCTGTTACGCTTTCACATCGAAACCACTGAACCGATTTGGCATATTTTTTAGGTAGTTTGAGCCCCAAGGATCAACATAGAATACCTTATATTCCGGTAGAGGGCGCCACCGCGTGATAACCTAGATCCACGCAGACAAAGCCGCGGGCATAAGCTAGTTTTTAATAATAGGGATGACGACTGGGTTAAAAATATATCATTCTATTTAGTCCGACAGTTAGATTATGGAAAAATATGGGATACGTATTTTTTGGTTTATCTATTTATTAAAAATCGACAAAGGTGTAGATCATCAAACTTCCGGAGTGGGAGCTTGTGACGTCACTATAAGGTAAAAACCGGCCAAGAGCGTGTCGGACACGCCCAGAATAGGGTTCCGTAGCCATTACGAAACAATTAAGTTATATTTTTCTAAGTATTTCGTATTTTATACGGAATCTTCCAAGTTTAGGTATATTTTATACCTTACGCTGCTATTTACTCATAAACTACTAATAATTCTCAAGAAAACTTAGCCGTTATAGTTTTACTTGGAAGTTTGATATACTGACCACCATCCTGAATTTTTTCAAATTTTTCCATCCACCGGTTTAGATTTTAGAGGGGGGGGACGCTCGATTTTAATGAAAATTTGCACTTTAAAGTTGAATATTTCGCAAACAAATGACTGAATCGAAAAATCGTTGTAGCAAACTCCTAATGGTTTTAAAATACCTATCCAACGATACCCCACACTATAGGGTTGGATGAGAAAAAAAAATCACCACCACTTTACGTCTATGGGAGGTACCCTAAAAAAATTGTTTTTGAATTTTTAATTGTACTGTTTTGTCGGCATGGTTTACCTATATATCCGTGCAAAATTACTGCTTTCTAGCATTGATAGTCTCTGAGCAAAGCCGCGGACGGACAGACAGACAGACAGACAGACAGACGGACAGACAGACAGACAGACAGACAGACATGGTGAAACTATAAGGGTTCCGTTTTTGCCATTTTGGCTCCGGAACCCTAAAAATCGTACAATATGCTGTGACGTGAGTTATCCGTTACAATCTCATTTAATATTCAGACAGTAGTTACCAATTCGCTTACAATTTTAATTCGTCCTGCCGTGACAGATTCTATTTGGAATTAGGCCCAGTACTTTATTTATTTATTTACAATCCTAACTTTTAACAGATCCAATTTTTCACGATCCCAGTTCTTAACATTTCCAATTCTTCACAATACCAACTTTTCACAGACCTAATTCTTCACGATCCCAGTTGTTAACAGTCCCAATTCTTCACAATGCCAACTTTTCAAAAATCCATTTATTCACAATCCTAGTTCTTTACATTCCAAATTCTTAACTATCTCATTCTTCACAGTCCCAACTTTTCACAGACCTAATTCTTTACATTCCCAGCTTATCACGCAGGCAGGCGCTTAATTTGAGCTTGTAAGTATTTGCTATTAGACTTTTTAACTGGCTCACCTGGTTTATCCAAGTCGCTCAAGAAATCCTCAGTGTCGGTGTACGCCGTGGTCCTTCCAAGGGCGGCGACGACGGCCAGCCACGCCCAGAGGCGCCCGCGCATGGCCCACGGCCCGCTCATGCCTCACGGCCCGGGCCGCGCGCATCCACTACACTAACACTGCACTAGCACACTTTGACACTATAGTTTACCTGGAACAAAGAGAATTTTAGATTAATATTTTTGTCAAGAAATCCATCAATCACGTCAGATTCATTCATGGAGAGAAACATTATGTTTATTGTAAATAAGTTTTTGGTGAAAATTTAATTTTTAATAAGTACATGGTTTTGGTAGTTTAAGCACAAGACCGGTCTGAGTGGAGAGCCTTGGGGGAGGCCTATGTCCAGCAGTGGACGTCTTTCGGCTGACATGATGATGATGATGAGATGGTTTTTGCTGACTGTACTCTTTATTGATTTTACTTGTATTGTCACCCAAACTGCATTAAAATTTGTGTAGGTATACTAAATTTCAAGTTGATGCCATTAACCGTTGAAGAGTTCCGTCCTGTGGAGACGTTTGGACTACCAGAATGTCACTACCAGAGTATTGTATTGTCACGCAATTTACATAAGTATGCCAAATTTTTAAGTCAATCCAACTACTGGGAGTTGGTCGAATTTAACTTGCAAGATTTGATTACAGACAGAGAGACAGACAGACAGAATAGACGGACAACGGGACAGGTGAAACTAAATAAAAGCTGGTAAAAACAAACAAATTGAATATTAAATTTTTCATATTTATTCATTCAAATTTATGCTTATTACATTATTAAATGGTACCATCTAAAATGACACCCTGTAAGGGTATAGAATTCTCTTCTTTTGTCGTAAAAAGATATTAATTAGGAATATTAAAATCAATGGGTTTAAAAAATATCTAGGTACAGTATCATAGACCTGACTTAGATATTTTTTACACGCAGTTAAATAAATTAATTAAATAATAAATAAATATCACGGGACAATTCACACCAATTGACCTAGTCCCAAAGTAAGCTTAGCAAAGCTTGTGTTATGGGTATTAAGTAACGGATAAGTATAAATAATATAGATAGATACATACTTAAATACATACAACCAAGACGCGATTCGTATTTTTCATACAAATATCTGCCCCGACACGGGAATCGAACCCGGCACCTCAAGCTTCTTAGTCTGGTCCTCTATTTACCCTCCTTTATTTATTTTTTATTTATTTTTATTTTGGTCTTTATTTATTTTTTATTTTATTTATTTATTTTATTTTTTTGGTCTTTATTTGGTCGTATATTTTTATTTTTGAATTTCCTTTATGTTTTGTTTGTGTTTCCTGTCTATTGCTTTTTTTTTGTTGTTGTTGTATTTGTGTGTCTTTGTGAATGTGAATAAATGTCTTTCTTTCTTTCTTTCTCTACCACTAGAACATCTGATCGTCAACAGTATATCGTCATCTTTGATCGTCGTCATCCAAGTCATCCTAGTTATCCCGAAGTAACATCATTAAAACTCCTAAAGATTAAAAATCTTAATTGAATCCACGGACTTCTAAATAAAAAAGCGGCCCGAAAAAGCAAACGGGGACATGAAAAATCAATTTAACATCTTTTTTTTCAAAGTATTATAACTGAGAATACCCTTGTTCTGAACTTCTGAAGCTCTCCCCTCTGTTTTTTTAAAAAACCGTTTCACCCCAAGCTCAAGCTTTCTTTAGTAAGTTTTCTTGAGTTAAATGTATGTTTTTATCATAGCAGTTCGATTGTGCTTTCAACTATAACGTACTTTCTTCGAAGTTACTTCAGACTTCAATACTCTAGTTTTTATATCTTGAAGTTTAGTATCGGATCTTTCTTCGTGCTTCGGTTGTTTAGTATCAGAAACGGATTTCCTCTTAATAAGCGATTGCTCTTATTCATCATTAGGCTACGCTTCCACCAGAGATGTACGGGATAAATGAACAGTATAAGGTTGTGTATCGAGGATGTGGACCGTTGCGACTGTTTTTACTAGTGTGTGAGGTAGCTAACCAGTGATTGAATACATCGCAACACATTCCTTGCACTTATGTGCGAGTAAGGGTTATTATTCTTGCCATATTTTGTGAATATAAAACCTTGCTCCGCCGAGCTGTTTCCACTGGAGCTGCATTGAGCGAGGGTAGTTAAATGAAGTGTTTCTATTGGCTCATAACAAACACATTCCTCGCAACACATCTGCGCTCATGTCAGGTGGAAACCCAGCCTTAGTATTCCCCACGTTTTCATCTGTGGGAATTAGAAAATCATAATTATAAAAAATGGTACTTATAAACATATAAATAAATAATTAATAGATACATTTTTCTCATTCGCACAGATGAAAATCTAACTAATTTCGTACACAAAATATGTTTATAAAAAAATATGTGTGAAAGAAATTCGGTCGGATGTACGAAGTTGTAGCAGTGGGACGAATAATATGTGTCTAGCAGAGGGACGTATAATATATTTCTAGCAGTGGGACATATAATATACTATGTCTAGCAGTGGGACGTATAATATACGTCTAGCAGTGGGACGTATAATATATGTCTAGCAGTGTGGGACGTATAATTTATGTTTAGCGGTGGGACGTATAATATATTATGTCTAGCAGTGGGACGTCTTATATTATGTCTAGCATTTGGTTGGACGTATATATAATACATGACGCCATGTAGGCCAATACTAATACGAGTATGCTAGATACTTGTTCTACGAGTATTATCTACTCTGAGGTACGAAAATTTGTTTTACTGTCACCAACATCAATTACGTCACAGTTCACGTCTCCGTCGTGAGAACTGTCGATTTCATCAAAACGTCCCTAATATTCCACGTCTTTTTCTTCGTAACGTTTATCACGTACAGCGGAATATGAAAAACCTTCCAAATTGGAAGCCTTTACAAAAGTGCGTTCCACTCGATACACTCACGTTCAGTAACGCTGTATTTATTGTCAACATCAATGCCTTTGAATCTTGGCAAATAATCAATAGTAGGTACATCTTGAAATGTAAGGGAACAAACAATATCTCCAAAATGTTTAACACTAGACTCCGTCCGTGACTTCGCACGCGCAGTAAAATTAGGTAGATAACAGTTGAATTAAGATTCCAGGATTTTACCAAAAGCCAGTAAAATCAAGAGCATGTCGGAACACGTTCAGTGGTATCCTAATACCGTTGCGTTTAAGTGGACCTATGGACGGATTAACTTGTGGACACCACTTATATCTTAAAAAATATAAACCAGAACGCATTAATTTCAAAGTATCCATGAAAATTTTTGATGTATGGCAGCTTGCAGCAAGATTTAACAGTAACGTTTAATTTTCTCCTCCATTTTAAGGTGTCGGAAAACCATCCATCCAACCATCTAGTCCGCAAAAATCTCGTCCCAAACAAAAAATATCTTTATTTGTAACATGGAAATTTCTATTGATCAGGTCGTTAGTATTATTCGCGTACATTTCTTTAGACACATCTTTTTCAAGACCATTGAGTCAGCGGCAAAGATCAAGCGGGTAATTATTGGTACAGGACGGCAGATCCTTTGTCGGAGAATAAAGAACTGCCGGTAATGAAGTCTGCTAAAGAATGCTAAATACGTGAGAAATGTTTGGCATTTTAAGATGTTGTATTGGAGGGGTGCGTCCCAAGATATATAAAAACGTTAGACATATTTTCATATTATATAACGTTCATTATATATAATTACATTATGTATAACATGAAACACTATAATTTCAATAAGTATAACGTTCGATCGGTATAACAATTGTTTTATCTACTTTCATAAGAAATATCATGTTTATGGGCTAAATTCATATGATATAACATACATAAAGTATACCGCTCATAATACGTAATAACTTTTTATATAACATTAATATGATATAATATCAAGTGATATACTTTGTTTCTAGAATACTTGTTAAATTTTAAAATTTTAAAACCAGAAGATTAGGTGTTTATCAACCATTAATTTTTGTATTAAAAAGTTTTACTCCAAAATTTGTGCGAGCGAGCGAAGCGAGCGAGCAAGACGGTTCGGAGCAGAAGCGACTCGGATAGGTTAGGTTTAGAAGGCTAAGGCGGGAGCGGAGCGGAGCGTAGCTCCCGCCTTAGCCTTCGGTGTTAGGTTTTTTTTTATAGCAGCAAGGAAACCGCAAAAATGAAATAAACATAAATAAAGAATACACAATAAATTAATTAACAAATTTATTCAAAAATAAACATAGCTAGATTTTTTTAAGCTTAAACATGAAGCGATTGCTTTTAGGAATTCAAATTCGGCATACTCGGTTTTATAATTTTTGAGCGTTATATTTTCCGTTGTAAGATTAAATGAATGTTATATGTTTTGGTTGTTAGAGCTTGTGAATATTATATTATTTGATCGTTATACTCAAAGTATTTATTTCCATAGATCATTATACATAATGGAATTATATATTTTATCATTACATATTATGAGCTTTATAGCAAATGTATGTTATATTTAAAAAAATAGAGAAAGTGAAGTTATATATAATGAATATTATATGTTTTGTTTTTATATATTCTATTACTTACCCGTATTGGAGAGGTTAGAATCATTATTCTCATTGGAACTCACGAAAATTACATTGAAGTTTATTCGAGCAAATTATGTCTTTAGGGTAAAGAATTCAGGATTTTCAATTAGGCATTTTTTTTAATATAAGAGGGGGCAAACGAGCAGACGGGTCACCTGATGGAAAGCGATCACCGTCGCCCATGGACACCCGCAACCAGGGGAATCACAGGTGCGTTGCCGACCCATTGCATTGCGTTGGCATGAGTACGAAACTACCGTGAGACTCTAATTTGGCTTTGGAACTAGCAAAGCAACAAACCCAACAATAAAACCTAAGCATGAATGAGAGAAAGACAAATATTGTTTTGCAGGTGGTAGGACCTTGTGCAAGGTCCGCCCGGATTGCTACCACCATCTTGCTCGCTAATCTTGCCATGAAGCAGTAGTGTTTACACCGTTGTGTTACGGCGTGGAGAGTAAGACAGCCGGTGAAACTACTGGCACTTGAGGTATCCCATCTTAGGCTTCTAGGTTGGCAACGCATCTGCAATTACCCCTGGTGTTGCAGGTGTCTATGGGCAGTGGTGATCTCTCACCATCAGGAGACCCACTTGCTAGTTTGCCATCCAGTTGAATAAAAAAAATATATATTCCGAACATAATTGCAACAAGACAAGTTGCCAAAGCTACGAATAGTTCATTTCGTTCCGTCACTTCTTTTACCGAACAAAACGATTCTTTTTTCAATCCACGCTTCAAATCTCGTGAGTGATCACTTAACTAAAGGAACTAAAGATTGAACTAGTTGACCGAATGAATTGTATCATATCGCTCACTTTGAAGAATGAGCTCTTAAAGCCAAGGCGATGTTAAATGCGTACATTCCGACTCAGTCAGAAAATTGAAATGAGAATAAGTTCATCATCATCATCATCAGCCGGAAGACGTCCACTGCTGGACAAAGGCCTCACCCTTAGAACGCCACAATGAACGACAACTCGCCACTTGCATCCACTGGTTTCCCGCAACTCTCACGATGTCGTCAGTCCACCTGGTGGGAGGCCAGCCAACGCTTCGTCTTCCGGTGCGTGGTCGTCACTCGAGGAATTTTCTCCCCCAACGGTTATCTGTTCTTTGAGCGATGTAGCCATTGCCAGTTCAATTTGCATATTTTCCAGCTATGTCAGTGACTTTAGTTCTGCGACGAATTCCCGTATTCCGGATTCTAACGCGCAAAGAAACCCCAAGCATAACTCTCTCCATAGCTTGTTGCGTGACTCTGAGCTTCTCTACGAGGCCAACAGTCAAGGACCACGTCTCAGCGCCATAAGTCATCACTGGCAATACATACTGGTCGGTTTTTAGGCACTGTGGAATATTGGACGAGAAGACATCACGAAGTTTCCCGAACGCTGCCCATCCGAGTTGGATTCTTCGGGAATAAGTACCTGTTGAATTATTCCCGAAATTCCCATTATCAAAACACCAAATTTAAAACTCTGAAACCAATAATTTACTACGTCTTTTTCCTTGATTTACATTACATTGTTCTTATATATTTCTTAAACAAGTATCAAGTCAAACTTTTTTTACAGAAGCGTCCTCTAAAATTAGATCGCCACCAACCATAAAATTACCTAAACTTTCCACCAAAAATCGCTCATCCACCTGTCTGAACTTGGAATCACCAAGTCATTGTCAGCCACTTAATGCGTACAGTATCTAAATAAAAATACAGGACACCCTGTGTGACAGACGGGCTCTGACAGGGGTGTACCCGAATCAGGTTGGGTCGCGGTTGGGAATACAAATTGCGCGGATAAACGTCAGGGATAGGGAAGAGACGTGCGAGCGGGATGCGGCGAAACTGGACCCAGCGATTAGAAGCTTATTTTATACTGGGTGCCGTGTCGGAAATATCTTTGAAGTGAAGGAAAGGGACAGCAAACAATGCCTCAGCAAAATAACAACGGCAAAAAATAAAACAAGTTTAGTTACTATACTCATTTTGCAGATAGGTATTTGCTGAGAGGGCCAAAGAAATTTACATACCTACATAGACTTCAAACAAGTATACGCACGAAAAACATAACCTTTCCTTCAGGCAGTCGGATAAAAATAGTCAAGTACCGTATCTAGGATACAATGCAGTTATATTAATTTCATTTTTAATACAAGGTTGTTTTGTTGACTGTATTTTTTGTTGACTGTACTTGTATTATTACCCCAACTACATTTTCATATCATTTTCCCGTCGATGTCATTAATCGTTGAACAGTTCCGTCCTGCGGAGATGATCCTGGCCGGAGTAAAGCCAAAGTACACACGCCAAGAAAATAGCACAACTTTTGCAAAAAATCATTTCTGGCTAGAAAAAATATACCAAACGATCAATCTGGCAAACGACACTCTTACCAAAAAACATAAGTTGAAACCACAATGCCATTTTAGTTTGTGTTAAGATCTCCAAAATCCCACACAGTCACAGTTCCCGAGGAAAGAGTGCGCGATTGCCAAATTCCAAGCGGGAAGCCGCGTGCAAAAGCTAGTAACATTATAAATGCGAAAGTGTGTGTGTTTGTACGTTTGTCCGTCGTTCACGTGGAAACGAAGCGACGGACCGATGTGATTTTTTGGCATAAAGATACAAGTAGTTTATGGGCCAGTGAGCGACAAAAGGTACTTTTTATCCCGGAAGAATACACAGTTCCCGAAGAGGGAACAGCAACCACGCGGGCGAAGCCGCGGGCAATAAAGTTATTCATAGTTCTACGAATATTTGTTACACATGGGTTGTTCAAGATGACATCTTTTGAACTAGGTAACCCTAAAAAACTTGGACGTCAAAATGTCCCTTCTTTTCCCAGCCCTATGAGATATCTTGTCGCACATTGGTTTTATTGTAACACTCATTGCGGCTATTCCTCCGGCCAATGACTGTTTTTAGTTTCATGAGAATTTTTTGAAGGGTGTTTGTCGGGATCTTGTTTGACAACGTATTGAAGCGTTTTCCTTGTTCCAGCGATACTGTTTGGAAACATTACATTTGAAAATGGTGCGAAAAAATCAGAAAATTGTTTAACGGCAACACATCACCCGTAAATTTTGCGTTTTTGCATTTGCAAATTTGGTCGTTTTGCAAAATTTTCAGCATTCATTAGACGACAGTTCCTTCACTTTAATTGTTATTTTTAACCCCCTGATGCAAAAAGAGGGGTGTTGTAAGTTTGACCGCTGTGTGTTTGAATGAAGTTTTTTTTTTTAAATCAGGTTTTCTAGTGACGGTTCTTATGGTTACACTTATTTGCTACAGCTTAGGTAAATTTAAATATTGTTCGTACTTAAAAGATCGGATTACATTTTTAAAGCGCTCGCTTCGCCAATCTGTATAATATGTTTATAGACCATAATAAATTGCAATTATAAATGTTGCAAAAGAATCAAATTTTAATTGGTGGTTACGTTTTCATTTCAACAGCCACATTTTGATAGGTATTATAGTTACAAAATTGTAGTACTTGTCATGAACGACCCTGTGGTTAAATTGAAACATTTCACGTTCGACTGTTTTGGTAGATTCTTAATAAATTGTTAAGAAAGTATTTTATTATATTTTGCCCTCGATTGTCTTTGTTAATCGCTACAAGGTAGAAACAGAGTACCTTTTTTGGTAAATTTTAACGAGTATTTATTTTACATGCCATGTTTGGCTCCTTTGTATGTTAATAGTTGTTCTAATTTAAAAACAAATAAAAATAAATCTCTTTCAGGCAGTCGGAAAAAAAAAATCCTCCTCTATAATATTTCCTACGACATTTCGCTTTCATGATATCTTATAATGTTGAAAATCATCCAGCCGTTTCGGCTGTACTCACACAGAGGATAACAAATAGACAAGCATACATAATACAATACTCGAAAAATATAACCCTCTTCCAAGTAGTGGGCTAAAAAGACTTGTCTTTTAATTGGCATCAACCCTCCTCCTTGTTAGCCTCACCACCGCACAGTTTTCCTCCAAGTTTGGAGGAACAAAAGGACTTGCTCCATTAGTTGTTTATAGCTGTTTGCACTCTAGCATTATCCTTTGTATGGCCGTTAGCATCCGGTTGTGATTCACCGCTAAGCTGCCTTTCCACCAGCGATGTGCGAGTGAGGATGCGTTGCGAAGAATGTGTTTGTCATGATGATGAACCACACACACAAAAAATTCTAAAAACACTAAAAACCGCTCAGAAGAGCGGAGTTTTGTATTCTTGCCTGTATTATGCAAAAAAACAAATGAATGATGTGTGCGTTCACTAAACGGTATTTGTTAGAGTTATACACCTACATGTAGACTATAACGCACCGAGTTTTTCCCTCCTGTTACCACTGGTAACTAATGGTAATCAAAATTCCTATCTGTTACCACTAACCTAATTGGTGGTAACAACTGGATTGTTTTTTCTCAGTAGTTACCACCAATTTCTTTAGTGGGATGAGATGGGAAAAAAATCCAACTAGTGACTACCAACATTCATTTCAATTTTCAACAGTTTATTATCAACATTTTAAAAAAGGTTAATAGAACTAAATTCAATATTTATGGAGTATATCTCCGATGAACACAGTCACGACGTTCCACATAATCGCTACACACCCTCGCACCGCTCAGCTACCTCGCGTTTTGGTGGAAATGAAGCCTTATTAAAGGGTTGCCAGCACAAAAGTAATAAATAGAACAATATTGGTGCTAACGTTAGTAGCTTTTTTACAAGCTTTTGTTTAGTTACACCTGATTTGTTTGTTTGTTTCGACCAACTTCCAGTAGTTAGGTTGACTTGAAATTTGGTATACTTATGTAGATTGCGTGACAGTACGATAATCTGGTAGTGACATCCTGGTAGTCCGGCCAGGATCGTCTCCACAGGACGGAACTCTTCAAATGTTAATGGCATCGACTTGAAATTTGGTGTGCAATTAATTTTGAGTGATACCTACAACAAAGTACAGTGAACACAAAGTACAGTCAGCAAAAAAGCTTAGTTTTAAAAATGAAATTAATATCCTCATTACGGTTTTTGACTATTTTTACCCGACTGCCTGAAGGAAAGGTTATGTTTATCGTGCGCATACTAGTGTGAAGTGTATGCAGGTATGTATATTTCTTTGGCCCTCTCTGCGAATACCTGAAAAATAAGTGTAGTAACTAAACAATTTCACATGTGTCTTGTCAGAGACTTAGGCATTGTATCGCTGCACGTTTTCCTCAAATAAAATCCGACATTAATTAATTTCCCAGTGTTTTCATTTAGTTAGTGTCCGTAAGTTTCAAACAGTACAATACCACATCAAATGCGATCTTTCGGTTTGAGAGCTATGAGGGTTTTAGAGTCGAGGTTTAAAAACAATAGTAGTTTATACATGCAGGGCTTTGTGCCTACGATAATTTCAGCAGCTTAAGCTAGGAATATATGAGCTCGAAGAACAGATAACCGTTGGGGGAGAAAAGTTCTCGAGTGGCGACCACGAAAGACGAAGCGTTGGCAGGTCTCCCACCAGGCGGACTGACGACATCGTGAGAGTTGCAGGAAACCAATGGATGCAAGTGGCGAGTTGTCGTTCATTATGGCGTTCTAAGGGGGGACTTTGTCTAGCAGTGGACGTCGTCCGGCTGATGATGATGATGATGATGAAGCTATGAATAAAACAACCCCCTATTCTGTGTCCTTGTCTAATTTATGAACTCAAAATGGCTGATAAGGAACCGGGAGCATGTATGAATCCCAAAAATTAATTCAACCGTATAAAAACACACCAAAATATGCTAATTGAGCTCTTCATTACAATAACACATAAATATTCAGTCCTCTTTGCATATAACAACACTTGAATTGAAAATGTTATGCCTTCTTCAGGCGTGCATCGTTTGTGAAAACATAAAGATTTACTTAGGTGAAGGAAAATGAACTGAAATAGCGCGAGATGCCGGAAATAATGGATGTTGGTGGAAAAACTAGGTTTTGCCGGCGGGTTCGTTTGTGTAGTTTTTTCAGCGCTTGCCGCAGCATCATGCTGAATGCGGGCCTTATTTTTGCTTTTTGGTACTTACTAGTGAGCGAGTTTTGGGCATTTTCGTGTACAGAATGTCCATTTAGTTATTTTTTTCACTTTTAGAAAAAATATGGCTTTTCCTACTCAGAGTTAAGAGCACAATCGATTCCGATAGGTTGAAAAAATGTCCCCAAAAATGTCAGTTTTGTTACATTTTTGTCACCGGTGGGCGTAACAAAACTGACTCATACAATTTTGTATGCTAAAATGGGTCATTTTTTTAAACTATAGGAATCAATTGTGTCGATGCCCAAAACTCACTCACTGATAGGTACCTGTTGTGTTTTAGCGTGGAGAGTAAGACAGCCGGCGAAATTACTGGCACTTGAGGATTCCATCTGAGGCCTTTAGGTTGGCAACGCATTTGCAATTCCCCTGGTGTTGCAGGTGTCTGTCTATAGGCGGTGGTGATCTCTTACCATCAGGAGACTCACTTGCTCGTTTGCCATCCTGTCGAATAAAAAAAAAGATTTTTTTAATAAGTGGATGGCTGAAAAATTTAGAATGGACAACTTTTAGAGAAATAGTCAAATGTCATTCGCGAATATTCTCTGGTCGAATTTTTTTTTAGTAGATTTGCAGCTGTGCTTTTTGATTTAACAGCCCGAACCTTCGACAGTCAAAAGGCAATCCAAATTCAAACTGTCTTAACTACGAAACGCGAAAACTCGACATCGCCGTCCAGTGAGTGAAATAAAAATACTTAAGTACCCCACCCGAGGGCATTGGCAGTGCGATTTATTGGTTCTTGCCCTGCGAAAATTCGGGGTAAAAAAAGACAGCGGATGGGGAAAGAAAATATCGAATGCATGCTAAGGGATATCGGCTGGGACTGGGACACCGTTTACTCGGGACCGTTTTTCTAACAACGTAATGGGTATTTTCACCGAAAAAGGGAAACAAGTGATAAATAATGTTCGGCAGTGAAAATGTGGAAATTTCGCGGGTTGCTTCAAAGTATGTGAATGTTTGATTTATTTAACAACTATATAGATTTTCTTTTTCGTAGTCGTACACTCCTGACGGAGATGGTCGCGCGTGGTTTTTTTATTTTTTTATTTGACGGGATGGCAAACAAGCAAGTGAGTCTCCTGAATGGTAAGAGATCACCACCGCACATAAACATTTGGAACACCAGAGGTATTGCAGATGCGTTGCCAACCTAGAAGCCTAAGATGGGATACCTCATGTGCCAGTAATTTCACCGGCTGTCTTACTCTCCGCGCCGAAACACAACAGTGGAAATTTCGCGGGTTGCTTCAAAGTAGGCGAATGTTTGATTTATTTAACAACTACATAGATTTTTTTCTTCTTAGTCGTACACTCCTGACGGAGTGGTCGTGGTCATGGGTAGTCTTGTAGTTTGGTTGCGGCTTTTGCGAGACTTCTCCATCTCTTTCTATTTATGATACCGTGCGTACACTCAGTAAGGGAACACTTTGTGGATGATTCAATGGACTCTGTCCATCTTGTGGGAAATCGGCCGCGAGAACGTTGCCCCTCTATTCTTCCTTGAACCACCAATCGCTCCAAAGATATAGAGACAGGCTCTGACATAGACTTTACCCGCGGCTTTTTACGTGCAAACAGTACCTAATAATTAAACCAACTCTCATATAATTAAATTAAAGCAGCACCCAAAGATTACGTCAAAAATTTCATAAACTTTGCATATAACACATGACTGATTTCATGTCGCTTTATTCTAGCGGTAAAATTTTGCGATTTTTTCTAGATTCCGTGGGAAATTTTTGGAAAAAAGTTGCCCACACACATTATTAGAATAGAATAGAATAGAATAGAATAGAAATATTTTTATTCGGGCTTCGCACTTAAAATAGTACAGGGCAAATGAAAACAAAAAAGAAATACAATATATGCGAAGGCACGAAACGGTCGCAGCTCAGCATAGTGTTGGCCGTGTAAGCCAACGCTGGTCTTCCCCTGCGACCGCTTGGCGACTTCACGGAAGGCGACAAAAATTAAAAAAAAATAAAAAATAAAAGAAATTATCACAGATATCCATCAATCTACCGTTGGTGCACGAGTCCGCCTCACATTTGGTTCATTTTGCAAGTAGACGGGGTAAATAAAACTATCGTGAGACTCACTCATATTAAATGATATTGTAACGGATAACTCACGTGTTAAATCGAGTTTAGCTCGACATGTTTCGGGTTATTTCGAAACCCTTCATCACTGGAGCATGCGACTCGGCAGCTGCCGCAACACGCGCACTACGCGTCACCGGTCACATATCATTTAATGGACGGGGTACACTCTAAAAATTGTTTGTCGAATAGTTATAATTATCACACGTTATTCGTAGGATATCGACCTTTATTTTCAATAGCGTTACTTTCATTTTATTCTCGTCTACAGCATTAAATTTTCCCCACGAATGGAGTAGAATACGAAACCGACACTCACGTGGAAAAACTTAATTCGCATTCAAATTTCAAAGCCCTCGCCAGTACCTGTAGGTACTAACTGTCACTGACAAAGAGCTTTGGAAAAAAATATTATGTTTCGTTTTCAGAAACTTTGAAATCTTACCCGAATAAATAGTTTTTGCTTTTTCGTGTAATGAAATTTATTTTAGTTTTTTATAAATATCAATACTAATATTATAAATGTTTGTGTTTGTCCGTCTTTCAAGGCCATAACGGAGCGACGGATCGACGTGATTTTTGGCATAAAGATAGTTTATGGGCCCGAGAGTGACAATAGGCTTTTTATCCGCGCGCTATAACCGAAAACCACGCGGGCGGAGCCGCGGGCAAAAGCTAGTATAAAATAATTATTATGAAACCTTATTTTAATTATCGAAAATACAAACTGAAATATTGCACAGAAAAATCAGAAAAATAAGACCAGAGCTGTGAATCTAACCCAGGTAGTCGGCATTCCGTGTCGCGTGCTATACCGCTACACCACCATGGGACACAAAGTAACAAAAATTTGAATTGAAAATACAAACCAAAACATAGATGCACAGAAAAACCAGAAAAGTAAGACCAACACTGGGAATCGAACCCAGGTCCTCGGCATTCCGTGCCGCGTGCTATACCGCTACACCACTGCTGGTCCACGGCATAGACACGAATTTTCCCTATGCATCATCGCATATCTCAGCTTGTTTACTTCGTCCCTTAAGCGCCATCTATATTGTCTAACTCTCAACGAGAAGCCTTCAATATCTCCTTCTAATTTCTTTTTTTAGTATCTTCCTTTATAATTAAGGTTTCACGGGATGACCGTAAAAGTAAAAAAATTGGAATTGAAATAAAAAATACAAAAAGATTCCAAAAAAAACAAATATAAAAATTTTGAAGTCGAAATAAAAAATACAAATAGATTCCAAAAACCATTCTCAACCTTTTCAATTATTATTCGAAATTTTTTTAAGGCAGACAGATTTTTGTTTGTGTCAAGGACAAAAATATTTACAAAAAAAAATATATTTTTACACTATGCATCCAGTGTGACTGTTGCTACGGTAGAATCTCTATGATCAAACTATCACGTACACGTTTTAGAGGAGGGAGCGACGTGACCCCGCGCTAATACTGTGCAGTACAACAATTTTATTGTTTGTAGATATTTCATACTCGTGCAAATGTTAAAAAAAACGTCAATGCTTTTTTATTCGCAAAAAAATACAGCAAGGTGACGTTTAATTTCTTAATTTTTAGGGTTCCGTAGCCAAAATGGCAAAAACAGAACCCTTATAGTTTCGCCATGTCTTTCCGTCCGTCCACGGCTTTGCTCATAGACTATCAATACTAGAAGGCTGTAATTTTGCACGAATATAATAAACGTAAACTATGCCGACAAACAATACAGCTTTTTTTTTTACAGTAAGTACCTACCTCCCATAAGACGTAAAGTGGGGGTGATTTTTTTTCTCATCCAACCTTGTATTGTGGGGTATAGGTTAATAAGTCTTTTGAAACCATTAGGGGGTTGTAAAAACGATTTTTCGATTCAATTATTTGTTTGCAAAATATTGAACTTTAAGGTTCAAATTTTCATTGAAATCGAGCGTCCCCTCCCCCCCCTTTAAAATCTAAAACGGTAGGTGGAAAAACTCAGGATGGTAGTCAGTATATCAAACTTTCAAGGAAAACTATAACGGCTAAATTTGCTTGAGAATTATTAGTAGTTTAAGAGTAAATAGCAGCCTAAGGTATAAAATAAACTTAAACTTGGAAGATTCCGTATAAAATATGAAATCCTTATAAAAATATTACTAATTTTTTTCGTAATGGTCACGAAACCCTATTCTGCGCGTGTCCGATATGCTCTTGGCCGGTTTTTTTTTTGAGATGGGTACTGCCTTTTAGCTCAGGAGGGCAGAGTGGATTCCATCTGATGATGATGATGATACTACAAATACCAACAACACAAGTTCACACGCGACATTTTCCCAATTTCACTTTCTCGACCTATGCCGGCCGGTTCCGATGCATCTTTGATCATATCTCATTAGAATAGCTGTAAATTTTGCCATCAACGCCTATAGGTGTTGATTGCTTTTTTCCCAATTTCCATTACTATCAATATGATAATATACGATTTTGATATCGAAAATGAAATCTCTTTTTTTTTTGACACCAGTTTTGCTCACGTTAAAAATATCTAAGTATGGCTCTGTATGTTGGACTTCCAGTTAAGACACACACAATACACAAACATCACGCCTGTATTCCCAAATAGTGTAGGCAGAGCACACGAAACGTTACCGCTTCGGAGCCACTTTAAGCAATTTTAGGTTTTAAGTTTGACAAAAACGGTACAATAGTGACAAGTTGCTAGCCTGTCGCCTACCTTGACCTATACCCTTAGTCGCCTCTTACGACATCCACGGAAGAAAATTTGAGAGGTGTTATTCTTACCCGACACCACACGGCCACGGGTTCCAGTTAAGAGTTGTGGATAATACTCATTTTGAGTATGATCCAGAGTCTTAAAGACTCGACTATATTTAAGAATTGAATTGGCTTATTTTATTATACAAGATGATAGATGCAAGAAACCGTCTTTGCGGCTTTTGAGTCTTTAAGCCTCGAGAGTCTTTAGGGTTCAAGTCTTTAAGCCTCGAAATGAACATTTTTCACAACACTACTTCCAGTTATCTATACCAAATTGCATTGAAATCCGTAGAACTGCTTCAGCGGGAAAGAGTACCAAACATACATAAATAGTTACGCATGCATATAATTTATAATTATGTCTCAGAACATTTTTTGTTGTGGGCCAGCTTTTATGATTTATTTACGAGAAGCTAAAAAATGGGACCTTTATACCACGTTACCTCCACCCCCACCCATCAGTACTTTTAGTATGTGGTTTAAAACACTATTCTCAACAACTCCCTCTACAGGATCTCTTTTCAGGGATAAGCTCGCCTTTGTTCTCCTCTCTGTCTATTAGCATTTTTATTTTTATGTGTTGAGTTTACATACATACATACTAGGGCAAAATTCGCTTAACACGTGTTTTTCCCCTGAGAGGCAGTTTTTGGTCTTCATTGGGTAGGCTATTAAAACTATTAAAGTCAATAGTATTAAGAGAAACACAATGAATGCCTATTAAGCTTCTATCAACAATCATACGAGATTTAAGGTCCCATACAAAATCAAAGCGAAAAAGTGGCCGTGCTGCTTACACTAAAGACAAAGTCTTATACTTATAACTATACATCTGTTTTACCTTCTAAATTAATTTAAAATATATAGGTACCTTAAGTCTAAGCAACAAAGATAATATAACAAATAGTAATTGTATATAATACTTATGACGTATCGAAATAGTGACTTGTACTTACCTAAAGAAGGATATTCCTTCAGAAACCCCAGTGTTAAGGTGGCTGCTTTCGCAGTTTTTAAATACACATTGTGACATTTTATTACGTCCGCACGTTGGCTGTGGTTGACGCGTACTGTCAGAAATAAGAGCACAAATTTATTTTGTGGTCTTATTTCTCTGGCCACTTTCTGAGCTGTGACGTACAATCTAGTATGATTGTTGATCGAAGCTATTAAGTTATTCGTTTGTCGCATGTTGTGACAGTCATAAGTATATTAATAAAGCGTCAAGCAGGAGCGTAACCGTTCTAAATATAACACGATTATGTTAAACTTGTCCCAGATTTAGACGAGTGCCTGGTTGACCGACTACTTTTCATTTCAAGCAAGAGGGGTCAACGTTTATTTAATTTAGCCCGCATATAGGAATGTCAGCCGAAAGACTTCTACTGCTGGACATAGGCCACCCTCAAGGCTCTCCACACAGACTGGTCTTGTGCTTTCCGTATCCAACGCAATCCCTCGATCTTAACCGGGCCGTCGCTCCATCTTGTTGGAGGCCTACCGACAGCTCGTTTCTCGCTCCGTGGACGACTCTCGAGAATTTTCTGATCGGACCCCATCGGCCATCCAGTAAATATACCATATTTTTTCTAAATTCCTGTTAAATTCGACAGATGAGATCATCGGTAGAAACTACTATTTATTAATTTATATATTGCAAAACTTAAATCTATCATTACAGGCATACCCACTACGATACACTAGTCAGATACAGATATAATACTGAAATTCTAGCATTACAATTAAGTTTTCAATATAAATATCATAATAAATAAATATCATGGGACACTTGACACCAATTGACCTAGTCCCAAACTAAGCAAAGCTTGTATTATGGACACTAGGCAACGGATAAACATACTTAAATATAGATAAATAAATACTTAAATACATATTAAACATCCAAGACACGAGAACAAACATTCGTATTATTCATACAAATATCTGTCCCGGCCGGGATTCGAACCCGGGACTTCAAGCTTCGTAGTCAGGTTCTCTAACCACTTAGCCATCCGGTCGTCAAATATTATACATAACAAATTATTTAATTAATATCAATAAATTAAAGTAATTAAAAATATATTTTATTTCATGAGCATGTGAAACGTGGTGTTCAGATTTTTAACCCCCGACGGAAAAAAGGGGTGTTATAAGTTTGACCGCTATGTGTGTCTGTGTGTCTGTCTGTGTGTCTGTCTGTGTGTCTGTCTGTGTGTCTGTGTGTCTGTCTGTGGCACCGTAGCTCTTAAGCGGGTGGACCGATTTGAATGCGGTTTTTTTTATTTGAAAGCTGGTTTTCAGTGGATTGTTTAGCCTTAGCCGTAGTTTGAAGAGGTTTTTTGTAAATCCCACGGAAACGAGCAATGCGGGATAAAAACCTCACTCCCATGGAGTATTGTGTCAATACAAAAATCTACGCAGACGAAGACCCGGGCAAAAGCTAGTAGTACATATAAGTACGTCTAACTGTTTACTTACACTTACAACGCATAAGGCATGTTAACAACAAATCAACATGTAGGTCACCTTTATCAATAAATGACAAGAATCTTACAAAAAGAACATTACAACTCTCCAAAAATATATCTAACCAAGTCGATGGGGCAACGCAATCAATTCTCAATCTTAACACGAGGGCCAGAAATTTCAAAATGGAAACAATGTTGTTCACGTTCGATTCCATTACTGTGTGAGTAGGCGATTAGTCAAATTCAGTATCAAACGAAAATCTAAAACAAGAACGAGTTTCCGTTATACGTAAAACACGGGAAAATTTGGTTATTTTTTGTATATCGGGTGCCGTTAAGTAATATCATTATAGGCTTACGTTTTAAACTTTCGTGATTTTCACTTGTAGTCAAAATACCACCAACGGGACTTATCACGCTAATACACGCGAGTAATATTTACCTCACCGTTTTGGCAACATTAAAAACTACTTTTTACCATACGTAAAGCAAAATAAATTATTGTATTCTATTATACCTAACCAGCTTTTGCCCGCGGCTCCGCCCGCGTGGTATTTGGTTATCGCGCGCTGTTTCCTCGGGAACTGTGCATTTTTCGGGATAAAAAGTAGCCTACGTCACTCTCGGGCCCATAAACTATCTCTATGCCAAAAATCACATCGATCCGTCGCTTCGTTACATCGTGAAAGACGGACAAACATACAAACACACTTTCGCATTTATAATATTAGTTTGGATTATAATTCACTAGTTACTAAATTGAACTGCTGAACACTTTTTCTAGTCCCGTATCACATTAATCACACATATCATAAAAGTCCCGTACAAAGCATACACCCAGATAATCCTGTGTTGTTGAATATTGCCTCCCCCCATTTTCCTCCACTCATCTCCTTATCCGATTATTGTATTGCCCCCATTTGTCATGGCAAAAGGACCCAAGTCAATTTGATCCGATGTGCTTTTATGACCTTTCTGTTTTTATCCTACACCCTTAAGCGGCTCTTGTTCTTTTGTACGAATGTGCAACCATTTTGTGTAATAGGCGGCTAATAGTGCTTCAGTAAAGAGCTAAATTTATTGGATTTCGTTACGTCAGCATTAAACTATACCTACTACCACAATGTTAGCATCTTCAGACTCTAGTATGACTTATGTATACCTGGTAATTGTGGTGCCACGAAAACTCACTTCCCGACATGTTTGAGAATGTGTGTTAAAGTATGATTGTGTGTGTATATTTGGATCATCATAATTATGTCAGCCGAAAGACGTCCACTGCTGGACATAGGCATCCCCCAAGGCTCTCCACTCAGACCGGTCTTGTACTTTCCGCATCCAAAGCGATCACTCCATCTTGTTAGAGGCCTACCGACAGCTCGTCTCCCGGTCCGCGGACGCCATTCGAGAACCTTCTGACCCCATCGGCCATCAGTCCTGCGAACAATGTGCCCCGCCCACTGCCACTTCAGTTTCGCAATTCTTCGGACTATTTCGGTTACCTTAGTTCTACTGCGAATGTCATCATTTCTGATTCCGTCCCGCAGAGAAACACCGAGCATAACCCATCGGCCATCAGTCCTGAGTCAGAGAAACTTCAGTTTCGTAATTCTTCGGGCTTTGTTGGTGTCGGTATATTTGTTTGTTCTTTCATATTTTTAATTAGCCGAAACTTAGTGAACAAAGGGTATTAAACTTTAGTTTCTGTAAATAAATTAAATATTTCATTAACCGAAAGAAGTTGGATACTATCGAAAATTAGGTTCCCCAGATGATTTGTTTTCCAATGGCTTTAAAAGGAAAAAGATTTATTTTAAATGTAAGTATTTCGGAACTAGCTTTTGCCCGCGGCTCCGCCCGCGCGGTATTCGGTTATCGCGCACTGTTCCCTCGGGAACTGTGTATTTTTCCGGGATAAAAAGTAGCCTATGTCACTCTCGGGCCCATAAACTATCTCTATGCCAAAAATCACGTTACGGCGTGAAAGAGGGACAAACATACAAACATACAAACACACTTTCGCATTTATAATATTAGTATGGATTGTTATAAAACAAACCTTAGCTCACTTAAAGGTTTCTACAGGATATATACAGTTTACGGTTTCAGAAAAAAAATGTCGTCCGTAATGAAATAAATAGTTTGATCATCAATCACTTGCGAAAAAAACTTTTTTTGCGATAAGCCAGGATCCCGTACCACACAATATTAAATTTAAAATTTCTATTGACAAATCAACGTGCATTGCAATGAGATGGGTAGTTAAAAAATTACCATTGATAAATTTCCTTGAAACAAATTAACACTTAAGAATCAAAGTAATTTAAGAAAACAAGCTAAAATTAATGGTGTAATCCTCTTTATTGCGTCGAAAAAAAAACTAAGTGCGATAACAAAGAATAAAAATTTAAAAGGCTATAATTCACAGAAAGGGTGGAGGCGAAATTGTAAGAAAGCCTTTTCACTGGCACAGTGTCCTACAAGAAACAGTACGTCAACCTTATGTAACTTTGAAATTCTATTTTATGTATTTAGTAATTCAACAGTAGTAATTTCCGCTTATTTATGCAGGAGTACGTTCCACCGCTGAGCAATAAAACCCCGTATACTTACCTAATAAAAAGGCTTTGTAGTTCACATAGTAACTATTAAATAAAATCATAATTTTACTGCTGAGCTCAAAAATCTACTCGTACAATAAAAAGGCTTTGGCCGTACGTCGTAGTTCGCAATAGCTTCTGGGTTAACCACAATTTTTTAACACCATTTTTAGTACCTTTTAAATGAATAATTAACTGTGTGATTTCAATGCCACTCACAATTGTTTTAGACTCTGCCTGTTAAAACAAAAAAAAAATAACTTTTTTTTCTAATCTGATATTACAAAAAGTAAGTATGTATGTAAACTCTTTCCTGTACAAAATAAGTAAACAAATACAAATGTACAAAGGCAAACTTTGTCTTTAATCTCTACCAAAAAGTTTTTAAATGGACTCAAAAAACAGAAAAGGGCAGACAATTTTTTAGTAGATCAACCTTATTAATATTCATGCATCCAGTGGATGGATTAAAAGTTCATTAAATTAAAAATAATTGGGTACTTCCGAGAGGTACAAATATCAGCAATGGACTAATTTGATTTTAATATAAAATTAAGAAATATCTTAGGAACCATGTATTAAAATGCTTGACCGTGCTAAAGATATAATATACTGCTATCGGGTGCAGGCTAATATAGAATAGAATAGTTTAATAAAATGACAAATTACATGGTTACAAAATGATTATCATTATCCTGTGAGTACCAAACTACGCTGAGCCTGTATCTTGGCACTCACCGAGTCAGGTTACAAATCATACAGATAAGTAGAATAATCCCCACACAGTGCGGATGAAACTATGTATATTCTACTTCTATTTCTTATATATGCGTCAAAATATCGGTAAGGTAATATATTAATTAATTAATTGATGTATTAATTGTAAGGAAAGAAACAGCAATAAAGGCTATTTTATTTTATTTATTTTTATATTACCTTACCGATATTTTGACGCATATATAAGAAATATAATTAATTAAATAATTAATATATTAAATTAATTAATTAATTAATATAAAAACAAAAAAATACCGATATTTTGACGCATATATGAATAAGAAATAGAAGTAGAATTTGCAATAATTTTATTAAAATGGTTGAGTAAAAGAAAACTTTTGATTGCCGTACTGTATTTTATTAACTGTGACTGCTGTAAACGAATAGCAAGTGAAAACATGGGGAGCTGGACGAATAAATCATGCTGTTTCAATTATGCCCCACTTACCGGCAGCGGGTGGGAGTGGGATAGCCTCTTCTGTATCTGATATAGCCGTAAATCATCAGAATGACGTTATTGTCTTGTAATCTACGAAATTATTTACTGGATCCCTTTAAATATGGAAACTGAAAGGATACAGAAAACAGATGTTTATTGTTTTAGAGATGACTAATTGTTTTAAGTGGCGCTTTGTGCGCTATATTTCGTGATGTACCGTTTTTAGCGTTCCGTACTCGTACCTCAAAAGAAAAAACGGAAACCATATAGGATCCCTTTTTGTCCGTCTGCTGTGCCGTTGTGCCAACTCCTGTAATAGTCGGAGGCTCTGCGCTCGAAGTTGTTGACGAGTACATATACCTAGGACAAACGGTCCATTTAAGTAGGTTCAACTTCGAGAAAGAGATCACTTGTCTAATCCGACTCGGCTGGGCAGCGTTCGAGAAGCTCCGCATTATCTTTTCATCCAAATTACCGCAGTGTTTGAAGTCAAAAGTCTTTGACAAGTGTTTGTTGCCAGTGATGACATACGGATCTGAGACGTGGGCGCTAACGATGGGCCTCATGAGGAAGCTCAAAGTCATTCAAAAGGCTATCGAGAGGGTTATGCTCGGGGTTTCTCTGCGGGATGGAATCAGAAATGATGATATTCGCAGTAGAACTAAGGTTACCGAAATAGCCCGAAGAATTGCGAAACTGCAGTGGCAGTGGGCGAGGCACATTGCTCGCAGGACTGATAGCCGATGGGGTCAGAAGGTTCTCGAATGGCGTCCGCGGATCGGGAGACGAGCTATCGGTGGGCCTCCAACAAGATGGAGCCAGGACCTGGGTAAGATCGCGGAATCGCGGTGGGTTCGAAAAGCACAAGACTGGTCTGAGTGTAGAGACTTGGGGGAGGCCTATGTCCAGCAGTGGACGTCTTTCGGCTGACATGATGATGATGATGAAATTAATTCACGATGTCAGAATTTAATCTAGTTCTATCACACCACTGTTTATTTCATGAGTATGTTGAGAAACAGCATTTTTTTATTATTATTTTGGTTTTATAAGTTTCTACAACTAATACTATCAAAGTTCAAGTAGGCTTATGCATTCCAAAACTTCTGTCCAACCAACCAATCAACTTCTCAGTAAATAAATAACATCTCATCCCTAAAACCGTATACCCATAGGTAAACATACTTTATCTGACAACCACAATTTCCACTTGACGATTGAAATTAAAAAACTTTTCGGCCAAACCGGCGGTGGATCAAAAAAAAATATTAATGAAAATTTCAGTTGCCCACCGATACTCCGAAGGCGGGTTTATCAAGGCAATTTTACTGCTGTAGAAGGGCAATTAAGAAATTCAATTTTGCCTGGTATCGGCTTTCGACAATGTTGATAATTAATGGTGCAACAAGTTATGGTGACTGGCGGGTTTGGAGGATTCAGCAGTTTTCAAGTGGCCTCAAGGTTATTTGATGTTAAAGGCACCAAGACCGTCCTTCAACGCGTTCATAATAATGTCTCGGGAACTGATGCCATCTATCAAAAGATGCAAGATACAGTATCTTGGCCACGTCCTCAGGAACGGCAGAAACGAGTTGATAATGATGGGCAAAGTAGACGTAAAGAGACGCGCCGGGCGAAGGATAAAGTTGTGGCTGTGGAACATCCGAGAGTGGACCGGCATCGCTTACGTAGAACAGCTGTTCTTCTTCTTCTCTTTTAAAAAAAATGGCTTTCTGTCCTTATAACAGCTGTTCCATTATTATTATTCTCTATGACAAAATATACTTCACTATATCATTGGCTCTGTATTAAACTACATAGGCCTCTAGCTACCTACCTATATATTTATGTAGGTAGCAATCAAGCAGAAGATTGCGTAGGTATTGGCGCCCGGGTTCATCTTTGAAGCAATTCTTTAGTGTGTTCAATGTTCCTAATCCGAAAAATCCAGCGTGAGAAATGGAACTCAAGCTCTCTTTTTTTTAGAGGAGACTTGTGCATCACACTAGGATGCATATAGACCGACTAGCTTTTGCCCGCGGCTTCGCTCGCATTAAATTTGGGGTACACAGATTTACTTTCTACGATCCAGTAAAACGAAAAATCCCGTTTTTTCCCGTTCCCGTCAGAATTTCGGGGAATTGTTTTGTAGTGCTCCCTTACACTCCCCAAATAACCTTAATGCCAAATTTCAGTTTTCTATGACCAGTAAAACGAAAAATCCCGTTTTATCCCGTTCCCGTGGGAATTTTCTCTCATTGCTCCTCTACACTCCCCAAACAATCTACATGCCAATTTTCAGCTTTCTACGTCCAGCAAAATGAAAAATCCCGTGTTTTCTCTTTCCCGTGGGAATTTCGGGAACTTATCTCTTTAATGCTTCCCTACACTCCTCAAGCAACCTACATGCCAAATTTCAGCCTTCTACTACCAGTAAAACGAAAAATCCCGTTTTTTTCCGTTTCCGTCAGAATTTCGGGAAATCCTTTATACTGCTAACCTACACTCCTCAAGGAACCTAAATGCTAAAGTTCAGTTTTCTACGACCAGTAAAACGAAAAATCCATCCCGTTGAACTGAATATAAATCCCGTTTTTTCCTTATCCCGTGGGAATTTCTAAAAATCCTTTAAAATCGTTTTTTACTATTGTAATCACCTACTTTTATGCCAATTTTAAAGAGTCTAGTAATTATTGTTCATGGGATTCCGTTGAATTGAATATATAAATCCCGTTATTTCCTTATCCCGCGGGAATTTCTAAAAATCCTGAAATATATGTTTTAGTTAATGTAATACCTACTTGAGTATCAAATTTGAAGAAGATAGTTATTATAGTTACTGAGATAGGGTCATTTGGAATCGAAGATATAAATCCCGATTTTTCCCGTTCCCGTGGGAATTTCCAAAAATCCTTTCTTAGCGGATGCCTACGTCATAACTAGGGATGCATCCGATACCGATACCGATACCGATATATCGGCGATACTTCGGGTTAGCCGATATATCGGTATCGACGATATTTTTATGACCGATTCAACGATACTTATATATTACGTACGATACCCAAACTTGAAAAAAATTGCGCAGAAGTACTTTAGTTTCCAAATGAGTTCTGTTGCATCTGAGAGACTATTTTCCAGCGTAGGTCTTATTCAAACAGACTTGCGAAATCGCCTTTCTCCGCAAAACTTAAAATTACTTTGTTTTTTAAACAAAAATCTTATCAGTGTTAATTTTAATTACTAAAATTTTTAATTGCCTAATTATTAACCTATGTCTCTACTTTTTATATTAATAAAAGAAAAATCTGATTTGTGATTTATTTATTATACCTTCATTTTTGAATTCACAGTAAGCGTATCGGTATCGGTATCGGTATCGCCGATATTTTTATTATAAGAGTATCGGTATCGGTATCGTATCGGCGAAAAGGCGTATCGATGCATCCCTAGTCATAACATCTACCTGCATGCCAAATTTCAGCCCGATCCGTCCAGTGGTTTGGGCTGTGCGTTGATAGATCACTATGTCAGTCAGTCAGTCAGTCAGTCAGTCAGTCAGTCAGTCAGTCAGTCAGTCACCTTTGAGTTT
Source organism: Choristoneura rosaceana (assembly GCA_037349165.1). Lineage (NCBI taxonomy): Eukaryota > Metazoa > Arthropoda > Insecta > Lepidoptera > Tortricidae > Choristoneura > Choristoneura rosaceana. The sequence goes on from JAZBNJ010000044.1 coordinate 1,613,197, forward strand.
TATATATTTAGAAGATAGAAAATATGCAGCTGTCTGGAAAAAGTTTGTTTTGAATCTATATTCCATAAGACAAATATTTATTTATCCGTACTAATATTATAAATGCGAAAGTGTTCGTGTTTGTATGTTTGTCCGTGTTTTACGTCGAAACGGAACGACGGATTAACGTAATTTTAAGTGTACCTAGAGATATTTTATGGGCCAGAGAGTGACATAGGCTACTTTTTATCACGAAAAAATGCACAGTTCCCGAGGGAACAGCACGCGATAAAATCTAGGTAAAAGGTATTCACGTTTGCATAAAAATATCAACAAAACACTTCAGCAGCTACTTAAGGAGAAAAAAATCCTTAATTCAATATTTTCCTGGATTGAAACGAAAGTGGCTGCTCTTGAATTATAAACACGTACAAAATCGGAATTCGCTAAATATTATGACGCACTCAAAGATGCTCCCAGAAAAAGGTCGTCAATGTAGCATGTAGCCAAACTGAAAGGATTCTGGGACTCAATTCGTTTATTACTTACCTTAGAGTTTTTAACTAACCGGAGGCACCATGCGTATTTAGGCATGTAATTGACCAACACTGTAAAATAAAAACGTGAAAAAAAATACGACTGGCTTTTATGGCTAATTTCTTCATTTCATTAAACATGTCGAGCTAAATTCGATTTAAGACGTGAGTTATCCTTTACAATATCATTTAATAGGAGTGAGTCTCACGGTAGTTTCATGATTAAAATTCATTAAACAGTTTCGCACAGGTTTAAACAAGTCCGCGGACCGGGAGACGAGCAGTCGGTAGGCCTCCAACAAGATGGTACGACGACCTGGTTAAGATCGCGGGACCGTGGTGGATGCGAAAAGCACAAGACCGGTCTGAGTGGAGAGCCTTGGGGGAGGCCTATGTCCAGCAGTGGACGTCTAATCTTTCAGCTAACGTGATGATTAAACAGTTTCAGACATTGGATCAAATTACTGATTTTTTTAGGTAAAATGTTAAAATGAAATTAGCCATTTGCATATCCTGCGTGATTTGGTCATAACCCTTACAGATTTGTCTGAATCTCCGATTCAGCCATTTTTCTGCGACATATAATGCATCCCATACCGTACCATCCTAGTTTTAGTACATACTAGTATATGCACTGAAACTAGGTGTATCCACCTCTCACGTTCGTTGCAGACACTTGGTATAAACACTGAACAGTGTAAAATGCTAAAACCTTCGATTTTTTGTCTTCTCCAGTTAGTTTAATCCTCTGAGAATATAGGGGATCAATTCGTTTATGACCACAGTTACTGCGGAGGAAGCGTCGGCCATTTCATTGAAATTCTAGAGCCACTAAAACCACGTGGGCATAAATTTTAGACACTAATATGGACTTTAAGACCTTGAGACGAAATTTTGTCTTTATTTGTAGAAATATAGACTAAAAGGGATCGTCTTTTAGTAATAGTCGAAAATTATAAATTACTCTGATTTTTTTTATATAGGAAAAACCATTGTTGCACATGGAACCACCGTGAGGTGAGGACTACGGATTAGCCCGAAAAACGTCGGGCTAAACTCGATTTAAGACGTGAGTTATCCGGCTCAAAGGTTAACTGGAAGAGATCCCTTTAAGGGATAAGTTCGCCTTTGTACATCTCTTTCTCTTGTAAATTTTAAATTTCATGTTTTATGTGTACAATAAAGAGTTACAATACAATATATATATTTATTTCAAACGCAACGCCGTTTTTGAGTATACGTTAGATTGAATTTAGTAAACAGAGGGGATAGTCTCCGTCATTCTAGTTTAAAGTTGTAATACTGTAGTCGCTGAACCGTGAAAGCCTTTTGAAGTCAGTTAAAAATCTGCAAACTCCGTTCACTGACTATCAAACCGCAAATGCCGTAACTTCGCAAACAATAAACATCATCCCTTGAAAGCTTTGAAAGGAGCATCTTTTCAGGCAAAATTGGTGCGCAGCGAGTTGTAAAATCCTATTTTATGTGTTACATAGCAAAAAAGGTTATTAAATGAGAGTGGATCAACGGGAAAAGGTTAGGCAACAATAAAAAAAGGTAAGGAGGCAAAGATCCGAGGGTTCTTTATAGTGAGGCTTTTGTTTTGACCGCCTTTGTTACTGGGTTTCGCTCTGAATGTTTTCTATAGAAACGATTTCTCAGTCGGGTAACAGCTAAAATTTATATTAATACCCGACGCCTACTGAAGCCGGATTTGTCGTCCATTTAGCCCGTAAAAAGGTCTTTAGTGTTTCTTATAGTTGTCTGGTGTAATCTGAAGTTTCTATTTAGCTAAGTGTTTTCCATTACGTATACAAGGTTAAACGTGTTTTTGATGTTTTATTCACGAACGATTTTAAATGTAGTTTTGCTACTATTATGTTGTGACTATATTAAAAACTGTTTTGTCTGTCTTTATGTTTAAATTGGAATAAGGTTATCTTCTATAATAGCACACAAATACAGTTCGAAAACTATTTACTTTATGACGAGTTCTATTTTGCCAGTGTCAATTTTAACGTTACATATTACTTACATACATACATCCATACTAATATTATAAATGCGAAAGTAACTCTGTCTGTCTGTCTGTCTGTCTGTCTGTCTGTTACGCTTTCACGCCAAAACCACTGAACCGATTTGTATGAAATTTGGTACAGAGATAGAATAGACCTTGGGAAAGGACATAGGCTATCTTTTATCGCGAAAAAGAGGCTTTAAAGGGTTAAAATAGGGGAAGAAAGTTTATATGGTGGAAGTTCGTCGCTGACGAAGATAAAACTATGAAACTAGGCATTTAGGCATTTAATATACTATCGATATCCACACTAATATTATAAATGTCAAAGTGTGTTTGTATGTCTGTATGTTTGTCCGTCTTTCACGCCGTAACGGAGCGACGGATCGACGTGATTTTTTGCATGGAGATAGATAGTTTATGGGCCCGAGAGTGATATAGGCTACTTTTTATCCCGGAAAAATGCACAGATCCCGAGGGAACAGCGCGCGATAACCGAATACCACGCGGGCGGAGCCGCGGGCAAAAGCTAGTATTACATATTGTCAGAATGAGATTCTAGACGGCAAAATTATAATCTACAAAAAAAGGTGTGACATGGGGCCTTTTTTAGATTTAATTTAGTAGGTTATTAAGTTTTTAAGTTAGGTAGTTAGGTTTATAGTTAAGTTTTATGTGGTTATTTTATTTTCAATTCATGTACATAATATTAATAAATAAACATTATTTTTAATTATGACATACTAATCCAAAAATATAGCAAGTGCGTCACAGTCAATCAAAATGATTACTAATAAAAAAACAGAACCAAAGACCTACCTATCCACTTTAGAAATATTTTTGTCCAATTTATTTAAAATAAATTTTCCCAAAACGAATTACTCGAGGGAGGTATTCGATAACTAGGCATCCAATAACCTGTTTTAACGAAGCTAATAAAATACTGGACGGTATTAAAAACGTGCTCACGCAAACTCAATTATGTATCGGTTTCTTAATTTTTTTCAAGTTTCTTATGGCGTGAAATCGTAAAAAGAAAACTTCATTTCTACAAAAAACTAACATGAAGTTAACGGTGCTTAATCAAATAAAATATTAGATAATACAAAAGTAGTAAATATTGAATTAACTCTTTGAAGTGACAATAGGTAGGCCATAATAGCACAGATAACAGATAGCCGTTGGGGCTGAAAAGTTCTCGAATATGCACTGCGGATCGGCGAGCGCAGTGTAGGACGTCCAACAGCGAGATAGACGGATGACCTAGTTAAAACCGCACGTTCACGGTGGATGCAGGCTGCTTACAACTAACGCAATCAGAGAGGTCTATGAGGGAGGCTTTTGTGGCAGTCTTACGGCTGATGATGATGATGATGAAAAGTAATAATTGGATTTAGGAGTGACATGGAGGACAAAAGTGAGAATAAAGACGAGAATCATGAAAAAAGTGGTAATGACAATAACGATCAAGTTAATAACGCATTTAATGATGATGATAAAATTGAAATACTTGTTGATACTAAGGTAGCAACTTTATAACTAGTTGCTGAATTCTACAGTATTGTCACAGAGAACATAATATACAGAGACACCACCTAGTACAAGCAAACGGTATCACCCTAATACTGGCTATACAACTGGCTATTTTTCTTTTCTTTATTTTACAATAGAAGGCACCACTGAGAACACAAATAACACGATACCTATATGCCATCTAGCGAGACACTAATGATACGGGTGTCGCTTGTTAGCCCAATCTATAGCTTGACTAGGACATGACAGGGTTGGTAGATGGCGCTACGTTATATAACCTACTCACGGCCGCTGGTCAGTGCGTAAGCAATCGAGGTTTCGTAGATCCAAACCTATTCGTAATCTGCTGAAAACGCTGTCAGCCATATTAGTTTATAGATTATCTACAGCTTAGGGCTATACTACGAAACTCGAAGTTCGTATCGTACCGTCCCTCTCGCTCTCGTATTAAATAGTTTAAGTGTCAGAGGGACCGCACGACACGAACTTCAAGTTTCGTAGTAGAGTAGTGACGATATGTAGTTTTAATTTTTTTTTATTAGACTGGAAGGCAAACGAGCAAGTGGGTCTCCTGGTGGTAAGAGATCACCGACGCCCGTAAACATCTGCAACATCAGGGGTATTGCAGATGCGTTGCCAACCAGGCCTAAGTTGGAATACCTCAAGTGCCAGTAATTTCACCGGCTGTCTTACTTTCCGCGCCGAAACACAACAGTGCAAGCACTGCTGCTTCACGGCAGGATTAGCGAGCAAGATGGTGGTAGCAATCCGGGCGGACCTTGCACAAGGTCCTACCACCTGCTATTATGCGATTATGCAGTTATAGTATATAAGTGTTGTGTAGTGTATATACTTGGTTTGGTGTTTTTCAAATATCTCAGAAACGGTGCGTCCTAGCTCAAAAATAGCCAAATTTTCAACCCCCCTCCCAAGCCCACCCCCTACGGGACTACCCCGGACCCAACCCCAAAAATTTCATCCCCCCCCCCACTTTTAACACATTGACCAGCCTAACCAGACCCCTGGAAGTTTTTGCTACCCTTGGATCAGGGGTCTGGTGGTCTGGTTAGGTTGGTCAATGTGCTGAAAGTGGGGGGGGGGGGGGGATGAAATTTTGGGGTTGGGTCCGGGGTAGTCCCGTAGGGGGCGGGCTTGGGAGGGGGGGTTGAAAATTTGGCTATTTTTGAGCTAGGACGCACCGTTTCTGAGATATTAGAGGATTTTGAAAAACACCAAACCAAGTATATACACTACACAACACTTATATACTATAATTGCATAATCGAATAATAGCAGGTGGTAGGACCTTGTGCAAGGTCCGCCCGGATTGCTACCACCATCTTGCTCGCTAATCCTGCCGTGAAGCAGCAGTGCTTGCACTGTTGTGTTTCGGCGCGGAGAGTAAGACAGCCGGTGAAATTACTGGCACTTGAGGTATTCCAACTTAGGCCTGGTTGGCAACGCATCTGCAATACCCCTGATGTTGCAGATGTTTACGGGCGTCGGTGATCTCTTACCACCAGGAGACCCACTTGCTCGTTTGCCGTCCAGTCTAATAAAAAAAAAATTAAAACTACATATCGTCACTACTATGCCCAACCAATGCTATGGCCTATGTCCAGCAGCGGACATCTTTCGGCTGACATGATGATGATGATGATGATCGTCACTACTTTGAAAAAAATCTCGTACCTAAAATACCTAAAATCAATATGTCAACAAAATTGAACCTTGATTACTGCCTATAAAATTCACTCAGAAAAATTATCTATTTCGAGCTACGAGTTTTTTTTAAAGTAGTGATGATATTTATTTATTTACCTAACACAAAAATAACACGACTACGACTACGCGAACGTGAAGAGAGCGCGAGACGAGCAGAACGACGTGCGGCGTGCAGTCTTCATTACAAACTAGATAATATGTCTTCAAGAATCCAACATTATGGATTATGTTAAGATATTTGTTTATAACCTCAAAAGTCCACGTATCAAATCCATTGCGTCATACATAAATGTCAAGTCAAGTCAAGTCACAGCCAGCACAGCAGGCAGGCTACTTCGAAAATCGAAACTCGAAGTTCGTGTCGTGCGGTCCCTCTGATACTTATACTATATTACGAGAGCGAAAGAGACCGCACGACACGAACTTCGTGTTTCGAATTTCATAGTAGCCCGCTGCAAGAGCATACCGGTTTTATGCCATCTAGCGTTACCTTTGCAAACTACTACGAAAACCTCATAGCTGAAACGTAGTCACATGTAGCCTATACTTTCGTATTCTCAATTTATTATTTATGATGTTTCTTATCTTCAAATTAAGGAGTTGAAATAAAGTTGATGTGAAGTTGTGTTTATAAAATATGCTATTCTTTATTTTAATATCAATATTTCTACTTAATTCGGCTTATTTACATTTTATAATTTACAGATGTTAATGGTAGTGCCATCTATTGCGGTTTTTTAGTACTAAATATATCTTGTATGAGTTGGTAGCCCATGGTATTGTGGAGATGAAAATTTAATCAGGACGAAGAAACTTCGAAAGTGGGTACAACCCTTTATTGCCTTGGTCAATGGAGCGCGGTCCAAAATAGCTCCGGTACAAATTTAAAGCGGCCCTGGCCAAAAGCACTCAAAGCATAAGATGAAAGAGTATTTTGAAGAAATGTTTGAGATTGTTGGCGATGCAAATTAAATAAAGTTAGAAAATAGGCAATAGGATGTTGTTAAAGCAATGATAATTAATAGTTTCTGTTATCAATGTCCAACTTGAGTCAATGTAGAAATTATTAACATTGTGAATATTACTTTGATTTTTAATCTTGAAAATTGAAAATTGTCATAAAAATACTTTTTTGTTTTATTTGAATGTTGACACACAAATCAGTAGCAAAATAATACCACTAGTATTAATAATGCGAAAGTTTGTTTGTTTGTTACTTCTAACCGCTAAACCGATTTAGATGGAAATCGGTAAACAAATAGTTTGAGTACCGGGGATGGACATAGGATATTTTAATCCACTCAATTGCAGAAAATTATCGCGGGATAGCTATAAGCGAATTCAATACAGACAGAGTCGCGGGAAACAGGTTTTATAATAAACATTTGATGAAACATGTGTAACAACCATTGCTAGCAAAACCTGATTTCAAATAAAAAACCGCATTCAAATCGGTCCAACCGTTTAAGAGCTACGGTGCCATAGATAGACACACAGACAGACAGCGGTTAAACTTATAGCACCCCTCTTTTTGAGTAGAGGGTTAAAAAACTGCAATATTTTAACTTAGATTTTTTTATTTTATTCCGAGGGTCAGTTTATGAAAATGCGTTAATAAAAATTACAAATTCTAAAATCACAACTTACATACATACATTGCGTTTACATGCGTTGCAGGTTAAACTAACGCTTGAAAAAACCACTGCAATCATTATGCAAGTGACGATGCACATAAAACTCCAAATGTATGTCACCTATGTAAAATCACACGAGACAGTAAAGAAAAATGAGAAATTCAAATTTCCACCGCGGCAAGCTGTGCATACGTACTCTCCATTTACAGGGGACATTACCGTCTCACCTGTTCAGAAACAATAGGTCTTTTCAACACAGTTCAGTTGAGTTATAAAAACTTAAATATTTTCATACAGAAGAATTGAAAAGTGTGAGAATACAAACGAACGAAGCCCTGATGAAAGTATTTCAAAATCTGGCACATAGAAGATTTACGATCACATAATTTGTATTAGTATTGGTATTGGAGTCAAGAAACTGAAGTTTTTGTTCGAATCGAAGAAGTTGGCTTAGGTTTATGAATCAAATTCGGGTTTTGTGCCATGTACCTTGATTTTAACAAAGCTCGATATTTTGGTACAGTTGCATGAGGTATGATCACCACAAATAAAATCATTCATAAAATTAATAATGATCGCGATAGTCTAAAGTAGAAAGTAGTAGTAAAAAGAAAGAAGATAGAAATAAAATAGTAGCAGTAGTAGAGAGTGAAATAGTAGTGTATTATAGTATATTGTGTTGAGTTGGCTTAGTTTAAACTTTCTTTAAATTATCATCTTCATGGTCATTTTCTCAGCCGTAGTTTGCCTTCGGTTGGCCACAGGCCTCCCCTATAGACCTCAAGTTGCTTCGATTGGAAGCGGCTTGCACCCACTGTGAACTCGCGACTTCAACATTACATTAAATAACACAGTAATATACAATTTCATTTTTTTGCAATTAAATTCAAACTCAAACTCACCACATTTATTGACAGCAAAAACACACTACATCACAACAAAAACACAGTAAAAACATAAATAGGAGAAAAGAGAAAGATAAGAGACATTGTGCTGTAGTATGGTGCCAAAAAACTCAGCTCAGTATATACCGTAAATTACAGGAAATGATTTAAAAAATAATTTATTATGAAATGATTTTCGATTTGTAAAAAAAAAATTAAAAACCCGACTGCGTTAAAAAAACTTAAAAAATGAAAACAAGACGTGGACGTAGTGGACGTGAAATAGAACTCGATTGAGTAGCTAACTTTAACAACAGTCGGGACCCATTAGATACTAAACATTTTTGAGTTGGTCACGATTTGAATGGGTCCCGACTGTTGAAAGTTTAAGTTAGCTACATAATAGAGTTCTAGACCACTACATCCATGTTTGGTTCTCTTCTTTTGAGTTTTTGTTTTTAAGGCAAAGTAGAGTGTTTGATTTTTTAATTTTATTTTTTATTTCATACTCTTTTGATATTTCTGTGAAAACGGTAAAAATAAAAACACACGACTTGTCTATATTTTTGTAATTTCTTTTTAAATCTCTTCATTTTGATATCTTATTCGACAGGTAATGAGAAAACTTTTTTAAAACCCACAATATGTCGCCACAACATTTTGATTTTTTTAATAATTTCATGTCACTCTCGTCATCAAGACAAATATAATGACGTATCATGTATCAAAATCGGTTCAGGGGCTGAGTATTTATGAGAGGATGTACGCATACACATATGTACAAAGATACGGGTCAAATACGTACCCCTCTTTTTCGCAATCGGGTAAAAAATAGACAACTCTAATTCGTCGGCACTAGGTACTAACAAACAGTTTTACTCCCAACGTGCTCATCAATTCCTACAAAATTTAAATTCAACCCAGTTTCATTAAATTCATTTCAAGATTTATAACTGATTTGTAATTCAACTCAAGAATCAGTAAAAAGTTTCCCTTTATGCGAACCGCAGCGACTGGGAGTACTATATTATTTATGGAAAAACATGAAAATTTAATAAGAAAAACTGCTCTCCGCTCGCTCTTTCTTTCCCTTTGTTACTATAGCATTCTGAGAGTCTATGAAGGTTTTCATTCCAGTTGTTATAAGCTTTCGAATGCTCATTTCTTTGTGTACCTGGTAAAATGTGAGTTTTTGAATTCCGTACGTGTTTGTAGCAACGGTTGGGTTTTAAAACTTTATTGGTTTTTGACTTGGGAAAATATGTTTATCGTAGTTCATTAATGAGTTGCGACTTGCTATGCTCGATGCTTGAATTTCTCGCATTCTACTAACTAGCCATCTGTAATAACAATCATGAGTAGGTAGGTAAATTGTGTAATATCACTCGTGACTCCTTCTGGCAAAAAATCTTTTATTGCTTTACCACGGGAGCTATGTAGTTTTTCGGGGTGAAAACTTTTTAATGTCCATTCTAGGGTCCAAACTATCTTCATAGATACAAAATTTCATTTAAACCGTTTCAGTGGTTTAAACGTAAAAGCAAAGGTAAGAGACAAACAAATGTTTATAAGTTTAGTGTGGATTAATATTCTATTGCCTTTGTTTTGGTTACGTACTCGTATTTATTATGAGTAAGAAATTTGTAGTATTGTCCTTTAAAGCCTTAAAATCGTCGCCATGCCGTAGTGATAAACGACAAAGTTAATATGAACTACCTGGAGACTGTTTTGTCGATGCCTCAAATCATAAATGTCACAGTCGTAAACTACCAACTCGTCAGTTCAAATTTTATCAACCAAATTTTTTATATTTGATAGCTATTTATAGACATTTTTCTCTTAATAATCGATACACTACTGAATATTGAGCAGTCGCATAATCTCCGTGAATTGACGTGTTAGGGCGATTGGCAATTTACATTTGAAATTACGATTTGACAAACAATTTGCAATTTAAGTGTCAAAGGTCTTGTGAGTCGTTACATCGCCGATAAAAACGTGTTTACGGTACGACGTTATTAGCATAGATAACGAATTCAAGTTTCTAAATATGAATAAGTGAAGCTTTCTCAAAGATAACTTGTTGACTTGCGACTTATTGTACATCAAACAGATGGTTATTGTTATACTCCAGATCTGATTTGTTAAGCAAATAAATGTCGTCTTTTAGACTATCATAATAACATTAGTTTTGTTAGTTCAACGTAATTTAGGATTTATTAAAAGCAAACATGATTAACCCTTTCGTTCCGGCAAAGCCATACACAAATTCTACCCAGTTTTCCATATTCAGTGAATTGATACCTGCTCCTCAGTCATGTGGGCGAGTTAACTCGTTCACAGAAATGATGCTCTTACGTCCGAAAGACGACTTAACTCGGCTACGTAAAACACTTTTTAGAGCCGGTAGACGAGATAACTCGTTGGCTTGGTACAGTTATTTTTCTCCATATTGTTTGTTCAAAACGTATTTAGACACAAATGTGTAACGAATATTGTTAGGGTAGACTAATAAGTTTATTCACTAGTTGGCAACATTACTAATTGCATAACTACAGCAAATAAATATGGCTCAAGATTACTGGTACAAGAGTACAGCAAGCAATGTGTCCGGTTGTGCAAGTGACTGTCGATTGCCCTAATCTAGGATGTAATGTCAATTTTTTTAAGACGGGTTTACTCGTCTACCGGAACTGAGAGCACATCGCACAAGACGAGTTAACTCGTCATCCGGAACGAAAGGGTTAATATCCACCTTATACAATTGTTGTACCATATTGTATTTAGTGTTGGGGACACCACAATAGAGAGATATCTCTCCAGTCGGACGATCACTATCCCAACTTATAAACATCCCACTGGTGGGTACAGGCCTCCTCTCAGAATGAGAGGCCTAGGGCCAAAGTTCCCTCACACAGCATTGAATTGCTTCGCAGGTTTGTGCAGGTTTCCTCGGAATGTTTTCTTTCACCGTAAAGCTAATGTAAAATTTCAAAATTTATTTTGCATATGCATTTCGAAAAACTCAGAGGTTTGAACCCACGATCCTCTGTTTGACGGCTATTTCTACTTTGGATGATCACCGGACAGGATGTGAACCTGGACCTCCTGTTGCTGTTGCTTTTGTTGTTTGCCTCTTGTTGTTTTTGTCCTGTTCCTGTTGTTTGTTTGCTGTTCCTATTCGCCAAGGTGGAAGGATTCCCGGTAGTCTAGTGGTTATGACGCCTCTGGCGGGTAAAGCTACAGAAGAGTTTATTTTTAACTCCCGACGCAAAAAGAGAGACCTCTATGTGTGTCTGTGGCACCCTAGGTCTTAAACACGTGAACCGATTTGAATGCGGTTTGTTTTTAATTGAAAACAGGGTTTTAGCGATGGTTCTTGGACATGTTTAATCAAAATTGTTGAGCCGTTTTTGAGATATTGAACTTTGAAATGACAATATCGGGGGCTTTACAACTTTTTGTTGATCAGGTTATAATCCCATGAGGCAATCTGAGATTCTGTTTTCTAGTATCTAAAAACATTTCCAAATTCATGTACAAATACTTAGATGTGACACCTATTGAAATTTTTAGACAGATGAAAGGAGATATTTAATACAAAATTAAATGTAAAACATTTTTTGTCCCTCGAAATACATAAACGAATCAAAGACAATTGACAGTGCCAGTGGATTTTAATCACGAGAATTGGTAACCAAATCTGGTAGACAAAACAATATGAGTAATTGTCGGAGTTTGGAGGTTCAATAGGTACCTTTAGAGGTCGGTTCAGAGGCCGTTATCTCTAAAGCTCAGTTTAGACCAGCATAAAAAAAACATGCAAGTTGCATTAGGTACATTGCAGCGCGCTCGATTGACCACTACAAACTCGTTGGCTTTACAGCCTCGCAATGTAATGCAACTTGCACGATTTTTCTTGCAAGTTTAAACTCGGCTTAACGCGCTGACATTCCCGATAACATTCACCATCTCTTTTTGCCCTCGTCTTGTACCGTCGGACAGAAAGAAGTGGTGAAACCGATTGACATTCCAATTGTGTTACACAAATGCCTTAGGCATAGCTAAATCTGAAAGTTTTTATTTCGATCTCGTTTACTCTAAGAAAATGTTTTTGACATTACAATTGAATGTTAAAATAACCTGCGTAGCGGTTTTGTATAACTTTGGGTTTTTGCTGTAAAAAGTCCGGCTGTCTATATATCTTTTTGTCCAGTTATTTTAGCGTGATCCATGAACTTTCTTTGCTGGGTGAGCCAAACAAATAAACCTACACACAAACATATCTACACTCTCACAAATTTTCTTATTTATAATATTCTTCTTCTTGCGGTGCCTCTCCACTACTGCCAGGTTGGATGACAGCTCCGCATATCTCTTCTTATCTCTGCCAGAGAAAACAGTTCTTCCACACCGGCGATACCGGTTTACTCTCCGATGTTTCGGAGCCACGATTTCTTTCTTCGTCCGACAGGTCTTTTCCCCACTCTCTGTTGTTTCGGAGCCACGATTTCGTTCATCTTCCTTCTTTCTTTTACCCCTCAATTTTTCCTATCATTGTTGCCTGGAGTAAATGATAACGCTCACACCTTAGATAAATAGAGGCAATTTTTCTCAAAAATTTATTAAATTAGACGTTACTTTGCAGATGTCCATATCAATGAACTAAAAGAATTTCCTTGATCACCCGCGACCTTAAGGTCCGATCTTAGGGTTAGGGTTTAAGGTCGCGGGTGAACAAGGAAATCTTTTAGTTCATTATTGCTACTTTTCTTCTCTTGATGATCAACATGAGTTGTCAGAATTTTTCGACTGGCCGGAGTACCTCGTTATCCGTGACTCCATGGACTCAGATTATGCATAACATACGACGGCTAAACCACATTTCCAGGACCACCAGTTTTTGGTGTAACATTACTGGTACCTATTGGTTATGCACATGGCCTTGCTTAGTACCAAAGCGTAGTTCTAGTGTAAATTGGAGTCGGCTGTTCGCCGCCAGACGGCGCTGCCCGACTCAGGTCCAATGGCTGCGTTTAGCGTAACGCGTAGAGCCGTGTTGCACGACACGACACGGTGACCGTCTAAAATGGTCCCTCCGGAAGACCAGCGCTGGCTCCTCCATAGGAGTGCGCATTTTATGCTGAGGCGGGACCGTTTCGGGCGCAAGCAAATGTGTTTTCAATTAATTTTTATTTACGTACTAGCTTATTCCCGTGACTTCGTCTGCGCCGATCTAGGTTATCGCGCGGTGGCGCCCTCTACCGGAATAGAAGGTATCCTATGTTGATCCTTGGGGTTCAAACTACCTATATATCAAATTTCATCAAAATCGTTTCAGTGGTTTCGACGTGAAAGCGTAACGGACAGACAGACAGACAGAGTTACTTTCGGATTTATAATATTGGTAGGGATTTATTTTGTCCCGCATTTTTTTTTTCATTTTCATTCATTTCCATTTCATTCATTATTATTTATTATATTACTTGCAATAAAAGCTACTTTATTTCCTTAAAGCATTTAACGTAGAAAACTATAAATATTTTAAGAGTTCTTCGCTCAGAGCTAACCCTTATTTCATAGTTGCTCAATGCTCTCCTGATATTCTTTGTTATAAACTAGTAAATGGAGCAATAAAAAGTTAACGATCCCGTGCGGTTCTTGGACGAGAGTAGTTTGATTCCCATTTTATCGGGAAATCTTGCTGGAAAGTTTTCTAGTAAATAGGTATCTAGGATTTAATTCCAATTAATTTATATGTCGAACATGGCGACCAATACCTTAACAGAATGATTTCATAACATACTTAAACGATTGATTCGTCTACTGTTGGATATAGTAAGCCTTCTCCATAATACCCTTTGCCTATTGCATGTTTCCTAATGAGGGAATTATAGTCGTCCGTCGAAGTTGATACACAAAATTTTGTTTTTCAATTCAAACAATTACTTTTATTTTATTCCTGCTTAAGTATTTACATACAGCGTGTATTTTTAATACTACCTCAAACTGTAAGGGTAGTTAGTGAAGGCCCTAGTAATCACATTTTAATGTTTAGTAAGAAAAATTGACTTATTATTTTCCTTACAAAATTAACTAGCACACAATGTATCACTACGTGCTACTGATTCTTTTTATTCAAAACGTCGCACTTGTTGACGTGACAGCTGTCACAGAACGTTTCTCTCTCGTATCAAATTATTGTACGAATTACATTGCTGCGTGGAAATATTTCAAAAATTAATTACGCTGTGGTAGTTAATTTTTAATTAAAAATTTGTTTTGATATCGGTTCACAGCGCTTATATCTTCTGGTTACAGTTAGAGGTAGTCTCAAAAAGACATGCTGTATAAAAATATGTTTTTACATACTTAGCCATTGCATAGTACCTACTTAATATATAACTCTGATTTTTTGCTGTATTTCATCACTCAAATCACAGTTTGTCTGGTTTATTGTTCCAAATTCTCGAGACCCTAGTGAAAAAGGGGTTAAGTCTGCAGAAATTACACAACTATTTTATATTTTATGCGTAAAGGGGTTTAAGTCGAAATCAGCTGTTCAACTTCTGCAGAATTAACCCCTTTTTCACTAGGGCCCCGATTTATACTTACATCTCCATCAGAAGCTCCGAACTCATTCTGAAACAAAAGAAGGAAAAGTTAAAATTGCGCGGAAACACGCTTTTACGAGCTTTTATTAAACATGCAATGTATATGTAGGTATGCGCGGGTCACATTTTGCAAGTTACTTTTGACTCACTTTCAGTGGTCAGATTTATTTGAAATCTGGCACACATGTGTAAATCTGCAGACACTTGAATAATCTGACAATTGAATAATTTCAAACTAGTGGTTGCTTGCAACTTTGTCTGCATCCTGCCAGTACTTTTTGCTTTCCCGTGTCAAAGTATACCCAGTTCCACTGTATGGCAAAGACATTTCAGATTGAGAACGCGTGAGTCGTAGTTCCCCCGCGAGCCCGGTGCGTGTTGGAAACTTCACACATACCCTTTAATTTTTACCGTAAGTTTAATGCCATTTGGTTGGTTAGCCTATTGCTTATCTTGTGATTTTCTCTGTGTACCTGTTTTCTGTGTTGCTTACTATTTCTGGTGTACAATAAAGAGTATTTGTATTGTATTGTATTTTTTTAATAAACGTTATATACCCCTATATTATCACTTGAGACAAGTGCAGATATGAGGCTAAAGGTGTATCTCACTGGTTTAGTAACAGCCTATTCAATCTACCCTTGAAGAGCCCTACATCTTGCTCGCTAATCCTGCCGTGAAGCAGCAGTGCTTATACTGTTGTATTTCGGCGTGGAGAGTAAGACAGCCGGTGAAATAACTAGCACTTGAGGTATCCCATCTTAGACCTCTAGGTGGGCAACGCATCTGCAGTTCCCCTGGTGTTGCAGTTGTTTATCTCTTATCTACCATCAGGAGACTTATTCGTTTGCCATCCAGTCGAATAAAAAAAGCCATTACCACTTCAACTAGCATATTCGAGCCATGTCGTCCCTCAAACCTCATTATTAAGCCAAAATTGACACGTGCTGACGCCGAACTAATGGCGTGTCAGCGTGACGTATGAAACGCGTTTAGGCGCTATCAAAATCAACTCGACATAAATTCCGAATCGGCACTCTCCAATATAATGCCGCGTTCCGATGTTATACCAACGCAATCGAATGATTTATACGGGGTTGTGTATTTTGGCAGCGGGAAAAAATCATTTGCGCTTACGGTATAGGGTAGGGTAGTAGGGGTAAGATTGCTGTGGAAAACTTGATTTTTAGGGTTCTCGCAAAGTGTGTCGGACTCGTGCACCGGAGGTTCAGTACTTTGTGAATTTCTCTAAATATCCAGTGTTAGCAGAACCCATCTTTTAAAAATGTCCGCAGTGTAGAGTTATTTTAGATGATTACTGACATAGACAGATAGACAAAAACTTAGAAGTTCAGACTCTTCTTTTTGGCATAAAAGCTACCAAATTTCACTTAAAGTTGTCCTAAAATAACCTAAAGCCTAAACCCTAAGTTATCTGTTACGGCAACTTTTTGAAAACCCGTTTCTTAATGACTGTATCTTTTGATTACGTTCACCACGTTGACTTACGAGTCCAGAGTATTTTATATTAATTTCTACTTAATACCTCCACGATTCCATGCCCGAGACGGACAAGTCGGACAAGAAAGTGAACGTAGGGTTCAGTTTTCATTCGAAATAAGAAAACCTAAAAGGTAAAGCCAAATAGGGATGTTACGCTATTAAAAAATAATTCGAAGGTACGACTCCAGCTATTTCAACGCTTTATTTTAGCCCTGAAAACCAGATTAATTTTCGACTTAGTGTAAAATTTTATGTTTTGTTGCTTCAAAACAAAATAGTTAGTTGATTGAGTTGGCGAACAAATAGTGACTTATAACGTCATAAGTCGCTATTGCCATTGAAACTCTATGGGAGAGTTGTGTTTTAACAGCTCATAAAAAATACGTCAGTTGGTTGGTGGTGTCAACATCCCTATTGAAGACGTAACCTAACCTAACCTAACCTGTAGGTTTGTAAAAGTTAGTCCTCAAATACATCGTCAATAGTGAAAAGTTTCAGAAAAAAACTCGTTCATCCATGTGAACCATATGCGAAAAATATTTTCGGCGAACAACCATCCCCAGCAAAACATATCTTTTCTCTAAAATTGCCAGAGTCAATATCAAACGAATTGTTTACAAAACCCTTTCCTTTTCCAATCAGGAATTACAGTACCTGTCCTAGTAACCCTATTCAATCCAACACGGTACGAACTTATTGCTTGCTTTCGCCCAAAATATCACCCCGGGTCATTCGTTCTTCAAGCAATATCGGAATCGCAGAGTCCGCGCCTGCGTCAGCCAAGTAGTCGAATTTATTTTTTTTGGCTCCTACTTTTTTTGTACCGAGATTGCTCCCAGTTTCGCAGTATCGCTTTGTTGCCTTGGATTGTATTTGAATCAGTAAATAGTTTCCTGGAAATTCGAGGATATTTTTTGCTGCCGAATGTTAGATACAAAATGATAGAGCGTTAGAAATACGAGTATACCAGAACTGGCTACGAGAGGATTAAATTCTGTTATTATTTGAAAGTGATAACACCGTGGGGATTCTATAATTGAACTAAAAGAACTTCCTTCCTCCCTCGCGACCTTATGATAGCCACACGCCGAAAACACCTTGACAGAAAATAAAAAATTAAGGTACTTTTAAAGGACGGTTAAAATTTATTAATATTCTGTGGGTAGTTTTGTTTTGTTTGAGAAAACTATACGAGGTACTTGGAGAGTTACAGCATAGTAAAAGTGTTACACTTTAACTATGGTTACAGTGACAAATTAAAATGGTTGTTGCGGTTTGTTAGTCTAACAACTGGTAGCATGGTGTACTGTTGTGTACCTAACCTTGAAGATGAGCTTTGGTTGAGTTCGAAATGCGTCAGTGTGGTGTGGTGGTGAAAGAATGAAAAAAAGAAAGAAAGAAGACATTTATTCACTAACACAAAAGACACACATATACAGCAAAATTTACACAAATGAACCAAAAAAATAATAAAGAAATAATATGGTGGTGTGGTATAATATGGTGGTGATAGATCTAATTATACAATACGTATAGTAATAGAAATAGTAATATTAGCAGTAATTAGGTTGTATTCTAAGAACTTGAACTAAGCTCGTCAATATAGCTCAGAGAATTAGCAAGTTGAAGTGGCAGTGGGCTGGTCATATCTGTCGCAGAACCGGCAACCGCTGGAGTAAACGAGTTCTGGAGTGGAGACCGCGTCTTGGCAACTGTAGTGTAGGACCCCCTCCGGCCAGGTGGAGTGACGATCTGCGAAAGGCTGCTGGTAGAAGCTGGATGCGTCTACCCGAGAACAGGGCGCAATGGCGCTCTTTGGAGGAGGTCTATGTCCAGCAGTGGACTGTTATAGGCTGATGATGATGAAATTGCTGGGTGGCTGCATGTTTGTTGTGATGGTTCAGTTTGAGGGCTGCTTGGTGCTTGGTATTTACTTATTTATCATGATTGTTTTTCTCCCTTGTCACTAACTGAATCTATCATTTGGTGCAACTTGCACAAATACTGTCTACAAAATTGAATAAAAATTACATTCTTGTTCCCTTAATTGAAAATGCAACTAGTATTTTGCTTTCACACTGTTTGTTTTGTTTTATTTATATTGTATAATTATTATTGGAGCAGTAATAAACATTTGTTCTCGGTCCTCTGGGTTGTGGCGTAAAATCAGTGTTTTGCTCCTCCGAGCAATGTTGACCACTGAGCCATGGCCCTTTTCCACTGCAGCGCACACAAGCAATATGAAATGTTTACTTTTAAGTCTGGACTGATGTTTTGTATCCTTGTATCTAATCTTGATTGTGTGTGTTTGCAGTACCAAATAAACGTTTTTATCTATCTATCTATCTATCTAAATTGTATTCTTATTTTTGGTAATGTTACGAATAGATGTTTTTTTTTTCTTTCCAGTAGTAAAAAACTACGATATTATTCTTGGAAATTTGCTGAAACCTCATATTTTAATTCAGCTTCTAGATCCAATGGTTGATATTACATTTTGAATTGATCAACATAAAAGCAGAAGGTTTTTAAATTGTAGTGTTTATTTTTCACAAAGATCCATTTTAGTTTTGCTTATTTCTCTATTTCACACGAAAACACAAGCCGAAACATGAATGCACAGAAAAACCAGAAAAATAGACCAGCGCTGGGAATCGAACCCAGGTCCTCAGCATTCCGTGCTGCGTGCTATTCCCCTACACCACCACTGGACAGGAGCCTAGACACGAATTTTTCCTATGCACCCATATTTCAACTTTTGGATTCTTTTTCATTTGTCACTTTAGCAGCGACACTAACGCCATCTATGGATCTACGTTCTCAACGAGAAACATTTTTTCCACTCCCGTCGAAGCTATCCGCTCACCAGGGACAAGAGATGTCGCTATTAAGCAATCAAATCAAGATTACGATTTGGAGTCTTTTTGTATTTTTTATTTCAACTCCAAATTTTTTTTTTGTTTCTTTTACGGTTATCCCGTGAAAGTTTAATATTTCACACGAAAACACAAGCCGAAACATGAATGCACAGAAAAACCAGAAAAATAGACCAGCGCTGGGAATCGAACCCAGGTCCTCAGCATTCCGTGCTGCGTGCTATTCCCCTACACCACCACTGGACAGGAGCCTAGACACGAATTTTTCCTATGCACCCATATTTCAACTTTTGGATTCTTTTTCATTTGTCACTTTAGCAGCGACACTAACGCCATCTATGGATCTACGTTCTCAACGAGAAACATTTTTTCCACTCCCGTCGAAGCTATCCGCTCACCAGGGACAAGAGATGTCGCTATTAAGCAATCAAATCAAGATTACGATTTGGAGTCTTTTTGTATTTTTTATTTCAACTCCAAATTTTTTTTTGTTTCTTTTACGGTTATCCCGTGAAAGTTTAATATTTCACACGAAAACACAAGCCGAAACATGAATGCACAGAAAAACCAGAAAAATAGACCAGCGCTGGGAATCGAACCCAGGTCCTCAGCATTCCGTGCTGCGTGCTATTCCCCTACACCACCACTGGACAGGAGCCTAGACACGAATTTTTCCTATGCACCCATATTTCAACTTTTGGATTCTTTTTCATTTGTCACTTTAGCAGCGACACTAACGCCATCTATGGATCTACGTTCTCAACGAGAAACATTTTTTCCACTCCCGTCGAAGCTATCCGCTCACCAGGGACAAGAGATGTCGCTATTAAGCAATCAAATCAAGATTACGATTTGGAGTCTTTTTGTATTTTTTATTTCAACTCCAAATTTTTTTTTGTTTCTTTTACGGTTATCCCGTGAAAGTTTAATATTTCACACGAAAACACAAGCCGAAACATGAATGCACAGAAAAACCAGAAAAATAGACCAGCGCTGGGAATCGAACCCAGGTCCTCAGCATTCCGTGCTGCGTGCTATTCCCCTACACCACCACTGGACAGGAGCCTAGACACGAATTTTTCCTATGCACCCATATTTCAACTTTTGGATTCTTTTTCATTTGTCACTTTAGCAGCGACACTAACGCCATCTATGGATCTACGTTCTCAACGAGAAACATTTTTTCCACTCCCGTCGAAGCTATCCGCTCACCAGGGACAAGAGATGTCGCTATTAAGCAATCAAATCAAGATTACGATTTGGAGTCTTTTTGTATTTTTTATTTCAACTCCAAATTTTTTTTTGTTTCGTAAAAGAAACAAAAAAAAATTTGGAGTTGAAATAAAAAATACAAAAAGACTCCAAATCGTAATCTTGATTTGCTTATTTCTCTTTCATTAAAACATTTTGTTTGCACAATCCAGACGAAACGAGTTTTAGAGCTAATGTAGTGATGTGGAGAGGTTATTGCGTCTGAGAGGCGTCTGATAGACGTATCTTGTTCTAAGAGGCAGTTGACTTTAGCTGTTTACCATAATTTGAAAATACAAACTGAAACATAGATGCACAGAAAAAACCATAAAAATAAGACCAACACTGGGAATCGAACCCAGGTCCTCGGCATTCCGTGCCGCGTGCTTTACCGCTACACCACTGCTGGTCAACGACACAGATTTTCCCTATGCGTCACATATCTCAGTCTGTTTATATCGCCACTTAAGCAGTGACCTAGCGCCATCTATACTGTCTAGCTCTCAACGAGCGCACGAAATGCCGAGGACCTGGGTTCGATTCCCAGTGTTAGTCTTATTTTTCTGGTTTTTCTGTGCATCTATATCTCAGTTTAAATATAAGGTTTTCTGTTTTTATTTTGTTAAAATTCTTTTTGTGTGTAGTGCCGAATTTTAGTAAATAAATTCCGTCTTTCATTTTTTATAATTGCCTAAGTTGCTCACTCGCGACCTTACGATAGCTATTTCTATGCTACAAATATATAAGAACGCATCGCTTAGCGCGCGTTTCGAACTCCATCAGAGTTTTTATTTTATTTTTTATTTATTAACTACAATTTACAAAAATGCTAAGCAGTTTGTTGGCGAAGACAGTTCATCATCAGAGCAACATAACCTTTCACCATACTAACATATGTTACACTACTATATATTATTATGTCACAGGTTAAGGTCAAGTTTGAGTAACCAATCACGCTACCGAAGTCTATTTGAAGTTAAAAAAAAAAGATAAAAATTGAAATGTTGGTATAACTGCGTGAAGTTTCCGCGAAAATCTTTATAACGCCAAGAAACGGTTTAAAAGGGACTAATTAAGATCCCGTTATTTCACCGGTACTTATATAAAAGGCAATCAATCAATCACTCAATATCCCGGGAAATTAGTCCCGTTTTTTAATCAAATTACCTAACTCCATTTTAATATCGACTCGGCAAAGCCCGCGATCCCGTGATGTGGGCTCAAATGACATTTACATTAGTTCCCCGTGCCCTTACCTAGGGAGGGGAAAACGGGAATAATTTCAATAAATATTCCCGACAGCAAGCTTTTAACATAATGCATGGTGACATCGACGGTGCTCGCATAACGAGCGATGAAGTTGGAAATTTGAAGTATTTTTAAACTAAAAGGTTTATTGCTTTTAATTTACGTTAGCGAGATGAAATATGACAGTTTACAGCGGGAATGGGTTTGATTTTTGAATTATTGAGATAAAGGATCAATTTGTTATTCAGTTCTACTTGACACTTTTCTTCAATAAAAATAAAATTAAAAATTTTGAAAAACCCACGACGGTTCCTATAGAAAAAGGGTTAAATAATTTTTATGAACATCCCCCGACTAAAAGTGATTACAGACGCAAAAACATCAGTCGGGGGCTGCTATTACCTGCACCGAAATGAACTTATATTTTGCAATTGAAATTGAAATTGTGATGAATTAGGTATAATTGTGTGGGGAATGTACCTACTTTATGAGACAAAGATATTCATGGTAGTTTTCTTAACATTGCAACTGAAATAGCATTGGATTATTAACCCCGAAATTAACTAATATTCTGTAGTTGTATGAATTTATATTAATTAAAATTGTATTTGGAATGCACTATGAGAGAAAGATAGTTGTGTTTGTAGTAGCTTTTCTTAACATTTTAATTGAAATGTAACAGAGAGTGCAGAGTGCAATGGCAGCCCCCGACGGATGTTTTTGCGTCTGTAATCACTTTTAGTCGGGGGATGTTCATAAAAATTATTTAACCCTTTTTCTATAGGAACCGTCGTGGGTTTTTCAAAATTTTTAATTTTATTTTTATTTTATACTTTTTAAAGAAATAATTCATCTCACTAAAACATTTTATGTATTAAAAACCCCCGACAAAAAAAACGCTAAAAAAAAATAAAAAAAAAACGAAAAAAAAGGCGCCAGAAAAGGACAACTAAAAAGTAAAAAATAATTATGCACTGCCTAGCTGTTGCCTGCGACTTCATCTGCGAAGAATTCGTTTATCCCTATCCCGCGGGGACTATGCTGATTTCCTGCAAAATTAGCCTAAGTTAATTTAGTACAAGTACCTAGTAATATTTTTTTTATCTAAGCGTCGTCGGTGTCGGGGGACCGCTAAGGTTAACAGGAAACTAAAGTACATTATGTTGTATTTTTTAAAACCTTAGCGGTCCCCCGACATCGACGACGCTTAGATAAAAAAAATATTACTAGGTACTTGTACTAAATTAACTTAGGCTAATTTTGCAGGAAATCAGCATAGTCCCCGCGGGATAGGGATAAACGAATTCTTCGCAGATGAAGTCGCAGGCAACAGCTAGGCAGTGCATAATTATTTTTTACTTTTTAGTTGTCCTTTTCTGGCGCCTTTTTTTTCGTTTTTTTTTTTATTTTTTTTAGTGTTTTTTTTGTCGGGGGTTTTTAAAATTTTTAATTTTAGTTTTTTTTTATTTCATGTTTTTTAAACTTTGGGGTATATATTTTTTTTTAAGTGTACTAGTGTGTTGAATATCCTGGCTGCAGCTCAGCTCGTGTTGCCACCATTGCATTGTATGTAGAATCAAATACTGATCAAAAGGAATCAAACACGACATGTCTGCTATTTTTTTTTCAAGAGTAGGTATACTGGTGTGCTGGATATCTTGGCTGCAGCATCAGCTCGTCATGTTGCCACCACTGCATTGTATGTAGAATCAATTACTGATCAAAACGAATCCAAACACAACATGTGTGCTATTATTTTTTAAAGTCTTCTAGTGTGCTGGATATCCTGGCTGCAGCATCAGCTCATCCTGTTGCCACCATTGCATTGTATGTAGAATCAAAAACTGATCGAAACGAATCCAAACACGATATATCTGCTATGGTTTTATCAAGAGTGTACCTACTGGTGTTCTGGATATCCTGGCTGCAGCATCAGGCCGAGAACTGCATAATCTTGCATAGTCATATAGCATACATGGGTGTTTCAAATTTTACTTCCCAAATATGCTTGAAAGTAAAGTAAATACCCATTATGCGTCTAAGATTCCTACCGCAGCGGACAAAAGAGCTGATGATCTTGAAACGGCTGAACCGATTTTGATAAAAACATGTCTAAGAACCATCGCTAGAAAACCAGCTTTCAATTAAAAAAAACCGCATTCAAATCGGTCCACCCGCTTAAGAGCTACGGTGCCACAGACAGACACACAGACACACAGACACACATAGCGGTCAAACTTATAACACCCCTTTTTTCCGTCGGGGGTTAAAAATGAGAGGCTAATATACACAGAACTTATTTACAAGCTCATAAATAACGCTTAAGTTTTAAAAAGTTTCTCAAATGCGAGGAAAAGCCAAGTGGCTACATGAGGCTGCGTTCCTACCAGAGATGTGCGAGGATGTGTTGCGAGGAATGTGTTTTCATGAACCAATAAAAACGTTTCATTTCCCTATCCTGGCTCTCATCTCTGGCGGAAGCTGAGCGGAGCGAAGCAAGGAAAATTAAAAATGTTTCTATTGGTTCATAAAAAACACATTCCTTGCAACACATCCTCGCACATCGCTGGTGGAAATGGAGCCTGAGCCCTGACTTTATTAGCCTTACATCTTGATTTAAAAAGAATAGCTTGGCCGTTCATAGATCCATTCCATGACATTATCTAGCCCTCAATTTTTTACCATACTCGTATCGGTCAGACTTTCTGATAGACCTACTTACGGTAGGTAATTACTTCACGGGTCTTTATTGACATGACATACGAACAGATTCAAATATAAAACGGCCAAACCAAAGTATGTATAGGATTAGTAAGTAAGATCAGGGTTCAGGGGCTTAGCCTAAAATTTTACTAGTTTTTTGCAAGTCCTGACCCCATTAACAAGGATTGGAGGGTGGAAGTCACATTTTTTTTTTTATTTATGTCCAAATCTCAATCAGCGTACAAAATTTTAGCTTTCTTGGAACTTTCGGGAAGAGGAGACAACCCTAGCTACAGCATCAGGTGGTGTATGGGCATATAATGTATTGTCATTGCAATTGAATGATCGTGCAAAGTTTTATGCATTTGTGCTATCAACCATCGAGGAGTTCTTTTGTGTGAAGACGACCCTAGCTGCAACATCAAGTTATGTCTATTCTATCATATAAACACAGTGCCAATAAAATTTAATAGGTAAATCTGTTAAGTTTCGCGCCTGTGCCGTAAACTATTGAAGAGTTTCTTTCTGTGGAGACGATCCTGGCTACATAACCAGGATGTCACTACCAGATTATTGTATTGTTACCAGATTTACATAAGTATGCCAAATTTCAAGTCAATACGATAACTGAAAGTGTGGCGATTTAACTTGCAAGACCCTAACATGAATACAAACATACATAATATGTATATTATTTTACATAGGTACCTACATACTTACATTGCAGGTCAAATAAAAGCTGGTATCAAGAAGAAACGGTATGAAAATAGGTAGGTAGTGCTCCGTTTTCCTTTTTGTTCGTCTTGGCGGGGGCACTGCCGTGCGCCCACCTTTATATACATGTTAACGCGTTTCGAGAACTATTAAAGACAGTCATCAAACCCCTTAAAGAGACCCACATCAAAGACAGTCAAACCTTTCTAGAGCTAAATGGAAAATGTTTACTGTAGCGCCCCCTGGCGGGTTAATACTATAACACCTATCTAAGAACCATCTTTGATAAACATCAAATCCATTACGGAAAATTACATTAAAAACAGTCAATCCATTCTGAAGTTAATTGTGAACATTCGGTGGTCATTTTTCGAGTGAAAAATGATTACTGTAGCGCCCCCTGGCGGATAAACGCTATAACACCTATCTAAGAACCACCGTCGATAAATTACAAAGCCATAACAGAAAACCGCATCTAAATTAGTCAAACCGTTCTGGAGATAAATGTGAACATTCGTTTGCGCACAAACAAACAAACAAACAAACAAACAACCTCTCACCCTAAACGCATATACCTTCTCCGTTCCGTCGTGGGTAAAAAATAAAAGAACTTAGCCAAAGACCGGTAGATATATTTCTTGAGGCTCAACCTCAAGAAATATGTCTGACAGGTAGACATATTTCTTGAGGTTGGTTTGGCTCTATGTTTTAGACTATTATCCATTTGTGAGTCCATCACGTTAGTCTTTGATCAATCCATACTAATATTATAAATGCGAAAGTACGTGTATTTATATGTCTGTGTGTTTGTCCGTCTTTCACGCGGTACCTAACGGAGCGATAGATCGACGTGATTTTTTTTGGCATAGACATAGTTTATGGGCCCGAGAGTGACATAGGCTACTTTTTATCCCGGAAAAATCACAGTTCCCGAGGGAACAGCGCGCGATAACTGAATACCACGCGGGCAGAGCCGCGAGCAAAAGCTAGTATAGTATAAGTAACTCTTGACCAAGTAAAAAACACTCATATTTATCCATCATTTCCAAAAATAGTATCACGCCGTCCTCTCTCCTCGAGAACCACTAAAAACAAAATGAAAATAGGATTAAGTAAATTTTGATAAGGCCCAACCTCCGCGACAGCCTTTGTTACGATAACCGAGTAAAAAAGAGGGCAAACTCATAACTAATTTAAACTTAATTCGGTTAGATGCTGTAAGATGGTGATTTTGAAATTTCAGAAAGTTTCCAGCACGTGATCGGGGTGCGGAGAGTTTTTAGCGGTTATTATGTTATTTATTTAACGGCTGTTTTTTTATTACGCACCGGGATTTTTTTGGGAAATGACTACGTATTTATGGCCAGTAAATGTGGTCCTAATTTCAAAGGGGGCTTTCATTGTGTCAGGAGTTTGCGAGTTTAAAATTTTGTAAAAAGGAATTTGGTTTTATATGTTTTGTGAAATAGGTTTCGCTTTTAACTTTTTTTTTATGAAATAGGGTGGCAAATGAACAAGTCATGTGATGGTATGTAAGGACTAGTTTCTATGGACATAAAATATGCATCACTGGGAGGTTGCCGATGCATTGCCAGTTTTGAAAACTAAGATAGAATAAACTAAGTACGCGCCATGACTCTGCTCGCCGAAATTATTATCAGCGTATAAGTACCCAAATTTTCATAGAATAGAGTAGAGTAGATTAGAGTAAAGTAGAGTAGAATAGAATATAAAATAATAGAATAAAATAGAATGCTCTTATAAACACACTCACAGTAAAATATACAATATAATTAATAAAGAGGAGACATAATCGTAATTTTAGTATTATTATCTAATGTAGGGCAGCACTGTAAAGAAACGTTCTCATTAACCGACTGAAATTGACTAAAACTTTGTTAAACTAATGATAAAGAAGAAAGAAGAAAGAAAGAAAGACACATTCACAAAAACACAAATACAACAAAAAAAACAATAGACAGCAACAAAGAAATACGAAAATAAAAATACACGATTTTGTGTGTCGCAAAAGTGAAACGGCCGCTGACTCAGCATAATTCTGAGGCATTAGACGCCTGAAGGGCTGATTTTTTATCAGAACCGTCTGATAAAAGACTATGTTATCTCTTTTATTTCACTTTCAGCTAATGTTGCCTAATAGCTCAGACAGAAGTTAGAATACTCACAGCTCCCAGATACCACTTAAAATATCCAACAATCCGCTTCAAAAGCGTAACTGTGCGTTAACTACGACCAACTTGGTACAAACGGATTCATGCAACCCAACTGCGAGGACCCTTGAAACAACTTGATGTATCAAAACCTACGCTCACTGCAACCATTCACTGCTCTCGCCCCAGCCTGTTTATATTCCAAACAAAAGCAGACAACGGTCAAAATAAACAAAAAGGTTTGGTAGCACGAAAAATAATAAAGGCACTCAACGCCCTGAGAAACATTAAGGGGAATGGGGTAATAAAGAATTTAAACGAAGAAAAAACGCGGTTGCGCAGAATGCTGGATTAATTCTATTATCTGGACTCTTTAGACAATTATCAACAGCGTTGATGAGCGTGATTATGGAGATTTTTTGTTTAGCACCGACGGTTTTAATCCATTTATCAATCGGGTGACTGGAGACTGTTGGTGGAAAGGGAAATAGGACAATTTTTTTCCATAATTTTGGAGGGGGATCGTATCAAAAATGAGGAGATACGTAGAAAGAACAAGGGCTACCGATAAAGCCAAGCAAATTAGCTAGTTGAAGTAGCAATGGACAGGCCATATGGGTGAAGACCAAAAACTTGCACACCGTTAAAGCTGTGTTAGCACGTAGTTCAAATTTCCATTAACTTTTTACATTGTGACACTAAAATTAATCATTCATGTTTGGATAATTTTCGTGTTACAATGGAAAAAAATAATAGCAATTATAAATACCTACCTGCTAAAAGCAGCTTCAACGGTGTGCAACTTTTTGGTCTTCATCCATATAGCAACGAGGATAGATGGTCGTTGGGGCCAGGTTCTCGAGTGGAGACCGCGGATCGGCAAGCGCAGCGTAGGACGTCCACCAACGAGGCTGACGGATGACTTGGTTAAAGTCGCGGGTTCAAGGTGGATGCAAGCCACTTTCAGCCGAGGCAACTGAATTCTAAGAGAATACGAACATCCATGACTCAAGCACAAACCTATATATTTATCATCCAAATATTTGCCCAAAGAGTTAACGCCGTACGAAACGTACGTACATAAATTGACCAATAAGAAAGAAGTAATATTCCAGCCATCCCTGCCTAAAACCAAACTGAAATCATAACGAACGAACCCTCAATTTGCGCCTAAAATGAAAGAATATTCCTGGTTCATTCCAATTGGACTTTTTGTATCAGTCCAGCTAAAGGCATCGCGAAATGGGACATTCAGCGGGTTCCAATTAGACCGGATCTCTGCAGTTTGATCGCAGTTGTATAGAATTGGAGCGCTTGGCAAAGTTTCGATGTGGAAAGAAAGCATGACAACTGCTTTGTTAGGATAGCACGTCAAAGCGAAGCTTTCGTTGACTGACCTTTTGAAGCCAAATAAATGTGAGTGGACGCGGATACAGTGGCACGATTGTGATCTACATTAGCTTGTACGGTTCTCTATCGTTTGCCCGAATTTCATATTATGCTCGAATATATCGTTTTCTAGAATTTTCATTTGCCGTAAAGTAATTTATTACTGAAATAGTAATTTTCTTCAAAGTTGTTATTGAACTAACCTAACCTATCCTACTGCACTCTACGAGTATTATGATGAAATAAAAAAAAACCTGAAAACAGCACGATTCTTATTTTATGGCAAACGTTGGTATGGCAAGTGAAATTCGGCCAAGTAAAGGTAAACGAGCTTGAACATGTCGGCGGGTGATCGTGAAATCCGCCAGATCACGAAATTCCTAGGAAAATCGTGAAATTGCGCCATTTCATAATTAGGCTGAGGGACATGCGCCATATCGTTCAAAACTCACTGTTTAACGATTTGCCTAGTAACGTTTAGGCATATCATGAAACGCCGCCATATCGGTTCTGGCACTTCGCCGCCGATATTACTGCGGCACGCTCGCTTCGCTCGCTAGGCTCGTCACAAAACATACTAACCAATCCTCGCAGTCTGCTTTCACAAAAAAACCGCATTCAAATTGGTCGGCCCGTTCAAGAGCTACAGTGCCACAGACAGACATAGACTTATAACACCCCTCTTTTGGCGTCGGGGGGTTAAAAACAAAAACTTTCAGAAAATAAACAACGGTCAACGTCCTATCTCAAATACGATAAACGATAACTAATGAACTCGAAGGGATGTATTAATTGAAGCTGTAAATTAAACGGCACGATAAGCATCGGTATTAAAACACCACTTACCGGTAAACGGAGGGGTAACCGGTTATTGTAACGTGGAGCATGAAAATGTATTATTTATGGCCGTTAACGATAACTTAAAGGCAAAATAACGGAATTGCCTAAAATATTGTTTATTGGCTTTGGGCAGGTAAGATCTCGTAACGTAGCGGTTAGACTTATAGCCCTTCAAAGGATAGTGAGTTCAAATCCGGGGTCATATTTCTATGTTTTCCAAAATTCATGTGCGAAATTACATTTCAATCATCAGCTTTACAGTAGAGGAAACCTTCGTGACAGTTTCCGCACAAACCTGCGGAGCAATTTTATGTGTGTGAAGTTTTCAATTAGCACTGCCGCGTAAAAACTACGGCCCAAGCTCTTTCGTTCTAGGAGGAAGCTTGCCCAGCACGGGGACGTATACCAGGTAAGCCCTGTCATAGGAGAAAAAAATTAAACCATTAAAAAGGCCACCACGACTTTAATTTATATTTACGTTATTCGCAATTAAATTTTATTTACCTTGTTATATTATTTTTTTGGTTAACCACTAATTGAATTACCATAATTACCTGATATTATTATTCCAATATCCGTAGCATCTTTCATTAATAGCAGCGAACCTTTTAAAGTATCATAATAACCTTTAGGTAGGATGGAATATTCATATTTTGTTGACATTGGAAAGGACACTGCTGAATAATTCATGTTCCGGAAAATAAAATCTATTAAACTCCGTGAAATAATCTTTAATAGATGTTGTTATAAGGTTGAGGTGGCGTAGGTATTAATAATAACAGTGAATAATAATATGCTGGTATATTATTTCAAAAATATCCGTAACAATATTCATGACAATGCCATTACCGTTGAAGAGTTTCTTCAGGCGGAGACGATCCTTGCCGGGCTACCAGAAATGCGGGAGATCAATTTTACTTAAAAAAATAACCTAACCAGAAAAAAACCACACAAATTCATTTTTAATAGAAGCTTTTTTTGCTGACTGTACTTTTTGTTGGCTGTACTTGGATTGTCACTCAAACTTCATTTGCATACCAAATTTCAAGTCGATTCTATTAACCGTTGACGAGCTCCAACCTGCGGAGACGATCCTGGCTTGACTACCAGGATTACACTACTAGATTGTTGTATTGTCACGCGATTTTCATAAGTATTTCAAATTTCATGTTAACTACTCTGGAATTTGGTCAAATTTAACTTGCAAGATATCCGTGCGCAGGTTTGCCACTCTGGCAGGGGATCCGGTGGTATGGTTTGAAGGACATGTCATGTCCCTCTTGGCACGAGTCGTTAGGTACTCATATACATCGTATGACTATATTGTGATGTTTTTATAGTTAAGGCCTTTTGAAACTGACATGTTCATTATATTTGATCACATACTATGATTGAAAATCTGTTAGATGTGTCGTGGTTCAACCAGCTTTGAGAACCACTGATTTAGGCAACAGAAGTAGTCAAACGACAATAGCATTATTATTTCTCTCGATCAATAAACCTCACGATTTCGCTTTATTTGATTCCCCTGCCAAACGTGTGCCAAACTGACAAGGCAAAGCTACGCATCGAATGCGTAAATAAAATCATAATATTGTTATATTGTCAAATTTATAACGCATGTCTTTATATTTACACACAGTATCATCTACATACAATTATTATAATAATTATCATGTATTTAATTTAGGATGTTCATTGTTGTTAGTGTTGACTTTAGAAACAAAAACTCAATCAACATTTTGTAAGAGTGTTAGCGTACCTACTCCTAAAAAATTATGTTAGTAGTGTTCACTCATGAACCAATATTCATTTACATTTTTGCTTTGATTCTGGACACACTTATCACGATACAGCCGTGGTCTTCAATTTGGAACCCACTGAAGATCCAATATTATGACTATTCAAAGGATTTTATTACAAAATGTAAATTAAAGAGTGTGATCATACGAGGATATTGTAAAACACTGTGCTGATAACGCGGACGCGTTCACTCAACTGCTAAGATACGAATGTACCTAAGTCATATTAGACCGCAAAAGCGCCAAACAAATAATTAGGAGTCAAAGTATCATCAACACAAATCTGGTGTATACTTTTTAATCTTAATATCTGGGATGAAATTCATACTAATTCTGTAGCGTCACCCGTAGTTATATTAAGAATAATGGCTACTCAATCGCTTAATAATTTGTATAACCAACCTCCATTGCTTTCCACAATCTTCAATTCAATCGTGCTCCTCATACCTTATTTACGGCAGTTCGAGAAGCTCGACTACAATACGAAATCCCGCGTTGAAACTTGACCTATATACGGATGATAGAATATTCATACGGACTCAAGCAAGCATGAGAAAAATTGAGTCAAACAATAAAACCGATAGTTTTATATCTGCCGTTGACAGGTGGTGAGGTTCGGGATGTCTCAATATTTCACGTGAACGGCTAAGCTCACACGGCGTACTTTTACGTTTCACTGGGGATTCATGCTATAAAACAGCACATTTTTATTTTAATGAAGCAGCAACGTTTGAAACGAAAATACGCTTATATATGTAGAATTAATCGCTTTGAAGATAAAAATGACAATGATAAAGATACAATTAAAATTGAAGATAGAAATTAGGGTAATACGAAAGGGTTATTATATATTAGTCCGTGTAGGGGAAGAGATTATACAGATACAGTAAAAGAATCAAAAGAAAATGTAAATGTATTGAAACGAGCCTGTAACGATCGGAATAATATCGCGGAGAGTAAACGGCTTAACCCCAATATCATACCAAATAAGAGAACTCAAAACATCTAACCAATATATAAAAGCGGGATATGCCAATAAATAAGAATTTACTGCTGGTTTCAGCAACATATAAATTGGATAAAGATATTCGAAATCGGTCTAGGAGAAATACGGACGCTGGGGAATTCAAGCTTGGGTGATGGTAAATTGTAGAATATTGCTAGATGAAATAGTGGCGGTTGCTTTACGCGTGGAAGGATAGGGTGCAACGATGTAGGACAATTTACAAGGCTCAATTCGGGGCGGTCGAGTTGCCTAGGGTGGTGTCTACTAACCGCAGTACAAGTCTATATTTCATGAAATAAAAACAGGGTACTATGTAATTTTTAAGTATAATGTAGATACGGTAGTGGAGTTAAAAGGAAAAAAGTATTTTGCGATTTTCTGTCCACCTACTATTGATCATTGGCCAATAATGTACGGTAGGTAGCCGAATAACAAGGAAAAGAGTAGTTTTTGATTTTTATGTACAGTTAACGTCATAAATAAGAAGTAAATGAGTGATCACTTTTGTACAGAGACCTAGTCATTTTATCGTCATGTTTTAAAAACGGTACGAAATTGTATACCGGCTGAAAACAACAAGGAACAAAACTGATCACCTTATTTATGAGGTTGACTGTAGGTACAAGTATAATTTTCCGGAAACGTAGCCCCTTAAAATTCGACGATTAAAGATGAGTTTCGGCAAAAGTAGCTAAACTGAAATAACGGTTTTATCATTGAATTTACACTTACATTCGTTGTTTTTTGTTAGCAGTAAGTTTGCTCAATAAAATCAGAGATTTTTTTAAATAAATCAGTCTTCCGGGCATAGACGGGATTGGAACCTACATCGCCTGATTATATGCGCCATGTGTGCTTCCAAATTCACTACATTGTCTTTATCCAAAAAAAAATGTTTGCATTCGTTATTACCGAACAGAAAAACTTAATCGTTCTTATAAAATCATTAACATGTTTAATAAATTTAAACCATATTGATCAGCAAAAACGTGACCTTCAAAAAAAATTGAAAGCTAGTAAAAACTGCGCACAGAACGATGATGTGATGATTATCATAATTATTAATGCATTCCATCAAATTCAGCTAATTTGGATACAGGCCGTGCCAACGATATTCTAACAGGAAACGGCCGGTTCAACAAATAATCGCGATTAACGATCGCAAATGAGATGGAAAATTTGAAAATGAACTAATGACTGATTTCCGAAGCGGTGGGCGTGAAAATTATTCATGGTGTAATTTGCTTTGCTTTTGCTCTGGTGTAATATTATTGCGATAAACTGTGTCATCGTCGTTATTTTTGTGTGTGACTTCGAAAGTTTTCTATTGGGCAATTTATGCAGATGATTATGCTTTTTATTTTCAGACACCAAAGCTTTTTATCAAATAAGATATGCAATTTAGAATTTTAATCGGAACAGAACATTCGTAAGCGTCGAATTTAACAATTCCATAAATAACTGAGGGAGTCGCGGATTTAAGTTAAGAATTCAACATTGATTCGTCTTTGAATTATCCGAGGTACGAGCTGGTGTCGTCAGCGAGAGAGGGAAAGTAGTCTACGTTCAAATTAAAATCAAGACTTAGATACAAAAGTACATTAAAATGTTACTTTACTGTATTTGGTGATCACTATTTTACATCATCATCTCTAGCCAATATAAGTTAAGCCACTGCCACTGTTGCCACTGTTGGACTGGTTCTTTCTCGGATTGAGATGGCACGAGTTATAGTTATAGTTCCATGTGAGCACAGTATAGTTAAAAAGTTCACACTCTAGTAAGTGAATTGAATTGCTTCGCTATTTAATGAGACATCTGAGATAATGATGATGATAATGAAGTCGATAAGATGTTAGATGTCTAACATGGTAGCATCTTCAATGGTCGTGTTGCTCCGAGGATAAACTCTGATTGAGTTCGAAACGCGTCACGCGTTGTGGACGAGCTGCATGAATATACATTTTTTGAATTGACATAGCTATTTTAAAGTCGCTGGTGAGCAAATTGTTCATATTTCATTGCAACTACTTTTGTTTGTAGTACATTGCATCTGTTGCCAATTTACCGCTGTCTGATAACCGTTTCGACTTTGCAATGAACAGTAAAATCACTTACCATACCGCCATCGAAATCGACAGATTTTGTTTGTATAGAAATTAGTACTCCTCTAATTCGGCTTAAGTCTCTGATCATAAATCCTTCGCTCGTCTCGCTTCCATCAGACCGGCGCCCCCTCGTCTCTAGAGACTGCAAGTTAGGGCTCTTGATAACTAACTCTGTCTTCATTATACTTTGTACAAACACCTCCGTTTGCTCGGTTGAACTGAATTGGAGAGTTTTGAGTTGAAGGATTAATATTTTCTTCGTTAAAGCATTGGAGTTTAAATGGAGTCTGCGTTCTGGTTTATAATTAAATTGCTTGACTATTGCATAGATATATCCATATTATTTAATAAAAATATTAAAAAAAGCTTGCGTTTGTGCGTACAAGTAGGTACCTAATCAGTAATCACGTTTGAAAGAGTATCTTCAAACTAAGATAGACCGCGCTTGTCTAGTAAATATTTGTTCATTTTAGATTTAAAGGCAGTCAGATTTTAGTACTTCATCATTATCGTGGCTAATGTACCTGCGCCCACTGCTGGGCAGAATTAAAGGGCTTTGAACATTGCTGTATAATTTAATAGTGGCATATTTGCTGGTCTATGTTTCGTTTAAGTCTTATTTTCTTAAGTTTTTTTCTATATTGTACTGTTTTTTTCCCAAATAAACATTAAACATTGCTGCTACGCGGTTTCATTACGGATTGAGACTTTTCACAGAGCATTGAATTTCTTTGCAGATGTATTCAGATTCCCTCACAATTTTTTCCTTCATTTAAAGTTATGAGTAAATTCTGGGAAGGCAGCTGGTGTTGGTGATAGTGGGTGCCAGCTGCCAGCTTCTGGACAGCAGCTGCTTACCCTGATGATGGTAGTTTACTGCACGCTATTGCCAATTAATGGCATAATAGGTACATGACTGCAAGATTAGTGAACAAAATTGTGACAGCGATCACGGTTTTATTTTTATCATCACAACACAAATGAATATTTTCAAACTTTCGTCAAAAATTGGTACCCTGATATTATACAGCTAGTGCCATCCACGAAGACGCGTGATTTTGTCAAAATTAGACATTAATAATATTGTAATAAGAACCACGGCACGCGACATCGTGAATGACTCTACCACAGTCCTATTTGATGATGGTACTGCCGCTAAAGGTTATGCTTAAATTTATGAAGGTGTCTCTTCAATAATCCAAGCCGTCCGACGCTAATGTAACCGTGGCATCAAATCACTCGCTGAATTGACAACGCGGTTAACCAAACCTGATTATAACCTGTATATTCCTAGATATATACTTCTCGGTATACTAGAAAGCTGTTTTTATTCAAATCTCAATTGATATCTATCGAGGTTTTGAAATTTAAATGCGAAATTCAGCAAGAACAGTTCTCTGAAGAATTGTTTTCCTATTTATGTAAAGACTGGATTGATTTGACACAAATTTGTTGAAAGTACATCATGTACCCCTAAATAATTTTCTATAAAATCTAATATTCATGCAAATACTTTTTATACTGTGTGGCTAAATATAAATGGTAAATCGAAAGTTTCTTTAAAACAAAGCGTAGTAAAGTTTGACTAATAAGATTGAATGTATGTGTTGCGGAATGATATATACTCGTATGAGGTTCCTGTATTTTGATGAATTTAACGCCATGATTATGGGTTAGCTAAAGAAATTTCAGATTGATGTTGAAATTTCACTGATTGTGAGTTCCATCTACCCTCACTTCTGAGCGTCGAATGCGCTTCCTCGCTGTCATTCTCAAGTTTTATCACTACGCGCAATCGTAACGGATTAAGAACTGATTCATTGTAATCACGGTTTAAGTCTAAAGTAATCAACTATGTCTAAAGTAATTAATCGTGACTCTTATTTAAAATAGAGACGGTGCGACTACTGATTTTGCGGGCCAGTCGGTTAACCGACTAATCAGCGCTGTGGTGGTCGACTAATAATAATAAGCAATGCTGAAGGACTTTAGCTAAGTTAAAGTACAAAGGTCTTAATAAGTCCGTTTTGTTTACCTTTTAAGTCATTTGCTTGAGCCACCAACGGACATGCTTCATGTATATGTCAAAGCAAAAAAAAAAACGAGGTTAATTTCTCTGGGTAAAAAAGGCCCTCTCCATTTACACCTCTCTATTTCTTTCGTGGGTATCGTAAAAGATGACTGGAGATATAGGTTAAGGTATACCGTAGGCGAAAGGCTAGCAACCTGTCACTATTGTACCGTTTTTTACCAACTTAAAACCTAAAATTGCTAAAAGTGGCTCCGAAGTGGTAACGTTTCGTGTGCTGTGCCTACCCCATTTGGGAATACAGGCGTGATGTTTGTGTTTGTGAAAAAAAAAGCTCTTTTTAGAATAATTTCCAGCAAGTTATAAAGATTTCCAATATTTGATATTCCTTTGGCGACTGCTCGCCGACTATTTATCGACTACAATAATATACATACGTACTAGTTTTAAACAGTTCATGAATTAAGTAAATGAAATTGTTCAACTAGAAATTATATGCATAACATCTTGACGGTTTATATACCTCAAAATTGAGGTACCTATATATATCAAACACGCGTCACGGGACCTGTGCATGCCTGAAGCTATATGCTATTCAAACAATGCCGTAAACCCTTGTTAAGTGTAGAGGGAATTAATAGTGATATCCGTAACATATTGTTACATTCCCTTCGCGTTACTAACACTGGCTATTTTAACTAATAATAGAGTGAGTGAGTCTGACTGACACGGCATACCATACCTTGTTAGCAACTCGAGCTCTGGGTTATGTGGAGTTGCCTTTACCAGCAGCTTTACTTACGTGAGCATACATACGGCAAGGAAATTTACACTTTGATATTTTACAAATTACATCTTGATCTTTACTAACGGGAAAATAATTTGGCTCTATAGAACCACTGGTTAAGCAATTGAGACTTAAGTATTTTATGACAATCTCGGGGAAACATCGAAATGAAAAATAGCTTTTGTGTTATTCCCAAGATGCACATATTTTTTGGGGAAACGAGCAATCGGGTCACCTGATGGAAAGCAATCACCGTCGCCCATGGACACCTGTTAACACGAGGGGTATCACAGGTGCTTTGTCAGCCCTTTGAGAGACTGATAGGCTCGTTTTTTAAAGATCCCTAAGCTGTACCGCTCTGGAAACACTTTCCCAGGAAGCTGGTTCCATATTTTAGTTGTGCGTGGAAAAAAGTTTCGCTTAAAGCGGACAGTGCTAGATCTATAATTTAAACTATGCACAAACTAACGCAAAACTGTATAATTAGATTCATTCATGATGACACGTGCCGTGGTTCTTATTACAAGGACATTAATGGCTAATTTTGCCAAAATCACGCGTCTTCGTGGATGACACTAGGTTTAACAAATACACACACAATCGCAAACTTTTGCATTTACGATATTAGTCGGATAATTTAGGTAAGTGGAAGAAACAACTATGGTGGTAAATCAAGAAACATTTGCGACCCCAGTATATTGATCAACACTAAGATTTTCTTGAGTGCCCACTCACTTAAGTAAATAAACAATGCTAAGGCTGATTAGGATATATCGCGTGTTATTTACACTAATTTATTTGGTGAGCATCGGAATGACTGACCAAAATTGCAGATCAATATTAGAGTACCATAAGCATTCACTACCTATTCGCTATTATTTAGTACCTATGCTGACGTATTTGCTACCTAAGTTATTATAATCTTTAAACATCAATCTATCCAGTCATAATCAAAAAGTTAATAAAACGGAAATAGATGTCGTTCTTACTTATTTGGAAGTCACAATTACTAATTTTGTCGTTGCCATCATACGTCAACTCTTCTGTAATAATATTATACTGTGCTTTCACGATCAAGACGCTACTGTTTATTAGTTTAAGACCAATATGACGTAGATTTACTGGTATAGGTACAATGTATTTTAAAATTAATCTGGAACATTCCTGCAGGCAGCAAGTGACTGGGTTAGTTTGAACACCCATGTAAATGATTTTTTTTTGTTGCAGTTGACGTTTTCAAATATTTCTAGAGTAAAATGTACCTTGAAGACGCGACTTATTTTGAAATCAAGTATTCTAATTAAAAATCTTAACAGCGACATTCAAACTAAACCCAACCATCTGCGAAAATAGTCTTCATTAATTTAAAAGAACCTGATAAATGGAAAGACCAAGGCATCAAACTTGTAACACCCCTCGTTTTCTGTAGGGGCTTAAAACCACAATAAAAGCTGATCAAACACTCTGGTAATCTTCGTTTACGATCCCCAATTAAGTGAAGTTAATGGCGGCCGCGGTATTGGCAAACCACCCCACGTATAGGGTGGTCTGACCACGCAATCGATAGATGAACGATTTTAATTTTAATTGCCATTTTTATTGGGATGCGGATTGTTCGCCAAGTTTCGGGGGTATGTGGGAAGCAAAGTTTGAGAATGTAAAGTTTGAAAATTTCGAGATGCGGCGAGGGACTAAGTTTAGTTGCTTGGTAAAACATAAAAATAATGGAATTCGTGTGTCTTTGTGATACCATATTATTGTAATTGGTTTTTTTTTCTATTATTTAGATCATTTTTTGTAAGACTAAGTATTTTTTTTGACAATCATTTTTGTATATTCGCAATTTTGACATGTATGTCATGTACCTAATATCTTATATTCATTAAGTAATAAATTAACCTAATCTAATCTAGTAATTTAAATAAGGTAGAACGTTTTGCTGATTACTTTAATTTACCTTAGCAAATAATTTATTTTGTTGATTAGTATTATTTTAAAATTAGTTGTCTAAAAACAAAGAAGAATTTATAAATATAGTAAAATATATTAGTAGAAGAAATATTTTGTTTCATTTTCTTTCTCATCAAAGACAACAACGGAATAATAAATAGACAAGTAGCAGAAAAAATTTGGTTACTTTAACAAGTTTAGTATTCACTGACTTATTTTATCGGATTGAAATTTTTTAAAACCTTTTACAAAATCTAAACACGCCTCAGATTTACTTGAACCACTTTAAACTATAACAAGATTATTTTTCTAGTTGGAATGAACCTTTAAATTGTATTATTCATAAAAGAATATACAACTTGTTTCAATCGAATGACAAAATTAAATGACGCTCATATGGCCGTGTGGTTAGAGAACCTAACCACGAAGTTGAAAAAGGAATGTTATTTGAAATTCTTAACTTTTAGAGAAATACAGTTTTAAAAATTTTTGAAGCTCCCTGCCGGGGCAGATATATATCATCCTTCCCCCCTCCTCTCCCTCATTAGCCTGCCTTTTAGGCCAGCGACACATCCGCAGTCTTAATATTGCTGCAGATGTCTGTCTGTCTGGGCGGCGTTGATAACTTACCATCAGGTGACCAGCATCCTCGTTTGCCAGCTATTTGATATAAAAAAAAAACAGTTTAATAACGCGCGAGGCGTTCGAGAAACTTCCCCCGAATTGGCATTGTCTTTACACATGTTACGTATATCAGCAGGCGGTAACGCCAACACGCTCAATGTCCTCGCATACATAAAACAAACAACGTAAGAAGTAAAACCGATATACTCCTCGCATCGCGGGGCCTTAATAAAATATCAGACCGAAACATTGTAGCGTAACGATAGTATATTCTGTGTGGCAATAACAGAAATATAAAAAATTTTATGCGCGCTATAAAGTGCAACGGTACAGATTTCATACTATCTTGTGTGATGCTCGCTAACTCGACGGAATGGTGGAACGTTATATTTTTGATCTTGTTACGTTTGCTCGAATCAAAATATTTTAAGTTTTTGTTGAAATAGTAGATTGTACGAGAGCAAAAACGAGCCATTTTACCCAAGACGTTCATAATAGCCGGAAGTGAAATAGCAACAGTGGAAACAATATTGTTCACTTTCTAGAGGCTGGCCAAGCTAAGTCTGCAACGGAATAATTTGGCAACTGTGTATTTTATCGTCAAATTACATAAATAATATTATGCGTTACATTTGCAGTGTTACCATATTATTCTGTGCAGAGTTAGCTTGTCCTGGCTCTACTGTGCCTTTTATTCTTCATGCATTATTATTATAATTATCCTTTTTAGTTTTATTGATTTATTTTGATTGATTTTTAGTTTTATATAGATTTTAAATTATTAAAAAAATATATGTAGAAACTTTTTTGTTTGTAGCTGTTGACACCTGATTACCTTGGTCTTGGACGAAGATCTTACTTAATGCACTAGAGCATAAAAAGTAATTTTATGTCGCCTAGATCCATCAAACACAAACTTTACAACCATGAGAAGTGAAAAAAATATTTCGTAACAATTGACGCAAACTTGCAAAGGGGGATGCGGTCGATATTAGCATCTTTGTCAAATCTCTATCAGTATTTAGAGCCCTTTATTTTACTTAAAATTTTAATTACAATGGTTTTTTCCAGTTTTCTTCGAAAGATCTTTTTCTTACTACTACTAATTGAACTTTTTAGTTCTTTTTACGCTCCTTAAAAATGGACACCACCAATCACGTACTTTTTATGAGCTCTCAAAACACAATTCTCCCATAGTCTCAATGGCAATAGCGACTTATTCATTCATAAGTCGCTATTTGTTCATAAATTAACTATTTATTTGTTTTAAAGCAACAAAAAATCTAATTTTATATAAATCGAAAATTAATCTGGTTTTCAGGGCTAAAATAAAGCGTTTTTTTACTGGAATCGTGCCTTCGAATTATTTTTTTATGGCGTCAACATCCCTATTCTTATAAGATCATTTTGTCGACCGTGTATGTATCTGTCCGTCTGCCAAGACCCATTTTCTCAGAAACCCGTAGAGGCATTAAGCTGATATTAATATCAAATACATACCATAATCATATCCGTATCAAATTTCACGAATTCCGGAAAAAATATGTCTAAAGCTTCCGCAACACCCTGATAGTCCTTAGAGATTTTTTCTGCTCTATTAGCTCTACGACATCATGGAAATAACTTACGTCTCAGTGTAAAACTTCCATGAACCAATAGAGGTGAGACGTATGGAATAGGTTTTTGGTATAGGTTTTGACTTGGACGCGTGAGTACGCGTTCCCGCTGCGATTCTTTTAACGTACGAGTATTTGTAGCTGACAACGTTCCGCCAACTTGAAAACAAGCATTTATGTACCTACATAATATTTTAACTGAAAATTTTATAAAGATTGCTGACAGTCTTAAGCCTGTATAAGCCTAAGACTGAACTGTGATTAGTAAAACTACTAAAACTAGTACGGTGGTGGAACGCAATCACGGGAGCACATTTACGGGAATTATTTTGTTTACATAATGACTTAATTTAGTTAAGTACTCGTAGATCTTATCTTATCTTATCTTACATTTAGGGGTCCTTGCGGATACACTTCGACCCGTAGGGATCTTTTGTGTAATTACTAATTACCCCTCCTTCGCACTTACTCCATTGCTTTTATCACCTCTTCCATAAATAGGATGATTTGACGTAGGCACTACCCTTAAAGTCTCCTGGCTCTTAGTCTTATTCTTAATCTGGCGAGGGCGTCACATTCAAACATAATGTGTTCCATTGTTTCATCTTCCTCGCCACATATACTACAATATTCATTGTCCTGTAGTCCCATCTTTAACTCTTAGATACTCGTGGACCTATTCTTTGGATCTAGTCCGCAAGACTCAGTCCGCGTTTTGCCTAGTACGTCTCACCTCTATGAACCAAGCCAAGGTTTTTCGACGGGCAAAATGTACACGCTTACGTAACCCACACCCCACAAATTGGTGAAACGCGCCGCGTCACTCGATCTGTTGTCCGATAAGGAATAAAAGCTTTCAAAAGTCGCTGAAACTTTTATATTGACTTACTATTAATTCGGGATCACGTGAAAAACTCGTTTGGATTCAATCTTCGACGTGAGCTCACCCTATGTTTACTACGGAGTGCAAAATTCCAACTTCGTAATCTCGCCGTCCCGCTGATGCTTATATTATTTCATACGAGAGTGAGAGGGACGGTGCGACACGATCTTCGATTTTTGAATTTCGTAGTAGCCCTCCTATGGCTGAAGTGTGTGTAAGGTTTTGGTATCGCGTTTAGTTTTCATGCTCATTACAACCATTTGGTAGTCGCTACTTCTTTCTTTACACAATAAGGTAAACTTTCTAGTGCATGACTGACATATTTATTTTTAATAACCCATCGTTGCGATTGCGAGGATATGAAATAACAACAGTGGAAACATTGTTCTCTTACTGAGTACCTTTTATTTTTCATGCCTTGCTAATATAATTATGAAATTAATACATAGTTTTATTAATTTATTTTGTTTTATTTGATTGATTTTTAGTTTAATATTACTTAATTGATAATTATTAAAAAGAAATATGTAGATTTTTTTTTTGTTAGTGGCTGTTTACACCTGACTGCTGTCTTAGACGAAGATTTTACTTAGCATATGAAGTAATTTTATGTCGCCTAGATCCAGCATAAACACGAACTTTACGAGCATGAGAAGGGAAAAATTCTTTTTTAATTTACATCTGCGAATTCGACACTAACTGGCAGAAGACGACAAGTAACTAAATGAAATATCTTCCGTTCTCTTTCACACCGCTACGGAAGCTTTACGCTTCTCTGTCCAGTATAGAGCGTTTTATAGGCTAGCAGAGTGCAGAGCAAAATAAAAGTTTAGTTTAATTTCTCCGAGTAACTAGTCCACCGTGCACTTTCAAGGGGTTGTTTATTTTATTATGTTGCACTAATTAACTGTTTCAGTTTTATTTACCGAGTTGTCTTTATTTCTATGAACTATAGTGCCAGTAACATCGTTCACGTGGTCTTCACTTTTATTAATTCTTGAAGCAAAAAGAGGGGTGTTATAAGTGTATCCGCTATGTGGCACCGTAGCTTTTAAACGGGTGTACTGATTTAAATACGGTTTTTTTTATTTCAAATCAGGTTTTCTAATTTAATTCGAATAATTACTTGTATAAAGTATCAGCTGCCCCTTTCTTAGCAGCCATTGTTATCATCATAGTCACTTTTTATGTCTCAATTGGCCGCCTCTAATATCTGACCGCATCCATCCGCTGCCAGCGACCCTCTAAAGGTCGTCTGTCCACCTTAGGACGCCCTACACTACGTTTTCCCGTCCGTGGTCTCCATTCGAGGACGCGTCTACTCCACCGTTCATCGGTTCTGCGACAGATGTGGCCAGCCCAACGCCACTTCAACGAACTAATTATCTGAGCAACGTCGCTGGGAGCGGATGCATGTGAGGGGCTGAAGACAGTGTTGTGGCGCGCCATGGAAGAGGCTACGTCCACCAGTAGACTGCTGTGGGCTGATCATGATGATGATGAATATCTGGCCGATCCGGATGCCGTGGAACGTCCACCAACGAGATGCACGGATGACCTGGTAAAAATCGCGGGTTCATGGTAGATGCAAGCCGCTTCCAACCGAGCAACTGGAGATCTATGGGGGAGGCCTATGTCCAACAGTGGACGTCCTATGGCTGATGCCATGCTGGGCCTACTGAGCCTTAGGGCAAATCCACCACAGGCTACACTATATTAAAAGTATCCAGCATACTTCTTGATGTCCTGTCAATCTAAAAAGATACAGCTTCTACGCTGGCGGCAAGACACAGACAGGATTACTAAGACAGGTATGAAGACAAAG
This sequence comes from Choristoneura rosaceana, assembly GCA_037349165.1. Taxonomy (NCBI): domain Eukaryota; kingdom Metazoa; phylum Arthropoda; class Insecta; order Lepidoptera; family Tortricidae; genus Choristoneura; species Choristoneura rosaceana. Next base: position 1,657,444 of record JAZBNJ010000044.1, read on the forward strand.
TCTAGACTACTTAAAAAGTTAAACTGTTTAGCTCAATTGAACTCTAGTTAACGCCTCCCCTCATACATAAGCTGAGTCCTCAACTCAGATGATTATGTAATTAAAATGTTCTCTAGTCTGAAGTTAAGCGTGGAAACTTTTTAAATTGATGTGTGTTGAACAAGACGGAGTTGGAGTTCACAATGTGTTTAACAAAAACGAGGTTAGTTTAGTTTGTTTGCAACAAATGAGTGTGGAAAAATGCCATGAATAGACTTAAATTGTACTGAAGCCACTTTAGTGGCTAGAGATCCAGAGTAGACCTTTAGGTCTATGGGGGAGGCCTATTCTACAATGATTGTCCTATGACTAATATTAATATGATGATGATGATGATGAGAAACTTAGTAGTTGAACTTGGAAGTAGTTTGACCTATGGTCTCTCGAGCAGGGGACCGTGGGTTCAAACCCGGCCCGCTGAGTTTTTTGAAATTCATGATGAGTCAAACTACAATTGAAATTTGCCATGAGCTGTACTGCAAAAATCTGCGAAGCAATTCAATGATGTTGGAAACTATGACCCAAGCCCTCCCATTCTGAGAGGCCTGTTTTTTTTTCTGTTTCTGTTATTTAATGAACATTTTCTGATTTTCTATTTCGAAAAATATCCAAAAACACCTTTCACAATAAATAAGTTTTCTTTTGTACATTATACAACAAAAAATAAATATAAGTACGACATTTTGGCAGAAATTTCGAGAAGCCTTTGCCTTTAAAATGCTAGAGCGGGAAGGGAGAGGGAAACGTAGTACATTATTATCTTATTATTAATATTAATGGATGATAATAATTGTTGATATTGATCGCATTTTGTCTTTATAACTTGGTCAACTTAATATCATTTATTGTGCTTAATAAATAACAATTGTATTGTATTGTATTCACAAATAGGGATTTAATTCATGAACAACAAGGACCAATCACAATGCCAACCAGCCTGTCTAATACGTCGTAATATTCACTTAATTGCACTAATACGACGTCAATTTGAATAAATCAATCAAGTGGAAAGGCTAGCCGTGCCCAATAACAGCTTCATCATAATACGTACCTATTTCGGGTCCATATCGGCTCGCATACTTATTGAAAGTCCGAATGTAATTCAGTCAGAATGATCGTTTGTCATAACTCTTTATTCTCTGAATCCAATGATTGGTTAGAATTCTTATAAAATAAACCTACTGTTTTCTACACAGTATACAGTTTTCTATAGGATGACCATTTAAAACTTTTAGAAAAACATAAGGTTTCAATGCGAAAAAAATTCGGACAAACGATGATTCAGACAAAAATTACGGTATGACTAGCGAAGAGTATGCGAACTTTGGCTGTCCTCTATGTCGTATATTGTTCGAATATGGTCAAAGTGTACTCAAATGATGAACAGCTTTATAAAAAGTGTCTCTGACCACAGGGGCTTTTATTTCAAGGTTCGATTCTACTCACAAAACAAAGCAACTTTTTTTTGCAACATTTTCAAAAAACTTAAATTTTTTCCAAATTTCATTTAAATTCGGCTAGTCGTTTCAGCGGGAAGGAGTAACAAACATACTCACTTACTCACAAACTTTCGCATTTATAATATTAATAGGATTAGTAATTAAGCCACATTAGCATTACCCGACTGCCCGAAGAAAGGTTATGTTTTTCGTTTTTTTTTTTATGTTGTATGTATGTACGTAGATATGAGGGTGTATGTCCATTTCTTTGGTCCTCGCTGCAGCCTAAACGGATTTTTACATATGATTTAAGTATCTTTAGATTCTTCATAACTGTCGGAGTGACATAGGCTATAAGAATATTTCAATATGGCGTCTGCGAAAAAAAATATGACGGAGGAATAAACAAACATTTTTTGTAACAGTATGGGTATCAAATGAAAGCTAATAATTAGCCTATTCTAAATATACACGGGTTATAATACTTTTGATCTACCGTTTTCACATAAATATCAAAAAAGTGTAAAAAAATAACATTAAATTTAAAAAATCAAAAAATAACTGACTGTCGTGACGCTCAAAAACTCTTAGTAATGGGTCCCGACTGTTGAACTTTAAATTAGCTACTTAACGGAGTTCTAGACCACTACACTTATTTTCTTCCCTTTAGTTTTGGCAGTCGGGTTTTTGATTTTTTCACGCTTATCTTAAATTCCTTTCTCATTCTTTCACAATCAAACAAACATTTATTTAACCCCAAACGAGGCCACAGACATAGAACTTGTATTACCCTCACATATCCTTTTTCAATATTAGATACCGTTCATTTATTACTATCATTAACGATTCGTAGGTGGTCTTTAACACATTGTTCACCTTTCCGCAGTAGGCTCTGGTCGGAACATTAATTATTTCCCTAGCTACGCGCATTGACACACGGACGCGCGTATATACGAGATCATTATGGATAGGGTTGCCAGTTACCGTGTTTCTAATCACGCCAAACATGGTAGGGGAGACCGAAGAGAGTTGTGACAGAGGAGAGTTGTGACATCGTCGATTATTGGGAACTTATTTACTGCTAGCAAGCTCGCAACAGCGCGATAGCTCGAGACTTGAATTAAAAAATCGCTAGCAGATAACACAACAGCAGCAGCAGACAAAGAACGAAAGTCACCGACGTTGCTCAGAGAATTACACTATGCTGAGCTGTGACCATTTCGTGCCTTCGCATATTGTATTTCATTTTTGTTTTAATTTGCCCTGTTCTATTTTAAGTGCGAAGCCCGAATAAAAATATTTCTATTCTATTCTATTCTATATTTCTAATTAGATCGCTGAAGTGGCGTTGGGCTGGCAACGTCTGTCGCAGGACCGATGAACGGTGTAGACGAGTCCTTGAATGAAGAACGTAGCGTAGGGCGCCTTAAAGCACGGTGGACGTCTTTCTGTCAGCCGATGTCTATCACGTCAACTCCTAACTTCGCGGACTCCTAATGTAGTGCATTTGTACCCCATAAAATCATACTTTTAATAACTCAGGAGATGTTACCATGGCCACAAACTTCTCTAAAAATATGATTGACTCAGATACGACATTAAAGCTAGGTATCCATCGCAAAAAAAGATCGTATCAGAAAGCTGTGAAACATACCCTCGGTAATACTACCTTAATTAACAAGACATAGCTCTGAGCTCTAAAGAGATTCACGGGAAAGTCCAGGTGCATCTAAAGTGCTAGTTAGCTTTACAGCATGGAAATTTATTACACGACCATGCGAATGTGTGCTCGCTTTCCTTCACTGCCGTTTCCACTTCACTTTATTTTGTTTAGTCAGGAGTTTTGTGATACCTAGTTAAAATGTTGATAAATGGCGTTAGGATTGATTTTTGGAGTCTCTTTGTGTTTTTTATTTCAACTCTAAATTTTTGTTACTTTTACGGTCGTCCCGTAAAACCCATATCGAAAATACAAACTGAAATACGGATGCACAGAAAAACCAGGAAAATAAGACCAGCGCTGGGAATCGAACCTAGGTCCTCGGTATTCCGTGCCGTGTGCAATAGCGCTAGCCATTGCAGTTTCCAGTGGTGGTGTAGCGGTATAACACGTGGCACAGAATGCCGAGGACTTGGGTTCGATTCACAGTGCTGGTCTTATTTTTCTGGTTTTTCTGTGCGTCTATACCTAATTTCAGTTTGTATTTTCGAAATGGCGTTAGTTTCGAGAGGTCCGTTTGGGTCCACTCCATGCCACGGGCACTTCAGTCAACGATCAACCGAAGTACGGTTGTATGAAAACGTTACGTTATTCCGACAAATCCGTTATTCGGACTCAGCGAAAATCCGCTGATTTTCAGTCTCCAACCTGACTAAACAACTTCGAGAAAGAGATCACTCGTCGAATCCGACTCGGCAGGGCAGCGTTCGGGAAGCTTTGCAGTGTCTTTTCATCCAAATTACCGCAGCGTTTGAAGTCAGTGTTTGAGTTTGACCAGTGTATGTTCCCAGTGATGACATACGGATCTGAGACGTGGGCGCCGACGATGGGCCTCATGAGGAAGCTCAAAGTTACTCAAAGGGCTATGGAGAGCTATGGTCGGGGTTTCTTTGCGGGATAGAATCAGAAATGATGATATCCGCAGTAGAACTAAGTGGGAGGGGAGCATTGCTCGCTGGACTGATGGCTGATGGGGTCAAAAGGTTCTCGAATGGCGTCCGCGGACCGGGAGACGAGCTGTCGGTAGGCCTCCAACAAGATGGAGTGATGACCTGGTTAAGATCGCGGGATATGGTGGATGCGAAAAGCACAAGACCGGTCTGAGTGGAGAGCCTTGGGGGAGGCCTATGTCTAGCAGAGGACGTTTTTTGCTGACATGATGATGATGATGATGAACCTAACTTAAAATAACTAAGACATCTAACTCAGTCTAAGAAGAAGATGATGAATGAGGATAGTCTGTCGCGTTGACAGCCCTAGGGTTCCACGGGCACGGCCGGACGCACCGTTATCACTAATTTGTATCGGCCGGCCGACTGACGGACAAATGGACTGATTGACAGCCTTCATTAGTACGCGCATGTATTGTTTGGAATGCTCCGTTTTTGGATAGTTTAGTTAAGGTAGCGAGCGAGTTGAAAAAAGGTAAAGGTTTAAAGGTGGGTAGATTGATGCCATTGTTGTTTGTTTGTGAGGGAGTCTTAGCGATGGAAGTAGCTTATTCTTAAGGTTTTCTATCTTAGTATTTTGCCGTCCTGAAGACGCTTTTTAGGGTTCCGTAGCCAAATTGGCAAAAACGGAACCCTTATAGGTTCGCCATGTCCGTCTGTCCGTCCGTCCGCGGCTTTGCTCAGAGACTATCAATGCTAGAAAGCTGTAATTTTGCACGAACATATAATGTAAACTATGCTAACAAAACAGTACAATAAAAAATATTTTTTTTTACAGTACCTCCCATAGGCGTAAAGTAAGGGTGACTTTTTTTCTCAATCAGTGAATTTTGTTTGCAAAAGATTCAACTCTAAATTGCAAATTTTCATTAAAATCGAGCGTCCCCCCTCCTCTTAAACCGGCAATTTGGGAAAATTCAGGATGGTAGTAAGTATATCAAACTTACAAGGAAAACTATAACGGTTAAGTTTCCTTGAGAATTGTTAGTAGTTTAACAGTAAATAGCAGCCTAAGGTATAAAATAATATATACCTAAACTTGAAAATTTCCGTACAAAATACGAAATCCTTAGAAAAATATGACTGATTTTTTTGTAATGGCTACGGGACCCTATTTCAGGCGTGTCCGACACGCTCTTGGCCGGTTTTTTTTTAATACGAGAGTGAGAGGGACGGTACGGTATGAACTTCGATTTTCGAATTTCATAGTAGCTCTCCAGTAGCGCGTTGCTGTGTCAGTGATCATTGCCGAACATGCTAAACAAATAAACCGTGATTCCTACTTTCTGTTTTATTTTGCACCCTCCTGAATCAATATGCGTGAGGATTGATTGACATGACTGGATTGTAGAGTACAAGGGAGAATTTTGATTGTACAAATGGAACAAGGAAAATAAGGTAAGCAAGAAAAGCTGGGTAAGATTCTTTATTCCAGCGTAAAGGATTTAAAATGGTCGGCAAAGGGCATGTGAAAAATATTATAAAATCTATATAAATAAAAATGAATCGTAAAATGTGTTGCTAAGCGCAAAATTCGGGAACGGCTGGTCCGATTTCGCTAATTCATTATTTGTTGTATTCGTTACTGTCAGCAGAAGATTTTTATGGACGAAAATAAAAAAAAAAAAACGGAGGCGAAGCCGCGGGCAACAGCTAGTTAAAAAAAAGAAAATATAATAACAATTTAATTCAGAACTTCATCTCCGTTCATTTTCCGTTGTTTATATCTACAGCTATAGCATCAACTCCCCTATTAATAAAAACTTCAGTCAATTACAGTAAATTGTACGTATTGTTAAGCAAATTAACCAAACCGATTCATATTTGCTTGTTAAATATGAAAATATACGAAATTAAATGTTCGAATGTAAACTGCCTTAAGCCAAACAAATAATTTTAATACGAATGAATTTTAATATTCCGTTCCAATTACAGAGAATTTTGAGATTTTGAATAGGTTCCGACTGTTCAACTTTTAGTTACTCTTTACTTTTCTAGGCCACTAAAAATTGTTTCTACAAGTTTTCATTTAATTTTCTCGGTTTTTTGTCATTGTTAGGTCATCTTGCAAGTTCATTATGACACACTTCTAGTGGTCGAATTGACATAGCCTCTAATCTTGAGTCCAAATTTTTAATTTTATGAACATATATGTCAATGGCATAAAGTTTAATATTCAAACGCCCGCCTTGTAACATATGAAAATTGGATGCCAATTGCAATGCAATTTGCCATTCTAAGTGGCTGTTTCACCATCCATTGATTAGTGTTAACTGACGGTTAAATGTGATGCCGTCTCTATTTGTTTTGTTGGAATAGACGGCGATGGCATCACATTTAACCGTCAGTTAACACTAATCAATGGATGGTAAAACAGCCCCTAAGTCTATAGTGCCTAAAATGCGATAAAATTATCGGTTCGGTCACTGCTTTGCTGTAAGTAAATACCAACACCTGTAAAAGTGTAATGTGAATAATTGTCAGACAAACGGAAGAGCATTAATCAATTCTGATGATCTGGAAGTTGTATGGATAATAATAATAAATAAATATATAATAGAGGCACACTATGAGGGGTGTTTCAAAATCCACTGTTGTTTTGTGCAAGTTTTAGGGATGACCTTGAAGAACTAGTTTTTTTTTTCAAATCGATCTGCGGCATAAAGAAACTGGTGGAGGTGATGTGCACACTCACTGAAATATGACCTAAGTTAAATTGAATCATAATTTTCCATCTCCCAGCCGTCGAGTAAACATGTTTTGCCAAAAATCTAATCGTGATCTCAATTCATATCCCTGTTAGAAAAAAATCCGGTAGGTATTGTTATCAAAATGGAATTTGGAGATAGCGCCGAGGGCGATCCAATCAGGCCAAGTTAAGATTCACCGCGGGAAGATTACAGCAGCTTGCCATAGAATTATGGGACAAAATTTTCTTCAACGGGAATTATATTGGGGCCATTAAAAGAGCGAGCAAGTGGGTATGTTATCCGTGCTTTGTTTTACAATGGGGCAGACTAGAGCCATGTCTTTGCGTGAGTATCTTAGAGTGAGAGTGACTAAGGAGCTTGATGTGATATTGGAGGGGTACGTATCATAATATATAAATTTCAAATACATATCGGCTGAAATACATACAGTTGAAATACCGAAAATAGGAAAATATAATGGTTTTAATAAATAATAATCAAAATTCATAAATTGGGTTTTTCATGTTGGTCGAAAGAGATACGATGTAATGTCCATGTTTATTGTCATCTCCAGTCTATTTATGTTGTATTTGCATGTCAAATTCTGAAAAATGAAGGGCTTTATGACGAAGTCGACTGAGCTCCGCCTTGCGGAGCTCCTACTCAACTTAGTTAAGGCGCTTCGCGCCTGGACAAAACTCTAACCTAACCTAACGGAGGCCGTATTGCCTAAAAAGACCTTGCATTTCAAGCTAAAGTCTGATCATTAGTCGAATTGAAATTCAGGTGCGACGACGAGCGTAGCGAGGAGGAGCGTGTTAGGTTCAACTATGATCAAGACAAGCACGAGCCGAGCGAGGAAGTGAGCGTGCCGCGGCAGCGGCCGGCGAGTACCAGATTTGTTTTATATGCATTTTTATTTGTGAAGTTTTAGTGTCTATTATGTATTTCAACCACTATAAAAAACATACTGTGTAGATGTTGATTGATATTTCATTTAACTCGTCGTTTTCATAGCTCCACGAAAGCCAGGGCGGGGAAGCTACCAAAACGCTTCGTTTAACCTTCGATCCCTGAATGGGAAATCGGCGAAGCCTACGACGTGGGCTTACAAACCTACGTGTGTGTGTGTGTATGTCGAAATACACTTTTAATACAAGATTGGGGGTACGTATGATTTGGGGACTTTATTCGGATGTCACGTGAAATATCCTTGTCGAGTTGAAATGTAATTTCTCGTTGAAATGTGACGTGGTGTATTGTCGACACATCGACAGTTAGAGCATGAGTGGCGTGCCATAAGAACCCGATTTTCAACATGTTGCTCGAGTTTTTTACTTGACGTCAGTAATGATAAGTATGACAAGCTTAAGTAAGCTAATTTTTTTAAACAATATTTTTTATTCATAGAAGAAAATGTTTAAGCGACATAATTATCAAAATGCATCTAATCAGGAGAGCAACAACAAGATGGCGAGACGACCTGTGCCAATACCAAGAGTTCACAGCAGTGTCCGAACTGGAAAGCGACAGTGTAAATTATTTATATGGAGAATTGTACAGCGCCTCTAGTATATGTCGTGCGGTCCCTCTCGCTCTCGTATTAAATAGTATAAGTGTCAGAGGGACCGAACGACAAAGACAGAGACAGTTCCGAGTTTCGTAGTAACCCTGCGATGCGGCCCACAGTTTCGGTGATACGGCCAAGCCGTTAAGCTATATCTATTTAAATTCATAACTCTCAAAACTGGAACAATTAAGGTAAAAGTAATAAATTTACCATTGATCTTAATTACGAAGCAATAAAAAATATCTTGCCATTAATTCAGAACGCATTAACCAATCTCGGTAATGTCTCAAAGCTGATAACTTGGAGGAAACAAAGCTGTGGGAATAGGATTATACTATACTTAATTTACCCGTGGCTTTGCCTGTGTGAACTAAGGAGTAGCGGTCTATGCTGAGCTGCGACCGTTTCGTGCCTTCGCATATTGTATTTTTTTTTGTTTTCATGTATTTTTGCCCTGTTCTATTTTAAGTGCGAAGCCTGAATAAATATTTCTGTTCTATTCTATTTTTAAATTGAAATTTCAAAAAGAAAAAAAAAAACATAATATACATTCAGCTATACAAGATGTCTCATTTAGATCGGTCAGTATGGGAAAGTTTGAAACTATAAGACATTTATGAAGATCTATTCTTAGGAACCATGTCATCGATTTTAATAACAAGAAAAACTGCAATCATGTATTACAAAAAAACTTGTGTTAATTTGAAATATAATTTCGTACATGAATTACATTACATATAATTAAATATCTATTTTAGTTCAAATCTGTCTTGCCACTTTAGTGTGAAAGCGAAACATAACATACAAAGACAAACGCACTTAGAAACTGCCTCATTTATAATATCTATCAGTAAGATATTACTATGTAACTAGGAAGGTTTGAATGGATCAGGAGTATTCAAAATATCAAAAGATTTTTGTCTAATCAGTCCATAAAAACAATAAGAATTCAAACGGCTTCGATTTATCTCTCTCGAAACGAAGAAACGCTCGATATCCTGATATATTTATGACAGTGATAATGCAGTGCTATTAAGATATATTGTTATACATTACAGGGCAGGTTTGTCTGAGAAGTTACCTTATTGTCTAACACACCTTGGAAACAAAATATATTTGAAAAAATTCAGGATGGTAGTGAGTATATCAAACTTACAAGGAAAACTAAAACGGTTAAGTTTTCTTGAGAATAATTAGAAGTTTAAGAGTAAATAGCAGCCTAAGGTACAAAATAAACCTACATTTGGAATATTCCGTACAAAATACGAAATCCTAAGAAAAATATTACTTGATTTGTTCGTAATGGCTACGGAACCCTATTTCGGGCGCGTCCGACACGATCTTGGCTAGTTTTTTTTAACTGGGAATGTTTGTTAGTTAAGCTCAAATCTTGCAATTCAAATTTGATCCACTTGCATTCGTATACATAATGTTGGTTAAAGTCCATTCGACAAGAAATCGGCGGCGGGCGGCGGTGATCTCTCACCATCAGGAGACCTACTTGCTCGTTTACCATCCAGTCGAATAAAAAAAATAAAAAATAAAGCCAGCAAAAGTAACTTATTTTTTTTTAACAAACATTTTTTGTAGCTAAATCAATTCCAAACTCAAATGCCATTAGCTCTTCTAATTATTTCAAACCAATAACCTTCTTATTATTCACAGCTCCCACGCGCTTTAACACTTTATAGTTTAACCGACTCCACAAAAGTCATTAATTTGTTTTGTAAAACCACTGTTATAACGTGTTCAAACTGACAGTCTAATGATAGTACAGCACATCATTATCAGCAGATGATTGGTTGATGTTGTTATGTTTATTGATTCTTGCTTGTTGATGGCCAAGCGTCTCGGATTCCATTGGATAAAGCTACCTGTGGTGACAGTGTTATGATGATTTAGCACTTCTTCACACTGATGAGTTCCTGGTATTTTATGTGACAGGTATTTTATGCCGTCTTTTGTTAGTATAAAAAACCAGCCAAATGCAAGTCGGACTCGAATACGAAGGGTTCCGTACTATCTACATATGTAGAGTTTTACTTGAAAGAACACTTCAACACTTTAACTGGCGAGATAAAATATAATTCAAAGAAACTCACAAAAAACACAATCTTAGTTGAAATAGTCAAAGCAAATACGTCCTTTCGCACAACGTCTTACGTCTTTTTCCTCGACACTCATTCACTCCATCTCCCTCATTAGATCATCACATTAAATCAGTCATTCAGTATACCACTCATTCCTACATCTATACACCATTACACATTAGTAAAAAAACGGCAAAAAATCGAGTTTGTTGTTTAGGAGCCCCCTTAAATATTTATCGGGATACAGACACGCGAAGAAGATGCATTTGCGTAATCTGATGTAATCTATATCTGTGGTTCAAACTATTTTAAACTAAGGCTTGTTAAGGGGTATGCTCCTGGTTAGCTCATGATCAATGCCCCGTTAGATGGCGCTGTTATCAATATTGCCTTTTTTCAGGTTTTTTTCGTAAATTATGAAGAATTATTTCACCAAAAACTAATCGCGGGAGTATCTAAGCGCTAAATTAAAAACTCATCCACCTAATTACAACGACCTAACTAAATAGCTTTAGAAACTCGTGCACTTAAGGATCTCAACTTCGCGGCTCAAATAAAAGCTTTGTTGGAGTTATGATGAACGACGTCACGGTTTCCGACGACGCACGAAAAAAGCCGAGTGTCTCCTCCATGCTTTCATTTCCTTGTAAATAATGAGCCCTCACTCATACGTATTGGAGGGGGCAGATATCTTGGGCTTGATTGTTGGTACGGCCTTTGAATTGTTTTAGCTGGCTACGGCAACACTTAAAAAAGAAGATTTGCTAACAGTGATTTATAAAACCATCATCATCATCATCAGCCTCTGCCACTGCTGGACATAGGCCTCTCCCATGGCACGCCACTGAGCACGATCCTCGGCCACTCTCATCCAGCTCTTGCCAGCCACCCTAAAACCATGTCTAAAGCTAAATAAATTATTTCATTTCAGTAACAAAAAAAAAATATTGCTTGTAACATTTTTACCAAAACTAAGGCCTACTGGTAGCTAAAAGTTAGGTGATATCTTACAAAATTGTTTTATAATATTAGCATAATTTTGGTTCCTTATTAGTAAATTTTGGCTAAACGTAAACAAACGTCAAGTAGCCAAACTAGTTTAGCTATCCTCTTTTTTTTCAGTGTAAGCCAAATGGTAGGTTATGATATTTTTAGCCGGTACGTATGATGAGAATTAAAAAAAGTGTTTTTAGTTTCTGTTACATGTTTCTGTGCCCCTTAAAAAATATTTTCTTTTATTATTAACACCCAATCTAAGTAGCGGTTATCATGAAACACCCATGTATACTTCAATTTGCAGCAATATAATATATGTAGAAGTCTTGTAGTTTTGGAGTCAAATGCCTGTGCGTTACAGATCATGGACAGGTCGAAAGTATGAGGGTTTATGTAATTTTTATTACGGAACTCTAAAATCAGGTCTCAACTTTATTTAAAAATACTATAAAATTTTTTTGATTAGCAACTTAGGGTGTTTTACCACAATGTTTTGTCGTGTAACTCGTGGTAAATTAAGTATTTTGCACTTGAATTCTGTAAAACTTCGGTTTGCGAGGCCAGGTTAGAATCCACGACCCTTGATTGGTGTTTTAAGGGAAAGCAAAGTTCGCATACTCTTCGCTAGTCATACCGTAATTTTTGTCCGAATCATCGTTTGTCATAATTTTTTCCCATCGAAACCTTAAAATTTTCTGAAATATTCAAATGGTCATCCTATATAATGGTTAAGTTAGGTTTGTTTTCTAACAATTCTTAATAATTATTGGATTCAGAGAAAAAAGAGTAATGACAAACGATCATTCGGACAAACGTTACATTCGGACTTTTCATAAGTATGCGAGCCGATATGGACCCGTTTTAAGGCCATAAGGTCAAACTTAGTAAGCTATCACTACATTCTAAATTAAATATGTTCTAGTGAAACAAATTTGTATCACGTTAATAGATTTATATTGTATTTTTAGATATGTATACGTTCTGCTCAGAAGATGTTTATGTAAATATCTTGAGTATTTACATGAGCGTTTCGACGAAACTACGGTTTTGATCAAAATTATTTATGGCCCCAAAACACGATCAGACTTATTTACGCAATCGATCATTTTTATTATAGATAATTATTATTATATATTAACGGCTTATGCAAAACTAAATGTATTTATTTAACTTTAGATTAACAGGTGTCGACTCTCTTAAGTTTTCATGACCTGTATACTCTTGTTTCTATTTTACTGTCAAAGGTTAACTGGAAGAGATCCCCTTATGAGATAGGTTCGCCTTTGCACATAGATATTCTCAATGGAAACTGTTTTTTATGTGTTTTAAAGTTAACGATAAAGATTTAAACGATGAAATACATTAATGTTTATCGTAAAATGTATTATATATTTAATGCCAAATTACATATGTAATTACATATCCATACTAATATTATAAATGCGAAAGTGTGTTTTTTTGTTTATGACTGTGTTTGTGTGTTTCTCCGTCTTCCACGCCGTAACGGAGCGACGGATCGACGTGATTTTTGGCATAGAGATAGTTTATGGACCCGAAAGTGACATAGGCTACTTTTTATCCCGGAAAAATGAACAGTTCCCGAGGGAACAGCGTGCGATAACCGAATTCCACGCGGGCGGAGCCGCGGGCAAAAGCTAGTGTACTTGTATATCCTCCTGAGTCCTGGCATTTTTTAAAAAACTTAGCGTTTTAACCTGGTTGACATGGTTGACCTGCTTTGTTATTTTGGATTTTATTTCAAAATTCTTTATTAAAAATGAACAATTTGTACTTTATAAAGTACATTCGGCCATTATTCCTAGTATTAATTAGTCCTTTATAAAGTACGCGAAGACTTTAGGAGGATAATATACATATTTAAGTACTCCGTACAATAAATACAGTAAAGCGTATATGTATAACGCAACAACTCATTATTTTACGATCATGAGCGTTGCAAGGCGAATAAAAAATTATTACGTCATCGGTCAAGTACGAGTCGGTACTTAACACATTTTATAGACGTAACTTGTGGTCGCGATCATAAGAGTTAGCTCTCATGACTTGCATCTTATAATGTACAGTCATCTGCAATAATATCTGACGAAATATCTGACAACCTAAAAATAAAGTCGTATCAGATATTTATGCACACTTTGTTGTGTCAGATATTGGTGGTGATGACTATATATTACGCTATTTACTAGGGGAGCTACGAGTGCTACGAAAATCGGAATTCGTATCGTACCTCTCACTCTTTTTAAATTTTTATAATGTCATAATGTCAATAGGTAATGTCACAATAATTCAAACAAGTTTAAAATTTATAAACCACAACTGAAAGTATGTAGGTCCACTCTAGTGCAAAAATAAATACCTATTCAAACCACTCAAAAATATCTCACGCCTTTTTCCATCGGAATAAGATTCTATGGTACTTATTTTTGAAACTTTGAATAAGTTCATGTTTTTACACTAGACTGTATTGTGAGATATCCGGCCGACTCCGAATTAGGCAGGACAGGAGCCTGTATCTAGGGGCCCTAATTATTTTTAAGATATTAGACGCAATACACAAACAAGTTATGGCACTAATGAATACTTGCTGGAAACACATAAATCTCGAGTAAGCGTTAAGCTTAGTTTAGTAGTGTCAAAATGTATGGAACTGTCAAGCTTAAGCCAGGCTTAACAACTAAATCTAGATTTATTTTTACCTGCAAGTGTGTCTTAGCGCCTTGTCGCAAATCTAACCTAACTTAAGTATGCAGGTCAATTTATCTAAATTGATTGATTCGATATTCGAAATCAAGACTCCGATTATTTTCAAACCACGAAGTTTATTTTATCGAATATCAATGTCATGAAAATTGATAATTGGAATACTGTACTTCGGGCCAATAACATTTCGTGCTTTTTTCATTCTTCGGACTTTTAAAAATCGGATATTATTAAAAAATCGATATTTTGAAATTCGGAAAAATAAAATTTGTGTTTTTAAGTAATCGAAATTAGGTATATGTCTTAAGAATTGTGAAAATCGGAGTCTTTGAAAATCGGAATTAGCGAATTCGGAATAAAATATTTCGGCGTATTAGGGTGTTCCCATAAAAAACTTTAACGAACCATAAAGAACCCTGCTCATTTTCAATCATTCAAACCGAAAAGGTCAGTTGTATGTCACAACCGCGACCTCGTCCTGTTTCAAATTATAAATGAAGATCTTCTTTTAATTATAAATAACATCAATACCGGTTCAGCAGCGCACATGGAACATTAGCATATTAAAAGTAGAATCAGGTTCCGTCTTCGTGACATAAAAAACTGTTTACTTTTTTTAGTTAAACTTTACTGGTTTTTAAAAACTATGTCCCTGTTTTTTTCCAGTGACCAGGTCAAGTAAAAAAAAGATCCGGCATTTTTATTTTGATTCCGGGATGTTGCCTACTGAATTTTTCCATCAGAGAATGCTTATCCCATTGTTGGCCACAGGCATCCCTTTATTAGTTTTATAATAATACCTACTAGTGGTTGCCCACGACTCCGTCCGCAAGTATGAAAAATAGTTGACATCCTATTCTCAGGTCCACCGAATATGCACAAAAAATTTCATAAAAATCAGTCTAGCCGTTTCGAAGGAAATCGGTCACAAACATTTTTGACTCGAGAATTTTATATATTAGAAGATGTGTAGTACAAGCATATAAAAATAAATGTCAGCCCCAGTGCGACTGTGAAAAAAAATTAAGTCGGTTCTACAAACTTCGTTAGATGTTGTCAAAATGATATTTAAAAGAGTCACAGGTTGTGGTAGGACCTTATGCAAGGTCCGCTCGGATTACTATATCTTGCTCGCTAATCCTGCCGTGAAGCAGCAGTGCTTGCACTATTGTGTTTCAACGTAGAGAGTAAGACAGTCAGTGAAATTACTGGCACTTGAGGTATGAGGCCTCTAGGTTGGCAACGCATCTGCAATCCCCCTGGAGTTGCTGGTGTGTATGGGCGGTGGTGTTCTCTTACCATCAGGAGACCCACTTGCTCGTTTGCCTAGTGGATTAAAAATTAGGTCAATTGGTGTCAAGTGTCCCTTAATATTTATTTATTTTAAAGCATAAGATGTTGAACCACTGAGCTAAAACCGTTTTTTGATGTTAAAACTTAATTTTGATTTAAAGATGTTTTTACTAGGTATAGTGTGACTACATCTTAAGATCTATATCGGTCCCAGCGCGTCTGCGCGTGCATTTGACGTCAAAAGCTTACATTTATGGCTATCGTTTAACTTTACAAATTTTATCGACGATCGCATAGAATCGGAACTTGTTCTCGCTTCGTTGCGGTTCCTTGATTGTTTTGTTATGATTTTGTTTTTCTTGGAGTAAATAATAATCAAGATTACTATTTGGAGTCTTTTTGTATTTTTTATTTCAACTCCAAATTTTTGTTTCGTTTACGGTCATCCCGTGAAAGTTTGTAGTTTTTAGTGGACACCAACCGGTCCAGTGGTGGTGTAGGGCAATAGCACGCAGCACGGAATGCTGAGGACCTGGGTTCGATTCCCAGCGCTGGTCCATTTTTCTGGTTTTTCTTTGCATTCATGTTTAGGCTTGTGTTTTCGTGCGAAATATATAAATAATAATCATTATTACTTTTTGTTGCATAATTATCATTGCAAAAAAACCTGTGCAATTAGAAACCATTAGCATCCAATTTCTATGCTCACCATTCCGTGGCTAAGTCGTCTTTTTATTTATATTTTTTGACTGTTTCGTTCACAAGCTTTGCTAAGCTTACTTAAACTTTTTAAGGAAATTTCTAAAAGATTAGTAGACGTCACAGGTGACCGAAGAGCTGGCAGCTTCCTCAGACAAAGAATTAGCCTAGCTATTCAAAGAGGAAACGCTGCCAGCATCTTCGGGACCTAGCCTAAGGGGTACTCTTTAGACAATTTGTTTTAGTTTTAGGTTAAGTTTTTTATTTTATTTTACGTAGGTAAGTTTAGTTAAGTTATATTTAGGATATTTTTTAGATCTTATTGTACCTAATATCCTGTGAAATATATCTTAAATTAAATACAGCTTACTTTGGGACTAGGTCAATTGGTCAATTTTGTCCCGTGATATTTATTTATTTATTTGTTGTCATTCTTTTTGTACTAATCTGTTCATATCTTCGTATTATATTCAAACCTTTAATTGGTTTCATTGTTACATGTTTTGTAATCAATGAACTGAAAGAATTCCTTTGCTCAGCCGTTTGTAATCAATTTAATCTGTTGGTTTTCCAAATAAAATATCACGTAATAAGTATACCGTCGAGATCAAAGATATTTTATATATACACTTGCCTTATCGCTGTCACTAAAGTGTAAAAATATTTTGGACTTCTACAGTGTACAAGGGTGAACCAGTTTTTTTCTGAATGAGAATTTAACTTTAATAAAGGCACTGCATTGAGAAATTCATGCAATAGTCACTTTTTATCTTTTACGCTTTTCGAGGCAAAATTCTGTTATCATGACATAGAAGTGGTATTGCCCCATTTATTGACGTATGTATGTCATACTTAATTTTATACTTACAATTTGTGAAATTATGAATTGTTTTTTCTTTACAATAAGCTAAAAGTGCACCAATGCATACAAATTGACAAACAAGTGGTAAGACCTCAGTTTTAGCGTTGACAAAGATAATCTTTTCTAGATATTTTTACACCAACACCTGCTCAAGCTTGGCGTTATATAGTACTTTGATACCACACAGAAAAGTCGTAAAATTTATGACTATTTAAGTTAACAAACTCGTTCCAGTTCATTTGAATTTTGCGTAACGGTTAGAACGTTCCGAGAATTTCCAAATCGATGAAGCGATGGGAATCGCTAATTCTGCAGTTTTTTTTTAAGTAATTTCTCGTTTTTCCGGTTCAGAGAAGATAGTTCGGCAAAAAATAGTGTCATTCATATACAGATTAGTCTGCTAATAGATAACACTTACATGCTTTATTGCGTATTTATAAGCGATAGTCGTGGAGCTAATTTTCTAATGAACTAAAAGAATTTCGTTGATCACCTGCGACCTTAGATAGCTAAGCCTTTTCACCAAGTACCTACATAATGCTCGTAAACTTCAAAGGACGCATTTAGGTACATTTAGCGATCGCAGCCGATACAATATGGTCAAAATGTCGCGGAAACTGGAACATTTGAGCGCACTTCTTATTGTTAACCTAACCTACCCTTAAGTACATTGCTGTTATATAAATTATTTTCTTTCTTTCTTTCTTTCAATAAAGCCTCTTTTCAATATGTAAACACTTGGAACTATCGTAGATATCATATCATACGATATGATATCTACGTAGGTATCGTAGATGGAAAGAATAAAAATAACATTGAATAGTATAAGTGGGGGCCCCACTCAGCATAATATATTACGGCAAGCCGCAACGCTGTTTTTCAGTGGGGCCCATTATTTAGCTGTGATTTCTTTGTCAAATGTATGGGATGTAACATGAAATAGGGATGTTGACGCCATTAAAAAATAATTCGAAGGCACAACTCCAGTAAAAAACGGTTTATTTTAGCCCTGAAAACCAGATTAATTTTCGATTTACTTAGGTACTGTAAAATTAGATTGTTTGTAGCTTTAAAACAAATAAATAGTTAGTTGAACGGGTTGGCGGATAATGACGTCATAAGTCGCTATTGCCATTGAAACTCTATGGGAGATTTGTGTTTTGATGAAAAGTACGTCAGTTGATTAGTGGTGTCAACATCCCTATTGTAACCCAAAGGTTCCGTCCTACGTGATTTAGTTTCCACGAATGTACATAGGTCCTGTTTAACTTTGAACTGATATACTTAAAATGCGTTCGCAAGGTTTCCCAATAACATAATATATGCTTTTAATTAAGTTAATGGTTAATTTAACTGGTTTCGGCACAACATAGTGATATCAATGAAGCGCTGGCTTTATTTGAAAGCATAAATTAATTTAATGATGATTCTGGAATTCGAAGTATTTGTTGTGGTCGATCAAAAACGTGAAGCCTTTGTTTTGTATTAAACTAGCGTTTACCCGCGGCTTCGCACGCATAAACTATTCGAGCTGGTGGTTTCAATTGAAATTCCGGGATTTTACTAAATTCCCCTGGGAATTCTCAAAATTTATATTGTCTTTCTTCATCGAGGTTGTGTTAAGAACAACTGTCCAAAATTTCAAGACTAAACCCAGTGGCTGTTATTTCAAGATTTTATCCCTGTCCCGTAGGAATTTCAGCCAAATCCGTCTAGCCGTTTCAGCGTGAAGAAGTAACAAACATACTCACTCACTCATTCACAAACTTTCGCATTTATAATATAAGTAGGAAAAGTAGGATAATGATAGTTTCTAGCGTATTTACATGTGTGTACGCGCTTACCAGGCTTGATATAGGTCTAAACAAAACTGTCTCAAAACACAGAAATTCATTGCACCGTAACGTCTGTTTGCCATAATTAATTTCAGATATTGCAAAATATTCACATAATTATTCTCATCATCATCGTGTCAGCCGAAAGACGTCTACTGGACATATTTAGGCCTCCCCCAAGGCTCATAACTCAGGCCGGTCTTGTGCTTTTCGCATTAACCAGGTCGTCGCTCCATCTTGTTGGAGGCCTACCGACAGCTCGTCTCCCGGTCCGTGGACGCCATTCGAGAACCTTTTTACCCCATCGGCCATCAGTCCTGCGAGCAAAATTATTCTAATTGCAAATAAACCCGCGGGCTCCGTATCTCACCCAAAACAGTGACATTTGACATTTTGGAGACCTCTCGCTACACTAGCGCCTCTAGCGGCGAATTTATACGCGATAGCTATCATTGTGTATCTGAGAAAAAGCCTGTGCCCAATAGTGGGACTTATGAAATACTTATGAAACTATAGGAAATTCGGTATACAGACCAAGACTTATGTAAACCTCTGACAACCCTCCTGCTCCTTTTCTATTCAAATTTCAAATTCAAATTCAAATCATTTATTCAGTAAATAAGCCGCAATGGGCACTTTTACACGTCATTTTTTAAACTACCAGCGCTTTCGGAAAGGCCATCATTGCCAAGAAGAATGCGCCGCAAGAAACTTAGCAGAAAGTCATTTTTTCATAATAAAATAATTACAAATAAAATACTTAAAAACTACAGTAGGTATACGATTAAAGAAAAAATTACAATAAAAATAATAATAATAATTCAGGGATGTTTGGGGTCCCTTAGTTACAAAAGTAAACACTAACTATATCTACGTTCAGCGGAAGTGTAAAATGCTTCCACCGTCATAAATGAAAAAAAAAATCTGAAGTATACACTTTAAAAAAATACTGTCACTTTATAAATAACTTACATGATCAAGCCGCTCAAATAAATCCAGCAAGGACATAATTAATAAGATAATCATTGTATCAATTAACGGTCTGTTGTTAATTAGCGTATACAATTTTAATTAGTTTGTTTAAAAGCCGGTTTAGCTTTAATTAAATATTGGATCAGATTGTTTGGTAATAATTAGGTTGTTGTTTTGCCGTTTTGGTTTGTGCACGCAGAATGGATATTGCTAATTTGTGTTTTACTGGTAATGTTTTATTCGTAGTGTGTTTTATGAAGTTTAATGAGTAGTTAGAGAAAAGATGATGATTGTAATGATACAGTTACACACATCGTGATAGAATACGGTAGGTATTTGACTACTTTTTGTTAGGGCTGTAAAAGTAACGAAAACCTTGTATGTATTCGTTACTTTATCAACCAGTACTCGTTACTATCGTATCGTTACTCGTATCGTTACTTTTGATGCGACCATGGAGCAGAAACACCGCATCCCGTCACCGTACGGTATGAACGAACTTACTTTGTACAAAGCAAAACCGAACTGTATTGTTATCGTATCGTGTCGGTCTAGATGTGACGCACCGTAAATGTTTTTTTTTTGCGGTTCGTAATGTTCTGATGTATATTTGCAAGTGATTTTTGTAATAAATCTAAACTAATATTTTAATTTATAACAATATTATAAAGCTGAAGAGTTATTTTATTTGGTTGAATGC
Organism: Choristoneura rosaceana; assembly: GCA_037349165.1. NCBI lineage: Eukaryota > Metazoa > Arthropoda > Insecta > Lepidoptera > Tortricidae > Choristoneura > Choristoneura rosaceana. The sequence continues at coordinate 1,678,020 of JAZBNJ010000044.1, forward strand.
GCTTCTCTTAGTAAAATAATTAAAGAATGACAGTTGAACCAGAACAGAGTACGACCGATACGGGTTATACGGGTAACGAGACGTATTCTTGAGTAACGATTCGTTACTTCAAATCAGCTGAAGTACTCGTTACTTAGTAACGAATACATACGGTTTGCCACAGGCCTACTTTTTGTTTCCCACTAATATTATTAATTCGAAAGTTTGTAAGTCTGATGTTGTTTGTTTGTTTATTCATCACGTCTTTACCACTGAACCGATTTAGATTAAATTCGGTATACAGGCCAAGGCGCGCTGCGATCGATTCGTGGTTCCTCCACCTCCTACATTGCACCCAGCGAATAACGATGATAATGATGATTAAAAATACAGAATAAATTACAATACTGGCGCGTACAACCAGTAGATGCGGGTTCAAACCCGGCGGGTGCACCCGAAGAATTTTTTCCTTTTTATAAATTCTTGTTCGTTAAGTTTTAAAACCACCTTAAAACAAGAAACATATTCAATGAATATTTCAAGCTTCACCTCCAGAACCGAAGCATTCTAATGATAAATTCAAATTCACATCCTCCAGAGAACAAAGCAATCAGACCCCGTACAAAGGTTGCGTCGGCCCACGGGTGCAACTTTGCCCGCGGTGACGTTGTGCTGGGGTCTAGACAGTTCAGATTATTCGATTACAGGTTTATTAAGCGAGCATAATTTCTTAATACTACGTAAGTTCTTTCTCTAGTTTTTTGTGTAGTAAAGTTCCTTGAACACGAAAAAAAAGGTAAATAAGTTTCGAAAATCATCTACGTAAAAGGCAATTAGCATATATGCCTCCTGCCAAAGCCCAAATGAAAAATTAATATCGATGTAAAGCCAAACAATGACTTCAACTTTACCGCGGTCAAACAATCAGCGCACGACTTTCCATGTAATTTCCACTTCGGCAAACAACCAAAAACTACATTAAAACAATTCAACATGAGCAAATAATTACAGCGAAATGAAATGTGTCCGTGCCGCTTTTGTCCGGGAGCTCAAGCAATTACCGTCCATAGTTTATGGGCAAGGAAAGGTTAAATTTAAACTTTAATTGAAAGTTTTTAAATCAAGACCCCCTAAAAACTTCGTTGACAAAATTAAGTAATGAAAGTAAAGTTATGATGTAATTATCTAATGCGGTGTAAGTCAGGAGGGAAGAGAATGTTTTTTTTTTACTAGTTTTGTATTTCGATTTTATTGCTCTTTATTTGTTTATTTTTTTGTCGCCTTCCGTGAAGTCGCCAAGCGGTCGCAGCGAAAGACCAGCGTTGGCCTACACGGCCAACAAAATGCTGAGCTGCGACCGTTTCGTGCTTTCGCATATTGTTTTTGTTTGTATGTATTTTTATTCTGTTTTTTATTTAATGTGCGATGCATGAATAAAATATTTCTATTCTATTCTATTTTTAGAACGGTGAATGCAATAGCGTCTAAAATACCAAGCAGTGTTCAAATGGAATGCCGTTTTTATGTGAAATCCAGCTGTTGGGATTCATTCGGCACTACTTTTATGGCCTAGATACGACTATGCTCAGGTTGCGAATGATTTTTCTATTCATTGCAGGGTCGTGTCTGGTAGCACAACAGATCATTTATATGGCAGCACATATAAAAGCCCCTGAAAGTCTCTGAAAGATCGGATTCGTAACGAAATGATCCGACAGAGAACCAAAGTTATCTACATAGCACACCGCATTAGCACGCTGAAGTGGCAATGGGCCGGCCATATAACCTGAAGAACCGATAACCGTTGGGGTAGACGAGTACTCGAGTGGAGACCACGGATCAGCAAACGTAGCGTAGGACGTCCACAGAATCAGTGGAGCGATGATCTTCACAGGGCGGCTGGCAAAAGCTGGATGATAGTGGCCCAGGATCATGCTCTGCCATGGGAGAGGTCTATGTCCAGCAGTGGACGAACATAGGCTGATGATGATGATGAAAGCCATGGTAGTAGGTTTGCTCTATGTTTTTTTTTATCATATTATAGGGGAAAATGAGTAAGCGGGTCACCTGATGGAAAGCAATCACCACTAGATTACGCAAATGTATCTACTTCGCGTCTCCGAATTCCAACCAAACGTCGGGGTTGACCCTATACAAAGACTGACCGCTAACTGACTAATCATGACTAGTGACTGACTCGAGCCCCACAGCGCGGGCAGGTGGCGCATTTGAATCGATTTTGTTGTTTTTTTGTTTATACTCTTTATTGTACAAAAAGGAAATACAAAAATATCACACAAACAGAAAGCGATTCCGCGCCCGATTTTGCGCGAGCATCGGGAAATTCACATCGCTAATTCGCTCTTGAGACGTCACAGTAGATACAAAAAAGCGACACAGTTGGTTTTCATACAGATTGAGGTGTTTGCGTTATCTAGTGTAATCTATATCTGTGGGTGCACCGATTTTAAGGCGATTTTATATGAGAAACTCAACTGAAATTCCCCAAAGAATTGTAAAGTTCGCCAAAGCTCGTGACTTAAGCTCGCAATAAAGAGCTCCAGGAAAAAGCTGTAAGTGAAGCACAGCATTAGTGTCCTTGCAGACAGAGTTACGATATTGGCTTCATCCCTGAAGGCAATTTGGGGGGTTAGGAAATAGTAAAATTTTACGTTGCTTTAAAATGGGATTGGTAATTAACGAAATTAGGTGAATTGAGATCGTTCACGTATGAATTTTATGGATAAGCTTAGGTAAATTAAAAAAAAGAAAGAAAAAAGAAAAGAAATAATTATTTTGGCTCCATAAGTACCACCTATAGTTCAGTACAATTAGATCAAAATTTGGCAAAATTAAAGCAAGAGGTTTATCTATCAGGATATGTAGGTTATAGAGAAAAAATAAATTTTACACACTCTCCCCCCCCCCCTCCGGGGGGAGCGTCACCCCCCCGCGCCCCCGAATATGTCCCGGATCGCGGTATTTTCCATTATAAAAGAAAACCGTACACGATACATAAAAAGTTTGTAGGAACGAAATAATCCTTGATAAATTTACTATAAACCTTTCATACATTTAAAAGCGATATCAACTATAGTTCCAGCGCAATATGATACCAAATACTAACTTTTTTTATAATTAATCTATTTTTTCGGCTAAAAGGTTAGTTTTCTCAAATACTTCACATTTTACCGCCAAGATATGTATGACAGAAGTAAAGAATAGAATATTTTCTTTTTAAAAAGGAATAATTAATTTCTAAAATCTTTCATTTACCATTGCTATGCTATTTTTTTAATTTAGTTCATTTGGCCATTCAGCGAAATATAAATGTTCATACTGGTTAAATGGTGTTACTTTAAATACCATTAGATTCTCATATGTTTTCCTATAAGCTATAGGTATGGACCTATTTTCTGTATTTAAAAAAAAAAATTAGGCCCTGCTGGGCTTTTAGGAGATAGGGGCGGGGAAATGGTTAATTTTCACCTACTTTCTTAAATAACTTCAAAACGGATTAATTTAAAATAATGAAAAATATATATTTGAGTTTTTCATAATGTACCCTTTCATTTGATATGTCACATGATATAGTTTCTAAATTTTTTTTTCTAATTTATCCCCCCCATGCCCCCAAACTGGCCCCCGTGTTTAAAATTAATTAATTTACTTTACACGTCCGTGTTTGGGTCATCAATTTACATAGGTGAACTAAATTTGAATTCAATCGGTCTAGTAGTTTCGGATCAAATTGGCTATGACAGACGGACGGTTTAGGTATATTTATACCTTAGGCTGCAATTTATTCTTAAACTACTAATAATTCTCAAGAAAACTTAACCGTTATAGTTTTCCTTGCAAGTTTGATATATTTACTATCGTCCTGATTTTTTTTTAATTTTTTCTACCCACCGGTTTAGATTTTAGAGGGGGGGACGCCCGATTTTAATGAAAATTTGCGCTTTAAAGTTTAATATTTTGCAAATGAATCACTGAATGGAAAAATTGTTTTAGCAACCCCCTAATGATTTTAAAAAACCTATCCAACGATACCCCACACTACAAGGTTGGATGAGAAAAAAAAAAACACCCCCACTTTACGTCTATGGGAGGTACTAAAAAAAATTATTTTTTTTAATTTTTTATTACACTGTTTTGTCGGCATAGTTTACATATATATTCGTGCAAAATTACAGCTTTCTAGCATTGATAGTCTCTGAGCAAAGCCGAGAACGGACAGACAGACAGACAGACAGACATGGCGCAACTATGAGGGTTCCGCTTTTGCCATTTTGGCTACGGAACCCTAAAAAATGTGTAATATTTTATTATAATCTTAGTTACGGACTAAATAGTTTTTTTTTTTGGTACTTTTTCCTAAGTTAATGTCGCAGTAGCTGATTATGGTGAATTTTCAAAATAGCATAGCAGCGTCAAATGAATGAGTTTAGAAATGAATTATACCTTTTTATAAAGAATATATCCTGTTCTTCACTTTATTGATACATATCTTGGCGGTAAAGTGTGAAATAATTGAAAAAACTAAACAATTAACAAAAAAAACTGGATAAATTATTAAAAATGTTCGTATTTGGTGCCAGATTGCGCTGAATCTGTAAGTGGTATCGCTTTTGTATGTATGAAAGGTTTATAGTAAATTTATCTAGGATTATTTCGTTCCTACACACTTTTTATGTATCGTGTACGGTTTTCTTTTATAATGGAAAATACCGCGATCCGGGACATATTCGAGGGCGCGGGGGGGTGACGCTCCCCCCGGAGGGGGGGGGGAGAGTGGGTAAAATTTATTTTTTCTCCATAACCTACATATCCTGATAGATAAACCTCTTGCTTTAATTTTGCCAATTTTTCCATACATTGCAATCTAATTTTCTTCAACTACTAAGACTAAGATTAAAACTAGCACTATAACTATATTAAATACGTAGTGACACGCCAGGACACCAAAAAGGGTCTCCACTCAGCATGTCATTGTGTTGCCGCACATTATGTGCAGCAACGCTGGTTTTCTGTGGAGCCCAGAACTAAAAGAACTATTTAACAGCGAAATGCCGTTAAATGGGCATTTTCATTAAGACATGTACCTAGCAACGGCGTAAAGTTAAAAGTTGTCAGTTTTGTGACGATTTTCCCCTACAGTTAATTTGGAATAAAACGTCACAAAACTGACAATATTTAACTTGTCCTGAACTATATGCCGTTGCCAGGTACATGTTTTCAAGCAAATGAGTCTCCTTGTGGTAAGAGATCATCACCGCCCATAAACATCTGCAACACCAGGGGTATTGTAGATGCGTTGCCAACCTAGAGGCCTAAAATGGGATACCTTAAGTGTCTGCAATACCCCTGGTGTTGCAGATGTTTATGGGCGGTGGTGATCTCTTACCATCAGGAGACCCACTTGCTCGTTTGCCATCCAGTCGAATAAAAAAAAAACGTATGTACAGTCGAGTTCATGATAATGTGAGCAAAAATTTGTTTAAAAATATCTGAACACGACTCTATTGTCAACGGCGTAGAAACGTGTTCAGATATTTTTGATCAAATTTTTGCTCACAAGTTTATGAACTCCATTGTAAATACTTTATTATTCATAAATCACAAAAATGATACAAAAACCAAAAACATAAGATAAAGAGTAAAAAAGGCGAACGACGATAAGCAGATTTTTTTGACTTAAGTATACTATCATCGCAAGATGACTTTTAAAGAGCACGAAAGGTGAACGTTTCTGCGCAAATAGATACAAGCGATACGCTTTCAACCACAAATTAGAAAAAATAAATAACCAAAAAGCATCGTAATGGTTTTCTTACATACCTTAATTGTCACGGAACTAACCGATTTTTCAAGGAAACAAACGTAATTTAGAGAGAGCACCTACCTCAACAAAAACCACAGATCCACCAAAAAGCCATGACCAAAAAGTCAACCAATAAAACACTGTACCTAATCAATTCTATGGAGACCACAAAAGTTCCTTTCAAAACAAACTTAATCTAACCGCCGACAAAATTCCAATTTTAATAATTCAATCCAAATCCCTATTCAGTAAAGTTGAAATTGGAATGCCATGTCGATGAAATAAGTTAGACACCGGCATTATAAACTTGGTAGGAAACAAACGAATGAAATGCGATTCGCTGTTCTATCGGGTATGTTAGATTCGTTCAGTCGTTCATTCATTCAATTGAATGGATGACCGACGGACCGGATGAGTGAGGCCTCACCTGAACTAATCCGTATTATAGAGGTCGACAGTTTGTGGTAAAATTTGCTTTCAGACCATTGGTCGAGGGAAATATGTCATTGTATCAATTTAATATGACTAAGCGAATTCCATTGAAGTATGGAAATGGTTGTACCTACAACATACGATAGTAGTAAATTTTAGTATTGTATTCTTGCATGAAATTTTTGTAGTTAAATTCTTACGAATTAATTATTGTGAAGTGAAATGCTTATAATCTTTATAACTTTTCACTTGTAAATCATTATGACAGGTATACAACGACAACTGTGGTGGACTCTATCGCTGTTTATACAAACGTTAAAACATAAAACAAACCTAAACTAACCCACTGTGTTCTATAAAAACATAATTTCTCATGTCATGAGTCAGAAAATCGTGAGTTGGGAAATTAAACAATTTGCCAAATAATGTTGGGAACCGTGAGTTGGGAAAAGGCAGATCCGAATAAAGTTGAAGAATACTTAACTTTGGCGACGACTTGGTGCAGCTGGTAGAATACTCGATGTGAGAGACGTTTTAAAAAGTATTTTTTTAGGAAATTTAAGTAAAAATAACATACTTAAGTAGATTTACATTTAGACTCTCTCTAGTCGAGGAGAGAAAAATAATCTTTCAGGAAGACAGATTAAAGAAATTAATCTGCCGTGAAGCAGCAGTGCTTGCACTGTTGTGATTCGGCGTGGACAGTAAGACAAACGGTGAAATTACTGGCACTTGAGGTATCCTATCTTAGGCCTCTAGGTTGGCAACGCATCTGCGATCCCCTGCCTGGTATTGCAAGTGTCTATGGGCGGTGGTGATCTCTTACTATTAGGAGACCCACTTGTTCGTTTGCCATCCAGTGGAATAAAAAAAATAAAAAACTTTTAATTGAAGTACAGCGACCAATCGTAAAATCCGCCAGATCACGACATTCCTTTGCTTCCATTTTCACGAAATGGTTTCAAAGAATCGTGAGTTGGGAAATGAACCAGTTTGGCAAACGGCTTGCATATGCCAATAGTAGCACTGTGCCATCCATTACAACTACCATAAATCACGATATACAATTCCTAACTGCATTGGTGAGAAATAATAAATACTTGAGCTGTTTCTATTTCTTTTTTTGTTTTTTTAAAAACTGTACTTCACTTGTTCTTCAAACGTGTTTCATTCTACATTTTTTACCTGGAAGTGTATATTACCTGCTGTCTCATTTTTCTAAAGGTGTCACATTTCTTTCCTGTGAATATAAGCCACTCGACTTTTGCCTTCGTTAGGCCTTTTCATGCTTCGCGTGAAAATAAAATAACCTGCATTCTAATGAAAAGACTTTAAGGGGACATCGTTATTATATTTTTTGGACAGAATCGACTTACACGCTCCCGCTTCTGGACCTGAAAAGAAAAAAAAAACATTACAATCTTGTCGCTAAGGCAAACATTGGACTAATACTGGGTGTGGCCTGTAACACGGGAAAATAATTAAAACATAGATCGTACTCGTCAAACTGAACAACATTAGTTCAGTGGCTATAAAAAAAAAACTTTTTTTTAATTTTTATTACACTTTAAAGATTATTTGAAGAAGCAATGTAAAGCAAAATGTTTGATCTTCGTAGCGTGATAGGCGACGTCAGTTGGTTTCTAGGATGGCGTTCACTGAATTTACGATAAAGTATGTTAGAAAATAATAAAAAGTTAAGTTTTAATTTTAAGTGGGCCCATGACGATCCGATTACTGGTGACCTATATAACCTTAGTTTTTAATAATTATCCCCGGTTCTGGGCCACACATTGTATAAACGAACGAAATTAATGGATACTTTTGTATTTGTTGGCTATCCTTGTTATTCTTAAGTAGTCCATTACCGACGTTACTTTGCGGAGGTTACTAATGAGCCCCAACGTTTGTTTTAAACATTATATACGCTTTTTTCACCTAAGTAGAAGCAAGGAATGAATGCAAATTAGATTGTATGTAGTTCAACAATATGTGCCAAAAAATCCTAAATACTAGACTACTTTACCAAAATCAATATTTGAATAGATTCTTTGTCTTTTGAAAATTCAACTACTAATAGCGTACACTTCAAACTACCATTTCTCAAAAACGGTTGAACCGATTTTAATACAACGTAGCTTAGACACCGCGAAGAAATTAGCTTTCACTTAAAAGAACGGTCGGTCCATCTGTGCAAGAGCAAATGCCTCAGACAGACAAAGTTATAATTATAACACCTCTCTTTTTGCGTCGGGGTTAGGTTGCGCTTCCATCAAAGATGGGCGAGGATGTGTTGCAAGGAATGTGGTTTTCATTAACCAATAGAAACGCTACATTTCTCGCACAGCATCGCAATTACAGCTTTCTAGCATTGATAGTCTCGAAGCAAAGCTGCGGATGAACAGACAGCCAAATATGGCGAAACTATAAGGGTTCCGTTTTTACCATTTTGGCTAGGAACCCTAAAAAAAGGCGCGAGAACAACCTCAAAAATACATCTAAACAACTTAAAAGTAAAAAGCAACACCGAGCTTGGGCAAGGTATGTTCCGCACAGGGACCGCACCACCGCGACACTGCCTCTACTAATTACACGCGTACTTGATGCCGTCTGCAATTTGAGGGCAAACATTGTAACAAACTCCGCTAGCGTTTAAAATGGTTGCGTATTTTGACGGTATTATGTGTGTGTTGTCGCTCGAGAGGCAGATAAAGAGGAATGAGCAAGGTTATGAGCCCATTGCGAAGAGAAGAGTTAACTTTGGTATTTTGACTGATTGTTATGATGATGAGAAAATAAAATCAGGATTAAAAAATTATTTCCAATTTTTTTGGTTAGTGAAAGTGAGTAAATCAATGTTGTTGTAAACTTACATGGTCACACGCGGTGACGCGCGATTATATAAAGTCTGACCAGAATTTTAAAAAAAACCTCGCCAATACACGGAAAACTAGTAGAACTAATTTTTTGCACTGGTAACACTAAATTCAAAAGTATTGTCTATTGCTGTCAAATTTTAACGTTGTTTGCGCGTGGTATTTTAAAGTGTTATTAGAAAATTTTATTATATTCGTTGTTTGTTACAGCATGGATACCTGCTAGGCAGTTTTTGGGGTTCCGTACGAAAAGAAGGAACCTTATAGGATCACTCATGCGTCTGTCTGTCCGTCTGTCACAGCCAATTTACTGTGAATCTACCGGGCCAGATCAGGTGAAATTTGGTAGGGCGAAGCCGTGAATAAATTCTAGTACGGAATAAAGATATTTAATTAAATTTATACAGACACGTCACTACAATATAGGTACGTGAGCATTTCTTATTTTACCCATTCCTAATACTAAATAGCTACCAACATGACAGATGAGTTCAACGACATTGAGATTCCAACGAAAAACTCAGCCTATTGGACACATTGTATGTGATCATTTAATTTGAGCGTGGAAAAATCCGTCCATAAAATGATTGATCGAAATCGATGAAAGGATGTTACGTTCCTTTTATACCTAGGGGCGTTATTCTGAGAAGTCCTTTTCAATGCTTTTTTGGTTAAGTTTACAAGTCAGTTGTATTTTTTTTCATTCACCGATGCCTCTAGGACTGGGCAGCAGCACGTCTGTCGCATGCACTCAGAGAGGTGGGCGCAGGTTAAAAAAAGAAAGAAAATACAAATGTATGCGTGATTCATTAGGGGAGACCCAGGAGAGTTGTTACAGAGGAGAGTAATGACAACGTCAATTTTTTCGAACTTATTATCTGTCAGCGAGCTCGCAATAGCGCGTTTTTCTAGTTTAAGTCTCGAGCTATCAAACACGCGCTGTTGCGAGCTTGCAAGCAGTAAATAAGTTCCCAAAAATCGACGATGTCACACTACTGTCCTTTGTCACAACTATCCTCGGTCTCTCCTATGTGTTATTACGGTTGTGAATCGGACACTGTCTCAGCATAATGCTGAAGCGTTAATAATAACCACCCCATCGCTGATTTCCAGCCAGCACTGTTAACAATCAGTGGATGCCTCACGATGGTTAACCCACAGAAAAACTACAGATTATTCTGTTATGCCCGGGAGATGAAGCGAAGCGACGACCTGGTTAAGATCGCGGGATTGCGGTAAATACGAAAAGCACAAGACCGGTCTGAGTGAAGAGCCTTGGGGGAGGCCCATGTCCAGCAGTGGACGTCTTTCGGTTGACATGGATCACCATCAGGGATCAGATGATGAAGCCCGAGAGACTCACTGTAAAGCTCGTCCTAAATTTCTAATCTAACTTCACACATGAATTTCGAAAAACTTAAAGGTGCAAGCATGAATTTGAACCCACATTCTTCGCTTTAGAAGACATAGATCAAACTGCTTAGCCACCACGGCTTAAAAAATTGCGTGGTAAAGATATTTAATCACCATTGGAAAACTTGACTAGAAACTAGCGCAATTTTTTGGGCTAAAAGGAAACACATTCATCAAAAATACCAGAATAAGACCTTAAGTGCCCAACGAAATCCTCCATTTATGTCACTCACGTCCTGCTGTGAATACCTAACTCATATTGTAGTTGCGGCACCCTTTTTTACTAAGCTTTTTATGTTACAATTCCGTTTGCATATTAATAATATCGTAATACTCTACGTAGTTTCATAAAAAGAAAATTGAATATAGCATTTTTTTTAAATCTAGGCCATTTGGTGAATGGCATGGGTCCGTAATATAAGGGTCAATTTTCTGTCGATATTTTTTTCCCAGATTTCATTGCAATTTGGTGAATTGGTAAAGTTGCTTATTCTAACTAATGTTAAGCCTTTTCGTAACTAAACTGAACATTTTGAATAAAATGAGGAACTCAAAATGAAAAAAAAATAAAAAAAAGCTATTAAAGCTGTCTATAGACAAAGTAAGATTTAGGGAGCTGACCGTAAATTTTTAATGAAGAAGTGGCACTATAAGAAGAAGATGCCCGCAGATGAACTAAAGCTTCCCCCTAAGAATACCATAATAAAGAAAAACGTCTCACCAGCATATTGAACCATTGGGTTCCCGCTCGAAAAGGTTGGTTCACTTAATGAGAGGTCTGCCAACGCTGCAACTTTCGTTCCAGTTTGGGACCACCACTCAAGAACCTATCAAAATGGTTTTCTATTCGAACGATACAACCCTTTCACTATATTTTAAGATTAATTTCGGTGACTCTAGTTCTTCGACGAATTCCCGTTGTTTCGCCCAAAGTAATTTCCAGCATGATTTTCTCAACAGATCGTTAAGTTACTCTGAGTCTCTCCAATCAATCAATAAATAGTCAAAACATTTTTGTTGGCCTGTAATACTTAGAGTCCAACTGCAGAAGAATATACTTTTCTAATGCATCATCAATTATAAGAGAAAATGCTTTCTTTTTCTATTCTACATAATTCTTTTTTTTACTCTTTAACTGTTACTCTGCAAATCCAACTCATATTTGGCCTTTTTTTATCATAAACAACTTCAAACGAGTTAAATGCTGCATCTTAACTGCAGTTTAGTTACAAACTGTAAAGAATAAAGTTAAATTAACTAATGTAAATCACTTGGCAGATACCCAGCAAGTTGGTACAGGTTTACTATCTAAAGCGCACCTTTCTTGCTCTATTGGCTCTTTAGGAAATTCGGCTTTTCGTATACCCATGAGGTTTTAAAGAAATACGAGTTGATAAACACTAAGTTACAGGAATTAGTGCGGTGCTGTGAATCTGGATGCAATTCATTCATTATAAAACCTTTTGTACAATGCTCAGGCTAGTAACGTGATTCATGTTTACCATTTTAGGTAAGAAACCGTTGAAAAGCAAAATAAAGTTTTAATTACATAACACTCATTTTTTTTATTTTAACAGTAGGTATAGGCTTGCGTTTGGCCAAAATCACGCCTGATGGAAAGCGAACATGAAGCCTACGATGGAGCACGCTTGCCTACAAAATTTACCAAAACAATAAATATGTAGGTATTTCGTTCATTTGGTTGGAATAATTGTACTTTGTATAATCATTAATGGATTGGTATAAAAGGAAGAATTTTTTCACATTTTTCTTGAAAAGGTTAAAATTTACATTTACATCACTGCTATGTTGTTCATTACCGACATAATTTTCCTAGAAAAAAATATTCCGTTTGCATACTAAGGGTTTACATAATTCTGGTGTACAATGAAGAGTAATTGTATTGTATTGCTGAGTCCTTTTGGTATCACACTACAACACAACGTCTCTAATTTTTTTCTCTTCTCCTATTTATGTTTTTACTGTGTTTTTGTTGTGATGTAGTGTGTTTTTGCTGTGAATTGTTGTGAGTTTGAGTTTTTATTGTAAGGGGAAATCAGCAAAAACACAAACCAATTGCAATTTTATATTTATTCAAATGTTTTGCTCTATTTGTCGATCCTTATCTTTTTTCAATTGCTTTTCTCTACCACTCAAAGGTTGACTGGCAGAGATCCCTTCAGGGATAAGTCCGCCTTTGTACTTAGCACTTTCTTTTGTGTGTTATTTTTGTACCTATTTCCTTTTTGTACAATAAAGAGTTTAAACAAACAAACCAATTGCACATCCAGAAACCACCGAGCCTAATAATTTCATCTATTGACACATTGTTTCCAAAGCTACCGCCAGCAAAAATCATAACACAAGACCCAACACAATTTACATAATGGACCAGTCACTATAGGGACCTAAACTCAATAAAGGTCCGGAGGGACCATGATAATGCCCTTTGCATTTACACAGGCCCCTGTTTGGTCCTCCAGAGATAACTGCCTGATAGTATGGCCTAATGGCTGTTCTTTAAAGTTGGGAATTTATGTCCAATAGCCGGGTTTATGATGCTTATGATATTTTATTTGATCCCGTAAAGCTAGGCTAGGTTTATTTGGAGTACTAAAAATGATTTTATTTTTGAATATGTGCCATAAAAATGTAATAACCTATTGTTATACTGGAGAATGGAGTGGACGTTTCCGTTAGACAACTCGAGGCCGCGTTGTTAAAGAGTGCACACCGCGTCTTTTAAACGAGTCTTTGACGCGCTTTTCAGGGGGGCTATTACGAAATTTTAAAATCGAAATTCATACCTAGACTTTGAATCATGGTCTGGTTTTATGTAAAAATCAATTCAACTGTTGAATACAATAATTTAGGCAGATAAACACTGGTAAACCATAATTCACTTTATGGCAAATGAAAATTCTAGAAAACGATACATTCGGGCATATGAAATTCGGGCAAACGATAGAGAACCGCTTGAGAGGCCAGGTCAAACCACTCGGCCACCACGGATTTTTTCAGCCACCACCGTCCATGAGTAGTAATATTTTTTTTTTCTACTTCTTATCATTTGTTTGATCTTTGTACATAATCAAAATTATATATTAGTCTTGCAGGTTCTCCTTTGCCTTTGCTAGTAACAAAATAAAAACATGCACAAGAACAGTTACCGACACATGGTTCTTTATCGTTTGCCTGAATTTTATATGTCCGAATGTATCGTTTTCTAGAATTTTCATTTGCCATAAAATAATTTATTTGTTAAATAGTACTTTCTTTTGATTTGATAAACTAACCTAACCTATTGCATTCTATATGATGACATTTAAAAAAATCCTGAAAAAACCAAGGCTCTATGTATTTTATTGCAAACGTTGGTATGGCAAGTGAAATTCGGGCAAGTAAAGGTACACAAAGTCTTGGAATATTTTGATTTTTATTGTAGAAGTAAATAAATAATAATCATATTGAAATAAATAAATAAAATAACGTTTTGGCCGTAATGAAAGCGTACCCTAAGATCCGTCCGAAGTTAAAATTATGTCAACAAATCGCAAAAGTTTATCTCTTTAGCCCAAGTTAATTCGAGCGAAGTTAAAGGAACCATATCTTATGTCGCGTAAACTGTCATAACGGAACGTGTAAGATGCTATGAAAGGTGACACTTCCACTACCATTCCAAGACATAAGCGATAGCGTCGAGAATTTCTCGTAATTTGATCTGCATAGACTGAAAATTTCTTATTATGAGCAACATGCAACTCGAAGAAAGAAACTAACGTATACCAGTAAATTATTAAAATAAAAGACTACACATGTCGTTATATTTCACTGCCTATATTTCAATTAAAGTCTGTGGTGTCTTTCACGTCTTGTATTTTTAATGTTAGTAACCTAAAATGTAAAAAACGCTACCCACCCACAACCTTGTTCCTTTCCGTATTAATAGGACATTATTGCTGTGATTAAATGTCTCTGTTGACTTCCGGTTTCCGTCGCTGTGGAAGACAGTCGCTGACAGGTAGGCATACGCGGTGCTCTTTTTTCTAGGCTCGCGTGCGCGATATTGGTTTTTATGACGTTGTAATGCCACATTTGTTTAGTAATGTGTTTGAAATAAAAATATATAAAGAGTATGTCTTATAAATAATGTTATCTAAATGTTCTTATAAATTCTGCGAAATAAGTTTTTGCTAAGAATATCAGTTTACCTATTACTTAATGTAATTTTTGTTGTCTGGAGTTTTAAGAATCTTACAAAGTCAATTAAAATACCTACTAAAAGCGGGTGAAATTTTTGTTTGCAAAATTTAAAGAAAACTTTTATACACTCGTATAATATTCTATATACATACACAAACATTGAGAGTTAAACAAAAGCTTGTTAAAAAATAATGGGGGTAAATATCACTCAAAAGGCTTCGTAAAGATATTTTCTTCCGGACATCGCGTATTTTTTTAAGAAGCAGAGTGTAACAATTCTCGCTACAATATGGTTAAGACACAAACTGGACGTCAGCAGGCAGGGGATGGACAGCGGAGCGATAAGGGTTCACTATTAATTATGTAGCCGAGACGCTCAGCACACTATCGCAACCGGGCAGATGAAATTAACAAGGAAAACGTTCGCTACACCGCTTTTCGCTGCCGCTCTTTTCGCAACTCGATATTTAACGCTACGTCTCACCCTTTACACCACACACACGTCTCTATGAGTGAAAATTCTCCGGAAAATGATAAATTGGGCCTGTGACGGGCTCCGAATTTTGATGGTGTCCCTTTTGTATCGTATCGTGTTTCAAAGTGTACTCCCTGAATTAGAGGGGACGGCCTGTTATTACGCACAAAGAGGTCCGAATTGTGGTCAGAAGGGGCCAATGGACTCAGAACAAGTCCCCTGATTACGTACCAGAGGTTTAGTTAGAATGTCAAAAGTATTTCTCTAGTTTGGACGTGAATGCGCCTAGATAATTGGGACGGCGCTCGTGAATAGGAATTCGAAGGGACTATTCCTGGACTGATTGTTTAATTCGGGTCCTGCTATTTCTTAATTGGCTATATTGGACGTGTGAATGAAAGAGCTGCTGGTTTACTCAGGTTTGTATTAAAATTCGGCTGGTTATGATGGAAATTGGCAGACGTGTTGATAGCTGAAGTGAATGCATTTAGAGTTCCATACCCAAAAGATTCAAGTGGGTGGTTTTTCTGAATGAGTTTTTGCCTCTTCATGAGAAACTTAAGGCTATAGCTTTTATTTAACTGTCTACTGGGTCAATAATCTTGCAAATTCATTTTGACTCGCTTTCAGTCTGTGGTCAGATGAACTTTAATTTGGCATAAGTATACCAGTATGGCGTCCGCGGACCGGGAGACGAGCTGTCGGTAGGCCTCCAACAAGATGGAGCGACTGGTTAAGATCGCGGGATCGCGGTGGATGCGAAAAGCACAAGACCGGTCTGAGTGGAGAGCCTTGGGGGAGGCCTATGTCCAGCAGTGGACGTTTTTAGGCTGACATGATGATGATGATGAATAAGTATACTTACCTATTCATAAAGCCACCTACATTCAACAAAAGTACATTCAATTTGTATGAACAATGAAATTTTAAATAGAAACTTGTTTCAAGATGAAAACACAACGCCCAAACTTCCGCTTTTATAACCTTAATTGGAGCAATACCTTAAGACAAAGAATATCAGAAATCTCTAGAGCTTACAAATGAGATATTACGAAAGGTAGCTTTCACATTGAGTTACAATATTCATATTTTCCGGCCGAATTCATGTTCATTGGCTACGCGTAAGAAACAGAGAACTTCTAATTGAAAGTGGCGGACGTCAGAAAAAAGCTACTGTACTGTTTACGGGATGAAGAGCCTAGTCAGTTGATTTTCCAAAGAATGTGACCCTAATGCCAGCTAAGTGCGGGATGGACTTGCACACCGAAGTTTCTGCGTAGGTATTGCGTACGATATTAGAAGAGTTTTTATTTCATTTTAAGACCAATGACTTTTCGTACCTATACGAGTAAATCATTTTTGATTTTTCTCGATCCAATTTTTAAAGCGAAGTGTCCAATTTTGACCTGAATTCCCGAAAGGAGTTTTTCGAGAGTAATTACTATGTAACAAGAACGACAGACAAGCGAGGAAAACAATGTCACGAAACGGACCTCAGCATAATGCCGGCTTGAGAGCCAGCGCTGATCATCCGGTGGGACCGTGAAACCGGACCGTGTGTTACTGTGAGTGAATGCGACCATTTTATGATCAACGCTGCCAACACAAGGGCATTATAAAACAACTGACTGAAAGTGCTAAAAAAGATTCTATAATTATTTTTTTTAATTATCAACAAATGGTAAATATATGCAATAATAAACAAATGCTAAAAGTGGCATTTTTACATGGATTGATGCATTTTGAAATTAAATTAAAAAAAAATAATATCATGGGACACTTGACACCAATTGACCTAGTCCCAAACTAAGCAAAGCTTGTACTAAGCTTGTATTGGAACGAAAATTACAAACAAAATAGTTTCAAGCAACAGTAACAGAGTTTTACTTAAGCAGACTTACAGCGAAAACTTACACTTCAAACTCAGCTCAAACACCACCCTATAATTACTAAAAACGGAAGCTGAAATTACAGAATACGAACTGTCGGAAACTTTGCAGGAACCGCCTCTGTCCAATTATGCTAACTTGCATCTGCAATCGACCAGTCCAGGACCGATTGACTCAGAACTGGAGTGGCCTGTGATTGTTTGCTTTGAGGAAGTTAGATAGTCGGGTGTGAATGTCTGAATACGTATCTAGTTAGCCAATCGTTCTGTTTGCTTGAGCGCGCGAATTCAATATTAGGAATAAAATGAACACCAATGTTTTCAGAATCCAAGACTTTGTCGTTCAGTGTAAATGGTAAATATAACTATTTGTCATACTTAATAAGAATAACTTTTATTTATTAAGAATGACCACTATTACAATATACCAGATGTATCTGGTGAGCACCAAACAAGGCTGAGCCTGTATCTTGGCACTCAACTGAGTCGGCTTACAAATTTATCAATTTTATTTATTACACTATAGCTTATAGGTTTTAAACTTACTTACAAAAATGTTATTATTAATGTGTATAAAACAAAGAGGAAATAAAAGCAAGCAGAGGAGCATTACAAATACTTTATTGTTGTTTAGATTAGATTAGATTAATAATTTATTCATTCACTTTAAAATTACATTATAGTTTGTTTGTTGTTGTTAAATTGAAAATACAAACCGAAACATAGATGCACAGAAAAACCAGAAAAATAAGACCAACACTGGGAATCGAACCCAGGTCCTCGGCATTCCGTGCCGCGTGCTATACCGCTACACCACTGCTGGTCACTGCTGGTGGTTTAGGTTTCACGGAATGACCGTAAAAGTAAAAAAAAAAATGGAATTGAAATAAAAAATACAAAAAGATTCCAAAAAACCAATCATATTTGTTGTTGTTGTTATTCTGTGTATTTATTTATATGTTATATATTGTCACTGTACATAAATTACTGATTGCCTGTCTTTAAGTTTGCCTTTTCAAAGTTTTCTTTATTATTATGAGAGAGTAGAAAACAATTCCCCATCACCCGTTTCGGTTCAATGTTCACCACCGCCATGAATACGTTGGTACTTAAGTAGAGTCATTGGTCGCCGGCCTTTTAAGAAAGTATAAGCCCTGTAAGAAGTTATTCAAAAGCCCCTTGGAGTAAAGTGCTTAGGCTGTTTTTTCCGGTTTATAGCAGGATGATTTACCGCGGACCGACACTGTCCGGGTAAACCCGGTAAATGGACTGACCATTAGTCTGGATCCCTTTTAGGACTAGTTTCTTTTATTTTTATTTATTTTTTTGCCCCGCCAGCTTTAGAGTTTGTGTGTTGATTAAATTGGGTTTACCCTTGACCTAGATTTTTAAATGGAATTCTATATTTAATACACCTATTATAAACTACCGGTCTAGCAACAAAGTTTTTGACGTTCATAGGTGCTTCTTATAGCCTAAATTGAATAAAGATATTTTGACTTTGACTTTGACTTTAAAAGAGGAGTTTAGTATAGATTGAAAGCTGGTGTGTATTTCTAACTGTTTCATGCTTCAATCAACAAAATTAATGGCTTCAAAATTTGGGCGACTCTCTTTACCGCCCCGGATAGTAAGGACATGAAAATACCGACTCTGTTTTTCGTGTAAACGCTCATAGAAACTGACATGCTTCTATGGTACAAGACAAACAGGGTCGGTATTTCCATGTCGGCACTAACCGGGCCGGTAAAGTGTGTCACCCATAAAAATATCCTAACTTGTTTGATAAGATTTACCTACAAAATACTATCAGAAGGCGCTTATGTTGTGTGTGTTTAATGTGTGTGATTTTATAACTGTTAAGTAAATTAGATTTTTTGTTTCACAGCTCCATCAGCCTGCAGACTTGAGTATTCAAAATTAGTTTATTCTTAGAAAATAATTCTTAAATCTTCAAAACGCAACCCTACCCTATAATATTCGTAGAAATGAAGCATAAATAAAATATTTACTTTAGTCCAACTTTCACATTGGCTTAAAAAAAAGAATGATATCCATAAATGGTGGAAATTACTGTTGCAGCCGGTTGCCAAAAATTATTACGCAAAGAGAACCAAAGAGTACCTCATTCCTAAGTTATATAATAAATACCCTTTATTGCTTGAGGAGGAAAAATTAAAAATAGGAAGTTTAAAAATTACATTAAAAAAGATATTAAACGATAATGACGACTAAACCTACCTGCTCAAGATTTGTATCTAAGATATATTATCATTGTGTACTTACCTTTATTTAGTGTCTTGTGTTGTACCGGCGAAGACTTAGTCTACTATCCATTGGTAAAAACCTACATGGGTATGACTGAGTCTCCGTTGGTAAGTATAAGTATATTTTGTATTATATTTAGTTATGTAGTTAGTAGGCATCACTTTGCACAAGAATTTTAGCATCAGAGCGCGACGCCAACAAACTGTTTTACAGTTTGGCGTGCTGTTAATAAATTGTTATGTATGTGCTAATATTAATAAATAAATAAATAAATAAAATAATTAGTCGTGATAGAAAAAAAAAGTCAATGAAAAAAAAAACTGTCGACCCCCAATTATTTGCATTCACAGCCGCTATGTTTTTTTCAACGTCACCTATCTAAGGTTACTTGGGTTGCTGGGACGATTCTAATGATACCTCAATCGTCTAAATCCGTCAAGCGGTTTGAGAGATACGCGGTAATAACGAATATTACACACTTACATACAAGATACGCGCGAAAAACAATACCTCTTCTTGCAGTCGGGTAAATATGTACCCAATAGATATTTTCTACGTTTCTTGTTCTTTATTTGAAGTTAAAGAAAACCAGGTTATTTCCTTTTCTGAAGCGTTTCCTCTTTTGAAACAACGGCTGGTTTTAACATGGAAAATAAAACTCGGAACTCCTCTAAAGTTCTATTAAAATGAATAAAGAATGGCGCCGGCCGAGGTTTTTTTCGAACAAAGACATTTCACAACGTTTTGTGATGAGTTCGTGTAATTTAAAAAAGGAGTGCGAATATCCCACATTAATCCTTATTCACAATTTTATCCGTCGTGTTGTGTCGTGATGCAGTGTGTTGTGGCGGCTTGTGGCGTAGCATTACAACAGGCGTTTCATGATATGCCTAGATTTTTCATAATTTGCCTAAACGTTACTAGGCAAATCGTAAAACGGTGAGTTTTAAACGATGTGGTGGATGTCCCTTAGCCAATTCATGAAATGGCGCCATTGCACGATATGCCTAGGAATTTCGTGATCTGGCTGGTTCTACGATCGGCCGTCGATACATATAGATTACGGCGTAGAAATGATGATCCAGTGCTCTGCAACTCTATAAGAAGCGACCAATCCGTCCGCTCCGTACGCTCCGATTCTGATGCAGTGAACGCGAAGCTTTAGAAGTTTAGAGCTGACATTCGAAAATTTAGTCAGTAAATGCTAGCAGGTTAATTAGTAAATCACCATCATCACTACCATTGTAGCCTAATATCCCAGTGCTGGGCACCTCAGAATGAATTTCATTTAATTTCAGTGCTATAGGAAACTTTACACACGCCATCAAATTGCTTCGCAGGTTTATGCAGCTTTTTTCCACCGTAAAGCTCGTGGTAAATTACAAATGTCATTTTGCACTAAATACCGAAAAACTTAGTGCTATATACTACACGCCATATAATCTGCTCAAAAGTTCATTACTTAATACTCAATTTTGACGCATTATTGCGATATATTTTTTATGCGACATCTTTACGTTACTCCCGGATTGTGTTCGGATCGCTTAACGGTGTTGTGCCTATTCAATTATTGGAATTATACCTTTATAGTTTTTGTGGTACTAGCCGTGGCAATGAACTTTTAGGCAAAATTAGGCGGCGGAAGGTATACCCCGGGCTTGAACCCACGATCCTCTGCTTGAGAGGCCATATGTCAAAGCACTAGGCTGCCATGACTATATAACAGTTATCGAAAGTTAAATAACCCACTGATCGTCGATTCTGTACCCTTAGGGGCTGTTTCACAATCCATTGATTAGTGTTAGCTGACGGTTAAATGTGATGCCGTCTCTATTTATTTTGTTCGAATAGACGGAGATGGCATCACATTTAACCGTCAGGTAACACTAATCAATGGATGGTGAAACAGCCCCTTAGTATAAGTTTTCGGTTACAAAATGCGTCTCGTCTCGATCGCGTTCGCGTTAAAATCTCAATTTGTATGGAAACACGAACAGCGCCTCTAGCGGAACGTTCGACATGTTCGTGTCTCCATACAAATTGAGATTTCAACGCGAACGCGATCGAGACGTATTTTGTAACCGAAGACTTTAACTAAGGGTACAGTTCCTCAACTGTTTTACAAAACACAGATCCCTTAACTCCGTGTCCTATGTTGATACAGCTTTTTTCTCACAAATATATTCGCATTGAGCTATCGCTAAGCCCTGAACACGTTGCGGACGCATAAATCGACCGAATGGGCCCAACGTATCAGAGCAACCCCTATATCTTCGGTGGTAATATCTAGTGCGATTCTGCTTATGTGAAGATTCCTATATATGTTCACTCTTTAGCATGTAGGTACTGGCCGCCCGTGCTATGACTTTTGAGAATTAAATCAAAATTGATGCCCTTTTTAATACACCCCACCCCATTTTACATTAAATCGAAAATTAATCTGGCTCTCAGGGCTAAAATAAAGCGTTTTTTTCTGGAGTTGTGCCGTCGCATTATTTTTTAATAGCGTCAACATCCCTATTGTGAGTGAAAATAAGCTTTGATATTTTAAGCAATACAAATGACATAAAACCTTAGGGTAGTAAACCAATTTTTTGGTTGACTATACACCAGAGATAGATATATATACATAGATAAAGAAAACAATGATTCACAGGAAGAAAATTACCTAAGTACTTAATCAAAAGGCGGCCTTATCACTATTATTTTATTGTTTAGTTTTATTAACGCTTAAATTAATTGAGTAAATAGTGCACATGGCACGAAATGCTCCCAAAGCAGCATAAGCCGGCCTTGCGAATTTCATCCCATCAGAGATTGAAATCCCAAAATGGCAATATAATTTTTCACAAATTACCGTAGCAATTTTTAAATACTCCCGGAATTTGAAGTCACTGATCTAAAAGTTCAAGAGATCAAAGTCAAAGATAAAAGGTACTATTCAATTATTTTTATATACGGTTTTATTTGGCAAACTTACCATGAAAAGTGGTTAGGTACGAATTTTGATGGCATGAAATTCATAAAACATTTTACTACCTACCTATCTGAATATGAATAGGGAAATTTATCGTACCTTCCTTAATTAGTATAAGTAATTTAATTATACGTAATATCGCTTCTAGACGTAAAGTATGATTAAATTTCCAAACTCACAACGATAAATTTGAATTCAAAAACAATTTTTATAATTAAAAATTCAAATTTAATCTCGTAGCGTGACCGTTGCACCTGATTTACTTATAAATGTAGCAGAAGATATTTTAATTTAAAGACAAGAAGTCAAAATTATGCATTCTAAATTAGATTATCAGAGTTTTGATAACGTGCCGAGGGAATGTGGCTATGAGACAGTTTCTTATCGTCCATACGCCGGCTTACTTCCTTTTTACATTTTAATAATCATTTCTCTGTTTGCTAAGCCACAGAATCAAACCATAAGGGCTTTATGTTGATGACATTTTAAAATCCTACCTACTATGTTTGTGTGTGCTTGCTTATGTATGTTTTTGTAACTCCTTCACTCTTATGGTCTCCCCTAATCTACGCGGACTCGGTTTAAGTCGACCGAAAAACGCTTTATGTCCACGGAATAAGAGCGAAAAAGATGTCTTCCCGTCGGTAAACGTCGTTTCGCGTTGACTAAACCGATCGACGACTTTTTCGCTTTTATTGCGTGGACATAATTAAAGAGTTTTTTTCTCAAACATGGACATGAAATACTGACATTGTGTTACAAATAATAGGACAAGAAGTATCGCGCTGCAGACTCTGGGGCTGGCCTTCCGGCGCGCGGTCTTTCTAGCGGCCTGCAAAGGGATTTCATACAACTTTCCCGACCGCTGGCCGGCAATGCGATCGTGTTTTGTTTCACCGCGCGCTCTGCGACACGGTCTACGCCAGCAGCACCCGCCCCGCAGCCGCCACGCCAGCAGCCTCACAACAGGGCGACCAGACTAGCGTCCCGCTAGCTTCATTTCTTGATTTTTAATTTTTTATTTCATGTCATGTTTGAGAAAAGCATTATATAAACCTCGGCCGGAACGCTGGGTTGCCGGCCTCACATCCCTATCCGGCCTTGCTACGCTCGTTTGTCGATATCTGCTTGGCCGGCAACCTTCTACTTCCCGGCTTCTACAGTAATGTACTATTTATTTATTCTCTATGTGGGACAATACTATTACTATGTTAGGTACACGAAGTATCTCTGTATGAACATCGAGTTTATTGTTTAAAGTGTAGTAGTCTATTATTGGAGCCTTTAGAATTAAGTTTATAGTAATAACAAAAATATTTACATTATAATAATACCTATCATATTTACTTCATAATACACAAACACACACTAGTACACAAACAAAGCCAGAGGTTCAACTTAAATGCACACATATTCAACTTCCAGTGTAAGTTTTGTACGCGTAAATATATTATGGAGTTCACACACACATCCATAATTGTTGTTCAAAGACGGCTAACTTCCCTCATTACACTATGCTTAAATATACACTTCCGTGCCACCTATTGTTTATAATGTACAGGTTGACTTGTAAAATGTAATGTTAATTCAAATTCAAAATCTAAATCATTTATTCAGTAAATAGGCCGCTATGGGCACTTTTACACGTCATTTTATAAACTACCGGCGCTTCCGGAAAGACCATCAAGTTGAGAAGAATTCACCGTAAGAAAATGGTTAGAAAGTCATTTTTTCAAAATAGAATAAGAGTAGAGACGAGTGGAATAAGAAATGGGAGGCTTTTGCCCTGCAGTGGTACACATTATAAGGTAATTAAAAAAATACATATAAAATACTTAAAAACTACAGTATAAAATTAAAACAAAAATTACAAAAAAAGAATAATTTAAATGTACGCGTTCAGTTAAACTGGATTCCGTTGGGTTAAATACATGATCTGGCAGTAAAAAAAGGTTTTCCAATCATCATCATTTTATAACAAAGTACCGGTACCTACGGTCTTCTTTATCAGGGTCCAGTTCATCAAATGATACTTTCTGAATGTAAATACTTGACTTGATGTTAAAAATTCCAAAATCGCTATAGGTGTGCTTTTAAAAATTCGAGGCTTGCCCTCGATTTTTCTAAGATCCCATTATAAGATTATGACTTTGTGTCAATGGGACCACGTCGGAAGTATATTCTTTAGAAGTAAAAAACAATTTTGAAATTCGGTTACTATCTTGCTCGTGCCGTGAGGCACCAGTGCCAGTTGTGTTTCGGCGTAGAGAGTTAGACAGCCGGTGAAATTATTAGCACTTGAGGTATCCCATCATAGCCTCCAGGTTAAGTAAAGCTAACCTAAACCTAACCTAAAGGTTAGGTTAGGTTTAGGTTGGTTAGGTTAGGTTGAGTTGGGTTGGCAACGCATCTGCAATACCCCTGGTTTAGTAAACATCAGGAGACCTACTTGCTCGTTTTCCATCCAGTCGAATAAAAATTCAAACTATAAAGTCATCTACGTAGTCACCTACATAGTCATCCTGTATATCCCATCCCACACGGCGTACGAGCGAGATCCCCGGTTATCCCATTTAGTTCCCATTCGGGCACATCCGGATTTCTAATTGCGCTGTTAATGACTGTTAGGATACAATGGTTTCGTATTCTGCGAGAGAATATGGCGTGGTTTAGTAAAGCATTTAGACAATCACTATAATTTAGACTGCGTAATTCATGGTTCATCAGACATGAAGGTAAAGCAATCTTAAAACTAATTGAATTAAAGACTCGGCAAAACAATGCTGATAAAAATACTAAAAAGAAGAAAATAAGACGTTGATGTAGTGGTCTAGAACTTTGTTACGAGTAAGTAGCTAACTTAAACTTCAACAGTCTGGACCCATTAGGTACTAAAATTTTTTGAGCTGGTAGCGATTTGAATCAAATAGGTCCCGACTGTTGAAGTTTAAGTTAGCTACTTATATAGCTATTTATTATTATTGTTACGGCGGTGTGTTAGGTGGAAACTTTAATCGTGCTTTTCGACCCATTGGAGGCGTTTTCAGCAGGCTGGAATACTGTTTCAGGCCGTTTCAGAGGACGCTCTATCACATATTAGTTTATCAAAATTTCACCCAAGTTACCGTCGTTTTCAGGCGCCTGAAACATGTTTTCAGTCCGTTTCAGGCCACCCTCTATCCGATGACGCCATAACCTGAAAACCCGTTTTCAGGCGTTTTCAGGACCCCTTATGGGCCTTTGAACTACATTTCAGTATATGGCGAAATTTTCAATAGGAGTGAAAGAGATAGCACGATTAGAAAGAGACAGCTATACTGAGAACATTCGAGAAGGTGTGTGACAAGGATAGCCTATATGTGTGAGAGAAACAGACTGATGATCCTGTTTCCGGAACATTCTAGTAACTGTGTGAGAGAGATAGCACATGAAAGAGACAGACACTCTACTCGTTTCAGGAACATTCGAGATGTAGGTATGACGTCCTAGCTGGACTGTTCTCGAACTTTGTGGACCGATTCACCGGGGGTATATAAGCCGGGCGAGGTTGCGGCGGAGACAGTTTTCGAATGCGATACCGAGCGATAAACATCGAAGAGAATCAAAGCGACTTGTGAGTTTTTGAGTGCGAAATTACTGTGAACTGTTTTTAAGTGTTTTGTAAAGTTAACTAACAGTGTGAAAATAAATCCTACTCTTATTCATCGGTGTTAAAAGTGCTTTTCAATCACGAACCCACCCCACGAACGTAACATTTGGTGTCAGAAGTGGGATTGAAAATGCCGCTTACTCCGCGAGAAGAAGAGAAGGAGAGGATGCAGACCCGAAGCCGCGCCGCAGCTGGGGACCCTACAGACACCGCCGCAGCGTCAGATACAGCGGCGGCAGTATCCCCAAAGCCGGAAATAGACGTCAACGCGATTCTGGTCCTCCTGAAAGAACAAGCTAGAAGGCAGGAGGAACAAGCTAGAAGGCAGGAAGAACAAGCTAGAAGGCAGGAAGAACAAGCTAGAAGGCAGGAGGAACAAGCTAGAAGGCAGGAGGAACATGCTAGAAAGCAGGAGGAACAAGCTAGGATTCTACAGGAGAAACAAAAGAACCAGTTCGAACTCCTCCGTGAGGTACACAACGCAACCGCAGAATGGAAAAAGGAGATGGCTGAGGTCCAGGATAAAATTGTGGCAGTTGACATTAAAGTCGAAAATCACGAACAGCGCCTCAACGGTGTCAACGAAAAGGTAGAAGGCCACGAGAATCGCCTCCAGAAGTTGGAAATTAAAGTGGCCAACGGCACCACCAGTTTATCGGGTGCACCAGCCACAGGAGGTGAAAAGTTAAAGTTACCACCATTTGATGGTACCTCTTCATGGGCCGCATACAAGCACCAATTCGAGTTGGTTGCGGAAACAAATGGCTGGAGCAAGGATTATGCAAAAACGGCACTGAGTTTGGCCCTACGGGATGAAGCTCTCAGTATCTTGGAAACGTTGGGAAAGGATAAGACATATGACCGTCTCCTTGAAGCTTTAGAAGCACGCTTCGGTGACAGTCATCTAGAGCACGTCTACAGAGCTCAACTGAAGGATAGGACCCCAGGGTCGTAATGAGTCATTACAAAAGTGGGCCCTAGAAATAGAGAAACTGGTCCAAAAAGCATACCGAGATTCATCCTCTTTTACGGATGGAATGCTAGTGCAGACATTCATAGATGGGATTCGAGACTTTGAAGTGAGGGCTGCTGTACGACTGGGTCACCATGGGAGTTTGAAGGATGCGCTTGCCCATGCTCTCGAGGTGGAAGCTGTACGCCAAGACCCAACAAGATCCTTCAGGGTACGCGAAGTCACTGCCAGGGAGCCGATTGCTCCACCTCGAGAAACGGGACCTCGATGTTACAACTGCGGAGAACGAGGACACATGCAATCTGGCTGCCCGAAAAGACATTGGAGGCGACGAGACTCGGACCAAATGGACAGGCCAGCAAGCTCTGGTAATCCAGAACGGCAGCAGCAGGGAAACGAGTAAAAGCCAGGACTATGGGACGAGTGCTGGCTGGTGGTCAAAATGTCCCAGTTATGATCTCCCAGGCAAACAACGGGAACAGTCTGGCTGTCAAAGGAGAAATTGGCGGAGTGCCATGTCACCTTACTATCGACACCGGAGCTTCTCGAACTGTGATCAGTTCTCGACTGCTAAAACACCTGATCAGAGATCATCAAGTCCGACCAATGCATCTTCAGCTGCAAACGGCTACCGGCCAGAACATTTCCGTCCAAGGGGAGCAAGAAGTGTCAGTACAGATTGGAGAAAAGAAGTACTGGCACAAAGTCATCATTGCTGACATCGTAGACGACTGTATTATTGGTCTGGATTTTATGAGGAAGTACGATTGTAAGATCGACTTAAAAGGCGGCGTGCTGAAATTTGGGGCTTATGAAGTTCCTATGGAGGGTGAAGTGGGTGGACATGTCTTCTGCGCTAGAAGGACTACACTACAACCGAGATCGCAAGCCCTAGTTCCGGTGAAGTTATCACATGGTGTGAGACAAGGATCTCATTCCTGCGTGCTAATAGAGAAAATAGATGGCAGTAAGCCGTGGATACCAGCTCGCACAGTGGTAATGACGTCATCCGCAGCATTTATAAGAGTTCTTAATTTAAGTGACACTCAACACGTCCTAAGTAAAGGAACCCTTATGGGGAGATGCGAGGCAATCTCATGGATACGGAGTTGCCATGGTCCAAACGAGGTCAAGTTGCAAGAAGAAGTTGTGGATATTGGAAAATTATTGGAAAACTGCGAGAATGATCTCACGGAGGAAGAACTTCTAAAGGCGCGTAATATACTAAAGCGCTATAGGAGTGTCTTCTCTGCACATGACAGTGATATCGGGAGAACTGGAGTAGTGCAGCACGAGATCGACACTGGAGATGTCATGCCTATTCGACAGCGACCTCGGCGAGTTCCAGTAGCTCGAGAAAAAGAAGTCGAAGACATGATCAAGGAAATGAGGAGGGACAAAGTAATAGAACCGTCGACCAGCCCTTGGTGTTCTCCAGTAGTCTTGGTGAAAAAGAAGGATGGCACTATGAGATTTTGCGTTGACTATCGTAGACTCAACGACGTGACCAAGAAGGACAGTTATCCATTGCCGAGGATAGACGACACTTTGGACACTTTAAACGGCATGAAATGGTTTTCCACCTTGGATTTGAAAAGTGGATACTGGCAAGTGGAAATTAAGGACAAAGATAAAGAGAAAACAGCCTTCTCAACTGGTAAATGGCCGGAAGTGTTTGCCATTCCAAATCAAGAGGCAGTCACAGTAGCGGAAACGGTAGTGGCTGAAGTATTTTGTCGGTATGGAGTACCTCTTGAGATCCACAGCGATCAGGGAAGAAACTTTGAATCTCTGGTGTTTCAGGAGACTTGCCGAGTCATGGGAATTCATAAAACTCGGACTACGTCCTATCATCCACAGTCAGACGGGATGGTCGAGAGGTTCAATCAGACTCTGGAACGACATTTGGTCAAAGTAGTTGACAGCCATCAAAAAGATTGGGACAGGCATATTCCACTCTTTTTAATGTCGTATCGGACCGCAGTTCACGAAAGTACGGCCGTGACACCTGCGTGTGCTAATTTTGGAAGAGAACTGCGGTTACCTGCGGATCTACTGACAGGACGACCTCCAGATGCACCAAAGACGATTTCAGAATATGCAAGTGAACTGCGAAACCGGATTGATGGTGTTCACAATCATGTTCGTGAACACGGACTGCAGGCCAGCGAAAAGATGAAGACCAGATATGACCGGAAGTCTAACCAGACGCGATTTGAGGAAGGATCATTGGTGTGGCTACATAACCCTATGCGAAAAAAAGGGAAGTCCCCGAAATTATCACCGAGTTGGGAAGGGCCGTACAAAGTAGTCACTAGGATCAACGATGTCACATACCGAATACAGCGTAACGCGCGTAGCCCCTGTAAGATTGTTCATGTTGATCGATTGGCCAAATACCATGGATCTAATGATGCTCGGGACGAGCATGTCTTAGGAGGGGGCAGTGTTACGGCGGTGTGTTAGGTGGAAACTTTAATCGTGCTTTTCGACCCATTGGAGGCGTTTTCAGCAGGCTGGAATACTGTTTCAGGCCGTTTCAGAGGACGCTCTATCACATATTAGTTTATCAAAATTTCACCCAAGTTACCGTCGTTTTCAGGCGCCTGAAACATGTTTTCAGTCCGTTTCAGGCCACCCTCTATCCGATGACGCCATAACCTGAAAACCCGTTTTCAGGCGTTTTCAGGACCCCTTATGGGCCTTTGAACTACATTTCAGTATATGGCGAAATTTTCAATAGGAGTGAAAGAGATAGCACGATTAGAAAGAGACAGCTATACTGAGAACATTCGAGAAGGTGTGTGACAAGGATAGCCTATATGTGTGAGAGAAACAGACTGATGATCCTGTTTCCGGAACATTCTAGTAACTGTGTGAGAGAGATAGCACATGAAAGAGACAGACACTCTACTCGTTTCAGGAACATTCGAGATGTAGGTATGACGTCCTAGCTGGACTGTTCTCGAACTTTGTGGACCGATTCACCGGGGGTATATAAGCCGGGCGAGGTTGCGGCGGAGACAGTTTTCGAATGCGATACCGAGCGATAAACATCGAAGAGAATCAAAGCGACTTGTGAGTTTTTGAGTGCGAAATTACTGTGAACTGTTTTTAAGTGTTTTGTAAAGTTAACTAACAGTGTGAAAATAAATCCTACTCTTATTCATCGGTGTTAAAAGTGCTTTTCAATCACGAACCCACCCCACGAACGTAACATTATATTGCATATTATTTTTGTTTCTCACAACTCATAGAATATGCTTCTCTCGCTTCTCCCTAATAAGTTCTAGAATTCTGGATAGTCTACTGACTTATTTACTTCGAAATGAGCTAGACTAAGCATAAATACTCGTAGAACCAACTGCCGATCAAGCGAAAAGGCGTAGAAGCAAATACAGCGCCCTTTTACCTATAATCTAGACCGAAATAAATAAACTATGCCTGAATCAAACCTGGATTTTTTTACTAATGATAAAATTGGACTACCGTATTTTTATTTAAGAGCTTCAACACGATTTATAAACCGTTAAAATGTTGTAAGAATTTTTGTTACGTTTACGAAGCTCTTTTTTCACTTTGACTTACCGATTTTACTGGTTTAGTGATGTTCCTGGTACTAACCATTTTAGCTACCCTCAAAGACTATTGCAATTAATGTGCCGTCTTCTAATCTGCCGTCGTGCTAGTCTTCTGTTCTAACTTTTTGTCTAAACTCTTTCAACGCTATTCTAAAGCTCAGTCGAAACATACAAGAAAATTCGTGCAAGTTGTACACTGAAAAAAAAAGGAGAGCTGTACTAGTTTGGCTACTTGACGTTTGTTTACGTTTAGCCAAAATTTACTAATTAGGAACTAAAATTATGCTAATGTTACAAAACAATTTTGTAAGACATCACCTAACTTTTAGCTACTAGTAGGCCTTAGTTTTGTAGTCATTCAAGTAATAAATAAATAAATAAATATCACGGGACAATTCACACCAATTGACCTAGTCCCAAAGTAAGCTTAGCAAAGCTTGTGTTATGGGTACTAAGCAACGGATAAATATAATGATACAAGCAACTAATAGTAATGTTACAAGCAACTTTTTTTATTACTGTTAGCAAATCTTTTTTTTTTCAGTGTATTACACTGCGGAGCCTTAAAGCGAATGAGTTTTAAGTAATCAATTGAGCGCCGCAATGTAATGTAAATGAAACGATTCTCCTGACATATCTAGAATAGGCTCAAGAAAGAACAATAGTTGTGTACCGAAACAACCATACAACACTAATCCACATTATCAACACAAAGATAAGCGTAAGAAAACAATGAGCGTGAACATTTCACTCCTAACCTGCGTAGAAAATTAATAAGCCATAAAAAATGCACGAGCTGTAGTAGCGACCTGGCAAAGTGTATGACCTAAGTCATAAGCAATAGCAATTGATGATAATTGATTTAAAAAAAATACCTCGTTGAGTTTCTTGCAGGATTCTTCTCAACAGAGGTTTTTTCCGAACCGGTGGTAGATTTTTTTGACGTTCATAAGTGCTTGTTATAGCCGAAATTCAATAAAGAGATTTTGACTTTGACTTTGATGTGTAAAGCTAAACAATCTTGGAAGAAAAAAGTGCTCGTTACAATACTTCTCAAGGACGCGATGTAATTAGTGCAATTGTTTTACAAGTCTGTTCTGGGTTTTAGATCTTGTCTAATTTAAAATAACTCGTCTCTCACTCACTTGCTCGTTTGCCGTGCAGTCGAATTAAAAAAACAGTTCATTTCGACTAATTACACAAATCTTACAAAAAACCGCCTGAGTCCAACGGGGAGCTCAATCCCTGTTAGTCTGAGGAGGTTATTGTAAGATTCGCTGTCTAAGTGTAGTCATTATGAACTGAGTTGAGTGAGGGACGTGAGGGAAATTAGACAAACTCTACATTTGTAACATACCCCGGGAACATTACAAACTTTCTTCTTATACTGTAAAGTATAGTGAAATAGGTAACTGTTCTTTAAGATAAACTGAGAATTTATTTTATTCAAATATTATTTACTTGAGTTATATAGAACCTTCATTAAACTTGAATACTTCTTGTATTGAAGACACTACAAGTACTTTACTTATTTGAGCAAAAAATTTAAATTTCAAAGAAATCAAAAATCAAAATGTTACGCGTTTGCGCTCTTTTACATGTCATTATTTTAAAATACCTGCGCTTTTGGAAATACCATAATTGCCAAGAAATTAACCGCACAGAACTAGGCAGAAAGTTTTTTTTTTAGTAAAATTTATATCAAGTATCTGTTGCCAGGAACATGGTACTGCGCACCAAAACACAAATCATTGATTTGCGGAAGAGAGAGCGCCAAATCCAACGAGGAACTGAACAGGAGTACAGGATATATATCTGATGGATGCATTCGAATCACTAAGCCAAAATCACCATTGACTGGGTTCTATGGGACGGGTACTGGAGTATAGGTAGGCCTAAAAACAGTGAAAGAAAGAAAGAAAGAAAAAACATTTCTTGCCACAAAATAGGTACATTAAATAAGATATCATATAAAATCAAAGTTTATAATTGTGACAAAAGGCGTCGGCGGGTCAGCATAATAATATGCTGTATATGTGACGGAACGATTTGGACCGATTTCAGTTGGACTAGCGACATTTTTCCGAAGCTAGAGACGAGTAGAAAGAGAAAAGGTAAGTCTTTGCCGAGCATTGAGACACCAGTTTTATAACTAAGGAACCCCATATATCCCTGTATTATTATTATTATTTTTATTGTATTTTTTTCTTTAATTGTTAACAGTAGTTTTTAAGTATTATATTTGTAATTATTTTATTATGAAAAAATGACTTTCTGCCAAGTTTCTTGCGGCGCATTCTTTTTGGCAATGATGGTCTTTCCGAAAACGCTGGTAGTTTAAAAAATGACGTGTAAAAGTGCCCGTTTCGGCCTATTTACTGAATAAATGATTTTAATTTGGATTTGAACATAATTATAGGCTATTATTTAAATAAAAATGTTGCCAGGGTGCAAAACGCTAAAATACCATAACTCACGCCGTTTTCAGAGGCAGCCTGCGTCGATCGCCTCCCAAAAGTCAACGTGACGGGCATATCAATAAACCAATGAATTCAATTAAGTATAAAACGTTCCAGTTTGCATTTTATCGGTTTTTAATTAAAAGACCTTTTTTTTCTGTGATACGCGAGTTTTATTGTAATACGGGATCGAAACTATACTGAATAAAAAGCGCCGAATTCAGTGTAGAGTTTGGTAAAACATCTGTAGGGCTACTACGAAATTCGAAAATCGAAGTTCGTATCGTACCGTCCCTCTCGCTCACGTGTCAAATAACAGCGACAGCGGGACGGTACCATTTTCAAATTTCGTAGTAAGTAGTATTTTGGTAAGAACAAAGGCCTTGTCTAACACACTAAGAGCCTGTTTCACCACTTGTCGACTAGCTTGACGGACATCAGTGATACCGTCTCTGTTTTTTTTGTCCGAATAAACAAAGACGGCATTACTTTTATCCGAAAATTAGTCGACAAGTGGTAAAACAGGCCGTTAAAATCATAATCGCTTGCAACACTTTTTTCTATCACATGGTATTAGACGAGGATAGAAAGAGATGGTAGATGCAATCGCGAACGTAGGGGCGTTAAACAATACGGCCTCAGTTCTTAGCATCTAAAAGCAAAAACACTAGAAATCACGCACAAAGCTACTATAAGTTTTCCACAGATGTTCTTTATATCTCTATCGCGTTGTTTATATTTGTCTCAAAGGTTGACTGGAAGAGATCCCTTATAGGGATAAGTTCGCCTTTGTTCATATATTTTTTGTCAATTGTATTTTACTTATTTTGTACAATAAAGAGTTTCTGTATTGTATTGTATTGTGTTGTATCCTATGTAGATAACCGACATTTACTGATTAAATCCGACGAAACACGACATTCCTGGAATCTGGTGCTTCGGAAATCATGTACCAATTTTAAGTTATAAGAAATGTTTTCCTTTTTAATCAATAAAAAAATCACACACACACACACATTCACAACCATTTTTTTTATTAAACTAGTTGTTGCCCGCGGCTTCGCCCCCGTTGTATTTTTTCTATATTTTCTTCCATAAAAACCTTCTTCTGACAGTAACGAACACAACAAAAAAAGCGAAATCGGACCAGTCGTTGCCGAGTTTTGAGCTTAGCAACATGTTTTACGATTCATTTTTATTTATATAGATGACTTGCGAAAATTATGACGTTAGATGCGCACAGCGAAAAATGTGCTATTTAGTCATACTCATGTTTTATAATAATAACTAGCTATTGCCCGCGACTCCGTCCGCATAGAATTCGTCGATCGCAAGCGCGTTCAGAATAATACAATTTTCAGTATAACATCTTTCGGAACTTTAAATCAACATACAAATATGTAATATGCCGTGGACAGGGTGAATTATGGCGACACTATAAAGATTTTTTATCCATTACAGTATTGTCATCATCATTCCAGCTTTTATACGTCCCAATGCTGCACAGGCCTCCTCCCAGCATAAGAGGGCTTGAGCTTAAGTTTCCACGCGCCAAATCAAACAGTCAATGCTTAATTTTCAAGGCAACGTTAGACCATATTGATTGCCCCAGTGACACTTGGCAGCTTGTTTTCATTTCGTTAATCGTAAGTTTCGATTCATGCGACTGTAATAAGTAATAACACAGCAAGGAAATTCACGTTTCTGCTATCGATTTTTGACAAATCGATCGGCCGTAGTAGGTGTTTCCTAATTGTCAATTTCCTGTAGGGGAGGTCGGTATCGACTTTTAATTCGGATATGATTGGATCGTTTTGTACCTGTCTTTCATGTTGAATAAGCCCCAGAGGCGTTTTGGTAGACAGATTTAATAAAAACCTCGTTATTACGAGGTTTTGAGATGATTTTTGACTCCAAAATACCATAATTTCAAAGTGATAAAAACATTGTTAAATTCTGTTAGCACAAATATCACGAGATTTTCTGAGTTTTTCGGAATTTATAAAGAGGTCTACAACGAAAAAAAGCATTTTGATGAAACCTGCATGCCTGCAAAGAAATTCAAAGGTGTGTGTTAAGTACCCAATCCGTACTGGGCCTGCGTGAAAACTACAGCCAAACCTCTTTCATTCTGAACTGTGGTTCTTGTGTTCAGTAGTGGAACGTTTGAAGGCCGAGACAATCACGTGACTTTGACACGAGGAGGGAGACGAAAAATTTCGTGAGTACTTGGTGGAAAAAAGATAAATAACCTAAGTCTGGAAAATAGCAACATAAACATATATTTGGTGTACTGCCGTTTCAGCAAAATATTTTTCGCCGAATTTCACTTCCCAAAAGACTTATCGCAGTAGTTTCATTTCCCAAACGAATCTTTAGCATATTAACATTTCTCATTTTATTCATTTGGTCAAATTATTATCATTTGGCATAATTTTTCATTTACTTGGTAATATGAAACATGACTAAATAATTATTTTTGAAACAATAATTCGCCAAAAAAAAGTTACTGTAAAATTGGAACAAGTTGTTTTAGCAAATAATTTTTTGCCAAATGATAATCTGAGTAAAATATTTTGGGATGTGATACTTTGGGAAAAGTTTTTAACCCATAAATTACTAATCCCAGATATTTTTGCAATGTTGCTGTTTAATTTCCTCAGAGTCGTCTAACATCTCGTAAATATTGAAAACCCGTTTTACCCTCGATTTCACTGCGCTCTCGCCTGCTCAGACGGTTACTTATGCCTCGGATCAAACACTTAATTTATGCACTGTAGCATCCGCAGATGTCAATGCAATTAGACAAAAAAGGCAAACGCTCTGAACAAAGTGAATCAAAACCGCTGAACCTTTATCACCGCGACCCATTTAATCCGACTGAGGTAGTAGGCCATTAATTAGGTGCTTGTTCTAGATTACGATCTGAACGTGGGGGACCGAGCGTTAGAAGTTTCATTTAATGGCGCCTAGAAATTTATAAGGCACTGTTTTGCACGGGACGATCGATGCGACATGTGCATTGAGATATCAGATTTTGCGGGTTGCCGTTCAATTGGTGTAAAAACTTATTGTGTAACTTTCCGGGTGATATCGTAAGTCGTAATATTTAGTTAAGAACAAACTGCGTTGCTTAAAAAGCGAAACCAATTTTGTCATAATGTTCAAGTGACATAATGTCATTTGGTATAATGTTCTAGATACATACCAAAATTTTATATAACGATTTACAATGAAGAAAAACATCGTGAGAACAAACCTGCGAAGCAATTCTATGGTGTGTGTAAAGTTCCCAATCCGCATTGGGCCCGCGTGGGAATGGCCTACCAGGTCTGTGTCCAGTGGAGGGACGTATATAGGATGGGATGATGATGATTACATTATAATCATTTTAAATTTCTTGCTTTTCTAATTCACTCCGTAGGTTAGCATAGCGATACATACCGCAACCCTTGCCCACCCTGCCCTGCCCACAACTCTCAACAACCCAGAATTTGTGTAGATAATTATTATTTTATTCAAAACGCTGAAAACTTGCGAACTAGGCAAAACAACGCCCGAAAATTTCTACGGGTCAGAAAACCCTAGTGATGTAATTACAATGCTCAAATACTCTTATTACCTACTTGCACCTACGCATAAGACGAAAAAAAAAATCAATCGACAATTGACGAACAAATCGTAAAACATACCGAAGAAAAAATTAAACGTAGAAGCTCTTCGTATCATTCAAATCTTTTAAAACTGAAGGCCACTTTTCATCAGTAAAGTAAAATAAAAAGATGCGTTTTTATCTTAATTCGTGTAGTGATTTTTTTTTATTATTAATTTTATTTATGCAAAGAAAAGTATTGTAATCCCTACTTAATATTATAAATGCGAAAGTAACTCTGTCTGTCTGTCTGTCTGTTACGCTTTCACGTCGGAACCACTGAACCGATTTTGATGAAAATTGGTATAGAAATAGTTTAAGCCCCAAGGATCAACATAGGATACTTTATATTCCGGTAGAGGGCGTCACCGCGCGATATCCTAGGTCCGCGCAGACGAAGTCACCGGCATAAGCTAGTTATTAATAAAATTAAATTTTACACATAATTGGGTCTATGTAAGTTTCTCCCTCGTATGTCAAATCCTACTTAATCCGAACGCAGTTCCAACTGAGAATCAGAACTCTCCTATGAGCCACTATTTCCGGGCCCCTCTAATTGGTCTGTCAAAGGTAAATCTCAGTAAACCTCTTTAGTTAAGCGTTTGAAACCTTTAAGTTTGGCTAACTAATGCGAAAAATAAAAAATAAAATAAATAAATATCATGGGACACTTGACACCAATTGACCTAGTCCCAAACTAAGCAAAGCTTGTACTATGGACACTAGGTAACGGATAAAAATACTTAATTATAGATAAATAAATACTTAAATACATATTAAACATCCAAGACCCGAGAACAAACATTGGTATTATTCATACAAATATCTGCCCCGGCCGGGATTCGAACCCGGGACCTCAAGCTTCGTAGTCAGGTTCTCTAACCACTTAGCCATACGGCCGTCTAAAAAATCGAAAAAATCGAAAGAGTCCGTTACTTCTTCACGCTTAAACCGTTGAACCAATTTTAATTAAAAAATGATAGAAATATAGTTTGCGGCTCTAGGAAGCACATGGATAGTTTTTTATCCCGAATAATAGCAAAATTTTCCGAACGAACAAAAGCTTATTATTAATAAAGTTAAGTAGATCTCTTAGCCGAATGTTTGTTTCGGCTAGCCGACTCCCAAATCCTCGGCTATACGGATTCGGCCTCGCCCCAACATCACTAATCCAAACATTAGTAAAAGTTACCATACCCTTTAGGATTATGCTAATTTGGACTCAAATATTTTGCGTTCATTCCAAATAATTTCCGTTCAGTTAAAATTTACGACGTAACAAGTTTAAATCTACTTACGGTTTAGGTTCGTTACCGGTTATCCGGCAGCTAATCCGCTTAGACTTAACCTTGTTTTGGTCATGACACTGCAGTTTTGGGATTTGTTTGGATAACACGTGTTTTTCTTGGTTGATAGGTTTCGTTGGTTATATGGCGGCGTAAAATATGAATATTTTTAGGGTTTCATGCCTCAAATTGAATAAAAAGGAAGCGATGAAAGGGCTTGAAACTTGGCAGAAATAAGAAGGTATTTTCCGAAATACCACAAAATAGGGAACAAAGGCCTTTTTACAAGCTTTGTTTAGTTTCACTTGTCCCGTTGTCCATCTGTCTGTCATCAAATCTTGCATGTTATATTCGACCAATTTCCAGTGGTTTTTTTTTTATTCGACTGGAAGGCAAACGAGCAAGTGGGTCCTGGTGGTAAGAGATCACCACCGCCCATAAACATCATTGCAGATGCAACACCAGGGGTATTGTAGATGCGTTGCCAACCTAGAGGCCTAAGTTGGAATACCTCAAGTGCTAGTAATTTCACCGGCTGTCTTACTCTCCGCGCCGAAACACAGTGCAAGCACTGCTGCTTCACGGCAGGATTAGCGAGCAAGATGGTGGTAGAAATCCGGGCGGACCTTGCACAAGGTCCTACCACCTGCAAAACCACCTGCTGCACCTGCACCTGCTGGTTGGATTGACTGGAGATTTGGCGTACTTACTATTATTTCGTGACAAAACAATAATCTGGTAGTCCGGCCAGGATCGTCTCCGCATGACAGAACTCTTCAACGGTTAATGGCATCGACTTGGAATTTGGTATGCAAATGTAGTTTGGATGACAATGAAAGTAAATTTGACAAAAAGTACAGTCAGAAAAAAAATCTTGTATTAAAAATGAAATTTTTATTTTATTAGTTTATTTAAAATCCAATAGATGTCACTGGGATCGAATTAAATGGCGCTATCGTTTAGTTGCCTCATATCCTAGAAAAGGAAGATTTTTTTTTATTCATAATACCTTGCTATGAATGTAAACTGCATGGAGTTTCATTTCATGAACCCGATAGTAGACCTTTTCTTTTTGGGTTGTACGGGCATTGTACACTTTGTAGAATGGAAGCCATATAATTATTCTGTGAATAATTATTGAGTCACATACTTTTACTTACCTTCTACAACCTTAAATTCCAAGAATTGTCTAATAAGGATGTAAAATCGACTGAACAATAGTGGCATGATCGTCTTTTGTACACAAAAGATGTAAAAGGTCAAAGAATAACGCAAAAAAAACTGTATTGAAAGCATTTGTATGTTTTAAACTGTCAGTATCTATACGGACAAAGTGAGTCACTATTAGCGTATCGAGGGGAACTCATCTGAATATCGAATGTTAAAATATCGAATATATTAAAATATCGAATGGGTCATAAATATCGAAAGGCTTTTTTTCGGAAACCGTAAACTTCTCAGGATTTATTAAAACGGCATCGTATAGAACCCCTTAGGTTAGGTTAGGTTAGATTTATAGCAATGAAAAAAAAATAAGGCTTAAGAAAAATACCTTTTCTATATTTGACCCATTCGAGATTTTAATACATTCGATATTTTAACATTCGATATTTAGATACGTACCCGTATCGAGACCACAGGCCGTATTGAATATTTCTGACGCTCGCGATCGCAATCAAATGACAGATTTCGCATACAAAAATTGACATTTGATTGCAATTGCGGGCGTCAGAAACATTAGAACGGCCTCAGAGACTTTATCATCATCATTATCAACTGTGAAACGTCCACTGCTGAACAAAACAATGAAAGACAACTCGCCACTTGTGAATGTTTCCCGCAACTCTTACGATGTCGTCAGTCCACCTGGTGGGAGGCCTGCCAACGCTTCGTCTTCCGGTTCGTGGTCGCCACTCGAGAACTTTTCTTCCCCAACGGTTGTCTATTCTTCGAGCGATGTGGCCTGCCCATTGCCACTTCAACTTGCATATTTTTACAGCTATGTCGGTGACTTAGTTCTTCGACGAATTTCCGTATTACGGATTCTATCGCGCAAAGAAACTCTAAGCATAGCTCGCTCCATAGCTCGTTGCGTGACTCTGAGCCTCTCTAAGAGGCTAACAGTCAAGGACCACGTCTCAGCGCCATAAGTCATCACTTTACTCAGGGCCTTACTTATTATCTAACATACATGGAATTATCACTACTTTCTGTCACGCGGTATAAAACGAGAGTAGATAGAGATTAATCATGTCATGACAGTTGCAGTGTCTAGCTTCCGACGTCATCATTAGATAAGCTTGTAGGTTGGTACCGATAATATAAGTAGGAAGTGGGATGGTTCCTACATACTTCGTACTTATATACTGATTAGCACAAAATTTGGCCTGTTCTCTTTCAAATTCGGTTATCGCGCGCTGTTCCCTCGGGCACTATGGATTTTTCAAAGTCAAAGTCAAAATATCTTTATTCAATTTAGGCTATAACAAGTACTTATGAATGTCAAAATAATCTACCACTAGTTCGGAAAAACTCTGTTGAGAAAAATCCGGCAAGAAATTCAACGAGATATAATTTTTTTCTAAACAGATTTACAATATGATTAAATGATATCATCACAAGTATTTAACACAACTTTATTTTTAACACGTAGCCTAACTAACTCTTTGCTAAAAATTACGTCGCTCTGTTTCGACGTGAAAACGGACAAAAAGGATAAAAAAGTGTGGTTTTTAATATAATTACGTGTAGGTACACAAATCTGAAAAACGGCGAAATTATGGATTTGATTCTTTTAGGTGTGTCAATGTCGAACTTTCATCACAATAATGACAAAAATATCGAGGTTACGTCGCGGTTGGTTGCTACATAATTAGGTTGTATTACACTGCATCAGTCCGCTCCTTGCGCCACCGATCGGATGGCCAAGTGGTTAGAAAAACCTTATGAAGCTTGAGTTCCCATGTTATTTATATCGTCACTACAACGTCAACTCGTATCTCAAAAATAGACAATTTTTCTTAGTGAACTTTATAAACATTTTTTCAAGGTTCAATTTTGCTGACATATTGATTTTAGATACGAGATTTTTTCGAAGTAGTGTCGATATGAATAATACGATTATTTATTCTCGGATCTTGAAAGTTTTATATGTATTTGTGTAAGTATTTCTCTATAAAAGTATCTTTATTCGTTGCCTAAATAGTTAATTAAAAAATAAGAAAAAAAAAAAATACAAAAACTTTTTTGTTTGCGGCTGTTGGCACCTGATTGCCTTGGTCTTATGGAAAGATTTTACTTTATGCACTAAATCATAAAAAGCCCGTTTATGTTGCCTAGATCCAGCATAAATACAAAGTTTACGAGCATGAGAAATGATTTTTTTTAATGTTTTTTTAAGTTTTATGGCGGTGACGAGCACTGTACCACAACCATGACAAGTAAGAAACGTCCTTATTGTAATTACCTCGACTATTGAGCTGACAACTGTTCGTTGACAGGCAAACCCACAATACGTTATTAGTGTTAGTGTACATTTACCTTTATTTACTGCTTTATTCAGACCATTGGGTTTGACAACATCGTTTATATCATCAAGAACAAAAAGTTCTTTTTTATAATCCATACTTAATATTATAAATGCGAAAGTGTGTTTGTGTGCTTATCCGTCTTTCATGTCGGAACGGAGCGACGGATCGACGTGATTTTTGGTATAGAGATAGTTTACGGGCCAGAGAGTGACATAGGGTACTTTATAAAAAGAGACATAAAGACATAAGTCAGAAAAATGCACAGTTCCCGAGGGAACAGCGCGCGATAACCGAATACCGCACGAGCGAAGCCGCGGGCAAAAGCTAGTTTTTAAACAGATAAATATAATAGTGAGTGACGAAGCAGACCCTAAAAAACTACAATAAGCAAGACGTAAAAAATACAATCGCAAAGTCTCCAGCCACGGAACCATAAGTTTAAGAAATCGTTAGGTAAGTACTTTAATTTCTTCATCCATCTTTTGCTTCCACATAAACTATCATCTATTATTCACTTCGACGTGTTAACCACCACTTTAAAAGATATCGCGAGTCACTTATGCCTTTATTATTTTTATCGATAAACAATAAACGACATGTCATGCCGTCCAGCGTCTAAGTTAAACGACTACTACGCAGGTCGGTAAAAAAACTTTAATTTAATTCACCACGTGTCAAATTTAATTGAGTTAATCCAATCATGACACAACAGAATGTCTCATGTCAGCAGAAACTCAATAGTCAAGCGTTGAAAAAGTTTCAATGGTCGGTTACATCATGTTCAATTTATAACTAAGTACGGGAACACAGTAAAGCTTGGTGTTACAGTAAGAAGATAACTATGCAATTAAGTAAAACAAGTCGACTCGTGACCACGGCAACTGTAACGTTGGCAAAACGTCGAGGTAAATATTACTTGTGTAAAAATAGCGTGATAAGTCCCGTATATGGTATTTTGACTATGAGTGAGAATCACGAAAGCTTAAAACGTTAAGTAAAACAACTTCGAGAAAGAGGCCAACAGAAGAATACAGTTGGGATGGGCAGCGTATGGGAAACTGCGTCAAGTCTTCACATCGCCAATTCCACAGAGTCTAAAGACGAAATTCTTCAATCAGTGCGTCCTACCCGTCATGATATTCGGTGCCGAACTAGCGGGAGCTGTGTTTGATCGAATTAAAGACAAAACATTTTTAATTTATGTACTCACGAGAGACGAACTGGTTGGGCAAAGATCTTCATTTTCATTTAAACATATCTCTATCCTTCATAAGGATTTTCCATTTCAGATGACGCTTTTGACCAGCAGTGGATCTCTTCTGGCTGATATATGATGATGATGATATTGAAATACGATAGGTCACTGATTCTAAGCAACCTAATGTTGACATCACGTCATCGTTACTTTCGTTCATAGCGAGTTGTTTAACTTCTCTACTGTCCTTAATATGCCTACTATCAACCTAAACATGGCATGACATGTGATAATACCCTCGTGTTGTGACATGTCCACCATTGTGCGTTAATAGCGGCATT
Organism: Choristoneura rosaceana; assembly: GCA_037349165.1. Taxonomy (NCBI): domain Eukaryota; kingdom Metazoa; phylum Arthropoda; class Insecta; order Lepidoptera; family Tortricidae; genus Choristoneura; species Choristoneura rosaceana. The sequence continues at coordinate 1,721,021 of JAZBNJ010000044.1, forward strand.
ATGACAGCGATGTCGAAATTATCTTATAGTTTAGAGGCTGTTTAATTGTGATGATCTGTCATTATTGTATGTAGGTTAGTTTTTTTGTTGTAGCCGTTTAATGTTTGTTTTATGACCTAGTACGAAAGATTTAAGATGAGAATGTTTGAATTTTTTTTCGTCTCTCACCTATCACTTTTATAGAGAAGATTTTTTAATTTCTGCATCAATCCGATCCCATATTGCAACAATCTTTGGTTTTATGAGTATTTACGGTGTTTTTATTTTGGAAAACTTTAGTCTCATCAGGATGTGAATGTGTTTACTTACTGTTTTTTGTAAAACCTTTGTAGTTTCGTAGAATGACGTTTGAAATATTTTTGCTCCGCAACGTACTTTTTTCGCAGAGTAGTTAGGTGTCAGAAAATGGACGCGTAGAACTTTTGGCCGAATATTATTTTTTATTATAATTTTAACAGCCAAAATCTGTTATTGCAACATTAACGTGTGTGTATGTATGCGTGCGCGTTTGATATTCTTTCCCGTTAATACGGCAGGACGGGTTCGGAAGAAACCTGGTAAATAGATAGCTGGAGCTTGGGATTTGGACGTCCGAGTAGACTATTTTTTAAACTGACATCCGTATTGGGATGTATGGTATATCAAATCTTGATATTTCAACCGTCATGAATGTTTTACACATAAATAACGACCTAAAAGAGCGCAATGTGAGTAGTTTTTGTGAATTTCATTTAAAATTCTGGAATTATAATTTATTTCTCCAGACGTTTGTTTGCATGAGTACAGCCGCAGGTAACAGTCAGTACTTGTTAGAAGGAGACAAGCGCAGCCGCACTATTCTAGAGGTAAACTGCGGTTGTAAGTTATGAATATTGCGGATTCTAGTACCAGGCGAGCATAACATTGAAGTAGTAATTATTCTAAGCGACCTCTAAGCCCCGCTTAAGGGGGATGCCTGTGCAGAACTAAAACTGTTGGTGAACCCCTTTCATGGGCCCCATTACCTTTTAATCATGCCCTCTGACTAATTAATTAGGGTCAAAGGTGTGCTATAATAATTTAAGCTGCTTAGTTTTACAATAATTTTAATGTGAGACCGTTTTCAGGAGGGCTTACGTTGAAATATGGCGGGATTTGGAAAATAACTTTTAACTATCTCCTTTCGATGCAAAGTTGTTTTCATTTGCAATAGAAATTTAAAGCTGTCGACAATATCTAAAGACCTACTTAGATTTTTGGACCCTTAGAAAGTGCAGATTCAACAAATAATACTACAGCAAAGTCATCGACATAACTCGAAGATTATCCAAGTTGAAGTGGCAATGGGCGGGCCACATCGCTCGAAAAACAGATAACCGTTGGGGGAGAAAGTCTTCGAGTGGCAACCACGAATCGGAAGGGAAACATTTGCAGGCATAGATGCACTAGATACCGCGAGAGTTTTGGGCAACCGGTTGATGCAAATGGCGAGGTTTTCGTTTTTCCGGCTAATGATGACCGACGATTTATTTACGTTTCATTTCCGACACACTAATGAGATCTAAATAGGTAGGTAGATCTTCTATTGTTTGATAATGCGTTCACTCAAGGTCGTTCGGATATCCAGGAAGGAAGATAAATTGAACTTTTTATTTCCTTTTTGTGCGCCATTTCTGTTTTTACCAATGACATGTCCCAACCAACTAGGAGTTAGAAAACCGAGTTTTTTTTGGTATCCATTTAGGTTACAGAATCGCAAAAAGTGAGGCCAACAATTTGTCTAAACCCTGAATAGTTTTCAGAAGGATAGTATGAGGTGAGGTTGACGACTATTGTGCACTCTGCTGGCTCGTGCTGAGGCACCCACTTCGAGCTAGTAGGTACCTAGAAAAATATTTTCAAGGGTTTTGTAGTCGGTTCCAGTTTTTTTTTTTTTTGTGTCGGTTTTACTTTTCTTAAGATAACATAACATAACGCTCTAGGTTTACGGATTAGCAAGAAACATGTCGAGCTAAACTAAATTTCAGAGTTATGTTTTGCGTTGTGTGATCATATAAAATTATTTTTCACTTTTCCGTTTTTTAAAATATAGATTTCCTTGAGTAAACTTACTGCTGGCAAAAACATAATGCCATATTAAACATGAAAAACTAAATTAATCGAAACTTCTTTTGAAGTAATAACAGGTAATTATTATAGAAATAATCCAACCAATTTCTGAACCTAAAATATTTCTTCAACTCCCAACCCACAAACACAAAGTTCCAACAACAATTCATTTTCCAAACTAAATATCGATTTTTTAATCATAGGTGTCAAGCACTGTTTCCGTTTGAGTTAATTGCCATTAATTAATACAAATGACTCTAATAGTGGCGTTTAGCGCAATATGAAGTAATTTGTATCTTTGATTGTGTTATTTTAGTCGATCAATTAATAATCTTGACTACAATAAAGCTATAAGGAAAAGGGGATCGAAAATTGCCTTGACATTTAATTTCTTTCTATGGACTAGCTTTTAAACGTTCTACTCACATGGACTGTTACATTTAACATTGAACTAAATTCGGCGATTTTACATAAGTCCAAAGAGGATTCGCAAGTATTGAAAACATGTACAAAATTTTGTGTACATATCTACTAGACATGGCGATTGAGGCTTTCAGGAATGTTCTCAATTCGTATCCTACCCTTATCTTAAGAGAGTTGCTGGGGGTGGATGGATGCGAGGGGCTGAAGACAGTGTTGTGGCGTGCCATGAAAGAGGCCTATGTCCAGCAGTGGAGTGCTGTGGGCTGATGATGATGATGATAATCCTACTCTCTAACGTAGCCTATAAGATCTCGCTAGTTACAAACTGATACATACACACACTCATACACAAATACTCTAAAACTTTAAGTTAAATATTAATACAAAGTTAAATATCTAAACAGATTCTTTACACCAGAAGCCTGTTTTTTGTTACGGTGACACAGGATTCTTCCAATACGTGTACAACTACTACTTGGCCCATTTTTTGGTATTCTTGCATGTGGACACTGGCGCTCAAATTTCCCGGTCGTTTTCGTAATTTTTCCTTTTTACACAAAGCGTACCCAAGCCTTGGTGGTCTGTGTGACACGCACGACTAGTTTTTGCGCAAAAAGTTTTAGCCGCATATTGTTCTGGACAAATCTTTTTGTCCACGAACACTGGTAGAACGAAAACGCTTAAATGGTGGCGCTTACGTAAAATTGAACTCCCAGTCTGGCAACGAGGAGTTTAAACAACAGCAATACTGGGAGACACCCTACACGAACTATGAATAATGTATCCTGTACTAAAAGACTTCTTTGAAAATGAAACTACTTGAAGAAAGGCTACGAAATAGCCCGAAACAAGTCGAGCTAAACTCGATATAAGGCGTGAGTTATCGGTTACAACTATCTCATTTGATGATAGACTTCTTGTATTATATCATAGCTAGATGAAAAATCCCAGAAGTAAGTCCATTCCATTTATAAAATTCATTTATTTATTTATTAAAGATATTTTATAATAAATACTAGCTTTTGCCAGCGGCTCCGCCCGCGTGGTATTCGGTTATCGCGCACTGTTGCCTCGGGAACTGTGCATTTTTCCGGGATAAAAAGTAGCCTATGTCACTCTCGGGCCCATCAACTATCTCTATGCCAAAAGTCACGTCGATCCATCGCTCCGTTACGGCGTGAAAGACGGACAAACATACAAACACACAAAAATACAAACACACTTTCGCATTTATAATATTATAAGTATGGATTGTTTTTTCTTTTCCCACAATAATGACGCGTTCAGTTACGTGGGTGCAGTCTCACGGGGGTTCAGCTGAAAACCAGCGCTGCAGCTCTGATTACAGGGCTACGGCACGTGCTGAGCCGAGTCCTTTTGACATCACACTACGGCACAGCGTCTCTAATTTTCTCTCTTCTTCTATTTATGTTTTTACTGTTTCTTTGTGATGTACTGTGTTTTTTTACGGAAAAATGAAGCTTAAGTAGGGTGTTACTAACAAGCTTTTACTAACAAGTAAAAGACGCGCCCTATTTATACTTGTTAAGAACTTAGGTGGTATTTTATACACTTACTTTGAACTTCCAGGCTAACACAAATAAACACTACCCAAAGCACAAAACCTAAATAAGTACGAGTATTTATGTGGAATTATCTATTTCAAAGGAGTCTACAAATTGTTTATATTTATTCTACGAACTGTTTAATTAGCATGTCAGTATTTTTTGCCAGAAAAACAAAGTTTACGTATTGTTTGATCAGTATTTCGTGTTTGAAATGTGTTTCTAATTACGCAATAAAAAATGTTTTTCACTTCTCATGTTCGTAAAATTCGAGTTTATTCTGGATCTAAGCGACATAAAATAACAAACATAAAGTAAAATCTTCGTCTAAGACCAATGTAATCAGGTGTCAACAGACACAAACAAAAAAGTTTCTACATATTTTTTAATATTTTTAATTAATATAAATCTAAAAATCAATCAAATCAATCAATATAACTAGATATTTGTATGTAATAATATTAGCAAAACATGAAAAGTGAAAGGTATTTAGAAAGCTATTAGGAAGTGAACAATTGTTTCCACTGTTGCTATTTCATCTCCTCGCAATCGAAGTGAAAAGCAGAGTGTAAAACTCGAGCATCAAAGCCATTTTTTGGCCATGGTGGTCAATGAATTAAAGTCCTTGACCGTACCTCTCAGAATAAGAGGAATTGGCTTATAGTTCCCACGCGGGCCGATGAGGGCTTGATTGCGAAATTTTTCCTTCACCGTAAAGCTTGTGGTGAATTTCAAATGAAATTTTTCACATGAATTTCGTAAAACTCAAGACATCAAAGCCCACACAAGCCCGCGATCCTCCGTAGAACGCATAAAGAACGACAATACGCCACTTGCATTCATCGGTTTCCTGCAACTCCCGCAATATCAGTTCACTTAGCAAGAACTTGCCAACGCTTCATCTTCCGAGGACCTTTCTTTTTCTCGTTCTTCAAGCGACGTGGCCCGCCCATAACCACTTGCAAGCATAATTCTTCGAGCTACGTCGATGATTTTGTTCTTGGGTAAATCTCTGTATTCCGGATTCTATCGAATAGAGAAACAACAAAAAATCCCTTAAAATTATAGTCGTACACGCACGAGTGACCCTTCAAGGGTTCCGGTTGTAGGGAACCCTAGAAAAAAGGTTAAGCCAAGCAAGGTTGGGCCATCCGTCAATATTTACTGTTAGACCAGAGCAATCTCTGAGTTTGCTTTGTATTTTCAGGGTCCTCGATACTAGGGATGTTTTTCGCATCCGTAAAAGATATCGTGTAATAAAAAGCATTTGCAAAATATTACAGTTGCTATTATTTTAAGGCAAAATCACAATAAAAACATTATTTTATCGGATTGGTTTATCGGAATATTTTTGTATTTTTGATTTCAATTCCAAATGTGTACTCTTACGATCATCCCGTAAAACCTAAATTGAAAATACAAACTGAAATATAGATGCACAGATAAACCAGAAAAATAATCAGTGCTGCAGTGCAGTGTGTGTGTGCAGTGATTCCCAGTGCTGGTCTTATTTTTCTGGTTTTTCTGTGCATCTCTATTTCAGTTTGTATTTCCAATAAAAACATTTTAACCCATAACCAAAAAAAAGTCGATAAATCTCCGACTTTGTCACTTCAAAATTTCAAAAATGGCTGAACCGATTTTGATGAAAGATGTCTAAGAACCATCGCTAGAAAACCAGATTTCAAATAAAAACCCCATTCAAATTGGTCCACCCGTTTAAGATCTACGGTGCCACAGACATACAGACTTCGTCAAACTTAAACACCCCTCTTTTAGCGTCAGAGTTTAAAAACGGGCGGGCGTTCTGCATCTGCAATCTGCATTTATTTTATCAAGATAAATGCAGATATTTACAAGCTTTTAATTAGTTTCACCTGTCCTGTTGTCCGCCTGTCTGTAATCAAATCTTGCAAGTTGAATTCGACCAACTTACAGTAATTTGACTGACTCGAAACTTTACGACTATAATAAGCTATTGTGATTTTTATAATAAGTTTTCGTTCATATTCAATGTAGCAAAATAACATATTAGTATTAAATTTTATATGAGAAATGAAAATTCGTTTTTTTTTCGTTACATTTTATTTTAACCAAACCTAATTATAAAGCATCGTAATGGCTGCTTCCATTATATAGTTTTGATCTGAAGTGCTGCTTGTAAATTAGAACTAAATTGGGCCATTAAACTTTTTTACCGACACTAATCTGTCCGCGACATTTTTCAAACAATTGCAGATTTTTGTAAGTAAACATGTTTTTTCTGTAATTTAATAGATGGTGTACATGAATACATGCCATCCTACGTAAGTTCAATCTATTAAACCATGAAATATCTTATTGAAAGTACGATTTTTGATAACGTCGGGAACAATTTTGGTAACGCAGGAGACGCCCAAAATGTCGGTAAAATAGTTGATTGGCCCAATTACGTTTGTGTGGGGACGCGAACGTACTGGGCATTATGCTGAGCCAGTGTTCAATTTATAACCGCAATGACACATACTATCTTATTACCTATCTATACTATCGTATTTAATTATATTGTTGTGTCTTGTGTTGTTGTGAATAAATACTGGGTGACCTTAACCTCTGGACAAATACGAATACTACTGGCTTAGCAAGATATTTATAACCAAACTGCAAAGTATCATAACAATCAGTCCAATATTTACCGAAAAACTAAGCGTTTAAAATGTATCACTTTGGAGCAGCCTGTGTATTTGGATGATCTGATTTCATAGATTTTTTTCTTGTCTAATTAAGGAAAAGACTATTGTAAGATATTGGTAAGCATCAGTCTTATCTATGATTTCGTTATTTGTCCAGAGGCTAAGTTCTTTCTTTCTTTGAACTCAATATTTCCGTCTTTTTTAAATCCACGATTGAATCTATTCGACTTTGAATTAATATCCACATTGTCTCTTCCCTACCCTAAAATCCTAGAGCTCCCGTATATATGTCAGGCGTTATGGGTTCCGTCCCCTATTTGTCTTCTCAACTCTGCTATTCGGATACTTTTTTATTTTACTTTGTGCCCTGAATCTGAATTAACTCCAGTTTATTTAATTTGAGATATTTTTTTAATGTCCTGATTTGTCACAAAGATATAAAGCTATGAGGTTTTAAATGTTCTAGGTTTCTTTTGTATACCGATTTAATATATCATCTGTAATATTTTGTAGCAACTTTAAACTTTTTTGAAAGACAAAGAAAAGCAATGACAGTTCTATTGTTTTGCTAGTGTCATTCAAAAAAACGTAGGCTCAGACGGAGATGGTGGAACGATCCGGATATACTGGACGACTGGCCTGAGGCCGCTTTGGATCGAGAGAAACGGAGTACATAAGGGGAGGCATTTGCCCAGCAGTATGGCATCAATCCATGTCAGATAGTAATATTCAAGGAGGGAATGCTGCTAGACTGTTGAGATAATTCTGACAAGAAGCACAATACAATTGAAGCGTGGGAAGTGGACTGTATTAAATAATGAGAATAATTGATGAAATAGAAATATAATCGAACTTGAAAACACAACCGTAACAGCGCACAACATAAGCAATAATGACAACAAGTAAATAAAAAATATACCAAAAAAGGACATTACAAAAATACATTTAAAAAGTACATAAACTCCAAGGAGTTTGCTACATTCCGGCCCCTTGTGCATGAATGCACAGAACTAGCCAGGATAGTCAAGGCTAGCAGAGCCTTAAGTGGCTATCCTGACCAGTTTTCTTGTAGGCCGACGTAGCAAACCCCCCGCAGTGGCTACGTCCACCACTCTCACCACCCCGTCCTTGCCTGGGAAGAGTTTAGCGACGCGTCCACGCGGCCATGTTCCCCGAGGTAGATTTTCATCCACAATGATTACAATGTCTCCTATTTTAACATTGTCATTTCTGTTCTCACTAGTTGTCTGGCGGGGTTGCATGGTTGGGAGTACTTCTTTCACCCATCTTTCCCAGAAGTGATCTGCTAATCTCAATGCTTTCCTCCATTCTGCTCTTCTGAGCAGGTCAGCGTCGTCAATGCCCCCTGGTATGCTTTGATTAGAGGATGATCCAATCAGAAAATGAAAGGGTGTGAGTGTCTCCTCTTCGTCACTTTCTATGGACACATGGCTTAACGGTCGTGAGTTGACTATGGCTTCAGCTTCGAGTAAAAGTGTTAAAAGGGTTTCTTCTTTAGGAGCTCGTTCATGTAATGTGGCGTTCAGTGCCACCTTTACGCAGCGCACTAGCCGTTCCCAACAACCTCCAAAGAATGGAGAAGCTGCCGGTATAAAACTCCACTTTATTCCTCTATTAGCAGCAAAATCTTCAACTTCTGGTCGGTAAAAATCTCTTAAAATTCGGTTGGCACCAATAAAGCATGTACCATTATCTGAGTAGATGGTTTCTGGGGTACCTCTTCTGGCTATGAAACGACGTAAAGCCATAATAGCTGAATCGGCAGTAAGGTTGTGGACAAGCTCCAAATGAACGGCTCTGGCGGTCATGCACGTGAATAAGGCTACATATCGCTTTTCTTTTCTCCGTCCAATAGTGACATTGATTGGGCCAAAGTAATCTAAGCCAGTGAATGTAAATGGTCGGCGATGGTGAGCAAGTCGTTGCTGTGGAAGGTCTCCAGTCATAGGATTCATTGGTTTTGTTTTCCTTATGCGACAGAATAAGCATTGGCTAGACACGGATCGTACTACATTCCGCAGACGAAGAATCCAATATTTCTGCCGTATCTCGTTGATAACCATCTGATGGTTTGCGTGACCTGCCTTCTTGTGGAAACTGGCTACCAGTGAGCGGACGACGGGGTGGCAACCATCCAATAGTATGGGGGATCTGACATCGGTGCTAACGTTTTCAACAGCTCTAATCCTGCCGGCTAAGCGCAACAGCTTGTCTTCTCCCATCATGGGTGACAGTTTAGCGAGACGACTAGATTTTGGTATCAGCTGTGAGTTCTCGATGCAGCGGATCTCCTCTCCAAAACATTCTGATTGAACACGTCGCAAAACTTGCTCTTCTGCAGCTCTCATTAGTTCGGCCGTTAGGGGTAGAAGAGTGGTGGAAGTAGAGACGCTCGCATTACGGCGGTCACTAACAGCGTTGTTAGCGACAGGAGATCTAATGCGGTCCAAAATTGATCGAAATTTGGCCGCGACCTGCAAAACACGTGCAGTAGCGCGAATTAGACGTAGCCAATCACTAAAATGAACAGGATCTGCGGTGACTACTAGATGTACAGCCACAGGTTCGATAGACTGTTTTCGTTCCTCTTTGACCGTGGCCTGACCAATTGGCTCAATAGGCCAATTCTCAGGTGGATCGAAAAGAAACGAAGGGCCTATAAACCATCGGTGATTGCAATCTAAAGTCAAACGTTTCATACGTGTGACATCATCTGCGACGTTTAAATCTGTTGGGACCCATCTCCAGTCTTGTATAGAAGAGTTTTCAGTAATTTCCCCGACGCGATGGGCCACAAAAGGCTTAAACGTCCGTGCATCACTTCGGAGCCAACTAAGGACGGTTATCGAATCCGTCCACAAAAATGTGCGAACAGGTTTTTTGCGATGACTGTCCTTAATGGTAAGTGCGAGGCGAGAAGCTATCAAAGCAGCTTGAAGTTCCAAGCGCGGGATTGATGTTGGTTTTAAGGGAGAGACCCTTGCTTTGCTCGAAATGAGAGTGAGCTTGATGCTGCCATCGGAGTATATCAAACGCCAATAAGCAACACAAGCATAGGCAAGCTCACTTGCATCTGCGAAAACGTGTAATTCTCTAAAGGATGGTTCAGAGTCTTTTGCTTTAGAATACCAACGAGGAATTTTTAAGGACGATACCGTCGACAGTTCTTGAAACCAATCAAACCACTTTGATGCTTCCGACTGAGGAAGTGGAGTGTCCCAATTGATATTTAATCTCCACGCTTGTTGAAATAGGATCCGACCTTTTACGACTATAGGTCCAAGTAAACCTAAAGGGTCATATACGCGCATGAGATGTGATAGCACTTTACGCTTAGTAAGAGGGCTAGGGAGGGCTTCAGACAGACCTGTACGAAATCCTAAGTTATCAGTGGTGGGATTCCAAGCCATTCCTAGTGCTCGAACGTCATTAGAGGCGTTGGCAAGATCGATTTCTAATGGTTGAGGGGCTCGCAAATCGATTGGTACGAGGCTCAATGCCGCAGGCTCATTAGAAATCCATCCTCGCATCTCAAAGCAGGCAGTACTATGGACAGTAACAATATCGGATGCTAGCTGGGCTGCTTCGTCAACATTGTCAAGAGAGTCTATATAATCGTCCATATAATGGTTAAACAAAATGGCGTCTGCAGCTTTAGTATACGATCGTTTATGTTCTAAAGCATTTTTATTTTTTATGTATTGTGCTATGAAAGGGCTGCAGCACGCACCAAAAATGACAGCTGTCATCCTGAATTCCTTTAATGGTTGCGTTTTCTCTGATCTCCACAGATATCGAAGAGCATCCCTGTCCTTCTCCCTTACCCGAATCTGAGGAAACATTTCTTTAATATCAGCGGTTATGCCAATACGTCCCTCTCGGAAACAAAAAAGAATCTTTAATAAGGGCTGCAGCAGATCAGGACCAGAAAGCAATAAGGAATTCAAGCTGACTCCCTCATTCCTGGCTGCGGCGTCGTGTACGACACGAAGTTTGTTCTTCTGAGGATGGTACACGCCAAAATGAGGCAGATAGAGGCGAATTATCTCATCATTTTCTACAGTACTGCGATTGGCATAATACGTCTCAGAAGCACATTCCTCTGCGTAATCTTTATTCAGCATGTTAGTCATAAATGCATCGTATGATTTAGCAAAACCAATGTCTTTACTCATACGTCTCTCAAGACTTAAAAAACGTGACATCGCTTGAGGATAGCTGTCAGGAACACGCTGTATATCGTCACGCCATGGCATGCCGATTTCGAAGCGACCCGTAGGTAAGCGCCTTGAAGTGGATTCGACAATATCTATAGCACGTTGATCCTGTTTACTATGCAGCGTTTCCTTTTTAGAAATCCCTAAAGAATCGATTTTGTATTGTTCTTTGATAAGATATTCCAAATTTTCGTCTGATGACGTTTCGGTAAAGGTACCGTGATTAACAAATTCTACTAGTTTTGTTTTACTTGAAGCCACGCCGTATAAAGTCCAGCCTAGTGCTGTCAAACAAGCGACGGGATCATTCTTTTTACCAATTCGTACGTCACGGTTAATAGATAAATGCCAATGTTCAGCTCCAATTAAAATAGTTGGAGTCGCATCGTCATATGTCAAAACATCAAATAAATCGCTTAGATGCGAAAAATGTTCGATATTTTCACGCTGTATTGTTTGTGGGCGCAAAGACAGAGACTCCATAGCCCTGGCGTTCTTTACTAAAAATGTTTCCTGTGTGTGCCTACCTTTAATAGAAAAATTGACATATGAAACCGTAGTTTTTCGCTCTAGTCCGCCAATACCGTTAACAGTGATCACCTGTTTGGGCCCAGAGGCTCCTATTTGTGTGGCAACAACAGAATCAATTAAAGTGGCCGTGCTGCCGTCGTCTAGAAGCGCGTACACGTCGCAAGTTCCCGCAGGGCCGGACACGGTGACAGGGATGACCTTCAAGTAGGCTCGAGGACGGAGAGCTAAAATAGTGTCTGCTTGTCTAATCTGAGTAGAGGTAGAAGACACAACCACTTTCTCCTCAATCGGTTTAGAAACATTTGAATTTGAGCGTTTATTTTGTTCATTTAACAATGTAGAGATATTATTCTGAGTAATTTGGGTATCTACTGTGTTGACCAAACTGACGGATGGATTTTTGTGAAGAAGTGAGTGGTGACGTAAAGGGCACCCCTCAACGCTGCACGGAGGTACTTTACACGTTTTCCATTGATGTGAAACACTCCTAAGACACCTATAGCATACTTTTGCTTCACGTAGCCACTGCCATCTGTCGTCAATACTCAAAGACTTAAACTCAGAACACGTCTTAATATTGTGGTCTTTTTTACAAAATGTACACTGTTGTTTATTTGAAACGGTTTTAGAATGTGTGACCGTATTTACGTTTTCACGTTTTAATTGTTTTTCAAAAGTAAAATGTTGTAAATTTTGAACCGAACTAGACTCTGGCGACAAACCAAACCTTACGTGTTGGTCTAGCTCGCGTTTCAAAAAATCAGACATTATTTCGAGCTTAGGACGGCCTGTAGTGTCTAACGTGGCAAAATCAGTCCATCTTATTTTCATAGTAGGATTTAATTTGCCTAGCACTGCGTGAAATAATTCCGGAGAGTACAAGTACTCTGTTTGTTTTAGTAGCTTAATTGTTGTGATAGAATTACATACCCGGTTGGAGAGAGTTCCAAGCTCTTTGAGATCGTTACCCAAACGTGGAAGATTTTTCAAACTCGAGACTTCCTTGAAAACGATGAGCTCGGGGCGCGCGAAGTTGTCTTCGAGTGCGCGCATGACCACCTCCGGGTCCTCCGCCGCCATGAGCAGGGCCGCGACGGCCTCCCGCGCGGGGCCGCGGATCGCATTTTGCAGACGGTTAATGTTCTCTAGAGCAGAGAAATTATTTTTAGTAACATCATAAATGCGTTTGAATTGCAACCATTGTAGCGTGTTACCAGAAAAGGGAAACAATTCCAATTTTTTGACACCTTGGGCGCTGGCGAGCGCCTTGGCAGCTGCGGCGGTGTCGGCCACAGCTCGCAAGAGGTTTGCTTGTTGCGCTAGGTCCGGAGACACGGGAGGGGGCGCAGTGCCGACCGCCTCGGACGCTTTAGCAATATGATGAGGTTGTGTTTGTTTGTGGTGATCGTTAATAAAGTATGCAGTCGCCCGAGCGGCCGTCGGCTGAAGAACCGGGCTAGGACTCGGAGATGAAACAGGATGTTGTTCACATTCAACTACGGGAATGACTTTATTAACGTGAGTAAATTCAGCGTGATGACGGTGATGTTCTACCCATTTATTAGTTCTATCAACGCTTACCTTATTAGAGCTAACGCGGCTGCCCGCACAGCTGCTAGCGTCAGCGTCGATAGCGGCGAGCTCGGCGATTAGCTCACTCTGCTCGACCTGCTGCTGCAGTGCTGCCAGCTGTCGTTCACGCTCGCGCTCCTGTTCCGCAAGCTGTCGTTCGCGCTCGCGTTCCTGTTCCGCAAGCTGTTTTTCACGCTCGCGCTCGCGCGCTGCGAGTTCTTGCTCACGTTCCAACTGGCGACGTAAGGCGAGCGCTTCGACCGCGGCCTTTTGTGCTTTCACCGCAGCGGATGAACGCGAAGACCTTGATTGAGCGGTGCGGGCACTCCGAGCCTTACTGAAGGTTAGACCGGAGCCGCTTCGTTGCGGGATGTCAACATTAATCGGCTGACTAGTTTCTACGGCGAGCGCGCTAGGCGCAACACTATGTGCAGGAGTATTCGGCATGGCTCTACTTTTACTGCGGGTAACAGGCGGGGTGCGTATCATGAATAAAAACAAAGAATAAAACTAATAACTGTGAATTTACAAATGAAAATGTACCTAATGACAAAAATGACAATGTTTTCACACTTACGTCACGTCAAACAAATTTCACCAAGAAGTCTAACGAAAAAAAATATAAATATATGATAGGTATGCTGGAAATTATGGGAGATGGACCAAAATGAAGCGTGGGAAGTGGACTGTATTAAATAATGAGAATAATTGATGAAATAGAAATATAATCGAACTTGAAAACACAACCGTAACAGCGCACAACATAAGCAATAATGACAACAAGTAAATAAAAAATATACCAAAAAAGGACATTACAAAAATACATTTAAAAAGTACATAAACTCCAAGGAGTTTGCTACAACAATACAATAAAAAGACTCTTTATTGTCCACCAGAAATAATAATAATAGTAAGGTGTACATATATTTTTTGACCTATGAGGATAACTAACTCTTAATATACACGGAAAACGAACAACGATAGACAACTTTTTGTATTTTTTATTTCAACTCCAAATTTGTTACTTTTACGGTCATCCCGTAAAACCTAATCGAAAATACAAACTGAGATATGGATGCACAGAAAAAGAAACCACAACATTCAAGTACCAAACCGACAGTGTATTCCCGTTCTCCGCCTTATTATTCCCCGCTAAATACAGAAGTTATCTTAATCCAACTCTAGACAGCTGTCAATGAGCGCCTAATAGTGAACTGGGATCCGCAGGGACCCGGCCGATCCGGCGTTCCGATTGGTTATAAAAGTTGCAAATGGCGGCAAGTTATTATTGGTTAGTTGAGCGGGAAATCGGGGAGGACTACGGAATTAACAGTAAGAATAGAAATGTTATTGCGTGTATAATCCCTACTAATATTATAAATGCGAAAGTAACTCTGTCTGTCTGTCTTTCTGTCTGTTACGCTTTCACGTCGAAACCGCTGGACGGATTTTGATTAAATTTGGTATAAAGATAGTTTAAGCCCCAAGAATCAACATAGGATGCTTTTTATTCCAGTAGAGGGCGCCACCGCGCGATAACCTAGGTCCGCGCAGACGAAGTCGCGGGCATAAGATAGTGTACTATATTTTGGTGTTAAGTAGTTAGGAATTATTACACAGTGGCATTATTATTGAAGGTTCCACGGAAAGAATATGTCTAGTCACTTTTTTTTTATTGAGATTTTAATCTAATTTTAATTTAAGCTCACAAAGTACTATGACTTACCATTGAATTAAATAATCTGAAAACATTATAAAATGTATTTTTTTAACTTTTAAAGAAATGGTAACCATAGTTGTTCGTGATGACTAACTTTCAAACCGCCATAACTCAAAAAGTTGCTAGACATGTTCTTTCCGTAGACCCTTCATGTGTATTAATAATTTGCCCACAAATCGATTCATGAGTTGATTAAAAAATAAATTTGGATTGGTTTTAATATTGGAAAATTTATACATAGCTTGAAACGCAAAATTCAAAAAATATATTTAGTTGTGTTTTTTTGTTTTTAATGGAGCAATATTAAAAATTCACAGGACATGCACAAAGACGAAGTTCAAGAAAGCTTTTTTAATTAAATCTGCATCCAAGGTAATAATTACATAATGCTTGACCTTTCCCACACTAAATACCTAATTCTATTTCTCGTTCATTATGCAAAAACTTAATTTTATTTCACTAATGGCGTTTCTGCGCTAGAAACGGAATTCGTTTGTGTATAAACAAAATTAAAAATATAATTTATTGATGTTTTTAATTAAAAACGTGAGTGTTTCATTTCTAGTGTAAACTCATAGTGTCGTGTTCTTAGATGACTTTGTGGTTTGGTGATTCTTAACTCTTTGTTTCATTAGACTCAATTAAGCCATTTCGGCCTCATGATGACGCTCAAAGTCACTCAAAGGGCTATGGAGAGGGCTATGCTCGGGGTTTCTCTGCGGGATGGAATCAGAAATGATGATATCTGCAGTGTAGAACTATGGTGCCTGATATAACTAGCCCGAAGAATTGCAAAACTGAAATGGCAGTGGGTGGGACACATTGCTCGCAGGACTGATGGAAAATGGGGTCAAAAGGTTCTCGAATGGCGTCTGCGGACCGGGAGACGAGCTGTCGGTAGGCCTCCAACAAGATGGAGCGATGACCTGGTTAATATCGGAGGATCGCGGTGGATGCGAAAAGTACAAGACCGGTCTAAGTGGAGATCCTTGGGGAAGGTCTATGTCCAGCAGTGGACGTCTTTCGGCTAACATGATGATGATGATGATGATCCATTTCTGAGATATTAAACTTTAAATGACAATGTCGAGAGTTCTTCAACTTTTCAGGTTAAGGTAAAAAAAAACTTGCACCAGTATTCATCACTAGATGTCGTAGAGACCGCATGTTCTAGTAATTGCCAACTACCACTTATCACGATTTCCACTGGGACATTTAATTATATGCTATTATATTACTAATATTATTATTATAATTACCTTTAGTTCGTCATGTCTCGGTTCAAGTAATTTAGTTAGTAATACGATACGCGGTAATTAAACCTGGTAATGAGAAATCTTAGGCGTAATACGACAGTGTAATTGTTTGGTACAAGATACTAACAATTAATTGTCTGCTACCTTTGTTTATATTCGTGTGGATACAAACAAACAAACAATCACGGAACCACTCGTTCCGTCTCTGTCTAGTGTACCATCAGCCAAATGTGGTCTACCACCCTAAAGTTGATAATTGTTTGCATGTCATAAAACAATAATGCCAATAGACGTGTCTGTCAACTTGAAAGTTCGACATTAGCGACGTATTCATTTGATTGGAACCTGTTTAAAAATTGGTAGACCACTTATTTTGCTGATGGTACCAGAAAATTAAATCAAACTGTGAAAGAACTGCGCAGTGCAATGTTTTTTCTTTAACCTTTTTTTATCCATAAACCTTGCGTGGATAAATATGTGATGGTATGAATCACCTGAACGCTTAGTTTAAAAGATCTAAGCGTTCGAATAGCAGTGAGTGACATTATTACAGTGGACTAAGGCCCAAATCACAATGATGAAGAAAAAGGTGCGTATTTTAACGCCTTTAATTATGTAACAGTCACATAAACTACTACTAAAGTCGTAAATTGGACTGTTCCTTAATACTTAAAAAAAATCGAACCGACTACAAAAAACCCTAAAATAATTTTCTACCACTCTAAAGTGGTAACTATGGCCCAAGCTCTCTCATTATGAGTGGAGGCCTGTGCCCAGCAGTGGGACGTATATAGGCTGGGACGAAACTGAAGTCGGTGCCTCAGCACGAGACAGCAGGAGTGATTGAAGTCTAATATATAAAGTAGGTATGTAGGTGAAGTAGACGACTATAGGTCCACTCCTGCTGGCTCGTGCTGAGGCACCGACTTCAGTTTCGTCCCAGCCTATATACGTCCCACTGCTGGGCACAGGCCTCCACTCATAATGAGAGGGCTTGGGCCATAGTTACCACTTTAGAGTGGTAGAAAATTATTTCAGGGTTTTTTGTAGTCGGTTCGATTTTTTGTTATAAATTTTTTTTTTCACGCTTTTTAGTGTTAATGATCTAAGATACAATACTTTAATATCAACTGCTCGACACCTTTTACGAAAGATTACTTTTTCTGATGCATAGACGTTCATTATTGAGGAGTCCTGGTGCTTCACCACCCGTTCCATTTTACCATATGCATTACGACGAGCATAAATTGCTTAACTACTCTGTTAAAGTAATTGAAATTCAACTCGTGAACTACTTGTTATTGAGTAGTAGCTCTGTTGGTCAAATTTGGTCATCATCATCAGTTCCACTTCACCAAATTATGATTTTCATGAGCAAATGCACAAGTTACTGCAAAATATATCCAAATTACCACAAGTGTCCCTACAACATTTGAAGAGTTCCCTCGATTTCCTTAGGATCCAATCATCAGATCCTAATTTGGTGCTTATGGGACCTAATTGAAAGCATTCCTAGACGAACGCAAAAAAAATTTTTCGAATCGGTTCACAAACGACGGAGTTCTGAGGTAACAAACATTAAAAAAAAAAAAAAAAAAAAATACAACCGAATAGATAACCTCCTCCTTTTTTTTGAAGTCGGTTAAAAAACTAAATGTCATGTATGTGGGATCGTTTGAAGGAAAAACAAACTTTTCAAATAAAATTAGAAAAAGTTTATTAAAAAATTAAACTAATGAATACGTATAAAAATAAAAGCAAAGAACAAAAAACACAACTAGCGCATAGGCTCACCCGATCGTAACTCCTCTTTCTTTCACTCATTCGCTCGTCTCAATCGTTCCACAGAAATCTTCAATCACTCGGTCGCTCGTTTACATCAACTCATTCAAACAAAAATCCACCCTCATTCCCACATTCGGCCATCCTACACACATGCCTGTCCCCAGGCATCCTCCAAACAAAACATCTTACACACCTAAACGTCTTAACCTAGGTACACCTTAATCCTAAAACATGTGTGCTACTCATCATTAAAACAAAACATCATAAAAAAAAAGTCTTACAATTTTAATTAACACAACAATAACTCTTTTATGGTAGCATCTTTATTTAAAACAACCAAAACACTGTCTTTAAAGAAAAACATCATCTTAGGAAAAATAAATCTTAGGGGAAAAAAAAACATGCTTAAACAACTTTACAAAAAAAAAACCATAACCATCTTAAATTTCACTCCGTACCAATAACATACCAGCAAACAAAAACCATGACAACAATCTTTAACTATCTTAAACTTTACACCATACCAATAAGTCATAAATTTTTTTATATACACTTTAATAGTCTGCGCCTTTAACTTCAAGTAACTTTGAAAACAACTTTCCTCTCGCTTGAACAGCTGCACCCGGCTGCTGTTCATGATTACCGTCGTATTCTTATCATACAACAATTCCTTGCCTAGAATAATATCGCACGGCTTAATGTCTTTAGGCAAACAATGTAGAACCACAAAATACTCGTCGTCGATTGAAACGTTCGTCGTTTTCTCGTATCCCGGTGATACAACACGGGTCGCACCAAGCGCCGACACCAACAGTTCGCACTTTTCGTGGCCCGGCACGCCTAACAAAATATTACAGTTCTCCAACACCAGGTTTACGCCACTGTCTGAGTTCACAAACGCGTCAGCACTTCGATTTGATAACAAAATCTCCTTCGTCGGCTTCTGATCAATGTTTTGATCTTCCGTTCGATCACCTCGTTCACAGCTGCTTGAGCTACTGTCACTGTCAACGTCATTGGTGTGACATTTGACGTCTGTCGCCGCCATCTTCGCCGCCATGTCTATGCCGTCCTCGGTCACCTCGTTCCGAATACATTCGTCGCTCCGTTCATTTAAGTGAGTGTGACCGACAGTTTGCACGAACAAGCTATTCGTTCTTCCGCTCGCGCCGCCATCTTTTTCCCCGTCAGCTGACTCGCTCAATGTCGTTGATGCACTACAATGCGCCGATATGTGCCCGAATTGGTTACACAGAAAACACTTCATACCTTTTTCTTCGTTCGGACACACACTGGACACATGTTTTTCTTCTTCACAGCTGTAGTACTTCTTACTGTAGTTCGGGGAAACCGGTTTAGGCCGGCTTTTGCTCGTCTCACCTTGTTGGGAATGCGTAGGTACCCTCTTATTTTTTATCATTTCGTATAATCTGATTTTTTCTTTCAATTCATTATACGAAGTAACGCCGTACAACATTATTTTGTTGGTCTCTAAGTCTTGGATGCCGTCGACTATGTATTGAATAGCCACATCGTCTGGCATATTCCCTCGGTTGCCCAACTCGCGCATCGTGAAAACGTAGTCGAGGCAACTCTCTTCTTTCTTCTTCTTACGCGCTGCCATTAATTCGTGTATCGCCTTTATGTCGATCGTGTCACGGAATTCTTCGGTTAGCGCGCACTTTAAATCGTCCCATGATTTGAACGGTGCCTCTGCTTGGAGCCAGAGCGCCGCGGTACCCGTTAAGCTGCGCCTAGCAACAATTAGTCGTTGCAAGGGCGTCCACCCAAATATCGTCGCGTTTTCGTCGATGTCGTTTATAAATTTAGTGACGCAGTACCTACGTATTATCTTGAGCACTAAATTTCGGTATGAGATCGTTAATGTACCGCAAGCTGTCACTGACGTCGTACGTCGTCATCATCGGTGCCCTTGTAGTCGTCGTCGTTGTCGTCGTCGTCGTCGTCATAGTTGTCGTCGTCTGGAGTTTGAGTCTCGGTGCCTCGTCCACACCTCCACTCAGAGCCTCGCTAGCTGCCTCGTCGTACTCGTACATCGTATCCTCTTGCATCTCACTGATGTGCAGTTTCTCGCTGCTCGGAAGCCACCGTCTTACTCCCGAAGCAGGCAGAAACTCGTCGTCACTGCTATTTTGGCCGCCCGTCGTAATTAGCGACCGCCGTAACAAAAAATGTAACCGCCTCGTTACACCACGTAGCACACCCGTCGTCGTCGTATTCGCAGTAAAATTTCTCCTTCAGATCCCGGACGAGCCCCCAAAAATGTGGGATCGTTTGAAGGAAAAACAAACTTTTCAAATAAAATTAGAAAAAGTTTATTAAAAAATTAAACTAATGAATACGTATAAAAATAAAAGCAAAGAACAAAAAACACAACTAGCGCATAGGCTCACCCGATCGTAACTCCTCTTTCTTTCACTCATTCGCTCGTCTCAATCGTTCCACAGAAATCTTCAATCACTCGGTCGCTCGTTTACATCAACTCATTCAAACAAAAATCCACCCTCATTCCCACATGTAAATCTTTTCGGCATCAAAGAACTCACACAGAATAGATACCTAGTACTAGGTAAGTGTTTCTGCCACCTATTTTTGTAACACACAATTTCTTGTACACAAATGGTTGTCTGGAAGAGATCGCTTTTAAGCGATAAGACCGCCTATTGTTTACCCTGAATCTAAGTGTTTATATTAAAAGTTTTTGTACTGCTGTATGGTGTGAAATAAAGAATTTTTGTATTTTATATTTGTATTCGTGTTAACAAGAATTTTATACAAAAACTTACAACCCAATTAAAATCGCTGTGGAGTAAAAAAGCGTTAGTTCTCAAAACACAGATGTGTATAGTTGATAAAGAAATTCATTAAACATAAAACGTTTATGCGTATTTTAATCACCGTTTATATTCATATCATTTGTTATGTTAATGTACGTCGGTTATTTATCGCCCGAGATCGTTTCATATAGCAGGATGATTTTGACGTATGAGGCTAGTCTCGACACCAATTCGGATACATTTATATTAAATATATTGACCCGGATTCACTTCTTAAATCGAGTTTAGCTCTACATGTTTCGGGCTAATCCGTTGCGCGTGTTGCAGCAACCGAGTCGCGTTGCTCCGAGGAGGAAGGGCCCGAAACAGTCGAGCTAAACTCGATTTAAGACGTGAGTTATCCGGGTCAATATATTTAATATGACTGAGTCTCACGGTAGTTTTATATTCGGATAGATTTACTAAATCTAAAGCGCCGGCAAGTTGCAAAGTGTCTGTTATAGGCAGTCAAAATAGACCGAGACCGCCTTGCAGGTGAAAATAAATCTAGATTTAGTAGTTAAACCTGGCTTTAGCTTGACAGTTCCATACATTTAAACACTACCAAACTAAGCTTAACGCTAACTCGAGATTTATGTGTTTCCAGCAAGTAGCCATTAGTGCACTTAATTAGTTTTATATTAGTTTAACTTATGAGTGCGATGATTGAAAAATTTGTTATTCTATGATATTTATATTTTATGAATTTATATACTTATTAAATTTTATTGGTAAACAAAACCAATTATTATGTTATAAATTTCTTCAAAGAATTCTGCGCATTGATTATTATATGAAAAAAAAAAATGTGAAACTAAAGTATTTAAAACAGTTTCCTATAAAACAACGTAAGCCAATCTGTTTTTTCTTTATCAACGGAACTCTATAAAACATAATACTATTTTTACACCCAACAGCACGCATTCAATCGTTTATTGACATGGGTACAAATTAAAATTTTACAGGCGAAATGTCAAAGCCACGCCTTGACATTAAGACTTTCTCGTGACGTCATAACTGTAAGACAGAAGTACAGTTGAGGGCATAAATATGTAGAGCCATAGCTTAAAATACATCGTTACTACTTTAAAAAAAATCGAATTAACAAAAATGTGAGTTAATTGATGGTGGTTTTTTATATTTTTCTTTTTAAAGTAAATTAAAGTGGCCAGTATGATAGTTTAGAAGGTTTTCATTAACAGACTGTTTTTACGTAACAAATTACTTACCCAAATTTTCTCAGAAAAGTAATTCTGAGCTTATCTCTCTCTCTTGCTCGTTTGCCTTCCAGTCGTATAAAAAAAAAAATCTAATCTTTTGTATTAAATGTATTCCAAGAGTGGAGTACCTACGTACTATAAGCTCAAAAAATATTGATTCACTAGCTGACCCGGCAAACTTCGTACCGCCTCATTTTTTTTCATATTTACTTACTCACCTTTTAAACCTTCCCTGGACTTCTAAAAATAATTCAAAACAAAAATTAGCCAAATCGGTCCAGCTGTTCTCGAGTTTTAGCGAGACTAACGAACAGCAATTGATTTGTTTGTTTATGTATAATTGATTTATGTATATATATAGATAATTTAGCAGCAACTTATAATTTATAACATTGACTCTACAGCTCAATTGAATGCTATAAACGTACACAGTAACAAATCTAATTTGGATTTAAGATATACCAAGTTAATAAATGTTACTAACTTTAGAACTAGGAGTAAGTTAAACGTCGTCAAATGAGTCAGCAAGTTATATAAACTTTATTGATTTACGTGTTAGTTTGCGGAGTTTCGATCAATGAATAACTAACAATATATTTTTCATGACACATACTCGTCAATGATGTTATTCCATGCCTGTATAATAAAAGACAATGGCCTAAGTAGTTCCCGCGCGGGAGTAATGGATTTACGTATAGTTTTTTCTCCCGAGGGAGGATGAATTTAGTTTTGAAATTTGTAAACAAGTTAGTAGGTACGTCATTTCAGACTTAAGAGGCTTCAAGACAGCCAACGTTTTATTTATATCCTTAAAACTTAGCTATGACATGCTATGACACAGTTTTACACCATAAACTTATTTCGGTTTCGCTTTCGGTGTCGGGCTAGTAATAGACTCTCGTTAGTAATCCCCTTCTTACGGCCCTTAATGCACAAAAACAATTTTGCGTTACATCTAAGTCTGGGTAAAAGAACAGCATAGGGGGAGGCCTATGTCTATGTCCAACAGTGGACGTCCTATAGCTGATTTGATAGTGATGATGATGAAGGACAGTATGGATGTGATTGTTCTCTGCAATTTGTGATAGCCGTGACAGACAACAAATTAAGAACGGTTCCGTCCAATTGAAATGGAACTCCAAAAAAAGCCAGTAGCGGAAACTTGTTCAGGGTATACGTAACGTCTTTATACAGGGTAACATAATAAAATAGCAATTAGCGAGCACCCTTGGGGTAATCTTGGAAAATTTATGGGTCAAATTAGAGGGTTTTAAAATAATAGACATTGTACTCGTGGACCTGGACAATTTGAGCGGTGTTCTGGTTTCATTGGCTCTGAGTGTTTCTCTGTATTAAGTGTAACTTTATTGTACACTTAGGGGCTGTTTCACGATCCACTGATTAGTTTTATTAATGACGGATAAATTTGATGCCGTCTCCGTCTATTCAAATGAAACAAATAGAGACGAAATCATATTTATCCGTCAAATAAATTTAATCAATAGATGGTGAAATGGGTGGTTAGTATATTTGGGTAAGCTTAAGTCAGTTACTTTCAGTTAGTTATGACATTTTTTTGACACATTTTTAAAGTTTTAATACGGATGCCTATTTTTTTCAAATATAATATAGCCTATATTACTCGGAGATAGTGCAGCTTCTCAACGGTGAAAGATTTTTTTAAATCGGTCCAGTAGTTTCGGGGGCTATTCAATCCAAAAAAAAACCAACAAACAAACAATCAATCAATGACGACCAGATGGCCTAGTGGTTAGAGAACCTAACTACGAAGTTTGAGATCCCGGGTTCGTGTCCCGTGTCGGGGCAGATATTTGTATGAAAAATACGAATGTTTGTTCTCGGGTCTTGGGTGCTTAATATATTTTTAAGTAAGTACTCGTATCTATCTATATAATCATATTTATTCGTTGATGAATACCCATAATACAAGCTTTGCTAAGCTTACTTTGGGACTAGGTCAATTGGTGTAAATTGTCCCGTTATATTTATTATTTATTTATTTACTAATCAATTTTTTTCTCTTTATAATATTAGTATAGATTACAGTATCTTTAGACAATAACTTCTGCCCACCCACTCATAAAGTCATAGTCGTATGATAATAACATGGTTATAACCAAGTCAAGGCTACGAACTAATTTCCTGTGAGAAAAACCCTGTGTATCTATACTTACATGGATTCGTCGCGGCCATTATAATGATATTTTGTAGCTAATGACTTTGTTTTTTGTCGCATGCGAACATTCAGTGGGAGAAATGGAAACATTTCCACTAGAAGGTTGTAGAAACTTGTGGGTATTTACGCACAAGTTTCTACAACCTTCTAGTCGAATTGGAAATTAAAAAATTGAAGTGCCCCGCCCTATACTTAGATCTGTCTGTTAAAGACCGTCTTGGGGGCCTTACTTGAAGGAAATGAGTAACGACTCGTGCCAAGAGGGACATGACATGTCTTCCAAACCATACCACCGGATCCCCTGCCACAGAGTGGCAAACCTGCGCACGGATTCTCTTACACAGCATTCAAACAAATGTCTAACAAATCTGTCTACTCACTTATCTAAAAATCCGTATACAAATCTAGCAGCCTGCGACCAGGGCTCCGACAATATGGCTTGGAAATACCAACATTTAAGATATTGACATTCCAAATTGTGTAAAACATATTCCTCTTGGCTCGAGTCCTTACACGCTCTGCTAGTGTCATGTTGACATTTCATACTTTTGTAAAGGAAATCATAGTGAAATTTATTTTTCAAAGGTTCCACCCTGGGTCGACTGTACAACTCACTTTCGCATTTATGATATTAGTAAAAATAAACAGATAAATCTTTGGTAAAAATAGGTTTTTCATATTCAATCATAAAAGAGCTCAGAATAAGCCAAATATCAGACGAGAACATAACCCTAAAAATATAAAATGACAAGGACCAAAAAGATTACGCCAAAAGCTGATCGAGTTAGATTTTCTGTAAGTGAAATTAGTTTTTTCCTTGTTTTTAATAAGAACGTAGTATTTTAATAGCTTTCTTTGTGCTTAGATGTACCTATACGTTTATTCGCAACACAAGACAACAATATTATAATTAAGTAGGTACAAAAAGAATACGAACGGTGGTTGTGTTATTGCTGTTTAATGCCACAAACGGGATCCTTTCGACGGCCATAATTTTATAAGTCATAGTGTAATGTTTTTTTATAATTATTGCTAGTCATAATTTTTTTCCCCGCTGAAACCATACATTTTTCATAAATTTTATAATGGTCACCTGTAGAACTCTATAGGTTAGGTTAGGTTTATTTTATAATAATTCTGAAAAATAAATGGTTTCAGAGATAACCTAACCAACAAAAAGTTCGAAAACCCTCGACTTTATCACTTCGAAGTATCTCAGAAACGGCTAAGCCGATTTTCGCTAAAAACCTGCTTTCCAAATTGGTCCACCTGTTTAAGAGCTATGGTGACTCAGACAGACACACACAGATACATAGACACACATAACGATCAAACTTATAACAACCCCTCTTTTTGCATCGAGGGTTAAAAAAGAGTTAAGTATGTCAAACATTACATTATGATTATGACTATCAATTTTCGACCAGCCGATATAGACACGCCACAAACACTAAAAATCTAGATAAACTATTTTTTATACTACTTATCTCAGTCTTCATTATTGATATTGCGTATAAAATTTATTCAGTCTCTATGACTGTAAGTATTACTGTTTCCGTTAGTAAATCACTGCTTAACGCCTAAACTTAGCATAATATTTGGCTTGAGAATAAGAAAGTGTAGTTTAATTTATTTTTAATCCTAAATGGTAAAAAGCTCTGAATTACGGATACGTAAATTTACATTTAAAAAAATAAAAATACATAGAATCAGAAAAAATATTATAACAAGGCATAACAATCACAATGCATAAAGTACGCTATTACATTTAGTCAATACTACAACTCATACGTTCAAAGTACCTAATGTATTATAAAAATATCGCATAATGTAATAGTTTTGTTATAATAAGGAATAAAAACTGGAATTCAAAAAATATCTTTAGCACAATGGTCATAAACGTATGTCAACAGACAGTTAAAATTGTAAATTTCCGTTATTTAAAAAAAAGAACAATCTGGGCCCATGACAAAAAAAAACCTAGCACCTTTGCTGACGAAACCTAAAATAAAATTTACCTACCTTTTGAGACAAAATATGTTGCTTCAATAAATTTTTGAACTATTTTACGCACTTTATAGAGTCCGATAATAGCGTTTTTTAACGTCCTGCCTTATTAGTGAACTCTTTCGTTTGTTGACACATATATTTATAATTAAACTTATAAATATTGTAAAGGTATTGTTTTCACTTCCATAACAATTTTGGAATGTTAAATTTTGACGTAATTTTCAAATAAAACATTCGAGTTTTATTCAAATAGAGAAAATAGAGCATAATATTTAAATTACGCCTGGGGTGCAAAATGTCATAAACTTATAACTAGCATTTATTCAACTAATAATTTATTTCGAAATATTTTGAATTTTGTTATGATTAGTTTATGATTAAAATTTACGTTACTTACAGCAATATCGCCAAAATTCCTTTACAGTGTTACGTCAACCACTATATTTCATCCATCCATAATATCACCTCATCACATCAATACTTGTCACTTAACCGTCCCACAAAATTAAATAACATCAAACACTTATACAATTTTTACACACACAAACAATCCTGTGTATCCTATAAGTCACACAAGCACAATTGACCGTCAAAATTTTTCAAATATTTTTTTAAACATCGAACGTACGCATTCGACCAATCGCGTTCGATTTTTGAAAAACGCGGAGACACCCTGACAAGCCTCTAGCGCGGCAGCCCGAAGCTAACTGAGAAAGATCCAATCCGATACCTGCAGCGTTACACACTTGCGCACTGCACGCACACAGACAAACGGCGTTAGAGCTTGGGGTGCGTTCACGTGCTGCTTTTTTCTATTAGCCTTTTTTGTGTGTTATCATATCAATTTTGTCCCAACAACCTGTAAACACGACCGTTCCAGTCTAGTATAATTAATGTTCACTACTTTTTATGATATATTATTATACTTTTAAAATTATAATAATAAAAAAACTTTAAGCTTGACCTGTGTAGGTAGAGTCAACCAATTTGATTCCTAGGCCGCCATAGAACCCTGTCCTAGTAAATAATATTATTTGTCTATAACAGTATTTATCAAAGGACATAAAATGTCAATACGACACGGTTCTATGATGGCCCAGAAATCAAATTGTTTGAGTGTAAGTATCAAATGAAATGAAGTTGAAAAAATCTGCTAAGTAAAAGACATAACAGGCAAGAGATATGCTTAATTTAACTTTTCAACAAACCGTCAATTTTACAGGATTTTTATAAAATAGGTAAACATAACTTAACCTAACCTTAATCTAAACCAAATAATAAGACAAAACATCATGCTCCAACAAAGGGGTAAGAAAAGACTGTTTATTTCCTTCAACACCTTACGCTTCTTCAAACTCGTTAATGGATTTTATGAGTCTGAAATAAATAAATTCTGTTCTTAAAAAAAAAACAAAATAAATTATATTCCTAAAAAATTAATAGTTCCACAGAAACCATTATATTTATTCATTTCATCATCATCATCATCTCAGCCCATATACGTCCCACTGCTGGGCACAGGCCTCCTCTCGGAATGAGGAATATTTATTCATTTGTCAAGAAATAATTATAGCATTACAGTGAAAAATCAATGCGCTGTAAAATTTAAAAAAATGCGCAAAAAAATTAAACAAAAAGTATATTTCGTACATTGTTATTTTCTAATCTTATATGTACTTTAACACAATTTGCCTAACATACATTTCGTTTGATGGCCGGATGCCCAAGTGGTTAGAGAAACTAACTACAAAGCTTGAGGTCCCGGGTTAGATTCCCGGCCGGGTCAGATAGTTGCATGAATACCTAATACCTACGAATGTTTGCTCTCGAGTTTAGGATGTTTAATGTATTTATCTTTAAGTATGTTTGTCCTCAAACAGAGGGTCGTGGGTTCAAACCCCGGCTAGCACCTCTGAGTTTTTCGAAATTCATGTGCGGAATTACATTTGAAATTTACCACGAGCTTTGCGGTGAAGGAAAACATCGTGAGGAAACCTGCACAAAAGCTGCAAAGCAATTCAATGGTGCATGTGAAGTTCCCAATTCGCACTGGGCCCGCGTGGGAACTACGGCCCAAGCCCTCTCATTCTGAGAGGAGGCCTGTGCCCAGCAGTGGGACTTATGTAGGCTGGGATGTTGATGTTTATACGCTGACTAGTATTCACAGTACAAGCTTTGCTTAGTTTGGGGACTAGGTCGATTGGTGTCAAGTGTCACATGAAATTTATTATTATATGCGACTAAATTCAAATAACAAACATTTCTGTTGGTATCAGTGTAATACCAATTTGTCTCTATCGAATCATCATTCTTCACCGTATCTCGATTGACCCCATCTTTACTTTGTTGTCAAAAAACTTGATTAAGAAACCGTCACGATACCAAAACGTAATAGAACGGTACCATGTAAGGCAATCTGTTTGGACTCCGACAATTTGAATTCCCACTACTTTTTTTTTTCAACAAAAGAGCATGCCTTACGTAACGCCTGCCAGTACGCAAATAAGTAAACAGCGTCAAATATATTCTAATGTGGCCTGTTTTCCCGATAGAAAAATATTTATTTAGGCCGCAAAGTGCTCGGGCGGTGTCAATTTAGTCAGAAAAAAAAAGAATACCCGAGCTACTTGGCCTCAAAATGACTGGCCATTATCACAATATTTGAGGATACGAACGTTCGCTTGTTGACGGATTCTTATAGATATTTGATTTTGTAATGATATGGACGTGTGCTGAATTTCTAAAGTTTCTGATTTGCATAAGGTATGTTTTTTTTATACTACTGGAAGGAAAACGAGCAAGTGGGTCTCTTGGTGGTAAGAGATCACCACCGCCCATAAACATCTGTAACACCAGGGGTATTTCAGATGCGTTGCCAACCTATAAGCAGGGTTTTTAGCAATGGTTCTCAGATATGTTTTATCAACATCAGTTTAGCCACATTTGAAATATCGAACTGTAAAGTGACGATGTCGGAGGTTTGATAACATTTTATTGGTTAGGTTATTTTTTAATAATCTCGCAAACAGTATGCCAAGAAATTTTTGAAGTAGGTAGGTATATTGTGTTGTGTTTACCAGCTTTCTTTTTATATGAATTTTCTACTTTTAAGTAAAGTAAGTAAGTTTTTAAGTTTATTATTGAAAACTAGTTTATTTAAAACATCATCTCATTATTAACTTTAAAAGTTTTAATTGTATGTGCTTAATAAATAATATTTTAAGTAAGTTAAATCAGATTTGTTCGCTATAAATTGAACTGAGGAGAAATTCAGAAAAGGGATTAAATTATAAAGGAGTTTTTGATGGAGATTTAATTAACTCTTTTGAATTAATAGTTCATTTTATTACAATTTAAGCTGCAAACCTACTGGGTGAACTTCAGACGGTTTATTTTTTGTGTTAAATTCAAATTTAAATGCTGGAATATCACAAAAAAAAATTGAAGCTCGTTGAAATGGGGCATAACCGGCCATGTATCAAGGAGAATGGATGGCCGTTTGGGAGGAAAAGTTCTTGAATGGAGACCACGGATCGGCTAGCGCAGCGTAGGACGTCCACCAACGAGATGGACGGATGACCTGGTTAAAGTCGCGGGTTCACGGCGTATGCAAGCCGCTTCCAACCGGAGTAAATGGAGGTCTAAGGGGGAGGCCTGCATTAAAACATAGGATACTTTTTAATCCGGTATTATTACGGGATAGGGATAAAATCTCTAAATAGCAACCGCTGGGCTTAGAGTCATGAAATTTAGTTTTTAGTGTTGAACCTCGCACCGCCAGCCAGCAATGGGTGATGGGATATCCGATGAAAACACAGTTCTCAACCAATCAACCTTTAATCCTTCAATAGCCAACTTAACTTTAACTCCAACTTAACGTTAACTCCGCTAGCTAGCACTAGTGTTCCGCTTGAAAGATTATAACCGACTGCCCTGACGAAACCATTCCTGAACGGACTATATCCTAAATGTCTCGCTCAAACGTATGGACCAATAGCGATCCAGTACAAGTGGCGGTCTCTAAAACTACCCGCCAATAATATCCGTTCAGAAATCGTTTCTTTACTAATAACAAGTTTGACATCCGAAATATAACAATTAATTGGTAATAATCTTGCTAACATTAATAATTAATAACAAAACACATAATATTATAATGAACATCTTATTGAATAAACGGATATATTCTATAAAATAAGATACCAATTGCTTACAAATTCGTCCATCCTGACTAATTCGTCACGTCCTCGTGACTCATTTAAAGAACAAATGATCATAAGTAATTTAATTGGTGCATGAAAATAATCTGTTGTATACAATATCTGACGGTAGAATAAATCAATATCGAATAACTCTTTAACCTGCTCGATTAATGCATTTTAAGACAATTATGTATATAAGATGATATATTTAACCATACTACTTAATAAAGTTACATTATGTTTTGTAACAGAATAAGATGACAGAAAATTTAATTATAACTCACGGTAACTATTTTGACTGTTATAATTTATAAACAACTTTTTTTTTTATATTTTAATTACAGAACTTTGCAAACAAAAATGATCTTAATCTAAATACTACTTTTCAATTTCATACATTTTTTTTTTTTTTTTACCAAATATAAATCAATTTAATAATTATTGAATTACGTACATTTCTTGAATCTAGGTAATTGCATTACGTTATTACATTAGCCTAATTATGCATTTTAATTAATAACATAAATACTTCAAATATCTTTCCAGCATCCTTCCAATATCCTTCCAATATCTTTCCAATATCTTTCCAATATCTTTCCAATATCCTTCCAATATCCTTCCAATATCCTTCCAATATCCTTCCAATATTCTTCCTGATATCCTTCCTAATATCCTTCCCAATATCCTTCCAATACCTACCAATAATTACTAATTAACTATTTCGTGTATATAATCAATAAAAGTTTAATTTAACTCCTATACTACGTCGCCATCTGTCTCCATTTTGTCATTACTTTCTACTTCTATTTCCTCTTCACTAGACTCACTAGACTCACTATCCTCTACACCCTTAAAACTTAACCACGGGTGTATTCTATCGACCGGATGGACTCCTTTGTAACTTGCTTTACCTTTTTTCTTTGTTAACGGCGTATCTTCCACCAAATATCTGTCATTGGGCAATACCTCGACTATCCTATACGGACCATAACACTTCGATTTCAATTTCTTACTTTTTCCCGGACAAAGGGTATTTCTTTCCACTCTTACCAAGTCACCAACTTTGAAATCTTTTGGCTTACACCTACTCTTATCGAACCTCTCTTTCTGTTTTTCTTGCGTTTCTTTAATATGTTGACTTACATCTGACCGAATACTATCAAAATCAATTTCATTTCCGACTTCCAAGTCATCACCTTGCAAAACATTAATTATTTTACCCTCAGTAATCCCCTTCAATTTCAAACCAAATAATACTTCCGCCGCGGTTTTTCCCGTCCCTTTATTAATCGTATTATTTATTCCCCATTGAACATCTACAACTTTCTCATCCCATAGTTCTTCATCGCGACCTTGATTCATAGCCGTAAGGGCATCAAGAATGGTACGGTTGTACCGCTCCACCTGCCCATTTGCACGTGGAGTGGCAACCGCATTCATTACGTGATGTATCCCTAAGTCCTTCAGGAAGCACTTTATCTTTTTCCCAGTAAATGACGAATATCTATCCGTTATTAGCCTGGTAGGCAACCCAAACATACCAAAATATTCTCTAAAGACTTTAATCGTTAC
Source organism: Choristoneura rosaceana (assembly GCA_037349165.1). NCBI lineage: Eukaryota > Metazoa > Arthropoda > Insecta > Lepidoptera > Tortricidae > Choristoneura > Choristoneura rosaceana. The sequence goes on from JAZBNJ010000044.1 coordinate 1,752,909, forward strand.
TGTAGCTTTCGTACTTTTGACCGGTTTCAGGACGACGAACTTTGTAAAAGCTTCCACAATTACCAGCAAATATCTATTTTTAGATCGGCTAGGATTAAAGGGGCCCAAATGGTCAGCATGAAGAGTGTGGAACGGTGTTGGTACTTTTGGGATAGGATGTAAAAATCCAGATTTTTTTCCCGAAGGCGCCTTACTAAGCGCGCACTCCAAACAAGCCCCAACATATTTTTTGATGAATCTCCGCATCTTAGAGAACCAGTAATTTTCACTAACCTTTTCAAACGTTTTATCTACTGAAAAATGCCCAATGTCATCGTGACATGTACGCAAGATCTGCCACCTAACACCTCTCGGTACCAACCATTTGGGTCCCTTAGGAGTGATTCTAAAAACGTTATTATTTCTCAAACAGTAATTCTTTTTAACCTCAAGAATAGTATCATTATTAGGATCAGAAAGTATATTCTTAATTCTACTGACCTCGCTATCGTCCGATTGTACAGTCTTAAGCCAAGCGTCATCTATCTTAAAGACTGTGGGAAAATCTAAACTACCTTTACTATCCGCTACTGGGTTTCTACTCAGGGCATCGACATGCGTCATCCCTTTGCCTGATTTGTACTTAATATCACAATTAAATTCTTGTATCAGACTCCACCAGCGAGCAACTCTAGGCAACATGTCTCTCTTGGTGAACGTAGCTCTTAAGGAATTACAGTCAGTTACGATTGTAAATGGCATTCCAGCTAAATATGTCCTAAATTTTGTTAACGACATTACCACTGCGAGAGTCTCCAATTCGTAAGCTGAAAAATGTTGCTCCTCTGGTGAAGTTTGACAGCTGTAATATGCAACCGGTTTCATATCTCCTTCCTTCTGCCTCTGCATTAATATTCCTCCTACTCCCCACTTACTTGCGTCAGTATGTAATTCGGTATATAGCGTAGGGTTATAAAGCGCCAAAACGGGTCTAGACGCTAAATGCAATTTCAATTCCTCAAAAGCCTGCTGCTGTGCTTCCCCCCAAACCCACGGAGTATTGTTTTTTAGTAGACTAGTCAGTGGTTTAGCTATTGTCGCGAACCCTTTTACGAACTTTCTGAAGAAACTGGCTAGACCAACAAACTGTCTGACGTTGTGAACATTTTGTGGGGTAGGAAAGTTACGCACAGCATCAGTCTTTTTCGTTCCTGGCCTAATACCGTTGATACCTACATCAAAACCTAAAAATTCAACTGACGTCTGGAAGAATTTACATTTTGTCAGTTTCAATGTCAGATTAGCCGCCCTCATATTTTTGAAAATCGCTTCTAGGTTAAGCAACCCTTCGTCAACCGTTTTCGAAGGCACCAGGATGTCATCCATGTATGCGACAGCTGTATTAAACCTAAGAGACCCTAAAGCCTTATTTATCGTGCGCTGAAATACAGCCGGCGCATTAGCCAGGCCAAACGGCATCCTATTATATTCCCATTGGCCGTCAGGTGTGACGAACGCGGTTTTTGGTTTGGCCTCTTCTGTCAACTCTATTTGGTAATAACCACTAGCCAGATCTAACGCAGAGTAAAACTTATTACCAGCTAGCCGATTAAGTTGATCCTCCATACACGGCAATGGATAATGTTGCTTGATAGTCTTTTTGTTCAGTTGCCTATAGTCTATGCACAATCTTTTATCTCCCGTCTTTTTCCTAACCAAAATTATTGGACTTGCATATGGCGAATTCGATTCGCGAACAATCCCTGTCTCAACTAACTCGTCTACCATCCCTTGAACTTCCTGCCTCTCACTCGCCGACATGCGGTACGGTCTGTAAACTACCGGTTCATTATCCTTCACGTCAATTACCATTTTTTCTATATCGGTGCATCCTAACTCTCGTAAACAGGTAGCAAAACAGTCCCGATATGAATTTACTAACTCAAGGAGTCTAATTTTATCTTCCTTAGAAATGTCCCCAATACTCAAATCATCTATTGTGAAAGGTTCTAATCGTTTGCTTTCACTAGCGATTTTATTTATTTTATGAATGCCAAACGATTCTAATACAATTTCAGCTCTAGCCAACAGCTCGCCCAGTTGGAAATTTATCGGTTTCGATATAGGCTCTACAATTATAACACCCTTGCCTTGTTCTAGACGATAAACCCCCTCCTGCAAAAGATATTCTTTGCCCAATTGTCCCCTAAAACCTCCTCTTATGTAAAATAATCCAGTATAGCCGGTATCACAATATACATCGACAATCCGCGTCTCGTGTATGGCAGTATCCTGACATATTCGCAATTCCAGTTTACCTTTGTCTGAAACGTCTTCTGAACTTTCGAATAATAGCTTATCACGAGTTTTTATAACATTCACATGAGGTTGTTCAGTGAACGTTTGGCCAACCAACACCGGATGGTTCATAAACACGTCAGGTACTACCACACACGCAACTTTTGACTTGACATTTTGAATACTAATCTCTGCCACACATGACCCTAAAGAATTAACCAAAGCCCCACCAAACCCCATCATAGGGTACGTATTCGAAGCGTCCCACTCTTTGAAAATGTTCTTCGCCGTGCTCTCACTTATTAAAGTCAATTCGCTACCCATATCAATAAACGCTTCAACCGGTATGTCATTAATAATTATGGTCTGAATATATTTGTTAGATTTTGCCTTATCTACAGGTGCCTTTATAGTCATTACCGATTTCGGCTCGTTATTCTTTGCTTGACGAAAACATTCGGAATCTAAATGTCCAACCGTCGAACATTTGCTACATTTTTTAATCGGTTTAGAACATTTTGAAACAGGGTGACCTTCCTCCTTACAATTATAGCACCTAATCGCTGGTTTATTGACTGCATTGGGTCTGTAAACAGGCTTACTGTTTGTAATCCCCTTTTTACTAGCAGACTGATCAGACCTTTGAATACCCACTTTTCGTAAGTATGCTAATAGTTTGTCACAATCTTCAAATTGAGCAGCTTCTGCACCCATACGTACTGACCTATCGTCTATGCCATGTATTATACACTCTACCGCTCTCCTGCCAGTAATTACCTCTAAACGATTAATCAAATTGATCTTGTCATAAAAATATGTTTCTAGCGATTCGCCGAATTTTGCTCTCCTATTCACCACATCTAACATCATTTGACCATAATTTTCGTTAGCCGGGAACGCGCTTTTTAACTTGCGCTGCCACTCCGTCCAACTTAACAAAAGGGAAGGCAAACCTTCGTACCATTTTTTTGCCATACCCGCAAGCTTAGGCAAGGCATAATGTATGATTTGCCTCTCCGTCCAGTCATACAAAGTCGCACTCTCATTCACCTTTAAAATCCATTTATCAATTGTTTGATTTCGTAACGAGGGATCGAATTCAGGAATTACATTGGTACTCGAAAAGGTTTCTTTTTTGATTTTGTTATTCTTGGTTAAACAATCAATCATGTCTGCAAATTTAGACGCTAACTCTACATCTGCCTTACGACGACTCCTACCAGAATAATTACTAGCTCTACTGCGTGACCTATAACTTCGACGACGTTCTCTATAGCGGTCACGTGCCCTAGCACTATTTGATCTTTCACGACTACGAGGTAACCGACTATAACGAGCGACAGCATACCGACGGACCGACTCATCCCGCGACCTAGTCGCTCGGTCACGTGATATGCCGCTGCGTATTCTACTACGACTCCTATTCTGTGGACCCCGCAGATCTTGCTCTCTTGGTGAGAAGGATGGAAGTCTACCTTGACCGCGTCCTTCAGGTGTCCTGCTTCTAGTGCTACCTCTGCCGCTGCGCCGTGTACCCTCTGGTGTCCGGAGCTGTCGTCGACGCCTGCTTTCCATGTCCCGTCCACGTGCTGCACCGTCGTCGCCGCGGCCGCTGACGCTTGGAGCGTTGAGCCGCCTGTCTCGGGATCTTGAACGACTTGCCTCGTCCATTGCCCTGAAACGTGACGACAACCTCGCCGATGACCAATTCAGACTATTTATCCTACATCGACTCTACCTTGACTCTACATTAACTCTACATTAACTCTACCTTGACTCTACATTGACTCTACATTGACTCTACCTTGACTCTACCTTGACTCTACCTCGACTCTACATCGACTCTACCTTGACTCTACCTCGACTCTACATCGACTCTACATCGACTCTACATCGACTCTACACCGACTTGTGTGATGTAATTTTTGTACAGCAACAAGCATACAAACATAATTCAGTAATACAGGTTTTTTTTTATATAAACCACCACAATAAATAAGAATAAATGCAAAAACGAGGGTAAAAATGTTAACATCACCAGCAACAGGAATCGAACCCATTCGAACCATTTTGGCACCCGCTCCAGTTGGTTAAGGTGCCATAATTTTGTTTCACAGACATACTCGCACACAAATATGCATACGCTGCTTCATTTCGGTAAAGTAATATCTAAAAGGCATTAATACAGTAAATAAGCAGCAATGAGGGTAATAAAAAAATATTCACATGATTAACCAGGAATCGGACCCGTAACATAATAATTATGTTATCTGCGTAATCAAGTTATGCGATAAAAAAAACATTAATCTCAAACTGGATACCAAATAAACTCATTTATAGATACAATACGGTATAAGATGTACAATAAAAGGATTATCATACCTTTGCACGTTTGGCGTATCCCACTTCTGAGATTTGTTGAACCTCGCACCGCCAGCCAGCAATGGGTGATGGGATATCCGATGAAAACACAGTTCTCAACCAATCAACCTTTAATCCTTCAATAGCCAACTTAACTTTAACTCCAACTTAACGTTAACTCCGCTAGCTAGCACTAGTGTTCCGCTTGAAAGATTATAACCGACTGCCCTGACGAAACCATTCCTGAACGGACTATATCCTAAATGTCTCGCTCAAACGTATGGACCAATAGCGATCCAGTACAAGTGGCGGTCTCTAAAACTACCCGCCAATAATATCCGTTCAGAAATCGTTTCTTTACTAATAACAAGTTTGACATCCGAAATATAACAATTAATTGGTAATAATCTTGCTAACATTAATAATTAATAACAAAACACATATTATAATGAACATCTTATTGAATAAACGGATATATTCTATAAAATAAGATACCAATTGCTTACATTAGGTAGCTCGACGTCTGGAATAACAGATAGGCTACTTTTTATCCCGATGTCTTCACGGGATAGGGACAAAATATCAAACTAACAATCGCTGGGCTTAGAGTCTTGAAATTTGATATGTGGGTAGCTGGACATATGGAATAACACATACCTAGGTAACTTTTTATCCCAATATTTCCAAGGGATAGGGATAAAATCTCGAAATAACAATCGCTGGATTTAGGATCATGAAATTTGGCATGGGTGTTTTAATTTAACGTCAATGAAAACCATGATGTAATTTTAGGGAATTGCCACGGGAATTTAATAAAATCCCGGAATCTAAATTCTACTGCTGTATCTAATGATTTACGGGTGCGAAACCGCGGGTAAAGGCTAGTTTAATATATTAATCTATTTTATTTCATAAGCTAACTAGGTATACTGGGTGACCTTTGCCTCTGGACAAATACGAATACTACTGGCAACAAGATATTTAAAACCAAACTGCAAAGTATCATAACAATCAGTCCAATATTTAATAAAAAACTAACGGTTTTTTGGAGCTGCCTGTGTATTTGGATGATCTGATTTCATACTTTTTTTTTTCTTGTCTTATTAAGCACATAACTATTGTAAGATATTGCTAAGTATCCGCCTTATCCATGGTTTCAGTATTGTCTAGAGGCTAAGGTCACCTTGTTAAGCTAACTATAACATTCATACGCAAGACGACATTATAGTACTCCCTAATTATGTAGTACCGGCGTAGGCAGAACCGTGGCAAACGTGGTCCAACGTCACTGGCTACTACCAACCCAATCTAATCAGTACCTAATTATTGTTAGTTGGTTTAACAAAGGTCACTCCTCACCTAGAGAGGGATTTTTGCGTCAGTATCGATTACACTGTGTACCCAGACGTTGATGGATCGTCGGGGGGCCGGCAATCTGCTTTCACCGGTGACGCTGGGACGTGGGATGAGGGAAGAGCGAAAGCGAGCACTAACAGAGCGGGAAAAGGTAGTATTTTTTTTATTTGACTGGAAGGCAAACGAGCAAGTGGGTCTCCTGATGGTAAGAGATCACCACCGCCCATAAATACTGCAACCCAGTAATGTATCATAGTCAAAATACCACAAACGGGACTTATCACGCTAACACACACAAGTAATATTTACCTCGACGTTTCGGCAACGTTGCAGTTGCCGTGGTCACGAGTAGATGAGTCTAGACTACTCGTGACTACGGGAACTGACTATGAGTGAGAATTACGAAAGTTTAAAACGTTATAGTAATGTATCGTTCAGCGGCCGATCGTAAAATCCGCCAGATCACGTAATTCCTAGGCATATCATGAATTGGCTAAGGGACATCCGCCATATCGTTCAAAAATCACCGTATAAGAATTTGCCTGGTAACGTTTTGGCATATCATGAATTGGCGCCATTTCACGATATGCCTAGGATTTAACGATCGGCCGCCGACATATCAATACAATACAATGGCTCTTTATTGTATACCGCAAATAGTAAGCGATACAGAGAACAGGTACAAAGAGAAAAAATTGCAAAGTAAACAATATGCAGCCTAATCGCTTAAGAGCAGACTAATTTATCAGGTAAACCTTGCAATTCAGTACATTACAATACAATAATAATATTGTAATACAATTACAATACAATCACAGCATATCAGTCTATTAAAATAACAAATTATCCAGAAACGAAGTAAAAACAAATATTTACTCACCGGAAATATGCATGTTCATGCAGTTCCTCCCCCTCCACACTGTAAGAACACACACAAATCACAAAAACCAGTCTATCACTGCAACCACACTACACTGACGCGCTTCGAACTCAACCAGAGCTCATCTTCAGAGCGACACAACCGTAGACCATGCTACCAAATGTAAGAAAAAAAAAAGAAAAAGAGAGAAACAAGAAAAAATATTCATTGATAAATTATTTATCCAGAAACGCTTATTTCTTATGACCTAAGACACCTACATCTCAGTTTAATTTACTAAGTAAACATAACATTGAAACTTTTCTATTACTGCTGTTTGTTGTCCACGAGGTTTTTTACCACTAAATAAATGAATTTTTAAAATAGATTTATATTGTGTTGACAGAGGGAAAAGTTTTTTTAAATTACTTTTTTCACAAAGTTAGCAAGTAAATAACATTGTGTGCATTGTCAACCCCGAAGCAAAAAGAAGGGGTGCTATACGTACAACGTGTGTATATGTGTGAGTGCTTGTACGTAACTCTGCATTAGCTCCCAAAATGATTAAGATTGATTTTTGGAGTCTTTGTCTTTTTTTTTATTCGACTGGATGGCAAACGATCAAGTGGGTCTCCTGATGGTAAGAGATCACCACCGCCCATAGACACCTGCAAACAATTTCAACTGAAAATTTTGTTACTTTTACCGGTAATCCCGTAAAATCTATAATCGAAAATACAAACTGAAACATAGATGCACAGAAAAACCGGAAAAAGAGACCAGCGCTTTGAATCGAACCCAGGTCAGCCCGCCCGTCAGTCAGCCCGTTTAAGAGCTACAGTGCCACAGACAGACAGACAGACAGACATAGTAGTCACAATTATAACACCCCTCTTTTTGCGTTACGGGTTAAAAAAGATTAATTTCTATTCTAGGATGTAAATACGGGAAATCGTTTCAATTACTATTTTCCTTCGAACAATTACAGTTTCTTGTACTGTTCTAGAGGAATCGCGTGATTCTTTGGCTTCCAATCATCATTACAACCACACAATTACTGGAAAGTGTTTGAAATAGATTGCTGCCTTCAGCGTGTAGTCTAAGAGCAACTTCCACTGGTTCGAGTAGTCCAAGAGTTAGTAGTAATTTTATTGACCCCCGATTAAAAAAGCGGAGTATTTTAAGTTTGACGTCAATGTCATTCTGTCTGTCAGTGGCATCGTAGCTGTCAATTAGATAGATCGAATTCGATGTGGGTTTTTTTACGTAAAAGTGAAATTCCTTGCGGTTCAGTCGTTTTAGAGATTTTTCAACGTTTCAAATTTGATTAGGGTATTTTATTTATTAATAAGATTCTTAAGCTGCTTAACTGGTAGTGGGCGGGGCACATTACTCGCAGGACTGATGGCCGATGGGGTTTAAACTTTGTATTATACCTAAAATATAAATGTGAAAAAAAAATTGCTTGCGCAGTACAGAACCCACATTATGCTAATCCAACTAGCGCTTGGCTGTTTTTTAATGATTTTTATAAGTATCTTAAATCGATAATCCTTAAGCTGTTAAGGTTAAGGAGTGGCATGATTTTAATCCCAGTTACATTCTCTAGCTTACGGCATGCTTTGTTTTGATTTTATAATTTGCAATCCTTCTATAACTCTTTAGATTATCCGATATTATCCCTACTTAAAGTTTTTTTGACAAAACATTTAAGGCATTTGTCCCAATGCCGACGATGAGCGAGAAGCTAGTAAAGCTATAAACTAGTTGCGGGTTAGCCAGCATAGTTATAGCCAGTAAGGCTATATTGGTGTAACCAATGTGATGCGTGGGACACTATGAAACCCTGTCACTATTATGAATGATAATTAAACTAAATATGTACGGTCAAAAGCATAAACGCATCAATAAGCTATAAACGTTGCCAATCAAAAATACACCTTTAGGTTACTAAACTTATAAAGTCAATGGATACATATTTTGACGCTATGGCTGTACTATATGAAGGGTCCACGGAAAGAACATGTCTAGTCACCTAAGCAACTTTTTGAGCTATAGCGGTTTGTTTAGTCATTACGAACAATTACCACGAGTATGGTTACCATTTCTTTACAAGTTAAAAAAATACAATTTAAGTATAATGTTTTCAGATTATTTAATTCAATGGCAAGTCATAGTACCTTGTGAGCTCTACATTTTGAGATTAAAATCTCAATTTTAAAGAAAGGTGACTAGACATGTTCTTTCCGTGGACCCTTCATATATCGGCAGCTGATCGTAAAATCCGCCAGATTACCTTATCCCTAAGCATATCGTGAAATGGTGGCATTTCATGATATGCCTAAAAGGTGGCCAGGTATATCGCGATGTGCTTGAGAAACAATACGACAGATCGCTTTAAACTACTTAAACGTCGATATTCTTAGCTCTATTAATACCGGGTACATTGTAATAGATATGCCAAAAAAAATTTTAGGTACAACGAGCGAAGTGAGGAGTGGTTAGTATGAATTATGACCACAACCCACGAGCCGAGCGAGCGAAGGGATAGTGCCGCGGCAGCGGCCGGCAAAGTACCAGAACCGATTCACAAACTTTCACATTTATAATATTAGTAGAATAGGATTAGTTTTATGCAAGTTGGTATTTGTTTCGCACAACACAGCAGCGCAGCGTAGGACGTCCACCAACGAGATAGACGGATGACCTGGTTAAAGCCGCGGGTTCACTGTGGATGCAGGCCGCTGCCAACCGAAGCAACTGGAGGTCTATGTGGGCCTATGTCCAACAGTGGACGTCCTACGGCTGAGATGCTGATGATGGTGCTTGTTTTTTTTAACTCTAATAACAGTACAGGAAAAACACAAGTAAACGCTAGTATAACCATAATTACTAACTTTTGACAGTTATGTTCAGAAATTGTCACATAAAACTTTGAGAGTGGCCGGTAAATTGCTATCTTTGACGTTAAAGAATAATTGAATATTAAATTTATTGACCGTAATTATTACGAAGATAAGATACTGCCTTGGGAAGAATTTGCCGACGGATCTTTTTTTGTCTTTACGAGTAAAGCCTTTTTTACAAAAATAGTAATCTATAGTTATACTGATGATAAGAGATCACCACCGCCCATAAACATCTGCAACACCAGGAGTATTGCAGATGCGTTGCCAACCTAGAGGCCTAAGATGGAATACCTCAAGTGCGAGTAATTTCACCGGCTGTCTTACTCTCCACGCCAAAACACAACTATGCACACACTGCTGCTTCAAGATGGTGGTAGCAATCCGGACGGACCTCGCACAAGGTTCTACCTGCACAATTCAAACATCTCAAAGCAACATCTAATAAAAGCAAAAGATAACGAAAAATCACCCCAAAGCCGACAACCAGTAAATAATAAATACGTCCACAAAACAGAGACGTAATAACTTTATTGTACCACAAAAACACTGTTACTCCACGGGGCGTCAAGAATTCATGGCGTTGATAACCCCGGGCAATTAACCGGTCTCGTAAACGTAAGACGGACTTGGCGTAATTTCGACTATCTGTGTTTACCTTTACTGGGGCAATTTAGGCTAGAATTAAGCGCTGGGATAGTGTAGCCGAGGACAGCCGTACCATTAGAGAGTTACTGATTTTAATGCGGTATTCACCATTAATTAGATAATTTTTCACGAAAGGTATATCATACAAAGCGATACGAAGCGCCCGCGCGTCGCTAGGTGTAGTATAAATTTATTGTACCACAGAGACACAGTTATTGCACGGGACGTCAAGAATTCATTTTAGGCTAGCATTGAGAGCTGAGATAGTGTAGTTGAAGACAGCGTAGTGTATATGAAGACAGGTGTACCATTAGACAGTTAACTTATCTTCTTTACACGGTATAAAATAAAGTCAGCCTTGATCTTTAAAGCTAAGTGACATACTTATGACATTTGATTTTAGATGTCATGCTACGTAACCATTTAAATGCGGTGTTCAGCATCAGTGCCCTATTTATTTCACCACGCTGACAAGTGCGAATACTAAGTATTTTCATACCGGGTGCGGCCTGTAATACAAGCAAATAATTAGAACATAGATTGTTCTCATCAAACTGAACAACATTAGTTCAGCGACTTTTAAAAATAATACGGTCTTCTCTTATTTTCCCTTGTTCATACAAATTAAATTCTGCCATTAATGTATGCCATCCTACAACCGAACTGACGTCTCCTGTAACGCTAGAAATATCAAACATTAAAAAAATCATATATTTTTTTTTAAGTCGCCGAACTAAAATGTTGTTCAGTTTGACGAGTACGATCTAAGTTTTAATTATTTTCTCATGTTACAGGAAACACCTTCTATAAAATATTGTACTACTGTGTTACTTAGGCTGTGACACTTAGTTATCCCCGTTAATAGTCCAAATAACCTGAAGTCACTTGATAACTGTTTTCAGTTTATATAGGCGGTTCTAACAAGTTTTTGGTTTATTTAAGCTATTCAGAGAAATTTTTGTGTCATCATCATCATGTCAGCCGAAAGACGTCCACTGCTGGACATGGGCCTCCCCCAAGGCTCTCCACTCAGGCCGGACTTGTGCTTTCCGCATCAACCGTGATCCCGCGATCTTAACCAGGTCGTCGCTCTATCTTGTTGGAGGCCTACCGACAGCTCGTCTCCCGGTCCGCGGACGCCATTTGAGAACCTTCTGACCCCATCGGCCATCAGTCCTGCGAGTAATGTGCCCTGCCCACTGCCACTTCAGTTTCGCAATTCTTCGGGCTGTGTCAGTAACCTTTGATGTAAATATACTTTAATGAAATAGATCTTAAACACTTATGTACCTACTCGTACTTACAGATTACTATGAATTAGTGCTCGTGACTTCCCTCAAAAGCCATGCTGCCCTAAGTGGTTTCTTCATCCCGTCCTATATACGTCCCACTGGTGGCCATAGACACCTCTCAAAATAAGATGGCTTGGCCCGTGGTTTCGACGCGAACCCAGCGCGGATTGGAAACTTCACACACACCATTAAACTGCTTCTCAGGTTTCTTCACAATGTTTACCTTCACCGTAAAGCTCGTGGCAAATTTTAAGTTTAATTCACACATGAATTATAAAGAACTCAGAGGTGTGAGCACTTTCACGTCGAAACGGAGCGAAGGATTTTTTTGGCATACAGAGCTTAGAGGCCAGAGAGTGACATAGGCTACTTTTTATCTAGGAAAAATACACAGCTCCCGATGGAACAGCACGCGATAACCGAATTCCACGCGGGCGCGCGGACAAAAGCTAGTACATACATAAAATCATGCCTCTTTTCCAACGGGGTAGGCAGAGACTTAAACCCTCCCACTTGCTATGATCCCGGCATATAACTCTCGCTACCTCAACATCATCAGCTGATGATGAAGAGTAACATCACTTAGCAGTATCACACCCGTCGTGAACCGCCTCCGAGAATGATATCAACTCTAAAAGACTAATCAAATTAAGAAACCCGACTGCCGAACCTCTTCCGTTGCAATGTGAAACGTACTTATTCTGACGTATTTAGGTAAACGTGTAGCGGAGACTTTATAAAGGCCCTTCTTAGAGTACATACTCGTATATGATTTTTTTTACTATGAGAGAAAAGAAAATGAGTAAGCGAGTTATCTTGTGTCGGTCTTTTTTAAGGTTCCGTAGCCAAAATGTCAAAAACGGAACCCTTATAGTTTCACCATGTCTGTCTGTCTGTTTGTCCGTCCGCAGATTTGCTCAGGGACTATCAATGCTAGAAAGATGTATTTTTGCACGAATATATATGTTAACTATGCCGACATTATGATGCAATAAAAAAAAATCTTGAAAATTATTAGTAGTTAAGAGTAAATAGCAGCCTAAGTTATAACATATACCTAAACTTGGAATATTCCGTACAAAATACGAAATGTTTAGAAAAATATGACTTATTTTTTTGGTAATGGCTACGGACCCCTATCTCGGGCGTGTCCAACACGGCCTTAGCCGGTTTTTTAGTTATGCGTTGTCTATCAGTCAACCCGAAAGTCATATTATTTATTTGAAAACAAATATATACCAAAGCGTGATAACTACGCTTTAATACATTTTTTTTTAGTGTCCGTCATATTTTAAAGGCCATGGTTACTATTTTAATTAAGATATTTATTTGACTATAATAAATAATATGACTTGTACATAGGTATACCTACATTTAAAAGTATAAGTAAGCAAAAGTTTTTATGTAACAACAATTTGTCTTAAATCTCCATCAGAATACTACCGCGCCTAGTTTGCGAACATAGTTTTAGATTGGATTTGTCTTTTGAATCCGAACTGAGCCAAAACTGCCGAAACTGTGTTTGCCCTGAACTTCGATCTTGAAAGTGGGTTGGATCTTTTTAGGGTTCCGTCCCTCCAAATGAAAAAAAAAGCGACATTATGAATATCCTAATTGTTTAATTTTTTGAACAAATAATCGTTTTTACCACCTCCTTCTGTCACATGATGTAGGATGAGGGAAGCAAGAGGCAATGAGTGCAAGCCTGAACACCCAGGCGTTAAGCAAAATGGCCCCTGTTTTTGTATGTCGGCGACCGATCGTAAAATCCGCCAGATCACGACATTCCTAGGCATATCGTGAAATGGCGGTATCGCCATGTCGTCCAATAGTCATCGTTTCACGATTTGCCTAGTGACTTTTAGGCATTCATGAAATGGCGCCATTTCGTGATCAAGCGGATTTTACAATATAGAAGCAGGCCCTAGACCGTTTATGGCGTAATTCGACATACTTACGAATTCGCACGGAGCTCTCAAGAGTCCTACTCGTACTTTAGATAGTTTTATTTTTTGTGAACATTTAACGCTTTTAGATACCATAAGGTTGCTTTTTGAAGTCTTTTTGTATTTATTTTTTTATCGACTGGATGGCAAACGAACAAATAGATTTCAACTCCAAATTTTGTTTCTTTTACGGTCATCCCGTAAAACTTGCATCGAAAATACAAACTGAAATATAGATGCACAGAAAACCAGAAAAATAGCACCAGCGCTGGGAATCGAAACCAGGTCCTCGGCATTCCGTGCCGCGTGCTATGCGTGGTGTAGCGGTATAACTAACACAATATAATTTCATATGAAGTGTTACGAGCAATGTTACTGCTAGTACGGAACCCTCAGTGCACTAGTTCTACTCAGACTTGCCCTGTTTTTAAGTTTATTCCACTTTTGATGAAGGAGTTAAGTAATCGAAGAAGACAAGATACTTCAGAAACAGAAAATATAATTTCAATTAAAACGGTTCTGGGTTCGAATCAGGAAAGCTTAAAGTTCCATGTTACAGACTGGCTAAAACCTAAAAGTCGTTTTTGGGAAGTTGCATACGTTTTTATGATAAAATCCGAAAAATATTACTAAAGAAACTGATACAAAATTTAAATCTACTGTCAAGAAGACGTTAATATCTAAGGCTTATTATATCACGGACAGGGATATTTGGAAATAATTCCGATCCGCATTAGCGATCCCTTCGAACAGCGAACCTACTGTGTTAAAAATAAAATTGTGTTAAATACCTACTTGTAATGTAGATATCATTTATAAATATTGTGAATCTGTTTAAAAAAAATACCTCGTTGAGTTTCTTGCCGGATTCTTCTCAACAGAGGTTTTTCCGAACCGGTGGGCGATTTTTTGACGTTCACAAGTGCTTGTTGTAGCCTAAATTGAATAAAGAGATTTTGACTTTGACTTTGAACGTATCCTTTTGGTTAGGAGCTATAGTCACATTGACAATGAGTGGGCAATGTTTTATTCAACATTGCCCACTCATAGATAATATTATTATACCTATAGGAAATTTATTAGCTCACTGGGTACAGTCGAGTTCATAAACTTGTGAGTAAAAATTTGTTTAAAATATCTGAACACGACATGGCTTATAAAATAAATGAGATTAAAAAAATATATATCTGAACACGACTCTAGGTAAAGTCACCAGCGCCAATATATGATGCAACAAGCGTGCATAATTATCTGATATGACTCTTATAAGGACGGATTGACTTGTCGGATATTTTTGCACGCTTGTTGCATCAGATATTTTTGCTGGTGACTGTACTTATTTGTTAACGATGTAAAAAATGGACAGATATGTTTGAATGAGGATTCGATTTGTAGCATTCGAACATGGCGGATGTAGACAATATCTAATTTTGCTATTTCTGTTTCTTTGGCTAGTTGAAGTTTTGATAGTGTTTTATGCGGCGATTAACCTTAATAGTGAACAGTGATCACAAAATTCTATATTGCTCTCGTGTCTGTCATTTTTTAATGCGCAAGTTGTCTCCGCGTGGTTTCTGGAATTTTACTATCAAGTTACATAAACTACAATTACCGTACAACGTTGCCTCTCGAAAGAGAATACTTAGACACTGGCGAAATTGTCCTATTAATTAGGACAGAAGCCAGATTAATTAGGAAGAAGATTTATTTTAAAAGAGAAGAAGAAGAAAATATCTGAACACGACTCTACTTATTTGTTAACGATGTAAAAGCATGGACAGATATGTTTGAATTAAGATTGATTTTTGGAATCATTTTGTATTTATTATTTCAACTCCAAATTATGTTATTTTTACGGTCATCCCGTAAAACCCATATCCAAAATACAAACTGAAATATAGATGCACAGAAAAACCAGAAAAATAAGACCAGCGCCGGGAATCGAACCCAGGTCCTCGGCATTCCGTGCCATGTGCTAGAACCAGAGTTTCATCAAAGATGTTTGATCAAAATTTTCCTACTCACGACTTGGTGAACAACAAAAAGATCTTAAGTAGTTTTTAAACATACAGATGAAGGCTTTTTTTAATGTTTCTTTCGTGTTCGTTTCATCTTCATCATTAGCCGGAAGACGTCCACTGCTGGACAAAGGCCTCCCCCTTAGAACTTCACAATGAACGACAACTCGCCACTTGCATCCACCGGTTTCAACTCTCACGATGTCGTCAGTCCACCTGGTAGGAGGTCTGCCAACGCTTCGTCTTCCGGTTTGTGGTCGCCACTCGAGGACTTTTCTCCCCCGACGGTTATCTGTTTTTCGAGCGATGTGGCCTGCCCATTGCCACTTCAATTTTCATATTTTTCCAGCTATTATAATTATAATGAACTAACTAAAACTATATACAGTCTTCAACGAATTTCCGTATTCCAGATTCTATCGCCCAAAGAAACTCCAAGCATATCTCTCGTTTATTGGAATAAAAAAATGAAACCAGATTTACGATTTGAACAAAAATTTGACTTGTTTCGTTCCCTTTGTTTTATCAAATAAATAAAAACCACAACCTTCCTTCGGGCAGTCGGGCAAAAATCTTCCAATCTATGTTACAACAAAGATCAAAATTGGTCGATTCAAATATTACCCAAGAGTTCAAAGCTCACCCATTGTACGACGGGACCCATGACCGCAAGTCAACACCATAGAATAGGTGTTTACTCGCTCAAACGAGTGTCGTCTCTCTCGCAGAATCGTGGAGGTCAAATCGTCCTCAACAAATATCAGCGGCGTCTTTGTTGCTTGTTAAGTTGGCGTTTAGGTAATTTCGAAGTTGTCTAGTTTTTGAATAACTTGAATTTTTTTAAACGTTTTTATTGGTATAATTTGTAAACTGCTTATATGAAAAACATTTTATTAAGATAGAAATAAATCAAAAAGCAGAAATAATACATAATATTACAAACTAAATTAAAAACTATATTAAAAACTGAACTATATCTAAAAAAGGCCCAAACTGCTATTTAGTTGAATGTAGGTAAATATAGTTGGAAGTTTGTAACAATATCAAACATAAAACATTTTAGTAAAATTAAAAAAAACTTTAATAAAAACCTGATCGCTAAAATTCATACACTGCGTGAATTAAAAGTCAACACAATGTTATGAGTAGTCGAATTCTGGTAGTCAAATTATTTAATGGTTTAACCCATTGCCTCATTAGCAGAGGATCATGAGTTCAAGCCTGGGCAGACCCCTCTGAATTTTTCGGGAATTTAAGGTATGAAATTACATTTTTTAGGGTTCCGGAGCCAAAATGGCAAAAACGGAACCCTTATAGTTTCGCCATGTCTGTCTGTCTGTCCGTCTGTCTGTCTGTCTGTCTGTCCGTCCGCGGCTTTGCTCAGGGACTATCAATGCTAGAAAGCTGTAATTTTGCACGGATATATAAGTAAATCATGCCGACAAAAAGTACAATTAAAAATTCAAAAACAATTTTTTTTAGGGTACCTCCCATAGACGTAAAGTGGTGGTGATTTTTTTTTTCTCATCCAACCCTATAGTGTGGGGTATCGTTGAATAGGTATTTTAAAACCATTAGGGGTTTGCTAAAACGATTTTTCGATTCAGTCATTTTTTTGCAAAATATTCAACTTTAAAGTGCATATTTTCATTAAAATCGAGCGTCCCCCCCCTCTAAAATCTAAACCGGTGGATGGAAAAATTTGAAAAAATTCAGGATGGTGGTCAGTATATCATACTTCCAAGGAAAACTATAACGACTAAGTTTTCTTGAGAATTATTAGTAGTTTATGAGTAAATAGCAGCGTAAGGTATAAAATATACCTAAACTTGGAAGATTCCGTATAAAATACGAAATACTTAGAAAAATATTACTTAATTTTTTCGTAATGGCTACGGAACCCTATTCTGGGCGTGTCCGACACGCTCTTGGCCGGTTTTTTTATTCGACTGGATGTCAAACGAGCAAACGGGTCTCCACACATACATTACATTTACATTACATTACATACATTCATGCAATTACTATTACACTAAATTATATTTGTAATTTTTCAGAAGCTTTACAATGAAAGAAAATACCTCGAGGAAACTTTTAATGAGAACTTTGAATTTTCCAATCCGTTTAGTCCTCATGGGAAACTATGGTCCAAGCTCTCTTACTCTGAGAAAAAGCATGTACTATGCAGTCGGAGATTAGATTATGACAATGAGTGGGTACATACATACATCTTCATATATCTTTTCTTGCACAAACGAGTTGTATACGTATCTCGCTGAACCATGGAGTTCAAGTCGTCCTCAGCAAATATCGGCAGCGAATGTGTGTTGCCTGAAAAGTCAGAATTCGGGCGTTTCGTAAAAAAATTAACTTATTTTCTGGTAGTTTATTTTCCTACATTTTCTAGTTCCGTATCTGACGGGTGACAAATGAGACC
This sequence comes from Choristoneura rosaceana, assembly GCA_037349165.1. Lineage (NCBI taxonomy): Eukaryota > Metazoa > Arthropoda > Insecta > Lepidoptera > Tortricidae > Choristoneura > Choristoneura rosaceana. Next base: position 1,771,009 of record JAZBNJ010000044.1, read on the forward strand.
CTGTTGATGTCGCTAAATTTACTTGTTTTGTTTTATGTTGGTTTATATAAAACGCTGCTAACACTAGGGATTTGGCAGAAGTCCAAAATAAATGATTTGTATTAGTAAAATATTTAATTAACATCAAATTAATAATTAATATTTTATTTTACCGGTGGATGCAAGTAGCGAGTTGTCGTTCATTATGGCGTTCTAAGGGGGAGGCCTTTGTCCAGCAGCGGACGTCTTCCGGCTGAATACAAATACTCTTTATTGTAGGTACTTACACCATAAATAGTAAGCGATACAGAAAACAGGTACACAGAGAAAATTACAAAGTAAGCAATAGGCGGCCTTATCGCTTAAGAACGATCTCTTCTAGTCAACCTTTTTACAGAAAGAAGGAAGGACTACTTTACAGCGGGTGGTGCATTAACAGTAGAGCAGAAAATAAAAAAAAAAGCAACAAAAGCTCATCTACACACACGTCATTGTACATGTAATACACGTCTAAAATAAATATAGGCAATGGGATAAACACTCACATATCAATAAACGAATAAAATAAATAAACTAGGACTAGCAATACTTGACAAGTTACAAAATGTCCTTGCTAATTGCGCTAATGGTCTGTACTTTATTGATAAAAGAAACTAAATAATATATATATTAAACATAACTTTCTAACAATAACTTAAAATAAAATAAAAATTTAACCTAATATTTGAAAAAATAATTTTAATTTTACGTCTAGTCCATACATACAAAATTTCATCCATTTCTGTTGCTTTGTTTTCAAATGAGACCGGGACTACGTTTGTATGGAGAATGGAACGAAGAAACTTCTAAAGTTTTCTTCTTGTAGCTAGGTACCTCAAAAATCTCTACGCGTTACATTCAAAAGACATTCAGCGTCAAACAGACGAGTATCGATCCAAGCCGCAGTAGTAATTACTGCAATCTGGATAATAACTGCATTTCTGCAACAAACTGTTTCGTGCTGTCGATGCAGGGGGAATCGATTGTCAGTAGCGTCAGCGCCTGCACGAAGTATAATATCAATTTCACTTTGAGAAAAATCAAATTCCCAATCTAAAACTATTTAGGCGTACTTAAATAAATCTAAGTGGTAGGACAGGTGGTAGGACCTTGTGCAAGGTCCGCCCGGATTGCTACCACCATCTTGCTCGCTAATCCTACCGTGAAGCAGCAGTGTTTCCACTGTTGTGTTTCGGCGTGGAGAGTAAGACAGCCGGTGAAATTACTGTCACTTGAGGTATCCCATCTTAGGCCTCTAGGTTGGCAACGCATCTGAAATACCCCTGGTGTTGCAGATATTTATGGGCGGTGGTGATCTCTTACCATCAGAAGACCCACGTGCTCATTTGCTGCCATTCAGTTGAATAAAAAAAACTGGCCAAGAGCGTGTCGGACACGCCCAAAATAGGGTTCCGTAGCCATTACGAAAAAATTAAGTAATATTTTTTTAAGGATTTCGTATTTTATACAGAATCTTCCAAGTTTAGGTATATTTTATACCTTACGCTGCTATTTACTCATAAACTACTAATAATTCTCAAGCAAACTTAGCCGTTATAGTTTTTCTTGGAAGTTTGATATGCTGACTACCATCCTGAATTTTTTCAAATTTTTCCACCCACTCTAAGCCCAGTGGTGGTTGGTGTGCGATTTTATCCCTACCCCGGGGAAATATCGGGATAAAAAGTAGCCTATGCTTTATTTCAGATATCCAGCTATCTACATACCAAATCTCATCCATATCCGTCCAGCCGTTTGCTGAAACGGCTAACAAACAACGTGTAACAAACATACTCACTCACTCACTCATAATATTAGTAGGATTATGTATAAATTTAACGAATTTTGTTTGCTATCCACACTTTGAAGCACAATCTGAAGTCGAGAGTGTTCAAGAAAAGTTTCATCGAACGAAGTAGGTATGACTTTACATAATTAGGTATCACAATATTTTGTTATTTTGAAAATGTGTTCAGAAAGCCGTAGTGGCCTAGTGGTTTGACCTATCGCCTCTCAATCAGAGGTTCGTGGGTTCAAACCCCGGCTCGCACTTTTGAGTTTTTCTAAATTCATGTGAGAAACTTTGAAATTTACCAAGAGTTTTACAGTGAAGGAAAACACCGCTAGGGAACCTACATACCACTGTGAAGTCATTCAATGGAATGTGTGGAGTTCCCAAGCCGCACTGGGCCCACTTGCTAACTACGCAGCTACGGCCAAAGCGGTTGCAGTCTAAGAGGAGGCTTAATAATGCCCTGCAGTTGGACGTAAAATATACTCCAATTCAATAGAATCTAACAATCCTGTAGACACTTTCAGCCTAATAATATGAACACCGGGCTGCCTAAGGCCACAGAATAAGTAATAGTACTACCGTACTAAGGCTTTGTGATGTGACTGTTATTCTTTTTTGATTCCTTATAGATGATAATTGCAACAAAAGGGACATATATAATCAAGCTTGCCCACGTTGGGGTGTGTTAAAGTGTAGAAAATTGTTAGATTCTATTGAATTGTAGGTACTTTAGGTTGGGATGGAACGGAGAATGTGTTAAAAAGTTTTAGGTAGCAGACAAAATTGAAACACGGCGGCAACGACGTACAAAATACGCGTTCTTAAATCCACATAAACACGACAACGTCTGTGCACGGCTTTGGCTTAGGGTACGTATTACAATCTCTAAAATTAAATTTACTAACTTAAATTAACCTACATTCAATATCCCTAAAATCTAAATAAATAATATGTCCCATGACACTTGACACCAATTGACCTAGTCCCAAACTAAGCAAAGCTTGTGCTATGGACACTAGGCAATGGATAAACATACTTAAATATAGATAAATAAATACTTAAATACATATTAAACACCCAAGACCCGAGAACAAACATTCGTATTATTCATACAAATATCTACCCTGCCGGGATTTGAACCCGGGACCTTAAGCTTCGTAGTCAGGTTCTCTAACCACTTAGCCATCCGGTCGTCAAAATGCCTAATGATTTTTCACTTAAATTCAAAATACCGAAAGCTTAAAATGTCAAATAGTATGGCAGCGGAATTTTATTTATTTTGTTTTTTTTAGCGGTCAAAATACCGAAACCATCGTTACACCAAAGTCTGCCATTTTCAAATAACAACATTCCGACTTTTTCAAGCGGGGGTAGATTGACATTTATAAATTTAATTTTACGATTAACTTTGATAAGGCGATTACATAATAATAAATAGCTAATTATTTCCACTATCAACGCACAATCGAGCATTTAGCCTGTATCTATACAAAATAAGATCCAAATTTAGGTGTAAGTAGAGATGGGTCGACTACGGATTTTGCCAACAAGCCGAATATTCTGTGCTGAGATGGCCGACAAGTCTAGACCTTGTTATGTTGAGAATCATCCAGTCATTTTAGGTTATAGAGAAAATCAAGAAGATAGAATTACATAATAAAGGTAACTACATTCCTCGAAAAACATAACCCTACTTTTAAAAGTCTGGTAAATTGAAAATACAAACTGAAACATGGATGCACAGAAAAACTAGAAAAAGAAACCAGCGCTGGAAATCGAATTCCTCAGCCCGTGCTGCGTGCTATAACCCCTACACCACCGCTGGACAGGAGTCTAGACACAAATTTCTCCTATGCACACATTATCTCAGCTTGCTTTTTTCTACTTCGCTACTTTAGTAGCAGCACTAGCGACATCTATGTTTAGCTCTCATCGAGGGACGTTACACTCTTTCGGAACTAACCGCTTACCCAGACAAGAGATGTCGCTACTAAGAAATCAAACACTGAGGTGCTGAGGACCTGGGTTCGATTCCCAGCGCTGGTCTCTTTTTCTGGTTTTTCTGTGCATCCATGTTTCAGTTTGTATTTTCGATATGGTTTTCACGGGATAGTTGTAAAAGTAACAAATTCGGAGTTGAAATAAAAAATACAAAAAGACTTCAAAAAACCAATCTTAACAGCTGATAAAACCAGTCAACCTGTTTAATTATAATATACAAATAGTGATCTTTTTTCTCCTTCTTCAGCGCGTTTTCGCCCACCATTGGGCATACGCCTCTCCAACCCTTCTCCATACAGATCGACTATAGAAAATAAAGTAGTAAAACATTATTAACTACGTCTGTGCCCTTAGTGTAAGTTTTCGCTTAGAAAATACGTCTCGATCGCGTTCGTGTTAAATCTCAATTTGTATGAAAACACGAACAGCGCCTCTAGCGAAACGTTTGCGATATTCGTGTTTCTATGCAAATTGAGATTTTAACGCGAACGCGATCGAGACATATTTTGTTACCGAAAACTTTACACTAAGGGCACTATCTTTTACAGTCTAGTCACCGACTGTTCGCCGACTACAAATTTAATATAGCTGGATGGTCGGCTTTCGTCAATCGGTGCATCACTAGTATGAAGTGTTTATATTTACAATCGATAAACACATAAACAACTAATCAAAGTTTGATTCTAGCTAGACTGTGACGTTATTTGTAAGCAAAGTTATGATGTTGCGTCGTGGTAAATATACATGTCGGCCTGACTGTAAAGACGTTGTTCGTAAGTCACAAACTTATGACTAGTTAAGACTGACTTAGGAGTTAAATAAATGAACTTTACTAATTAATCTGATGTATGTATGTGAATGTATGGAACTGTCAAGCTTAAGCCAGGTTTACTTTAAGGCACTACTAAATCTAGATTTATTTTTTCCAGCAAGGCGGCCTTAGGGGCACTTGCAGGCTTTTTAATCTAGGTTTAAGTGTGTGTTTTTAATCTAGGTTTAGGTCTTAAGTCCTGTCATATCCGTGCAAGAATTGTCAGTTCAAGCCTTAAATCGAGCTTTAATTTAATAGTGTTAATAGTGGCATATTTGCTGATCTATGTTTCGTTCAAGTCTTATTTTCTTAAGTTTTATTTTCTGTATTGTGTTTTTTGCCCAAATAAACATTAAACATGAAAAAAGCCTACAGGACACCTTAATAACCACCCACCTGTTTAGGCTATAAAAGAGCCAAAAGAAATAGCCATACTTAAAACGTAAAGTTGGGTAAAAAAACTCTTCATCACTATTCACTTATAACTCAGACCAAGCCCGATGACTTAAAGGGTTCGTCATCCGTTAATTGTTGACAAGAGGACTCTTCGTGAAACTCGACGACGGCCATAACTCTGCTTTGATGGCCTTTGCCTTAATCGTTTAGGAAACTTCAGTTCGGTCGATGAACTTACCCTTTTTAGAAACCAAATACTGAAAAAAAGGATAACTGAGCTAGTTTGGCTACTTGACGTTTAGCCAAAATTTACTAGGTAATTAGGAACCAAAATTATGCTAATTATTACAAATCAATTTTGTAAGACATCACCTAACTTTTAGCCACTAGTAAGGCCTTAGTTTTGTAGTCACTCAAGTAATGTTAGAAGCAACTTTTTTTTTGTTATTGTTAGCAATTTTTTTTTTCAGTGATAGACGTTGGATTTTTAGGTGTCCAAAAAGGATTCGCCGATGATACTGAAATGTCGCGTATCCATCGTCCACGGGGCTTTGAATTGAAGGATTGATTCTACTCTTATAACTAAGATAGGTACTTTGGTTTTGTAACATTTTTAAATAACTTGATTTTAGATTATTAATGATCCTCAAAGTTTAATCGTTAAATTAATATATTGGACATAGTCGTCGAGAGTTTCAATCGAAGCAACTGACTTACCGTAATGGAACCTTTGTGCTACTATTATCATGTTGATATCCCATACGTCTGCCAAAGAAGTCATAGCGTAATTGATTATGAAAACGTTTCACCCCGGTTTCACCCTGGTTTCACCCTAGTACTTACTTAGTTAGCACTTAGTTATGTTATAGTTATAGTTATAAGTTTAATGTGGAAAATATCTTCCGTTTATTAATAATGTTTATATTGCTCTAAGTGTGTTAATAAAGGCTTATTCTATTCTATTCTAGTACAAGATTCAGAGTCCACGGCTGCACCCATTACGGGGCAAAAACTTAATTTAGAACAGTAGTAGTAAAAAAAATATTTTATGAAATAAATTCTAGAAATGACTTACTTATTATTATTTTCATTTTACCAATAAACCTCAAGTAGCTCTGTTTATTATAACGAAGTGCATGTTTTCTTACCATTGTTTATTAACATTTTCTTCAATTATATATTTTACGAAACACAGAACATGTCCTGGAAACTAATTAAAGCTCGCTTGGTCCTAACCGGTGCGGTTTATCTGGAAATTTCCGGAAATTTCTAGAATTTTCTTGAAACGTTGGGAGCAGTACGTGGAGTTAATTTCGTTTGGCGTAGCAGCAAATATTACGGGCCCACTTGACACTGCATGTTTATGTAGTTTTATCGCTGTGTCCCTTTCTAACAAGCTAAGGTGGAGCGAGATGCTCTACGTTCCGAATGCGGATGAGCAAAGCAAAGAGAATTTGAAGTTTAATTTTATTTTCTGGTGTTACTCGTGGTGTTTTTGTTAGTTTAGTTTTATATTTACACAAGTCATACCTGCGACTCGTTTGGAATATTCTCAAAGTCTAAAGTTAATGCAGAGCATTTCGGCAGACGGTTAAGTTAGTTTGGCATAACATCACTTTATTTATAATATTTTTTATCATATTAAATAAATTTTCCGGTTTATTTAATATGAGTGAGTCTCACGGTAGTTTTATGTCCAAAATATTTTTTATCACTATTTTTAATTCAAAATATTTTCTGAGTGCAAAAAAATCATGAGAGAAACTGCTAAATCCTTTAGTTAAGTTATTTTACTCATAAGAAACATACTTTTGTTTTTAAATAGGAACATAAGTGCAGTAAAAAATTCTGAAAATTAATAAAAAAAGGATCTTTATGTGTTTTTTGTGTTAGAATTAATGATGAAATATCATTGTATACATTATTAGATATCAAAACCAACTGGACCAGTAAGTCTATGGAGGAGCAACAGTAGGCCTGTGATCGACAGTGGACGTCCAGCGGATGATAATTATGATGATTATATGATGATCATAAGAAATAGTGAGTTTTTAATTTTTAGCTGCTTGGGTTCCAGAGTCAGGTCAAACAATTGACAAGATTTCGTTTTTTTTAACACCTGTAAATTACTGCAGGAATCGAAAGAGTTTTGCCTTCTGAACATGGGAAAATCAGAAACCACTTATGACAATGAGGCAATGGCAACAATTTATGCACCTTTCTATGTCAGCCGCCCCAACTGTCCAACGAACGAACTTTCGAAGATTCCAAGTGAAATCTCTGTCGTGCTTAACGGGGGAAGTTAGCGAGATTTTTCACGAGTTAGAAATTTAAGCCATTAAAGGCAGGCGAGGATAATTCAGGAGCCACGGTGGGCGGATGTGTAGCTTTAAATAAATTAGAGCGCGAAGACAGTTTTTTTGCGTCCAAAGATTTTGTTAACAGTGTCAGGGAGATTAAGGCGCATTGGAGATTTGCGATTTTGTTGTAAGAGGGTGTGGATGGAACACAGTGTTTTATCAAAATAAAAATAAAAAACAAAATGTTTATTCTGCGACGGCCGCAAAGGGCTTTTTTACATGTCACTGTTTTTTTTTTTAATTACGAGCCACCTTTGACCATCATTGCAAAGAAGATTGCGCTGTAAGAAACTTGGCAGATTTTTTTCAAAAGAAACTGAAATTATTAATATCTGCGATGAAATCCAAAAGTTGGGCTGTGTTTTTTACCTGTAAGTATAAATCTCTAATTATCCGTTTCTACGACCGCTCATTACTTAATAGTTCAAACGATTTTGAAATATGTCATGTTTGTAACGATCATAAGACATTTAAATGGTTAATGGTTTTTCAATATAAGAAATAAAAAAAGAAAGACATTTATTCACATTCATGACACACAAATACAAAAAAAAAACAATAAACATCAAACACAAAAAAAACACGAAAATAAAAATAGACGATTAAAAGACGACACGATTTAAAGAGTCAAAGGACTGTTTTTATTTCTCTTTGTTTTTTAAGCAGTCTGGTGTTTATTTTATTTTCTCAAATAACTTAATGCTTAGAAGTTACATACGTCAAGGGCATTGCATATGAAATCCTTATAAAAATACTGGTAATCTTTGAATCAATCATCAAGTAAAATAAAAAAAACACTCAAATTGACGCATTTGTTTTGAAATTATTTCCTATCCAAAAAAAAATATAAATTTTACATTTCCTTCTAATTTTAAAGGTTTGTGAAAAAAAAGATTAAACACTGGATAAGTTTATTAGGGCAGAACTTAAAGTTGATACCATTCAATTGCTTATTTTTACGCAACGGGTCTGAGTGTGTTTTAAATAGGATAAGACTTAGGTAAGTCTCTGAAACAGCGTTTTTTACTTTAAAAATATAATAAAGTTAAGTAAAAGTTTGTGGACTTTTGAGCCGTATGCGTGGTAATAATATTTTTTTATTTAAAACTGATCAGTTTTGAAAGGTATTAAAATTTAATAATAAAATTTGTTTATGCGACATTTCGAATAAAACATATACTTAGAGATATGTAATTACGTTTTTATGTACGTAAAAAGTTACAAAGGTTGCCTGGAAGAGATCGCTCAAGATGTATACGTTTGGGATATTGCTGCCTTTATCGCTTGTGATATAAAGCGCTCGCAGCCGTCCCCCCATGCACATCCCCTCCCGCTTCTCCGATTCCCGCTAATGTATGTGGAGCTAGCTGTGGGCTTTTCAAGATTTTGGCGGTTGAATTTTGGGTTTCGTTGTCCTCATATCATACGAAAAGTATAGCACAGAAATCAATGATATTTTACAATCAAGATCTTCATTATATTTTCTATGCCTGTGGTTTTTTCGATTTTTGTAAAAATACTTTAATAGTCTGTAATTCTCGTGCAAAGTTGAAATCTTTTTTTTTGTCGATTTTTAAGCACCTGTGATTCTGATATTACACATTTATATGAAAAACCACAGGCATAGATAATTATGTCTAATCCATACTTACAAAATTTCATCTACTTCTGTTGCCTAGTTTTCAAATGAGACCGGGACTACTTTTGTATGGAGAATGGAACGAAGAGACTTCTCTGAACAAAAATACACGCTATAATAATCTACATTTCAATTCCCGAATGAAGAGCTCTTTTTGCTGAAAGCTATCTCAATAGATTTAACTCTTAACCCTAAAACATAAGATAAGAAAGGCAGCATTAGCATAAGAATTTAATCAGAAACCGTAATGGCTACTCCATATTTCAAGCACTACTCTTTTGTGCCAGGGAATCTCATATCCGGACATAACTAAAGTGATTTGTCCTTAGACGAGTTTATTCATCGGCCATCTTGAAATATTTTGAAACCTTTTTATGGTCAATCTTCGTATCTGTGTGTTCTTTTTTTAGCCCCGACGCACAAACAGGGCTGTTGTAAATTTGACCGCTAAATGTGTCTGTGTGTCTGTCTGTGACACCGTAGATCTTAAAAGTGTGGACAATTTTAATGCGGTTTTTTTTATTTGAAATTACGCGGCTAAATCGGTTTTGACTAAACATGTGTAAGCACCATCGCTAGAATACATGCTTTCAAATAAAAGAACCTGATTCAAAACGGTCCAACCTTTTAAGAGCTACGGTGCTACAGACAGACAGACACACAGATACACGGAGACACATAGCGGTCAAACTTATAACACCCCTCTTTTTACGTCCGGGTGGGGGGTTACAAATTGTTGTTCATTTAGTGTATTTTAAATATATGCAGGTGGTAGGACCTTGTGCAAGGTCCGCCCAGATGATTGCTACCACCATCTTGCTCGCTAATCCTGCCGTGAAGCAGCAGTGCTTGCACTGTTGTGTTTCGGCGCGGAGAGTAAGACAGCCGGTGAAATTACTGGCACTTGAGGTATTCCAACTTAGGCTTCTAGGTTGGCAACGCATCTGAAATACCCCTGGTGTTGCAGATTTTTATGGGCGGTGGTCTCTTACCAACAGGAGACCCACTTGCTCGTTTGCCTTCCAGTCGTATAAAATATACGTGTACGTGTACGAGAGTTCCTTTCTTCTCACTGTGCATAAATTAATGTTCGCCTATGTTAGAGTTTTCCTTTCCAGTTAAGGTGAGCTAGAAAAAATCCTTTCACCTTTGTTTTGTTGTTTTCTTTTCGTATTATTTTTGTGTTTTATATACCTACAATGAAGTATTTACATACATACATTACAATTCAATTTCCTCGACAAACTGTTAGTACTAGAACCGCAGTGTTAATAAACGAATAGAAATTGATAATCCTAATCATTTAGCGCCCCCCAATTTGTAAGTCGATACGGTGGTAGAGATGTTTTCTGTACTAATAGGACGACAAACATCTACCGATGTAGAGGGATGGCTTGTCATCTGTCAGGCGCTCTCGGGTAAAGTGAGGTAAGTCGAGATACGGCAAATATTTTTATAAGAAAGAAATACGGTTTGAAGAGCTCGCAAATTAAGATAAAAACATAATATCTTTTGTTTGATCATAAAGTAAGAACTTAGATTTTATAAGACTTTTACCATGTTACCCGAAGGTTATGTTTTTCGAGTGAGAACAGATGACCATGGGGGCCGAAAAGTTCTTGAGTGGAGACCGGGGATCGGCAAGCGCAGCGTAGGACGTCCACCAACGAGATGGACGGATGACCTGGTTAAAGCCGCGGGATCACGGAGGATGCAAGCCGCTGCCAGCCGAAGCGACTGGAGGTCTATGGGGGAGGCCTATTATGTCTAACAGTGAAGCAGTATGCATACTCGTATCTATTTTCTTGGTCCTCTCTGAAACCTTAAAACATGTGGTGTGTTTTATTATCATCAGCTCTGTATATTTACTTTCATTTGCAATGCACATAACTTTTCTTAGACTGATGCTTTGCCCAGTGTAGACAGCTAATACATTCCTTACAAAAAAATGGAATATTTTCGCTTCACTAGTTTAAATTGAAAATTGAATTTTAGGTAGGAATAAAAATGTAACGAAAGAAACAAAAAACTGCAAAGAGTTAATAAACGGCATAGAAACAGTTTCCAATCGGGGGTCAACTGGCCATAACTTTTTCGTTTCTCTCTGAAACAAAGCCACACCGCGGATTGCTTTATCAGAAAAGGTAATTAAATAGTTTGTTAGTATCGTTAACCGCTTTTTCAATTTCGAAGGTTATATTTACTATTTTCTAGTTATTTCGTGCTAGTTTATTTGAAGAATAGAACATAAAAGAATAGAGTATAATTGATTTATTTGCTGTTAAGAAAGTTGTTAGTACATGAAAGTTAGTACATCTAAGTATAACAGTAGTTAACAAAAAGCGAAAATACGGCACAGCCGCTGGACAATGATACAGTTGTACCGTTGTCCAGCAGTGGTATAGCGGTACCTATAGCACGCGGCACGGAATGCCGAGGACCTGGGTTCGATTCCCAGGGCTGGTCTTATTTTTCTGGTTTCTCTGTGTATCTATATTTTAGTTTGTATTTTCGATTTAGGTTTTACGGGATGGCCGTAAAAGTAACAAAAATTTGGAATTGAAATAAATAATACAAAAAAATCCAAAAAAAAAAACAATCTTAAGTAGTTAACAAAGCACCAAAATTGATACCACTCAGCAAACCGATGTCTGAATTTCTTCAACCATGGCGCTGGTTTTCAGGGCCACCAAGAATACGACAGCATTATAACAAGACTAAACTAAACATGTGGAGAGAGATTTATGTCACAGGTAAATTAAAAGTGCAACAAAATAGTAGCAACTAGGTATTATACAGATCAATCAGGCTAAAAAAGCTCGCAATTCGAGTTATCGTCTTCTACCATGGAGCTCCTCAAACATTCTCGCAAGGTAAACGCCATAATGAATTAGGATACGGGTGCTACGGATTTGTTCTTAGACTTTTATATAGTGCCACAAGATAAAAGCGACTTTACTGCAAGCTGATGGAGTTGTTTTTTGCTCTCAAAAATGTTGTGTTACATAAATGGTTCTTTTAGGTACTTTATGGCTTGGCTAGTTATGTGAGTGGAAAGTATTTACTGATTGGGAATGATTTTGAGAGGTTCAAATGTCATACTAGCCGTTGCCTGCGACTTCGTCCGCGTAAAATTCATTTTTCACAATTGCCCGCGCAATTTTCTGAGATAAAAACTATGCTGTGTCCTTTCACGGAACTCAAGTTATCTCCATACCGAATTTCATCTAAATCGGTTTAATGGTTTAGACGTGATAAAGTAACAAACAAACAGACTTGCATACTTTCGCATTTATAGGGGAGAACGTGGATAGTTGTGACAGAGGAGAGTTGTGACATCATCCATTTTCGTTAACTTACTTACTGCTAGCAACCTTGCAACAGCTCGTGTTTGATAGCTCGAGACTTGAACTAAAAAACGCGCGCTATTACAAGCTCGCTAGTAGTTAAGAAGTCAAAAAAATCGACGTTGTTACTCTCCTCTGGCACAAGTCTCCTTGGTCTCTCCTACCTAATAATAATTGTAGGATACTCGTATTTTGTTCAGATTCTAAAGTATTATTACACTGATGAGCCAAAGCACTTGGTCACTCTCTTAATTACCTCTAAGAAAAGTGACCCATTACAATACAATACATTTTATTTTTGCTCTTTAATATAAAATGGCAGTAGGTAACATAGAAAAATACTAATTACCTACCTTTAGCAGCAAGTCATGTTTTGTGCTCTAATTGTGAACTATTATAAAAGTTTTTCATTAATACTTTAGCAAATGGTTAAAGTGCAATGTGGTAGACATAACACGTTATTTTATTTTTTTGTGTAATAGCAGACAAACGAGCAGACGGTTCACCTGATGTTAAATGATTACCGTCGCTCATATTTTGAATGAAAACATCTTTTGAACTACTTAATTTAACCACTGGACGGAATGTTGGGGGTATTATGTGTGATACGATAATATGTTAAACAGATATAAGATTTCCCTTAGAGATCGAATTAGGAATAAGGAGATACGCAAGAGAACTAAAGTCACTGTCATAAATCGGAGATTTGACGGAGTTAAGCGGCAGTAGATAGGGCACATTGCTCGCAGAACCGACGGCCGTAAAGTGGCGACCGCAAACGGGAAGACGGAGCGATGGAAAGCCCTCTTAGCAAGATGAACTGACAATCTAGTAAAGATCACAGGAATCAGTTGAATACGAGTAGCATAGGATCAATCGTTTCAATTAGATTTCGTATATATCTTTCGGCTGCTATGATAGATTATCACATCTTAACACATAGCTTGGCCAAGCACAATATGCATTTTACTCCTAAATTTTTCATTTCATTTAACATCCGTATCTTTTTGGCAAAAATGTAATCTAAACAGCAGTTTCTAACATCGAACAAACAGTTTCCATACACCGCCTAAATTCGGAATACTCGGCGGGACATTTGAAGATAAGACGGCTGATAATGGTCTTTTTTTTCGCTATCTCTGACGACCACTAAGGAACAAATGTTAATTACGTTACACTAATTAGTTGAGCTCGTGATTACTTCTTTGTTTTAGGAAAGATGATTCCTATCTCAAGGTTCTGATTTTCGCTCTGTAAATAAAATGGATATGTTTCTTGGAGTTCCGCAGACGAAGTGAAATCTACGAAATACCTACCTTATATATTTGAAGGAAGCACAGTTACCGTTTACCGTTACCCACTCAGAACAACTTAATTTAAATTTGGAAATTACTATGTTGCTTAGTTTGGTTCTTATGCGAACCTTATTCTTAGAATCTTCGATTGTTCCTAGTCAGCTTGCAGGGTGTAGAGAACTAACTTACCTCCTTGGCAAAGTCAAATTCAATGCTTTTAATAGTCGCCAACAAAGACCTGATTGTATCAAAATGGGCCACAAATCACAACTTTCTACTCGTATACAGCAATGATCTAAAAATCATTTTTTACTTGGTTCGTAATAAAATAACTACAGAACCGTCTATCGGGGATTTGTCCGAACTTACACGTTGGTTAGTTCTTGGCTTTGACGTCAAACATAAAGAAACAACAATCGCAATAGTGGAGTGTAATTAGTCGTTCTAAGGTCTAATCAGCCCTAAAACATACGCAGTCAAATATAAAAGAATACAATACACCAATATAATACAAATTCTCTAAAGCACACTACGAGTAGAAATCAGTACATAAATTTTTTTTTGTCTGTATAAATCACTGGTTATCGATGTCACGAAATCATAGATAGTTATGCCAGAAGAATCAATTGTTGTAGACTAATAAAAGGATCATAACCATCAGTCACATAGCATTACCACTAGAAGCTACCTCAAGTGAGTGTTATACAATGTGACATTATTTAAAGTAAGTGTTATACTTACCGATTGAATGTTAGTCATTATGAATATATGGATTTTGGTATTATGCATACTCGTAATGTTAAATTATAATATGTTGTAAATGTGCCTATCTCATGGTATGCATATTGAGACGCTAAGATTTGCTTATTTTCTTTAAAAAAACCGTGTAAACGTATTCAAAAACACAAATGAAACATTGAGATAAAAATTGCGGATTGCAGTGGCTCACAAAAGAATGGAGAAGATTAAATTAATGTTTCTTAAATAATGTTTTAATCACATTTAAAAACAAGGCCTTACTGTATTTGTTTTAAAATTATTCAGTGTAAAAGCAACATTGTATGCGTCAGCAAATGTTTACGTTAACAAAACACTGTAATACTTGTGATATTAATAATTTGACGTACATCGCTGAAAAAATGTTAAAAGATAAAATTTAAACGTCACCATGCGTAGGACCGATTTCGTTGGTGGCTATTACAAATTTTCTATTTATTTTTTGCAAACTAATAAATAGTAAACTGTAACTCTTTTACTTTTAGAAATATTGTACTGAAGTTTGCGTAAAAGGCATTGTGTAAAAGTATCAATACTTATGGTTACAAAATTACTTTTTTTTTTCATGTACTTAATTAGTTCAAAGAGTTTTTAGTACATTATGAGGTCAATCAATCAATCAAATCAGACTTACTGATTAAAAGACTTTTCATTTTCATGCCATTTTGCTCGTTCTTTTGCCAGTCCACAGCTTACCAGGCGACTTCCAGATGCCATCTCATGCATATCTTTTTTCTGTTAGGTATGCTTTGTATATACTTTGTCACGAATAAATGATTTCTTTCTTTCTTTCTTTCTTTCATCGAATCAACTCGACGGTATTCCCACCGTTCTTCGATGCACCTCTCCACTGCCACCTCTTGCCACAATTCCATATCTGCTTTTGCTCACCTGCTGTTGGTGTGTGTCGTCAATTGTCAAGTGTCATTTATGATTTTTAACACAGGTGTAGGCTTACTTTGGACAACAATTAGACCTGACGGTAAGCGAAGATGTCGACTAAGATGGAACACACTTGCCTAATAAATGCCCACTAACCCTAGATTCAAAAGACGGCCAAATGGGAAATGGATTTAAATTTTAGAAACGCTTGAAACTTTTTTATCGACAGAAGTAACCTTTCTAATTAGGTAAAAGAAAAAAAAACTCAGATTTTTAAGTAGCATCAGCTAATTAAGGTTAAAGACATTTATTTCCCATAAGAATTAACATTCACTTAAAATTTTCATTAAAAAAATTTAAAAGTTTTCTCTACCGCCAAATTACGACAGTCCAGAATAAAAAACATTAAAAAAGAATTTATGTGTCTTTGACTCGATCGTTTTGACGGGCAATCGATCGTTCGAATCGATCGTTTAACAGTAAAATACCAATGAACTAAAAGAATTTCTTTGCTCACCCGCGACCTTCATACCGCGACCTTCTTTGATGGACCTCTGCAACGTAACGCCTGATTCTATAAATTAGTAAACTACCAACCCTGTTCTTCAACTACACACCCATGTAGAAGCTCATGCGTGCACATGAAAAATAGGGTCGGTATTTCCATGTCAGTATTCGGCCCGGTAAAGAGTGTCACCTGTCAAAACGATCGAGTCAAGTACTGCTTTCCTGCGGTTTTCCTGCAATCTGCGCTGAGGTGTGGAGTTACTCAAACGGTGCGGGGCGAGCGTGGCCATTCTGTACGTTTGTACTACATATTATATATTCTGTGCTATTACTACTGAAAATTGTTTGCTGTTGTGTACAATTATAATTTTAGAATCAGTGATTTTCCTTTCTACGGTACTTATAAACTTATCTTATCAAGATGAAACACTATCTCAGAAAACAATCTTTCTCGCCACTGTTTATGCTGATCGCGTCTCATTCATATCAAAAATGAAATACGTAAAGAACGTTACGTTGTACTCTAAAATTAACTATTCGGCCGTCGAATAAAGAAGGATCTTTAATCATCTCTGAGAAAATAACACAGGTATTATGAAATGTTTCGTTATTTTAACAAGTTCATCTTTATTCTCTTCTAAGGCGCTACACATTTGCCTCTTGAGGGTCAGTAGTGAATGTTTATGCCGACTTCCTTGGGAAATTAATGTGGTAGCTTCCCTTTTCACACCCCAGAGCTCGAGTCCGGCTTTATTATCTAAAAGATAAAAGTTATAATTGTGAAATTGGTGCTTAACATGATTTATCATCTCGCCCATATATAATACTGCAGAGCTTTTACAGATGGTATGGCCTTGTGCAAGGTCCGCCCGGATTGCTACCACCATCTTGCTCCCTAATCCTGCCGTGAAGCAACAATGCTTGCACTAATGTGTTTTGGCGTGGAGAGTAAGACAGCCGGTGAAATTACTGGCACTTGAGGTATGAAATCTTATTAGGCCTCTACGTTGGCAACGCATCTCCAATATCCCTCTGGTGTTGCATGTGTCTATGGCGGTGGTATCTCTAACCGTCAGGAGACCCATTTGCTTTTTTTCTTTCTTTTGTTGCCATTCAGTCGAATAAAAAAAGGCCCGGCATTCCCTGAGAATAAAAAGGCTTGAGCTGTATTTCCCACGAATTGTGTGAATTGAGAACTTCACAAACACCATTGAATTTCTTCGCAGCCGTGTGTGTTTCCTCCCGAGATTCTTCTTCACTGTAAAGCTCATTGTAATTTTCAAACATAATTTCATCGCCTGTAAATCCAGAAAAACTCAAAGCTGCGAACCCGGGCTCAAACTCACAACCTTCTGCTTGATATGCCATAGGTCAAACCACAAAGTTACTTTGGCTTTTCAACACTGTTTCCTTCAATAAACTGAGTTTTAAAATATGTGCGTTTAAATTAATAACTCTGCCACATTTTCTCTACACCATATTTGGTTTGCTTTCATGTTTACATTAATACAAAAGATATATGTGTAATAAGTGTAAGAGTGTCTGTTAAATATTTCGCTTATGATACAAGGTTTTTTTTTACTTTTAATTATATTGTTTTCTTTATTGGATCAGGCGTTACTTTGTCGAGGTCTATTCTATATCAATGAACTATAAAGATATATTTTGCTTAGCCACGACTTTTTCTGAGGCTTTTTTGAGACTATACTTTTTATTGACTATACTTACACTGTCATCCAAGCTATAATTAATAATAGATAACAAATTTAAAGTTAATCCTACCACTACTGGTGGATCAAAATGAACTTCAAAGATTTGATCCGGTGTAGGACCAGTTCAAATCACTTAAGGACCAACTAAAATCATGTAGAAAACATTTTGACTGTTTTTTTTTTATTCGACTGGATGACAACCGAGCAAGTATTTCTCCTGATGGTAAGAGATCACCACCGCCCATAGACACCTGGGGGATTGCAGATGCGTTGCCAACCTAGAGGTCTAAGGTGGAATACCCCAAGGGCCAGTAATTTCATCGGCTGTTTTTTCTCTACGCTAAAACACAACAGTGCAAGCACTGCTGGTTTACGGCAGGATTAGCAAGCAAGATGATGGTAGCAATCCGGGCGAACCTTGCACAAGGTTTTTACAGTAACAACTTCAAAAACTCTGTCTATTGAAGAAATTAGCGTTTAAACCCAACATTTTCCAATTTCCTCTCTTACATAATAATCGACACGGTAAACATCATTTCAGATCAAACCAAACAATGGCGGAGGCTTTAAGGAAAAGATGTGTCGAATTCGATCAGGACGCGAAACTTGTGATACCAGGTGTTTACCATCCAAGGAACAGTAAGTAGATTAACCAACTTCGTCTCTATTCCAGAGGTCGTTGAAGTTAGTTCACGTTTGTAAGTAATGCGGCATTGGGCGCAGGAAGTTGCTAATCTGCCTTAGTGAAAAAAAGTTTGGTGTGGGTACGGTCAAGGGCTTTTGTGAGCCACCTTGGAACGATTTTCAATTAACGTCATACTGAAATTCGCTTAAATTAACAAGGAAAATCTAAAGAGCTTGACTGTACAGATAAAATTAAAAATAAATCAAATATTAATAATAATCATTTATTCAAATATAAGATTGTACAAACACTATAGGACAAAAAAGTTTCTGTCAACACTAAGAAGAACTTAAACAATTTGCACAAATTAAGTTGTTAAAACTCTGACCTCCAAACTAAGCAAAAGCCTGTATCTTGGAGCATCAGCGTTCGACGCGGATTTGGCTGCTGCTTAAATAATTTAAATATAGGAGCTAGTGTCTTTAGTGACCCTTATAAGGTAACTCAACTCAAAAAGAAGTTGTTTCTTATTACACAGGTACTTTGAATAAACCTGGCTGTAGAAAATCTTATTTATGCATATTTATACTTTTCAGAATATATCCAGCACAATTCTCAAAAATACAAGACCTCCTACAAACGTGCAGTATTCAAGAACGGAGAATTCAATATCCCCAATCACAACTCGGCCAAAAAGTTTAGCATTTTAACAACCTGGTTCGTTGCAATGGTGAAAACGAGATGGCGATGGACCATTATTAACTTCACTATGGCTTACATCATAAACTGGTTATTCTTTGGATGCCTTTACTGGGTCATTGCGATGGGCCATGGAGATTTCAGTGAGCACGCAAGTTTAAACGGTACAGAATGGACGCCTTGCATTAGAAAAATATACAACTTTACCTCTTCATTTCTTTTCAGTATTGAAGTTGATACCACAGTTGCTTATGGACATAGGAAAATAACACTAGCTTGTTCCGCTGCTATCATTGTTATGTGCATGCAATGTATTACAAGCTCTATCTTTAAGTCTTTAATGGTTGGCATACTCTTTGCAAAATTAACTCGACCTAAAGCTAGAACGCAAACAATTATTTTTAGTAAAAACGCCGTAATTAACTCTAGAGATAATAAAATGTGTTTCATATTTAGAGTTGGTGATATTAGGACTTCGAGAATACTCAATATTAAAGCTTTAATGTATATTATAAGAATGGATACTGAACAAGATTGTCTAGATGAATTTGAGCAGGTTGCCTTGAATGTTGAACTGGATGGCTGTGAATCAACTTTCTTTCTATGGCCTGTGTCTGTGATACATGTTATTGATAAAAATAGTCCATTGTACAATATTTCAGCACCGGACTTGCTGACTGGTAATATAGAAATATTAGTAGTTTTTGAAGGTATTATTGAGTCGACAGGTCAGCCAGTGCAAGCAAGGTCGAGTTATACGTCGAATGAGATACTATGGGGTCATAGATTTGTTAAAATGGTAGATTATGATGCTGAAAAGGATTTGTATAATGTAGATTTTTCTAAATTAGGTGTGACTGAGCAGTATGATGCTCCTTTATGCTCAGTAAGTGAGTATGAAAGTGTTTTATCAGAAATAGGATGACATTTGTAAAAGTAGCTAGAAAGTAGGTTATTAAAATATCCATACTAAAATTGAACCATCTCTACTTATAACTTTACTATATTGTAATTGATACAGTAAGTTATGAGAAACGGTCTTGGAGTGGAAATCGAAGTCGAACCTGAAAATAAATTATTTTTAAATTTAAAAGTATTTTTTGTGTAAAAATATGCTTTATAAAATGCATGATGAAAATAAAACCCACCGAGTTAAATTCAGACTCGTGCACCGAAGGTTCTATGTGTTTAGTTTTATTTATTAATAATAGTTATTTATTTAAAAAACTCAGTTTAAATGAATGAATGAATGATTTATTTATTTTGATAAACATCACAACAATATTACAGTATTTACAAAGCCTGACTAAGAAACAAAGGTATAGTGACTTTATTGTTGAGGTGATTCCAAAAAAGGATTCCACTTAGCAGTGCAAAAACGCTGATTTACAGTGGATCCATTTAAATCATTTTTATGTAAGAACGGACACTAGAATTTCCTATGTCTCAGGAAAATTAGATAGATTAGTAGTATTTTGAAAATAAATTAAAGTTTCTAGGACAGCTGGAAGTACCTACCTACCATTTATAGGTTTTTGATTGACCATTTGAATAGAAACAGTAACTCGAGGGTTTTTTCTGAATTTACAAAGAAAATAAAGAAAGAAAATAATTTATTTATAACAGCAATGACATATTTAGGTTAGGAAAAATAACAATAAGAATTGTTGCCGCTATAAAGGTCCCGGTTCAGCATATCGCTGCGAATTAACATTAGAAAATGCCATTCGCTTTTTGATAAGTAAAAAAGCATCGTTGAGCGAACTACGTACTAGGGATAGGTATAAATTCAAAATTCAAATTCAAATACAACATAACACAAGCACCCATAGCACAAGCTTTGCTTAGTTTGGGACTCAGGTCAATTGGTGTCAAGTGTCCCATGATATTTATTTTGATATTTATTTATTTAAATATGTTTATTGCCAGAACATAGTCAATACAAAAGGTCTCAGTGCTACAATATAATGTTCTTATGTTCTACTTTTATTGGGCGTTCAATATTAAAATAATTTTCTCTCAGCATTTACAATATAAAAAATACTAAACAATAGAATAGAATATAGAATTATAATATATATAGAATTATTTATAATATTAGTAAGTATAGCATTATAATTTATACACTGCTGCATTTTCCCTAGAATATTTTTGTCCGCTTAAAATGCATAGACATGTCAATTTGCTATTGCTTTTTTTTAAGGCACTCTGTAAGAGATAGAGATTTAAATGAAATGAGATCAATAATATCTGTATACTCGTATGTACAGTCAGCTGCAGAGAAAAGGTACCCCCCTGTAACGGCGGTATCCATACTACCGCCATTACAGGGGGGTACACTTTCTCTGCAGCTGACTGTACCTATGTTTTCTGTATTATTATGATATGTTTGTGATCAATAAAGAGTCATTGTATTGTATTTTATAATCATCAATAGGTATATTTACTAGTGATGTAAAGATTATTTTCATTTTATCAGCAAATCATTGCTTTTTTTTTCGACATCCGCTCTCGCAATCACATTCGCAAATGATTGCGTGAAAATTAATAAAAAATTAACTCTAAAAAGTAAATATAATTATTTACATATTGATTATTATCATGACTATTATTATTATTACCTATTAATATTTTCTGGGGTCGCAGTTCGTTGCCACAGCGTGTTTCCACATCATCATCATCATCTCAGCCATAGGATGTCCATTGTTGGACAAAGGCCGCCCCTATATACTTCCAATCGCTTCAGACATAATATGTAAACATATAGACATAAATAGCTTAAAACTCGAAGTTGACAACACAAAGTTGACATTACAACTTTTGAAAGTTAATAGATAACTGATTTTTAATCAATCAATTCATTTATTTGCCAGAATACGGTTACAAAGGTCTTATATCTAACATTCCATGCGTATTCAACCTGCATGCAGGTGTACAAATATTTATTTTTAATTATGAACATCAGTATTTAGGTAACTCTGTGCTCTGTGTGTATTTAGCGGTAGTAACACTAACACTCTTCTTTTAGTTAAAAGAAATAAAAAATCTAAAAGCTTATTCGCATTTTGCACTCGCGAATATCACAATTGGATATTAGCGTTTGCGAATATTACCTAGAGATATTTTACATCACTAGGCATGTACGTTTGTATGATTGTATGTCTAGTATGTTCTTATCTATGAAGCATAGAGATCACGTTTTAGATTGCTTCAGCGCTGCTATCCTGAGTTGTGTTTAAAATGAATGCGATGTTAGAAAACTTCAATCCTTTTGTTGAATCCTTCAAATTTTTTTGACAAATTGGAAGCCTCTACCTGCCAAAGTATTGAAGCTAACTGAATCCCTACGCAATAATTTTTTCGCAGACGCCATTCTCAAATAGTATAAATAATAGTATATTATTATATACACTATTTCACTTCTCTTGTTGACAAAATATAATGCATTCATTCATTCGTCTATTCGATCCAGCAGATGAAAAATCCTGAAAATTTACTCAATTCTCGTGAAAATTTCCGAAAATTACATCCCGGTTTTTATTGACGTAGCATTACAAACAACCGTGCCAAATTTCGCGACTCGACACCTTGTGGATGATAATTAGTGATGTGATCTTATCGCGATCCCGTTGGAATATCGGGATAAAAAGTTGCCTATGTGTTATTACAGATGTCGAGCTATCTATGTACCAAATTTCATCAAAATCCGTTAAGCGATTTTACCATAAATGAGTGACAAACTTACACACGTATATAGGATTAAGTAAGTTGTCATTGACTTAGCTTACATTTTGCTAGAATTGGAAATTTCGAGTTCTAGGTACAATGGAGCAAAGCCAGGCACCATCTAACTTTATAATTATAGCGGGAACCAAAACAAATGAGCCGTTAACAACAAAGCATGAGTACGAACTTGGAATTAGGGCGACGTATGGCGGAGCAATACGATACGTGACTGTACCTGATCGGGTGACAACTAATACCGTTTTATTCAGGAAAAGTCATTTTTTTTTATTTCTGACTGAACAACTTAGAAAAGTTGATACCCGACATTGTCATCTCAAAAAGGAGAAATACTTTACGACCTTTTCTCATAACTGCCAAATTTACAAAAAAAAACCTTAAAATCTGTGGAGCCGTTATGTTTGTGATCACAACCATTATTAAGAGCAAACGAAAACACCTAAAATTCTCTTTTTTTATGAAAACCACTTAAATAAATTTATAATTTGATTTTGTTTCCCACATGATAGCAAATACACATACTAAGATTCTTTTATGAAAAAGCTTTAGTACCTAATAATCCAATTTTCTTCGTTACTCAGCCCTCGAAAAAGAAAAATCTTAGATTTTGTAGCACAAGCATAATGCTAATAAAAAATATTTAATATTACACATTTCGTGACGATTTCATGTGTTTCCTTACTACAGTAAAAAAGATACAGTCCTCTAGCAAACGAACAGGGACAAACAAAAAAAGCTAAGTTAAAGTCCGGATCAGCATACTTTAGATAGAAGAATAACAAAAATCCATCGAATCCATTTGTCGTCGTGTTATTAGGAGATATCTAAATAAGATGAAACATGCTATTTCCGGTGTCTTCGAATTTCCAAACACATGCTCACCCTAAAGGATGACGTGACAGATCCGTTTGAATTTCGAATTTACATTTAAATAACCGTTTAGAAGCTGCTTTGTAATTTCTACTATATTGAAACTGTTTTGTCTTCTTATTGGTTAGGTTTTATTAACTCTGTGATAATATTATTACGTACTTAACACTAATCAATGGATGATGAAACAGCCCCTAAATCTTGTCCTGTCTTTCAAACACAATGTACAAGTACTTATACAGTTTCGGAATAAAAAACTAAGAAATAATAATAATAACACGATAGCCTGACTACTTTAAGCGAAATAAACAGAAAACGTGCCCATTTTAGCCTTTGTGATATTACTTAGGATTTTTTGAGGATGACGCAATTCGCCAACGAATTTCTTACCGAACAAAAATTCTATATCTTTTATAGTTTAAACGTGGCCCAATCACGGTGCAGTACCCACGTAATCACTTTTGCGACACTACACGAGTTGATGTGCTCTACACATCTATAGTAGGGGGTTGTAGAGGGTTGCAAAATTTTAGAGGTCCACTTTACTATTGCCGATCATAAGACACGCATCTACGCTGGTTACTGATTTTACTTCTTGGTGGCAAAAGTCAAGTTAAATTTTGCATACTTTGCAAGCCTTTTGGATAAAGTGAAAGTGTTAGGGATAACAGACTCTTGTATTGCTGTAAAAAACTACGTTGCGTGAATATAAAGTGTTTTTGATGGTACAGACAGACAGTATAAAAAAGACTGTAAAGTAATTATGAGTTTTGAAGATTAAGAAGACAGTGCATGTTGAAAGAAACATAAATTTACTCCAGTTATTGAAAATATTAAGGATAGTTTAGTTTCTGTATTATTAACCGAAAACTGAAAGTGAATAGTGTGGCCGTAAAACACGAATACGGCTAAAGCGTTGCAAAGTGGGATATAATGCGTGCAAAGCTGAAGTTGGGATTATTTATTATGTGGGCGGTAGCAGTGTATGCCGATAACAAAGGACCAGTCATAGGAATCGACTTAGGTACAACATATTCCTGTGTAGGAATATATCGTAACGGTCGAGTAGATATAATACCTAACGACCAGGGAAATCGGATAACACCATCTTATGTAGCCTTTGATGACGATAAAATTCTTATTGGTGATGCTGCTAAGAACCAAGTAACTAGTAATCCTGAGAAAACAATTTTCGATGTAAAACGACTTATTGGTAAAAACTGGAGCGATTTGAATGTTCAAAAAGATATGAAATACTTCCCTTATAAGGTTATAGAGAAAAATAATAAGCCTTATGTGCTTGTTAAAACTGTCAAAGGTGACAAGATATTTGCACCAGAAGAAATTTCTGCTATGATTTTGAGAAAAATGAAAGACACTGCTGAAGCATATTTGGAGAAGAATGTTACTGACGCAGTCGTCACAGTTCCAGCATATTTTAATGATGCGCAACGCCAAGCAACTAAAGATGCCGGTGCTATTGCTGGCCTTAACGTAATAAGAATAATAAATGAGCCAACCGCTGCCGCTATTGCCTACGGTCTGGATTTGAAAATAGGTGAGAAAAATATCCTTATTTTTGATTTGGGAGGAGGCACTTTTGATGTCTCACTTCTCACAGTCGATAACGGAGTGTTTGAGGTAATAGCTACAAGTGGAGATAGTCATTTGGGTGGAGAAGATTTTGACCAACATGTGGTGGATTACTTTGTGAAGCTATTTAAAAATAATGGTAAAGATATTAAAACTGATAAACGCGCAGTTCAAAAATTAAGACTTGAAGTTGAAAAGGCAAAACGAGTGCTTTCTTCAAATTATCAAGTAAAAATAGAAATTGAGTCCTTTTTCGGAAGTGAAGACTTATCACAGTCGTTATCTAGAGCTAAATTTGAAGAGCTGAATATGGATCTTTTTAAATCTACACTCAAACCAATACAGAAGGTTTTAGAAGACTCTAATATGAGAAAAACCGATATTGACGAGATAGTCCTTGTTGGTGGTTCAACCAGAATTCCTAAAGTTCAACAGTTGGTTAAAGAATATTTTGGCAAAGAGCTATCTACTGGTATAAATCCTGATGAGGCTGTGGCATACGGCGCCGCTGTACAAGCTGGAATACTCAGTGGAGAGAAACATTATGATTCACTTGTGCTTTTAGATGTCAATCCTCTTACACTTGGCATCGAAACTGTTGGAGGCATTATGACAAAATTAATACCACGCAACACTGTTATTCCTACACAGAAATCTCAAATATTTTCAACTGCTGCGGATAATCAACAGATTGTAACCATCAAAGTATTCGAAGGTGAACGTTCTTTAACAAAAGATAATAATTTGCTAGGAAAATTTGATCTAACTGGGATACCTTTAGCACCAAGAGGTGACCCTCAGATTGAGGTAACGTTTAACATAGACGCAAATGGAATCCTAGAAGTATCAGCGGAAGATAAAGGCACCGGTACTAAGGAAAACCTTATTATTACAAACCACCAGAACCGACTAACAACAGATGAAATAGAAAGGATGATTCAAGACGCGGAAAATTTTGCTCATAACGATAAAATTGTTAAACAGCGTTTGGACGCTAGAAATGAACTAGAGAGCTTTACTTACAAATTAAAAAGTCAACTGGATAAACTCGATGGTGAAATGGCAGATGAAAAAGATAAACTCATGCAAATGATTGAGGAGACAATTAAATGGGTCGAAGATAATGAAAATGCAGAAGTAGAAGATTATCTAAAACAAATGAAAGCATTAGAAGATGTGATTCAGCCATTTACAGCTAAATTATATCAAAAAACTGAAAGTAAAATGGACTTATAATCGTGTGCATTTCTCCAACTGGTATTGTATCTTAGTGAACTTAAAAAAGTAAACTCAATGAGTAAACTACGAAAAACTTTTTGTGGATTGATAATTTTCCATGTATTATTAGCAAAACTATCTATCTTTAAAATAATGGCAAAATACCTATAATTTATGGTGTTTGTGGGACATGTCGAGCTAAACTCGATTTAAGACGTGAGTTATCCGTTACAATATCATAGGAGTCTGTGAAAGGCATTATTGACTTTTTCTAGGTAAACTCCTCGTTTTTTCCTTCCTTTTATTATACAGCTAGCCTTTTCGCTTTTTCCCATACAAAAAGTACTAAGTAGGTCTTTCAATTAATTTATAATTACAGGATTTCACTAATATTCTCTAAGAAATTCACAAAAATTGTACTTGATTTCCTCATACACAGCCTCATAATCATTTAGATACTGCCAATAATATTCTCCAATTAAATTTATCCGTAAACGGCTTGACGCCCACATTTTGCCTATCACCAGATAGGTACTAATAAATAACGAAAACCATACTTACTAATATTATAAATGCGAAAGTGTGTTTGTATGTTTGTCCGTCTTTCACGCCGTAACGGAATGACGGATCGTCGTGATTTTTGGCATAAAGATAGCTTATGGGCCCGAGAGTGACATAGGCTACTTTTTATCCCGGAAAAATGTACAGTTCCCGAGGGAACAGCGCGCGATAACTGAATACCACGCGGGCGGAGCCGCGGGCAAAAGCAAGGAGTAAATAAATAGCAATAGATAGTAGTCATAATTAAGTCCAAGTCCTAAGATATTAGTTATGAGTGAGAATTGAAAGTTCAAAACACAATAATACCAACGAAATGAACAGATAACCTGGTTAAAGCCGCGGGTTCAGTGGATGCAAACCAAAGTAACTGGAGGTCTATGTGAAGGCCTATGCCCAGCAGTGGACGTCCTATGGCTGACATGATGATGATAATGAAAATAAATATTAAGAAAAACCTATGAATATTCTCCAAGACTTAGTTTTGTGTGTACCGCAATTATAAAATTAAATAGTTGCATTTTAAAACAAAAATATAATAACAAGCTTACAACCACCAATTGTGCCCTCTGTTCTTAAACCTTCACAAAGACAGCCATCCGCTTAGGATGATAAGGAAGACGTCAGTAATCAAGTTTAGCTGTTGAATAAAGCGACTTAGCACTAACCGCCACTAACGGAGGCGGCGATAAGCTTTGAAGTCCAAGTTACAAGCCAATTGTTAAAACCCCTTATTCCCCAAACGTGGTTACGTGGTTAGGTTTAACCACCACGTAACCCCACTGACGGGTCAATATTTTTCCTATCTTAATTAGGTACTGGCACTATGCTCTTGTGTACTTATCACTCCCTCTCGCTTCCGGAATCTAAATTGACAGTAAAATGACCTTGCATTACGGAAATTTCTTTGAACTACTCGTAGGTAGAGAAATTCATGTCCCTTTTGTGATGGTATAAATGGCTATGTACACTCGTGCCAACTGAATTGTGACCCACTATGGAACTTTTTGAAGAAAAAGTCATAGTGATACAGTTGACAAGAAAGTATACCTACTATGACATTTACTGTGAGAACGTTTTACCATGGGTTCGACCTTAGGGGGAATACGGCACTATAAAAGTTACTTGTTTTGTGAATATGGTGACAAGCACCGTTTATGAAAGACGCGAATAGATTTTGTTAACACATTCTCGTTCTTTATTTTCTAAATTATTTATCAATAACATTTTAAAGCATTACCGCAACGCAAGTATTATACAAAATACGAAACATACAACTAACGTTTCCCTTGAACATCCTTGAACAATGTTTCGATGTCCACATGTTTTCATGTTTCGCATTAAGCATGACATTTTTTTTAAACTATTCCGCTTTTTCTTTATACGTATACCACTCTCAGTGAGTCTTGCCAACAATATTGTGTACGACTGACTCGTTCTTTGGCAGAGCAATTTAGGTGCCAAGCTTTGTGACAAACATACGAAATTTTTAAGTTTCAGTGCATCCGTTGTGTTTTCTGGTCAGCATAAGTTCAAAATCACGAGTAGCTCAAACAATTCCAGAAATAGGCTAGAAGACTAAAAAAACTGTTTAGTCCGTCAGTTACTGAATAAAAAAAAATTCTAAGTACACGTTTTTTTTCTTTTGTTTGACAAACAAAAAATGACGAGGATACAATGCTTAGAAATTTCGAGTGAAGTCACTATTATGGTACGATTTTATCTAATAGTGACGTCACACCCCCACTCCGGAAATTTGATGATGATATACCTTTGTCGATTTTATAATATTTTGATAAACCTATACTAAAACTAAAAATAAAACCTAAAATAAAAAATTTGTATGAAAAAATGGGGTAGTTTTTTTAAACCATCGGAATCGATCGTGCTCATCATTCTGAGTAGGAAAAACCATATTTTTTCCAAAATTAAAAAAGGGTACACTTTTTTTTTTTAAATGCTCTTCAGGATTTTATATGGTAAGTAGTTGGGTTTTCAATTTATTTTTATTTAAGTTTTTAACAACTTTTATACCACGTCCAGAAGAAACACATTTTTGTGATTTTGTTTAAGCAAAACCGCGGAATTTAAATTCGACTACCAGATCACAAGCCCAGTTTTGAGTTTTGGAGTATATTACGTAGCCGCTAAAGCGAACGAGATTGAGGTACTCAACCGAGCGCGCAATGTAATACAACATGCACGACGCTTTTAAGTTTCGCCTCTTTCAACAGTAGTTTATTTTTACTACTAAATCTTCATTAGCTCAATCATCAAAGCACGTTAGCTCTTAATGCCTTGGAATCTTAAGCTATTAAAAAAATCGTTAGGACAGAGAGAATGAACGTCCACAACCAGAGAATGCCATTAGGCGATACGTGTTTGGACTGAGTACAATCCAGATATACTGCCGGGTTTAGTTTGCTACTGGCCACTTTGGTGGTTCTTAAAAAAAGTGGCGTTTGCATCGTGAACGGAAAAACAAATGACGATCGAGGGTTGAGTGTTCAAACCGAATAACTTGATCTAATAATTCTTAATTCAAATTCAAACTTTTGCATAGAACGTTCTCTTTTCAACAGCCAGATATTTTGACTTTTTGAGTTTGACCTCGCAACATAGGTGAAAAATTTAAGTGGCTTGGTTGTATGTAGGTAGTAAGTGCACAGTATCGATAGAGATTAAGTCTTTTTCGAATCTGGAACGTCTACATTTACCTATCGGACTATTACTGAATGTACAACAGAGGCCCTATTGCCTAACGTTTCTGACACTCGCGATCGCAATGAAATGGCAGTTTTTGTATGCGAAATATGTCATTTCATTGCGATCGGGAGTGTCAGAAACGTTAGGCAATAAGGCCTCAGGTCATTTGTTTAAATGTTTTACACACGTTTTCACGGTTGAGCATTGCGTTTTGAACTGAGTTAAAACAAGTTCTCGTGAAATAAAATTTGATAGAAATCCAATTTTTGATGCAAGCTTTTTGCTGACTGTACTTGCATTGTCTTGTTTTGATAGTTAGTGCATAAACTGAAATAAGTAAAAGGTATAATTTTAACTGCAAAAACCCTTATATTGCTATTGGACCATTCAATGCTTAAAGCTCTTACAGGCCTTAGTACAGGAGATGGTATCACTTATTTCCCTCTCCCATAAAAATACGTTAAAAAATGATGAGTGGCTGCTTCGGTCGTAGACAATGTTATGCTGTGTACGTGTGTGTGTGTTTGTTTCGTATTTATGTGACTTTTTTTTTGGTATTTTGAAGGAACACTGTAATTTTTGACACAAATAGACGTGAGCGCTGCGTTTTACCCTTAGCCTTTCACGAGCATAATAAAATGATCAAATTTACGCGTTCATTTGGGCACTGCAATAAAATTTAAACAAAAATATATTACTTCAAACAATAACCAACAAAGTTGCTTAATGATATAAAAGTTGTATCTGTTGATGTATCTGAATATCGAATGTTAAAATATCGAATTTAAATTGAGTAGGTATTAAGTTTTTAAGTTAGGTAATTAGTTTATGGTTAAGTTTTATATGGTTATTTTTTAACTATTAATTAAATGTGACTATTTACGGAAATAAATTAGTTTGCAATAAGAAAAAAAATTATCGAATATATTAAAATATCGAATAGGTCACAATATCGAAAGGTTTATTTTCTGAAACCGGAAACTTTTTAGGATTGATTAAAACGGCATCGTATAGGAACCCCTTAGATTAGGTTAGGTTAGATTTATAACAACCTGAAAAAAAATACAGCAGAAATACCTTTTCGATATTATGCCTCATTTGATATTTTAATAGATTCGGTATTTTATACGTAACCAGGAAACTCTCTTAATAAGTGCTTCATGATTACATAAACGATCAGAAACTATGTCCTAACTTCTATTCCAAACTATGCTATTATACCGGTGATATCTGAACTATCCACGTCAGTTTGCTTTTTGCCGCCAAAATGTTAAGCGATAAATTATTTTAACTGCAATAATTGTTGTAAACAATTTGGGTGTTGTCGTTTAGTTCTAAATAATGACGATTAGGTTTCGGACGCCATTGTTGCTTTTTGTCTCCCTCATTGTGAGTTTCTGGACCAAGAAACTTGATAGGATTTGAACCCAGTAAATTTTATTGATTCAGTGCATTGACTTATATATCGATGATTCAGTGATTGAAGCCCAATAAATATAATATATAATTATATGCTGTATTTGGGCTTAATATAATGGAGTCGTCTACCTCACCTCATCATCATCTTCCCAGCCTCTAACGTCCCACTGCTGGGCACAGGCCTCGTCTCAGGACAAAAGGGCTTGGGCCATAGTTCCACGCGGGTCCAGTGCGGATTAGGAACTTCACACGCACCTTTGAATTGCTATGCAGTGCAGGTTTCCTCTCGATGTTTTGCTTCTTTTTGTGATCAATGCGGGTAGTTCGAAATACTACTGCTCGCGCTGCTAAGCAGACTTGAGACCATAGCTACAGTTCAGTCTACTCGTCACTACAACCTCTGTAATGTGGTTGAAACGTCGAGTTAAATATTACTGGTTTTAGCGTGATAAGTCCCGTTCGTGGTATTTTGACTATGAGTGAAAATCACGAAAGTTTAAAGCATTATATTTTACACTATAAACCGATGTTGAATGGCTCAAGGCGCTTATTGCAACAGCAAGCCGCAACGCTAGTTTTCAGTATAGTATTTCGACTATGAGTGAAAATCACAAAAGTTTAAAGCATTATATTTTACACTATAAACCGATGTGTTGTATGGCTCAAGGCGCTTATTGCTACAGCATGTCGCAACGCTTGTTTTCGGTATGGTATTTTGACTATGAGTAAAAATCACGAAAGTTTAAAGCATTACATTTTATACTATAAACCGATGTGTTGTATGGCTCAAGGCGCTTATTGCTACAGCAAGCCGCAACGCTGGTTTTCAGTATGGTATTTTGACTATGAGTGAAAATAACGAAAGTTTAAAGCATTATATTTTGTAATATTATAAACCGATGTGTTAAATGGCTCAAGGCACATCCCGACAAATTTCGCAGTTGCAGCAAATGCATTTCCCTCAGATAACTATCCAATTAACAATAAACCGATACCGAACGCCGTTTCGAACCGGACGTGCAACCATCCAAGCTACATCATTTTAACATTTCTTACCCAGTTTTTATTTCTTTCACGTGGAAGTACCGAGACGTAAGCTCGTTTTGAGCGGTATTTGATGTGTCGAAACGATTGTTTAATGATAGTTGAATAGCAGTTTCCTTTAGGTTATAAAGGCGCATTGGGAAGATCTAGGTATGACTGTTAGCGTTTTAAACTTAAGCGATTTTCGTTATAATTAACACAATAACTGAGGCTTATTCACGAGGATATAATACAATGTAACCTGTGTGGTGTCGGGTTAGAATTGCACCTCTCCATTTCTTCCGTGGATGTCGTAAGAGGTGACTGAGGATATTATAGGTTATGGTATACCGTAGGCGAAAGGCTAGCAACCTGTCACTATTGTACTGTTGTCAAACTTAAAACCAAAATTGCTAAAAGTGGCTCCAAAGCGGTAAATTTTCGTGTGCTCTCCCTACCCTATTACAGGAATACAAGCTTTATGTTTGTGTGTGTGATTAAAATGTACCTTAAAATTCATCTGTAACCATTTCGAGGTACCTATGTGAGGAGCTTTCGGGGAACTATACTTCGTTTTTTTAGCATTAGAAATACGGTAAACAATCTTGACAAGTCTTTTTATTGAAAAAGTTAAAAAAAATAGTAACAATTACTTATAATACCAAAATATGTAAATGATCATATGACCTTTCTAATTCTTACATATTATTATTTGGTGTGACTTATTTTTCAAAAGTGTTTTTCAATAAAATTACGCGTCAAGATCACTTAACTTCTTTCTAAAGCTAAAAAAACGAAGTAAGTATATAGAATTAGCTTAGTGTAATCTCTATTTTAATTATGCATATTACGAATAGGTACAGTACCTTAAGCTTAAAGAAAAATATATAATTTATTCCAGCAACAAATCCATAACAAATAAATAAAATAAATTTAACTTGTTTGAAAGGTAAATTCAATTAATCTAACCAAATTAAATTAAATTAATGATCAAAGTTGATAATCGTTTGCATGTCATAAAACAATAATGCCAATAGACTTGTCTGTCAACTTGAAAGTTTGACTTTAGCGACATATTCATTTGATAAAAACTTGTTTAATAATTGATAGACCACTTATTTTGCTGTTCGTTCCTATTTACAGTCGCATATTAGTAGGATAAACTTGATATCAAATTAAATATCTAACTTTCATAGAATCTAGATCTAGACCATTCTTTAAGGTGCAAGGCGGGCGTAGAGATTCAATTACACAACAGATGCTCGCGCGTGACCGACTCACTGCAACTCATACTATAACTGCCCTATAACAATCTATGCGACCGGCGATGCTTTAGCAATTATCCAGTACATTGCGTGATCTCTGTGGAAACCGCTGTGCTTCCTACGTTTTGTCTAAGTAATGAACAGAGAAATAGCATGACGCGCCGCAGCTAAGTCTACAGCCTGTGGGCCTGTAGCCTGCAGGCTAAGCGGCGGCGCGTTGAGATATTTCTCGAGGTACTATAGAGTCTGTAGTACCTACTATTATAGAGATTAAAGATGCTATAGTAGAGAGGTTTGGAATTTCTGGATTCTAAATCAGTTGGAAATACGACAAAATGTTGAGGTACTTAACGAAATTTTTTTGGAATTTACAGAACAAGAAAAACGGCTGAATCGATTTTGATAACAAATGTCTAAGAACCATTCAAATCGGATAAAAAAAACGCATTCAAATCAGTTCACCTGTTACTAGCTGCGGTGCCCCAGAGAGACACACATAGCGGTCAAACCTGTAACACCCTTTTTTGCGTCGTGGCTTAAAAATACATTATAACGGGTGGCTATTACATAAATAATAATCTTTTATCATCTCTATCTTGTGCAAAATTCCGCAGTGCCTATAAAGAAAAAGTGTGTGTTGACAGAAAAGAAGAAATGTGTGTTGCCAGAGATGACTTGTGGCTCTGAGACGTGATCTTTGACAGCCTGCCTTCTTGGTGTGGCGAAAAATCACGCAACGACCTATAGAGAGAGCTGTTCTTGGAATTTCTTTACGTAATAGAATCCAGAATTCGGAAAATCGCCATAAAGTCATCGACATAGCTCTAAAAATATTCAAGTTGAAGTGGCAATAGACGGAACACTTCGCTCGAAGAACATAACCGCTGGGGGAGCAAGGTCCTCGAATGACGACCACAAACCGAAGAAGTAGCGTTGGCAGGCCTCCGACTAGGTGAAGATGAATGTGGATCTAAGGGACGTGTATGTCGGTCATTATACCATTTTTAGAGACGTTCCCTTTCTTTAGACATTATCCTGATTTTTACGATGGTTTAGATGGATTAAGATAATTTTAGCCTCATCTGCACTTTTATTCAGATGAGGTTTAATCAATAATGGGTCAGTTTTAGTTAAAAATAATGATAAATCAATTTAATTTGTTATCTGATGTTAAAATGATGCACTTACCTCCTGTTTCACCATCCATTGGTTAAATTTATCCATCAACTAAAATTAATCATCATATCATCCGTAGGACGTCCACTGTTAGACATAGGCCTCCCCCTCAGACCTCCAGTTGCCTCGGTTGGAAGCGGCTTGCATCCACCATGAACCCGCGACTTTAACCAGGTCATCCGTCCATCTCGTTGGTGGATTTCTACGCTGCGCTTGCCGATCCGCGGTCTCCACTAGAAACCTTTCGGCCCCAACGACCATCTGAAAAATCAGTAGATGGTGTAACAGGCCCTTAGTTCTTCTTGAAATAGGCACACATCTACGTAACACTTCCGTTCCACTTGCTAATAGTTCTGTGGTCTATGCCGTCTATATTTCAGTGTGCCGCAGTATAATTCACACGACCACGCTTCGGGCGTTTGACACTGTTGACCGATGTTACTATTATATAACTACACATTATATGACTGGCCTATCGTTAGATAAAGATCGTCGAACCGGCACCAGGTGAAATAACTGGCACTTGAGGTATTCCAACTTAGGCTTCTAGATTGGCAACGCATCTGCAATACCCCTGGTGTTGCAGATGTTTATGGGCGGTGGTGATCTCTTACCATCAGGAGACCCACTTGCTCGTTTGCCTTCCAGTCGAATAAAAAAAAAAAAGAAACTTAGCAGAGCGGATCGGAGGAAAGTGAAGCGGACATGTTACAGAATGAATCACAACAAAAAAAAAAATATTGGGTAATCTGCAAAAAATCTCATTTGCATTTGAAAAATTATTGTGCTTATTTTTTTTTGTTTTCATACTTTTGCCAAAAATATTTTACGCAATTCATTTCTGATAAAAAAAAAATACTATAGAATATTTTTTATCCATATCCATCAAAACAGATGAATGAAAGACGTTCTTGAATGTATCCTACATCCACGTAACATATTAAAAAATATAAAAAAATATCATGGGACACTTGACACCAATTGACCTAGTCCCAAACTAAGCAAAGCTTGTACCTACTATGGATACTAGGCAACGGATAAACATACTTATATGGATAAATACGTATTAAACATTCAAGACCCGAAAACAAACGTATTATTCACACAAATATCTACCCCGGCCGGGAACAAAATCCGGGGCCTCAAACTTCGTAATCAGGTTCTCTAACCACTTGGCCATCCGGTCGTCAAACTTAGTTTTATTGTTAGTTTTAGTGTAGCCTTATTACTGTAAGGTGTTGGTACTGGTGGAACCTAATAAATCTTTCTTTTTCCGCCTTTCTTTATTTCTTTATCCTCTACTATTATATTAGTCTTGCATAATTGTGAGTCCTTTTGCATACTCGTACACTGCAGTCATGTTGTTCTATTCTAACTAAAAATTCAGGCCTCTCGAACAAACTCTATGCCTAAAAAACCTTTAAAAGATGAAGTTTGAGTTCCGAACTGACCTGCTATTTTAACATCGCTTTGAGAGTTGCCTAATGAGCTCCCAAACTAATAAGCGTTGGTCATTCTAGGATGAGACAACTAGCTTACAACATCCTGAATATGAACCCA
Source organism: Choristoneura rosaceana (assembly GCA_037349165.1). Taxonomy (NCBI): domain Eukaryota; kingdom Metazoa; phylum Arthropoda; class Insecta; order Lepidoptera; family Tortricidae; genus Choristoneura; species Choristoneura rosaceana. The sequence continues at coordinate 1,807,005 of JAZBNJ010000044.1, forward strand.
GTAATAAGCGAAGTAGAGCTCAAATTAGATTGCTTTAGAATTCAATATAGGCCCTTGTAATGATACGCAACTTGGCTGTCTGAAAAAGGGAAATTGGGAAAAAAACTTACAAAAGTTAGAAAAAAAATAAGTTATAGTTTTTTGCGGGCCTCAAAGGCTGGTTTCAATGAACCTTTGTTTGGTTCTTGAGAAAATAATAACTAATACAAATTAACCAAATAATAAATTATTATTTTGCTTGCATGCGACCTTACGATAGGTACGTCTGTGCAACAAATGTGTGTTTATACAGCTCCTTATGCATAATTACATTTGGGAGAATGGTGAATTTTTATACCGATTGATTGTATGGTGAACTTCCTTTCGAGTTCGAAACCCGTAAGCGTAGTATGGTGGTGATGATAGTTGGCTTTATTTATGTTTATATAGCGTGGAGATGGAGGAGCTGCGTGAACACACTTTTTTTGTATGCTGACGTAGCTGATGAGCAAAGTAATTGTTTATAGTTAATTGTAATGGACGTCCACAAATTAACGCCTCCTGATTCAACAAGATATATATTTTTATATCAACAAAAAACCAGCCAAGAGCGTGTCGGACACGCCTGAAATATGTTCCGTAGCCAGTACGAAAAAACTTGGTATATTTTTTCTAAGTATTTCGTATTTTGTACGGAATATTCCAAGTTTAGGTATATTTTATCCTTAGCCTGCTATTTACTCTTAAACTACTAATATTTCTCAAGAAAACTTAACCGTTATAGTTTTTCTTGTAAGTTTGTAATACTTACCAGTATCCTGGATTTAAAAAAAAATCTAGAGGGGGGGACGCACGATTTTAATGAAAATTTGCATTTTAAAGTTGAATATTTTGCAAACAAATCATTGAATCGAAAAATCGTTGTGGCAACCCCGTAATGGTATTAAAATACCTATTCAATAACACCCCAGATTGGATGAGAAAAAAAAATCACCCCCACTTTACGTCTATGGGCGGTACTTAATTTTTTATTTTTATTTTTTAGTGTACCATTTTGTCGGCATAGTTTACATATAATATATTCGTGCAAAATTAAAACTTTCTAGCATTGATAGTCCTTGAGCAAAGCCGCGGACGGACAAACAGACATGACGAAATTATAAAAGTTCCGTTTTTGCCGTTTTGGCTACGGAACCCTAAAAAATTTGAAAAAAAGTAAATTAAAAAAAAACGTTACCTAAATCATCAGGCTTTCCGCCAAGTCTCGTACCATCTAGCGGCCAGACCTAACACTCAAGTCATAAATCGAGCATTCTAAAAACCCGTCCGCTTCCTATTGCTCCAACCTCAGCACCTCATAACTCAATGGGCTGCATATCTACGTCATCACAGCTTGTCGTTATCCAAGTCTGGACCTTTTATCCATGGAACTGTCCATAACTTACAATCTCACGCATCCATTTAACACGGAGCTAGTAGAGTAGACCTTACGTAGGATATATCGTGCCGCCGGCAGGAAATTGAGTGCATGTATCAATAAGCTTGTTAAATGCTGTGAAAGGTAGTAATGGGACAATACTAGGATTGAAGGTTTTGCTGTGAGGTTTTCAGAATAGACTGTAAACGATGACAGCAAAAATAGAAACCCATTGGCACAAGGTGTCTTAAAATTAACTCGAGATGTTTCGCCAGGTGGTTGAGTTGATTCGTCTCAACATCATTCTAAATATTATTCAAGATCTTTGAACTATGGTTAATAAGATACATTTTTACCTTTATTGATTGATTCAGACTTTAAGAACTAAATGCTGATAAAGGTTACATTTTGGATCTAAAATTCGATGAAGCATCTTCATAGGGGTCTTCTCAAAATAACTTCACATTCTACACAGTTTTCAGTCAAATCAACAACAAGGCTACCAAGAACTGACTAGCCATTGCCAGCCGCCGTGTAATGAAAGAAGAACTATTAATAGGTCTCTATAGTGAATGGACGATCAGGAACAGTCTACCGGAAGACGTTGGAGGTAACTGGCAAAAAATTAATCGTTGTGAAGATCTTCGGAGAAAGCTTATATTTAATAGTAGATGTGTCATGTATAATATCATATTGATAATGAAGACATTAGAGAGAAAGAGAGATGATGAGAGACACCAACGAGACGGACGGATGACTTGGTTAAAGCCGCAGGTTCGCGGTGGATGCAGGCCGCTGCCAACCGAAGCAACTGGAGGTCTATAGAGGCCTATGTTCAACAGTGGATGTCCTACGGCTGAGATGATGATGAATGAAGAGATTGAAAACATGCAGCTATTGCATTTGAAATGTTAAAAAAAAACAATTGCAACTCCATTTTAAACTCGTTGAAAATACGTATTTTCATCCAACACTGGCCAGACTATATCTCAAACCGCATCTCAAGAGTGTATCCCATATCTCAACACTATATTTTATATCGGGTGCAATAAAATTCACGATGCTAGCGTAACGAATGGTCTCAATAAATCTGACCTGATAGCCGGTAGATAATGCTTCGAGGAGTAGGTATTGCCTGTTGCCTTTATGGTGGGTAATAATAAAGGTGGGAGAATTAATGAAGACATACCGGGTGTGGCCTATAACACGAGAAAACAATTAAAACATAGATCGTACTTGTCGAACTGAACGATATACCCATTTTGAACAAACTGAACAATATACCCATTTTGCAGGTGGTAGGACCTTGTGCAAGGTCCGCGCGGATTGCTACCACCATCTTGCTCGCTAATCCTGCCGTGAAGCAGTAGTCCTTGCACTGTTGTGTTTCGGCGTGGAGAGTAAGACAGCCGGTGAAATTACTGACACTTGAGGTATTCCATCTCAGGCCTCTAGGTTGTCAACGCATCTGCAATACCCCTTGTGTTGCAGATGTTTATGGGCGGTGGTGATCTCTTACCACCAGGAGACCCACTTGTTCGTTTGCCTTTCAATGGAATAAAAATATATATATATATAAAACTAGGATAAGATTGGTCACTACATGGTTAAGCAAAAGAAAGAGTCAAAAAATTGCCCGTCATGTCCTTTTGTAGTTGCAAGTAAGTTCCAAAAACCATTTATGAAATGAAACAATTGCCCACAATTTTGCTTGCAAAGAAATAGCTTATCGAACGTCCGTGGCAACTATACAATTCTTCTGAACTAAAACTATTCTTTTCTCTTTTCAAGGTTTAAATTTCGTCGCTATCAATCGCGAATATCAAGCGTGAGAGCGTAACAAGCAGAAATACAAATATTTATAATTGTATTAAAAATATGATGTACTAAGACACCTAGAAATAAAAATATTTGAATTTTTCAATTTGAATTTAGATTCCTATCTTAAATTTTTATAACAAACATTGCAATAATAGCAAGATGTTTTCAGGATGAACGTCAAAAACGGTAAGTAAACAAAATATAAATTTTTCGCTTCATTTCAAGACGGCCAATGCAGCTGCGTCAACATTATTTTTCCCTGTTGTTTATCTACAGGATGACTGTACACGAATCAATTATTTTCAACCTGTTAAATTAAAACAGTACAAAATATCACCGTTTTAGTTTTTAGTAAAACGTTGAGTCGTTAGAGTCATAAATATTCTTGGTTTCCTAAAATTAAAAAAGGTGTCATTTTTTTTCTGAAACAATTTCAGCAGTTTTTAGGGTTCCGGAGCCAAAATGGCTAAAACGGAACCCTTATAGTTTCGCCATGTCTGTCTGTCTGTCTGTCTGTCTGTCTGTCTGTCCGTCTGTCTGTCTGTCTGTCTGTCTGTCTGTCTGTCCGTCCGCGGCTTTGCTCAGAGACTATCAATGCTAGAAAGCTGTAATTTTTCACGGATATATAGGTAAACTATGCCGACAAAATAGTACAATTAAAAATTCAAAAACATTTTTTTTTAGGGTACCTCCCATAGACGTAAAGTGGAGGTGATTTTTTTTTTCTCATCCAACCCTATAGTGTGGGGTATCGTTGGATAGGTATTTTAAAAACATTAGGGGTTTGCTAAAACGATTTTTCGATTCAGTCATCTGTTTGCGAAATATTCAACTTTAAAGTTCAAATTTTCATTAAAATCGAGCGTCCCCCCCCCTCTAAAATCTAACCCGGTGGGTGGAAAAATTTGAAAATATTCAGGGTGGTAGTCATTATATCAAACTTTCAAGGAAAACTATAACGGCTAAGTTTGCTTGAGAACTATAGTAGTTTATGAGTAAATAGCAGCGTAAGGTATAAAATATACCTAAACTTGGAAGATTCCGTATAAAATACGAAGTCCTTAAAAAAAATTACTTAATTTTTTCGTAATGGCTACGGAACCCTATTTTGGGCGTGTCCGACACGCTCTTGGCCGGTTTTTATTTCCATTTATTTATTGCTGTTTGTTAGCATTCGTTTGTATTTATCAGTTATCTTGTCATTGCCCTTATCTTTGTAATTAAATTCGTAATATTGTTTATTTTTATTTATTTTTTTGCATTTCGATTATTAGATATTAATTTTTGATGTTTTTCTTTCGTTCATTATTTAGCCATGATTATCCTTAATATTTCGTAATTCTTCAATGCCATAAATGTTTTAAACTACAGTGGCAACAACAAACTTTCGCATTTAAAAAATTAGTATCGTTGAAATAAGCATACACATAAAATACTAAAATCAACAATCTCTCAAAGCACCGCGTGGAATTGCCCTAAAGCTGATTGCCATCTCTATTTATTTGTCTATCCATAATAAAATACCTACTCATGCGGTAGGTATTTTACCCACCAGAAATGGAATCTCTACGAGTGTATTTGTACAGTGTTTTCGTTTATTTATTTTTGTTTGAGAACGGTTATATGCTGTGAAATATGATTGCTATCCTTTTTTAATCGACTTCAAAACAGGTTCTAAATTCAGTTTTATTTTTGTTTGTTGTCACAATTCGGTAATTTATCGATCGATTTAAAGATTATTTTTGGTTTGGTTGTTGGTTTGTTATTTTTGTGGTTGTTTTTAGGAAAAAGATCTGAGGACCTCAACTTGTACTTACATTTGTCATTCTATCTGCATGTAAACCAAATTTCAATTTTATTTAGCCATTGGAAGTAGATTAGAAACAAACAAACAAATTCGAGGTTAAGTTAAATAAAAAATATATTAAGTAAGTGAGCTTCGAATTCTTCTTTTTTTTAATGTAAGTTACACGTTATTATGGTAGTAAATGACTTGTGCACCTTAATTCATACGTGTAGGATTGATTTTGATTATGTCTCCGAAGTCATCGTGTCTTACCAGTCAATTTACAGTACGTTGTGAGTCCATCTAACCGTATTTCGTAATTAGATATGGATAGCAGCGTTTCGCTCGAAAACAGGCTGTGATTGGAAGTCGGGTGTTATTCTGAAATACAGCAATCACTAATACGGTACAAAATGTTAACGCGTTTAAAACTCTCCACGAATTCATTTTTGAAGAGAAAAGTCTGAGCATTCGTTCTGCATGTTAACGTTATAATGGTGTCGTAAAAATATAGCTGTCGCTCGGTTAGTAGAGGAGAAGTAAAATAACAATAATTGTACTCTATGATTATATTTTCAAACAAAAATCGAGCTTAAAGCCCACTTAGACTTGCAAGAAAAATTGTGCAAGTTGTAACATCAGGCAAATAAGTGACCTATCAAGATTATCAACTTTAGGATGGTAGACCAGCATAATTTGGCTGACAGTACATCGCGTGATCGTAGAGGAAACGTACTGAAAAAAAAAAAGATTTGCAAACAGTAACAAAAAAAAATTTGCTTGTAACATTACTTGAGTGACTACAAAACTAGGCCTACTAAGGAAGCATATCAAACTTTTAAGGAAAACTATAACGACTAAGTTTGCTTGAGAATTATTAATAGTTCAAAAGTAAATAGCAGCCTAAGGTATAAAATCTAGCTAAACTTGGAATATTCCGTGCAAAGTACGAAATCTTTTTCGTAATGGTTACGGAACCCTATTTCGGGCGTGTTCGACACTCTCTTGGCCGGTTTAATGTTCCTGGTCAGACTTTGAGTCCTGCTCGTGTTTCGCCGGTTTTTAACTACTCATCCTTTGCTTTCTTTGTGTTTAGAGCAAATAATTTGACGAACAAGCTAAGCGTGACCCAATATTCGAAAGTCCTATACGAAAACGAATGATGGTTTCAACGACAGCGTGAGTTTCCGTAATAGGTCATTTCGGCTGTGGCTTGCTGCGACTGACGTTCACTCTACACTAACTGCTCAGCCACAATATACGACGCGACGAGCTATTCCTTATACAATGCGAGTTTTGTCAACAACCGTTTTCCAGTAAGCGTGTCGACGGCGCAATGAAAAGAAAATCACTAGACGCAACATTGCACGCGAGAATGATCATGGTACGAGGATCAGCGCACTATAGTTTGTCATGGACAAAGTCATCCCTATCTCTCTGGTTACTTTAGAAAGGGATGTAAGATTTATGTTAAGACCCAATATAGGGTGCTAGGAACACTGGATGACTGGGTACTAGAAGTGCCCAGTGATTTATTCTGATTGCTTTATTGTGTGAATATCGACGAACAACGCTAGCGTAAGCTTAGTTTCGTGACAATGGAAGTTTTGTGGAGACTTGACTCCAGTAATTTGTAACGGAGTTCATAAATGTACGTACGTTCAAGGATTTGAATACATGAGCCGCCATGCAACCATTTCACAGTAATTTCGCATTAATTAACAACGACAATCGTTATGACTATTTCTTTGAAAAGGTTCCATAAAGTTCTTGACCGTTCGGGCAGCAGCAGATGTGATTATTACATTAAAATGACAATCATTTTCTTAAGATTGATTTTTGGAATCTTTTATACTATTTATTTCAACTCCAATTTTTTTTATTCGACTGGAAGGAAAACCAGCAAGTGGGTCTCCTGGTGATAAGAGATCACCACCGCCCATAAACATCTGCAACACCAGGGGTATTGGAGATGCGTTTTGTTACGTTTACGGTCATCCCGTAAAACCCATATCGAAAATACATTACTGAAATATAGATGCACTGAAAAATAAGTCCAGCGCTGGGCTGGGCGAATTCCCAGTGCTAGTCTTATTTTTTTGGTTTTTCTGTGCATCTATATATCAGTTTGTATTTTCAATATTTTTTTTCTTGTCAATTATTTAACCCAATCAGGCCCAACCCACCCTTTCCCCCTAGCTCCCTCTCTCCCTCCTAATAATGCTGTAGGCGGCGACGATCACATACCATCCGGTAACCCTCATGCTCGTTTTCCAGCTATATTATATGTATAAAAAAAAACGATAACTTTTATTTTCACTAAATTGCGTACAGTTGCACTAAGTGACCGTAACCACTGTTTTAGACATATTTTCAAAAATTCAAAATTCAAAATTCAAAATCTTTATTGCGCTAAGTGTTGTGATAAGATCTTAGAAAGTATAAATGTTTAACATTTACCCTGTTAGGGCACAGCAATATACAAATAATTAGTACATTCTTTTTTTATTCTCATTTTTCTAACCTACACTTTACATTTAGCTACAAAAAGCCATTTAAATTTTAAATCAGGTTAATTGAAGTTGTCTTACAAGATAATGTGACGAAGAAAATCGTCTGAGGCAAACTAGATTGCGTTGAATTGCTAATTATGGGGAAGAGCATAAAATGGATTTTACTATGAAAGTTTTCCGGTTTGCGGGAAACTGGGGCTGGACGTAGTGTTAAGGCTCTGGTTTATAGGAAAAGTTGAAAATCCCATCGAGCGTTCGCTACAAAGTAGGAAAATTTATAGATTCTATTAAATCTGACTTCGAACGTTTCAAAGAGTTTTTCATTTGGAATGACTATTTTTAAAGTTAAATTAAAAACAAATGTACCTTCGCGAAAGTAATAATTTATATAATACTAGCTTTTGCCCGCAGCTTCGCCCGCGTGGAATCGCGCGTTGTTCCCTCGGGAACTGTGCATTTTTCCAGGATAAAAAGTAGCCTATGTCACTCTCTGGCCCATAAACTATATCTATGGCAAAAATCACGTCGATCCGTCGCTCTGTTACGGCGTGAAAGACGGACAAACACACAAACACACTTTCGCATTTATAATATTAGTATGGATTAAATGATATCCTATACGGTTTGCTAATTTGCTGCATAAAATCTGATCTCATAATTCTTTTTCTCATAACAACCTTTAGCAGAATGATCAGGTCACCGAATTACTTTTCGCATATTTTTTTTCTCATACTGTCATTTTTCATAATTTTGTGAAGCTGATTATTAACATCACATAATATCGATGAGAATAACATTTTTATACGTCCGAACAGTCGTTACGCAGAATGACATAATATATCTCATAATATTACTTTTGCATAAGGATTATAACAAGCATTTCAATGAGATTTGGTATGTAGGGGTTTTCGGGGTAGAAAAATCGATCTAGCTTGGTTTTGTCTCTGGGAAAACGCTTGGTACCGAGTTTTAGCTCGAGCGGTTGCCCAGATATTATATTATTATGCGCCATTACGGTTGTGAATTTGGCTCAGTATAAAGCTGAAGCGTTAAAAACACCCCCGCGATGTTTTAATTGTAGTTCTATATTAACTTATACTTTATTGGCAGTAGTAAGATTCTGGCGCTTCCCCGGCCGCTACCGCGGCACGCTCGCTTCGCTCGCTCGGCTCGCTCGCTGTTGTGGTCACAGTTCTTACCTCCAACCTACTATGTAGCTGCTATTCTGTTCTGCGCTTTGCGACCAATCCGATCACATAATACTAGTAAAAGACGCTTTCACCCCACCTAGTGTTATAATAATCTAAAAATCCCAGCTTTTACAAAAACGTAATTTACACGTAGGAGTTATTAAAATTGCCATAAAATAGCATTAAAATATGAAATTAGATAAAAATATGCTAACTTGTGTTATAAGTTATAGCTTTTAGGGATACATAATGTGTTTGTTATAATCTGATAAATATGCTGCTTAAAATATTGCGACGCATTAGCCCCAGTTGACTTAATTATTATAATTGAACTCGTATGCTTTTTACGCTAGGGTCAAATAAGACTAAGCTAACAAAAGCCTAACAAGAGTTTATAATTAGGAGGATTACTTTCACGAATGTATAAACAGACATACATATATTCATTAGTCATTAACATCTAAGTATTATACTCACAGAGCACCAATGGCAGGAGATACCTTTAATTTATCTCTGACACTGTAGGCTTTTCAAGATTTTGGGAATTTTGGGTTTCGTTGTCCTCATATTATACGAAAAGTATAGCACAGAAATCAATGATATTTTACAATCAAGATCTCCGTTATATTTTCTATACCTATGGTTTTCTTGATTTTTTTAAAAATGCTTTAATGTGCTGTAATCCTCGTGCAAACTTGACATATTTTTCTGTCGACTTTTGAGCTCCTGTAATTCTCATTTATCAGTTGGTCAAATTTAATTTGCAAGATTTGATTACAGACAGACAGACGGAGACAGCGGGACAGGTGGAACTAAATAAAAGCTTGTAAAAAAGGGTATGTTTAAAGTAATCATGCCCATTTAACAGATGGTTTAAAGGCAACAATGTCCAGTAATAAGTTGTTTGTTACCACATCACGCCTGACCCAGTCGAATCCATTTGGTATGAATATTAATACTTGTATTAAGAGCCAATTACCAATAAACCTAGTGCACTGAATTAAATTAAATTAAAAAGAAAATACAACTAAAAATAATCACAAAATCATATTTAAAAATAAACTAATTAATCTAGAGTAGTAGTACTACGGGTCTGGAACGTCACATACACTATTTAATTTCTTCACCGGTGTGTTCGGAGATTTCCTCACGTTATTTCCTTTAACATTGAGGTAAATTCCAAAAAAATGTCATTGAATTTTATTCACATTGAATAGAAAAGGATACCAAATATAATAATAGAAACAATATGTGGTAGAGCCTCAATGTTACCACTTGCTGGCTGCAGTACAAATGAGCCGGATCGACCGAGTTAGTAGTTAGTACCACACTCCCACTGAATACCGGCGTGATATAGTACTTTTGCTACTGTGTTTCGTACGGTGAGTGGGAGATCCTGAGGCCCAACTCCCCTCCCCCTCCCCCCTCTTCCCCTCCCCTTTAGCCTCCTCCCCTAGGTCGGCAACGCATCCGCAGTCCTAATAATGCTGTAGGTGTCCATGGGTAGCGGTGAGCACTTACCATCAGGGGACCCGCATGCTCGTTTGCCAGTTATTTGATAAAAAAATACATAGCAATTAAAATAAAACCTAACTTAAGCTTAAAATACCTACATAAAAAGACAAATAATGATAATAATGAAAACTAAAATAAATTATTTTAACCAGACCCCTCAGGCCAGGTTTCAAATATGCTAGCAGAGTTCCCTCTTTGAATTTCTAGACTGATTCTTTGTCAGAAATGTAATTTCGTACATAAATTCCCAAGGCGCCAGCCTGAGCTCGAACCAACGACCCTCTGCTTGAAAGGCGATAGGACAAACCCCTAGTCCACCACGACTCATCATCATGTCAGCCAAAAGACGTCCACTGTTGGACACAGGCCTCCACCAAGGCTCTCCACTCAGACCGGTCTTGTGCTTTTCGCATCCACCGCGATCCCGCGATCTTAACCAGGTCGTCGCTCCATCTTATTGGAGGGCTACAGACAGCTCGTCTCCCGGTCCGCGGACGCCACTCGAGAACCTTTTGACCCCAACGGCCATCAGTCCTGCGAGCAATGTGCCACTTCAGTTTGGCAATTCTTCGGGCTATGTCAGTAACCTTAGTTCTACTGCGGATATCATCATTTCTGATTCTATCCCGCAGAGAAACCCTGAGCATAGCCCTCTCCATAGCCCTTTGAGTGACTTTGAGCTTTCTCACGAGGCCAATCGTTAGCGCCCACGTCTCATATTTAGCACCAATTAATTGGCAGTGAACCAAAGTTATCGACATAGCCCACCGCATTAGCACGCTGAAGTGGCAATGGGCTGGTCATATAACCCGAAGAACCGATAATCGTTGGGGTAGACGAGTTCTTGAGTGGAGACCACGGATCGGCAAACGTAGCGTAGGACGCCCTCAGACTCGGTGGTGCGATGATCATCGCAGGGTGGTTGGCAAGAGCTGGATGAGAGTGGCCGAGGATCGTGCTCAGTGGCGTGCCATGGGAGAGGCCTATGTCCAGCAGTGGACGAACATAGGCTGATGATGATGATGATGAATTGGCAGTGCACTGAATTAAAAAGTACAATAAGCCTCATTGGAGCAAGCTAATCAAATGAAATGAGCGTGACAAGCGCGCTGGCCCGCGGCCAAACACGGGGCTCATAACTCGGCAAACCATGTTTTTATCACAGTAGAGCTAGATCAAACAGTACTTAAAAGAAGTCTCCCTGCCAGCCACGCGGCCGCGTTTGGTATTCGTTTATATTGCTGTCTTTATCGCTCGTGACATAAGCGCACGCAGCCGTCCTCCCATGCACATCCCTTCCTATTTCACCGCTTCGCGCTAATGTACATTGAGATATCTGTGGGCTTTTCATGATTTGGGCGGTTGAATTTTGGGTTTCGTTATCCTCATATTATACGAAAAGTATAGCACAGAAACCAATGATATTTTACAATCAAGATCTTCATTATATTTTCTATGTCTGTGGTTTTTTCGATTTTTGTAAAAATGCTTTAATAGTCTGTTAATTCTCATGCAAATTTGCCATCTTTTTTTCGTCGACTTTTGAGCTCCTGTAATTCTGATATTACACATTTATATGAAAATCTGAAAAACCACAGGCATATGTAGATAGTTACATCTAGTCCATACTTACAAAATTTCATCTACTTCTGTTGCCTAGTTTTAAAATTAAGAGCTCTTCATTCGAGAATTCAAATGCAGATTATTATAGCGTGTATTTTTGTTAAGAGAAGTCTCTTCGTTCCATTCTCCATACAAACGTAGTCCCGGTTTAATTTGAAAACTAGGCAACAGAAGTCAATGAAATTTTCTAAGTAAGTAAGGAAGATCTTGATTACATAAATAGAAAAAGATGGCGGAAATGAGAAAGGATTCGAAATATGAATGTTTTTTTCACACACGAGCATCAATATTATATATTCTTACTGTTTTAATCATACCTTTGTGGCCGAACCACAGCAATAGATCCTACTATAGTACCACATCGTAAATTCCAACTTGTGACGCGTTGCGCGAAATATTTTGTACCGGACTCTTTCTTGGGCCAAATTGTTTTCTGACAGATGGAATTTCACTGCAGAGCTTAGCTGGATTTATGACTAGTTGAAATTTAGTTTCATTCGAAATGAAGTTACTTGGCTGGTTCTTGCAAGCTTTTATCACGTTAGTACTATATATTCTGTGCTTTTATTTAACTTGCTATGTATTTGTTTCGGAATGTATGCAAGTTGTCTTCAAAGCTCGTAGGTTGGATTTAAAAGCCGTAACAGACGATCGAACGATCCAGCGGACCGAGTGGGACACAACTGCATGTTAGAGTAAGATGGTGGTATGGATATCCCATTCTAACAGATGGTTGCGTCCCTCTCGGTCCGCCGGATCGTTCGATCGTCTGTTACGGCTATTTAACCATGTTCCCCGTACACCTTGTGTACAAGATACGACATACAAATACAAATAATTACTGAAATCGTCTTGAAGTAGGAAATGTTTGGTCCCTTCCAGTGTTGTTACGTAAGATGGATAGTACGAGGAACAAGAAAAAAAAAGTTGTGTATACTGACTGCAAGATATTTCTTCTCCCACTCTTTGAGTCCCTAATGAAATTAAATGTTTTATCCTTCGCCACTGTATATATGTTTGTATTTGTTGCCTTTTGTAACTGTGCAAGGAACTGGCAAAGACATTGGGCGGAGATTTTAAATAAGTTTATTGATTATTTGTATTCTCTGTACCTATCCGGTATTGCTAATTTTGGCAAACAAATCAATCTTCTTCTTCTTCTTCTTGTAAACCTACGTAATAATGGAAATTATCACTATGTTACAATTGGTGCTGGTAGTCCAGGATACGTATTAAAATTACTCATTAGCATATAAGACGTAATAATCTACCAGGCAGGCATAAACTTAAGGTTATTAACTTGAGATTGCAATACAGTGAAGTGTGCCATACTTTTATAGCAGAATTAGAGAGCATTACATCGAACAAAACTACCAAGTTAACTTTGATGACCATTCACGCAAAATTGCACTTTAGGCCTGGAAATTTAAATGTTATTTTGAGTGTAGAAAGACGGTTGTCAGCGTTTTCTGTTTATGATACGGTTTAGTAGGGAAATATCCCTTTTTTATGAGGTAAGAATGGCAAAGCTTATGTATGGCGGTTATTAAAGATTGTTTACTTAGTCAGGACGGTTGAGAGGAGTGGCTATGACACGCTTGGCTTTTAGCTTTGATACTTCAAAACAAACATCCTTGTGGGAGTAGTGATAAAAATACCAACAATGTGCTAAAATATGCCTAGTCTATATGACATGATTTGGTTATAAAAACTAAATTGGGAAAGTAGGAAAACTGTTTTCATTTATTACGAGAGAGAAGTATACCCTCATACTTGTGCGGGTCTTCTGATGGGATTATGATCACCATCGCCCTGAACGTGTACCTAATAATATTATAACGCAAGAAGAGTCTTTAGTGTGTTTCCAACCTTTAAAAAGTATAATCCATGGAAGCCCGGATTAGTTACTTAATATCGATTAATATTAGCGAAGATGTAACTCTAAATATCTGTGAAGTAGTTTTAACTCTATAAAGTTGAACTCTACGTAGATGATATTATATCTCTAAAAATGGATGTTCTTGAGAAAATTACGAGTTTAATTCGATGTTACAAATTAAACGCATTATGTCGAAGGAGAACGGTCCAGTTTCCAACATTTTCCAATCGGAACGTGATTCGACACGCGCAGGATAATGGAGTGAATTGGAAAATGGAAGACTGCAACGTGCGCCTTTCCACAACTTTTCCGTTTTTATTGAGAATCATAAAATTCCTGTTACAAGTATATGTTTGTAATATTTTTAAAGGTTTTGAGCATTCGTTTTTGAAAGATTCCTTGGCGCACTATATCGCAGGTCAATGATGGCGTGGGACCTAGTATTGTCGCGGGCAAGAAAAATTTTGTTACGGACCTGTACGCCACACAAGATTACAGATTTAGATGACAGATTTTTAAATTGGTGGCGTGAAACTCTATGAATTTAATTTAAAAGATTTATGAGAAACAGGTACGCTAACACATGGTTTTGATCTATATTACGCAGAAAAGTCGGTAGCTTTGAGGTGTGTGGTCAAGATTGGTCATTTTCATTTAGACATTAAAAGGGGAAAGAAGGTCGCTGGCAATTAGACATTACACTCTGGCCACCACGCGGTTTCCACATTGTGTAGTAGGCAAGTAAAACTTGCACTTTTTAAAATCATACTGCTTAGTCTTCCACGCGTGGTAGGAGTAGTGTTTGAGCCAGCTTTAGGCGGAGAACTATCTGCGTCCTTCGAGTACAATATAACGGCTTCGAGATGTTGCTTAGGGTGCTCCAAATCAGCAGCGTTTCGAGTATTTTTACGCATATCGTGGTGATAAGACCGTCCAATGCTCTATAGGTTGCGGTCCAGTCCAAACCACCCTAACACTTAAATTGATAGGGTACACCACAGCGACCATGAGTAGGTACCATGACTCAAGATTATCTTTTTGTATTTTTTAATGTAGATTTTTTTGGACTATTAGTTACCAAGGAAGCTTGAATCATGAACTTTTTAAGGTACGGTATGATTTGACATGCATACGCCATTTTGTCCAAGTTATGAAGTATAGCTTTTCCTGGAGTTTCAGGTGCAAATGGGTGATTATGGGTTAAAATCAAGTGCTAAGTGTAAGCGCAGCATTAGCTGAGTCTGCTCCTTTTGCCGCAGGACATGTTACCTACTTGCAAAGTTATATGCCTATTTTTTTAATAATCTTTTTATTATAATCTGTGCTATATTGTACTATTTTATCTTGTATTGATTAGATTGTTGTTAAAAGTATTTTCTTTCTTTCTTTCTTTCTTTCAAAGGTATGGAACCTACATACTATATACTCTCATAAAGTTTCGTAGGTACTATTAAGATAAAGTCATTGCCGTAAGGCACATATGTACCGCATGGATCATCATCATCATCATCATCATCATCATCATCATCATCATCATCATCATCTCAGCCGTAGGACGTCTACTGTTGAACATAAGCCTCCCCCATAGACCTCCAGTTGCTTCGGTTGGCAGCGGCCTGCATCCACCGTGAACCCGCGGCTTTAACCAGGTCATCCGTCCATCTCGTTGGTGGACGTCCCACGCTGCGCTTGCCGATCCGCGGCCTCCACTCGAGAACTTTTCGGCCCTAACGTCCCATGCATGTTCCAGTGAAACCACCCATGAGACACAATAATAGCCTCTTCGAACGTGTACCTGTTAACGCATAACTGCCATCTGACTTCCACAGGTGCCACTGACACATATGTGCGTTCAAAACATATAAATAGTTTAGGCACTGGGTAAAGTTCCGAAAACGCATGTGCGTCGGACCCCACTTCCACTTTCGCCCATTGTTTCTACAGACACATCGCAGTATTTTAAAGTAAAAAGGCCGACTTTAACTACAATATATTTCTTTTAAACCAACATAAACAACTGCACTTTTAAAGGGAGAAGTTTGTAAAACAATAACAGTATTATGTAAGAGCAAAGTAAACCACAACTGAACCACACAAGTCTCTAACGTTTTATTGCGAGCACTTACCTTAGTTACGCCGATATATTGTTGCTCTGAGTTTATGGCTCAACGTATACTATTACGTTATAGCCTAAACGTAAACTTGCGCGTTATTGGTGCCCACATTCTTACTGTAAGTTTAAATTGCTTTTTAATGGGGATACCTAACTCAGTTCTTGGATGCTTGGTTGAGGATGCAGCGGTGCTGTTTTTACTGTGGGTGTTTTAGGGAAAACCTTAGTTTTTATTCGTCTGGTGCTTGTGCATAAATGCAACAGGCCATTAGGAATATATAGGTCTAGGATTATATTTATGTATGTGGGAAAATAGACGATGGAAGCTTTAATTTATTGAATCAGGCGTTACTTTGCGGAGGTCCATATCAATGAACTAAAATAATTTCTTTGCTCACCCGCGACCTTAAGAATATAGACCTTATGGCATAGTTAAAATTTATTAATATTTTGCGGGTAGGTTTTTGTTTGTTTGGTAAATTAAAACAGTGGTGGTGGTTTGTTAGTCTAACAACTGGTAGTATGGTGTACGGTTGTGTCACTCTGAAGATGAGCTCTGGTTGAGTTCGAAACGCGTCAGTGTGTTGTGGTGGTGGTGATAGATGGGTTTGTGTAATTTGTGTGTGTTCTTACAGTGTGGAGGTGGAGGAACTGCATGAACACGCATAATTTGCATAGACTTAGCTATCTTAAGGTCGCGGGTGAGCAAAGAAATTATTTTAGTTCATTGATGGAAGCTTTTTTAATTTCTTAGCAGTTCGTATTAGGAAAGATGAAGCGAACCACTCCGTTCAGGAAGCCTAATTAGTTCGTCAAGGAAACTAAATTTTTTTCATAAAATATAAAGTTTATTTCCAATACAAAGAACTATGTGTAATGACAATGTCATACTAAAACGTATACATTAATTAATTTTTGAATTTAGTGCTGTTTTATTTTGTCTCTGTGTTCTTTGGTCTTAATAATAAATTAAGGACTTAAACAATTATTCTTTGTCTGAGAATGTTAACAACGTATTAAAAAACATTAGGAGTATGATATAAAACAGTAGAAACGAATTGAAAGCGCCATTTTCTCTTACTGTCGTTTATTTGACGTAAAATTCTTAAAAATTGCAACGTTTAAGGTGCTTCTTCATTCGTTTGCTACTTTTTTATGTCTTGCTCTGTCCAATTAATAATAATGGTTGTGGGAAAAGGACTACGACAGCTGTATTTCTACTAGGATATAGTTAAAAAATCGGTGAGCTTTATATTTACCGGTAATCAAAGAAATTACAATTATATGTTGATCTATAAAATAATTTCTTTAAAAACGGAACATTCACTTAAATTATCCTTAAATAAAATCATAAATACCCGTAATGATTTATTAAAATATATAATGCAGTTTGTGTTGTGCAGAAAAGTACTCGTTCTTATTAAGTGGACAAATAGTTAACTTATATTCGAGCGTAGTTTTTTTTTATTCGAAAACTTGATAAAAAATTAAACAAGGTTTTTATTGAATCAGGCGTTACTTTGTGGAGATCCATATCAATGAAAGGTCGCGCGGGTAACCAAAGAAATTCTTTTAGTTTACCAAAATATTGTTTTGAAATTATCGATGAATGTTTTAACACACAGGTAAGTGTATCGCTGTAAAAGCCTAAAAACACTTGTGTTACTGTGTGAAAAATTTACATTTTCTATTAAAAATTCACAAAAAATCCTTCACAGTATTGTGTTGTCAATATGGATTTTTACAATTTTGGAACTTGTCATTATTATTATTACGCATATTGTTACAAAAAATATCAAATTTTGCTGAAAAAAAAATGTGTTGAAAATGTACTGTACAGTGGTTTTTGAAACATCTATATACATTTGTCTCTTTCTAAAACTATCTAGGTATGTCGCTATTTGGTCTCATCCTGAATGTCAAACCTTTGCAACTCTGTTATATTACGAACAGGTAGTTTAACAATAGTTTTCTCGTTTGACAACACGCTTTGATGTACAAAATAATTATTGTAGTGTGTGTCAAATGTTGTATTAATCAAATATCATATTTGCCCAAACATCGAAATATTCAGGTTTAATGTTATAACATGTTGTGATTTTGAATGGCCTGTATGTACATAAATCCTACAAAATATTATTCTAAAATACTACGTGGCACATACAGAACACATATTTTACTAATCATTCTAAAGCTTGTTTTGGAAACAATTGCAACTATTTTACGTCTACTTAAGAATATCACTAATAAATAATACTGAACCATGCATAACATCATTTAGTCTAAGTCTAGATTTCTTAGATCTCCTCAATATTTATGCACCCATCTAATGCCGCAACTGTGTCTACGAGTAAAACCAAAAAAATCTAAAACTATGTTTTATTTATTTATTTTTAAGGACACTTCATTTCTAAGGACACTTTTTATCATCAAAACCCACTTACTCTGCTAATATAAAGAGTATCTGCTTATATCTCTGTGGCAGCATAGCTCGCATAAACTGATTCACCCTGGTTTTAAGCTAGCTTAAAAAAATAAGTTTTGCGGTATCAATTTCGTAATGCGTTTGAGTCTCATCACGACTTCAGTGACGATGGTGTTTTACGTTGATCTATGGACGACCGGTGAGGGTTGGTACATCACAAAAATGTATGTCTCTCACAGACGTAGATGTCTTGCATGATTGCAGAGCGAGTGGATTATCAACTTTGTTATGGTCAGGCACAGCATAGACCTTAGATTGGTGCACTCTTTTACAACTATAATCTACATTAGAAGTCTTTGGCTACACTCTAAAAAACAAAACATTAACATCATCACAATCATCATTATATATCATTTCATACACAGAATCTTTCAAATAAATATTAAGCTAGTTTACTTGATGTAAAATGATCCAGATAGAAGGAATGAATTCAAAATTATCAATTCGATTAGTCACCTGGTCAAGGAACACTGTTATTTCTGAACCTGAATTAAGTATATCTATACTATTATCATTATTTGTCCAAAATTGTTACAAAGTACTAAAACCCCTTTGTTATGAACAGAATATTACGTAAAATAGACAAAGATACCAATATTTTGTGCAGATACGATTTTCTCACTTAGGTATGTAATTTGTTAAGAGGCGTGTAATATTGTACACATGTTTTTGTAACTAAACTTTGTTCTAATATTGCTACGTGCGTAACGCTTAAGTGAACTGGTAACGTAAATATAGTAGAACAAACGATCAGCGTCACAAGTTCTAGAACAAATTGTATAGAGTCTAAACCGCTTTTTTCCATTGCATATTTCGTATCATCAATATACAAATAGTTTTGGCTAACAGTCAGTTTTTCAGCTGGTACTGGGATTCAAAGGCTCAAGGGCTACTACTTCTTTTCCTTTATCAGAGACTATTTAAGATTCTGTTTGTGTTTCCATATCATCCATGCTCTTCGTGAACTCAGTCTCTTGGTGATCTTCACTGTGGCTTTCCAAATCATCTGAAACATTAAATTTCTCTAGCGGTCATCCATATTTGAACAGTGACAGATGGGTAGTCAGTGCTTCCGAGACGTTTTACGTACTGCGTAAGTGGTTGGTGTGGACGATACTTCTAAATATGATATGCTTAGTGAAGTGTGCTACTCTACTAGTGAAAATAATAACTTTAATGAAGATGTGGGGGTAGATTTTGTCGCTGTCAATAAGAATTAAAATGCTGAAGCGCAATTTGTAATTGTATTTCTGTTCGAACTCTACTTAAATTACGGATTTGTTTAAAATATGTACCTTGTCTATTATTACGTGAGTGACTCGTGTATCTTATTCTAAATAAGTATGTGAGTGTTTTACGGTAGTCTTAATTCTAAGTTTAGATTATTTATGTGCTTCTCATGTTAGTAAATCATACCTTGATCGGAATATGCAGTGCAATTTTTCAACGAGCTGTGGTTTCTATTAACAAAGGTGCAGGCATGCAATTTATTCAATTTACTTCTTGATCTTTATAAAAATAAATATTTTTACCGTTATTTGTCGAATCGGATTCCAATTTTGATAGTGAAACCAATGGAAGCTGCACCCAGGTTTGGCCTATCAAATAAGGGATGTATCTTATCACAATTGACAATTTTTATGTAACAAACCTTATATCATTAAACAGAACTATTCGACTATTTTAAAAAGCTAGCTACACGAATAGAAAATCTACCAGATCTATCAATTGCTGATTTATATTGTGTTTAATCATCATCATTGAGAGACATTGTATTCTATAAGTAATTGCACTACATATTCTGATTATTCTAAGTATAATAGGGGTAATAATCTTTTTAACCACAGATATCATAAACCTTCTATAATGCGTTCAAAGCCCAAAAATGATGACCGACTCAAATGTAAAACTATTTCGTTAAAACAAATTTCTTATCTGAGAAATCGATCGCAAACAATTCTATGAAATCTTGCACGTTACTTGGTATCGAAGTTAATAGTTGGAGCCGCGTCTAGTCTGTGTCTGAATAAAAAAAAAACTAGGGCTTCATCATAAACATTACAAAATTTTTAATTTATTGCCACCATTTTTGACGTTTAGTTTGTCTAATAAATTGCATAATTCGGGCTCGATAGTCAAAATCAAACTTTAACCAAAAAACATTATTGTTCTACTTCACTTACCATGGCTCCTGGAATCCAAAGCCAGAACTGTTAGCGGAGCATCATCCAGCACCCCAGACCACCTCGCAGCCAGGACCCTGGACCCCCTATGCCCCCTGACCACGACGGTGGGGACTACGCTAGGGGTTATCGTGGAGCCACCATACATTGACACCCCTACGTTTCTGCGTAGGATTGTACTGCAAAATATTAGGATTATTATTGTGGTTGGAATTCACGAACACAGGCAGGGGGGTGTCACTACGCCATTTCGCCGCCGAGCTAAAAGTGCGTACCGGGCCTCCCCAACGTTGAGGCGATTCAGTGGTTGCCGCGCACTGACCCGTGGCGCACGCGCGCGCCTCTTTACGTCGTGACTCACTTTACGTCGCTAACGCGTGTCATATTTAAAAGTTAGCCACTTACAATTTTGTAAATATTAGACTAATAAAAATTAATCAGTTCATAATATATTGTTTTTGTTTCTGTTGCGTACCTAATAACTGTTTGCTAGCTCCTAGAGTATAACACTTACCAGCCATTCTGAAGCAACTGTAAGATGTGACTATTTCTCGCACGAGATGTACATATTACCTGTCTCTTTCTGTGCACTACTGTGAGAAAGTGACGGGTGACGTCTCGCAACGAGAGTCGCTAAGCATAGTTGCGCTGGACTAGACTGGTACCTAGCTTATTCTTACATAATAAATTAGACCCCGCACCATAGAATAAATAAAAGTGCAACCGCTAAGTAAATGATTTTATTATTTTTATTATTACTCTGTAAGAATTTTCGATGCGATGCGATGCGATGCGATGCGATGCGATGCGATGAGATGCGATGCGATGCGATGCGATGGATGGATGAATGGAGGGATGCATGGATGGATGGATGGATGGATGGATGAAATATTTCCTCACATTGTTTGAGAAAAGCACTATACAAGCCTCGGCCAGAACAGGGATTGCTGGACTCGTTTTATCCAGCCTCGTATACGACTCGGCCGTCTACCCCGAACTCGTCCATCAATCCCTTACTTCATGGCCTCTGCAGTAATGTTGTAATAAAACAGCAAAAATGATAGTATAACAGGTATTTAATTAAAGTATTGACAACCCTATTTTCGGAATATCTGACAAGGTGTGGAATAATGTCGACCTTCGCGCGGCGCCAGAGAGCTCAATGTCGGCTGCTCGCGTGCGGTCCGTTTGTTAATAATAATTATGTAGGCACATAAAAAGGCGGCATTTGTGAAAATCAAAACAGAGAGACTTCTGTACTTGTACTATTATCTATTCTGTGACACAGGTGTAATCATTATCCCACAGATATAGATTACACTAGATAACGCAAACACCTCAATCTGTATGAAAACTAGCCGTGTCACTTTTTTATATAATTATATCTACTCTGACGTCTCAAGAACGAATTAGCGATGTGAATTCCCCGATGTTCATAGAGACGGCATCACATTTATCCGTCAGATAAATTTAATCAATGGATGTTGAAACAGGGGGTTAGTCTAACACTACAATTTTTAGGCAAATTATTTTCATTTTCACCTTTGTTCAGGATCCTGTCGCGGCTGCTTTTTCTTGCACATAACCACAAGAGCGACGCATAATGTCGTCAATATAGTCAGTAGAATCAGACTCAAAGCCGCTCCAACTAGCAACGCCACACTGTTGTCTCCAGCAGTTGACGTCGGCGGAGCTGGCGTCATGGTTTGCAAGGAACCTAGTAGAAACAGAAAGTTTTAAAACCTAATAAACTCAACTCGGCATAATATGCCTTCTTTAAAAACACTATACAATGTCCAACTTTAGCCACAGAAGTTTGAACAATCAAAATACAAGTTTGTACAGCAAAGAATTTGTGATAGATTGACATTAAAAATGTACATCGTGTGCAGGTGCCATCAGCCAAATATGTGGTCTACCATCTTAAAAATTTTATAATCTTATGCATGTCATAAAACAATAATGCCAATAGACGTGTCTGTCAACTAGAAAGTTCGACCTTAGCGGGATATTCCTGGCACTTGAGGTATTCCAACTTAGGCCTCTAGGTTGGCAACGCATCTGCAATACCCCTGGTGCTGCGCGACGTTTATGGGCAGTGGTGATCTCTTTTCACCAGGAGACCCACTTGCTCGTTAGCCTTCCAGTCGAATAAAAAAAAATCATTTAATAGGAACTTGTTTAAAGTTGATAGACCACTAATATTTGGCCTATGGTATTATAGCATGATCAAAATTTATATGCCCTGTGCCGCAGCGAAATTATACTTCTGGTAGAGGCTGGCTGTCATAAGTGGCTAAAAAGTTGGGGAAGAGCGGCAAATACACGCATAAAGTACTTAACCAATCGTAATAAACTTTGGTATGAAGTTAGTTTGTGACCTTGAGAAGAACTGGATAGTTTTGTTTTGGATCATTGAATGAGTCTCGCGCGTGCGAGACGAATTGAAAAGTAATAATCAAAGTATCTGTCATTTACACTTATTTGTCATATTTGCTGTATATTGCTGGCAATTATAATTTTGTAACAAAGTTAACAAAGTCTGAATTTTAGTTTATTAAATAAATAAATTACGTTATTTTAACCTCCCTAAAAAAAACCTGGCTGCCAGTAACACACAGTGTAATTTGGTTTACGTTGCAGCTTCCAGGGTGATTTTTATAATTGCCAAAATAAAATTTGCTTCACATTTTTCGTAATAAGTATTAGCCAAACTGTGGAATTCAAGATGATAGTAAAATAAAAGAAAATAATATATTTCAGTCTACCAGAAAATTTCAGAAAACCCAAGTTTCAGAATTAATAATAATAAGCGAATTATTATTATTACTATTCAATCAATATTAATGAAAACTTCTAAATCTTCGAAATTTACTCATTTAGTTTAGAAAACTGAATAAACATTTTGTTTTAATAACCGGTATTTTCACACGGCATATAAAAATACTTTATCTAAATGCATTGAATGATACCCACAAAAATATCCCGAAAAAATTAACTCGTCGAATTTTTACTAAGCAATTAATTATATTTTATTTAAAACTGTATAATCAATGCAATACATAATCAATGCTTACCAGGCCTGTCCAAATTATCGTTGTTTCTTATAGACACGCTGTACAACGCTGCTGCTCTAGGGGACCTGCCTCGTGGTGTCTCAGAGTAGACCAGTAATGTATAGCGTCCAGGAGATAAATTGTCGAGAGAGAACTGCGGCGCGTCGTTGCTGGCCCGGTACACTGTTTCCGTTGGACCTCGACCTGAGGTGCCCTGAAGTGAATGAAGGTTAATACGATACTAGGTTAGATTTTGAAAATAAATTAAATGGCACAAGGAAGTTTTAATACCACACAAAGAAACATAGATACACAATTTTAGTAGAATGTCGCACAGAGCATTAATTTTTTCGGGTGATACTCTTTCCCGGCCCGGATAATACCGACATGGAAATACCGAGCCTATTTTTCGTGTACACACCCATAGAAGCTCCTGTCAGTTTCTATGGGCATGTACACAAAAAACAGGGCCGGTATTTCCATGTCGGTGTTATCCGGGCCGGGAAAGAGTGTCACCCATTTTTTCTACATTGCATAATCTATGATGTTTTTATGCGAAAAATATTATTATAGAATGACACTATAACACCTGCAAGAACTGAATCATCAATTTTATTCAGCTGTCAATAAATAGCATTTTGAACGCAGCTGACATGAAATTTAGTGCAAACAAAAACGATAATTTCAAAGAAAAATCGTTTGTTAAAGCATAAGTTTTTTTTTCTCTAACTGCAAGATTATTCCTTCAGCACCATCAAATTTATATACTCGTATTTATAGAAAATTTCAAGACAATCTGATTACTGAAGGTAAATGAAATTCGATTCGTAACATTTTATTACACCCGCCTGCCCACAAACACGGAATGTTGAAGCTAAACGTCATCTTCACGAAAATCACACTGTTTAGTCCACTGAGTTAAACAAAGAAAACACGGAAGTCACTGACCGCGCTGCACACAAGAATGGTTCTACCTGCGTTTCAACTGCTAGTTACCTGTTGCATTTATTGAAGAAATGAGCAACAGCTTCCACGTCCAACGAGAAGAACGGATAACTTGGTTAAAGCCGCGGTTCACAGTGGTTGTAGGCCACTTCTAACTGAAGCAACTGGAGGTCTGAATGCCTGTGTCTATTAGTGGATGTTCTACGGCGCTGATATAACGACGATGAGCCCTAGACAACGGCGTGCATTAAGTAGGCAGCAAGATAGGCGGTACTAGTGCTGGTGGCGCGCTGCTGCGGCATCATCAACGTATACTGTCAACCCTGAAATCGACCTAAATTGCACGCCAATGGCCAGTGTCGCTCATTTCTTCTACATTTACAAGAAGGTATTGATAGTGGTTGAAACGCCAGTGGAACTAAAACAAGCACGACACACATCGCCGCGCTCACCTGATCGTTCAGCGTCGCGATCTCATTGTGTTCCACGGGTTCTGTCGGCCGTACCTCCAGGACCTCGAGGAGGAAATGCTGGGGGAGCCCACCGTCGTGACCAGGCTCGCAGCGGAGAAGAGAGTTGTCGAGCTCGCAGTTGATTGGGGGTTCAGGGAGGGCTGGAAGATAGGGATAGTTTTTGAAAAATGCGTTATTGTGTAGATGATTGATTACGGAGACAATGATGTTTTATGAGCTCTTGACAGTGGTCAATTTTATGTAGTAAATAACAGTCTAAATTAGTTGATTGTTGAAAACAGAGCTGAAAAAACTGTCATTTTTAGAGGACAGATTAGAGAAAACATTATAAAATGAATATTATTCACTCTGGTTGATCACAAAAAAAATATCTTTATTTTTTCTAAGTATGACTTAATTTGTTCTTATTTTTGTTACCTTTTAACTATAAAAATAATTTGACAAGATATTGTTAGTAAATATAAGTACATTTAACAGAGATAGATTAAAAAAAGAAAAAAATCTAAGAAATAAATAAATGACGAAATTCACTTTCTTTAGAATTTTAATTCACTTCTTGTAACGAAAAACTAGTTTATTTTAAGCAGTAATCTAACTATAAAACATCTACCATATAGGAAATGTCCGAATTAATATTCGATGATCATTTTGTTTATTTCTTCTTCCAAAATACCTATTTGTCTCTCTCTCTCTCTCTCTTTGTCTCTCTTATCAATTTTAATATAATCTGTGTGCTGAAAAACCACCATACCAGCAGGCATTATCCTGAACAGGCACGGCTCGCGCTGGTTTCCCACGTCGTTGCTGGCCCAGCATGCCAGCCAACCCAGGTCTTCACCGGTGTCCGGTGGAAGACCATGCACCACTGTACTGCTCCAGCCCATGACTGTTACGTTTGATGCTGGTATCTAACAAAGTGAAATCGACAATAGACTATTAAAAAATAAATCAAAGTATTTTAATACTAATCAGGAACCTTCCGCAGGTGATCGGGTTAGTCTGACTGAACACTCCTCTGAACAGGCAATCTAATAGGCTTTTGGAGACTGTGCTTTGGAACTACACGGTTTTATTCCATCGGTTTCTTTATTTCACAGGTCAACCAAAGATCCCAGATCCTGGTCTCCTGATGGTAAGAGATCACCACCGCCCATAAACATTGCAACACCAGGGGTATTGCAGATGCGTTGCCAACGTAAAGGCCTAAGATGGAATACCTCAAGTGCCAGTAATTTCACCGGCTGTCGTACTCTCCACGCCGAAACACAACAATGCAAGCACTGCAGCTTTACGGCAGAATTAGCGAGCAAGATGGTGGTAGCAATCCAGGCGGACCTTGCACAAGGTCCTACCACCGCAAAAATAGCAAAGGAGTAACATTTTCCGCCTGATTTTGTGATCCCTGACTGCTACAATCTGTATGTTCAATAAAGTGTCTATTCAGTAACGTCTATTCAAATCTGTATATTCAATAACGAAAGTTTGAAGTGTACTCTATTGAAATTAGGATACATACAGGCAGAACATCCTTAGTCCCATTATACGTCCAGTAGAACCTCAACGGGCCAGCGTCGTGAACTGAGGGTGCAGAGACGGAGCAGCGAGCTCTAACCTCGCCACCGGGTGCACCAGCCAACTGTTGCACCACGCTACCAGCTGAACATTCTGGTCTGGCTGTAGAAGATTTACATTTATATCAAGGTCATCCAAAGTTATCAAAGTTCTCGAATTTAGACTGCGGAATTTTGGTTTTCGTTGTCCTCATATTATACGCAAAGTAGAGCACAGAAATCAATGATATTTTACAATCAAGATCTTCATTATATTTTCTATGCCTGTGGCTTTTTCGATTTTTGTAAAAATGCTTTGATAGTCTTTAATTCTCGTGTAAAGTTGACATCTTTTTTTTGTCGACTTTTGAGCTCCTGTAATTCTGATATCACACATTTATTTGAAAATCTAAAAAACCACAGACATAGGTAATTACGTCTAGTCCATCCATACAAAATTTCGTCTATTTCTGTTGCCTAGTTTTCAAATGAGGCCGGGCTATTGCCCGGCCTATTATTTAAAGAAAGAAAAAAGAAAGAAAGAAAAACATTTATTCGTGACGTTTTACAAATTCAAACAAAAACAACAAACATCAACAAATTTTGTCACGAAATGGTCCCAACTCAGCATATTATTTATTATTATATTATTATTGCCCTATTGGCCGGGACTACGTTTGTATGGAGAATGGAACGAAGAGACTTCTCTTAAGTAGAGTGGCAAGTTTACGATCTCAACAGGAACGAGTGTCGAAAATAAGACAAGACCTTTGCCTAGAGAGACGCTTTAATAGATTAATTATTATTGCCCTATTGGCCGGGACTACGTTTGTATGGAGAATGGAATGAAGAGACTTCTCTTAAGTAGAGTGGCAAGTTTACGATCTCAACAGGAACGAGTGTCGAAAATAAGACAAGACCTTTGCCTAGAGAGACGCTTTAATAGATTAAGAAAATGTACTTTACTTACACAGCACACTGAAGTTCAGCGGTTCGCTCAGAGCGCTTCCCTCTGAGTTTCTCGCTCTACACCGGTACCGGGCTGAGTGATGTCTTCTAAGCCCTCTGAAGATCAATGTGTTACCTTCAACTGATACTCCGGCGATTGGATCATCGCGAATTAGGTGATCCTGTAACAAAAAATATCCTATTAATATTATTTGAATGCTACTGATTGTGTGCGGGTCCATATCGCCTCGCATACTTATTGAAAGTTCGAATGTATTTTTGTCAGAATGATCATTTGTCATAACTCTTTTTCTCTCTGAATCCAGTGATTATTTAGAATTCCTATAAAATAAACCTAGCCTAACCTATAGTTTTCTATAGGATGACCATTTAACATTTTTAGAAAAATATAAGGTTTCAGTGCGAAAAAAAATCGGACATACGATGATTCGGACAAAAAATACGGTATGACTAGAAAAGAGTATGCGGACTTTGGCGCTCCCGTGAATATAGAACTACGCAACGTAACGGAAAATAACGTCACAAAACAAGTAGAAATTAAAAACATGACACTAAAACGTAACTTTCTTTCACTCGTAGACCCTTTTCCATAACAACCAATTTAATCAAGCCCTACCCTGTTATATAAACTAATCGTTTCACACAAAATTACAATTTTCTTCCAAATTGAATTCTTGAAGTATTAATTATAAACTCATTATGAAGTCGTGAGCGTCACGCGAGGCAGAATTTAGGTGTATGTACGTGTTACCGCTAAGTTGGTATTTGCGTGAAGTACCGGGGCAATTACTAGATGCAAGTCTGAAATGACGTAAAAGACTGTACCGTCAGCTTACTGTGGGTTTCAAGTGACCTTATTGTTTAGGGTTACCGAATTTTTAGCGCTAATCAATGTGGATATGGGTGAAGGAGGTATTACTGAAATAAGTATATATTTTAAAAATATTTCGTGTATACGTGGTAGAGAACATGTAGTTTTCTTTATTGTTAGAACTCATGATCTGCCGCGCTATTTACGCCGTACTAAGGTTTTATTTTGTTCCTTAGAGACGACTTTGGGATTTGTTTCTATGGAACGAACTATAAATAATTGTGTATCTACAGTATATGTATCTATATCTTTTTTATTATGTATGTGTATTTATAATGCATTGTTTGAGTTAAATTAAAATGTCGGTTCTTTTATATTTTCATAAAAGAGAGTTAAAAGAGAGTTGGGAGAGGAAGACCGAGACGAACGTACCACGATCAAATCGGGGACATTCTGAAGAAGATCGGGTCAGGAGTACTCTAAACCGACGTGCATGCATAAAAAGATTGATGAATGTAAAGGAAGCGAGAGTTGTATGCCAGAATCGTAGCAAGTGGAAGGATGTAGTCTCTGCCTACCACGTTGGGAAAGAGGCGTGATTGTATGCATGTAGTATGTTATTTTCATCGTACTCGTAGTGTCTACTCTTGTGTCTGACATGCTGTCAATCGTTCAAAGGTTAACTGGAAGAGATCCTTTTAAGGGATAAGTTTGCCTTTGTACATCTTATAGTCCCGTGTCCTATTATTTTCATGTGTTTTTATGCACAATAAAGAGTTTTACTATACAATTTAAAATGTGCTTTATATTGATACACAATAAAAAAAATACATAATTTACAAGAGGGCTGGCAGCTTCCTCGCACAGCGTATTAGCATCGCCATACAGCGAGGAAATGCTGCCAGCATTATTGGAACCATGCCACAGGGGCCTTTTTTAGAGTTATATTAGTTTTTAATTATTATTATTAAGTATTTATAGTTTAATTCATTTCTAAATGTATTATTTGTTCCTCAATAAATCGAATTTACAATAAAATACTTCCTTCTGGGGACACAAAAACCTGCACTTAAAAGTAACTAGAATGACCCACAACTCCCCTTTTTGGATCGGAGGTTAAAAAACAAAAACGAATCAAGCATGAGAGCTTTATTAAATAATACCTCAGTTTTTCTCCCCACGGCGTCAGTATAATCCGAATGATTTATTTAAAATTCAGACCACACGCTAAAACCGCATTTATATACGGAATGTTCGCATACCGGTATAAACTTCCGTTCAAAGTGAATAGGAAATCGCTTAACTAGCATTATGTACACATTTGACTATCCTTTTATCCACGGAAGTGTTGCTACGGTGTGATACTGAAAATATTGAGATAATTCTTGAAAAAAAAAATACATATCAAAAAATTTGATAAACTAAAAGTATAGATGACATTAATATGTAAGTAATCCTACTTAGATATTAATGTAATGATACAGTAATTGGCCACGTTACAGTAATTGCCCCATTTAATTTTATATGAAAGAACAATAATACAAGTAATTTAATGATAAAAGAGACTAGATTATTATTAATTAGTACGATATTTGTTATGATTTATCACCATTTTTAGGATTCCGGAGCCAAAATGGCAAAAACGGAACCCTTACAGTTTCGCCATGTCTGTCTGTCTGTCTGTCTGTCCGTCCGCGGCTTTGCTCAGGGACTTTCAATGCTAGAAAGCTGTAATTTTGCACGGATATATAGGTGAACTAAGCTGACAAAATAGTACAATTAAAAATTCCAAAATAATTTTTTTTAGCGTACCTCCTATAGACGTCAAGTGGCGGTGATTTTTTTTTCTCATCCAACCATATAGTGTGGGATATCGTTAAAACCATTAGGGGTTTGCTAAAACGATTTTTCGATTCAGTAATTTGTTTGCGAAATATTTAACTTTAAAGTGCAAATTTCATTAAAATCGAGCGACCCCCCCCCCTCTAAAATCTAAACCGGTGGCTGGAAAAATTTGAAAAAATTCAGGATGATAGTCGATATACCAAACTTTCAAGAAAAACTATAACGGCTAAGTTTGCTTGAGAATTATTAGTAGTTTATACCTAAACTTGGAAGATTCCGTATAAAATACGAAAACCTTAGAAAAATATTACTTAATTTTTTCGTAATGGCTACGGAACTCTATTTGGGCGTGTCCGACATGCTCTTGGCCGGTTTTTCTTTGTAAATTTTTAATTTAGTACAAGTGGACAATTACTGTAACATGGCCAATTACTGTGTGTTTTACCCTAGAGGATTAGGATTACCATTGCATGCCATTTCTCGATATGCCCAGTGGCGGACTAACAGGGGGGCGGAAGGGGCGGCCCGCCCCGGGCCTCCGGTCTTGGGGCGCCCCCAAATGCCTCCGCGTTCCCCTGATCAAAACCTACAAGACTAAAAATGTGCTTAGTACCTAAATTTTTTTTAAATGCATTTTTTTAAAACTTGGGTCCTCATTCAGCTTTGCCACCCCGGGCCTCTGACGGGCTTAGTCCGCCACTGGATATGCCTAGGAATTTCATGATCTGGCGGATTTTACGATCGGCCGCCGACATATTATTATAGATCATATTTGACGCTGTAGCTATATAGGTGTTTGAGCTCTCTACTATACATACTCACGTATTTTGAAGGCTTACATAAGTCAAAAGTTGACTATGAAAAGGTTCCACTCTGGTACAGTCGGTGCCCTAACATAAGTAT
This sequence comes from Choristoneura rosaceana, assembly GCA_037349165.1. NCBI lineage: Eukaryota > Metazoa > Arthropoda > Insecta > Lepidoptera > Tortricidae > Choristoneura > Choristoneura rosaceana. The sequence goes on from JAZBNJ010000044.1 coordinate 1,838,061, forward strand.
CCACTTTTCTATACAACTAGTATGAAAAAGTGGATATATAAGTTAGGGCACCGACCGTACGAGATACAGTTTCTTCGAATGTACATATCAATGGAAGAATACACACTGTATGCGCCCGTAGTTTACCAGTTAAATGGGTGTGACACGTGGACGGACAGAAAGACGGACATAGTGATGAGGGTAGATGGTACGTTGCGGGGACTTGAAAAGTGCCCGTGTTCAATCCCTGATTGGTTTGAAAAGTGAAGCTTCCTGTTGTATTCGGGTAAGTGTTTTGCTAAGGCGGCAACAGTAAGAATACAGTGTGTCCGTATAAAATGCACAATACTGAAATGGGGGAAATTATAGGCAAGGGACGGAAAAACGCCAGTCATTTTGAAAACATAACCCTGTTCCGTACAGTAGAGACTTCCTTATATTAGTAAAAAATATGATTAGGTATTTAATTTTTATAAATTTATTATGCCTACCAAAATTTATTTGTCTCTACTGCACGGAACAGGGTTATATTTTCAAAATGACGGCCGTTTTTCCGACCCTTGATTAATAGGTACTTAAATTTCCCGACGAAAAAAAAAATTTTTTTTTTTAGTTTTTCTTTTCGTTCGAGTTTATAATATTGCAAGCCATTTTCGAACTACTTTACGTGGTCGGATTAACTTGAAATTTGGTATACATAATAATTATTGAAATCGGATGACAATGCAAGTAAAGCATCAAAAATACGGCCAGCAAAAAGCTTATTTTCAAAAATTAAATTTTCAACATAAACTTGTTTTTTTTTGTGAACCGAAAGTAAATTAAAACTTTCAGCTTCGCTATCCCGATTGCCTTAAAGTAGCGTTTCTAACAATAATGTACGAGGATGTGTTGCGAGGGATGTGTTTTTCAATAACCAATAGAAACGCTTCATTTACACGTCCTCGCATAGCACATCTTTGGTGGAAACAGCTGAGCGGCGAGGCTGAGGCGAGGTAATCGTAGCGCTTCTATTGGTTAATGAAGAACATATTCCTCGCAACACCAGAGATGTGAGAGGATACATCTCTGGTGGAAACGCGGCTTTCATCTGTCTTAATCATCATCAATAATATCTCTCTATGCAAGTTCCACTGCTTAACACATTATCATCATCATCATGAGCCGGAAGACTTCCACTGCTGAACAAAGGCCTCCCCCTCAGAACGCCACACTGAACGCCAACTCGCCACTTGAATCCACCGTTTCGCAACTCTTACGATGTCGTCAGTCCACCTGGTGGGAGGCCTGCCAACGCTTCGTCTTCCGGTTCGTGGTCGCCACTCAAGGACTTTTCTCCCCCAACGGTTATTTGTTCTTCGAGCGATGTGCCCGCCCATAGCCACATAGGAACACACACTTAACCGGTTACCATTACTTTCCCGAATTTCATTTGCCCGAATTTCACTTGCCATACCATCGTTTGTCATAAAATATATAGAACCTTGCTGTTTTCAGGATTCTTTAAAATGTCATCATATAGAATGCAGTAGGTTAGGTTAGGTTAGTTTAATAATAATAATAATAATAATAATAATAATAATAATAATAATTTATTAACATCAACAATAATATCAACTCTGAAGAAATTACAATTTCAGACATAAATTGCTTTATGGCAAATGAAAATTCTAGAAAATGATACATTCGGGCATATGAAGTTCGGGCAAACGATAGAGAACCCACACTTAACACATGCTCTATCAAACAGAAAGGGCTTAGACGTTACATAATTACGATTAATTAAAAACATTATGCAATTCGTTTTAATACCCGTTTTCTTACCAGTTCATTTTAATATCAACCCATCCCTCGAACGTCAAGGGAACTGTAGTTTCAACTTATTAGTTTTCTATGAAAGTCTTGAAACCGTTCGCCGTTTGAGACTTTTATATTAATTACTTGCGAAGCAGTTTGTTTTCGTTTAATACTGCATGCGAACAACCGATGACAATTTAATCTGATTGAAGAAATGTACCTCGATAATAGGAACATAGGTACTGTGGGGAACTGTAGCTGGTAGAGCTAAGGTATAGGGGATCTACGCGCGTGATGCTAAACTCAGTTCAAATGAAAGGACGTTTCTTCGGACACTAGGACACTAGGAGCACTAGGGTGCTAGAACTTGTGGCTTCTCAAGCACAGAGTCGTGGGTTTCAGTCCGGGCTCACACTTCAGAGTTTTTGGGAGTTTTTGAGTTTTAGTCTGGTAAGAGCATCACTAGCTATTGCCCGTGACGTGAATTCATCTACAAAGAATAGGCACATCGCTATCCTGTGAGAGCTATGCAATTTCACAGGATGATATTGACCTCATAACAAGTAATAGAACACCCAGCCAGCCAGTGTCCAATTGTCCTCTTTCGTATAATTTAGAGAAAAAAAAAATGAACACTGTGGTCAACCGTAACAGTTAGAGATGTGCTACCGCGGAACTTTCTTTGATTTTAGAAGAATTACAATTCTCTAATACATCATCTAGTATTTTTTGGCGACTTGCCTTGAATTTTTTTTAATTTAAATCTACGAAACTTTACTTAGGATTTTCTTTATACGAGACATAAATCGTACATATCGTACATAAACATTCCGGAATCCACATGATAGTGAAAACCGCTAAAAGGCCACTTTCGCATTCACGATGTTAGTATGGATTGGTAACGTACCTCTTTGTAGAATGTGAAGTTACTCGGAGCTGGTGAAGCATCAGCTGAGCAGAGAATTGCTGCGTTCTCGTCTTCTTTGAGAAGACGCGCTTCTCTTGGCTCGAGAAGGGAGATCTGGGCAACTGGAGGATCTGCAACAAATGAAAAGTGTTGCTCACTACACTTTCAGTGCACACTTTACTTACTTGATAATAATACTGCACTGTTTATTCTTTGAAACTCATTCATTAAACAAAAAAACAAACGTCTTAAACTTCTAAAGGAACACATCGTTAGCATGTTGCGGCGAGGGATAAGCGCCATCTAACTAATTTTTTAATTTGGAACTAATTAACTTAAACCTATTGCATGGGAGCACAGCGTTATCTTAACGGGTGGGCGGTACAGCGCCATCTAGTGTGTTTAACAAATATTACATTTTAAGGTAAGACATTCAACAAAAAGAAATGGATTAGTTTGTTTTGATAAAGCGAAAAAATCTAGATTATTCCTACGACATTTCAAATCCAACCGGCCGACCAATTTTCATCGAGCGGACCCTAGCTAACCAAATAACCCAATTGCATTTTAACAAAGCTTAAACTGAATATTTCAATTGCTTGACAACAGGAGAAATTGTTTATTCGTAGCACGCCGCCGCTGACAAAGTCCGAACCGCAATGGGGCTGGCAAACGGGCAGGTCGAACTACTTATTGGAGTTTAAACGTCGCTTTATAAAAGTCAAAATCGAAATCTAATCCACGCGCTTATTTTGAAAAAAAAGGGTAATGTTCTTCGTTTGTTGTTTACACATGTTTCTTAGACAATATAAGCTTGCGTTTGGCTACAATCACGCCTGATGGAAAGCGAGCATAATATCATAATATCGTCTTAATAAGTGTAGATATATTAGTGAAAACTTAATTGACTCATGATTTACCTGCATAATTTACTTTGCTGTTTATTTTCCTCAATAAAAAAATAAATAATAAATAATTTTGACCATTCTTAGACCCCCCCCCCCCGCTCCTTATCACAATACTACTATGAAAATCGCTACTGAAAATTGCTTGTGTCTTAAATGCCAAAAACCCCCTAAAAGTTTAACGTATGGATAGCCCATAATAATAAATTCCTAATCTATCTTGCAGGAACTATGCCACTTTCGAGATAAAAATTAAATATCTAACTATTATAACTATTTGCAAATTATTTTTTATCTAAATCGATTAAGTGTTTTTTTTTTACATAAAACTGACCGTGATTGAACCTTCTCATCTGATGTTAAGTGCAGATGAAGCCAAAAGTGTATCTCACTGGTTCAGTAACAGCCTATTCACTCTAGCCTTAGTTTAAGTGTAAAGAGGTCTTAAGCAGACAAAGTTACATTTACTATTAGGCTAAGCATAATTTCAAGTAGACACTTTTGTGACTTCGTTAATGCACATTTTTTTCAGCTTTTTCTTAGCCAAAGATTAGGCTGCAATCTCTGGACTCCATTGGGGCCTAGAGACCATCACAATTACGTTGTTTGTTTATTTTCAAAGTTGAATTATTGTATTCTGGACGTGTGGTAAGTTTGGAATTGGATTAAAACATATCGGGAAACGAGAATGGCGATTCCGACGCGATTTCGAGTAAAATTACTTGGCAGATGACATGACTAATATGAAGTATTAAATTACTACCAATTACTACTTATTGCTAAGAAGTCTTGTGTTCTTTTGTGAGGTGTCCGAACAAGAACAGGTCCCCTCTATTCAGTAATCGGTTGGCTCTCGACTAGAACATATATTGAAAATACAAACCGAAACATAGATGCACAGAAAAACCAGAAAAATAAGACCAACACTGGGAATCGAACCCAGGTCCTCGGCATTCCGTGCCGCGTGCTATACCACTACACCACTGCTGGTCAACGGCACAGACACGAATTTCCCTATGCATCACATATCTTAGCTTGTTTTTACTTTACTTTGTAATTTAAGCAGTTACCTAGCGCCATCTATATTGTCTAACTCTCAACGAGAAGCCTTCAATATCTCCTTCGGAACTAACCGTTCACCCGGATAAGAGATGTCGCTATTAAGCATGATTAGTTTTTTGGAATCTTTTCGTATTTTTTTTTTTATTTCAATTCCAAATTTTTACTTTTACGGTCATCCCGTGAAACCTAAATTGAAAATACAACCCGAAACACACAGAACATTCAGTCGAACGATTAAGTTTGATTTTTGACTTACCGTAGAATGGTTCAGAAAAAATACGTGATATACCTACCTACATTACCATGCAAACTTCCACCGAAAGTTGGGTTGAACAAGATAGATCTAGTAATTAGTTTTTTTTTAATACGTCATAAATCGTTAATTCTCTTTACTTTTATATTATTTTATATTATGTTAATTGCTGCTACGGAACCCTTCATGGGCGAATCCGACTCGCACCTGGCCGCTTTTTTTCTATTTTTTTTTTAATATAACTGATTACCTAAAGTATAACACACTCCATCCATTTACTAATCAAGAGTGGGGTCAAAGAGTGCTATTTGCGGATGACAGCGCGACCACGACCGCAACCGCGATGCGTGGTCCCCAGTCTAGCAGTGTTGCCAACTGCTACCAAAGGCCTGTTGCTAGGAATTTTACATAAGTTGCTAGATTAAGAAATTTGTTCGACTTGAAAAGTAGCTAGAAATAGCTAAATTTCTCCGCAAAATTAGATACATACCATTTTATATGATTAATAGAAATCAGCCAGCGATACCTATTTAATTAAAGGCTTTAATATTTATTGCATTTAAAATGTATTTAAGAAAGTAAAACCTAGCCCTCTATCGGGTAAAAACGGGTAATTGAGGCTTGTCACGCGGGTACTGAGTTAGTCGAGCTCTGGCAGCACTGTTTCATACGAGTAAGCGAGTTGCATATGTTACGTTACCTCGCTCACTCTTCTATTTTTCGAGGATTCGCAGCCGGCGCTTTATTTTTTTCATTGCTCTGACCAACAATCAAAAGTTGCCAGATAAAGTTGCTAAAAAGTTTAGCTACAAAATTCAAAAAAATTTAGCTGCCTGACATCAAAAAATTGCTAAATCTAGCTACAAAGTAGCTAAGTTGGCAGCACTGCAGTCTAGTACTAACTACAAAGATATTAGGGCACTACATTTTAAATGTAGCGGTTACACTTGTACTCTGTATTTAAATATTTGGAAAACATCAGCTTTTTACTAAGTGTAAGCCAAAATGGCAAAAACGGAACCCTTATAGTTTCGCCTTGTCTGTCTGTCTGTCTGTCCGCGGCTTTGCGCAGAGACTATCAATGCTAGAAAGCTGTAATTTTGCACGAATATATATGTAAACTATGCCGACAAAACAATACAATAATAGCTATTTATGCAACTGTATCGCAATAGGGGTCCTTTTAATACGAGTGTGGTTTCATGAAACGAGGCGTAGCCGAGTTTCATAAAAGGGTCACACGAGTGTTATAAGGCCTAATTGCGTACAGTTGCATACAATATTTTATCTACGTTCATATATTAAATCCTCTATCATGTGTTCAAGAAACATTGAGAATTAATTACCTGCATTGCAACCAGAACTTATACTAGGACCTTCACTTTGCTGGTAAATTATGAGTCATTCCTTCGCCGAATCTAAAATATCGGGCGGAGTCAAATCTTCTTCGCATTCACTGATATCAGACATTTTTAAGCAAAAACAAAATTTTCTCACGAAAATTCGTACAACAGAATGACAACCTATGAACGGAATGGCGGTAAAACCAGTACATCACTGCGCATGTGCGGGATGTGCGCGCATGCGCTAAAGCAGGCACTGCCACAGACAAGTGAATATTGGAATCAAAACTTGTTGGTATAAACTTTTTGGATTTGCCCTGTATCGTAATGGTTTAAAAAATTATATTATGTTTGAACTACGACATTTGAATATTGAAAATAATTAGCAAAACCGAATTGGGCAAGATATAGGTTTCACTTACAGTTTGTTCTGGCTCTATTCCTCAGTCCCAGGGACACATTTAAGACACAATCACAGCACTTTCAGAGTTTTTTATGAATAATTTAAAAGAGCGCGCGCCGGCCGGCATTCATTTCGAGCTGTCAATTTTGCGCAACTGGCTGGTGGCGCCGCCGTGCGGGAGAAAGCGGAAAGTTCATTCAGCCAGTATGTTTTTTTGATATGTGCAGGAGGTTTTAATGCACATATTACTAATTATATCTGCCCAATGTAACGTACATAAACCCCCCACCGGGAATCTACCCCAGATTCCCCAGTTTACAAACCAAACCAGGGATGGTATTGAATAAGGTAAGTGGACTGTATAGTGTAAGTATTTGTTGACTTAGTGAACTAAACACGTGTAGCTGTAAATTGAGTAAAATAAATGACTTATTTCGAACCTAAAATTGTCATAAATTTGACACCTTCTTGCGTCAAATTCATGCAAAGAAACAAATAAAAATAAAAATTATGCTGAATCCAATTCCATTGGAAGTGGACTAAGCTTTACAACGGGTCGCGTGTATTCGCCATTCTGGATTTTTACTTTTACCACCCGTACAACTCCATCAGCTCCTGGATAAAGTTCCGTCACGCGACCGAGAGGCCATTGAAGCGGAGGAGCGTCAGCATGCATAAGAACGAGTTCATCAACTTGAATATTACGACAATTCCTATGCCATTTTTGTCGCTGCTGCAGCGTGTGCAAATAATCATTTAATTGCAATGTACGCGGACCGATATGTAAATAAATTTTATGAAAATAGTCGATAAGAATTTTTGTAAAGTTGCACTTTTTAGGAAGCAATAATGGATACTTCTTTTGATATGGTAGTACGGGGAAAGACAACCTACCCCCCACCCTGAGAAAACCGAGGGGGTCGACATAAGGTGCTAACCTTTTAAGTGAAGAACTACAGCTGTAACCATTGGAAATTGCTTGGATATCAGCTGCAAAATGCTCTCGCTGAACTGATTTGATGAGCACATCGTGTGCGTTCTTTAAATCTGATAGAGACGAAGGACCAGTGTTCCTATTAGATTTCGTCGATCTACAATTGTTAATTAATTGAAAACAACGAGCTAAGACATTTTGAAGTTTGCTAAAACTCGAATATTTTTCAGTTAAATTATAAACAAGATTTGAGTCACGTGTTGTGTTTTGCACGCTAGTTTGAGCCAAAGTCGCGCATGGAATTTTGAGTTCTGGCACATTTGCCGATTTAAATTGATCAATTGATTTTACTGGCCAATTCTCTCTTGGTGCGTCTAGCCAGCTCGGTCCTCCGAGCCACTCCGCTGTCGATAACAGCACGGAAGGTAGCGCTCCGCGCGAGCACACGTCAGCGGGGTTGGACGCGCCGCTCACGTGAAACCAACAATCGCTTTGCACGGTCTCTAAGATTTTGGAGACACGCGAAGCCACAAAGGTTTTGAGGTTGTAACTGGGTGTATTCAACCAACTCAGCACCACAGAGGAATCGGTAAACAAGAGTATTTCATGAACAGGAATTCGTTCAGACAATATTGACTTCGTATATTTGACTAACTTGACTAACAAATGCGCAGCCATTAGCTCGAGACGTGGAATGGTCACTGTCTTCAAGGGTGCAACCTTGGATTTGCAATGACCAGACTGACCTTCGAATCACCTTGATTGTTAAAACTACGCAAATAGATGACCGCAGCTATTCCTTGAACTGAAGCATCGCAGAATCCTAGTATCTGGTAGTAGCTGTGCTGTTTGACAGTAACCTGGCGCTCGTGGCTAAAATTCGACAACAGCGGGAGCTCTGACATGTAGGTGAGCCACTCCTTTTCTAGTTCCGGAGGCAGCCGCTCATCCCAACCCAGCTGTTGGAGCCAGAGTTTCTGCATGAAGCATTTCGCGTAGAATATGCAAGGAGCCACGAAACCTAAGGGATCATACTGACGACCTATCTGTGACAAGACACTACGCTTGGTGATCGCCTGTGAAGCTGGAAGTGGATGGAATACGAAGGAAAACACATCTTCGGCGGGTCGCCACTGCAGACCTAAAACTTTTATGGATAGGTCCTTGTCATCCTCGAATGCAATGGGCGTTTCGCGGTGATCAGCTGGAACCCGAGCCAGTACCTGGGGACAGTTGCTGGCCCACTTACGAAGCAGAAATCCTCCTCCACTCAGCAACTCTAACAGTTCATCCTGTAGCCTAGCTGCTTCATCATAGCTGCTCACTGACCACAGAAGGTCATCGACGAAGAAACCCTTTTTTAGAACCTTGCTCGCTAAAGGATACTTCTCGCAGTCGTCGTCAGCCAGTTGATGCAGGACTCGGATCGCTAGGTACGGACTGCTAGCAACGCCGTATGTGATCGTGTTTAACTCATACACCTTTAAAGGTTGATCAGGTTGAAACCTCCACAAGATGTGTTGGTAATTGCGTTGAGATTTTTCGATCAAGGTCATTCGAAACATTTTACAAATGTCACTTGACAAGCAAATTTCATGTATACGAAAATTTATTAAAATCTCATTAATATCTGCTTGAAGCTTAGGACCGGCGTAAACAACTGAATTCAAAGAATTATTATTTGTCGTTTTGCATGAGGCGTCAAAAACTACTCGGAGTTTTGTCGTGGTACTTGACGGTCGGAGAATACAAAAGTGAGGAATTATGTACTTAGAATCCACAGTACCAAAATCACCTACGCAAGTCATGTGACCAAGGCTTTCGTATTCGGACATGAATTTATTATATTCTTCCTTAAGTTCCGGAAGACGATTCAGCTTTGTTTCTAAATTGTTGAAACGGCGTAACGCTTGTGGAGTCGAATCACCGAGATCAAAACTGGGTTTGAACGGGTACTTCACTGTATAACGTCCCGTAGTATCGCGACTGTGTTCGTTTTGGAACAATTGTTCGACATACAAATCTTCTGGTTTTTTAGTGACGTCATACGGCACGTTTTCAGTCTCCCAGAAAGAGTTCATGATTTTATCGATACTACTAGTTTTATTAGCAGAGAACAAGTTGAGCGAGGCTGTATTTGACTCACAATCGTCACTCAGTACTGTCTGACCAGTAATGACATATCCGAATATGGAATGCATCGCGACGGGCAAACCCGGGTCACGTGGTAGTATATTTTGACCGTCATAAATGTAGGGAAATAAGTCACCTGCGATCAACAAGTCAACTGGAGCCGCCGAAAAGTAGTTCGGGTCAGCTAACTCTAGATTTTTGAAATTATTGATAACTTTGTTTGATAAGGTTACTGTAGGTAAGTTGCTAGTTATATTACTTACGACAACAGTATCAGTGCTAAGCACCGGACCAAATGAGTTTCGTGGTTTAATTGAACATGTAACCAGACCGAAATCTTGCACTGGCGCACCTCCCAGACCCATGGGTTCAAACTGACACTTGCGTCGAGACAAACCCAGGCGCTGGGCACACTCTTTTGTCATATAACCGGACATGGCACCGCTGTCAATGACTGCACGTACGGCGTGGTAAGTTCCCCATCGATCTGCGACGTGCACCATGGCAGTGCCTAACAGCACGGTTGAATTTGACGAACAAGTCAAGCCGACGTTTGGCATTGACCTTTGACTTTGATTTTGACCATTTGAAACGTTTTGAATACTTGAAATGTTTTGACTATTTGAACCGTTTTGATTAATTGATGAATTTTGAACAGTTGGAACTGTATCTAAGTGAATACTGTGATGGTGCGGTTGTTTACACAGCACACAACGCACTTTTGACGTACACTCGGACAACGAATGCTGACGAAAGCAATTTTCGCATAATTGAAGCTGTTTCACTTTGTCAAGACGCTGCACCGGTGTTAAATCAAAAAACTCGAAACATCGATAAGTTGAATGCGGTTTGTCGCAAAATAGACATCTATTTGATCGTTCGCTATTATTCTTACTCACAGCTGACAAGCACGGCTTTTGGAACTGCTTCGGTGCACTACTGTAATTAGCAGCATTATTATTATTTGTTCGAACAAAATTCGGCTTTGCAGAGGTGTTAGGAACACTCTTAGGCGTAAACTGAATTTTTGATGTACTAATTTTAACCTCAGACATTTCCAAAACACGCGCCTGTTTCTCCACGAAATTAATCAGCTGTTCGTAAGTAGGTATATCGGTTTGATCTACAGATTGTTCGAATTCGCGCCTAGTGACGGGGTCTAAATTTCGCAATCCCATATAAAACAGTATGAAACTCGATAGGTTACTGATTTTCAAAAGTTTCAATGCTTTAACACACTCTTGATACGTTTGTAAAAATGTGTTTAGACCAGTAGCCGACTCAGTTGACAAAGGCTTAAATTGAAACAGCCGATCTAAATAGCTCGTAGCTAAGGCACGAGTGTTCTCAAATTTTTTGACTAGCAAAGCCCATACTATCGGATAATTATCGGCCGTCACTGGCATCCCTTTGACCACAGTCAATGCCGAACCGCTGACTGCGGAGAGCAGGTAATAAAACTTCTCAATGTTCGTAATATCATTGTTGTTATGAATTAAACTCGTAAACGTGTCATAGAATGTTTGCCAGTTTTCTAATTTGCTATCGAAATGGAACAATTCTAGTTTAGGCAGCCGCGGCTTAGCCGACCGCGAGTCTGGCCCGGCAGCGCCCGGGCCGCGGCCCGCGGAGCGCGACGAAGGTCCGCTACCGCTGCCGTCACACGATTGCCAAGTGTCGCTATTAGCCTCCGCTACACTCAGAATACGGAAATACATGTCGTCAAAGGTTTGAATTTCCTGATAATTTGGTTTAAATTTCGGGTTTTGTTTCTTATTGTAAGAATTTAACTCGAATATGCATTGTTCAAAACATTCCCGAGTCGAATGAAGTTCTTTGAGTCGCAAATTAAATTCGGTTAAACGCTCTGGTGGAGTTGATTTGGATAGTTCAAATAACGTTTGACATCGTATAAAAAGCAGTTCTTTTTTGTTAATAAGTTGTTCGACATCGAATTCTTTTTCGTCCATTTCGAATTAAAAAACAAAAGACGCGCGCGACGCGTTGCAAAGAACGAAAATTGAAAACGTTTATTTTATACGTATTATTCTAGGTAAATAACTTAGATTTGAAATAAGCCTGTTACCTTAAAACTGCGTGAAATGTGTGTTTTATGTGTATGAATGTGTATTTAGTTTGCAAACTGAGGATGCGGTTCGATTGACCAAAATGTTTGAACTACGACATTTGAATATTGAAAATAATTAGCAAAACCGAATTGGGCAAGATATAGGTTTCACTTACAGTTTGTTCTGGCTCTATTCCTCAGTCCCAGGGACACATTTAAGACACAATCACAGCACTTTCAGAGTTTTTTATGAATAATTTAAAAGAGCGCGCGCCGGCCGGCATTCATTTCGAGCTGTCAATTTTGCGCAACTGGCTGGTGGCGCCGCCGTGCGGGAGAAAGCGGAAAGTTCATTCAGCCAGTATGTTTTTTTGATATGTGCAGGAGGTTTTAATGCACATATTACTAATTATATCTGCCCAATGTAACGTACATATTATAACATTATTTTGTTAGAAGAGAAGTGTTATAAAGTAATTTTTTTTAAATATTTCGGTATTGTGTTTAAAAAGTATGTAAATATAAACTCGTTTTGAATTTAATAATTCGAATATTACGATGCGAGAGTAGATAAAAAATATTAATAATACAATAGATGTAAAGTGGGGGTGATTTTTTTTTTCTCATCCAACCTTGTAGTGTGGGGTATCGTTGGATAGGTCTTTTAAATCCACTAGGGGGTTTCTTAAACGATTTTTCGATTAAGCGGTTTGTTTGCGAAATATTCAACTTTAAAGTGCAAATTTTCATTAAAATCGAGCATCCCTTCCCCTCTAAAATCTAAACCGGCGGGTGGAAAAATTTAGAAAAATTCAGGATGGTAGTAAGTATATCAAACTTACAAGAGACGGTCTTACAAAAATTACACATAAAAATAAAAAAATAAAAATAAAAAGACATAACATAAATTAACTACAACGGGCTTCCTCTTCCAAAGGCAGCGCGGCGCGGGGCATTGTACCCAAGACACTTTGACGACCGGATGGCTAAGTGGTTAGAGAACCTGACTACGAAGCTTGAGGTCCCGGGTTCGAATCCCGGCCGGGGCAGATATTTGTATGAAAAATGAAAAAAAAAAAAAATGAAAAATAGTTTATTCAGTATCTTGATAAATTTAGCAGGTTACAGGTTGGTGCCTCCTTTTAAGTATTAAGATACCTGTGTCAGGAGACACCGCTCCTCCTTCGAGTGTAACATTTACATGCACAATGTGTTATTCAGAAGAAAAAAAAAAAAATTAAAATTAAAACTAAATAAAATAAAATAAACAAATTTGAGTTTATACATTTAAAAGTTGAGGTAATTTTATACATTATTAACACACATTTTATTAGGTTATTTGTGAGCTAACGAGCCATTTGTGTGTGTGTGTGTGTGTGTGTGTGCGTGTGTGTGTGTGCGTGTATGAATAATACGAATGTTTGTTCTCGGGTCTTGGATGTTTAATATAATATGTATCTATATAATTATGTTTATCCGTTGCTTAGTACCCATAACACAAGCTTTGCTAAGCTTACTTTGGGACTAGGTCAATTGGTGTGAATTGTCCCGTGATATTTATTTATTTATTATTATTTATTTAAGACACTGGCGGCGTTGCCCCGCTGCACTGCGAGGCTCAGTCTTTGGGCAAAGAAAAAGCCTGCTCTTTGGTCGCCAGAGACGCCGATTAGTTTGTCCGACACTTCTTTTATAAACTTTTTTGTGTCGGACGACCAAGGCCCAAAGGTTTCGACCGCAAGTGCCGCAAAAAAGTAGTTGTCCTTAAGAATGTCACTTACAAGAAAAACTATAACGGTTAAGTTTTCTTCATAATTATTAGTAACTACCAGCGGAAGACCAGCGTTGGCCTCTACGGCCAACACTATGCTGAGCTGAGACCGTTTCGCGATTTCACAAATAATGTCATTGCTTTATACTTGTTTATTTTGTGTATTCATTTATGTAACTTGTGAAATCTGTGAATAAACGTTTCTACTACTACTACTACTAGCTGTTGCCCGCGGCTTTGCCCCCGTTGTATTTTTTATGTATTTTCTTCCGTAAAAACCTTTTCCTGACAGTAACAAACACAATAAAAAAAGAATTAGCGAAATCGGACCAGTCGTTCCCGAGTTATGCGCTTACCAACACATTTTGCGATTCATTTTTATATTATAGATTTAAGAGTAAATAACAGCCTAAGGTATAAAATATACCTAAACTTGGAATATTCCGTATAAAATATGAAATCCTTAGAAAAATATTACTTAATTTTTTCGTAATGACTACGGAACCCTATTTCGGGCGTGTCCGACACGCTCTTGGACGGTTTTTTTAACTTTGCCCTTTTGCTGTTGCTGTTGGGTCAAATCTTGCAGTTCATGCATTTTGGATGATAATACAAGTACAAACAGTCAACAAAAATTTTTAAAATCCCCCGACAAAAAAACGCTAGCAAAAATAAAAACACCCAAAAAAAAAGCCGAAAAAATTAACTAAATATAAAAAAAATATTCTGTGCCTCCTGTGATCAGTGATATAACTCGACTTTGCCCTTGAACTTGCCCTTTTGTGTGTTTTAATTTCGAAATAATCAGAAAAATAACGAATTTTTGGGTCTAGGTATACACACAGTAGGTACATACAGTATGTGAGATAGACGTGTCAATGACATTTAAGTAAATAATTTAGTTTCGGCTGCTTTTTCAGATTGTGGGTGTTTTATAACCTAACAAGTTAATGTTTTCTCTGTTTTTGTTTTAATCCTCTTTTAATTGTCTAGTTTTACAAGCACCGTGGAAAAGAATACCCTGAGGCGTTTAGACTGAAGCAAAACTTAACAAGCGGTTGAAACTATGTAGTTAGAATTTAAAATGTTTTTCAAAACTCATTTTAACATTTACTTTCTTCGACGCGTCTGTGGTCTGTTTCTAATAAGTTGAATAATGGATAGACTTCTAAAGTACGATCGCGGAACCTGAAGAATTTCGTGCAATGACCTCCACTACTTGTCTCTGTCACTCGCGCGTGAATATTTGACGTCGCATATGCATAAATTCATCTGTGCGATCGCAACAGAGACACAATAGTGAAAGGTCATTATACGAAATTCTTCGTGTTCCGCCACCAGACTTTATTCGCTAAAACACAAATCATAACTTATATAATTATATCGGACTTTTTATGCTACTTTTATCTAAAAATAAGTCGACGTGTTTTGGAATCTAGACAATTGCAATATTCGTTTTTTTTTCTTGTCATTAAACCAAAAACATGAAGATACAATGTCAACCGGTTAAAGTTCCGCGCGACACCACGCCATATCAAAACTTATCATCGTCATCCCAGCTTATATACGTGCCACTGCTGGGCACAGTCCTCCTCTCAGAATGAAAGGGCTTGGGCCGTAGTTCTCACGCGGGCCCAGTGCGGATTGGGAACTTGACACACACCATTGAATTTCTTCGCAGGTTTGTGCAGGTCACGATGCTTTCATTCACCGTTAAGCTCGTGGTAAATTTTAAATGTAATTTTGCACATTTTTTTTTAAACTCAGAGAGCCGGGGTTTGAACCCACGATTATCTGCTTCACAGGCTATAGGTCAAACTACTATAGGCCACCACGACTCATCAAAACTTAAAGCTTAACATATATCCCAAGTACGAGTATTCAAACTCACCCACGTTCCAACAAATACAGCAAACCGCTTATACACTGCGATGTAACTTGCTTCCAAGGTGGCACTTTGATAAACAAATATGAGGTTAATTTGGCAAGCTAGCACGAGTTAAAGTTTAGGTGGAAACAAGACACGTCAGGGGTAATTATAGCTTAATTTTGAGTCTGTTTCATGCAGTCGGTCTACTTCGGGAATTCGTAAATAGGTACGTCCTAGATAGGTAGGTACTAGAAGGTAGGGTAGGTAGTAAGTGCTAGTAGGTTCCAAGAGCAGAGTTCATAGATAGATAAACACAGCTTTACATCAACAAGTCTGGAGCTGTAGACTAAGTGATTTTTGAAATGGCTGAAATTATGTGTGTTTTTTATGGCTGCATACGCAAAATTGTAGACAGACATAATGTTATTGTTTGTTAAAAGTTTATTTTCTCCGAATAGATAATTTTTTCAGATTTCTTATAAAACAATCCTAACCTAACCTCTACCTGAACTCTATTACCTATGTATTTCTACACTCTACAGGTGACCGTTTAAAAAATTCTGAAAATTTTACCGTAACGACGCGGCAAAATTTTTGATTAACATTATACATTACGACTTTCAGAAATTATGCAACTACATACACACCCATTTTTTTACATTTTCCACCCCCACGACTTAGCCATATAAAAAAAAAACTCAATTAACAAAAATTATATTTTTTTAACTTGTTTAAATGTTATTTTACGCTAAGCTACGCTTTTATAAGTGCTAATAATGGCTCAGATCTGGCACACGGAAGGTTGGCACGGGCGGAACTTGCCGGCGCTGCTATCTTGCGTGCTTTTGATGTATACCCCGGTTTTGCTTGGTGTGTTGTGTGCAATTATTCTCTTGGCTTGGTTCAGAAATGGGAATGTTTGTTTCATGATACAAAAGTGTATTTTAAGCTCTTCGAAACGCACCACTGAAAGGTTTTTGAATTCATACTGAGCGGCGAAAAATTTGGCCCTCAAACGTATGCCAGGTAATTTTGTAAGTAGCGTGGGCCAAATTTTGTAGCGCCCAGTAGATACAATTTTAAGTAAAGATACTTTAGAAATAAGACAATACTTATCGCAATCCTTTGTTTTGGGAAAATTAGGTAATTTATTAATTTCAGATTGTTAAAAGTTCTTTTTTTTTAGATTAAAAATATTCTAATACTCGTACAAGAAATTTGAATCCTGGCCAGTTTTGTTACTTAGCTTATTATTCATGTAAATGTTAAAATAAAGTACTACGACGAACGAAACGAGCGAAACAAGAAACGGCTGGTGAAGCGTCAGGACCTAAATTAGTTAGGAAATATTTTGGCCCCTAAATACCTATGCTAATTAAACAAAATGTTTATGTAAGGGGAAGAAGTATCACTTGCTAAGCAATAGGACTTTTTAAGGTACTCAAATAATTTTCCGTAATATTATGTTTTTATGGTCCAAGAGCTTCTTTCCGAGCACTTTAGTGTAAATGAGTGTGGTAAGCCAAGTTGATGGTTTCAATTCAACTCAAGTATTGCTCAAGCAGTCAGTAAATAAGAGAAATCTTTTAATGATATCGTCAACTTACACAAGACGTCCAAAAATATTGAATCCTCGAGAGTGTAGGCTGGGAACCAGGGGTTGGAGACGCGGCAGACCAGCTGTCTTCCGCTGTCTTCTCTCCTGAGCCTCCATGTTAGCACGCTTCTGGTCACCTCGCCATCAACGTCCATCTGTTCAAAATCATTCTAAATTACTGTAAGCTAAGTTAAGGCTTCATAGATAGGAAACTTGGCTGGAAAGTTACAAGATGAAAGAAGACATCACTTGCGTGTACAAGAAATGTATTAAAATGAATCAGCATTTTAGAAAATAATTGGGTTAGTTTGGCTGAACAAAGCACTCTTCTGTAAATGTATTAAAATTTAATTTGGTGAAGGTAGAGAGAGAGAGAGTGTGTGAGAGAGAGAGAGAAACATTGTATCTCAAGATGGGTCCATATCAGCTCGCCTAATTGTTGAAAGTTAGAATGTATCTAATGTTTGGCAGAATGTATTTACTATTTTTTCATAACTCTTTTTTTTATAAATCCATTAATTTCTCAGAACTGTTAAAAAACCAACCAAAACTAACCAATTTTTGCAAGTCGTCGTTATCAGAAACTCGGGAGGCGATTGTTCAGCCGTGGACTTTCAGCTGATGATGACGATGATAGGTTTATACTTGCCTCTGTTAATGAAGAGTCAATCTTCTGTGAATTGATGAACCAGTCTATGTTAGGTGGCGGCTTGGAGCCACGCGTGGTGCAGACGAAAGACCGCCTTTCAGCTGACGATGATAATAGGTTTATACTTGCCTCTGTCAATGAAGAGTCAATCTTCTGTGAATTGATGAACCAGTCTATGTTAGGTGGCGGCTTGGAGCCACGCGTGGTGCAGACGAAAGATCGGTCATGCCCAGCTCTGCTGATACCGTTGCCCGTTACTCGGACAAACTGTGGTTTTACTGGAACACAACAGAATACATTAGAAATTACTTAAACCTTTTAAACTAAAAAAAGTGAGAAAGAAGGAGAGAAAGAGAATGAAAGAGAACACATTTTATTCACAAAAACAAAAGACACATCAATATTGTTACAAAAAGACAACACGAATGATAATATAGAGCGAGTCTTTGCGGTTGCGAATTGGATACTGGCTTAGCATAAAGCTTAAGGGTTTATTACACCCCAGCGCTTATTTTCAGACAGCATCATCGGTGATACTTAGATAACTTTATAATAATATAGGATGTATATGCAACACACTAATATCTACATACGATGATATATAGTTGTGAGATATGGACCTCCACTAAGCAATGCTTTAATCAGCAGCAGCGTCATCGCTTGAGTCGAAACATGAAGAGCAATCATTCACATTAGTTGAAATCTAGAGATTTCAACTGCCTTAAGACAGACGAAGAAATGAACAGACAGACGGACACCATAGTAATATTAAACAGATTCCATTTGTCACCTATAGGATATGAGGCTCCAAAGTTGACCCCAAGGATACTCACAAAATAATTTAAGCGTAACGTCTCTATATACGGCTTTCAAGAGCGGTGGCTCGACACGGCACTGGAACCGCGAGCCAGCCATCTCCCTGGTTAGTTCCTGCAGCATCAGCTGGCAGACTGGACCTTCCTTTGTGTATGCAAGCCGCTCCTCTCCCTTGTACCAGGAGACGTCTGGTGGTGGTTTACCTGCGAGGAGTAGCTGTGTTTAAACTTATGAAGGAAGAAGGAATGCTCTTGGGACTCTGTGAAAAATCTTCTACTGGCAAGAGTTGTGGAAGCCTATTCATTTCACCTAAGCTCTGTCAAGCCGAGGGTTTTGGATTCGAGCCTGGGCTTGCATTTCTGAGTCTTTTCGTGAATTAACTATGAGAAATTACACTTAAAGGTTGCCTTGAGCTTTGTTTGTGAAGGAAACATTGTGTGAATTGACGTCTAGTTGGTGTTATGCACCGCAGCAGCGTTGGCAGACCTCCCACCAGGTGGACTGACGACATTGTGAGAGTTGCGGGACCGGTGGATGCAAGTGGCGAGTTGTTCATTGTGGCGCTCTAAGGGGGAGGCCTTTGTCCAGCAGTGGACGTCTTCCTAATAGGCAGTGCAAGACTGATTACTTTATAAAGATTAAAATATGATTTTGATAAAAACAAATGCCTTTTATTGACATTTTAGTGATAAAACTATTAGTTTGCACGATCGTGCATATTCACAAGTAAGGCCTAACCCGCACGATCGTGCAGTAAAGTTTAGCTATAACTAAAAACAACAAGTTTTTTTTTTATATTTTTTCTGTACATTATAAAGCTATAAAACACGATTGATAGGTATTTCTAAGTTGATTTCGAAAAAAAAATCTTCGGCCAGAAAGTGTTAAACAAAATAAAGAACTGGAGCATAGTTACCCAGTGGGGGGGGGGGGGGGGGGCAAAGTAGCCTCGTTTTACGGTACTTCGTTTTTTTAGCATTAGGAAGAAGGTAAGCAATCTTGACGTGTCTTTTAATTAAAAAACACTGTTGAAAAATAAGTCACAGCAAATATGTAACAATTAGCAAAGACACGACCATTTACATGCCTTCGGTATCATAATTAATAGTTACTGTTTTTTTAAACGTTTTTCAATAAAAAGAGTCGTCAAGAGTGTTTACCCTTTTTCTAATGCTAAAGAAACGAAGTATAGGCTATTCAAAGAAAAATACAGGACATATACGAGTACGTACCACCAGAAGCTTGGCAAGAGAGAAGGAGGTTCTGCCCTTCCCTGAAGGTGCCAGCAATAGTCCCAAGGATCTCACGACCTTCGGAGTCGTATATCCTGGGAGATTCAGGGGGAACTGTTGGAAAAAGAAAATTTTTGTAGATTTTTTCGAGCGGATCAAGATGTAAGATTTTTACATTACCTACATCTACAGCGTCTTATTGTATCAGCTATGTTTAGTTGAACACGTTAAGCCATTTTTGAGATGTTGAACTTTAGAATAACAATATGAGAGGGTATTCCAACTTTTTAGGGTTCCGTAGCCAAAATGGCAAAAACGGAACCCTTATAGTTTCGCCATGTCTGTCTGTCTGTCCGTCCATCCGTCTGTGGCTTTGATCGGGGACTATCAATTATAGAAAGCTGGAATTTTGCACGAATCTATAATATATGTAAAATATGCCGACAAAATGGTGCAATAAAAAATTCAAAAAAAAATTTTTGGTGTGCCTACCTACTACGAGTAGACGTAAAGTGGGGGTGATTTTTTTTTCTCATCCAATTTTGTGGTGTGAGGTATCGTTAGATAGGTCTTTTAAAACAACTACGGGATTGCTAAAACGATTTTTAGATTTAGTGATTTGTTTGCGAAATATTCAACTTTAAAGTGCAAATTTGCATTAAAATCGAGCGAGAATTAAGAAAGAAAAAAAAATACATAAACTTCATACACAAAACGTCACAGAACAAAAGAATAAACCTAAGTCATACATGACGCTTTATAGGCCTTACACAGCGTAAAACAGCGTTTCTACCAATTATGTGCGAGGATGTGTGTTGCGATTGCGAGAGGATGTGTTTTTCATGAACCAATAGAATCGCTTCATTTACACATCCTCGCACAGCACGTCTCTGGTGGAAACAGCTGAGCGGAGCTAGGCAAGATAAATGAAATGTTTCTATTGGTTAGTGAAAAACATATTCCACGCATTACATCTTCGCATATCTCGGGTGGAAACGCTGCTTTATGCGGTTACGTTTTAGATTTTTTTATATTCGACTGGATGGCAAACGAGCAAGTGGGTCTCCTGATGGTGAGAGATCACCACCGCCCATAGACAACTGCAACACCAGGGGGATTGCAGATGCGTTGCGAACCTAGAGGCCTAAGATGGGATACCTCAAGTGCCAGTAATTTCACCGGCTGTCTTACTCTCCACGCCGAAACACAACAGTGCAAGCACTGCTGTTTTACGGCAGGATTAGCCAGCAAGATGGTAGTAGCAATCCGGGCGGACCTTGCACGAAGTCCTACCACCTGCAAAACAGATGAAGAGATCTACTTACCAATGACGGTCAAATTGACCCTATAGTTCCTTGTAGGAGAATCAACGTAGTCAATCCTGCACCGGTACATGCCCTCGTCCTGATGCACGACCTTCTCAATGGCCAAATGGGCTGATGATGTGTCAGACTCATTCAAGACGAAGTGCGTTCGGGCCCCAAACTCGCCGGCAACCGCCCAGTGCACGGGGGGGCCGTTGCGGAAGTCCACTCTGCAAAAAAAAGTTTTTACAGGTTAATTCACAAGAGCTGGTATGGATGGATTGACTGAGTGAATAAATCTGTGTTTTATCTATTTGAATACACTTCACCTAAAAATAATGCATGGCTATATAATTTTATAAAAAAACCTCGCTAAATTTTATGTATCTGTCCTACTGATTGAACCTAAATTTAACACGCTAAAGTGACATTAAAGCTTTCTTAAATTAAATACTATCTAATTTTCTGCACAATTTTCTTTGTTTTTTTTGGTAAGAACCTTTTAAAAAGTATTACTTACGAAACTAAAATTCGGCCAAGTGTGAGTCGGACTCAATTTCAACTGTCTAGCTATCACGGTTCATGAGATAGCCTGGTGACAGACGAACAGACAGACGGACGGACGGACAACGGAGTCTTAGAAATAGGGTCCCGTTTTAACCCTTTGGGTACGGGAACTATATAAAAGATGGGTAAAAGATAATGGTACAGGTTGTAGGACCTTGTGCAAGGTCCCCCCAGTTTGCTACCACCATTTGGCTCTCTAATTCTGCCGTGAAATAGCAATGCTTGCAGTTGTTGTGTTTCGGCGTGGAGAGTAAGACAGCCGGTGAAATTACCTGAGGTATACCATGTTAGGCCTCTAGGTTGGCAACGCAGCCATCTGCTTGCGGGGTCTCCTGACACAGGTGCCTTACGGTACCTGCTAGGAGGTCCCAATCTTAACTAATGTAATCCAACAGTTATATCAATAAAATTATAATTATTATTATTATTATTGTCTTTATTTCTTCTTATTCTTAGGATTAGGTTTTTATAATAGTTATAAAAAGTAAAATACAGAAAAGTATATACAAAATAAAAAAATTATAAAAACCTAACCTAGTTTGCCACCGGTAACGGAGCAGGGCCCAAGTTATCGGTGGTCAGGGCCGCAGAGTGAGGAACCTCCGGACGATGCGTGCCGTGTCCAGAAGTACCGCCTTCTGTATCTGGCCCTTGATCCAGCCATCTAGCGAGAGTCTCTTGAGATGTTGGTCGAGGCTCTTCGCTATTAGACCGTTTGCCGAAACGACTATCGGGACAATGATCGTCGAGTCAACATCCCACATAGCAGTCACCTCGTGAGCCAAGTCAAGGTACTTGCTGAGTTTGTCCTTCTCGGCCTTCACGAGGTTCTCGTCATGCGGGATGGTGATGTCGATGAGCATTGTCTGGCGGTTTGATCGATCTGTCAGCACGATATCAGGCTTATTATTATTATTATTATTATTATTATTATTATTTTTATCTCCCTGATGTTGCAGGTATCTATGGGTGGTGGTGATCTGTTACAATCAGGAGACCCACTTGCTCGTTTGCCATCCAGTCGAACAAAAATAAAAAGTAGGTAGTGCTCAAGCTATGGCTTGACCAAAATAAGTCTCCTGTAACATAATTTTAAATCGCAAGAGAGCAAAATGACGCGCGCGTATGTCATTTCAAAGGGCACCCCAAATTAGAACAGTTGCAGCAACAGCTACAGTAACAGAGGCGTTCGTTAAAACGCAACCCGAGCTTTCGATTCGTATGCGACGCGCTGGCCGGCAAAACTACGTGCCAAAAGCGCTTCGAATAACCTTCAATTCGCAGTAAATTAAAATCAACAGTAAGAAACCATAAGTCTAACCACCGATTTCACCATCCATTGTTTAAATTTATTTGACGGATAAATTTGATGCCGTCTCTGTTTGTTTTGTTCGAATAGACGGAGACGGCAGCACATTTATCCATCAAATAAAACATCAATGTAATGTTTGTCCGAATGATCGTTTGTCATAACTCTTCTGAATCCTATAATTGTTCTGAATTGTTATAAAACAAACTTAACCTAATTTAATAATTTCAGAAAAATTTAAGATTTGAGTGGAAAAAAATTATGACAAACGATGATTCACACAAAAATTACTGTATGACTAGCGAAAAGTATGCGAACTTTGGCGTTCCCAGCATAAGCACACAGTTATTGCATAACGTAGCTATCGTACGATCACGGGTGAGCAAAGTAATTGTTTTTAGTTCATCGATCGACCTCCAGAAAGTAACACCTGATTCAATAAATTATTTAGATTCCTGTTTATAAAATACGAGAATTTCCAAATATTTATCTTCATCATAATTTTAGAGTTTCACTCTTGTTGGTAGAGTTATTGCCTGTCTGCTATCAGTCTTTTGACTTCTTGATTATGTTATGACCACCAATGTTTCTGTAATTTGCTTGAAACAGTTTTATCTCAGACCTCTTCTTACTCTTCACGTTTAATTTTTCCCCTTTCATATAACTATACCGAAAGAAAAAGTAATGACAAGGTTTTGATATAAGTAAGAGTAAAAAAATGCAAGTTAAAAACCATTGGGATAAGAATAACACTGATAATAATAAGATGATTATATTATCTAAGTTGGCAATATTTTATTTACAAAAAAAATCTTTAGCGGGGTTGACGATGCGACGGAAACGACTTAATCACACGGTTTTAGGGTATACACTCGAAGAACAGCAGGCCTTTCGAGCGAGACACCGTACTGCGATCAGAGTCGTACTATGATTCAGAACATTGGAAGGTGTTCAATGACTTGAATGCAGCCAACCAAGTATAATGCTGTCCCTAACAAAAGACAAAAAACGTTAAGTAAGCCGCGGTATTAACCACAATTCTAAGTTTTCACATCGTTAGTGAGTTTAATTAGGGAGCAGCGCCCGTACTACAAATCTAATTTTTATCAACAATATCCAACGTTGTCTTACTGTTCGAACAATCCCGTCTATGTCAAACCATATAACCTCATAGCGACTCCGTAAGTCACACATTTTAAAACAACTCTTACATCCTAAAGGAAGGAACCAATACAGTGAACGAATCCGCCCGTCTTCCGTCTTGGACTGCCTCCAGCGCAGTAGTGAATCAAAAGAAAAATATTTGTTTAGCGGACTAGTGATGGGGTGAGCGGAAATATCGATAGCGATATCGTTGGATGCTCCAATCGCAAAGTGGCCTAAACCTAAACTATTTTAAAATGATCTGGATGATCAGGTGTTTAGAAAATGGATTTACCTACCTACCGAAATATTTTTCTTATTTGTATTTTTACGCTAAGTATTGCCCACATTTTTTAATAGAGTGATAGTAGTCAAACGCAAGACTATTCGACAAAAAAACATTATTCTGATAATAATGTTTTCTACTATCTTACTTTTTATATTTATCTTATCTTCATTTTAATTTAATACTTTTCGCAATTTCATTGCCCATGTAACTTCCTACTTATCTGGAAAATCTTACCTGTTGATGAAATTCACGATGTAGTTTTTAAGAATTCTCACGGGAATTTTCGGGGTATCCTGAGTTTAAATAAATATTATTATTATTAATATTATTATTTGCCTGTCACTATTGTACCATTTTTGTGAAACTTGAAACCTTAATTTGATAAAAAGGCTCCGAAGCGTTAACGTTTCGTGTTCTCTGCCTACCCCATTTGGGAATACAGGCGAGATTTTTGTGTGTGTTGTGTGTGTATTGTATTATAAAGATCTCATGTTATTTTTGAATCAGACATTCCATTTTCTATTTGACTAGAGGCGATGGACTATATCATCGACTATCGATAAAACTAAAGTACTCTTAAATCAAAACATCGATATTTTCCCCTCACCATCAACCTTAGGAAACTGTTTTGCCGTAGAGAATCAATAAGCCGCTCTATTTGCCTGAAAGCAAAGATATTAGGAACATATGAGATATAAAACTTGTTTTTGTGCCCTTTGATGTAGGTATTAAGTTATTACCATAAATGAAGAGTCTTCCAGGATTACCTCGAATATGTTCGAGGAAATTTGTTAAAATGAAATGGTGTTTCCAAAAGACCCGACCAAAGAGAAACTTGGAACCTTTTCACATAAAAATGATGCGGTACCTTCATTTCACTTCAGTGTTGTAGTGCTAACAATATTTTACTGATTTAAATTTTAAATAAGTAAGTTTGTGGACAAGTTTAAATATTTCATCGTCAGCATCTGATCAGCCAGAAGGCGTCCGCTTTTGAACAAAGACTTATTCCTCCTTAAAACGTACTGCAATGAGTGACAACTCTCTACGTGCATTCATGACGAAATTTTGGAATTAGGACTGTGCCTTGCATTAAGAGAAGTTTCTAGTCCACACTTACAAAATGTCATCTACTTCTGTTGCCTAGTTTTCAAATGAGACCGGGACTACGTTTGTATGGAGAATGGAACGAAGAGACTTGTTTTAAGCTTTACAGGGTGGCTCATTTAAATCTGTCAATATGGGAATGTCTTGCTGAGTGTAAGCGTCCTGCGTTGCTCGCCACTCATCTCGGTCCAGTGCTCTCCTCATCCAGCACCTTCACGCCACTTTGACCAGGTCGTTGGTCCACCTCATCTCCTGTCTACCAACGTTTCTCCGCCCGGTTCTGGGTCTCCACTCCATCACGGCCTGCTCCCATCTTCAATCACTTCTGCGGCATATGTGTCCAGCACACTTCCACTTCCTTTGGGTGATTACCTTGACTATATCGGTGAGCCTTGTTCGTCTCCTAATCTCCGTATTTCGGAATCTGTCTCGGAGAGATATGCCCAACATCGCCCGTTGCATCGCTCTTTAACATTTTACCTAGGTACTAACTAACTAACTAAATTGGCACAGCGACCCAAAGAGGGTCTTGGCCTCCGAAACGAGAGCATGCCATCTGCCCCGATTGTGCGCAGCCTCTTCCCAGTCGTCGACTTCAAGGCGTCGCAGATCCGCTTGTACACTGTCCTCCCAGCGGTACCTGGGGTTTACGTAGGTACGCACAATTACAATTAGATTTTTTTCAACCAAAGTCGATCTATGAACCGCACACCAATAAACAAGTTTAGTATTTGAATACTAAACGAATTTATGTTTACATTTGTACAATTAACTAAAGCATTGGCTAACAAAATACCCTGGCAGCGCTCCAAATACTATCCGAAAGACGGAGATTTAGATATGCATAAATGTATTTTAAATTAGACAGGTCTAGACGGGATAAAAATGTTTACGCAGTTCCTGGGTTTTTGGCAGGGGAAGGCACTTCGTTGTTACGATGCTTGGGTTCGGAAAGAATTCTATTGTTTGCGGTTTGGAGTGGGTAATTTGGATGGAAATGCGTTGGATTTTCATGGAAGGTATAAAGAAGAATTCGTTAAGTAAGATAAGTACTTAGTTGGTGGATAGTTATGTATGTAAGCTCTTTATTGTACAAAAGAAAGGAAACAAAAATGCAATTGGTAGAACTTAGGGCTTGTACAAAGGCGGGCTTATCCTTTTAAGGCATCTCTACCAATCAACCGACAAAGAGCGAGTTTAAGAATCAAAAATAGTGAGAGCTAACAATACAGTGCTTTAAACAATATAATACTTAAACTACATACAAAGAAATAAATAACACTGCTATAAGTACAATTTATCTAATACCTTTAAACGAGCAATTCTTGTCTTCTATATATATATATATTTCATAGATCTCGGAAATGCCTCGAACTATTCCGATGAAATTTGGTATGTAGGAATTTAAGTAATTGAAATTCAACCCGTAAAGTACTTGTTATTGTGTATTCGCTCCGTTGGTCAAATGTCGTCTTCATCATCATTTCCACTTCACCAAATGATAATTTTCAAGAGCAAATGCAGGAGTTACTGCTAAATAAATCGAAATTACTATAGTGTACCGCCTTTTGTCTACCTGATTTTTTTATTTTGGTGATGTCTCTGTATCTACTGTTTTTGATGATCAATAAAGAATATTTGTATTGTATTGTATTGTTGTCCATACAATATTTGAAGAGCTCCCTCGATTTCCTTGGGATCCAATCATTAGATCCTGATTTGGTACTTAATGGATCCTTAACTAATTGAAAGCATTCTTGACCAAACGAAAAAAAAACCAAATCGGTTCATAAATGAGGAAGTTCTGAGGTAACAAACATAAAAAAATACAACCGAATTGATAACTTCCTCCTTTTTTTGAAGTCTATAAGGATTGCCTGGAAGATATCGCTTTTAACCAATTAGACCGCCTATTGCTTACCTTGTAATCTGACTAACTAACTTCCAACTGCCATAACTTCAACCATCAAATCTTCACAGTTCAGCAGGGCTACTCCGAAACTCGAAGTTTGTGTCGTGCGTTCCCTCTGACACTTACACTATTAAATACGAGAGCGAGAGGGACGGTACGACACGAACTTCGAGTTTCGAGCGAGTCTCCTAGCAGAAACTAAAATTGCATAGCGCGGAAGGGAAGCTCCATAAATCGGCTGCGTTGAAGCATTGCTGGTGAGCCTGGCAGCACGCCAGGTACGTTTCGATGTGCTGGGCTAATGACTGCATCCTGGGCAGTGCTGTCAGGGATGGTTGAAGGGATTCGTATACGGGTAAGTGAGACTTTACAGTGTCTCTAGGGAACATAGAACTACCGTGAGACTCACTCATATTAAATATATTTTCCCGGATAACTCACGTCTTAAATCGAGTTTAGCTCGATATGTTTCGGGCTAATCCGTAGCCCTTCTTCCTCGGAGCAACGCGAAGTGATTTATCCGGGAAAGTATATTTAATGTGTCTCTGGGGCTTTAAATTCAAGGTTCGATTCTACACACATAACCTAACCTAACCAACAAAAAGTTGGAAAACCCCTGACTTTGTCACTTCAAAGTTCGATGTCTCAAAACCGGCTGAAAAGATTTTGATAAAACGTGTCTAAGGACCATCGCTAGAAAATCTGCTGTCACCCGCGGGTGTCATAAGTTTCACCGCTATGTGTCTCTGTGTGTCAGTATGTCTGTGTGTCGGTCTGTCTATCTGTGGCATCGTAGCTCTAAAACGGTTGGAACCAATGTCGACGATTTTTTTAACGTAAAAGCGCGATATAGACATAGACATAACTTTATTTCCACACGAAGTCGCGGGCAAAAGCTAGTTTCCACATAAAACTTAAAATAATACATAATTTTCAGAAAAGATAAACATTTCGTGTTGTCGAAAAGGAATGGACTCAGCATTATGCTGCAGTAAGTATATCATGCAGTTTTTTAGCTGTGTCATTAAAAAGACCTAGTTTCTTCATTTTTGAGACATTGAACTTTAAAATACAATCAACAAAAGCACAGTCAGAAAAATAAGCTTGTATTAATAATGAAATTTTTACCACTTATTAAAACTACAATATTTTGAGTTATTATCTTTTCTAAGTTGTTTAAGTTAATAGGAAAATTGTAGTTCAAAAAGATAATGTTTAAATTTAAAAACTACCGTGCAAAATTATTCCACAGAAAACTAAAAGACATAATGTTAGTTCAGTTATAAAACAATTTAAGTCACGCTTAATAAAAGACCGCATTATACGAATAATTCTATTTGAATTCTGAATTCTAAATTAATAGCTCTGTAGTTTTCCACGCGGTAGACTAAATTAAATTGCAGGATTGTGCAGTTATTCCAGTTAACAGTACAACTTCAAGTGCTTTCCACAATAGTAGTCTGAGCACTAAATTTTTTGCCATTTCGCCGCTCTTTGACACTAAGCGGCTGTTTCACCATCCATTGATTAGTGTTAAGTGACGGTTAAATGTGATGCCGTCTCTATTTGTTTTGTTTATAATATTAGCGAGATGAGCAAGAGATGAGATATAAAATTCTCGTGTTGACCGAAAACGGCTCGACCGATTTTATGAAACTTTTTGTGTTTTCATACTCTTATGCGGAGCTATATTCGGTTGATATGATGATGATGCCGTGGTGACCTAATTGTTTGAAATATCGCCTTTCAAGCAGAGGGTCGTAGGTTCAAACCCCGGCTCGCACCTCTGAGTGTTTCGAAATTCATGTGTGGTATTACATTTCAAATTTACCACGAGCTTTGCGGTGAAGGAAAAAATCGTGAGGAAACCTGCACAAACCTGCGAAGCAATTCAATGGTGCGTGTGAAGTTCCCAATTCATACTGGGCCCGCGTGGGAACTATGGCCCAAGCCCTCTTGTTCTGAGAGGAGGCCTGTGCCCAGCACTGGGACGTATATAGGCTGGATGATGATGATGATGATGATGATGATTACAGGTGCGCTATATATCAGATGAAAGTAAAGTTTTAATCTGGTTTTAAGTTCAGACCTGAAGAAAGAAAAGCAAGGATTATAAATCAAATGAAATGATGAAAACTATTGGCTAAAGATGCATCTAGAAAGCCAGTCAATTACTAAGTCAGTGTTATACGTCGAAACTTAATAAAACATAGCCATTTTCCTGAATGTAGATTCGAACGCTACCACCGTACCCAGTAAAACTCACATTTTAATGCCTAGACATTAAACTATTACTATATCTAACACCTTTAAGCGATCAGTTCTTGTATTTATAATGTCGGCAGCCGATTGTAAAATCCGCCAGATCACGAAATTCCTGGGCATTCGAGAAATGGCGCCATTTAATGAATTGGCTAAGTGACATCCGCCATATCGTTCAAAAATCACCGTTTAACGATTTGCCCAGTAACGTTAAGGCAGATCATGAAACGCCGCCATGTCGGTTCTTACACTTTGCCGGCCGCTGCCGCGGCACGCTCGCTTCGCTCGCTCGGCTCGTGCGCTGTGGTCACAATTCATACTAACCACTCCTTGCTTCGCTCGTCGTACCTGAATTTTCCTTTTTTTTCAGTCAATCTTACAACACCCCTTTTTTGCGTTGGGGGTTAAAAACAGAAAATCGGTAATGAAAATGTAAAAAGCTAGTCTTTGCGCTTAATATCTCGTATTGCACTATTAATTGTTCTATCATTGTTTGTCTCTTTTTTTAGAAGTAAATCCTTCATATGGAATACTTAAAGAGGCACAGACTGATTGCCTTGTACAACAAACAGCACGGGTTTCTGACAGAATATCAGCAGTGCAGGTTACTGCAGTATATGCTGAGTCAGTGCCTATTCTAGACATCGTCGCAGGGCTTTCAATTTAAATAATAACTAGTGAAATCTATTTTGGTACTAGTTTTAAGTTAAAAGGTATTATTGTATATTTTCTATTGTACTTTGAGCTTTGTGTGCTGTTCTGAATAAAGATTCTATGTATATATCTAAAGCACTTGCAATAACTTCAATATTTTAATAATAACCAGTAGTAGCAGTACTGGCCACAGTCCAAAAAACTTACTCCGCCCGCCCCAATCGGCATGATAGCGTTGCTTTTGTCGGAATGAATCCGGATGGCCGTAATTACTGCATCCAGTTGGATCCGAAATCCGAATGCATTTCGTCTTGCTTATTTTAATTGCTTGTAGTTAAGTTAGCTGTATAAAGCTGAGATTTTGAGAGCTTTGTTTTAGATATGAACGGTATGTTTTGTAGCTGAATATTGGAAGGCAATGTGGGATGTGAATTGCAGTTTGAATATGCCGTAGTGGCGTCGTGACCTATTGCCTCTCGAGCAGAGCCCGGCACGCGCCTCTGAGTTTTTGACATTAATGTGCGAATTACATTCGAAATTTTCAACGAGTACACCGGCGAAGAAATTAGCAGTGCTTTTAGTTCATTGATACGGACCTCCGCAAATTAATATTAATTGATTCAATAAATTACTTTTTTTCAAGATGCCATGGTTTTCTTTTTGTTGACTTTACTTGCATTGCCATTCAAACTACATTTGCATACCGAATTTCAAGTCGATACCATTAATCGTTAAAGAGTTCCGTGCTGCGGAGACGATGTTGGCTGGACTACGAGGATGTCACTACCAAAGTATTGTATTGTCACGCAATTTACATAAGTACTTATACCAAATTTCAAGTCATATCGAACTACTAGAAGTTAGTCGAATTTAACTTGCTAGATTTGATTACAGACAGATAGTCAACGGGACAGGTGAAATTAAATAAAAGCTTGTAATAACCTAACCAACAAAAAGTTGGAAAACCCCCGACTTTGTCACTTTAAAGTTCAATATCTCAAAAACGGCTGAACCAATTTTAATGAAACATATCTAAGAACCATTGCTAGAAAACTTGCTATCAAATAAAAAAACCGCATTCAAATCAGTCCACCCGTTTAAGAGATACGGTGCCACAGACAGACTCACAGCCACGCATAGCGGTCAAACTTATAACACCCCTTTTTTTGCGTCGGGGGTTAAAAACGATTTTTTTTATTCGATGATAACTTTACAACATGTTTCACGGTCTAGACTAGTGTGCCAGCTAAGCTGCTCCCTTCTGATTGGCGCTAAATTAACCCCTTGGGTGGCTGCCAGGAACTAGCTTCTGAAGAATTTGATGCCTAGATTTATTGGAGCTAGGAGCTTAGCGTTTAGATTAGGTCGTAAATAAGCTAAAAATTCTAAATAAGTTGACCCGGGGCTATTGTAGCTGGGGGGGGGGGGGGATATTGTATCTGAGCCTGACTTGGGAATCGAACCCGGGACCTCAAGCTTCCTAATCAAGTTTTCAAAAAAAATCTATGAAATCAGATCATCCAAATACACAGGCTGCTCCAAAGTAATACATTGAAAACCGTTAGTTTTTCGGTAAATATTGGATTGATTGTTACATTGGATTGGATTGTTTGGTTTTAAATATCTTGCTAAGCCAGTAGTACTCGTATTTGTCCAGAGGCTAAGGTCACCCTGTACAAGTGAGTCTCACGTTAGTTTCATCTTCAAAATACAGAAAGATTTTAAGTTATTAGCTCTCAAAATATTACTTGAACTTGAATAGCTGTTCTTGAATAATAAATCGACCTTGACCCCGTGTTAGCCTCGGCTCCCATATAAATGGTAATGGACTAAATAAATTTCAACGGAGGCCTAATAATTTCATACTTTAATAAACAGATGGAAGAAAATTATTTGCAGCGTTGGGTTTAGTACTGTTTTTTCTACGAGATGTCTAACGCGTATTATTATAATATACCTACTTTCTTAATCTTACTAATTACAGCTAATTTTTTGAGCAATAAAAATATGGTGAATAGTTTTTTATTTTTATTTTTTGCCATGTCGGTTACCTCATTTGTAAAAAGCGGCCAAGTACGTGTCCGACTCGCCCATGAAGGGTTCCGTAGCAGCAAGTAACATAATATAAAAGTTCTTGTAGTTCGTTTTCTACTTTGATCAGTGTTTATATTTGAGTTGATTGAATGAAAGGTAAATTGCGGTTTACGATTTATGACGTTTTAAAAAAAACTTCTTACTAGATCTCGTTCGAATTAATTTTCTGTGGATCTAATAATATTTATTTGAAAAAAAAATAATAATTATGATACATCATAATATTTTTTTTAGTTTTATCTTTCTATTATTTTAGAAGTTACAGCGGGGGGACACATTTTACCACTTTAGAAGTGTCTCTCGCGCAAACTATTCAGTTCTGGTGTTGCAGATGTTTATGGGCTGTGGTGATCTCTTACCATGAAGAGACCCACTTGCTCAAACTTCTAACACCTCTCTTTTTGCGTCGGAGGTTAATAAAAATAGTCTTATGCTGTCAGTGTCTTATTATTATTTTCATACATACCAAATATCATCACGATCAATTGAGTTCTTTAAGCGTGATAGCATTACGAACAAACATACTCATTTCCATTTATAACATTAGTAGATTCAAATTTTTAACCTTATCTTATTAAATGATATGGTAACGGATAACTCAAGTCTTAAATCGTGTTTAGCTGGACATGTTTCGGATTATTTCGAAACCCTTCTTCTAAACGTAACGTAGACGTGAGTTATCCGTTACCATATCATTTAATATGAGTGAGTCTCACGGTAAAAATTTCAAATTTTTACCTTATCTGTTGACATTTTATGTAAGTATACGCCTGCATCTTAAAAACTGTAAACACAAAAGCTTATATTTAATTCATAGAATATTCAATTACTGTACTTATTTGCATTTTCATTTGCCAACTTTATCTGCACTCAACTTGTCTTTTGTTAAATGAAGTGTAAATACATCTCCAAAGCTCCGAAGTCATGTATTAAATATTTTTGCAAAGAATTTAAAAGCGGGGGCCCTAAAATTTCCATCAGCATCACAATATTATACTTCATGCAAGTAATATTTCGCTATTTATGCAAAATGGAGGTAAAGTATACAGAGATTTATGGTCACCCTAACATTACCAGGACTGTCCCGAAATTTATCTCTTTCTTTATGGCCAGTGTAAGGAGTGCATTGTTTTATGCACTTACGCTGGACTGTGATAGTAAACGTTTAAGGTTTATTTTGGCTTGTTTGGCGGTTCTGTTGCCGTGGCAAATTGTGTATGCAAAGAAATAAATTAATTCAAAATGCAGGGTATATGCACCGTGTAATATAATAGAGGGTTTGACAAATAAGTTTTTTGCAGAGTTTTGATTTTATAGTTTTATTTAGTTTGTTTTTCTTCTAAGTAAAGAGAATTAAAGAGAAAATTCATAATAACTAACTTTAAATTGAAAAAAAAATGTGTGTTTGTTATTCTGCATTTCTGATTATAGCATTTACTAGAGCTACGTGTCTACATGTATCCATACTAATATTATAAATGGGAAAAAGTGTGTTTGTGTGTTTGTCCGTTTTTCATGCCGTAACGGAGCGACAGATCGACGTGATTTTTGACATTGAGATAGTTTATGGGCCCGAGAGTAACATAGGCTACTTTTTATCCCGAAAAAATGCACAGTTTCCGAGGGAACCGCGCGCGATAACCGAATACCATGCGGGCGAGGCCGCGAGCAAAAGCTAGTATAATTATACGTGTATATGTATATAAACTCATTAATATAAGAACAAAAACAAAAACCATTTGAGAAAAATGTTTGAAGGCGAAGTCATCCCTTTTAGGAATCTCTACAAAAAATGAGTTTTTACAAATTTATGAAAGTGTTATCTGTGTTTGTATTATAAGTTTTTTTTGTACTGCTTTATGGTATTCAATAAAGAATATTTGTATTGTATTGTGTTAGAGAATACGAATATACTTTTCAGTGGGTATAAAATACATTTACAAAAGTTTACCATAATTTATTTATTTGATAAATTCGATACTTAGTACTTTTTATTTAATTTGTTTTTTAAATACTTAAAAAGTCACTCATGTAATTTTAAACATTTTTGAAGTGCTTATGTTTTTTTAGACTATGTTTTTTTGCCTTACAGCCTTAAGTTTGTAAAAATGTTTAAATGATTTTCTCTGTTTGTTTTTAAAACAGCATACTATTCTAATATTATCATAAGCTCTTTGTTAACAAGCATAGCAAGCTCTTAGTAAAATTAACAAACAATTTCTTTCACCAGCCACGATTTCCCATGGGAATAATCCATAGTTCTTTTTTATCAATTCGTTAACAGCTAGCTGTGAGAGAGTAAGTGAACAATATTAACAAAATGCGAACAATAATTCCACATTTATATCCTTCTTCTTCCAACTTAAGATTTTTTGATAGTTTGAAAGTCAAATTCTAAATTTATTTATTTAATATAGCCAATGAGTACTGACATTTTTTAACAAACTCTAATTTAAGACCTAGACGTGTTTGACCTGCTTTTTTTGTTTTGGATATTATTTTAAAATTCTTAGAATTCTTTATTCAATGAACAATTTGTACTTTATAAAGTACATTGGGCCGTTATTCTTAGTGTTAATTATTATTAGTCCTTTATAAAGTACGCGAGGGCTTAGGAGGATAAAAAATTACTAGGTACTGGATGTCAATCTGCCACAGATTCGAAAAAACCGGCAAAAATGTCAACACAGTGTATGTTTCCCAAAACAGATCTATAATGTTGTTTAATGACTTAACAAATATTCAACAGAAACACACTTTTTTAAAGAGTAGATACATTATTTAATCACATAATCATTTTTCTTTATTAGGCAAGGCGATATCATTAAGACATTTTCTGTGAAAAAGTTCCAAAGTGGAATAAGTTTTAGTTACTTATTTCAAATTGATTTGATAAAAGCACTGAAAACACACATAGAACTCACGGTGCTTAAAGCGACAAAAAATTGTAAAATAGTTTCAGAACCGATATCAATTAAGCTGTATTTTAAAAACGACCAGTTTTAATAAAATAACCCATGTCGATTCAATTAAGAAAGGTCCACAGTAGAATCCTTGTAAAAATCGCTATATCATGTTCCACCGACGTTATGCACAGTTGACATTATTAAACAGTACGTTAACCCAGTAAAAATAAAATCTCGACCACAGTCCCGACGTACACTCGAAAGTCAAAATTGAAAAAAAAAAGAACTGCTACAATTTTTCACACGTCTGTTTTTGTGTATGTCCGGCAAAGCGACGAAACTAAAATAGAACGTTTCCCTTATCGTTAAAGTGGGTATTAAAAATTTTTTCAAGTCCTATAAAACTTTAACTTTAAAATCAAAATGTAAAACACATTCTTTTGTTAAGCTTGTTTGGTAGATTTTTCAAGTAGCGGCAGTTATAAATACGTCATTGAAAAACTCTCTGTCCGACTCCAATTTAGCCAGTTATTTATTTGCCATCATCACCATCAGCTATAATATTTTTCACATATGATGAGTTTCTGTGCCGTTTCGAGTTTGACAGTTTTAGAGATGTACAGTCAGCTGCAGAGAAAAGGTACCCCCCTGTAATGGCGGTAGTATGGATACCGCCGTTACAGGGGGGTACCTTTTCTCTGCAGCTGACTGTACCATTTATCGAGTAATTAAAAAAAAAATTTTTTTCTATTGTATTTGATGGAGGCTATTAAATGGACACTGATATTGCTATATATTTTTAAAATGTACAGTTTTAATTTTTTTCTATTATTTTGCTTGAAAGTAGAAAATATTTTTAGAAAATATTTTGCGAACATAGTATGCGTAATTCGGAAAATTTTCAAGTGGCACAGACCTCATCATAGGTGAAAAATACGAAGAACAAAAGCCTCCGCCTAATAACGCTACAATGAACGACAACTCGCCACTCGCATCCACCGGTTTTGATTTGTCATACTAGTCGATAACTCAATCTCATTTTAAGATAGCAATTGGTGCAAATTCGTTTACTGTATAAAATGCGATCTCTGTAACAAAAATTGCAATGCTTTTACCTACGTGTCTCGAGTGCTAAGGTTTTCAACATAATAAAGTCTACCTACGAGTAGATAGTGAGTATTGCAACTGTCGGAATTACAACCGTGTGCATTTTTACGAGATTTTATATGTACACCGTGTTGTATTTGATGAATTTTAAGGGGGTATTCTACAGGTCAAATGAGTATTGCTCTAACACACTAGTAGCCTTTTACATTACTCTTGCAGTTTAAAAGATAATGTAAAGGTTAGTTGTAACGTTTTTTTTCAAAGTCCATAATTAATTCACACATATTTAGCAAAGGGAATATTTTTGATCAAAAAAATACGGTGTTGGTGTATCGTTGGGATGGTGTAAATCGGCGTAACTAAATACAAATATTCTTTATTGCACGCCATAAAAAATAATACAGGGTGAAATATTGGACGTTATACAAAATTAGTGTTTCGTACTCAGTTATTGCTAAGAATATAATACACTCTTTTGTTGAAATTAGTCTGATGAAATTTCCGGTTTCCACACATTATTCATGATTTCATATTTCAAAAATGTATGGAAACCACAATTTTTTCAGACTTGTTTCAACAAAAGAAAAGAGTAAATGCACTAGGTAAATATATTGCCCAGCATTGCCCAGCATTAACTGAGCATAAAACATTAATTTTGTATTACGTCTTAGATTTAAACCTGTATAATAATCCTTACTATTATAAAGAGGAAAGTGAGTTTGTTTAATTCATATCCGGAAAAACAACAACAACAACGCACATGAATTTCGAAAAACTCAGAGCCGAGCCGGAGTTTGAACCCACGAACCTCTGCTTGAGAGGCGATAGGTCAAACACTAGGCCACCGCGGCTAACCTTATAGTAAATAAATAAAATAAATAAATAAATATCACGGGACAATTCACACCAATTGACCTAGTCCCAAAGTAAGCTTAGCAAAGCTTGTGTTATGGACACTAGGCAACGGATAAACATACTTATATAGATAAATACATACTTAAATACATATTATAGTGAAATCACAAATTTCATTTACCATTAATAATTAAAAGCTCTATGCTAAATAAGGTAAACGTACGAGTGCTCGTCACTGTACCAATAGTTGACATCGTTACTTTTATGTCATTTAGCAAAGGTGACAGCAAAATGTCATTACCGGACATTACTCACATTACTCAGCCAAACGTTCTCATAAAACCATAGTGTACTCGTAATATTGAATGGTTAAAAAGGCTGCTGTAATATCCGGATTTCAAATTACATTTCAGAAGTAATTCATCACGTTGTTACCACGTGACATTAGTACGAACACGATAATAGTGATGGGGCCGTGAAAATTATTTAATAAAAAATTTTAAATTTCGAAAATCAGGATGGTAGTAGTACATCGAACTTACAAGAAAAGCTATAGCGGTTCAGTTTTCTTGAGAATTATTAGTAGTTTAAGAGTAAATAGGAGCCTAAGGTATAAAATATACCTAAACTTGGAATATTCCGTACAAAATACGAAATCCTTAGAAATATATGACTAAATTTTTTCGTAATGGCTACGGAACCCAATCTCGGGCGTGTCCGACACGCTCTTGGCCGGTTTTGTTTCTATTTGCGTCTAAATCAACAATTATGATACTAAATTGCGATGGAGATACGATACGCTAAAATGATACAAATGAGAATTACCTAACTCATAGGAAAATAATTTTATAGCAATATCGAACCTCAACCGTCCCAGCCCTAAAGGTCTATCGCTAATAACTCCATTGTTTGGGGAATCAATGTCATTGGGAATTGCATTTGCAATGCTTCGTGCCTGCATACAAGTACTGGGGTGTTTAATGCATTGTCTGATAATTTCAAAAGGTATTGTAAATACATTTACGTATACGAATGCCTCCAACAAGATGGAACGACGACCTGGTTAAGATCGCGGGATAGCGGTGGATGCGAAAAGCACAAGACCGGTCCGAGTGGAGAGCCTTGGGGGAGGAATATGTCCAGCGCAGTGGACGTCTTTCGGCTGACATGATGATGATGATACTAATATCTAAACAGTATCATCAAAATATGATAGGACACTTGATACCATACGACAATTTCTTTCTTAACCTGCTGGAAGGCAAAATGGAAGGAAAACGAGGTAGAGGAAGTAGACCAAGACCTATTTTAACCAGGTGAAGGAAAGGGTGGGTGTCGTATCAGGAAGTCAAACAACTGACCAAAGATCGTGCGGAGTGGCGATTACTCCACCGACAATAGCATAGCTCTTAAATTTAAAAAGAAGAAGACCATCAATTACAGCGATAAATTATGTTTGTGATCATCAAAATACACTGCAGATTTTTTGGTCCAAAAAAAAACTTATTGCTATATATTGTTAATCATCATGTTACTTAAATAAACGAATTTTATTCAAACTCATGGGGGTTTTCCACCCCGTCCTCTTTGGCCCTGTGCTGATTCTAAACTCTGCTTAGGACACCAGTAGATATTTTTCTAAATTCGTTATCACCATGTCAGCCAAAAAGACGTCCACTGCTGGACATAGGCCTCCCCCAAGGATCTCCACTCAGACCGGTCTTGTGCTTTTCGCATCCACCGCGATCCTGTGATCTTAACCAGGTCGTCGCTCCATCTTGTTGGAGGCCTACCGACAGCTCGTCTCTCGGTCCGCGGACGCCATTCGAGAACCTCTAAATTAAATTAAGTATTTTTTTTCTAAATTAATTGATTTTAATAAAATGAAGATCTTCTTTCTGCCGCTTGACTTACTATTTGACAAACCCAAAACCAACCCCCGTCCCCTTCCCCTGACTATAAAACTGAATCCACCTTTGCCTTTACGGACATAGTCGCTTACATCAGCTATGCTACATTAATTACTCAATTAGTTCACATATAGTATTCAATTTATCTCAACTATCGAACACACGACCTATACAATCAATCAAACAGCTCGGGTGTCATCGGTTGTCATCGTGTGAGATCGGGCGTCACGCAGTTTTGCACCGAGCTGTTTAATTAATAACTGCCAAGTGGTCCTTGGCAGTGATGAATGCTCTTAAGTGTGTTGTTATGTTATGATGTGTTGAGATTAAGAGGTTAACCCTTTTCTGTTGTTGGGTTGAAGAAAGCGAGCGTTGAGCCGTGCTTATGGCTGTAGCCCTGAATTATTTTTTACCTTAACAATACAGCGTGTATTTTTAATACTACCTCAAAACTGTAACCAGACGAAGATTTAAGTGCTGTGAACCGATATCAAAACAACAAATTGTTAATTTAGAATTAACTAACGTAAAAGAGCGTAATTAATTTTTGAAATATTTTCGAGCAGCAATGTAATGCGTACAAGAAGAGAGAAGCGTTCTGTGACAGCTGTCACGTCAACAAGTGCGACGTTTTGAATAAAAACAAAGTATCGCGTAATGATACATTGCGTGCTAATTAATTTTGTAAGGAAAATAATAAGTCTAATTTTTTTACTTAAACATAATAAAATGTGATTATTAGGGCCTTCACTAACTGCCCTTAAAGTTTGAGGTAGTATTAAAAATACACGCTGTATATCGTGAAACTGAGTCATAGTGGAGTAAAATGGATAACTCAGGTCTTCAATAGAGTTTAGCTCACGTTTCGGTTTAATTTGTGGCCCTTCCTCCAGCAGCACAAGCGGCTTTTGCATGAGATAATGACTAATGAGACCATTGAATGAGACATTGCACTTTGAAATGTCATTTTTTTAGTTTTTTAGTAATATAATGGGATTTATAATCTATTGTACTCACCTATACCAGAAACCGACCGAGGATTAAAAGAAGAGAGAAAATTACTTAGTATAAGTTTATAATAAAATATAATTTTCTTTCCGTGTCGATTTTCGTTACAAATAATTTCTGAAAACCGTCCATTTGATTGTAGCTTCAGAAAGGATATTTTATTAGTAATTAAAAGTTTTTATCTGGGTTTGACAAATCTAAAATTAAATTAAAATTTAATCAATACTTAAATTAAATTACACAAAATAAAAGCAGCAAAAATTCATAAGCCTAAGGTGGCCTAAGTGAACCCCACTTCTGGCCTAGCTGATTCGTTTTCCTAAACTACGAAGTGCAAAACTTCATATCTTGCCGTCCCGATGACGCTAGCATTTAATACGAGAGTGAAAGGGATGGTATAATACGAACTTCGATTTTCAAATTTCGTAGTAGCCCTGTCCTTTAAAAAGTACTAACGTGTTTGTAATTGGCACAATCGTCCGTTCTATATGAACTTGTATATTGCCATAAAAAAGTACTAACGTGTAAATAGGCATCCTCTCGTGATCTTTGAACCACAGCATCATGGCGACGTCGCGAGATGGCGCTGCTAGGTTGCATGGCAGCCGCGTCGTCCCGCCAGGAGCCGCCCACACTTGGATAATATCTGGAAAGGATAACTTTCATTGAGTGATTTATTGAATCAGGCGTTACTTTGCGGAAGTCCATATCAATGAACTAAAATAATTTTTTTGCTCACCCGCGACCTTAAGATAGCTAAGTCTATGCAAATTATGCGTGTTCATGCAGTTTCTCCACCTCCACACTGTAAGAACACACACAAATTACACAAACCCATCTATCAAACACACAGTCTAACAACTGGTAGCATGGTGTATGGTTGTGTCACTCTGAAGATGAGCTCTGGTTGAGTTCGAAACGCGTCAGTGTGTTGTGGTGGTGGTCATAGATGGGTTTGTGTAATTTGTGTATGTTCTTACAGAGTGGAGGTGGAGGAACTGCATGAACACGCATAATTTGCATAGACTTAGCTATCTTAAGGTCGCGGGTGAGCAAAGAATTTTTTTTTCATTGAGTGGTTGTTACCCAACTGTATGAAGGGGGGATATGCATCTTGGAGCCTAAACGGCTGGACGGTTATTAAATTATTATTATTATTATTATTATTTTGATTTATCAAAACTGTCGAAGTGACAAAGGGTAGGTATAAAATAAAGCGAAGAAAATAATATAGGGGTATTATTTTTCTTATGCTAACAATATGAGTGTCAAATACAAGGTACACAAACATAGGTATACAATGTTGTAATAATTTTCAGCTACTATTTTCACATGAACAGCAAAGAAAATTAGTGCTTCGACCGTAACAGGATTTCGATTAGTCACCAATTTGGTATGAAACCCTAAAAATAGCTGACTATTTTTCATTTTATTCAATTTATTTTATTTTCAGACAACAGTCCCATACAAAAAAAAACCTTACAGACATAATCCAGTCACAAGATAGATTACAATAAATAAATAAATAAAATTAAAATCAAATCAAAATTAAACACAATTACAAATTATGATACCTTTTAAAAACTAACTGCTTAACCTAATACTAGGTAAGATACCTAATATAAATATTTTTTTTTAAGCTTACTAGCCGTTTTAATGTGAATAAATGTGATGTCGTCTCTGTTTGTTTGTTCGAATAGACGGAGACGGCATCACATTTATCCGTCAAAATAGTATTCTACTACTAGAGAAAGGCCTAAACTAAAATTTCTATTCATCGTTTTTTTTTTAATCGGTCGGCTTCGATAAACAGGGCTCTAACATCAAAGGTTCCGAAACGTGTGAATCAAGTTAGGCTGCGGTCGCACAAAAGCACCCCCTAGCGTCATTAAAGCCCCATTTTGGGGTTCCCTCGGCAGTAATAAAAAAGTAATATGTGACGTTTCGCATTTTTTGAACGGTGTAAGGCCGTGACCCTGAACTTGGTATTTTTTGGGCTACGTACGCATTGTGTGGTTGGATGTGCGGTTTGAACGTGCCGTCTCTCTTCAAAGTATGGTTCGAGAAAGAGACGGTGCGCTCAACGTCATGGTCAGCCGCGTGCTTTGCCTTAGAAGCAAGCTGCGAATTTTGCTAGCTTCTTATTTATTTAATAATACTGATCATATGGATCCGAGATGTTGTGTCTTGTAAATATGCTTAGAGTTGCTCAACGAGCTATGGAAAGGGATGCAATACTCGGGGTTCGTCTAAAAAGTGAAATGAGATGATATAGAAGAACGACGATCACCGACATAGCCAAGCGAATTAGCTCGTTAAAGTGGCAATGGCCAGGCCATAATAGCACGGAGAACAGATGGCAAGCACAGCGTAGGACGTCCACCAGCGAGATGGATGAATGAACTGGTTAAAGCCACTTTTCCACGTCACTGTTGTAAATTGTTTATGTCATTATCCTATTTTTTTAAGGTCTGCCTTTCCTTTTACTTTATCTACCATTTTGTAACTATTTTGCTACATTTGTCTTGTCATGGTCATGACCAATTATGTGCCATGTGAAGATTGGCAAATCTCCGTTTTCTTTGTTCGTGAGGAAAAAATAAGTAGAACCCTTATTCTTTTTCACAAGCTCACGCCCCTTCTCTAGTAATGTGACGTCATATCGGACAATATAGACGGGACGATTTCTTTGTTCGCGTAACTTGAAATTTTCCGCGCTTTTTCGATGGCCTCTTTTTCAACAACCTTTTGTTTTCTCTCATTTTTGCGCTCTGTATTCAATTAAAACCAGTCCGTAGGCTTACGTAAAATATTCCTTTATGTTTGTGCTTTTGGGTTCAACTGTCACTGTTAGGTACTTCTGTATAAAATGTCGAATACGGTTTTGTCGGTTTTAATCGCTACCACTATTGGGTATGACGGTGGAAGCATTCTACACTTCGAAGGAGGGGTAATTACACAAAAGATCCCTACGGGTCGAAGTGTATCCGCAAGGACCCCTAAAACTAAGATAAGATAAGATAAGATTCTACACTTCCACTGAACGTAGATATAGTTAGTGTTTAGTTTTGTAACTAAAGGACCCCACCCCATACAGCCCTGTATAATTATTATTAAGTACATTTTGAACGCACACGTGCGTCGGTGGCACCAGGGGATGCCAGGTGGCAGTGGATGCGTTAATTCAGAGAAATTTGCCACAAACAAAATAAAAGTACGCACAAATATTTTCCTTCCTGTCAAAGTCAAAGTCAAAATATATTTTTTCAAGTTAGGCTATAACAAGCACTTATGAATGAATCTGTCTGCCACAGCGGAGTGTGCAAAAATATATATCTTATATCTATATACTTTTTATCCCGATATTCCCACGGGATAGGGATAAAATCTTGAAATAACAACCGCTGGGCTTGGAGTCATTAAATTTGGTATGTAGGTAGGTGGACGTCTGGTATTACTCATAGGCGACTTTTTGACCCGATATTCCCACGGGATACCTAGGGATGAAATCTCGAAATAACAACCACTGGGACTAGAGCCATGAAATTCGGTATGTAGGTAGCTCGACCAATGAAATAATACATATGCTATTTTTTAACCCGATATTCCCACGGGATAGGGATAAAATCTTGAAATAATAACCGCTGGGCTAAGAGTCATGAAATTTGGTATGAAGGTAACTCGATGTCTAGAATAACACATACGCTACTTTTTATCCGGATATTCTCACGGGATAGTTTCGAACTATTTTGAAAACAAATGACTTTCTGCCAAGTACCTATCATGCGGCGCATTCTTCTTGGCAATGATGGTCTTTCCGAAAGCGCTGGTAGTTTAAAAAATGACGTATAAAAGTGCCCATTGCGGCCTATTTACTGAATAAATGATTTGAATTTGGATAGGCAACATTTATGAAATTTCAGTACTGGGTTTAGAGTCTTGAATTTTGTACAGCTATTCACAATGCAACCTCAATGAAGGAAGACCACGATATAAATTTTGGAAATTGCCAGGGGAATTTTTTAAAATCCTGAAAATTTCAAGTGCAACTACCAGACCGATTAGTTTACGCGTGCGAAGCCGCGGGTAAAAGCTAGTTTTCTATAAAAATAGACACGTCCTTCTGGCCCTAGAAATAGAGCCCTAGAGAGAGAGTAGAAATAGAGTCGTATCAGATATACCTAGTGCCACCCAAGAAGATGCGTGGTTTTGTCAAAATTAGACATTAATGACATTGTAATAAGAATCACGGCACGCGTCATCGTAAATGACTCTACCTATATTTATGCACGCTTGTTGTGTCAGCTATTGGTGCTGGTGACTGTACAACGTTAGCACAGTATCCTACTAATATTATAAATGCGAAAGTTTGTGAGTGAGTGAATGAGTGAGTGAGTGAGTATGTTTGTTACTCCTTTACGCTAAAATGGCTGGACGGATTTGGATGAAAATTGGTATGTAGATAGCTGAACATCTGGAATACAACATAGTCTACTTTTTATTCCGATATTCCCAAGGGATAGGGATAAAATCTCGAAACAACAACCACTGGGTTTAGAGTCATGAAATTTGACATGATTGTT
Organism: Choristoneura rosaceana; assembly: GCA_037349165.1. Taxonomy (NCBI): domain Eukaryota; kingdom Metazoa; phylum Arthropoda; class Insecta; order Lepidoptera; family Tortricidae; genus Choristoneura; species Choristoneura rosaceana. Next base: position 1,882,790 of record JAZBNJ010000044.1, read on the forward strand.
TTTAATGTACCGTCAATCAAAATCACTATTTAATTTTCGGGAATTCCCATGGGAATTTTTCGAAGATCCCAAAATATCAATTCAGCTGCTGGATCTAATGATTTACGTGTGCGAAGCCGCGGGTGAACACTAGTAATATACATGAGCTAAAGCATGGAAGCTACGAACAAATCGACCGCGAGACCGCGAGGCCGTGTAGAGCGCGCGTCTGTGTGAGTGTGTTCGTTTCGATCGTAGCTTCGCAGCTTCTATACTGCTTTAGCCTACATATAATGATGTGACGTTAGTGCCATAGCGCAACCCTCAGTGCTAGTCAACTTAGGAAGTACAGTCGTAAGGCGATGGTATACGTTGTATGAGTGACAGATGAAGCACAATAAGACGAGTTCCCGCTCACCATTAGTGGACGTTACACAAATTGGAGACGGCTGGTGCGGCGGCGCAAGTGTTAGGCTTAGAGGTTTAGAGCCGACAAACATCAAGAGAAGTATCTTCGTTTCATTCTCCATACAAACGTAATCCCGGTCTCATTTAAAAACTAGGCAACGGAAGTAGATGAAATTTTGTGAGTATAGACTAGACGTAATTATCTATGCCTGTGGTTTTTCAGATTTTCATACAAATGGTGTAATATCTGAATTACAGGAGCTCAAAAGTCGACAAAAAAAAGATCTTAACTTTGCACGAGAATTACAGACTTTTAAAGCATTTTTATAAAAATCGAAAAAACCACAAGCGTAGAAAATAATAATATTATAATGAAGATCTTGATTGCAAAATAGCATTGATTTCTGTGCTACTTTTCGTATAATATGAGGACAACAAAACCCAAAATTGAACCGCTTAAATCTTGAAAAGCCTAGAGTTATCTCGATTATACATTAGCGGGAAGTAGAGAAGCGGGAGGGGATGTGCATGGGGGGGGGGACGGCTGCGAGCGCTTATGTCACGAGCGATAAAGACAGCAATATCCCAAACGAATACCTTACGCGGCCGCGCGGCCAGCAAGGAAACTTCTCTTAAAAGGGTAAAATAATTGTCGTGTATTTAGTAAATAATGTGTTCGTGTGGACAGGCTTTGGAAATAAACAGTTTAGTAAGTCATACTCAGGTTTACTGGTAACTTTTTAACTTTGGTAGGTTTAGGTAACTTTCACTTAAAATAAAAAAAAAAATTACTGTGCTAGTCTCAAATAAAATTGTAGGTGTTCAAGTTCTGCAAGGTAACACTAAAATTCATGTTTTTTGCCAACTTTTTAGCGTTTCATCAGGTTTTTGGTGCAATACGGTTTTGTAGTATTTAATGGTTTTTTCGTATGGGAAAAACGTTTTAGAACATAATGCCCTGAATTGTTTGTCATCACACCTTTGTATTATTTTTTTACGAGGGTTAAAGTGCGAGCTTCAAACAAAAAGTACAACTTTTGGCGGCCAGACCCATTTATTACTTTTCTAATTTATTTAAATTGACTGGTATTTTAAATCAGGCATTACTCTGCAGAGGTCCTTTGCATTAAAACAATAACTTTGCTCACCCGCGACTCAAAGCGCCGCGGCAAAAATCGCGGGTGAGATAAGTAATTGTTTTACTTTACATACATGTAGTTCTGAGCAGTGTGCTAGCAACTATAGAGTGTAGAGACTTATTTGACCACGTCAAAAAACATCTCGTATCATAATCATTGACCGAATTTAGTCCTTTAGAAATGATTTTTTGCCGGTATAATCAAAAGCATTGTGGTTTGCTAACAAAGTATCCATCTTCATCAGACGTAGTAATTATAACATCATAACTCACAAATTGAGCATTAATTAAAATACCAGTTCACTGATGAAAACTGACAATGTTTAGTTTTTAGACTTACACAGGGTCGTTCAAATAACTTAGGTACGAGTATATTTATTCTGTCTAAAGCATGAAACAAGTTCTTTGCTGTAAATAGCGGTGACCGAAGAATTAGATTACCTGATAGTAAGGAATACCTGCAAAATATGGACAATCGCTATATACCTGAGAATTACAGAATCATTGGTAGCCTAAAATATAGTATATAGTACCTCCTGGAATATGCAGCAGCAGGATAATATGAAATAGGTAACTTCTCCAGCAAATGCAGGTGGTAGGACCTTGTGCAAGGTCCGCCCGGATTGCTAGCACCATCTTGCTCGTTAATTCTGCCGTGAAATAGCAGTGCTTGCACTTTTGTGTTTCGGCGTGGAAAGTAAGAAAGCCAGTGAAATTACTGGCTCTTGAGGTATCCCATCTTAGGTTTCTAGATAGGCAACGCATCTGCAATCCCCCTGGTACCTATGGGCGATGGTAATCTTATCACCAAGAGACCCACTTGCTCGTTTGCCATCCAGACGAATAAAAAAAATATTGGTATTGATTGTCTTGATAGCTCACCCTGTATATCGCAAATCATCTAAATGCACTGTCATGTTAACATTGAGATTTTAATTAGATGGATTTGTAGTGTCCTTGGAAAAATTTGGGACATTGTCGCTACTGTAGAGCCAAGTACCACAGCCTTTAGCGTAGGAGTCTTAAAGATAGCCTCTATTTCTATTCTATCTTTATTAGACAAATCAGTGGTGACCAAGCATTACGATGTTCATAAGTGCTTGTAATAGCCTAAATTGAATAAAGAGATTTTGACTTTGACTTTGACTTTGATGTACAATCAACCAATTTGATTCCTAGGCATCCACAGAACCTTGTAATTGTGACATTTTGGCTGTTCTCAGGGAACTGCGCAAATTTTCAAAAAATCAAGCGTCCTCCCCCCTCTAAAATCTAAACCGGTGGGTGGAAAATTTTGAAAAAGTTCAGAATACTAGTAGCTAAATATACCATGTTTACAAGAAAAACTATAACGGTTAAGTTTTCTTGAGAATTATTAGTAGTTTAAGGGTAAATAGCAGCTTAAGGTATAAAATATACGTAAACTTGGTATATTCTGTACAGAATACGAAACCCTATGTCCAACACGCTCTTGGCCGGTTTTTTCCTGAAAGATTCATATGAGAAAGAAAAAGAAAACCGATTTTCTGTTCGAGTTCTAGATGTCTTTAGCAAACTAGTTTAATGGTAAATCATCGCTATCTTCCCTAACTTACAGCGCTCCCGCTTAATACGACAAAGTCTGATGTACATCGGTCTACACGTGATGAAGGTTCATACAATTATTTAGAATTGCTACCATTTAGCGGCTATGCATTCTTGTATAACACAAACGCGTGGGCTCGTAATATATTCCTTATTTCTTGAACGATTGTAAGAACAATGGCTGACTTGGTAAGTAACCTATTCAGTAAAATGGTGGTGTAATGTAACGCGTAATGTGTAATGTGAAACCGTGGTGTTGGATTTTGATTATGTGCAGACATTATAGGGCATATAAATTTGTTTTTAATTAAATAAATACATAAATAAATATCACGGGACAATTCACACCAATTGACCTAGTCCTAAAGTAAGCTTAGCAAAGCTTGAATTGCATCGGGAAATCCGTTTTTTTTTTAGTTTTTAACCTAGGATAAAAACCGGTTGGAATCTCTACAGGACAATGAACTAAAAGAATTTCTTTGCTCACCCGCGACCTTAAGATAGCTAAGTCTATGCAAATTATGCGTGTTCATGCAGTTCCTCCACCTCCACACTGTAAGAACACACACAAATTACACAAACCCATCTATCACCACCACCACAACACACTGACGCGTTTCGAACTCAACCAGAGCTCATCTTCAGAGTGACACAACCGTACACCATGCTACCAGTTGTTGTTTAGTCTAACAACTTTTCTAACAAATTCAATAAATTATCTACAAGACAAGTTATGTGAAAGTATTTTCTTGAGCATGACTTTAGTATAATAACTAGCTTTCACTCGCGATTTTTTCCACAAAGAAAGAAAAAAAAGTTAAATTATTAAAATAAAATAATAAGTTTACTTGCCAAAATACGGCACAACAAAAAAATTACAATAAAAAAAATAAGACAACCTTACATAAATAATCTTAGGTATATACTAAAAATAAGAAGAAAGAAAAGAAACATTGTTCCCGAAGAAGCAAAAATTGACTCTTCACTTTATTTTCAAAATCTCTAAACCATTTTTTTTTTCACCCCTATTGACATAGATATTAAACATGACTTATGCTATCTACATAAAGATAGTTTTGGTTTTGAATAATATTAGGATAACACATGGCTAATTCAGGTGTTTTCAGTGTCAAGTTTTATTTTTCGAAAATTTTATACCCGTGACCATACGAACAACACTTTCATACAAAAATACAAACTGAAATATAACACAGAAAAACCAGATGTCACTAGCGACATCTGTGCCGTAGTCCTCATCCTGGGTTCGATTCCCAGCGCTAGTCTTATTTTTCTGGTTTTTCTGTGTTATATTTCAGTTTGTCAAACAAGCTGAGATATGTGGTGCATAGGAGAAATTCGTGTCTGTACCGTAGTCCAGCGGTGGTGTAACGGTATAGCACGCGGCACGGAATGCCGAGGACCTGGATTCGATTCCCAGCGCTGTTCTTATTTTTCTGATTTTTTAACCGACTTCAAAAAAGGAGGAGGTTCTATGTTCCAATGTTTGTATTTTTTTTTTTTTTTTTTTTTTTTTTATGTATGTTCACCGATTACTCCGGCAATTGTGGACCGATTTTCAAAATTCTTTTTTTATTCGAAAGGGTATTCTTCTGAGGTGGTCCCATTGTCACCAAATCAAGATCTGATGATGGGATCTTAGAGAAATCGAGGGCAAAGCTTAAGTTTTATAGGCACACCTATGGCGATTTTGGCATTTTTAGTGTTAAGGTAAGCATTTACATTCAGAAAGTATCATTTGGTAACCTGGACCTGATGAAGAAGACCATAGGTGACGAATGGAACTCGTCGAAGCTAAGTAATACTCGCTCGTCTATAAACGATCATGATTAACATATCTAGATAAGCGAGTAAGAAGAAGCTTTAAGTTCATGATTTTCTCGAACTGATCTGATGCTGAAGCCAGAAGGTAGGCAACGGAACTCTGTTATAAAACAACGTAAGTTTGTCGTGTTTGGGTTTAATGGAATCGTTGTGAGACGTACTTTGGCTACGAATCACTAAAAAGTGAGAAATAAAAATTTTTTAACAAAAAAGTAAAACCGACTCCAAAAAAATGAAAAAAATAACAAAAAATGGAACCGACTACAAAACCCTTGAAAATATTTTTATAGGTACCTACTAACTCGAAGTCGGTGACTCAGCACGACCCAGCAGGAGTGATTGGAACCCATTGTATGTAGGTGAATTAGACGCCTATTGCTCCACTCCTGCTGGGTCGTGCTGAGGCACCGACTTCGAGTTAGTAGGTACCTATAAAAATATTTTCAAGGGTTTTGTAGTCGGTTCCATTTTTTGTTATTTTTTTCATTTTTTTGGAGTCGGTTTTATCAGTGCATCTATATTTCAGTTTGTATTTTCGATATAGGTTTTACGGGATGACCGTAACAGTAACAAAAATTTGAAATTGAAATAAATATAAAAAAGATTCCAAAACCAATCTTACTTTAATCAAAAACGTGGCAAGCCAATTAAAAGCTTGTAAAAACTGCACAGACTGACCGCAAGCAATTAAATCTTAATCAAGTTCATCAGTAGGAATGCGGACCCATTTCGCATGAAAAACGTCCTGTTAATCCTCAATCCTCTAAGCATTTGATGGATCGCTATGAAACTGTCGTAAATCAACCAGTAACGGGGCACCAACGTTACCTAACACTCTGCTTCTAAGATCATTGACTCTTGCACTGTTGCACAGAGGCCCATTTAAGTGCAAGAAATAGCGCAAAGTGCAGCGTGTTTTGGCTGTCGATTCGTAACTAAATTCTCGTCATCTACTCAAAGATTGACTGCTAGAAAACCCATTAAAAGATAAGATCGCTTTTGTATTGTATCTCGCATTTCGCAGGTGGTAGGACCTTGTGCAAGGTCCGCCCGGATTGCTACCACCACTATCTTGCTCGCTAATTCTACCGTGAAATGAAATAGAAATATTTTTATTCAAGCTTCGCACTTAAAATAGAACAGGGCAAAAATACATGAAAACAAAAAAAAAAGCAAATAAATAAATTTAAATAAATGAAATTCGGTACGCAGATAGTTTGTTGCCCGGGGAAGGACATATGATAGTTTTTATCCCGGAAAATTGCGTACTTCTCGCGCGATAGTCACCCGAAATTTACACGGTCGGAGTCGCGGGTAACGGCTGGTGGTAAGAGGATTTGCATGATCCCAGACGACTTTTTTTTTTTGGAATGTTAATTGTGAAACCCGGGTTGGAAGCCTCAATCTTCTACTTAACAGTCCACAGGTCAAACCAGCACCTTGTTTTTTTAACTCCATACAGCAGTAATATCGATCAAACCATCCATCCATCCTAGCCTATATACGTCCCACTGCTGGGCACAGGCCTCCTCTCAGAACAAGAGGGCTTGGGCCATAGTTCCCACGCGGGCCCGGTGCGGATTGGGAAAACACGCACCATTGAATTGCTTCGCAGGTTTGTGCAAGTTTCCTCACCATGTTTTCCTTCACCGCAAAGCCGCAACGTCGAGCTAAACTTGATTTAAGAAGTGAGTTACCCGTTACAATATCATTTAATATCACCGCAAAGCTCTTGGTAAATTTCAAATATAATTCCGCACATAAATTTGGAGAAACTCAGAGGTGCGAGCCGGGGCTTGAACCCACGACCCTCCGCTTGAGAGGCGATAGGTCAAACCACTAGCCCACCACGGCCTAATATCAGCGATAATATCGATGGAATCATTAAAAAAAAAATACTGTTGAATCGAACACTTCCACCATTCCACCCGATCCGTAAACAGTGAATATCAAAGCGCATAAAATACACCCCTGAGCATATAATCCATAAAGCTTGCATATGATACAACAAATATTTACACCGCAGTGCAAACACAGGGGCGATTATGGCGGCCTATGAAATTACGTCGGTACTTCAACTCGCAAAGGGCTAATAACTGCTATTTCAGTTTCAAAGCGGATGTTTGAAACACAATTAGCTTGGAACGTGTAAAAATATTTTTAACTCTTAATTTGACAAAAATAAAAAAGTCCGAGATTCAAGTATCGTCGTAATTTTAGAGTCCTAAAAAGCTTTAAATGTTAAAAAAATGTTAATAATACTATTAATACTATCTTTTGCCCGCGGCTCCGCTCGCGGGGTATTCACGCGCTGTTTCCACGGGAAATATGCATTTTTCCGGGATAAAAAGTAGCCTATGTCATTCTCGGGCCCATAAACTATCTCTATGCCAAAAATCACGTCAATCCGTCGCCCCGTTACGGCGTGAAAGACGGACAAACACACAAACACACTTTCGCATTTATAATATTAGTATGGACATTTAACCGGTATACATGTGACACGGGCAAACAATAAATAAAGTCCTACCAAAACATTTCAATGCTTGCCAAGACGATATCATAATGGCTCACACAATAAAAAAAATTATCAGATCACATGTCGAGCCAAGCTTCTGCCTCTACAAACTGACTTCACAAACTATACACATCTTAGTCAAAACCCATACTAATATTATAAATGCGAAAGTGTGTGTGTTAGTCCATCTTTTACGCTGTAATGGAGCTACGGATCGACGTGATTTTTTGCATAGAGATTGTTTATGGGCCCGAGAGTGACATAGGCTACTTTTTATCCGGGAAAAACGCACAGTTCCCGAGAGAACAGCGCGTGATAACCGAATACCACACAGGCGGATCCGCGGGCAAAAGCTAGTAATAAGTTTTTTTTACTTAATTTTAGTTTTAAGTTAGTTTTTAGATAAGGTCTTCCCTGAAAATTAGCGCCACGGCTTGCTGTGGTACTATGCTGAGTGGGGACCTGTTTAGCGTCATGTATGTCGTGCATTTGTTCTGTTTGTTTTTATGGCGTTAAATGAATGTGTTTTCTTTCTTTCTTTTCTTTTTTTCAGAAGTGCTTGTTATAGCCTAAATTGAATAAAGATATTTTGACAGTGCGGAGGTGGAGGAATTGCATGAACACACATTTCTTGCATAAACGTAGCTATAAGGTCGCGGGTGAGAAAAGTAATTGCTTTAATAGTTCATTGAAATCATGGGTGTTGACAACGTGAAAATATCAAGGTGTCGACTATTGCAAACAAATCACAAAATCTACAAGCTGTCAGAGGCATTTACTCTCACTTTAAACGATTAACTATTTTTGACCCCCGAACGCTAAAAGAGGGGTGTTATAAGTTTGACCGCTATTTGTGTCTGTGTGTCTGCATTGTTAAACGGGTGGATTGATTTGAATGCGGTTTTTTATTCGAAAACAGGTTTTCTAGATATATCTAAAGGTTTTTCATCAAAATAGGGTCCCACTGATAAACAGCGTTGCTGCTTGCCGTAATGATACTGAGTGGGGCCCACTTTATACTATTCGATGTAATTTTTTTTTGTTTCCATTTTGTTTGTAAACTAGTCCTTCCTTCTTTCTGTAAAAAGGTTGCCTGGAAGAGATCGCTCTTAAGCGATAAGGCCGCCTATTGCTTACCTTATAATTTTCTCTGTGTACCTGTTCTCTGTATCGCTTATTATTTCTGGTGTACAATAAAGAGTATTTGTATTGTATAGTATTTGTATTGTTTTAGTGTATCGAATATGTGTAAATAAATGTTTCTCTCTCTCTCTCTCTCTCTCTCTCTCTCTCTCTCAAGATCTGTTCAGCCATTTTTGATATAATTGAACTTTGATATTATTAATTTGTTCCTCGATGCAGTTTGATTACAAGGAATTTGCATTATTTTAACATTTTTAATGCAGTTATTATAACCGAAATCACGTTTCAGCGGTTGCATGAATATTCCATTCAATTATTAAATTTGGTATATTTAACAATGTCATTGTCATTATGGTCTAAAACAAATTAGTTCGTAGTAAATAATTGACATTGTATTAATAAAGTAAAGAACTTCTTTTCGCAATCCATATTATTATTATAAATGCGAAAGTGTTTGTGTTTCTATGTTTACCTATGTGTATTTTTGTCCGTCTTTCACGTCGAAAAGAAGCGACTGATCGCACCGGCCTCCTCTCAGAATGAAAGGGCTTAGGCCATAGTTCCCACGCGGGCCCAGTGCAGATTGGGAACTTCACACGCACCATTGAATTGCTTCGCAGGTCGCAGGTTTCACCGCAAAGCTCGTGGTAAATTTCAAATGTAATACTGCACATGGATTTCGAAAAACTCAGGTGCGAGCCGGGATTTGAACCCACGACCCTCTGGTTGAGAGGCGATAGGTCAAACCACTAGGCTAGGCTTTTACGACCACGACTTAACAAATGACTAAATTATTTTTTTATATGATAGCGGAGAAACTAGCGGGCGGGTCACCTGATGGAGAGCAATCACAGCTGAACTTGAGAACTGAGAACTGGGTTCCTTATAGTTTTTGTAGACACACCTACTGCGGACCCCTGATACTATATGCTACGGAACCTATACTATATGCTAAGGTTGTGTCGCAACATGTGTCACCTGTGAAGAGCAAGTCGTGACGCTTCGATAGCGAAACTTACATCAGCGTTGCGCATGGGAATAGTATCTCGTTCATAAATTCTTAAAAAACACTGCATAAAGACCATACAATTTAAACTTTTTGTTGAACAAAAAAGCGTATCGAATAACATTCCGATTCTATTTGGACTAATCCCAGTTCCTCGGCGGGCAACATTTTGTCTGCAGCTTTTAGACCACTATCGGGTAGACACTTTTTTTACCAAATCGAAACTGGACTTTTTCATTCTGCCGTTATTTCATTTGCCAGTGGGCTTGGGCTCAACTCGGCTCAGTCGGACTACGGTATTGAAGGTTCGTTTACATTGGAGTAGTAGAGAATCAAGTCGTATGTACCTGGCTAGGCATGTCATAGCACATTAGCACTATTTTATAAGTCCATTTTACCATGTCTAAAGCAAAATATTATATTTGTATTAATATTATTTTAATATTATTAATAATATTTTTGTATATTTGTTACTATATTTGTATTGTATTGTATTGTAATTCTTTATTGCTATAATGATTTCCTTTTCTTGTCTTCCTCTTTAATTTGTAAAATGTCACGAATAAATGTTTTTCTTTCTTTCTTTCTTTCAAAATAAACTATTTCATTTCATTTCGTCTAAGACCAAGGTCAACAGCCACAAACAAAAAGTTTCTACATATTTTTTAAAATAATTTTTAATTAATTTAAAACTAAAAATCAATCAAAATAAATCGATAAAACTAAAAAATATACTAATATAATAATGCATGAGGTACGTAGAAAGTGAAAATTGTTTCCACTGTTGCTATTTCATTTCCTCAACATCGAAGTGAAAAGCAGAGTGTAAAACTCGAGCATTAAATCCATTTTCCCCTCAACGTGTCTATCCACCCTCGCCGTGCCGGCTCTGGTGGCTATATGAACATCTTGGGTAAAATGGCTTGTTTTATGCTCTCGTTGTACAATCTACTATTTAAAATGTAAGTTTCGGGCCTGGCATTGCGTCAGAACCAGAGTTGTGGAGGTCAAGAGGGGCCTTTTGCCCAGCATTGGACACTATACAGAAGGGCTACTCCGAAACACAACGTTCGAAGTTCGTGTCGTGCGGTCCCTCTCATACTTATACTATTTAATACGAGAGCGAGAGGGATCGCACGACACGAACTTCGAACGTTGTGTTTCGGAGTAGCCCTTCAGGCTACTAAAAAAAAAAGTAAGTTTCGGGAATTTAATTTCGAGAAAGGCTAAATTGGCTTCATTGTATTTAAATTCGCAAATTGTAATTTTAAACAAACCATGATGTATATTTCAGGGTTTATCTTAATGAAGCTTTTGGTTTCCAAAGTATCGAGCTCAGTCTTTATCAGACCATTAAATTAAGCCAAGTGTTTTGTTACCGTTTGATCTGGCAATTTAATTAATTCTCATAATTTACTCCTTGTTCCAAGGTTAATACAAAATCCGTTGTACTAGTGGGTTGATCATCGTCGGAGATAGTGCAAAAGCTGGAATAATTTCTTGTATCTGACAAATTTGACAAGTTTTAAAAAGTAGCAAAGGTAGTAGGTACACTCGAACCAACTGAACCGTGCCGCACTATGGAACATTTTCGTAGAAAAAGTCATAGTGACGTCGCATTGCTTTACAAGGGAATTTATTGTGACACTTACTCTGAGAACGGTGGCTCAGGAATCAAATAATTTCACTATACTTGCGTTTTCCTATAGCAAAAGTCTTAAAAGACTGATAGACAGGCAGACAAACGGATAAAAAACTGATACTATAAGGGTTTCGTTATTTTATTTTAAATATGAATAATTTGCAAATTGGTTAGTAAAAAAGATTAGAAAAATTAAACTAAAACTTATTTCAAGCCTGAGAGCCTATATTTTTAAATACCACCCAAAGATTAGTATGCATACATCGTGTATTTTTGATACAACCTCAAACTTTGGGTTGTTAGTGAAGGCCCTAATAATCACATTTTACTATATTTTAGTAAAAAATGTAGACTTATTATGTTCCATATAAAACAATTTAGCAAGTAAAGTATCACTACGTGATACTTATTTTTATTCAAAATGTTGCACCTGTTAACGTGACAGCTGTCACAGAACGCATCTCTCTCGTATCAAATTATTGTAGGCATTACATTGCTGCTAGAATTATTTTTTTAAATTAATTTCGCTTTGGTAGTTAATTCTAAATTAACCATTTGTTTTACTATCGGTTCACGCACTTAAATCTTCATCTGGTTTCAGTATGAGGCTATATTGTATTGTATTGTATTGTATTGTAACTCTTTATTGTACATATAAAACATATGAAATTTACAATTTACAAGAGAAAGAGATGTACAAAGGCGAACTTATAGGCGAACTATAATGTACAATTAAATACACGCAGTACACATACCTATGTATACGCACCTTCTCAACTCTTTCATCATCATCATCACACCAAATTTTCGCACTTGATCGGTTTACATTTCTATCCAGTGGACTAAACTATTGTAGTTCTTACTCGACCATCCAAACGAGCCTAAATTGTGTACAGAAAATCCTCGCACGAATTTACATACAACCTGCGTTTGTAATCCAGGAATCGTTTACTGAAACACAAAGGGAGCAAAAGGTTAGAATTAAAAGTTTCGCGAGATGTTCCAAATAAAATATATTCAATGGACTATTTATTTTTAATCTGAATAAAATTCAGGGATCTTCGGGTCATTATTCGAGCGTTTCGACCACCTCTCTTTCGCGGTCACATTTTTCACCAATTGGCTGTAGATTTTGTTGTCATTTGTGATTATTTGTTAGAATCCCAATACCTCTTAAGATTACTTTTTGGAGTCTTTTTGTAGTTTTTATTTCAACTCCAAATTTTTGTTATTTTTACAGTAATCCCGTGAAATCTATATATTTCACACGAAAACACAAGCTGAAGCATGGATGCACAGAAAAACCAGAAAAATAGACCAGCGCTGGGAATCGAACCCAGGCCCTCAGATCCGTCCTGCATGCTATTCCTGTACACCACCCGTGGTCCAGCGGGTTCGATTCCCAGCGCCGGTCTATTTTTCTGTTAGGTACGTATTAGTTATTTATCAAACCTATCAACATGATGCAACAGCAAAATGATCGTCGATTGTTTTTCCTAAACTGCGCCGGGCACAAAATCACAAATTCCCTCGCAAAAACTGAGAGCCGATTGTGAAATATAATTGGCAGAGCGGTTCAAAACTATGGAGCGGTCTAATTGCGATCGTGCTATGAATATGTATGAGAGAGCACGGAAAGTCCAGATGCGGTGGCAATAATGTACTTATGTGCCTTGTCTGCCGCCAGTGATGGCATAAAAGAATCTAGGTTTAGGTGTTTGTTTTGAACTTTGAAGACAATAATATCATCAACATATCAACCGTACGACGTAGTCGTCCTATTGGACAAAGCCTCCCCTAAAAATTCAGTTGCTTCTGTTGGAAGTATCCTGCATCCTCCGTGAACCTGCGATCTCGTCCTACGTGAGGACGGCCAACGCTGCGTTTGGCGACTTGCGGTCTCCATTCAGAACTTTTGGGCCCCAACGGGCATAATTATGTTCTCTGTGCTATATGGCCTGCCTATTGTCACTTCAACGAGCTAATACTGTATTTGACAATCCTGAATCTGCCAGCAACATTGGTTTCATTTTTAACCGTAGCGAGCACTGTGATCGTTTCATCTCCCCCCCGCTAGGTACTCTCTTTGCATTTAGCTGACATTGAAAATACTTTTCCAGCGTTCTAACCCTTCTTTGATCTATGGTTTCATGCTATATCGATCGCGAATTGTGTTCACAAATATTCAAAGTACACTTGCCTCCAAAAGAGTATATCAGCCAGGCTGAATTTAGAGAAGTGCATCGAGTACAGAGTTCCGCATTGTATCTTTAGAGGACGGATCAAAGTTGAAAATTGATTGACTTGTAAAAAAAAATCGTCTATTTTAGAAAGTTTGTGCAAAAGTATTTTTGTTTTTCAAACCTCGGCTTTCAGCGCATCTGTGTGTTTGACGTAGTGTACTTATCTTATGCACCGTATTAATCATAAATCAGAAAGTTTTCATTAATGTTACCTGGGATCACGAGAACGGGTGGTACATTTTTTTAACATCATCATCATCATCTCAGCCTATATACGTCCCACTGCTGGGCACAGGCCTCCTCTCGGAATGAGAGGGCTTGGGCCATAGTTCCCACGCGGGCCCATTGCGGATTGGATTTTTTAACATGCTTAAGTGTAAATTAAATGAAGATATTTTGACTTGGACTTTGACAACGGTCAAGTAAAATTCATCATCCCAGCCAATATACGACCTACTTATGGACACAGGCCTCCATTCACAATGAGAGGGCTTAAGATACGTACCCACCTACTTATTACTTGCATAAAACTTCAAAGCAATTCAATGGTAGATACTAATGTATAAAATTCCCACTCCTACTGGGCCCGCATGAAAACTACGGCCCAAGTAAGAATACCGTCTCCAAATTTCAAAACATTTTGCTTGAGTAACTTACATTCCTCTACCAAAATTGTGCCTCCATTTAAATTACTATCCTCAAACACCTCATTTTCACAAACCTAACATATACCACGCAAGATAAATTAAACACAAACACAATATGTCCGACCGCTGTCTATTTGGACCCTTGGTCGTACTAGTTAGTTCGTCAAGTAGAAAATTACTGGGGATTTCCCTGTCCCAAATGCATTGTAATTAGCTCCCATGTCTTCGGGATAGAATAAGATGTTTCCAAACGGGATAATGATTTGGGGGATTGAGTATTTTTTTTTGTGTTAACCAGGGGAATATATTTGGGTCAGATGTATATAAAATGAGAAGAAAAAAGTTTTTGAAGATTTTTGAATGTTTGTTACTCAATCACGCAATAACGACTGAACGAATTTACATGAAACTTGGCGTGCAAATAGACAATAATCTGCATTGAGACATAAAATACTTGAAATCCCGGTAATATAAAATAACTTAGTAGTTGTGCTTTAGTAGTTTAAACTGAGCCCTCACAAACAAGGGTTATTCAAAGTCAAAGTCAAAATATTTTTATTCAATTTAGGCTATGACAAGCACTTATGAACGTCTAATAATCTACCACCGATTCGGAAAAAACCTCTGTTGAGAAGAATCCGGTAAGAAACTCAACGAGGTATTTTTATTGTTATACTATTAGTAGTACCTAACATGTAACCTTGGGGTACACCTAAACATATTTCGAAAAAAATTCGTTCCGTAATCATCTCAATCAAACGTACGACTTAAAACATATCCACTTGTTTATTCTTGACAAAAAGAAGATATTGTTACTTCATTATCGAATCAAAAGCTTTTCCAAAAACAGTATACCTAACGCAGCCCTAGCTATGTACCGCTATGTCTATGTAATAGGTGGGAATGCACTTGTCTCGCAATTTCCGTCCCGAGCGGCGCAGCTGGTTCATTCTTGCATCAGTGCTTCCAATCTTATACATACTGCATATAGGCCCCTAAGGGTTTCAGTTCTGACGTGAATTGGATGGTTCATGCAACAACTAGCAAGCAAATGTTGATATGGTATAGCAATATTGGGATTTATAACGTCTAACTGGCATCCCATAATTATTATAAATGCGGAAGCTTGTAAGTCTGTTAGTTTGTAACCTCCTTACGCCTAAACTGCTGAACCAATTTCGATAAAATTTGGTATATAAATAATTTGAGTCTCTAGGAAGGATATAGGATAGTTCTTATCCTAGAAAGTTGCATAGCTCTTGCAGAATAGCGATTAATAAATTTTACGCAGATGGAGTCGCGAGAGCTAAATAGTTAGTGTAAGGTAATTTGACAATTTTATGACAATCCTAGTGGAAGGTGGTTTTGATTATGGAGCTAGATAGAGGTTCCGGCTTCGAAGTCAATTGTATGATGTTTTGTTATTGAGCCTTGGTTTTCTGTGTATTTGTATATCTTTCAAGTCAGTTACTGAGTATAGTTGTAAAGTATACAATACAATAACTCTTTATTGAACACCAACATAAAGTAAACAGTACGGAAAACAAAGGTATAAAGATTTTTTCCGAGGTAAGCAATTAAAGGTAATAAATGTGTAATTTGGTTGCAAAACAAATAGTAAAAAGAGATACAGTTGACAATGCCAAAGAGAATATAAAAAAACGACACAAATAAGACACAAAATTATAATAAGGAAAGAAGAAAAACTCCGAACAGTACTACATCTGGCTACTTATACAAACAGGACATTATTATCTTTTTTTCCATTCGTACCAATTCGACAATATAAACAGCCAAATAAGGTCACAAAACACACTCAAATAAGATAGACTTAATTAAATTTAGGGGGTTCCGAGTTATATTTCTGGCAACACTTATTAAAATTCATTTAGAGCGCGAAATTCACAGCAGACACGGCGGAAATTGTGCAGCGGGCCTTATTAACTGGGGAATTATTCCGTTATGAAGACATTCGAGTTGGGAAGAATTTGCGCTTTTTGGGGCTTCGACGAAGTATTTGTGCATCGCGCTTGGTATCTCGTGCATTGTCTTTTTAAAGTTTCGCAACTGTTTCAAAAAAGGAGCAGGTTTGTTGCACTGTTTTTTTCACGTTGTTGATAAAGTAGGTAAAGTTACTTTGCTACTTTGTGGCCAGGAACAATCGAAAGAGAAAGATAATAAGTAACACGAAAGCATAAAAATGAATAGATTGTTTCTAACCGACTTCAAAAAACGGAGGAGATTCTATACATCTTTCCCCACGATGTTTTCCTTTTCGTAATGCTCGTGGTAAATTTTAAATGTAATTTCGCACATCAATTCCGAAAACTCGGTGCCTGGACTCGAACCTACGACCCTCTGCTTGAGAATAATTAAGTCAAACCAATAGGCTAAGACGGCTTAATTATAATTACACTAAAAAACGAGGAAGAATCATAACAAAAAAAATTAAGCGGACTTAAAGTTTAAAAGATAATATCTTCCAAATTCAAAATATCCAGTCAAATATAGTAAAAACAGTGAACCAATGAACCCGTCTTATATTTTACTTTAGTAGTTTCAGATGACAATCATTTATTTTCCATTTAAATCCAATTTTCGCAAAAGATATGAATCCAATATTTTCATTAGCACAGGGTCCGAGCATTTTCATTTTCGTCTCTTTGGTTGAAATAAAACGTTTCATTATTAATTGTGCGAAGAAATAAAAATGGAAGAGCGGATAGAAATCAATCTCAAATGACTGGAGGTTTTAATCAATATGGAATATAGTTTTATTTAAGTTTACCGGTTGATTAAACTTCGACGGAATAGTTTTTTTTATTTCGTACGCGGTGTTATAATAGAAGACTGAAAAAGGAGCATGCAACGCACTATTTTACCCGAGATGATATATTATATCCACCCGAGCAGTAGGCAAGGGTTGATATTAAAGTCGACGGAAAATGGATTTTTTGAGTGAATAGTACAGTCAAATTTTCACTTAAATTGCTAAAAATAAACAGCAACGTTGCAAATACCAACGAGAGAGGGGGGCGGGGGGTTCACCAAGTTATCTATTTGTACTAAACTTAATGTTGTGTCTTGTGTTGTGAATAAATGTATTTTCTTTTTCTTTCAATCAAAAACTCACTTATCTCTTACTTTTTAATTTCTAATAAGTCTAACACTGCTGGCTAGGTAGTGTTGTTCTGTTTTACAGTACAACTGCAAATACATACTCGCAACTTTACGTTACGTAGCACCTATAGGAAATTTTAGGAAACGTGTACAAACCTGCGAAGCAAATCAATTGTGTGTTTAAATTTTCCAATCCGTATTGGACCCGCGTGGTAACCAACGGCCCGGTCTTCTTATTCTAAAAGGGCCGTGCCTGGTGTTGAACGAATGATTACAGCTGGATGTCACCTATTGGGCAGTAGCATGTCGAACACTATTTTATTATTATATTTACCTTACAACGCTAGAATCGAGTTTATCCGTCAACTGTCCAAGAAGTCAAATTTGCATTGAAATCGGAAATGGAAGCAGCGTTCGAATAACGGATTGAATGTATTTTGAATTTAGGACCACGATGCCAGTTACTTTCCTAAATGGATTAATTTCAATATTGATAGCAGAATTTGCTTTACCTCAATTTTGAATTAAGGTAAAGCAAAATCTAATAATTTTTTTTAAATAGAATTAGTTTTACAGACAAATTCAGGATGATAGTAAAAAGCTGTCAGAAAAAATTATATTTAAATCAAAATGTTACTAGCGAACCGCCCCGGCTTTGCACTGAAATGTCACGTTGACATTGAGACTAATGATATCATATTTTGGGGCAACTCTCAAAGGGTCGGCATCGCACCTGTGTTTGCCTTCTTATTGTGGGTGTCCTTGGGGCGGTATTAATTGCTCACCACTATGTTCGTTTGCTCCCTTTTATATTAAAAAATATTATATAAATTATGCTGTCTCAGACCAAACAATTAACACGACTCTGCTGTTGGTACTAGAGTGAGCAGTCCACTTGCGCTGCAATATCCCACGGATGCAATATCAAGTACTTTATGAACTCCTTTTATGAGAGCCGTAAAATTTCCAATATGCTAAATCAAAAGATCCCGAGCGATACTTAATCTTTATTTAACGTCTGTTGCTACGACTCGAGCGTATTTAAATTGAATTATTTGAAGTTATATTCCTTTGTTTTATTTATTGAATATAGGTACAACAAAAGACTGATTCTTGAATGCTCTTGGCAGATTTGCCTTTGTATAAACATTGCGGGCAAAATTTTCGATGCACTTGAGTCATAGTCAGAATTTTTAAGGTTTTTTTTTTCTCTTCTAAGCAAATATTGTTAAACTGATGGCGCGCCGAGTTATCTTTTTATGATAGAATAGAAATATAGGTCTTTATTCACAGTATAAAAGGAAGATATTTTAATATTTATAACGGTAACTATATCAATGATAACGGTAATCAGTTTCACTGTGGAATCTAGTTTTATTAATATTGTCGCCACTTGTCGATTTATTGTAGCGATAATAATAATAATGAAACGTTTATTTACTGCACCATATTCCAGTAATACAATCGGTAAATTAACACATTCCAGTTGCATTAGACACAAGACTTGTGCAGTGGAGACTGGTGCCTGAAATAAGGGAAACCTCTAAGTCAGATCACCAGGTCTCCGAACCTTTGATGTCTGTAGCTACAGAGGTTTTGCTATTATACTTGCAGGTGGTAGGACCTTGTGCAAGGTCCTCCCGGATTGCTACCACCATCTTGCTCGCTAATCCTGCCGTGAAGCAGCAGTGCTTGCACTGTTGTGTTTCGACGTGGAGAGTAAGACAGCCGGTGAAATTACTGGCACTTGAGGTATCCCATCTTAGCCCTCTAGGTTTGCAATGCATCTGCAATACCCCTGGTGTTGCAGATGTTTATGGGCGGTGGTGATCCCTTAGCATCAGGAGACCCACTTGCACGTTTGCCATCCAGTCGAATAAAAAAAAACTTAGGTCTTAGGAAAATTATTCATAATTATTAATCATAGCTAGTCGACAGCGTTTGATCATGTTTGATGGACCATAACGTAAATCTTCCTTCACGATTTTTTAGCTGGCCTCTTTTCTTGTTCTAGTTAATCATACACCACCTTCTAGCGTAAGAGGCATAATAGGTACATTCTCACAGACGGCATATAGATGGACACTTTGCCAGCCGATAGTGCTGAACGGGAATGTTCATTTACTGAGATAGCATTCAGACCACCCGTCCGATATCTTTGTCCCGGTGCAAGAGTAAATTGTAGAAGCAACTAGAATAGCAATGAGGGAATGTATTCATTCGAGAATTATGAATGAAAATGTTTCTTCGGAATCGTGTGGGACCTGTAACAATTACAAATTCAAAAATGTTAAATTGTCAGACAAGTTTAAACATTTTTAAAAATAATTTTTGGTTTTAAATTGTTAATTAGTTGCTCTGTAAATGATTTAGTATTATTAGTTTCCAAATAATACACAGATATGTATGATTTTTCCACTCCAAATCTGTAGATAGGCATACCTTAAATTTGTTTAACATGCAATTGGAGATATTTCAAATTCAAACTCACAACATTTATTGACATAAAAAAACACTACATCACAACATATTAATGATATTCACCAAGGTCTATATGATTCATCATCATCATCATTATCATGTCAGCCAAAAGACGTCCACTGCTGGACATTAGGGCTCTTCACTCAGACCGGTCTTGTGCTTTCCGTATCCAACACGATCCCGCGCTCTTAACCAGCAGGGCTACTACGAAACTCGGAACTCGAAGTTAGTGTGGTGCGGTCCCTCTGACACTGATACTATTTAATATGAGAGCGAGAGAAACGGTACGATACAAACTTCGAGTTTCGAGTTTCGTAGTAGCCCTGTTGGTCGTCGCTTCATCTTGTTGGAGGCCTACCAACAGCTCGTATATTTTATCCAAATAAATAAATTATTATTGTCAAGACACTTCTTTATATATTTTTTAGGGAGCAAGTTAAGACTCGTTACCTATATTTAGTACATTATTGTAATACATCTGATTTATATCTCTTAAACGCTTTAAAGTCCGCTAAAAATAAATCTGGAAACAATCAGCGAAAAGAGAAATCACTCAGTATTTTTATTTTCAAATCATAGTGCCAGATCTTTTAAAGCCTCTTAACTTCGAGCTTTACAGATTTTTAAGGTTTTTTCGTTAACATTTTTCGTCAATTTATGATACTTTTCCAAACTACTTTGCCATTGGCTTAGTGAAAAACCTTTAAAGCATAATCCTATTGAACTTCTTTGCATTCCTAACTCTATATGCAGAGAGCGATACGATTGTTAGATGCACTTCCAAGTTTAGCATTCAATTTGCGTCAGGCAATGTTAGTACACTCATTTTTACTGCTAACTAGGTACAGAGATAGTCAGAGAAACTATTCTTTTCACCTGTGCTACCTCTTTGTTGCCTCTGTAAACTAACATAACAGAAAGGTGTCATAGAGAGTTGTTAGACTTGGACAATATTTCCGATTTGAAATAATGTCCATCGACTATTTAGCCTTTACCTGTGGCTTTCCACGCATAAACCATTAAGTATTGCAATGAAAAATCTAATAGTAATAAAATAAATTAATGTCGCTAATTCTAGCGGTTGAAATTTGGGGTTTTGGACAAAAAGTTATTTCGGGCTATATATACCAAATAGGATGCCCTAAAGATTTCTGTGGAAATTTTCCAAAATTATATCGTGGAGTGTAGCGTAAAAAAACCCGTGCGGAATTTTAAATAAATAGGTAATAATGCGCTTAGGCTACATTAGCAGAGTTTATTTATATAATAATAATAATAATAATAATGTATTTATAGTTGTTAGGTTTTATTTTCTCATTTTCGGTGCGATTTTTTTGTTTAATTTTTCATGAATCTTTCCCAATAATATTATTAGAAAATGAGAGATACAGTCGGACGACAGTTAAGAGTTCAATTTTTAAATTTTGTTATAAAATTGGACTTAAAAGCAGCAGCTATTAAACGTTAAACGCTGTTAATAATTACCATTAAAAGTTCAAAATAGTATATTCAAGTCAATCTGAATCATATGTCGTCCACGTGTAAGCCCGATTCGTTCGAGCGTTTGTCATAGCTTTGTTTACGTGAGCTGACTTGGTCTATTGCAACCACATTTTGTATACAGTGGGAATCGTACCGATTGATATCGCTGGGGTATTATAACTGTTCTAGTTTTTGATTTGAAGATCGTATTAAGACAAAGTGTGAAACTCCTTTTATGCTAAGTACTACTAACTTTATTTATCGAGCATTTAAACTCTACTGACAGAGATAGTATGATTAAGCCGTGGTGGCCGAGTGGTTTGACCTAAGGCCTCTCAAGCAGAGGATCGTGGGTTCAAACCCCGGCGCGCAGCTCCAAGTTTTTAGGAATTCAAGTGCGGAGTCATATTTGAAATTTACCACGAGCTTTACGGTGAAGGACATCATCGTGAGGAAACCTGCACAACACTGCGAAGCAATTCTATGGTGTTTTGATGTTCCCATTCTGAGAGGAGGCCTGTGCCCAGCAATGGGACGTATATAGATGACGATGATGATAATTGACCGAAATAAAAACTGTCATTTATACATTACTAGCTTTTGCCTGCAGCTCCGCCCACGTGGTATTCGGTTATCGCGCGCTATTCCCTCGGGAACTGTGCATTTTTCCGGAATATAAAGTAGCCTATGTCACTCTTGGGGCCATATACTATCTTTATGCCAAAAATCACGTCGATCCGTCGCTCCGTTGCGGCGTGAAAGACGGACAAATACAAAAACACATAAACATACAAACACACACTTTCGCATTTATAATATTAAGTACGGATAC
This sequence comes from Choristoneura rosaceana, assembly GCA_037349165.1. Taxonomy (NCBI): domain Eukaryota; kingdom Metazoa; phylum Arthropoda; class Insecta; order Lepidoptera; family Tortricidae; genus Choristoneura; species Choristoneura rosaceana. The sequence goes on from JAZBNJ010000044.1 coordinate 1,904,855, forward strand.
AACTTTTGACGTTATTATAGCCTACCACCCATTTAGACCCATTTTATAAGGGTTGGGTTTTCATAAATTGTATGAAAACCTAACCCTTATACTGCCACAAACATTATCCACAATACCAACGCAATTACGAGATATAAGCATTACGCGTCAGAGATCAAAAGGTCGCAGTAAAACTGTCAACACTTTGATGACAAATTGGGACGTAACTGTTATAAATATAGTTCCCACTCATAAAACTGAGGCAGAGTAATAAACTAATTCGTGGCTGAGTCATTCACGGGTTAATGAAGATGAAAATTGAGAAGATTTATTGAAGCCTCACACGAAAACATAGATATAAATAAACACCGGCCAAGAGCGTGTCGGACGCGCACGAAATAAGGTTCCGTAGCTATTAGGAAAAAATTAAGCAATATTTTTCTAAGGAATTCGTATTTTGTACGGAATATTCTAAGTTTAGGTATATTTTATACCTTAGGCTGCTATTTACTCTTAAACTTCTGATAATTCTCAAGAAAACTTAACTGATATAGTTTTCCTTGTAAGTTTGATATACTTGCTACCATCCTGAATTTATTCAAATTTTTCCACCTACCGGTTTATATTTTAGAGGGGGGACGCTCGATTTAAATGATAATTTGCATTTTAAAGTTGAATATTTTGCAAACGAATTACTGAATCGAAAAATCGTCCTAGCAACCCCCTAATGATTTTAAAAGACCTATCCAACACACAACACACTACAAGTTTGGATGAGAAAAAAAAAATCATCCTACTTTTTTCATGCAAAATTACAGCTTTCTAGCATATTGATAGTCCCTGAGCAAAGTTGCGGACGGACGGACAGATAGACAGACAAACATGGCAAAACTATAAGTGTTCCGGTTTTGCCATTTTGGCTACGGAATCCTAAAAACTGGCCAAGTGCGATGTGGACGCGCCACGTAGGGTGCCGTAAAATTTGTATCTATGAATAACTTTATCTGTATTTGTAGGTAATTATACTATCTCTGGGATAGTAGAGCTTCTTAAGCAGCATTGTGAGATCATTGTAGATGATTACTGACACAGATAGACATACATAAATACTTCTAGTAACATGGTTCTAGTGTCACCAAAAAGTAACCAAATTTTGATTCCTTTGAGAGTATCGAAATACGTCTTTCACAGTATATACAAGCTTTGCTTAGTTTGGGACTAGGTCAATTGGTGTCAAGTGTCCCACGATATTTATTTATTTTTATTTATTTATTATATACGACCGTATATTTTTAATCGTAAGTACGTTTATAACTTAAGTCCAACCACTGGATCTAATAGATTACGCATGCAAAATCGTTGGTAAAATCTAGTTAAAGAATATAAAGATATTATAGGACATCTTTTCTTAGCATTAATAAATTTAATATTAACATCGACACAAGGGATTTCTCTAGATTGTCACACGTGTTTCGACGGAAGACGAAGCTCGCTCCGAGCAAATATACCCAGCATAAGCGCGCCTCTTGCAATAAGTGGCTGACATCTAGCTGATAACATACAGACAAGATTTGTCTGTCCGTTACACGCAACTCCGGTGGTCTGACATTCGTCGTGAAAGTTTAAGTTGCATTAAGTTACCATCAATTGATTACTTAAACGAATGTAAACTCATAATAATTTTCTGAAAGATAGATGCACAGACAAACCAGAAAAAGAGACCAGCGCTGGGAATTGAACCCAGGTCCTCAGCATTCCGTGCTGCGTGCTATACCGCTACACCACCATTGGACAGGAGTGCAGACATAAATTTCTCCTTTGCACCATAATATCAGCTTGTTTGTTTCTCATAGTCACTTAGGCAGCGACACTAGCGACATCTATGATTTAAATTGAAAATACAAACTGAAATATAGATGCACTGAAAAACCAGCACTGGAAAATGTGGAACTGAAATAAAAAAGAATACAAAAAGATTCCAAAAACCAATCTTAATCTATGATTTAGCTCTCATCAAGAATGGTTACTTAAACCAATTTTAGAATCTCGACCTTTCTTCTCTCGATCCGCGCTTACGCTTATATTTTAAGTAAATTAATCTTTAAGGTAAGATAAGATAAGATAAAGTTTATTGCAGAAAATGGGTACATACAAGATGGGCTTTTTGACCTCTGTTCCGTGTTAAATGTGTGTGATAGTTATCATTTCATTAAATAATGTTATATTAACGCATGTGAAACTACAGGATGTAGCCAGTTCTGTTTCCCTTAAGCCGGATACCTCGCGCCAGTAATTCCTTGAGACTCTATTCGAGTTTACCCTCCAATTTACAACACTATGCGCGCATATTCGTGTTAACTCATCTTAGACGTTCTTGCTGATGCCTAAGATTCTATCTAAGAAGAATTCGTTTAACTTTTATCATCTTGCCAGCCATTATACGATATGCTTCAAAAAGAAGAGATGGTTTCATCAAAACAATGTTGGAATCATGAAAAATAATGCCTGCTTCTAATACGAAAAAGGAGTACAAATTAACCTACCCGGCCGGACCTCAATTACGCGGGAATTATAGATTTATGTATAGTTTTCCTCCCCAAGGGGGTTATGACTTTAGTTTTAAAAAGTTAGTAGGTACGTCATTTCAGACTACAGGTTTGAACACATCTCTAAAACTTAGGTATAATATCTAACCCAATTTTACATTGTTATTTTTATATTTCAAATTTATATCAAATTGTTTTGCAATATTTTCAGTAAATATTTTTTTAGTGTGTTGGACTAATCTGGCCGTAAGACCATTCGAATTCTAAACTAAACACGGTTCTTAGTATTACCTATGGTTGACGACTCGAAAAAAGTTTTAGGGGATTTTAGAATTTTGTAGTCGCCCGCTGTATTGGCGGTAATATTTATTCAGATGTTTTCTAAGCGTCTTTTTTTTTTGCTGAGCTGTAAACTGTTTGGACACAAAATATTTTACGTTTTTGAATTTTTTCCTCACAATGTGATGAAAATTATTGGGTGTATAATGGGCCGTAAGGGGATTACAAACTCGGGCCATCAAAAGCCCTCCGTCTCCGGTGTCGGGCTTCTAATAGACTCTCGTTAGTTATCCTCTTCTTACGCCCCTTAATGCACAATGTACTATTGGCTCTCTCTTCTGCTCGTGTTGAACCAACCTCGTACTTTGGATGCCAAGGGAGATTTTTGCAAGTAATTAAATAGGTATGTTGACACCACCCATCAACTGACATACTTTTTATGAGCTGTCAAAACACATTTCTCCCATAGAGTTTCAATGGCAATAGCGAATTATAACGTTACTATCTGGCAACTCAATCAACTAAATATCAAAAAAAGCAACAAAATATCTAATTTTACAGTAAATTGAAAATTAATGTGGTTTTCAGGGCTAAAATAAAGCGTTTTTTTACTGGAGTCGTGCCTTCGAATTATTTTTTAATGGCGTCGACATCCCTATTAGATACTGTAAGGATTGTTAAAGATCGTTACTCAAACAGCTGACTCGTTACAACCTTATTTCCCTAGCCTTGTGTAGTCCAAAAATTTGACGTTACCCCAAAATTACAGTAGGCGTATAAGAATATATTGTCCGGAATCGTTGTAATAGTGGTAGGCGGGACGCGGCATACATAAAACATGGTGACTTTGCCGCAGCATCAGCTATGATCTAATAACGTCGTGTATAGTGTCGTGCGAGTGCCCATTGTCGTACGACATGAAGGAAAACGACGAAAAAAGAAAATTTAACAAGAAATAAAAGCGCTACATTTTTCTATAGCTGATGCTATAGTTCTAAATGTGGGTGATAATGGCCACTTATGGGGTCTGCAGTTTTTAATTCTTATGTTAAATGTGTTAGTTAATAACGGAAAACTTTAGAAATAACCAAGAAGGCGGTGAGAAAAATTGGTTGAAAATTTTGATATGTTCTATTGCTCTTTGCCAGGGATTCAGTTCGCGTTTTTTGGCGTTGCAGCGATCCAGTAACATAAAGAGGATATTCCAGCAGCACCGTTTGTTTGTTTGTTTACACTCTTTATTGTACAAAAAGAAATACAAAATATCACACAAAAAGAAGTTGTAAGCACAAAGGCGGACGGAAGAAGGCGGAGCACCGTTGCAGTATCTTTTCGTGGGTTCTACGCGAGTGCAGTGTGGGTCGCCATCGTCGTGATCGCTTTTACACAGTATATATATAACCTAAAGCAATATGGTAGCTACGAAGAAATCGATCGAAACGAACCCACTAATACGGACGCGCGCTCTACACGGCCGACGCCGCCGCGGCTTAGAGGCCGTGTAGAGCGCGCGTCTGTGTGAGTGTGTTCGTTTCGATCGTAGCTTCGTAGCTTCCATACTGCTTTAGCTTATATATATATATATACTGTGGCTTTTACCTATGAAAACTATCTTCCAAAACGATAGAATCTAGAGACCGTTCCTGACTTAAGCAGAGTTTCCATCAGAGATGTGCGAGGATGTGTTTCGAGGAATAAGTTTTTTATTAACCTATAGAAACGCTTCATTTACCCATACTCCCACAGCACAACTCTGTTGGAAACAGCTGAGCGGAGCGAGGATTGGTGAACGAAGCTTTGCTATTGGTTCACGAAAAACATGTTCCTCGCAACACATCCTCGCATACCTGGTGGAAACGGAGCTTAACGGAGCTTGTTCAAACATGTTTTAACTTATCAATTTCTTTTCTTCTGCCTTTTGGAAACGCGTCGCAGCAAACTCGATTCAGGTCCGCCCTCTTTGACGCAACAGTGTCTTAGTTACAGCCTTTTATCGAGGCTCTAATGTGTTCTGCGTGACTTTGACAAATATTAGTTCGAACGCGGTACATAGATGGCAGCACTTTTAACAGGAAAATAGGGCAGGCTAGCTTTTACCCGACTGCACCGGAAGAAGCTTCTTTTTTTTTATTCGACTGGATGGCAAACGAGTAAGTGGGTCTCTTGATGGTGAGAGATCACAACCGCCCATAGACACCTGCAACACCTGTTTGTGTTGTGTGTGTTTGTATGTATGTTTGTCCGTCTTTCACGTCGAAACCTAGATTATGGGCCAGAAAGTAACAAAGGTTACTTTTTATCTAGGAAAAATGCACAGTTCCCGAGGGAATCCTGTTTATGTTTTTACTGTGTTTTTGTTGTCAATAAATGTTGTGAGTTTAAGTTTGTTTCTTTGAGTTCGATAACCGAATTCCACGGCGGGCAAAAGCTAGTACTATAGTAGTTATCATTTAGTTGTTAATGATACTTTAAAAACCTCAATCTTCCTCAAGCCAATAAACAGTCTTGTTTGTTTTCAAACAAAAAAGTATTTCTATTAATACCTCCCCCATGAAACTGTCCTAAATACAGAATTGCACTCGGCGACATCGGATATTTAGGGATCCGTTGGCTAGGAGCCAAAGATCAGACTAAATTAGCCTCTGCCCTAAGCGCCATGTGGAAAAAAAATGTAGAATTGTTACACAATAACAGCAAACTATGTCGTGTGAAATACCCTTTTAAAATGCAATCAGGTCAATGACCTAGTGGTTAAAAAATGTCTTTTTAACACAACATCGTCTAGTGCATTATTATTTTTTAACCCCGCTGCTTAAAGGGGTGTGATGATTAAGATTGGTTTTTTGGAATCTTTTTGTAATTTTATTTCAATTCCAAATTCTTACTATTACGGTCAGCCCGTGAAACCTAAATTGAAAATACAAACTGAAATATAAATGCACAGAAAAACCAGAAAAATAAGACCAACACTGGTGTGATAAGTTTGACGCCAGCGTCTGTATCTCCGTCTGTCTGTTTGTCTGTTTGTCGGTGGCTTGCAGATTTTGATTCAGTTTTTTCCGCCACAGCGAGTTTCCTTGCGATGGTTTTAAGCTATGTTTCAACAATATTGGCGCAGCCATTTTTGAAATCAACATCATCATATCAACTTTAAGACACATCTATAGATCTCAAGTTGCTTTGGTTGGAAGCGGCCTCCATCCACCTTGAAACAGCGGTGACGGTAGTTTTTGAAATATTAAACTTTAAAATGACAATGTCGGCAATGTCGGTCCAAAGACAAAGTCAAGATATCTTTAATTCAATTTAGGCACAAAGCACTTATGAATGTCAAAAGAAATCCACCACCGGTTCGGAAGAATCTCTGTTGAGGAGAATCCGGCAAGAAACTCAACCAGGTCATTCATCAACTTCTCTAAGAGGGTTAAGTTAAGGTTATGAGTACCTACATTATTTTATTATTATATTTTATTATTATTTTATATTCTTATAGAGACTGTATCCTGCAGACAAACTGTGTAAACAGTTTCAAACTGTGTAAACAATTTTGCAGGGCTATGTGCAAAAAAAACTATGTAAGATTGATGACAAATAAATACTTTTCATTCATTCATTCATACCGTTTCATTACGTAACCACTTTCATTTTACTGTCATACCATTACAAGAATATATACTTCACCCACTATCATTAGGTAATAGAAGTTACTGATGATGATAAGATAAAATTTTTCGAACAAGAAAAATAACAAAAATATTAGAAGAATCATTCATTCAGGTAACCAGAGGGCCTACTCCGAAGTTCGCATCGCACCGTCCCTCTCGCTCTTGTATTAAATAGTGCAAGTGTCAGAGGGACCCAACGACATGAACTGCGACTTTAGAATTTCGTAGTAGCCCTGGTAAAGTAAAAAATTAAAATTCAAGACTATTTTAAGATAACTTATAAAAAGAATATCCATTACTAAAATAGTGACCTTAGAACAAATTCCTGATTTTAAACCCACCCACTTCAACAAATAATATAACAGACGTTGGTAATATGATTCAATAGACAAAATACTCTGTATGATTTACCGCTAGTAAGCTTTCATCTAGTTCTTAAATTTATCTTGGAATTGTACGCTTGCCAAGATACTGAGTATTCAAATGGTTTATTACTATGAGGTGTACTTTATGAATCTGATTGTATTATTGCTGAGACGTATTTTTCTTGGGAGATATTGAAGCAGAACACCATAGCAACTCATTGGGCAATAGGCAGGCCTTATAGCATGGAGAACGGATGTGCGAGAAGCAAAAATACGAGAACTGGAATTAGATCAGTGATTAGAACTAGCATTTTTGAAAAAATGACTTTCTGCCAAGAGTTTCTTGTGGCGCATTCTTCTTAGCAATGATGGTCTTTCCGAAAGCGCTGGTACTTTAAAAAATGACGTGTAAAAGTGCCCATTGCGGCCTATTTACTGAAAAAATCATTTTGATTTTTTTGATAGAGTATGAAAGTGTAAACTATATAGGGTCATTGTAAATATAGGCTCCAATTCCGTTGGATTTATCGGAAAAAAATATCGATATAAGTATGTTTATCTGTCACCGATGATCACTAAGCTCTGTTATGAGTACAGCGACTTAGGAAAAAAATAAGCGACATGTTCTTTTTACAACCTAAATGTACACCAATATCTCCATCCATCCATCCTAGCCTATGTACGCCCCACTGCTGGGCACAGGCCTCCTCTCAAAACAAGAGCGCTTGGGCCATAGTTCCCACGCGGGCCTATTGCGGATTGGGAACTTCACACGCACCATTGAATTGCTTCGCAGTTTTGTGCAGGTTTCCTTACGATGTTTTCCTTCACCGCCAAGCCCGTGGTTAATTTCAAATGTAATTCCGCACATGAATTTCGAAAAACTCAGAGGTGCGAGCCGGAGTTTGAACCCACGACCCTCTGCTTGAGAGGCGATAGGTCAAACCACTAGGCCACCACGGCTTCATACCAATATCTGGTTTGCAAAAATCCTTATTCAGTCAATTACTTACTAAAATTTCTACTCCAAATCTTATAGTTCACGCGGGCAAAGCAGCGGGTAAAAGCTAGCAAGTAATATATTCAAAATCGATAGCAAATCCGAGAATACCTCTTTAGCCGCAGAAGGAAGCGTTTAGGTAAGAAGCAGTTGGCCGTCTGCCAACGCGACAAATATAGACACTTCGAAGATGCGAAACGCGGCATGCCGAGTGACGGTAGAATACTGGCAGGTTTAACTGACAGAACGAACTCAAAGAGACTTTTTTTTAAACGGATGACAGCTGTCACAAATGCCGAGAAAAGTAGTATCTGGAGAGTGGTTTGGGCATGACGAGATTTCATTCGACGGTAGCATAATGTTTTTAATTTGGAGTGGGTATTTTATATGCAACGTTGATGAAATCCACGATGTAATTATTGGGAATTCTCATCGTCTTTTTAAAAATCTTGATCAATTGCAGGTGCTTGCACTGTTTTGTTTCGGCGTGGAGAGAAAGACAGCCGGTGAAATTACTGGCACTTGAGGTATCCCATCTTAGGCCTCTAGGTTGGCAACGCATTTGCAATCCCCCTGGTGTTGCAGGTGTCTATGGCCGGTGGCGACTCTCACCATCAGGAGACCCACTTGCTCGTTTGCCATCCAGTCGAATAAAAAAAAATTCAACTGCCGGATCTTATGGCCTACGCTTGCGAAGCCGCGGGTAAAATCTAATTGTCAACTAAAACCTCTTGATTACAGGAGCAGTCACGTGACTATCGCCTATTTTGCTTAATAAGAGTTACTATGGCAGTCTAGGTGTCCATGAATGGCGGTGATTGCTTACCATGAGGTTTGCCAGCTATTTGATAAAAAAAAACTGAGCCTGAAACTGAAATCCTTATTGCTCTTTTAAAGATATGTGTGATAATTTAATTATTTAGCATTTAAATTGTCTTATTATAACTAATAACAGGTAGTTGTAAAAATGACTATTCTCACCTACCTGCGAAGTTAAAATAATGGAGGGGAGAAAAAGGAAGGGAAAAGGTTAGGATGGGCATTCTGACGGGAGATTCGACGCGAAGTGGTCGTGGTGAATGTAGTGTTAAAAGTGACTCTTAATAATAATACACATTTATATATCTAAGTAATCAATAAAAGGTGATTATCGACCTGAAGGAGTTTTATTTACCACATAAGATTACGTTTTATTAGGTTTTCGATCTGCTGTGCTTCAATGATAGCATTATATCCTTAAAAATCTGGAGATATTTGTGATAAACGAAAATTGCTGTTTCTATCATTTTCATCTCTGTTGTTTATTTAAGAATCTATTCTTAGAAGCAATGAGGAAACTCTTTGGAGATAAAAGTATTTTGCCCTAATGTGACATTTGCTTTCAGTAGTCACAAATATCACATGATCACATGAAGTGACAGTAAAGTGACATTCAACCGTCCTTACATTAGCGGAGATTATATTTGACAACTTGACGTGTTGTTTTTCTGAAGTTGAATAAAATATTCGTTGAAATTAAAGTTGTTTGAGTACGGGTAGGTACAATTAAACTCAAAAGGAGCAAGAACTCTTAGTACAATCAAGGGTAAAGATATCGTCATAGCTAAAGTTGCAAAAATAATTATGTATACACGGCCTTAATGTTAAGTGCATAAAGTTGTGTATACATAGTTTTGTAACTTTGGCCGTGTCGATATCTTTGCACTTGACTGTACTTCGGGACAATAAACAACAACCAAGGGAAGGTTTTGACATGTAATAAGAGTTTGAAACGTTAACATACAATACGAAATCCTTAAAAAAATGTTCCTTGATTTTTTCATAATGGCTACGGAACCTTATTTTGGGCGTGTCCGACATGCTTTTGCATTTCATGCTGCCAAGATTCACTAGCCCTGCTTTGTTTGGTTTGAGATGATATAGTGTCAAAATTCTTGCCAGCTACTTACGTCAGAGTAAAGTTCGTCTACCCGCACAGAAAACAGATTATTACTTGACAAATCAACTGCTATTTCTTGTCACTGACCGATGCTGATATTTTAAACAGAGCTACTAAAATAATAGGCTAAATTAAGGATAAAGTCCGTTGCGTAGTTTAAAAAAAATCTACGCGTGCAATGCGTGCCGTGCGTGCATTTGTGTGCTTACATGCGTGCGTGTGTGTGCGTGTGTGTGTGTCTGTCAATCAGAATACTGTTCAAAGGCGAAAACACACTTGTCCTACGTACGCAACTTATGCAATGCATTATGAAATCTGGACCCTGATATTTGTATGCTTAGAAACACAAACTCCATTTCAATAGAATCTGACAATCCTGTGGACACTTCCAGCCTACTAATATGAACACCGGGCTGCCTAGGGCTTTGTGATGTGACTATTATTCTTTTTTGATTCCTTTTAGATGATAATCATAACAACAGAGACATATATAATCAAGTGTGCCCAAGTAAGGGTGTCTTAAATGTGTAGAAAATTGTCAGATTCTATTGAAATGTAGGTACTTTACTTGTCATATGAAGCATTGCGTATGACAAGGTACCTATGCTTCTATGCATACAAATATCAGAGTCCAGATTTCATAATGCATTGCATACGACGTACGTGGGATAAATGTGTTTTCGCCTTCATTCGTGTAGATTTTAATGGATAATTTATTTAACGTATGCAACCTACATGAGATGTAAAATACGAGTAGTTATGAGGTATTTTGTGTGTTGATTCGCTTGTAAATCGGAAGGCTTTAATGTCAGCAATGCTGAATTTAATGGGTGTAAGTGGGACTTAGCGGTCGAATTATTAGAATTAACGGCTAAATCTACTGTCAAAGGCACAAATTAGTTTTGAAATATCGCTATACCGGGTGTGGCCTCTAATATGAGCAAATCCATATCCATACTAATCCATACTATACTGTATTAATATTATAAATGCGAAAGTGTGTTTGTATGTTTGTCCCTCTTTCCCGCCGTAACGGAACGACGGATCGACGTGATTTTGGCGTAGAGATAGTTTATGGGCCCGTGAGTGACATAGGCTACTTTTTATCCCGGAAAAATGCACAGTTCCCGAGGGAACAGCGCGCGATAACCGAATACCGCGCGGACGGAGCCGCGGGCAAAAGATAGTAATATTATAAATGCGAAAGTATGTTTGTATGTTTGCGTGTTTTTCCGTCTTTCACGCCGTAACGGAGCGACGGATCGACATTATTTTTGGCATTGAGATAGTTTATGGGCCTGAGAGTTACAAATATTTTTAATTTTTTTTTTATACGACTCGATGGCAAACGAGCAAGTGGGTCTCCTGATGGTAAGAGATCACCACCGCCCATAAACATCTGCAACACCAGGGGTATTTCAGATGCGTTGCCAACCTAGAGGATACTTTTTATTTTATCCCAGAAAAATGCACAGTTCCCGAGGGAACAGCGCGCGATAGCCGCGGGCAAAAGCAAGTAATTAAATAAAACATAGATCATACTCTTCCAACAGAACAACATTTTAGTTCAGCGACTATTAAAAATTATTAGTTTTTAAATTTTATTACACTTTTAAGTTTATTCGAAGAAGCAATATAAAGCAGTAGTTTGAAACAAGTTCGACGAATGCGGTCGACTACCGTGTTCTTTACACTTTTGCGGTCGCCGCATGCAGCATGCGGCTAACGACTCAGTGTAATTGCCGCTTTAGTTTTTCAAATTACCCGCATTTGATTTTAATTTGAAATCCTTACTATTATAAAGGGGAAAGTGAGTTTGTTTGTTACGCTTTCACGCCGTATCGGACCGACGGATCGACGTGATTTTTGGCATAGATATAGTTTATGAGCCCGAGAGTGATAAAGGCTACTTTTTATCCCGGAAAAATGCACAGTCCCCGAGTCCGCTGTTCGTGCGATAACCGAATACCTCGCGAGCGGAGCCGCGGGAAAAAGCTGGTGCTTAATAAATAAAAGCTCATTATCTGGTTTCTTATTTATAATTTTCATTTCAAACGTTATAGATAGTAAAAAGAAATTTGGATGATTTTTTTTTTCTGTATAAACGATCAATTAGTAGCTACCCTACTCTACAGTCTAAAATGTTGTTCCTACCCTAGGGGGCTACTGCGAAATTTGAAGATCGAAGTTCGTATCGTATCGACCCTCTCACTCACATAACAAATAATATTAGCGTCAGCGGGACGGCAACATACGAAATTTGAATTTAGCATTTCGTAGTACAGCGCCTGTTCAATCAAACTGAAGGGTTACTCCGAAACACGAAATTCGAAGTTCGTTTCGTGCGGTCCCTCTGACACTTATACTATTTAATACGAGAGCGAGAGGGACCGCACGACACGAACTTCGAGTTTCGAGTTTCGGAGTAGCCCTGCAGCTCGAATTTCGTCCGTCAATCTACCAATTCTGTTTTTTTTTTTATTATTGACATCTCACATATGACTGCAGTGGATCCCCCAATTTGGCGGATGGCCAGCGAAACCAGGTCGCATGCGACACTTTCTATATCTAACACCACTGAAATAGACCCCGAAAGTTCAATGTGTGTTTACCTGTTTCGAAATAATCGCAACTAATTGGATGAAATACGATCGAAGATCGGGATTAGCCAATCAGAGATCGTGAACTGTGGAATTGGAGGGGGTCTATTCTTGGAGGGTATCGTTGTCGATGGGTATTATATTACTGTTAAGGTAAATAACGTTAGTCAATTGAGTTGGTGTACTGGTTTTTCCTAATCCTACTAATATTATAAATGCGAAACTTTTTTTTTTATTCGACTGGATGGCAAACGAGCACGTGAGCCTCCTGATGGTAAGAGATCACCACCGCCCATAAAACATCTGCAATACCCCTGGGATTGCAAATGCGTCCAACCTAGAGGCCTAAGATAGGATACCTCAAGTTCCAGTAATTTCTTCACCGGCTGTTTTACTCTCCACGCTGAAACACAACAGTGCAAGCACTGCTGCTTCACGGCAGGATTATCGAGCAAGATGGTGGTAGCAATCCGGGCGGACCTTCCATAAGGTCCTACCTCCTGCAAAAAGCTTGTGAGGAAGGATAGATGGATGTATGGATGGATGGATGTTTGTCACTCCTTAACGCTAAAAAGCGAATATTCAGCATTTTTGCAGCGTTTTTTTTTTTGGTCATTACTTTTTTATGAAAATTGAAGACAAACCGATGCTGAATTTTATTTAGCGTGATTAAAATTCTTGTGACTTGTCTTACCGTCGTGCTATAATAAACTTGGGACGATCAAATATTCGCCCTAAAACGGCTAGACGTCTAGAATGACACAAAGGCTACTTTTTATCCTGATATTTTCACGGGATTGGGCTGGGGTCGGAATAAAATCTTGAAATCTATCGCGCAGTTTAGTCATGAAATTTGACATGGTACGCAATGTTACTTAATGATGTCCAGGGATAATTTTTTTTTTTATATAAGAGGGGGAAAACGAGCATACCGATCACCTGATGAGAAGCAATCACCGCCTGTCAACACGAGGGGTATCACAGGTGCGTTGCCGGCGCTTTAAGAGACTGATAGGCTCGTTTTTAGGGTTCTGGAGCCAAAATGGCAAAAACGGAACCCTTATAGTTTCGCCATGTCTGTCTGTCTGTCCGTCTGTCTGTCTGTCCGTCCGCGGCTTTGCTCAGAGACTATCAATGTTAGAAAGCTGTAATTTTGCACGAATATATAAGTAAACTATGCCGACAAAACAGTACAATTAAAAATTCAAAAACAATTTTTTTTAGGGTACCTCCCATTGACGTAAAGTGGCGCTGATTTTTTTTTTCTCATCCAACCCTATAATGTGGGGTATCGTTGGATAGGTATTTTAAAACCATTAGGGGTTTGCTAAAACGATTTTTCGATTCAGTCATTTGTTTGCGAAATATTCAACTTTAAAGTGCAAATTTTCATTAAAATCGAGCGTCCCCCCCCCCCCTCTAAAATCTAAACCGGTAGGTGGAAAAATTTGAAAAAATTCAGGATGGTAGTCCGTATATTAAACTTCCAAAGAAAACTATAGCGGCTAAGTTTGCTTGAGAATTATTAGTAGTTTATGAGTAAATAGCAGCGTAAGGTATAAAATATACCTATACTTCGAAGATTCCGTATAAAGTACGAAATCCTTAGAAAAATATTACTTAATTTTTTCGTAATGGCTCCGGAACCCTATTTTGGGCGTGTCCGACACGCTTTTGGCCGGTTTTTAAACATCCCTTAGTTGTACCGCTCCAAAAACACTGCTATTTATTGAATCTTTTGCGCGTGCAAAGTCGCGGGTAGAAACTAGACTGGTTATAAATATAAATTAGGAAATTACTAATTTCTTCGTTCTGAAGTATGTATTTCTAATATTTATACAGAATGATGTTTAGGACGTAATACAAAATTAGTGTTTCGTGCTCAGTTATTGCTGGGTAATATTTATTTATTTATTTCCTAACATTTACACGACATTACAGATGTACGTCCAATTCACCGTAATATAATGCATCGACTATTTTTTTGAAATTAGTCTGATAACATTTCCGATTTCCATACATTATTCATGATTTCCTATTTCAGAAATGTATAGAAACCACGAGTTTTTCAGACTAGTTTCAACAAAAGAGTAAATGCACTATATTGCCCAGCAATAACTGAGCATCCATGTAGGATGGGAAATAATGTCTATGGAAGTAGCTAAATAAAAAAAAAAGTCAGGTGAACGGATTGTCATGGGATGGGACGGAAAAACGAATGGATGTGTTTTATGATAGTGTTTATTTAAATTAATTAAAAAGAAATTGCTTATAGATATTTTGGGGTTTTTATTTTCAAAATTCTACATTTGGGGGCTCGTCCGGGATGAAATTTAAGAATTAGATATCAAGATTTGGTGTTACGAAAATGAAGGCTTAAACTGTGATGTACTTAAACGCTGTAAGAAGAAAAATGGCGGTGTGAAAGAACGATGAAATAAAATTTAAATGAGGAATTAAAGCAATAAAGGCGATAAAGGTGTTCAAGGTGTATAAAAAAGGTGTGCAAGGTGTTCAAGGTGATTGTAAGCGGTGTTAAAGGAGAAAAAGGCGAGAAACATGATGGAGAAGGAGAAAGATGGATTAACGGTTACAGTTGAGTCGGCCAAGGGGCTGCATCAAGTTGAAGAAACGATTGTAAAATTCTCAGGGGTCGACAAAACTTTCCCAGTAACGGCGTGGGCCGAAGAAATAGAAGATAATGCAGAAATATTTAACTGGTCGCCAGCGCAAAAATTACTGATAGCTCGCAGATCGTTAGTCGGAGCAGCAGCTCTCTGGTTGAAATCGGAGAAAACTTTTAAAAGTTATGACGAATTAAAAAAGACGCTAGCGAAGGAATTCCCTGATAATGTCAACGTTAAGGAAATTCATGAAATGATGGCATCACGGAAGAAAAAGAGAGATGAAACTTGCTACGAATATATGTTAGTGATGAAGGAGCTAGGCAAGCGTGGCGGTTTTGCAGATTACGTTGCGATACAGTATATCGTAGACGGCATTGACGACACTCCCACTAATAAGATTATGCTTTATGGGGCTACGACCTATAGCAAGCTAAAAGAAGTTCTCGCTATTTACGAAAGGATGAAAAGCAAAGAAAAAAATCCGCAGATACGGTTCCAGACAACAGTAAGAGCAAAAATTGAGCGTAATTGTTATAAATGCGGTGAGAAAAATCATATGGCTAGTTCGTGTCGCAATGGGATAAAATGTTTTAAATGCGATAATTTCGGTCATATTGCCCCACATTGTCCAGCAAATAATTCAAATATGGCGCGTGGCGAGAATGAGCGAGATGGAACATGGAACAGAAATAGTCGCAACGCCAGGGAGAGCAGTGAAGCACGAGCGACAAGTTGGCAACATTCGCGACCGCGCACAATGTGCGTGAATTCCGAACAAAACGCAGAAAATATGAATGACTTGCATACAGAGGGCGCTGCTGACGGGCAAAATGGCGGTTCCAGCTGTCAACAGTGTCAGTGCTGTCAAAATTGCCGGCAATGACGCCAAAATATAAACACTAACAGTGATCGTGTGTTGAGGGTGAACTTTTCGGCAAAGACTTTGGATGTTCAAGGTGTGACAGTGGATGCTTTAGTGGATTCTGGGAGCGAGCTGAATTTATTGTCCGAAGATTTACTTGCACAGATAAGTGTTGTGTTGTTTAAGGACGAAACTATTATAACGGGACTTGCGTCTGCAAAAGTTTTAGCCTTAGGTAAGTGTAATATGACGTTGCGAATTGACGGTTATTGTTATGAGTTATTATTTTATGTAGTCCCGAAAGATGTAACACCTTATAAAATCATATTGGGCCAACCAATGTTTGAGGTAGCTACGATAATTTTTGACAAGGGCAAGGTGAGTGTAACTCCGCGAAGCGTAGATGGGCTGGCTCAGTGTTTGTTTACAAATACTGAGCAAGCGGTCGGCTATGTGCCAGATGTACGTGTGCGCGACGAAGTTCAGAAGCTGGTAGAGAACTATAACCCTGTCCAGACCGAGGAAGCTCCCATCCGCATGAGGATTATTTTGAGGGATGACATACCTGTGACATCAAGAGCAAGGCGATTAGCTATCAAGGAACAGCAAGTAGTTGAACAACAAATAGGTGAGTGGTTAGATAAGGGGATAATTAAGCCTAGTTTTTCAGAATATGCTAGTCCGCTTGTATTAGTAAAAAAGAAGGATGGTTCAATTCGAGTTTGTGTGGACTATCGCAAAGTTAATGAAAAGATGGTAAAAGATGAATTTCCTCTCCCAGTAATTGATGACCATATAGACAAGTTGGTGCATGCAAAAATTTTCAGTAAATTAGACTTAAAAGATGCATTTTTCCATTTACAAATAGAAGAGAACTCAAGAAAATATACCTCATTTGTTACTCAAAATGGGCAATATGAGTTCACTAGAGCTCCATTTGGTTTATCAATATGTCCAAATTATTTTACCCGATTTATTACTGCAATTTTCAGAGAGCTTATGGCAAAAGGATACCTACTTATATTCATCGATGACCTTATTATACCGGCAGCAGATTATGATGAAGCAGTTCACAGGCTAACAGAAGTACTACAAGTGGCATCCAGGTATGGACTTAATGTTAATTGGAAGAAGTGTGATTTGGTAACAAGGAGAGTTGAGTACTTGGGCCATATTATTGAAAATGGGACCGTAAAACCTTCCACTGATAAAACCGATGCGGTTATGAGGTTTCCTCAACCAAAGAACCTAAAGCAGCTTCATAGTTTTATTGGTCTCACTTCATATTTCAGAAAATACATAGAAGGGTTTGCTGCTATTGCTAAACCTTTAACTGACTTATTGAAGAAGGATACAGATTTTGAATTTGGTGAAAAAGAGTTGGAAGCTTTTCAAATATTAAAAAAGAAATTATCAGAATATCCGGTGTTAAGAATATTTGATCCTTTATTACCTACCGAGCTTCATACAGATGCTTCACAGCAGGCTTATTCTGCAATATTATTGCAAAGGGATCCAAATGACAGCTGTTTACATCCGGTTTATTTCATGAGCAAGAAAACTACAGATGCTGAGAAAAAGTATAGCAGTTATGAATTAGAGGCTCTTGCCATTATTGAAGGGGTAAAAAAATTTCGTAAGTATTTACTGGGTATTTCATTTAAAATTATAACTGATTGTTTGGCATTTGAAATGACTTTAAAAAAAGAGATTTATCAACACGGGTTGCTCGATGGGTTCTGTTACTTCAGGAGTATGACTACACAGTGGAACACAGGTCCGGTGTGAAGATGAGACATGTGGATGCTCTCAGCCGCAACCCTTATGTTGGACTGATTACACGAGGACTACACAGTCATATTCGGCTAGCACAAGAAGCAGATGATAGTGTAAGAGCTATCTGTGAAATTTTAAAAGAGAAACCCTACTTAGACTACTATGTACAGAATGGATTATTGTACAAAGGAGAAAAAGGATTATTGGTAATTCCTAAAGGCATGGAATTAGAAGTTATTAGGCGATTACATACAAATGGACATTTTGGTAAGAAAAAAATGCTGGAATTAATTGAAAATGAATATTTTATATCAGATATTGCAAGAAAAGTGACAGAGGTTATTTCTACATGTATACCTTGTTTATTGTCTATGAACAAAGAGGGAAAGCAAGAAGGATTTTTGCATACTTTAGATAAGGGAGATTTACCTTTAAGTACGCTTCACTTAGACCATGTGGGTCCATTCTCTGAGACAAAGAAGAAATATAATTATCTTTTGACCATGGTGGATGGTTTTACAAAATTTGTGTGGATATTTCCTACGAAAGGGACAACTGCCAGGGAAACGCTTGACAAATTGATGGTTCATCAGCAAGTTTTTGGAAATCCACAAAGAATAATCACTGACAAGGGACCTGCATTTACAAGCAATGACTTCATGGAGTACTGTAGGGAAGAAAATATCAGCCATGTTATGATTACCACAGGAGTACCAAGAGGCAACGGCCAAGTCGAGAGAATTCATAAAATTATTGTTTCACTTTTAACCAAACTGTGCATAGAAGACCCCACTTTATGGTACAGAAAGGTTAGCAAAGTACAAAGGGCTATAAATAGTACATATCAGAGAAGCATAGGCATGAGTCCTTATGAATTATTAACTGGAGTGAAAATGAGACAAAAAGAAGACATACATTTACTTTCTTTGTTACAGCAGGAGGGTTTACAAGAATTTAATACACAGAGAGATGAGTTAAGGGAGCAAGCGAGAGTTCAAATACTAAAGGTGCAGGAAGAAAATCGGCGGCAGTACAACAAAAGGAGGAAAGACAGCTGCAAGTATAAAGTTGGAAGTTTAGTAGCTATTAAACGGACTCAATTTGGAACATGTATGAAGATAAAGCCTAAGTTTTTGGGTCCATACAGGGTCACCAAAGCTAAAAGTAATGACCGTTATGAAGTTGAAAAGGTTGACAGTGCTGCTGAGGGTCCTTTGAAAACATCTAGTGCGGCAGATTACATGAAACCTTGGCCCATGTGAGTACTTAGTTTCAAGTGTTATTATTATTATTATTTTTTATTTACGTTTGTTTAAAAATTAAACATGGTTATTTTATTTTATGGCTCCATATGTTAAAAGGTGTTACATGGACTGGTTTTTCTGGGAGGAATAGGATTTAAGTTTAATTTTTATTTATTTTCATTGGTAAACAACCATACAATGAAGTTGCTGTAGTTAGGGTTTATTTCATGAAGTCTTGAATATGTTCTAGGGAACCTTAGATGTGTTATATTAAGTGTCAGAATGCATTTTTTTTAATTATTATTTGTTTATTTGCTTTTGTTTTCAAATATGATAAAGTTTTGTTTATTTTGATATAAAAAATGTAAGGTAAGTATTCTAACTTGTAAATGTATTTTTTTTTTTTTTTTTTTTTTTATTCTACTGGAAGGCAAACTGGAAGGTATGTGGATTTATAAATTGTCTGAGGCCATACAATAGCAGGATGGCCGAATGTAGGATGGGAAATAATGTCTATGGAAGTAGCTAAATAAAAAAAAAAGTCAGGTGAACGGATTGTCATGGGATGGGACGGAAAAACGAATGGATGTGTTTTATGATAGTGTTTATTTAAATTAATTAAAAAGAAATTGCTTATAGATATTTTGGGGTTTTTATTTTCAAAATTCTACATCCATACTAATATTATAAATGCGAAAGTGTGTTTGTGTGTTTGTATGTTTGTCTCTCTTTCACGCCGTAACGGAGCGACGGAGCGACGTGATTTTTGGCATGGAGATAGCTTATGGGCCCGAGAGTGACATGGGCTACTTTTTATCCCAAAAAAATGCACAGTTCCCGAGTGAACAGCGCGCGATAACCGAATACCGCGCGGGCGGAGCCGCGGGCAAAAGCTAGTGAAACAATAATTTTGTATTACATCCTAAATTTCATTCTGTATAGAGATTTAGTTCGTTTTGTATTTTTTTGTTTTACGTGACTGAGTGGAAAACGAGCAGTGAGTGGACTGATGTAAAGTTTGCACTACCGATGTTCACTTAATGACCAGAAGTGGGGAACCTCCGACTAACAAGATGAGATGGCAAAATAGTCAAACTACTATTATGACCCAAGTATACTTCGTAAACAATAGGTAAGTAGCCATAATTTATCTTGATTCAAACGGTCTCAACAGGTCAAAACGCTTCCGGTCCTAACCCCAAATAATACGATAAGATATAACTGCTTCCTGTAATCCTGATAGTATGCGGGCCCGTAATAAAAACAAATAGACAGAAATGAGAAATAAACTATAATTGCCAGTCTCCCCTATTAACCTTGTGGTGTTCAACCATGGAACAAAAAAGATACGATTAGATCAGATGGACCCCTCACACCCTCACACGCTGTGTTGGTGTATAATAACCGCGTCAGGAATAAACTTAAATATTCTGCATAATACATATAGCTACAATAGAAAAAAACACAAAACAACACTGCCTTGCATTTTTTACGGCAACATGAGTGTCCCTTCAAAAGATCGTCTTTCAAAATGAGAAAACTAAACCTAGACATAACATGTCTTCTTCTTTCTTCTTCCAGTGCCCTCTCCTGTCGGAGGTCAGCGATCATTAGGGCTATATATCCTAACCTTTGCTGAGCCAGTGTCTGATTTGCAACCGCAAAAACATATTGTAAACTACATGTTGTTTGTTTGTAAGAATATTGTTGTGTCTTGTATTGTTCTGAATATATGTATTTTCTCTCTTTCTATCTTTTTCCTTCTTATTTCTAATACATTTTATGATTTAAATTCGGGTTTTGTTCCACACACCTTGATTTTCGAGAAGCTCGTTATTTCTGTACAGTTGCATGCGCTATGATCACGAGACGACTACGGATTGGGTCGGGGGTTATTTCGTGACCATGGCGCATGCAACTGTGCTGAAATATCGAGCTTCTTAAAATCAAGGTACGCGCAACAAAACCAGAATTTAATTAATTAATTAGTCATGACCGCGATGGTATTATTGTGTTATTTCTAGTTAACTCATGGAACATTTCATGATGTAACGTTTTAAACTTTCGCGATTCTCACTCATAATCAAAATACCACAAACGGGACTTATCACGCTATTTTTACACAAGTAATATTTACCTCGACGTTTCGGCAACGTTGCAGTTGCCGTGGTCACGAGTAGATCACTCAAATTGCCGAAACGTCGAGCTAAATATTACTTGTGTAAAAATAACGTGATAAGTCCCATTTGTGGTACTTTGACTACATTTCATGATGATACTCATATAATAATAATGATTTACTCACTTGCATCCATGACCTCCAAGCTCCTTTCTATCACAGTCAATATCACCATCAAAATCACTATGACACCCAAATCCCTCGCCATTGCCACTGTGTCCGAATCACATCCGAGAAACTATTGCACACAACCCCCCAACACATCGAGATGTTTCTAATTTATTTCCGTTTTACCAAAAATATGGTTCTATTTATATTCCCTCATTCATAGTTTGGAGTTGTTCCAATGATTCTTGCCTCCATTCCTGTGGGTAGCCGGATACGTTCTGAAACGAAGAATATTACAGTTAATGATGTAAACACTTCGTTTTTTACGCGTCATCATAATTTTTTCAAATAATCGTGTCAACACATAAAAATCAAGTTATTACACGCGTAAACTATTTATGAGAACAAAAGTCTTAAATGACTTATACTTAAGACTGAACTAATTATAGTTGTTTCCGAAACTCGTATTTTTGTCCGCAACTTCGGGCATAAATTAATATTACAGCGTCATCCATACTTCCATATCCATACTAATTTGTGTGTTTGTATGTTTGTCCCTCTTTCACGCCGTAACGGAGCGACGGATCGACATGATTTTAGCATAGTGATAGTTTATGAGCCCAAGAGTGACATAGGCTACTTTTTATCCCGGAAAAATGAACAGTTCCGGAGGAAACAGCGTGCTTTAACCGAATGCCACGCGGGCGGAGCCGCGGGCAAAAGCTAGTAAATAAATAAATTAAAATACAGCTCCCCATTCATCGCCTAGACTCTGACCAGTGAAATTTGTCCACGCATTTTTTACGAAACTTTAATCTGGTATCATGCATACAATCTCGTATAATACCCCTGGTGTTGTAGATGCTCGTGGGTGGTGGTGATCTCTTACCATCAAGAAACCCACTTGCTCGTTTGCCATCCAGGCAAATTAAAAAAACATTCCGAATGCTTCCAAACTTTGCTTATACTTTTGTATCATGGTATCTATGGTCTGGTCTCTATTATTATTATTTAAATTCCTAATGTTTCAGAACCAGAGGCCTTATTGCCTAACGTTTCTGACACTCGCGATCGCAATCAAATGACAGTTTTTGTACGCGAAATAATGTCATTTGATTGCGATCGTGAGTGTCAGAAACATTCGGCAATAGTTACGGCCTCTGGTCTATGCAAGCACAGCCGCATGTAATTTCCACTTATTCAATTCATAACTCTACACTTTATTATCCTTTCATCAAACTGTATTGGCGCATACGTTATAAAGGTAATAAAGGCATCCATTACAGCCCGCAGGCGGCTGTTTGTAAACGTGTCACGGCCCCCTATTCTCGTCTAGCTGTCACCAGCTCAATCAATTCGCAAACTGATTCTAGTAGGCCCCCAAAGTGTGGGAACTTAACTGAATGGTTAACTGAAAAGATCGATTTGCTTTTACTAGAGCATAATTTGCGTGCTCAAAACAGAGGTTAGGTAAAGAGGTGAAACTGACAGAGATTGACCCCTATCTAAAGAAAGAACGAATAAATTAATTTGCCAAAATTTGGCACAGTGAAAAAAAATCTTAATTAAAAATAAGACAACCTTATTACATACTCGTTGAGTTTCTTGCCGGATTCTTCTCAACAGAGGTTTTTTTCCGAACCGGTGGTAGATTAAAAAAATGACGTGTAAAAGTGCCCATTGCGGCCTATTTGCTGAATAAATGATTTGAATTTGAATTGAATACTCTTGCATAATAATAAAAAAAAAAACGAAAAATAAGAAGACATTGTGCCGAAAGAAGCAAAAAGGGCCATACTCAGGGTATTGCCACGGCAAGCCGCTACGCTAGTTTTCAGTATGACCCTTATCTACCTGATCTTAAGTGCAGATGAGGCCAAAGGTATATGTCACTGATTCAGTAACAGCCTATTCACTCTAGCCTTGAAGAGCCCTAGATTGTATTTATGCGGAAATACATACTTATGACCAATAGTCATCCTACGTCTGATGCGTTTATGATGAACCATATTAGACTATCAAAGATTATGTACAAAATGTTCAAGATTGTAACTAAAGATTTCGTAAAGACCAAGGTAATCATACTTAGCAATATAACCAACAAAATGAATACAAGCATCCAATCCACGCTTTGTTTCCTCTCTATTAATCTCTTGTAGAACGATTTTGTCACGCCACTTAGTCGAATTTAGGTCGAATTAATATGAAATCAAATAGTAAACGACCGCAAGCTGTCTCTTGACAGGTTGATGGCTTTATTACAGGCATAAAGTTGTCTGTAACAGAATTCTGAGAAACTCAGGGCGAGATTGGGTTCGAACCCTCGATCCACTGCTTAAGAGGCCACGGGTCAAACCACTACCACGGTCAATTATAGCTTGAACACTGCGTATAGTAGGGTTCTTCCGCGACGTTATTCTCTTTGAAAGTTGTTAATCTCTATGACTGCCACCTACTAATACCGCCGGCGGTAGGTAAGCCAGCAGGGCTACTACGAAACTCGAAAATCGAAGTTCGTATCGTGCGGTCTCTCTGGCACTTATTCTATTTAATACAAGAGCGAGAGGGACGGTACGATACGAACTTCGAGTTTCGTGTTTCTTAGTAGCCCTGCAGATAAAACTGCTGTTAAACACGAGTGCCGTATCTGTGGTGTACTATTCTATTATGTAATATGACTTATCTTATAGATTACGCACACTGCTTTGCCTGTGTAAATAATAAATCCGGCCAAGAACATGTCGGACACGCTCAAAATAGGGTACCGTTATAATTTTCCTTGTAAGTTGATATACTTACTCCCATCTTGATTTTTTTTCAAATTTTTCCACCCACCGGTTTAGATTTCAGAGGGGGGGGGGGGGGGGCGGTGGTTTTAAAAAACCTATCAACTTTACCATTTTGTCGGCATAGTTTACATAAAATATATTCGTGCAAAATTACAGCTTTCTATCATTGACAGTTCTGGAGAAAAACCGTGGACGGACGGACAGACATGGCGAATCTACAAGGGCTCCGTTTTTGCCATTTGGCTACGGAACCCTAAAAACA
Source organism: Choristoneura rosaceana (assembly GCA_037349165.1). NCBI lineage: Eukaryota > Metazoa > Arthropoda > Insecta > Lepidoptera > Tortricidae > Choristoneura > Choristoneura rosaceana. The sequence continues at coordinate 1,929,075 of JAZBNJ010000044.1, forward strand.
GGCTAAGTGTGGGTTTTTGATCTGTTACGGGCACTTCCCATAAACGGCCAGTTCTCTGAATGGCCGCTTTCCTTGAACTGACAGTTATCTAAATGACCACTTGCCATGAACGGACAATTCTCTGACTGGCCACTTCCCAGGAACGGCCAATTCTTCAAATGGTCACTTTCCATGAATAATTATTTCTCCAAAGCGCTGGTTTCTTTTTTTTTTCGACTGGATGGCAAACGAGCAAGTGGGTCTTCTGCAACACCAGAGTTATTGAGATGCGTTGCCAACCTAGAGGCCTAAGATGGGATACCTCAAGTGCCAGTAATCTCACCGGCTGTTTTACTCTCCACGCACTCAGCGTTCTTATTTTTTTGGTTTTTCTGTGTATCTATATTTCAGTTTGTATTTTAGATATAGGGTTAACGGGATGACTGTAAAAGTAACAAAAATTTGGAGTTGAAATAAAAAATACAAAAAGATTCCAAAAACCAATTTTAATTTCTCCAAATATTGCGTGTTGGATTGCAAACATTTTATTCTATTCTATTCTACTGTATAGTATGCCGTTCTTTGTTATACCTAATTATTATCACGTAAATTATACGAATAATTACATAGTTTAAAATCTTCTTTTGACTGTATTGTATCTTTTTATCTCACTATTTACAATCACAAAACAATCGTCTATCTCTTTTCTCTCAAGTATTGCACGTCTAACAAAGTGGCTGTAGTTGTCATGACGATTTTAGGATCAATACGACTCCCATCATCCGAACCTACTTGGCCTATTAACCCATATCATAGTTCCCTTTTACATAATGTTTTACTTGACAATAATACATTTGTCAACGATTTCTTATTGCTTACTATAATTCACAAAAAAACTAAATTTCTGTTTATCTATCTATCTAAACCTTTAAACGAGCAATTCTTGTAGATAAAATCTCGGAAATGGCTCCAGCCTTTTGGATGAAATTTGGTATGCGAGTATTGAAATCGATCTAGCTTTCAAGCTATAAGAGATAAGACCAAAGTCTTACCTCCTGGGAAAACGCTTATGATTGGGTTTTAGCCCGAGCAGTGCTCGGTCCTCCAGGTACTAGTATTTATTCTCGTAATACCTGTTACATTATGAGGATGGCTGATTTTTTTTTTTGCAGGTGGTAGGACCATGTGCAAGGTCCGCCCGGATTGCTACCACCATCTTGCTTGCTAATCCTGCCGTGAAGCAACAGTGCTTGCACTGTTGTGTTTCGGCCTGGAGAGTAAGACAGCCGGTGAAATTACTGCCACTTGAGGTATTCCATCTTAGGCCTCTAGGTTGGCAACGCATCTGCAATATCCCTGGTGTTGCAGATGTTTATGGGCGGTGGTGATCTCTTACCACCAGGAGACCCACTTGCTAGTTTGCCTTCCAATCGAACAAAAAAAAATTTTGGGAAACAAGATTTTTTCGATCCCATCCGGTGACCCGCGACTTATTGAAAAAAGTTAGTTTTTGTTTTAAAAACTTTTTTTGTTCTAGGTATTAAAGATTTCGCGGTTGGTCGAGTGCTAAAAAGTTAGCATAGTTAGATCTTTCTAATTGTAGACAGCCATAGGATCCACTGTTGGACATAGGTCTCCCCCATAGACCTCCAGTAGCTTTGGTTTGAAGCGATCTGCACCCACATAAGTCAGCACCACCAGGTCACCGGTGCCTCTCATTGGTGGACGTCTTACGCTACGCTTGGCCGGTCCGCGGTCTCTATTCAAGAACTTTTCGGCCCCAACGGCCATCTTTTCTTTGCTAAAAACGCTAACGAAGAACTAACTGGACAATACTAAACTATGGTAGTAAGTCGCTCTACGTATACATTATAACAATAATGTGACTCATGCTACGAGTACGATAATGTCCTGCAGCCGCAATAGAGATGTCTCTTTATTAGTTATCTGTTTACAATGATTTATTGCGAACAAGTGCCAAGAATCGGCAGTCAGTGGGAATAAAGTGCCAAATGGCACTATTAAATCGTGGTCATTGCACTGGTCAACTGCGATCGGAATACACGCAAAAACCAGCCAAGTACGTGTCGGGCCGCGCGCAGGATTTCTATACTAATCATCAATATCATTATCATCATCATCATCATTATAATTATTATCATCATCATTATAATTGTTATCATCATCATCATTATTATCATCATCTTCACTATCATCTCGCCCAATATACCTCCCACTGCAAAGCTCAGATCACTTTACAAAGACCAATAAATTTATTCGCCGGTGTGTTTTTTTTTTTATTCGACTAGATGGTAAATGAGCAAGTGAGTCTCCTAATGGTAAGGAATCACCACCGCCCATGAACATCTGCAACGCCAGGGGGATTGCAGATACGTTGCCAACCTAGAGGCCTAAGATGGGATACCTCAAGTGCCAGTAATTTCACCGGCTGTCTTACTCCCCACGCCGAAACACAACAGTGCAAGCACTGTTGCTTCACGGCAGGATTAGCGAACGAAATGGTGGTAGCAATGCGGGCGGACCTTGCACAAGGTCTTACCAACTGCAAAAAGATTGTGAGGAAGGATAGATGGATGTATGGATGGATGGATATTTGTCACTCCTTAACGCTAAAGAGCGAATATTCAGCATTTTTTTGGTCATTACTGTCTTTGCAGTTGTTATTAAAATATGTACTAGTGATAGATTTCAAATGTAATGTCGCACATGTACCTACATTTTATAGGGTTCCATTTTTGCCATTTTGGCTCCGGAACCCTAAAAAATGGAACACTTTAAGCGACTTTACATGTCATTATACCAGGGTGTTATAAATACGCTTGTAGACATCAAGTTGCAAGTATGAACCCCTATTTATATTTTGACGCTGACACTTGAGACCCCTTTGAGCTGTGATGATTGATTGAGTATCTTATTAGGGATAGAACACGTGGAAGACTAATTAGTAATACTTTCTTTAAAGTGACGAGTGGTAGGCAAGGAGGGTTGTGTCAGGAAATAGACTAAAAATACACATCAGCATATTGAAAAAAAAAGATATAGTAAATTTTTTAAATACCATTGATTTGAGATTTTTTTTTAAATTGTACTCGTTCGAAGCGTGGGCGGGTCGCTAGTCATAAGGCATAATTTTTAACTGACCGAAGAAAGGAGGAGGTTATTAACTCGGTTATATTTTTTTTTATGTATGTTAAAGGTGACGAGCAGTTGACATCAAACTATTAATCGTAACAAAAAATAAAACCGACTACAAAAAGACATGAAAATAATTTCCTACCGGTCTGAAGGTGGTGCCTCAGCACGAGCCAGCAGGAGTAATTGAAGCCCAATATACTCATATAGTAAAGTTTTAGGTGAGGTAGACGCTTATGTGTCCACTCCTGCTGGCTCGTGCTGAGGCACCGTCTTCAGACTGGTAGAAAATTATTTTCATGGTTTTTGTAGTCGGTTCTACTTTTTGTTATATTTTTTTATACATTGTTTAACTATATCACAAATCAATGATGAATAACAACATTTTATCTTTATCTTTTAAGAAACTGTCCATCTGTACCATTGCAAATTTTACTTTAATTAATTAAATTAATATTAAACGTACACATTTTAGTATTACACATTTTTTCTTTGAAAACATTTATTACAAATTCCATAATAATGCGAGTAAATGTCTTTGATGTTAATTACAAGCCGTAGTCTTAATTTGACAGGAATTCCAATATATTAAACAGGCAATAAATTCAATTAATTTTCTATTAATAAGTTTTTGCGAAGTAGGACAGTTTTGATACAAAATTAATACTTAATCATCTCTCCGGTATTCATTCCGTACCATGTAATTAGAGCTAATTAAAATGATTTAGTTTTTATTCAACACCAATAAGGATGATGATAATGATGAGTAACTAGATAGTCGACTGCTATTTGAAAGTCCTAGGACAAGGATGGCGGATGAATGGCACGCGTGCTAGTCATTAATCTGCGAATATATAAATAAATAAAATGTCATGTCAGCAGAAAGACGTTCACTGCTGGACATAGGCCTCCGCCAAGGCTCTCCACTCAGACCGGTCTTGTGCTTTTCGCATCCAGCGCGATTCCGCGATCTTAACTAGTCGCTCCATCTTGTTGGAAGCCTACCGACAGCTCGTCACCCGGTCCACGGACGCCTTCTTATCCCATCGGCCATCAGTCCTGCGAGCAACTCAGAACTGTCATGCAGTTTGGCGAAAAAATGTGTTCATGTATACACTATGTAATTGTTAAAATTAAATTTTAAAAAAATGTGTTGTTTCTTATTTTGGTCACATAAGGAGCGACACTAGCGACATCTATGCTGTAGCCCTCTTCGAGACACTTTCAGCACTTCCATTGGAACTAACCGCTCACCCGGACAAGAGATGTCGTTATGAAGCAATCAAATTAAGATTGATTTTTGGTCTTATTCTTCTGGCTTTTCTGTGCATCTATATTTCAGTTTGTATTTTTGATATGGGTTTTACGGGATGACCATAAAAGTAACAAATATTTGGAGTTGAAATAAAAAAATACAAAAAGACTTCAAAAAACCAATCTTCATTGGTAACTTTCTAAGTTTATTTTCGTTAATTAAATCACCGAGTTAAGGATTTTGATGACACGTCATAGCCAGATTGTTATTGTTGTCATAAAAAAGACGCATTCGCCAATAAGTACTATAGCAAAGGATGTCAAAGACAAAATAAATAAGAAAGAAAGAAAGAAAAAAATATTTTGGCTCCATAAGTACCACCTAAGACTAGGAGTAAAACTAACACTAAAACTATATCAGGTACTTGGTGACACGACAGGATACCAAAAAGGGTCTCCACTCAGCATATGTTTCCGCACATTATGTGCAACAACGCATAAGATTAAAATTAGTATAAATGTAATACGAAATTAAAACAAAAACAAGATCAGTTCACCTCTAGGGATCCTACAAACTAAAATACAACTCTACCATTAAAAAAAATATATACAATTCTCTGACATTTCATTTACATGGCAACCCTTCTCCATAACTCCTTGACTCGCGCAAAAATCGCATGCCAACATACACATGTAACCCGCGTGAGGCAAAAGAACAAAGCTGCGCTTGACAGTCAACCGGCAAACAAAATGGCGTCATACTTCAAGAATTTTCATTTGTTCTCGGGAGTTAATTAAAACAGTGTGTTACAGCACATCTCTCATGCAAGCGCATCGTTAAAGGTTGGGGGAGATCTGCCGAGTTAAATGCTCATTAGCTTACCCTTACTTGTAATCTTAGTTCTACATTCCTCAAAAGCACAGACGTGCAAGTTATGGAAAGGTTTCAAAAGTTGGAAAAGTTCTCAAAAATTTCTGTAAATTTTTACAATACAGGAAATTTAAATTTAAGAAAAGGAATGTTTCAATCCCCATACAAAACTGAGAAATTCCCAAAATTTTCCTAACTAGGTATATGAAAAATTTCGCAATTTTGGAAAGTTTCCTTTGGCACAACAGTAATCAAAATGTGCCTATGGATATTTTTTATCCCAAGATAGTTTTGATCATTTTTTATAATAAGCATAATTTACTATTGCGTCGAAATTCGATTAGGGATAATAAATATCTCAAGACGTTTTTTATGGTACGTCCCAATTCGTTTATTAATTCCGCTCACACCCGGATTAGCTAAGATCGTAGTAAATTTTAAACGTAATTTTACATTATGGATTCCGCAAAATTTATATTTTAAACCCATGATCCTATAGCCTCTAAAGCAAAGGGTTTTAAAAAGAAGCATTTTTGGATTCTGTAGATTTTAGAAAAGTACCTAGTCCACCATCCCTTGTCTATGTAAGTATAATAATTTTGTTTTACCCACAAATATGACGAAATACATTGTCACGCAGATGATACTGACATTACGAACATTAAAGCCCTTCTTTAACTTCTTGCTTATAAACGACGACACAAACAAATATTTTATTTCTTTCTTCCTTAAAACACTCTCGTTCGTAATTTTTTATTTACCGCCCTTAAGACACAATGTACTATTAACATACTACTAAAACAAAGTCAGACCATGATCAGTTCACCCGCAATCTTTACACGCCGCGTAATTATATTGTCTTTTGTTGCGACGGACAATTCGACCTGCAGTGTTTTGTTTACAGCGACGCAACAGGGTCCTTTCAGCATTGGTTTTATATTATTGAAGCGCAGTAGGTCAGTGTAATAAACTTTCATCGGAATAATTTTGCACGTCATCATCATCATACCATATCCAGTGTTGGCCATAGGGCTCCCCCTTAGACCGCCAATTGCCTCGGTTCCAGCCTCCAGTCCACTCGAGAACCTTTCTAACCCCTATTCCTACTTCCCTTCTAATATTATAAATACGAAAGTAACTCTGTCTGTCTGTCTGTTACGCTTTCACGTCGAAACCACTGAACCGCTTTTTACCGAGCGTCCCTCAAACAATAATACATTTTTTGACGAGCACGTTACACATTTTACTACAGCGTTTCCTAGAATGATCGTGAAAATGTTCGCAAAAATGTTTGGCGTTATGCTAGGTTCCGTTTGTCAGTCCGACAAATTTAAAAGCTGATCAGAATTATCAAAAAAACTCGCCATATTGTGGAAAGCCAAAGGAACTAATTTCTTGCACTGGTAACACTTAATTCAAATGTCATCTGTTTATTGCTGTCAAAGTTTTACATTGTTTGCGCGTGGTATTTTTAAGTGTTATTTTGGGCGTTAAAATGCCGAAGATTATCTATAGTCTTGAAGGAATATAATTCACAATGTATTAAAGTATTTGTCATAGAAAAAGTCTGAGAGATTATAAAATATTCCTTTAAGTATCACCACCGATACCGTTTTCGATACGAATGTTATATAGCATAGTAAGTGTAAAGAATGTTGCAACATAAAACGTAGAAGTGCTGCCTTCACGTCAGATTTTTTTTATATTCCTGGTCAGCCTTTAATTTAGAAACGGCAAATGCTCTATGTTCTGTTACAAGTCAATGCACAAGTTTGTCAGTACCTTTAGACGACTAAATTATCGGTCAGTCACTATTTTAATTTAATTACTTATTCAAAAACATTAGTTAATCCAAATTTTTCAATCACCAACAAACTTCGTGAACGTGACCCTCAACTAACAAACACACTTACACATCCCGAAAAATATGCAAAAATATACTCTACCTCTCTGTTTTTAGGTGTTCAGTGCACGCACACGTTTGGTGTTCCAGTAATTACAAAGGTCCGAGCCCCGAAAGTTCGAATACCCGAGGATAACCAAATTAAATAATTAGTGTGCTCAAAGGAAGCGCATCCGTGGGGGCCTATTATTAGATCGGAGTGACGCATACGCCGGGATTGACCGCCAAATCGTGAGCGACATTTTATTGCGATATTTCGGAGGCGGATGAGTCTAGATTATTGTTAGGTAAAAATACCATCGTTCGTCATAATCATTAATATTTTAGCTGTAGGAAACCTCCACTGTGGGTTTCTCTAAGTAAACTATCCTATTAAAAAAATATAACTGTTGTTAAATATAATGGATTCCTTAGATTTTCCCTTTTTCATACAAATTAAATACTGCATCAATGTGACGTGGGCGCTAGCGATGGGCCTCATGCGGAAGCTAAAAATCACTCAGAGGGCTATATCCGCAGTAGAACTAAGGTTACTGACATATAGCTCGAAGAATTGCGTAACTGAAGTGGCAGTGGGCGGGGCATATTGCTCGCAGGACTGATGGCCGATGGGGTCAAAGGCTTCTCGAATGGCGTCCGCAGACCGGGAGACGAGCTGTCGGTAGGCTTCCAACAAGATGGAGCGACGACCTGGTTACGATGACGGGATCGCAGTGAATGCGGAAAGCACAAGACCGGTCTGAGTGAGCCTTGGGGGAGGCCTATATGTCCAGCAGTGGATGTCTTTCGGCAGACATGATGATGATGATCAATGTACGCCATAACGCAACGCAATGTGCGCTAGAATCGAATTGACGTCACCTGTCACGCTACAAACATCAAGCATTTTGCTTTAAATTGCTTCTTCGAATTAACTTTAAAGTGTAATAAAAATTAAAAAACTAATTATATTTAAAAGTCACTCAAGTAATGTTGTTAATTTTGACGAGTATGATCTATATTGGAGATGGAAGGGGCTGTGCGTGCTGAATGCTTGCGGTTTTGTGAGTTTTTAGATGATAAGATTTCGACTGTCCCAATTTGAACCTGTTGTTATAATAAGTTTAAACCTAAGTTTAGTTAGTATGTTAAGTGTAAGTTTAACTATAGATTTCGTTTTCGTGGGGCATTAGTGTAAACTGTGATACCACGTGAACATAGTTTTTACCAATAAATAAATAAATGTTTTAATTATTTGCTCCTACTTATTACAAACTCCAAACGAATTCGACTTGCTCTACTTCGGTTGCTTTCTATGCGGTTTCTCCGCCATTACTACCGAGGTTATGAGCGAAATTTTTCACACAAATATCTTCTATTTTAAAATTATAACAGCATCGCTGGGAATCCAATCATGTTAGCGCACACTGTGACACATTCCGGGAGACTCGCTCTAATTGCGATGGCGCCAGTATATTTTAGAGCACAGTTTCTTAGAAACGTGTGAGTGAGGTTCAAAGAAAATATGAATCGCTAGCTCAGTTAGAGGTTAGTGTGCTGAATTATCATAATTGTATTAATTATGTTTGAAATTGCAAATTTTTTTCTTTTATTTATTTTTAGGGTTCCGTAGCCAAAATGGGAAAAACTGAACCCTTATAGTTTCGCCATGTCTGTCTGTCTGTCTATCTGTCGGGCCGTCCGCGGCTTTACTCAGAGGCTATCAATGTTAGAAAGCTGTAATTTTGTATGAATATATTTTATATGTAAACTATGCCGACAATACAGTACAAAAAAAATAAAAAAATAAAAAATTATAGTACCTCCCATAGACGTAAAGCAGGTTTTCTAGCGATTGTTGTTAGACGTGTTTTGTCAAAATCGGTTCAGCCGTTTTAGAGATATTGAACTTTAAAATGACAAAGTCGGGGGTTTCCCAACTTTTTGTTGGTTAGTTCAGGTTAGTTATTCTTGAAGGTAGAATAAAAAATATATAAAACGTTATATTAACTATGGCCCAAGCCCTCTTGTTCTGAGAGGGGGCCTGTGCCCGCAGTGGGTCGTATATAAGCTGGGTTGGATGGATATTATCAAACCAGAAACGAAAGAAAGATACCTAAGTATAAATAGTAGATTGTACAACAAGAGCATAAAACAAGCCATTTTGCCCAAGACGTTCATATAGCCACCCGAGCCGGCACGGCGAGGATGGATAGTCACGTCGAAGGGAAAATAGGTTTAATGCTCGAGTTTTGCACTCTGCTTTTCGCTTAGATTGCGAGGAAATTAAATAGCAACAGTGGAAACAATTGTTCACTTTCTATGTACCTTTTATTTTTCATGCATTGTTTAGTATATAGTATAATTATATTTTTTAGTTTGATTGATTTATTTTGATCGATTTTTAGTTTTAAATAAATTATAAATTATTAAAAAAATATATGTAGTTACTTTTTTGTTTTGCCTTGGTCTTAGACGAAGATTTTACTTTATGCACTAGTGCATAAAAAGTCATTTTATGTCGCCTAGATCCAGCATAAATATAAACTTTACGAGCATGAGAAGTGAAAAAGGTTTTTTTCCAGTACGTGTCATTTGGCTTTAACCTCAAGCCCCTTTCGTTCCCCAGCTATACTTGCTTATTATTTGGATCATTAATTAGCTTTCTAAAATAGAAATCGTGTGCCACTATCACTATCACTTTCTCACTTATGAAGAATGACAAGAACAACCGCAGCACCCTCTGATCTTTGTGGATGGATTTAAAATAGATGTGACACTAATTAGATTGGTTATAATACATTCATTTTGAACTTTATAACAAAGCAATACAGTTTAAAGTTAAAATGAAAAAGCAAAAGCTTAAACGTCGCATTGCTACTAATTTAGGGGGAATTTAAAAATGCATTAGAAAACTAATCTCGTGTTGAAAAGTTTACTTTTGAAGCACAACTAGTTAATTTTATATCAAATTAACTGAAACTTCTCATTTATTTTGTTGTTCTCTCATTTACTATCTCATTTTGAAGTTGAAGTTAAGGTGATCAAAATATTTCAAAGGTTTTAAGCAATTAAAGTATTTAAAGATGTAGCACTAGAGTATTTAGTAGAAATAATATAAAGAACTAGACTTTTCTTGCGGTTTCACACGCGTAAAATATTAGATCCGCTAGTCGCTGGTAGTGGTCTTCTTAGTCGGACACTCTTGTCAGAGTGGTCGTGGTTGCGCAGACGAGGTACACGAGTAGGTGTTCGGTGGGTCGCAGACTTTTACGAGGACAGCCCTCCTAGCAATGTGCTTCCATTTCTGCCGGTTAGAGGTACCTATTTTTTTTATTCGACTGGATGGCAAAGAGCAAGTGAGTCTCCAGATGGTAAGAGATTACCACCGCCCATAGACACCTGCAACACCAGGGGATGGCAGATTTTTGATTTCTATTGTATCGCTTACTAATTCTGGTTTACAACAAAGAGTATGTATTGTATTTTCGAATTGGGATTCCACGATGTCACTAAATTCCCATGGGAATCCCCAAAAACTACGTCGCATCGTTCAGCAGTTGAAAGTTTGGGAATTCGTTTCGACCTTGTGACAATACCGAGATTTTTTTTCCATAAAACTAACCGTGATTGACTCCTTTCTCTGGTAAAGTGCAAATGAGGTCAAAGGTATTATCTCACTGGTTCAGTAACAGCCTATAAAGACAAAAAATGCCTAAAAAGTAGACTGCGTTATTCCACATGTTCAGCTATCTAAACACAAAATTACGTTCAAATTCATCCAGCCTTAGCCTGAAGGAGTTATAAACCAAAAATTGCCGAGATACTTCCCAAAAATTTCATTGTGGTTTTTATGGAAACGTCGGGATAATATTAATAGGATTATCCTTTATAGGTACGCTTTAAATTCACTAACCTTCAGCTATAATTCATCAAAGCTAACCTTAGATTTTTTAACTTTCAAGTTAGTAACAGTGTTATTTGGGACTAGCTTTTGCCTGCGGCTTCGCCCGCGTGGAACTCGGTTATCGCGCGCTGTTCCATATAAGCTTCACCCCCCATTTCATCCCCTTAGGGGATGAATTTCGAAAAATCCTTTCTTAGTGCTCACTTACATCATAAAAAGAACCCCTGTACCAAATTTCAAGTTTCTAGGCCTAGCGGTTTAGGCTGTGCGTTGATATATAACCCAGTGAGTCAGGTTTGCCTTTTATATATATAGATAATGAACAACGAGACAGATAAAGCTCTGTACAATATCTTTCACCCAATACTTTGAAAACAAATGCAACACGACTCATGTGCAATAAACAATTCGGAAACAGTTTTCTCTCATTATTTCTAAATCTTCGTCCGTTAACACCCCGTTTAAAGTTCAAATATACGAACTAAAGCCAAACTACTCATTTAAAAATACTTTCCATCCTTCCACACTTTAAAATTTATTTCCAGCAATATCAATCAATCATAATACTTTATGTTTTTCCCTACCCATGTCATTCTTCGCTCCATTACTCTTTCATAGAATTCTATAATTAGTCTAACAATAATTCATACAATGTGCGTAGAATCATACGCGCTGGAGGAAAGTGCCACCGACCGAACCAAATCATCTTCAGTTTACGGGAATGTCACTTAGATCAAAGGAGTTTTCTTCAAACGCCACTATAACCAACTACCAACTTACACCAGCATCCGAATTGGTGCTAACTTCTTCACCATAAAGCTCTATTTCATCCATTGCAGCAGTACATTCTCAAACAACGTACAAAGTTCCATTTTCATCTGCAGTCACTCTTAATACAGCGACTGTGAGATAACTTTAGCGTGATTGTGTAGTTAGATAAATTTGCTAATATATAGGCTGTTGGGATTTATGGCATCTTTTTTTAACACGATGACAAACTTAGAATCGCTTCAAATGTTTTCACTAACGACACGTTGTTTAAGAGTCCCTTGGCGTTTGTTTGTCGTGATTCCTTTTATATTTGAAGGGGATGGTGAGGCGTGACTCGCATAGCATCCTGTGAATTGTTTATTTTGAGAACGCCTCTCATATCGCTATTTTTTCTTTTGTCGTATATGATCGAAATACCCGCAAAGCGGAAAAGTGTTTATAATGTTTCCGAGTAGCTGAAAATGCCTGATGGTATAATATAATGTATAAGGGCATTTTTACTTTAAATGGCGCTTAAACTTTTTTTTCGGAGTTAGATAATTCTGGATTCTTCTTACTCATAGTCACAAGTAAGTACTTTTGATTTAGATAAACAAAATTGCCCCTAATTTTTTGACAGTTTTGCGACTTTTTTTCATACAGTTTAAAAAGGTGCGTAATAATTTTTTAATGAAAGATTTTCCCCTTTTTTTTCTTCGTCAACTAATTCTGAAAAAAAATATGCTTCGTCATATAAAGAAAAAAATGTCCTAAAACACACACGCGGCACTATCTTTTTCAAAAAACGAAACAACCATCGTTTATCGACTGAAATACTATACCTACTGCTATTCCTTAACATCCTGTACTACGTTTAGAAATATTCTAGCAAATAAAATAATTCTATTCTATTCCAATTTATTAAGTACACAAAACTGTAAAAATAGTCGAGTGAATTTCTAATGATATGTAGACGATTTCGTTAGTGGTAAAATCCATAGGTATATAAAAAAGTATGTTTTTTTTTTTTGGTAAAATGAAAATCATTCTGACTACACTTAACCGAGTTAAACAGTTACGGGCATGACGTTTCATAAGACTATTTTTAGGGTTCCTCACTATGAGAATGAGAAAAGAAACCCGTAATAGAATACCTAACTTAGTTGGCCGTAAAGACTATTTTCTCTGCAAAAAATAAGTTTCTGATAAAACATACGCAATCACAACATATAAATGGTCACTATACTTTTATACAAGTTTTTCAGGATTTCTGATTTCTGTCAACAGATTTCTGTCTTCACTTCATCATCAGTTGCACTTTACCAAATGATGATTTTCAAAGGCAAATGCACGAGTTACTACTAAATATATCGAAATTATCACAGGCGTTCCTACAACATTTGAAAAGTTCCCTCGATTTGTTTGGGATCCATCCCAAACAAATCGAGTATCATCAGATTCTGATTTGGTGCTTACGGGACCTAATTAAGACGAGCGCAAAAAAAAAATTCAAATCGGTTCATAAATGACGGAGTTCCGAGGTAACAAACATAAAAAAAAAATGCAACCGAATTGATAACCTCCTCCTTTTTTGAAGTCGGTTAAAAATAAATATGCCAGTCAGTGTAAGAAATCGTTTCACTTTTGAAATATTGCTAATGATTTTCTCTAGGTAATGAAAATAATTGTGATTGTGAATTACAAAAAATAATTTATTGGAATAAAATATACATAAATTTATGAAAAAATAACCACATAAAACTTAACTATAAACTAACTAACTAACTTAAAAAACTTAATAACCTACTAAATTAAATCTAAAAAAGGCCCTCGTGGCATGGTGCCCAAGAGGCTGGCAGCATTCCCTCGTTGAATTGCGATGGCGATTCGTTGAGAGAGATAGCTGCCAGCCCTTTGGTCTCCAGTAGTGTCGACCAGGTGCTTTTGTATTTCCCTGATTAAATTTTGTGCGCCGGGACCCCAAGGACCCAGGGTCTCAAATCCGTCAGCAACGATATATTATTACAAAATCAATTTGCTAACTTTAAATTTTCTACGGGACCTCCAACGCGCGTGTCCAACTCATCAACAGATTTTTCCAACTAAACAAGCTATTGAGCTAACTACTCGCAACTCTGTGTCAAGTTATTGTTAGTCAATATACCTCAGCCTATTTTTCAAACATTGTACCAAAATACTTTAACCAAGAATCCTTTTGAAATGCAAATTATCTTTGGCAATTGTTAGATAAATCGGGTCAAGTCTCTGCTCAGTCATTGTGGGATAATTTTGCTTGTAAATACGATATTTTATAAAAAAGGAAGTATTTGTGAAGGGCTAAGACAAAATGGCGTAAAGGCATTGTCCGCTTTCATTTTATTGGAAATGCTAACCAGCCTGCTTTGTCTATGGATCTTCTTTTTTATCAAAGAATGACTGGAGATAATACAGACGCGATTTTGGTTGAAACTGAAGATTAGGTATGTTATGGCTGACTTTGGAACTAAGCATTTATAATTCTGTTCCTACAAAAAAGTAAACTGACTTTCAAATATGTACTTTATTTAGAGTTATTTTATTTTTTATTTGACTGGATGGCAAACGAGAAAGTGGGTCTCCTGATGGTACGAGATCAACACCGCCCATAAACATAGACATAGACATAGACATAACTTTATTTCGACATCAAACTTAAAATAATACATAATTTACAGAAAAGAAAAACATTTCGTGATGTCGAAAAGGAATTGCATTATGCTGCATCTTGTATTGCAGGTGCGTTGCCAACCTAGAGGCCTAAGATGGGATACCTCAAGTGCCAGTAATTTCACCGGCTGTCTTACTCTCCACGCCGAAACATAATAGTGCAAGCACTGCAGCTTCACGGCAGGATTAGCGAGCAAGATGGTGGTAGCAATCCGGGCGGACCTTGCACAAGGTCCTACCACCTGCAATTTAAGATTAAATGTCTGAAAATTTGTGATTATTGGGTGAAAAACGCTTAAAGCAATTGCGAGGACCAAAAAAAAAACGACAGTGGAGTACATATTTAGACAAGGCGGACTAAGTTCAAATTGTACGGTAAGTTCTGCACACAGTACAACTCTAATTATACTAGCATCAAGCATGATATACTCAGTTAAGATAATACATTAACAGGCACTAACTTTAACTGTTTCCATTGGCGCACGCGTACGATAATCCAAAACTATGCCGCGTATGATTGGCTGTAATTGGTCCAGCGTTATCGCGAGGTCATCCCATTGGTCCATTGTAAATAAATCCTGGTGATGACAGATGAAGAATGGCACGCGCGTTCCTGTCAACGGACTACAGAATGTGGTGATCAAATTGCTAGGGCAAATCTTCATCATCATCATCATCATATCAGCCGAAAGACGTCCACTGCTGGACATAGGCCTCCCCCAAGGCTCTCCACTCAGACCGGTCTTGTGCTTTTCGCATCCACCGCGATCCACGATCCCGCGATCTTAGCCAGATCGTCTTCATCGTCTGCACCTTATTTCTATAAGTACCTAACTATATTCCGTGTGTGCGTGTGTATGGAATGACACAAAAGAAAATCTGCAACTAAGTACACGAGATACATGCAGCAGGACCTATCTATTTAGCATTTAAATACTGAAAGATTCAGGGTGTGAGAGTCCGGGCTTAAACCCATGACGCTTCACTTACAGGCCATAGTTCAAACCACTAGACCTCCTCGGCTTATTCTGGAGTAGTTAACTGGAACTTCTAATAAAACTACATAAAAATTGTTTACTTTAAAACTTCACTATACCAAAATAAAGCTATTTGTAAAATGAAATTTTCTGTACCTACTATAGAAATAGATAGACATTTAGTTTTGTGTCAAAGAAAAAGTCTGAAAACGCCGAAATTCTTTTCAGCAGCATGTTCATTCAACCAAATACTTCAACTTAAACGTCAAAAATAAACGTTTCTAAATGAAAAGACTAGCCATAAAACGAATTATGCGCAGGAAATTATTAAACTCAATTAGATAAATTTGTTTCGCATCCGGTGTGTACTCCGCGTAAGCGCTGTTTAATAATTCATTGGTGGAAATTGAGATGAAAATTATATTTTATGTGTATTACGTCATTATTTTTGATGTTGGCACAAAAGGCGCTTCCGAATAATCGACATCAAATTGGGTCACGCAAATTACCTAAAAACGTTGAGCAATTGAGAAATTATGTGAAGATAAACAAGTGTTAGATTTTTCCGTGCCGTAAATAGGCCTGTCCAATTTTAAAATCTAGCTAAAGTGGTTTAGGCTTTGCGTTGCACAGTTGAACAAACTGATTTATGTACTATCAGCCAAACAATGTGGTCTACCACCCTAATGTTCATAATCGTTTGCGTTTGTCAAAACAATAATGGCAATAGACGTGTCTGTCAACTTGAAAGTTCGACTTTAGCGACATATTCATTTGATAGGAACTTGTTTAAAAATTTATAGACCGCTTATTCGAATGGTCACTGCTCGTTTGCCATCTAGTCGAACAAAAAAAAACTTACAAGTTGACAACACGTACGTCTATTGGCATGCAAAAGATTGTCAACTTAAGGGTGGTAGACCACATATTTGACTGACTAGCTTTTGCCCGCGGCTCCGCCCGGGTGGAATTCGGTTATCGCGCGCTGTTCCCTCGGGAACTATGCATTTTTCCGGGATAAAAAGTAGCCTATGTCACTCTCGGGACCATAAACTATCTCTATGACAAAAATCACGTCGATCCGTCGCTCCGTTACGGCGTGAAAGAGGGACAAACATACAAACACACTTTCGCATTTATAATTAGTATGGAGTAAGGATGTTACATGAATCAATTTGTTCAACTATACATCGGTAACTGTTTTTAGTCCGAAGCGGCTCGGTTTAGATCGGACCCATCTCCTTCTGGGTGTCACACATGCAGTTAAAGGATCTTATGAAAATATGCAGCGGCGATTTTTACTGTCAACTATGAACTCTGGACCCCAGCAATGCCGTATGGATGGCAAGAAAGAACAACCACACTTTTTTACAAAGTCGTCATGAAGGTTCTCTACTAATCTCAACCGAGGACTAAGACCAGACCACAAGAAAGAACAAAACCACTCTGAAGCGACTTAAAACAAAACGTTAAATAAAAACCGGCCGAACACGTAAATTTAAATACGTCACTGTGCATAGGTACAGTTTACTACTTTTAACAACTCTGTGATAGAGGGCGCGTGTCCAAGTCTAAAGGCATTTTACTTCGAGACTCATTATCTCTATAATGATCATAACCAATAAATGACCTTTACCAATAATGCCAATGAACAAACACTCAATTAAGCAGACAGGTCTAACAATAACAAATTGTTTCCATAAAACCACGGGCAGCAATTGTCACCAATAAAAGGGCAGTACAAATATTATTGACCAATGGGAGAGCATTAATCATTGGCTTAGCCACTGAATTGTTTCCGCAATAAGCCGGGTTATTATTAATCATGGCGATTTTGTACAATGTTACCTATTTACGTGCTAAAAATGTCTGTAGTTACATTAACATTTTCAGAATCTGATATTTGTCTAACACACTTAGAATCACAGTCACTTTCACTACCTCTCTCTGCTACACGGTATAAAACGAGAGTAAAAAGAGATGGTGAATGCGGTGGCGAACGTCAGTGCGTTAGACAATATGGCCTTAGATATCTTACGGTCATAATCCTGCTTGAATAAGCTTAAAATGTTCCTTTTAAACCTGTGTACACATCCAGTGAAATAATTAATAATTATAGTTCCTAAGTACCCAATCTGCACTGAATCCGTTTAACAACTACAGATGAAAGTCGTTTCATTTTCAGATGAGTAACGTTCATGCATGTGGAAGGAAGACGAGCTTTCATTTGACTACACTCAGAAAATAACAG
Organism: Choristoneura rosaceana; assembly: GCA_037349165.1. NCBI lineage: Eukaryota > Metazoa > Arthropoda > Insecta > Lepidoptera > Tortricidae > Choristoneura > Choristoneura rosaceana. The sequence goes on from JAZBNJ010000044.1 coordinate 1,946,805, forward strand.
TCTGAGACGAAACATACAGTACGAGCTTTTCGGTGTAGAAAAAAATGGTGTAGAAACCAGAACACATTTCCATATTGTGGGTTAAAAGTTTCTAAATGCCCACTTAGGAAATGCAGTCCAAGTTATCTTACTCCAAAAACGACGTTCTATTAAGTTTCTCGCGGTGTAATCTTTCTGGCAATGACGGTCTTTCCCAAAGCAATATTGCTGTCAAAAAATTATAATAATATTAAAGCAGCCGTTTGCGATTTACTGATGTTTTGATTTCAACACAAAAGAAAACGTTTGCACTACACTATAATGGCACTTATTTGTTGTGCTGGAGACGATTAAATATCAAAAAATTTACTAGACACTTCGTTTTGCAATACTTGACGAACCTGCATGAGTCTAATAGGATAATAATGACGTGTTCGCACGCATAGGGGACTACCTGGTTAAATTTGACGCTTCCTCTAGAGGCGACGCTTTCCAACTACACAGAACGCAGACACAGTGCCGACACTATTGTGGATATGCTAATACACTTTTTCCAATCTTGTGTCAGTAATTTTCCTATCATATGGTTAGTTTGACCTATAGTCTCTCGTTTCATCCGGCCTCGCATATTTGCGTTTTCCAAAATTCTGTGACATTATTTTTGCAATAAACGAGTAGTTGTTGTTGTTTCTTTAAAAAAATATGTCTCTGTCCTTTGGAGGACAATTTTGCCAGTGTCTAGTAGTTTTTGCCGTTGTACGGTAAAAAAATTCTAGAAAACAATATATAAGAGGTAATGGTGGATGAACGATGACAGCGCGAATCCCATCGCGTATTTCCAATAAACGAGTATCATAGAATTTTGGTAAAGCTAATAATTGTGAGAAATAACCAGTTCAACCGTGGAAGTTCCAAATACACAATGAACACCCGTGGAAAATACAACATAACTCCTTTTGAATTGAGAAGAGGCCTATGCCTGAGACGACCATTAATTTACTCTTAAATATATAGGTACTTTCATACTCGAAGACAATAATGCAAGCACTGCTCATCAGCAGTATGAGCAAGTAAAATAGTTTCTTCCCCTAAGTCCCTACACTATTGACATGTGGTCATAAATATACTCTACTGGACTAAATGGTAACAACAATTGGCGATTTCAATGTATTATAATGATCAGTCTAAGAGCACTAGTAAACCAATTATTCAGAAAATCACTGATCGTATTTTCGTCATTTTCATCATCATTATCAGCCAAAAGACGTCCACTGCTGAATAAATGGTCCATCATAATGAATGGCAACAGCCATTTGCATCCAACGGTTGCTTGCAACTCTCCCGATGTCATCAGTCCACGTAGTAGAAGGCCGGCCAAAGCTTCGTCTTCCGATTAGTGGTTGCCACTCGAGGATTTTTCTCATCTAACGGATACCTGGTCTTGCCTATTGCCAATTCAACTTGCATGTTCTCTGAGCTATGTCAATCTTATTTTTTCATCATCATCATCATCATGTCAGCCGAAAGACGTCCACTGCTGGACATAAGCCTCCCCCAAGGCTCTCCACTCAGACCGGTCTTGTGCTTTTCGCATCCACCGCGATCCCGCAATCTTAGCCAGGTCGTCGCTCCATCTTGTTGGAGGCCTACCGACAGCTCGTCTCCCGGTCCGCGTATTAATCTTATTTTTGCTTACTTTTAATTTCTACCAAAACCTTGGAGCGCACTTGACCAGTTTTTAGAAAATAAAGGTACTCCAGAAATAATCAGGTCATGTTGTGACTCTAAGATATCAAGGCCATTTGTCGGTTCACGCTATCGTTTCCTGCAATTTTGTTATTTACATCCTGATCCTATATATTAATAGTATTTATATGACACGCTCCAAACGACAGTTTAACATACCTTAACTCTGTGTCATATAAAGTGGGTGTGCAGTGCGTGCCGTGTTCTAGTTACGTTGATAACCGTGTTACACTATTGATGCTGTCCTTGACATTGGGAGAAAATATTGTCTAATCAGTCTGTCATGTTAAAATTCAATTCAAGTTTTTTTTTTATGAAATGTTTAGTAAATCAAAAACCAATCTATCGATCCCCTGGTTTGTCGGAACTCCTGAAATTTTTACACCATTCTAAGCAATTTTCAGAAATTTCTGGCGTTAGATCCATTGTTAGGTCGTTTTGGATTGTTTGCCTCCATATAGTCGCTGGGCGACTTCTTCCCCGTTTGGTCTCTTTTGTGACTAATGTGGTCATGTGGTCTTCATTTTTGCTATTACATTCTCGTACAGAAGGCGATTTTTGGGGACTTCATCCAGTCTCGGGACACATGTTTATTTAGATTAAGCTCTGACGTCATCAGACAAAATAGTTTCAATAATGAATTAAAAAAAGTAGTTGTTTCTACCATTTGAATTTTCTTCACAAAGAAATAGTACTTAAACAGCATTGGTATTCTTTTAAACAATCCCTATTAGGTGTACTAGAAAGACGACTCTCTAAATCTTTAATTTTCTGTTAATAAGTAAGGCAATTAGTGCTTAAATTTAAACGGTATATTTCAGTAGGGGGTTAGATTAGTTCCACTGAATACCTCTATAAATATTTCTTAGGATTTTTTAAATGTGGTTAACAGGTCTAGAGACACTTTATATTTTTTGAGAATCAGTGGCATGTAGTTGCATGTCAAATTTGAACAAAAAAGTATTGAAAATAAAAAAATGCCATGCAATGAATCACTGATAAAATTGATAAGCCCGTATTTTAGGGGTAGTTACACAGCCGGTGAAATTATTGGCACTTGAGGTATCTCATCTTAGGCCTCTTGTTTGGCAACGCATCTGCAATACCCCTGGTGTTGCAGATGTTTATGGGCGGTGGTGATCTCTTACCATCAGGAGACCCACTTGCTCGTTTTCCTTCTAGAAAAAAAAATGATTCCTCTATGATTTGTACTAATATTCGTTATTGGATGGAAATCATTTGACTGATTTGTTTTCTTTTTTGTAGGTACAAGTAAAAATAATGCTTGTTCAATTATGATATAGTTTATAACTAACCCGATCAAAGAGAACATTAATGTACTTACGTCGAATCAGATATTGTTTAAGTTAAAATGATCTTAAGACGTTAAGGAAAAAAACTAAAAAGTATTTCAGGGAAAATTTTAGGAAACCGTAACTTGAAATAAATGTGAAATAGAAAAGAAATTTACCCATATAAATCCAGCCAAAATCCATCACATACACAAAACACTTCAACATGAACCGTTCACAAAATATTTCAAACTTTTTCAACACGAAAACTGTTTCACCATTTTTCTACGGAAATATTACGGCAAGCGGCGCGCGCGCGCATGTCTCAGCTCCGGAGCGAACTACGGAATGTATTAATTCAACAGTTTACGCGCACGCTGCGTTCACTATAAATAAATTGCGTTCCCGCTGTGACTAGCGTGTGACACTGTGTCAAAGACTAATGATTATCGTCCAAGTCAGATCTTTTATGACGTAGTAAAAACTCCACTATAATTGTTCCCTGAAACCGCCGTTGCGACAAACGATACTTAGACTTAGTAATTAGAAAATTACCAATGAAATTACTCGTATATCCAGAACTTTCGTTTTGATCCTATATTTAACCCTCCCGACACAAAAAGAGGAGTGTAATGAATTTGCAGCCAATGTCCATATGTCTGTGCATTGTAGCTTTTGAACGCTTTTACTTGTTTGTTTATTTATTTATTTGTTTGTTTGGAAGCAAAATTTGACCCATTTCCAGTGCTCGGATTGACTTGAAATTTAACATACTCTAGTGAGAATACAATAATCTGGTAGTGACATCCTGGTGTTCCGGCTAGGATCGTCTCTCCAGGATAGAACTCCTCAACGGTTTACAGCACTGACTTAGAATTTAATACGGAAATATAGTTTGGATGACAATGGAAGTGTAGTCAAGAAAAAGTAGGTAAAGTCATAAAAAAAGCTTGTACTAAAAAGCGTGAAAAAAATTTATAACAAAAAATTTAACCACAAAAAAACCATGAAAATAATTTTCTACCAGTCTGAAGTCGGTGCCTCAGTACCACACAGCAGGAGTGATTGAAGTCTAATATATAAGTAGCTCCAACAAGATGGAGCGACGACCTGGTTAAGATCGCAGGGGATCGCAGTGGATGCGAAAAGCACAAGACCGGTCTGAGTGGAGAGCCTTGGGGGAGGCCTATGTCCAGCAGTGGACGTCTTTCGGCTGACATGATGATGATGATATAAGTTGGTATGTAAGTGAAGTAAACGACTATAGTCGTAGGTCCATTCCTGCTGACTCGCGCTGAGGCACCGACTTCAGAGTGGTAGAAAAATAGTTTTTTGTAGTCGGTTCAATTTTTTTTATTTATATCGAAATAGCAAGTAACGCAAATACCTACCATCCTTATTTTCTCCTAAATGAACTCGTGTCTTCAGTTCGCTTTACATCAGGTGCTAGCCGCAAAAATATACCAACATTATCTGTTTAAAAAAAAAAAACTCGTAATCCGTGACTTCTATTCAACATTATTTATGTGGAGTGTGGTATGCGTGTATTGAAGCGTGATGAGATGATGTACGTTTGAATTTGAACGGAGAATGAATACTGAGTTTGAGTGAAGAACAAATGAGATGTTATGGCAGTTGACGACGTATGACGAAAGCGAACGGGTGTGTGTTTATTGTGATGTTTTTCTAAATTCTTACGATTGTTATGTTATTTTTTATCGCCGCTAGCCAATAAAAGCAACTAACAAGGACTGTGCCGTTTCATTCCATGAGCTGGTTCCCACATTTTTGGGGGCTCGTCGTCGGGAATTTCATTAGTTTCCGCAAGGAACCAGTACGTTCGTGTGAAAGTTTACGAATCAGTCAGTAGCCACTTGGCTAAACAGCGGACAACGACGACGACAACGGATTTCAACGACGAAGGTAACGCATTATTTTTTGACTGTAACGACGAGACGATGCCCAGAACTAGAAGCGACGACGAAGCACCTTCCACCCCGACCATGACTAACACATTTCACTACGCACAAGATCTGATTAGAAAATTCAATGGAAAGGACAAGACATACACCATATCAAAATTCATACAAGACATAGACGAAAACGCAGAAATTTTCGAATGGTCACCCATACAGCAACTAATCATAGCACGAAGAAGTTTGACGGGCTCAGCAGCCTTATGGTTAAATTCTGAGAAACCATTTAAGACGTGGACTGCTTTAAAATCTGCCTTATTAGAAGAATACCCTGACAAAATTGATAGCAAAACGATACACGAGATGATGTCAGCAAGGAAAAAGAAAAAGGACGAGGACTGCATGGATTATATTCACGTCATGCGAGAGCTAGGAAAGCGAGGTGGGCTATCAGACAACGTAGCAATTAAATATATAATCGACGGCATCGAAGATGCGCCCATGAACAAAGTCATGCTTTACGGAATAACTCAATTCAAAGATTTTAAGGAAAAGATAAAAATCTACGAAGAAATCAAAGAAAAAACGAAACCAAACGACGATCAATTTAAAACCAACGGTTCTACATCGAAGAACGAAAGAAATGCATTTAAAAAATGTTATAATTGTGGCAGAGGAAACCATGTTTCCGCAGAGTGTCCCAATAAATCACTGGGAAGAAAATGTTTTAATTGTAACGAATTTGGACACTTGTCTGCAGAATGCAGAAAAACGCCGGTTTCACCACAACAGACATCACGACCTCAGATGGAGACAGTCAAAACCGGAACAGGAAGTTCATTTTTTCCCGGCAACGCAAGAAACGCTCAAGATACGAAGAAAGTTCTTTTAAATTCCGCCGAGGGCAGCACTTCCTACGCTGAAACGAAAACCGGAACATTATTACACGCGGGCAGCACTAGTTGCGCGAACGAATCGACGGAATCGCCCATCCCTAACGACATTCCATTTGACAGCCGTCAACAAACAAATGAATTTGACGTTTCACCAAAACAAACGATCGAGTCGCCGGCTAAATGTTTTCAAAACGCGAAAAAACCAATTAAATCGTTGTTTTTTAACGATATAAGCGTCTCAGCTTTAATAGATTCGGGCAGCGATATTAATATAATGACGAGTGAGTGTTGTAACGAATTGAACTTACGTAGTAATTTGAACGAATGCAAGAACATTTCGATGTTAGGATTTGGACAATCCAGAGTTAATTCTTTGGGATGTATTACGACTGATTTTTATATAGACAATGTATTTTATAATAATATTGTTTTTTATGTTGTTCCTTCGCATTGTATGCCGTTCAAGATTATTTTAGGCACTGAATTTTTGAAAAACGTTGTCATGATTTTAAAAGGAGGTTCGGTTTTTATCAAGCCTATCAGCACTGAATGGTTGTATGATGTGAGTTGTTTTTCTTGTTCTAAGGATTGTCTAGATTACGTGAACGACGAGGCAATCAAAACGGAGGTAACGAAACTGGTTCAAGAATATACGCCGCAACAAACGACGGAGGCTCCCATTCAGCTTAAGATTGTTTTAAAGGACGACATACCAATAACTCAACGACCACGACGTCTTGCGCTGAAGGAACAAGAAGAAGTTGATCGACAGATCAGTGAATGGTTAGATGCGGGAATAATTCGGGTGAGTTTCTCAGAATATTCCAGTCCATTAGTACTAGTAAAGAAAAAAGATGGTTCTACTAGGATTTGTGTAGACTACAGAAAAATAAACAGCAAAATGGTTAAGGACGAATATCCTCTTCCAAATATCGATGATCATATTGACAGGTTGTCTACGGCAAGAATATTTAGTGCATTGGATCTGAAAAATGGTTTCTTTCACCTACGAGTACATGAAGATTCCATCAAGTATACATCTTTTGTTACAATGACAGGGCAGTATGAATTTTTACGAGCACCATTTGGTCTATCAACTTGCCCAAAAGTTTTTACAAGATTTATTACAATCATTTTCAGAGATTTGATTGCACGAGGAATTGTTATTGTTTTTATTGACGATATTTTAATTCCAGCTCAAGATGAGTACCAGGCTGTCGAACGCCTGAGAGAAGTTCTTAAAGTATCATCAGAATATGGATTATGCATCAACTGGAAGAAATGCCAGCTGTTAACGAGAAAAGTGGAATATTTAGGACATGTCATCGAAGGCGGTGTAGTAATGCCATCGCCAGGGAAGACAGAAGCTGTCATTAAGTTCCCTGAGCCCCAGAATCTGAAGCAACTACACAGCTTCGTTGGACTTTGCTCATACTTTCGAAAGTTTATACAAAACTATGCATTTATAGCAAGACCGCTAACTGATTTATTAAAGAAAGATCAAAAATTTGTGTTTAACGAAGAGCATAGAGCTGTATTCAATGACTTGAAGATGAAAATGGCTACAAAACAAGTATTAAAAATTTTTGATCAGAGAGCAGAAACAGAATTGCATACTGATGCATCATCTGTTGCCTATTCAGCAATTTTGATGCAAAAGAGTGATGATAAAGAATTACACCCAATCTATTATATGAGTCGACGGACATCAGATGCAGAAAGCAGATATACAAGTTACGAGTTGGAGGCTTTAGCTGTTGTTGAAGCTGTCAAGAAATTTAGACACTATCTCTATGGGAGAAAGTTCAAGATAGTCACGGATTGCAAAGGGTTTCAAATGACACTTAATAAAAAAGATTTGACAATGTCTACAAGAGTCGCACGATGGGTTCTACTTTTGCAAGATTACGATTTTACGATCGAACACCGTGAGGGTTCGAAAATGAGACATGTAGATGCGTTAAGCAGATGTCCATATGTAGCAGCAATCACATCTAAATTACATGATGACATACAACGGGCACAAGAGAGTGATGAAGGACTCAGTGCAATAATGGACATTTTGAAAGGAGGAAAATCTTTTAAAGATTATAGTCTACAGCAAAGATTGCTTTATAAAGGATTAGACCAGAAACTTGTCATATCTACAAGAATGAAAAGACAAGATGACGTTGAAATATATGATTTATTACAGCAAGAAGAAAGAGAAATGTACATGCAAGATAGAGAAGAGCTGCGAAAAAGGGCAAAATGGAAAATAAGAAAAACTATGATAGTAGAAGAGAGCACAAAATATCAAGAAGCAGATATTGTTGTCATAAAACGTACTCGGTTTGGAACAAAGGTCAAAGGATTGGATAGATACGACGTTGAAAAAGCAGACTACTCAAGATGGATAAGGGTGAGTCGATTTATTAAATTTGTATGAAAGAGATGAATGTATTGTTTAATTTGAATTTGATTTTTTTTTTGTTTTATTTATGATATCAGTGCATAAGATATACTTTTACGGCACGCAATGTAAAACGATGTCTCACGATTGATTTTGTTTTCCTTTTACGTTTTCACGTTTTCATTTCTTTTAATTTCTCTACGTTAATGTATGTTTTATGGTATTACGAGAATTGATTTATGTTAATTTATTTTATGACGTTGAATGACCGAGGCAGGTACAGTCATACTGATATTACGTTACGATATTTTGTTTTGTTTTACGACGTTAAGTTCTATTATGTTTTAATTAATTTAAGTATTGTTTTTTTTAAGTTTTTACGTTTTTGTTGACGTTAAGGATGATGATGATTATGAGATAATGCGGGTATGATGTAAGGATGTGTATGTGTTAGTGTATGCATGTGTACGAATGTCTGAGGGCAGACATTGAGCAGGATGGCCGAGTGTGGAGTGTGGTATGCGTGTATTGAAGCGTGATGAGATGATGTACGTTTGAATTTGAACGGAGAATGAATACTGAGTTTGAGTGAAGAACAAATGAGATGTTATGGCAGTTGACGACGTATGACGAAAGCGAACGGGTGTGTGTTTATTGTGATGTTTTTCTAAATTCTTACGATTGTTATGTTATTTTTTATCGCCGCTAGCCAATAAAGGCAACTAACAAGGACTGTGCCGTTTCATTCCATGAGCTGGTTCCCACATTTATTTGCCTTAACAAATTCCTTGTTATTTAAACTCCCATTACTTGAAAATGGAAAGAGCAACATTGTCATCTTAATATTTTTGAAGCAAGTCCAAAAGTCGACGCTATTTTTTGAAAAATATGTCACCATTTTCTTTTACGGGTGGTAATGAGACAACCGCCAATATTGTGTAGTTCGGTGCGTATTGATATGCTAATTTTGGTTTCGAACATCCGTTTGGAAATCTGAGCTACGTTCGAGTTATTGTTCACTCAGGAATGGGTCAAAGGTATTTGTTAGGAGTTGGTAATGATTTCGTTGCAGATGTAAGTTGCCGTGCAGGTAATGAATTCCACTTAGGAATTATAGGAATTGCATAAATATGTCTGTTAAGGTCTATAACCATCTACCAAAGAAATTGAAAGAATTAGATTTGCCACTCTTTAAGAAAGAATTGTTCAATTGGTGCATGGACAAGCTTTATTATTGCTGCTCTGATTACTTTGTCCAGTCAGAATGAATTGTTTGGGACTATGATTTAATTTAATGAAATTTATTTTAATTTATTTCAACTGATTATGATACTTCAACTTTTATTTGTAAATTCACCTTGACTTGTTTTTTATTTTATGTGGACATGTTAACTGACATTTTATTTTTATTTTTTATCATTTTTGCATGAGATGATATGTTGAAAGTTTTTTATTATAGGAAATTTAAATTTGTACGCCTATCTTTAGGTAGAAAGTGGAGATTCTGAATAGTTTTAAGATCATTTATGTACACCTGCTTTCACCAAATAAATTATTATTATTATTATTCCTACTAATAATATTATAAATGTGAAAGTTTGTGAATCTGTTTGTTTGTTTGTGTGTTACCTCTTTACACCTAAACCGCTGAAATGATTTAAATGAAATTCGGTGTAGGTACACATTGTTTGAGTCCCGAGGAAGGACATATGATGGTTTTTATCCCGGAAATGATATAGTTCCCGCGGGATAGCGATAAACGAATTATACGCAGACGGAGTCGCATCGCAGGCAAAAGGCAAGTATATAATTTTTTGATTTTGATTTCATTTAACGTAATTCAAGAGTCCAACAATTTTTTTTCGCATAATTTACTTAACACCATTTATCTAACTAATACTAACAAAGAATATGGATTTTTGTGATCTGAAATAAGTTGTTTTTTTATTTTATTTTTATTTCATGACGTAAAAAATACTCGAAGAAATGTATCACATGTAAGTGAATCTCTATTGTATAGACGAAGACAGTAATGATGTCAGCATTGGTAATGAAATAAGAATAATTGTTGCTCTGGAAATTATGTCATTCTGAAATCATTAAATTAGATAAGCAGCATTGTTCTATTTAAAATATATCTGGAAGGGCAAACTTTGCTCAGGCTTGAAGTCTAAAAGTTTAGACTTGAAAGAAAAATCGTGCATGTTGCATTACATTGCAGCAATCGATTGACCACTACAAACTCGTTGGCTTACGGCGTTGCATTGTAATACAACTTGTACGATTTTTCTTGCAAGTCTAAACTCTGCTTTAAACACACATCACAATGATTTACTTCGCAGAATTTTGTGCAGCTTTCTTCTTTTCTATCACTGTAAATCTCGTGGCAAATTTTAAATGTAGTTTAGATAATTAATTTCAGAAAAATTAAATAGCGCTCGGGTTTGAACCCACGATCCTCTGCTTGAGAGGCCATAGGAACGACAAAGCCAGCGCAGCCTTTCATACACAAATACACAGGTTGAACTTTCTAACACTCGTCTGCTTGTATACAGGTTAAAAAAACGTTAAAAATACTCGTATGTTTAAACGTTAAAACTGCCAATCATTTCGCTAGCAAGGACCTTCAAACAGATCTCGCCTGTCAGAAGCACCCTTTTAACTTTCGCAGCAACAAAAATAAACAATCGTAACACACTGTTTATCAGGCGCCTATGTACCTTCTCACTTATGTACTTAACGGGAAATATAGCTGTCTCGGCGCCCAATATCATTTCTTTGCTTTCGGCGTCGAGACTCTAGGTTCTTGCGAACCTACTGTGCTAAAAATAAAATTGTGATAAATACTTGTGATATGTATAAAATATAGATATCATTTATAAATATTGTGAACCTGTTTATAAACATAAAAAAAATACCTCGTTGAGTTTCTTGCTGGATTCTTCTCAACAGAGGTTTTTTCCGAACAGGTGGTAGATACTTTTAACGTTCATAAGTGCTTGTTTTAGCCTAAATTGGATAAAGAGATTTTGACTTTGACTTAGACTTTGACTTGGGGTAAGGGTGCGCTGGAGCTACACAGGGAGCTCAGCAATAGGTTAAGAGAGGCAACAGGCAACCCTCGCGCCGGCAGCTTTCTCGCGCAAAGAATCGCAATTGCAGTTCAGTGCGGGAATACTGCCTGCGTGATGGGCACCATGCCAAGAGGCCCACCTGTCTTTTTTAATTAAGGTTTAGTTTCAGTTATTGTTTCTATTGTTATTTTGTATTACAAATTATTAAATATGCTTACTTCAGAACTATTTATATGAAATAAATTAAACTTTGCGTAAATACTTAACGTATAATTTTGTAAATTCATTCGAGACACACGAACAACAGGTAAAATAACATAATAACAATATACAAAAGAAGGCGAGATGCAAAATAACACAACTAAGTTGGGTGGCCGAAATGATCCCGCCTGAGCATAAATGCGGAAGACCAATGCTTCCGGGAAGACCATTTTAAAGAGTTAGGGGTTGTTTCATGATGAAGCTCCAATATCGAAACGTGAATCATTCTCATTTTTACACAAATATAGGTAATGTTATTTGCGGCCTACATTGCTGTCGTTGGTCATCACTTATGAATTCATAGCAATGTCGCTGCGCAATGAAATGAAGCTCACGATATTTTCTCGCATTGGGAAGCTTTAAAGACCTTCTAATGAAGCATGTCGTAGAACATTCGGCAGTGTCTATGACATTGCGTGCTCGCAGCATTAATCTCAGAGTTTGTTTGCGATTATCATTTTCTGTGGCACATAGGAGCCTGTAGAGATTCAAACATTGTTGCAGTTCTAGAAAGAACGAACAGTTGGCTTCTTCTGGATGACCAAAATATCCAAGTAGATTTCGAACCTAAGTGAAGTTTGGGGTTTTACGCAATATCTATTCTGTGGTACTGTGGGTAAATTCGGAGATATATATTTAATATCTTGTGTTTTTTTATAATATGGAGAAATAAATTATAAGAACTACTTTTCCGTATTCAGGAGCCAAAACTCTCTCAATTCCTGTAGTAATTTTCAGGTGTCGAAAAAATTGAATCTTGTCAATTGAGAGTGCTACTGACTACTCTGACATCAAAATCCTTAGTCGTATTTTGTGTTATAAATTCTAAAACTAAGCACAGCACAGACTAGGCTCTTGTAAATTGTGAATTTCATATGTTTTATATGTACAATAAAGAGTTACAATACAATACAATACAATACTAGGTGGCTTCTATTACAAATACCTTCACTAATTCTATTGGAAACAAAGTTAGGTTTATTTCCAGTTATGTTAGTCCTTTTATAAAGTTTTGTGTAGAGACTGTTATAGGCAGGAACAAAATAATCTATTATATTTTAATTAAAAACAATACTTTTTTAACATCGTTCAACTTCTACATCGTTTTACCAGACGCTGTTCAAAAGCAAACGACAAAACTAGCACAACAATGTTTTGTGCAGACGTTCTCGTGCATTGAAATAAACATTTAAACAAAAAAAAGTCCGACACCACCAGACGAACTACGCAAACATTTAAAAAACTGGCCAAGTGCGAGTAGGAATTGCGCACCGAGTGCTCCTTACTTTGTAGGTATCTAGGAGTATCCAGTGTTAGCTGCGAAAAATTCTCTCCTTTGCAAAATGTATGCAGTGTGGGGTCTACTGTCAAAGACAGACAGATAACAAAAATTAAGGTTTTCAGATTTCTCATTAGTAGTTCTATAAGGGTTATTTTCGTATCAAATTACAAGTTTCTAGGACAACCGAAAGTAGGTTATAGGTTTGATTCTCCGGCAATTGGCACTGAAACACCTTTTAATGACTAAATTTTGATTGCTATATTGGTTCATTTTGCAACTAACGTTTGGCAACCTGATTAATTTCGCAACTTTTCATTTCGCAAATTCTAAAACTTTAATTATTTAAGGATTTATTGTAGGGCCACCGTGTAGAATCTTTAAGGCTAGTTTTGTAAAAATCCTGAAATATTTACAGTTTCAGAAATATTAAGCAGTTGGTTTCCAAACGTTAGTTGACAAAGATTAGTGATCCTTCAATTGCGTGTATTTAGAAGTTTAATCTTTTCACTACTTCAAGAAGTAACAGACTTGAGTATTTGATATGACTGTATTAATAAATACCTAAAACACGTCATAACTTCACGCCTTCCTGAAAAAAAATCTTAATAGACGGGCAACAAATTGATCCTTTAAATATTTTTTTTTTCTTTCGAGAAACGGAATTCTAAAAACGCTTGAACACTCAAAAATTGTCCGCTCTCAAATGTAAAAAGCACTTTTAAAAGAACTGTTCCGTATTAAGTACAGTTGGAAAACCTTCACAGCACTGAGTGCGATGTAATTAATTCAAAGAAAATGAACAGACAGCGATCCAAGCGTGATTCTCCAGTAATTATCATACGCACACAGGCTTTACTAACACATTTGTGTTATTTTGTCTACGTTGACTTAAGCAAAAATGTTTAGACTGGGGGGAGAAATAACATAAAGTAGCCTTCTCCTACGGGTTTGCACGCGTATACTATCAGATTTCACAGATGAATTGAAATTCCGAGATTAAACAAAATTTATCCCATAGTCAAAATACCACAAACGGGACTTATCACGCTATTTTTAAACAACTCTTTTTGACTATGAGCGAGCATCACGAAAATTTAAAACGTTTTGCAGGTGGTAGGATCTTGTGCAAGGTCCGTCCGGATTGCTACCACCATCTTGCTCGCTAATCCTGCCGTGAAGCAGCAGTGCTTGCACTGTTGTGTTTCGGCGCGGAGAGTAAGACAGCCGGTGAAATTACAGGCACTTGAGGTATTCCAACTTAGGCCTCTAGGTTGGCAACGGATCTGTAATACCTCTGGTGTTGCAGATGTTTATGGGCGGTGGAGATCTCTCACCACCAGGAGACCCACTTGCTCGTTTGCCTTCCAGTCTTATAAAAAAAAAAAAAAAAAAAACTAGGTGGACTGACGAGGGTTGTGGGCAATCGGTGGACGCAAATGGCGAGTTGTCGGTCATTGTGGCGTTCTAAACGGGAGTCCTTTATTCAGCAGTGGACGTGAAACCGTGAGACTCACTCGCTTGCTCGCGCGAGCAGAGCGGTGGCGCGTAGTGCGCGTGTTGCGGCAGCCGCCAAGTCGCGTGCTCTTTTGAAGAAGGACTACGAAATAGCCCGAAACAGTCGAGCTAAACTCGATTTACGACGTGAGTTATCCGTTACAATATCATTTAATATGAGCAGTGTACGTCTTCCAACTGATGATGATAGGTAATAATGATGAAAAAAATATTTTGATGTGAATGTTCTTTAAAAATGAAAGTAATTTTTGAGAGGGATTACAAAATGGATAATGTCGCGTTAGAAATGACATCATAAAGTTAATTTAAACTTTAAATTAGCCAATTAGACTTCGGCATTGGTCTATATTGATTCAAAAACCAATCGCAAGTCGAAATCCGATAGATAACTTTGTAATATCAGTTTACGAATTCTAGAATTACAATGGTATTGGATTTTAAATTAAATTATTTCGTTATGCCTACCGCATCTTCGTCCATATAATTTCACTTTACAAAGTAAATAACCAGACGAAATTTTAAGTTATGTGTATACCCGCCATAAAGTACGATGCCATATTAAGAAGAGTTCTATCAGACCAGATTTTTAATTTTCATTAATTTCTTATGGAATAATCGAGAAAAACTAACAAAAATGCAACGTTGACTGCTAAGTACCACTACTATGAGTTTACAGTGACCTTACTCGATAGCGACGGCGTAAATTATTTGTAGAGGCGCTGCACAATTCTCTATATAAATAATTTACGCCGTCGCTATCGAGCACGGTCACTGTAAACTCATGGAAGTGGTACAGCAGGTATATCGTTCTAAAGTCGAAGAAATTAATTTAAATTTTTGTATTTATTTTTAAGTTATAACAGAGATGGCGTAACTCGCAAACAAATTTGGGAATGCTTTGTTTTTTTTTTCGTATAACGTGCCAATTGTTTTATATTATTGAGTATTGTATAAGCTGGAGCACGGATCACGGCTCTTCCTGTCATAAGTTATGCTTTTGTTTTTTAAATGTGTTCTACTTTCAGTATTAAATAAAAAAGCAATTAAAGGTCTATTTACGCCAAAAAAAATCCCAAATGTCTACATAGCTTTAAAAACGGCACTCTGTTGCCATACGCTCTCGAAATTCAGTAGCTGAAAAAGAATTACGATTAATACCATTTGTTACCCAGCGTTCTGTTTCTTTGTTTCGATTTTTGTGGTTTTCTTTTGTAATACAAACGAAATCTCTTTATTCCCCCCTAGCAAAACTTGTCTTAGAAACACAACGTTACCTATGCGGTTGTGAAACTTGATTTGCTAAAAAAATACGGGTGCTCGTCGCCATATCGGGCGCAGTTGGATTTTTGTTTTGATAATCAAGGCTGCGTATGAAATTCGGTTGGTAACACCCTTGTTCTTGTGCTGCTTAAGTTGGTATCACTTTGTTTTAGTGTAATGTAAGGTTGTAATGTACCTTGTATTGCTTTTGTCGGTTTCTACAAAGTTACTCGACTGCCGCTTGTGATCACAATTATTTCTGTGTTTTGACTTGTGCGCTGAAATGATTGAATTTAATTATCGTTCTATTCTGAGTTAGAAGGTTTACTTTTATGTTACTTGTTACGTTATGCCCTCTTCGGTTATGTCGAATGTTGTATTTTGCGAGATGTATTAAATGTTAAATTGGAGGTACAGAACAATGTTTTATTTTTTGTCTACTCTTGTTTTTGATGACTTGTCAATCGTTTAGAGTATAAATAGAGATATCGCTGTAGGGTGTAATTTCACGTTTACATTACATCTGTTATTTTACGGAAAACATTTAAGTACCTATTTTTATTCTTCGGATCACTATAAACAGATTTAGATTTAGGTTAGCTGCTATTTTATGTAGATTATGTACTAAACGGTAATGCCATGATCGCTTACATTACGTTTTGACTTAAATTATAGTAGGTACATATATTAGGTAGTAATGACAGAAATGATATTATTATATTACAAGCCCAAAGGAGGATTATCATTATTCGAGCATTGCCCGTGCAAATCCATCCATACTAATATTATAAATGCAAAAGTGTGTTTGTGTGTTTGTCCGTCTATCACGCCGTAACGGAGCGATGGATCGACGTGATTTTCGGCATAGAGACAGTTTATGGACTCAAGAGTGACATGAGTTACTTTTTATCCCGAAAAAATGCACAGTAGTTCTCGAGGGAATAGCGCGCGATAACCGAATTTCCCGCAGGCGAAGCCGCGGGCAAAAGCTAGTAATTCAATAATTTCAAAAACAAGATCATATAATTTTATTCTGCAGTTAGACCGTTAAGAGCTCGTTTACATTACCAGCACTCAGACTTGGTGTAGATATTGTAGAATTTTTCATGCGCACACCTCTATCCGCTATTGAACATGAGCGTTTTCAAAAAAAAGTGTACCCTTTCCGTTTTTTTGAAATTTTGGAAAAAAATACATATTTTCCTTTCCAGAACCAAGATCGCAATCGATTCCAATCCTTAAAAAAATGACCACAATATTTCATACAAAATTTTATGAGTCAGTTTTGTCACGCCCATACTGAGTGCATGAGTGTATAAAAAAAACGTCGCAAAACTGTCATTTTTGGGGACATTTTTTAAACTATCGGAATCGATTGTGCCTTTGATTATGAGCAGGAGAAACCATTTTTTTCTAAAATAAAAAAAGGAACACTTTTTTGAAAATGCCCACATTACCCTTTAATTTTTACATCCATCTTACTATAGCATGAAAGAGTATTAAAATTAAACGCGCACAGACTCAATATTTCTCATTAATATAAGTAAGATTATCAGTTGGAATGTTAATTAGTTAAAAAGTGTTATCACCACAGAAGTCGGTTTCAAAACAGTGACAGGTTTTATTTGTCAACAGATCTTGTTAATGGCGGTTATGAATGATTCACAACGTTGAACTATCTTTTTAGGGTTCCGTTCCGATGGTTACCCCTATTGCTGTCCTATTGAGCTCTATTGCTTAGCTTATGAGTCCGTCCGTCCGTCTGTCACACAGGTTTTATAGCCAAACACTACATTTTTTTTTTACTATACAAATCTCGCGACAAGCATTTTCATCATATGAATTCAATTATTAACTAACTTAATACCTAGGTAACATTATTTTATAAGCCAAATATGTATCTGGGCATGAGTAATGTTAGGACAAAGGGGAAAATTCTCATAAATCTTTATTTCGTTGATAACTCGAAAACCGTGCAACTTTTACTGAGGTCATGTTAGATTAGTTAGGTTCCTCTTGAGCTGGCCTACCTCTGGTGTCACTGTGACGTGGTAGTTTTGGGACACCCTGTATATTTTAGAGCTTGTTTTTAAAATTTATTTTTAATTAAGTTTTTGTTTGTATAGATAAGAAGCGGTCCGCGGTCTGATTGGAGAGCCTTGGGGAGACCTATGTCCAGCAATGGACTGTCTTTCGGCTGAAATGATGATGATGATGATGATGATAGATAAGAAGAGCGGGTTCTGTGTGGTAAAATAAATAATAATATGGCGAATAAACGCAGCTATGGTGCGCAATTAACAGCGGAGAAGCAAAGTAAAATTATTTTATTTCACTAAAGAGACGAAATAGGAAAGACCCATCTGTGCAAGGCTATTTCTGAAAAATTACTATTTACACTATAAATTAGAAGTTTTATATAGATCCGCTAGATCGCGCTATTTATAAACGTAAATACGACTGTGGTTGATACCCAGACGAGATGTGCTATCGAACCAGCTGAATAGTGACATACTGTCCTTTTTTAGGGTTCCGTAGCCAAAATGGTAAAAACGGAACCCTTATAGTTTCGCCATGTCTGTCTGTCTGTCCGTCCGTCCGCGGCTTTGCTCAGAGACTATCAATGCTAGAAAGCTATAATTTTGCACGAATATATAATAATATGTAACCTATACCGACAAAATGGTTAAATAAAAATAAAAAATATTTTTTTTTAGAGTTTCTCCCATAGACGTAAAGTGGGGGTATTTTTTTTTTCACATCCAACCTTGTAGTATGGGGTATCGTTGAATAGATCTTTTGAAATCATTGAAGGGTTGCTAACAAGATTTTTCGATTCAGTGATTTATTTGAAAAATATTCTTTAAAGTGAAAATTTTCATTAATTAAAATCGTGCGTCTCCCTCCCCCCCCCCCCCCCTCTCTATAACCGGTGAATGGAAAAAATTAGAAATATTCATTCAAGATCTATGTTTTAATTTTTTACTCGTATTATAGGCCACACCCGGAGGTCTACGAGTATGTTTTAATTTTTTTATAGGCACATCCGGTATACTGCGAATATACTGTTCTACCATTCCGACTTGAATCTCCATCGGTTTTCTACGAATCAAGCACCGCCTCGAGGGTTTGTTTGTTATTTCAAAACACCGTAACGCTTCCCATTTCGAAATGATTATATTTTTATTAACTTCCCGAAGGAAAAGAGGTTACCATGTTTTTGTTTACGCGTACCGTATTACGGCGATTCGTGTAAATTTTAAAAGCTAGTATGAAATAAATAAATATTGAGGGGCAATTGATACCAATTGATCTAGTCCAGTGTTGGTCAAAGTACGGCCCGTGGGACAACTCAGCGCGCCAAGGAATTTAAGAAAAAAAAATTGCCATTTTGGCTCCGGAACCCTAAAAAAGAGTTTTTGGGATTTTCATTCTTGCGTCTCTGTGTTGAAGACCGACCCTTTGGCCAAAAGTCAGAATGCATGAACATCTGCTGTTGCATACCCGGCACTTGAAGTCTTAAAAAGAGCAAAAATTATTAGACCTGCTAAAAATCCTGGACAGGCTTTTTATTAAAAAACAGGCAGGCAGGATTTTTAACTATTTTTTTTTTAATAAAAAAAAATATCCTGTCCGAGAATTGTATAGGAAACCCATTTCTAATATATGCATCGATACGATTGATTTCCGTCTTTCAAGCCGTAACGGAGCGACGGATCGACGTCATTTTTGGCATAGAAATAGTTTATGGGCCCGAGAGTGACATAGCCTACTTTTTATTCCGGTAAAATGCACAGTTCCCGAGGGAACAGCTCGTGATAACCAAATTTCTAATAAGGTAAACGTACAAGTGCTCGTCACTGTCCCAGTAGTTTTCATCTTTAATTAAGCTGATAATTTAGTATAAGCTAATAAATTATCAGACAGGTGAAGGTCGATTTAGGTTCGTATCTTCTAACTAATGAGGTCATTTACTTATTTACTTGAAATCATTTCTCTGCAAGTATCGAAGCTGATATACTGTGTTTCGTGTTAGAAGTAACACTTACCACAAATTCACGTGCAGTAAAAACATTATGGTCAATTGTTAAATTGAAGTAGGTAGATAATAAATTTACCGATACAGGAAAGGGGTAAGTTTAGAAATGTAAGCTTAATCTAGATGGAGGTAACAGTACTTTCATTGTAGCATGGTGCGGGTGACAGCAGTCAGCAAAAAAATCTTGTTTTATGGCCACTTGCTGAAAACACATAAATCTCGAGTTAAGCTTAGTTTAGTAGTCTCAAAATGTATGGAACTGTCAGGCTTAAGCCTGGCTTAACAACTAAATCTAGATTTACCAAAACGAAACTTATCACGCTATTTTTACAAGTAATAATTTACCTCGACGTTTCAAAAACAAAAAAAAAAAAAACAATCAAATCAGCCCACATCCACCCACTGCTGCACTCCACATTTAAACAGACTTCTTATCAATCTTGGACACCACGCCGTGACTGCTCAATAGTAGATTGATAACCGAGGGTGGAAAGTGACCCATTTCACCCGAGATATTTCTGACGCTCGAACGAAGTGAGAGCGCCAATAGTTCGAGGGGAAATGGGCTATTTCACCCGAGTTAGACACTCTAATTTTCATTTCGACTGTGAGGAAACTAAAATACTACAAAAAAACGAGAATAATAATAAATTGAACTTACTTATACCTATCCAACCTCCAACGAAACCTTTTCGACTGGCCACTTGCCACGGCCGACTATAAAAAAAATAATCGAGTTGGTCACGACGTGCATCTAGATGGCCATGCCGAAACGTGAAAAAAAAATGTCATTGACGTAACTCAATTATTTTCGATGACGTGGCTAGCCGAAAAAAAAAATTACTTTCCACCCTAGAGGAGAAAACGCAATTTTGCACCCGGCTTTCTACCCATGGAAATTAAACTTTCCGAACAGGAGAGATGAAAACTAATTGTATGTGTTACAAAATAACTTCCCAAACCTCAAGTAATCAATTTCGATATAAAACTTAACCCTTTGCCAGAACTTTACAAGCAGCTGAGTCGGAGCGACCCCTGAGAGCGATAAGTCCAACTAAACACCAGAAGGGCTACTCCGAAACACAACATTCGAAGTTCGTGTCGTGCGATCCCTCTCGCTCTCGTATTAAATAGTATAAGAGTGAGAGGGACCGCACGACACGAACTTCGAACGTTGTGTTTCGGAGTAGCCTTCAGCGCACGGAGCACGTGGCGCCTCTGACAACTAGTTGCTCGTAATTTGACACAGTTGCTACAGCCTTTCCCATATTTTTGACCGACTCCAAAAAAGGAGGAGGCTCCAATGCTTGTATTTTTAGGGTTCCGGAGTCAAAATGGCAAAAACGGAACCCTTATAGTTTCGCCATGTCTGTCTGTCTATCTGTCTGTCCGTCCGTCTTTGCTCAGGGACTATCAATGCTAGAAAGCTATAATTTTGCACGGATATATAGGTAAACTATGCCGACAAAATAGTACTTACAATTAAAAATTCAAAAACAATTTTTTTAGGGTAGGGTACCTCCCATAGTCGTTAAGTGGCGGTGATTTTTTTTTTCTCATCCAATCCTATAGTGTGGGGTATCGTTGGATAGGTATTTTAAAACCATTAGGGGTTTGCTAAAACGATTTTTCGATTCAGAAATTTGTTTGCGAAATATTCAACTTTAAAGTGCAAATTTTCATTAAAATCGAGCGTCCCCCTCCCTCTAAAATCAAAACCGGTGGGTGGAAAAATTTGATTTTTTTTAAAATGGTAGTCAGTATATCAAACTTCCAAGGAAAACTATAACGGCTAAGTTTGCTTGAGAATTATTAGTAGTTTATGAGTAAATAGCAGCGTAAGGTATAAAATATACCTAAACTTGGAAGATTCCGTATAAATTACGAAATCCTTACAAAAATATTAATTATTTTTTTCGTAATGGCTACGGATTCCTATTTTGGGCGTGTCCGACACGCTCTTGTTTTAAAGTAGTGACGATATAACAAGGTGTAGATAAGATTTTGGGGTATGCAAATATACAACAGAGGACGTCTCACAGCCGATCTGAAGACGATGATGGTGAGATATAAGCTTTAAGACGGAATGTCAGGTTTTTAGTTCCAAGACACGCGCTGGATACTGTTCGAACGTTTATCTATCGAAAGGAAATAGTTACCTGTTATTAAGAGCTCTTAAAACAATTTATTTCTACACTTAGTCTACTGACCAGCTTTTAAAATTACTTCAGTTTTTATGTCATTGGTTGTAATTGGCTTAATTAATGAAATAGTTTCTAACACTTTCAAATAATTAAGCTTTAATGCGGTATATTTTTACCGTTTTTACAAGCTTTTATTTAGCTTATTTTTATTCCGTCGTCTGTCTGTCTGTAATCAAATCTTGGAAGTAAAATTCGACCGACTTCCAGTAATTGGATTGACTTCAAATTTGATATACTTATGTAAATTGCGTGACAATACAATAATCTGGTAGTGACATGGGCACAAGCCTCCTCTCAGAACAAGAGGGCTTGGGCCATAGTTCCCACTCGGGCCCAGTGTAGATTGGGAACTTCACACGCACTCCTATAAAAAATCCTATTATTCCAGTAAAAATGGTGTTGCATTGTGTGTTTCAAAGAAATTTTTCTTCTTCTTCTTCTTCTTCACTATTGAATTGCTTCGCAGGTTTGTGCAGCATTCCTCTTTCGAACTTTCCTTTTCGCTTTCGAACTCAACCAGAGCTCATCTTCAGAGTAACACAACCGTCCATGCTACCAGTTGTTAGACTAAACGCGTCAGTGTGATGTGGTGGTGATGGTGATAGATGGGTTTGTGTAATTTGTGTGTGTTCTTACAGTGTGGAGGAGGAGCAATTGTATTAACACGCATATCTTGCATAAGCTTAGCTATCATAAGGTCGCGGGTGAGCAAACAAATTCATGTAGTTCATTAAACAATATTAAGATAATAGCCAGTTACATTTCCGCGTGACGTCACGCCGTGCGACAGTTACGACATTGTAGGCCCACCACTCACGGGCCCCCAATTCCGAACTTTGATGCGGTTCGTCTTTGTAATTTTTAGGGTTCCGTACTCAAAGGACCTAACCTACTAACCTAACCAACAAAAAGTTGGAAAACCTCCAACTTTGTCATTTCAAAGTTCAATGTCTGAAAAATGACTGAACTGATTTTGATAAAACATATCTAAGAACCATCGCTAGAAAACCTGCTTTCAATAAAAAAACAGTATTCAAATCACACATAGCGGTCAAACTATCACACCCCTCTTTTTGCGTCGGGGGTTAAAAACGGGACCCTATTACTAAGACTTCGCTGTCCATTCGTCCGTCTGTATGTCCGTCTGTCACCAGGCTGTATCTCACGAACCGTGATAGTTCGACAGTTGAAATTTTCACTAATTATGTTTACCTAACTGTGGCTCTCAAACAACAAACTTTATTTTTTTGCCATTTTTTTTGCAAATATCTAACTTTTTGTATACGGTAGGTACGGAACCCTTCTTGCGCGAGTCCGACTTTAATTAGCAAAATTTTCGAATAATCTAATACCTAATATTTTTTTAAGCAGGAAACTTTACTATTAATTTGATTAGGTTCTCATTAGCTTATCAACTTTTGTTGTTGTAGGTACGTTTTTCAATAACATATTTTTTATTGTGTATACCTACTACCTATGACCCGTTAACAATTAAATAACAAACGGTATCAATAATGCATGTGTAAGAAGGTGACGAGGCGATGGGCATTTTTACTAAGACGTATACATGGTCAATCAATTTTTTTACCCACACTAATCTGTCCGCGACATTTTCAAACAATTGCAGATTTTTGCCAATAGACATGTTTTTTCTGTAATTTAATAGATGGTGTACATGAATACATACGATCATACGTAAGTTCAACCTATTAAACCATGAAATATCTTGTTGGAAGAACGATTTTTTGGTTACGCAGGAGGCGCCCAAAGTGTCGGTAAAATAGTTGATTGTCCCACCTAGCAAAGGCATAGTTAAGGAAAAATTTTATATCGTCAGATTTGTGACGTTTTATTCCATACTAGCTTATTCCCGCAACTTCCTCTGCGCGGATCTAGGTTATCGCGCGGTGGCGCTCTCGACCGGAATAAAAGGTATCCTATGTTGATCTTTGGGGCTAAAAATACCTATATACCAATTTTCATCAAAATCGGTTCAGTGGTTTCGACGTGAAAGCGTAACAGATATACAGACAGAGTTACTTTCGCATTTATAATATTAGTAGGGATATTGTATAGATAATGGTGCGGAACCCTTCTTGCGCGAGTCCGACTTTAATTAACAAAATTTTCGAATATTTCAAAATTTCAAATTTCAAATCATTTATTCAGTAAATAGGCCGCAATGGGCACTTTTACACGTCATTTTTTTAAACTACCAGCGCTTTCGGAAAGACCATCATTGCCAAGAAGAATGCGCCGCAAGAAACTTGGCAGAAAGTCATTTTTTCAAAATAAAATAATTACAAATAAAATACTTAAAAACTACAGTAAACAATTAAACAAAAAATCACAAAAAAAATAATTAAATAATAATACAGGGATGTATGGGGTCCCTTAGTTACAAAATTAAACACTTAGTTACAAAATTAAATACCTAATGTAATTGACGAACTCAAAAGAATACCTAATATTTTTTTACGCAGAAAACTTTACTAGTTTGATTTGGTTCTCATTAGCTTATCAACTTGTTATTGTAGGTATGTTTTTAAACAACATATTTTTATTGGGTATATCTACTACTTATGACCCGCTATCAATTAAATAACAAACGGTATCGACAATCCATGAGTAAGGAGGCGATTAGCAAAATGTGGTCTTGAATAAGCCTCCAATGCGTTTTCAATAAAGCTTAAACCATTTTGATATAGTCTTAGAATACTCTTGTAATACTCTATAAGACCGGTTTTGGGCACAAAATTCAGGATCTTTGTTCTTGAATTTGTTCTGTACTGGTCATGGAAAATGCTACTTGCTCCATGTTGATCTTCAAAACGCACTGTATTGTGCTACAAATCTTGCACACTGCTAATCTAGAATCAATATGAGACTATCAGCCAGTTTAAAAATAAATCTGGGAGTGTTCGTCTAGTTCGTGTGAATTTAAATTTAATTAATAATATTTGACAACCTTTGACAACAAACAAAATACAGGACTCACGAGTTACTTATGCGGACTAATTGTGACTAGCTACGACCTTTTTTATATGGGAAGATATTACTTCGTTGTTATATATGTGTATTTGTGGTATATTTTTAATACCCCTCTATATTTTCCTATTTTTAAAATATACCTACTCCAATATTACGATTTCACGTGCCTGCTGTTACAAGATCTGATATCTGACAATATGCTTTATTTTTTTAGACACAAACATCAACTCATTTGCTTTTCGGTCTTGAACTCTTGAACTTTGGGGTTCTTATATCCTTAATCCTTATGACAGTGTAGGAGTACCAACAACAATTAGAATAATTGAGCATTATGTTCTATAATTTATTAGTCGTCACCCGCGACTCCGTCTGCACAGAATTTGTTAGTCACTATCCCGCGCGAACTTTGCGATTTTCGGGGATCATGTAGACTACATTAAACTCGTCTAAATCTGTTCAGCAGCTTAGATAATAAACGAAGCTATAATGAGTTAACAAACAAACAAAGAGACTTATAAAACTTTCGCATTTGAGCATATCTAAAAAAGTTTATACATTTGATTTGCGACTCCGATTTGGATAAAAATTTGCAGGTATGTAGATTGAACGATACTGAGTCGTAATAACATAGTCTCTCAAAATGTCCCAACTGGCTTAATGCATATTTCCTTTTTTGTTACCAAAACTATATGGATTTGCGGTAACAAAAAAGGAACTTTCCATACAAATTAATTGGGACATTTCGGGAGACTATGTTATTTAAACTCAGTATCGTTCACTCTATCTACCAGGAATTTTTTACCCAAATCAGATTTGCAAATCAAATGTACAAACTTTTTTAGAAACGCTCATTTATAATACTAGTAGGAAGTGGTAAAGTAGAAATATTCCAATGCAGCAGTGCATTTTTAGTATGGATTACAATTAATCCGTACTACATAGGCCAGTATGCAAAACAGTAAGGTATGTAATTATTGAAGAAATACTCGTTGGATAAGCAACAAGATTAAGAACACTGTGTGTGGTGTATTTTGGGATGATTTAAATAAAAACTCCAAGCTAATCATGCAACTATATTCTTCTGACAGATCACACAAAACCTTATTTTGGCTTACCCTCCTTTCTTACCTAATAACAATGTACATAGACCATACACAGCGCCACAAGCGGCGCCCTCCAACCTATGCCATGTTTACTACGCACCTATTAACTTTCGTGACATAATGGTAGCCACTGGAAAACTGCCGCTTAATTAATTGCCTGGCAATCTCGCGGAACAGGTGAATGCCGTCTTCCCACCCAGCTTTTCTCTCTTTTTTAATACTTGTACTTATAGCACATCAAATGATCTCTTTGTATCGCAGGAATGCATCCTGGGTATAGAGTTCAGCGGGCGTTTATCATCAGGCAAGCATGTGATGGGCTTGGGGGCAGCAAAGGGTCTTGCTACCACTGTGCTCGCTGACGAAGGGTTTATGTGGGATCTGCCAGCTGGTTGGTCACTGAAAGAAGCAGCTACGGTTCCAGTGGCATACGCGACGGCGTATTACGCGTTAGCGGTGCGCGGAAACATGAAGCGCGGGGACACTGTGCTAGTGCACGCGGGCGCGGGCGGTGTCGGGCAAGCCGACATTTCTATTGCACTGCACGCCGGCTGCACTGTATACACGACTGTAGGCTCGCCTGCGAAGCGAGCTTTTCTACGCGAGCGTTATCCAGCGCTTCCCGATGAGCATATTGGAAACTCACGCGACTGCAGCTTTGAGCAGCTAGTGCTACGATGCACACACGGTCGAGGTGTCGACATGGTACTTAACTCACTGACCAGTTGCAAGCCTCACTACGCTGTTTGGCGGAAGGAGGCCACTTTTTAGAGATTGGCAAAGTAGACCTTAGTGCTGGTTCACTATTTAGTATGGCTGTCCTGCTTAAAAACACCACAGTACACGGAATTTTTCTGGATGCGCTGTTGGGTGCAAGTCAAAATAACCATGAGAAGGCAGCAGTTGTGCGTTGTGTTTCTGAGGGAATCGTCAATGGTGCTGTTCGTCCATTGCCTGCTATCGAATACGCGGCTTGTCAGCTCGAGCAGGCTTTTAGGTGAATATTTTGTATTTTTTTTAATCGAATTACTCAATCGTACAATCTTCAGATTTGATTTTCATCTGAGATTTGCTCTAGGTACATGGCGACTGGCAAGCATATTGGCAAGGTGCTTATCCGTATCCGTGAAGAAGAGAGCAGCGGGCACTCGCCGCCGCCATGCCTGCTGCACGCGCTGCCGCGCACTTACATGCACCCCGCTAAGAGTTACATGCTAGTAGGTGAGTATCATCTTGTAATTAATCATAATAAATCGTAAAATCTTTACAAGATTTTATTTAGTTTCACCTGTCCCGTTGTCTGTCTGTACCTAATCAAATCTTGCAAGTTAAATTTGACCTACTTCTAGTGAACAAATTGACTTGAAATTTCAAATACTTATGTAAATCGCGTGACAATACAATAATCTAGTAGTGTCATTCTGGTAGTCCAACCAGGATCATCTCCGCAGGACGGAACTCTTCAACGGTTAATAGCATCGACTTAAAATTTGGTATGCAAATGAAGTTTGGGTGACAATGCAACTACAGTCAACAAAAAGTACAGTCAGCAAAAAAGCTTGTATTAAAAATGATTTTTTTATGGTCAGGTTATTTATATGTTCGAGACTTGGCACGTTGTTTATAGCGTACTAGCTGTTTCCCGCGACTCCGTCTGCGTAGAATTCGCTAATCGTTATCCCGCAGGAACTTTGCATTTTTCCGGGATAAAAAGTAGTGTATGTCCTTCCTCATGACTCCAACTATCTCTTAATTTTATTTCTACCGAATTTCATCTAAATCAGTTCAGCGGTTCAAGGGTAAAAAAGTGACAGACAGACAGACAGACGGACAGACAGCCAGACGGACAGATAGAAAGACAGACAGACACACGGACAGACAGAGAGAGAGTCAGACAGAAATACAGACAGACAGAGCTACTTTCATATTTATAATATCAAAGTAAACATTTTTGAAGGATTTTATATTTGTTTGCAGACGGTCTAGGCGGCTTCGGGCTTGAGCTAGGCGATTGGCTCATAAAACGAGGTGCGCGTACGCTCGTGCTCAACTCTCGCAGCGGCGTACGTACTGGCTACCAGGCCTGGTGCATTCGCAGGTACCTCACATCCATATTTTTGTGCTTGCTAAAGGCTTGTTCTCTTGAAACGAAAAGACGAAGCAATTGTGCATAAAAGTATCATCTAATGCCATCCATCCATCCATACTCCTCTCAGAGGGCTATGGAGAGGCCTATGCTCGGGGTTTTCTACGGGATAGACTCAGAAACAATCATATCCACAGTAGCTAACTAAGGTTACCGACGTAGCTCGAACAATTACGAAACTAAAGTGGCAGTAGGCGTGGCACATTGCTCGCAGGACTGATAGCCGATGGAGTTAGAAGGTTCTCAAATGGCGTCCGCGGATAGCCCCAAAGCTCCCGTCCCGAGCTGTACGGCCTGCCCATTGCCAGATCAATGAGCTAAACTCGCTTGGCTATGTCGGTTACTCGGTTACCGTCGTATTTCAATGTATCTCCTCATTTCTGATTCGATCCGGTAGAACCCCGAGCACTTCCCATAGCTCGCTGAGAAACTCTGAGATAATACCTTGCAGGAAAAGGAATTTCTAACACGAGCTCGCTTTCTTTGAATAGAAATGTGCTTGTTTGTCTTATCATATCTCACAGACAGTGAGATTTCAGAGACAATGGTGGTGCGGTCACTGGTATCGTGTGTTTCTATTTACAGATGGCGTGAAAAAGGCATACGAGTAGACGTGTCAACTTCAGACGTGACGACTGTAGCTGGTGCGCGCGCGCTGCTGAAAGAGGCGACACATACGGCGCCCGTCGGTGCTATCTTCAACTTGGCTGCTGTATGGCATGATGCTTTTCTTGAGAATCTGACACCAGAAACTTTTGAAGCTGTCGCGAAACCAAAAATAAATGGTAAGTTTCTGGCTAATAAATAATAACTAAAATGCCTCCATTTACCTGGCCTGTGTATGGGGGAAGCCTACGTCCAAAAGTGGACGTCCTACGGCTGGTATGATGATGGTGAACTGAATGAACTGAAAAAAATGGTTCTCCTAGAATTATGAACCGCATAGTTTCGAATTCTTACCAAATCTCTATTTTTATTGCAAGAGGCTTCTTTTGTTTGTACTCGTACTTAAAAATTTACAATGTACTAATATTTAAAAGTTTTTAAGAATCTTTTTCTCTCGGCTTTTAACACTATTGACACGTTTATTCCTTACAAAAGCTGACAGTCTGTTGATCTGCCTCAATTTAGGAACCTTTATCATAAAGGTACGAGTACGCACCATCTCAAGAGATTTATTTGTGTTCTAGGCACTATCGCACTTGATACGGCATCTCGCGAGCTAGCACCACAACTGGACTACTTTGTGGTCTTCTCATCCGTGGCATGCGGGCGTGGGAGTCTTGGCCAGAGCAACTATGGACTTGCCAATAGTGCCATGGAGCGGCTTTGCGAGCAGCGGCAAGCTGATGGTCTGCCCACGCTGGCTGTGCAATGGGGCGTCATTGGAGACGTTGGGATAGTTGCCAGGGCACATGGTTTTTCTGATATTGTATTGGGTGGTACTCTACCGCAACGTATAGCTTCGTGTCTGACCACACTTGGTACCTTGATGACTCTGCCGTATGCTGTCACTGCTGCTATGGTAGTGGCAGATAAAGTCCCCTCGCAAAAGAAGCCATCACAGGACCTTGTTCGAGTCATCGCGAATATCCTCGGTAGGCTAAAGTTATTTTCTGCTTTTTCCATGCCTCATAATGTTCTTTCATTAGGTCGAATCGGTAACGCGTTTTGAACTTCTTAATTTCATCCTCATAGCACAACTGCGGTTCAACGCGCTACCGGATGTGAGATTCGGAGAAATATGTAGTTTATAGTTCATTGTTATGATCCTTCGCAAAGTAACTCCCGATTCAATAAATTATAATATTATTCTTCTCATTATTACTATTTCTTGTAATGATTGACCTAATTATCGTAGTTTATTTATTTATATGTTGCTGTCTATCCCACTGCCTGTATTTATTTAAGACGTGTATTATTTTGTACGATTGTATGTGTAGTGCAGATGTATTTTTTGTTACCTAAGTTTTAATAATTCATATCTATGGTTGATGCACCACCTGCCATAAACTACTCTTTCCTTCTTTCTGTGAACAAGATTGCCTGAAAGAGATCGCTCTTAAGCGATAAGGCCGCCTATTGCTTACCTTGTAATTTTCTTTCTGTGTACAGTCACCAGCAGCAATATCTGATGCAACAAGCGTGCAAAAATATCTGACACGTCAATCTGGCCTTACAAATACGAGTCATATCAGATATTTATGCACGCTTGTTGCATCAGATGGTGACTGTACCTATTTTCTGTATCGCTTACTATTTCTAGTGAACAATAAAGAGTAATTGTATTGTATATTATTATATAGAGATCCATGTTCACAGGCATCAAAGATCCCAGCAAGGTACCAGACGGAACCACATTTTTGGAGCTAGGCGTGGACTCGCTGATGGGCGGTGAAATCGAACGAACCCTGGAACGAGGATACGCCCTGCTGCTGAGCGTGGAAGAGATTCGAGCACTAACGTTTGGAAAGCTTCGAATTATAGATGCCGGAGCGCCGAAGCGTTGTGCCATCTAAGAAACATATTGACTGACCCACTTAAGACATGGTATCTAGATACGCGGCAACGTGTCCTGCCAAGTTCATAAGGGGAGAACTGGCGACGCAAACCATTTGGAGTGACATCTATTAAACATTTGAAATTTGACTCATTTATTAAAACTGTTAATGATAGTTAGAACCATGAAACTTGTTCATGCATAGATGAATTTTATCTATTTACCTACCTATCTACCTATTTTTTACCTTTAAATGAGCAATTCTTTTACCTTTTTACCTTTAAACGAGTAATCTCGGAAATGGCTCGAACGATTTCGGTGCAATTTGGTATGTAGGGGTTTTCGGGATGACAAATCGGTCTAGCTTGGTCATATCAGGGAAAACGCTTATTAAACGAGTTTTACCCCAAGCAAAGCTCGGTCGCCCAGGTTACTTGATTATTAAGACGCAAACATGTAAAAATTGCGATTTTACTGACTGACTGACTGACCTAACATCAAAAACCTAACCCACTGCCTGATGACCTACGAGTAGGTATTTGAACTTTAAGTTACTTACTTAAAAGAGTTTTAAACCACTAGACTTGTTTTTAACCGACTTCAAAAAAAGGAGGAGGTTATCAATTCGGTTGTATTTTTATTTTTTTAATGTTTGTTACCTCAGAACTCCGTCGTTTGCGAACCGATTAGAAAATTTTTTTTTGCGATCGTCTAGGAATGCTTTCAATTAGGTCCCATAAGCACCAAATCAGGATCTGATGATTGGATCCTAAGGAAATCGAGGGAACTCTTCAAATGTTGTAGGGACACCTGTGGTAATTTGGATATATTTTGCAGTAACTCGTGCATTTGCTCTTGAAAATCATAATTTGGTGAAGTGGAACTGATGATGAAGACCACATTTGACCAACAGAGCTACTACTCAAT
Source organism: Choristoneura rosaceana (assembly GCA_037349165.1). NCBI lineage: Eukaryota > Metazoa > Arthropoda > Insecta > Lepidoptera > Tortricidae > Choristoneura > Choristoneura rosaceana. The sequence continues at coordinate 1,978,328 of JAZBNJ010000044.1, forward strand.
AACAAGTACTTCACGGGTTGAATTTCAATTACTTTAACACAGTTGCTAAGCAATTTATGCTCGTCGTAATGCATATGGTAAAATGGAATGGGTGGTGAAGCACCAGGACTCCTCAATAATGAACGTCTCTGCATCAGAAAAAGCAATCTTTCGTAAAAGGTGTCAAGCAGTTGACATAAAGCTATTGTATCTTAGATTATTAACACTAAAAAGCGTGAAAAAAAATTTTATAACAAAAAATTGAACCGACTACAAAAAACCATGAAAATAATTTTCTACCAGTCTGAAGTGGGAACTATGGCCCAAGCCCTTTCATTCTGAGTGAAGGCCTGTGCCCAGCAGTGGGACGTATATAGGCTGGGACGAAACTGAAGTCGGTGCCTCAGTACGAGACAGCAGGAGTGATTGAAGTCTAATATATAAAGTATGGGTATGTATATGCGTATGTATAAGGTATGTAGGTGAAGAAGACGACTATAGGTTGGTTATGTTAACACGAAGGTACTAAACTCAAGTCACAGAATAGATAAAGCTCAGCTCAAGTGTCTGTTTTCTTATACTCTGGTCTGTTTGCCCATGACATTTGAATAATGTTGCCACTCAAATAAAAGCTGGGTTCAGCTTTCGTTAGCCAAACCAAAGTCAAAAGTTTTTGAGCAGTGGGTGTTGCCAGTGGCGACATACGGATCTGACACGTGGGCCCTAACGATGGGACTCATGAGGACGCTCAAAGTCACTCAAAGGGCTATGGAGAGGGCTATGCTCGGGGTTTCTCTGTGGGATAGAATCAGAAATAATGATATCCGCAGTAGAACTAAGGTTACTGACATAGCCCGAAGAATTGCGAAACTGAAGTCGCAGTGGGCGGGGCACATTGCTCGCAGGACTGATGGCCGATGGGGTCAAAAGGTTCTCGGATGGCATCCGCGGACCGGGAGACGAGCTGTCGGTAGGCTTCCAACAAGATGGAGCGACGACCTGGTTAAGATCGCGGGATCGCGGTGGATACGAAAAGCACAATACCGGTCTGAGTGGAAAGCCTTGGGGGAGGCCTATGTCCAGCAGTGGACGTCTTTCGGCTGACATGATGATAATGATGACAGGCTTTCACTATCGAAAAAGTTGAAAATATGTATTAAATAGCATAATATGAGACAAGTTCAGATTCCTTTCTCCTACATCACAATCGTCCATGCCGTACCGCACTAATTGTACATCTAAATCGGTCCGTGTAACATAAACACCGACACAAAATAAATAACGTTTAAAAGGTATTTCTTTACGCCGATACACGAACGACTGATTTGTGAACGGATGCCATGAAATCTGGACAAAGAATAAAACTTTAAAGTTCACCAAGACTCGTCAGTCTTTTTGGTAAATTATTATTCCAGACGGACAGATCAGACCGTAACTTTCTGTTAATCCTTATCCAGTAAATTATTTCATATTCAAGACTGCTTTAACTACCTGTATGTGGGAGATGAGTTGTTTTTAATATATTTTGAATTTTAACGGTTCCAAATTACCTCATAAACAAGCTGGTCGCTAAACCGCTCCCACCCGGTGTGACGTCATTTGTTTGTTCGCTCTTATAAAAAGGGCCTACCTGCCGTCGACGGTTCAGATATCATTCAGTTGCGCTGAGCTATTGACGTAGTCCAGGTAATGCTATTTTCCTATAGAAACTAGTTCATACTATGATTACGGGCATACTGTGTCTTTATAGATGTGCTTCATACAAATTACTATACCTACCTGATGGTGGAACCCCTGTAAGTGACTTTTGATGATGATTATGTTGTATTGTTTAAAAGATTATTACACATAGTAATAATTAATGCTAATTTCATATATTGCATATATTGTTGTTCTTGGACAAATGCTTTATCCATACTAATATTATAAATGCGAAAGTAACTCTGTCTGTCTGTCTGTTACGCTTTCACGCCAAAACCGCTGAACCAATTTTGATGAAATTTGGTACAGAGATAGACTAGACCTTGGGAAAGGACATAGGCTACTTTTTATTCCCAAAAAAAGGCTTGAAGGGGTTGAAATAGGGGATGAAATTTTATATGGAAGTTCGTCATTTTTAAAGATAAAACCATGAAACTTGTCCATACTAATATTATAAATGCGAAAGTAACTCTGTCTGTCTGGCTGTCTGTCTGTTACGCTTTCACGCCAAAACCGCTGAACCAATTTTGATGAAATTTGGTACAGAGATAGACTAGACCTTGAGAAAGGACATAGGCTACTTTTTATTCCGAAAAAAAGGCTTGAAGGGGTTGAAATAGGGGATGAAATTTTTTATGGAAGTTCGTCATTTATAAAGATGTAACCATGAAATTTGACATTTAGGCAGTTAATAGGAAATAAGTAGATATATGTTCGAGCGTTTTTGAAAATTCGACCTGTGAGGGGGTGAAATAGGGGATGAAAGTTTATATGGGAGTTCGTCATTTTTAAAGATAAAACCATGAAACTTGACATTTAGGCAGTTAATAAGAAATAAGTAGATATCTGTTTCGAGCGTTTTTGAAAATTCGAACTGTGACCGGGTGAAATAGGGGATGAAAGTTTATATGGATGATCGTCATTGTCGAAGTTAAATTGAAGAATCTTTATAAAACTTGGCATCTGAGCATTTAATAAGAAGTAAATAGATATAAGTTCGAGCATTTTTGAAAATTCGGCCTGTGAAGGGATGAAATAGGGGATGAAATTTTATATGGAAGGAAGGAAAAATACTTCCCAAAATAACTATTCAACGCGGATGGAGTCGCGGGGAAAAGCTAGTTTCTAAATAAATATGATGTATTGATTTGAACGCTGTTTTACGTAATTATATCTTCCTTTAATCTCCCACATCAAAAGCGGAATAATACGTGTACCTATTAAGTTATTAATGCATTTTTACTTTTATGTTTTTCATGGACTCCAATGCTGCATCTTTCGATAACGTGCACATGCGCCGAAGTGGCGTACACACATTTGCCGACGTGACGTGCACATGCGCTGACCTGGCGTACACGGGTGCTGATGTGGCGTGCACTGCACATGCGCCGACGTTGCGTGTACATGGTCCAAGGTGCCGACAACACAGCGACCTGACGACATCACCGACGCTCTCACCCCGACATGCGATGGTGGTACCGTCGAGTGAACCTTCAGCGTTGCAAAGAAAAGTTGGACGAGATAGCGTAGCTACTTTGCGAAGACCGGTAAATCCTATTTTGCGAACCTGCTTGGGTCACAGCGGTTTGACGATAAAATTTTATTTTGTCAATTGTGGTTCTAGACATTTTGTTTTTAGACATTTATTATTCTTGGTATTTGAGACTACCAAACTTTTAAAACTGCGCCCAAAAATAATTAATAATTGCGTGTTAGAGAAGGTGGATAAAGGAACTAAATCGGGTGTATACAAGCTCACTTGTAATGACTGCAGTAAAGTATAATAATATGTAGGTCAAACCGGGCGCAGTTTTAATACTAGGTTTAAAGAGCATATATCGGCATATAGGAACGAGCATCCTGATAGATCTAATTTTGCCAAGCATCTGTTAGAATTAAATCATTCTATATCAGACTCAGATTCGTATGAAGTGTTACATTACTGTGATAAGGGGTTTCGTCTCGATGTGTTAGAATGTATGGAGATAATTAAGTACAATAATATGGGGTCTATTATTAATGAGCAAATAAATTTAGTGTCATCTCCCTTGCTACGGCTTGGGTCTAATTTTAGCAACGGTAGTTAGTAAAACATGCCTTGACAATATAAATAAATAAAAATTAAAAAATCAAGGTAGTTTTGTAGCACAGTAAAAATTTATTAATATTTTGCGGGTAGTTTTTTGTTTTGTTTGGCAAATTAAAACAGTGGTGGTGGTTCGTTAGTCTAACAACTGGTAGCATGGTGTACGGTTGTGTCACTCTGAAGATGAGCTCTGGTTAAGTTCGAAACGCGTCAGTGTGTTGTGGTGGTGGTGATAGATGGGTTTGTGTAATTTGTGTGTGTTCTTACAGTGTGGAGGTGGAGGAACTGCATGAACACGCATAATTTGCATAGACTTAGCTATCTTAAGGTCACGGGTGAGCAAAGAAATTCTTTTAGTTCATTGACGTCAGTTGTTCATAACAAGACGAGTACGATGAAAATTGTGTACACTAACCGTGAGGTATTTTATCTAAATCACACCAACTCGCGACACTTCGAGTTTGTCAGCATCAAAAATCTAAGAGTTACACTCTTATTGGTGGATTAATTGCTACTTATCTCTTTTTCGCCTGTTTTTTTTACTTTTCGGGTTGTCTAACAGGAAAATATTTACACCATGGCTGCTACTTGTTCACATTGCTTCCAATAATTTGGCAACTGTTCTTTTTCTCCTTTTTGTCCGGCCGTCCTGTTCATTATGTGATTGTTCATGCTACGTGTTGCCTGGCCAGCAAATCACGGTGCATGAATCCATCATATATTTCTGAGCGAGACTGGGATTTTTTTTTAGTCGTGTACTACACGATCATCAAAGTGGATCCACGGTCATGCGAATTGACCACTGTCATGAGAATTGACACTCTCGGTCATGCGAATTGACCACTGTCATGTGAATTGGCACTCACGGTCATGCTAATTGACCACTGTCATGTAAATTGACACTCAATCGTAGGCTCATCAGTGCAATTTAATTTCTTACCATGTTTATTGGACCGTTGAATCGAGACTAGCTCAGTTCAATCCAATTTTAGGAAATCTTCTCCATCGATACTAACGATGACTCTTAATTGGACAAATAATTGAGCTAACCTAAGCTTGGCAGCTGCATAACCTATAAGATTTAGACGTAATATTTCATTATTTTATTTGACAATAATTATAAGAAATATCAATAAACTTGTATCAGTGTAAATTTTTGTGGTGTACAAAAATAATATTTGTATTGTATTGTAAAATATCGCGAGCCGAGTCGGCTGCTCGTCAGTATGGCCGTGTGGGAGATGAGTTGTTTTTAATATATTTTGAATTTTAACGGTTCCAAATTAGCTGTTAACGTAGTCCAGGTAATGCTATTTTCCTATAGAAACTAGTTCATACTATGATTACAGGCATACTGTGCCTTTATAGATGTGCTTCATACAAATTAATATACCTACCTGATGGTGGAACCCATTGTTTAAAAGATTATTACACATAGTAATAATTAATGCTAATTTCATATATTGCATATATTGTTGTTCTTGGACTAATGCTTTATTTCTAAATAAATATGATGTGTTGATTTGAACGCTGTTTTACGTAATTATATCTTCCTTTAATTCCCACATGTAATTTACTTTTTGAATCATTCAAACCGGACATTCCATTCAAAAGATATTACTTATCTAAAAATATCAATCTCAATCATGAAACTACCGTGAGACTCACTCATATTAAATGATATTGTAACGGATAACTCACGTCTTAAATCGACTTTAGCTCGACATGTTTCGGGCTATTTTGAAACCCTTCATCACTGGAGAACGCGACTCAGCGGCTGCCGCAACACAACAACAGCACAACAGTTTCGTGGGACAGTCGCGCGAGCAGAGCGGTGGCGCGTAGTGCGCGTGTTGCGGCAGCCGCCGAGTCGCGTGCTCCAGTGATGAAGGGTTTCGAAATAGCCTGAAACAAGTCGAGCTAAACTCGTTTAAGACAAGAGTTATCCGTTACAATATCATTTAATATCAATCTCACCAAAAACTGCATTTAAACAGTCACCGCGTAGCTTCGCGCGGGTCGGGTGTAGTTTTTGGGAAATGAAGCTGAAAAATTTAGACTTTTTTTAATGTTGCCCCTGGGACGCCAGGGCAGATAGCTAGTAGTTTAAAAATTTTATTTATGCACATTAAAAATATAGTGCCCAAGACTTCGTATAGCATAGAGTCGTATTTTTCCAGAAATCTAGCAGTTAAGATGCCGTCAGAGAACTGTGATGCGGACGAAGACGTTGTCCTTTCGGGACTGTCAGGCAGATTGCCCGAGTCTGAAAACATCGAGGAGTTTGCGAAAAAACTATTTGATGGAGTAGACTTGGTCACTGCTGACGACCGTCCGCCTGGTGAGTCACTGTATTTTTAGTAGTCATGTATTTTTTATTACATTGAGATATTTAAAAAAAAAACAACATTAATTCCATCTCGTCAGATCAACGAATTGCCTCCATATCATTTTCAGATTTTAATAAGAACGGCTAGAACATCAAGCTGAACTGCCTGTATAAAAATCTAACGCGCTCGAGTATTTCAAAGTCACGTTTTTTTACGTTTCACTAGCCCTGCGTGTATTAAAATAACTGCTATTATGCATACAAAAACAGTATTCTCTCTGTAAAATAATATTTTAAAGTGTAAATTCCAAAATAAAGTTTGCCATCAATAAATTAAAAAAATAGTCGAGATTATGAAACACAGTTTTTTAATAGAAAGTCGATTTCTGAGGAATATGGAAATAATTATGTATCTTGATTGCTGCACACACACTTCTTTTACTAATAATAAATCATAAAACAAAGGTATACGGCATACGCTACAGCATAATTTTTTTATTAGACTCTTGATGGAAAACGAGCAAGTGGTTTTCCTGTGATAACTTATGAAAAGTTAATAAAAAGTTTTCAATGTCAAAAATCTTATTTTAGTAGGTATATAATGAGTTGTGGAATTCTGACAGGGTTGCACGGGCTGCCACAGCGCAATGGGAAGCTTAAGAATGTCGCGCATTTTGACGCCGCGTTCTTCGGAGTAAATCCTAAGGAGGCAGATCTCATGGACCCACAGCAACGTATGCTGTTAGAGCTAACGCACGAGGCCATCGTAGACGCCGGCTTTAATCCTGATGAACTCCATGGATCGCGAACCGGCGTTTACGTGGGAGTCACCAGCTCGGAAACTGGCTCAATATTAATGCACTCTGACGTGGAACTGATCCATGGCTATGAACTCACTGGCTGTGCACCTTTCATGTTCTCGAATCGTGTATCTTACACCTTCGATTTTAAAGGGCCATCTTACGCCATCGACACCGCCTGTTCTAGCTCGACGTATGCATTAGCTCACGCCGTTGACGATATCCATGCTGGAAAATGCGACGCTGCTATCGTCGCTGGTACGAACCTTTGTCTTTTGCCAGGTAATTCGCTCGAACGGTTAAACGTGATGTCGCCGGAGGGTCGTTGCGCTGCGTTCGATGCGAACGGACGCGGCTACGTGCGGTCTGAAGCTGCCGTGGCTGTGTTACTGCAGCGACGCCGTGACTGCCGCCGACTGTACTGCACGGTACGCGGTGTGCGTACGAATTCAGACGGCTACAAAGAGCATGGCATTATGTCGCCTTCAGGCGCCATGCAGCTTCAGCTCGCACTAGAAACGTTCCAGGAAGCAGGCTTACGGCCACAAGACGTCGTTTACTTTGAGGCACATGGTACTGGCACTAAAGTTGGTGATCCGGAAGAAGTCAACGCTATCGCTGAGCTGTTCTGTGAGGACCGCACCACACCGCTCTTGATAGGCTCTGTCAAGTCCAACATGGGTCACTCAGAGGCGGCAGCGGGGCTTTGCTCAATTGCCAAGGTGGTGCTGGCAATGGAGCGTGGAATCATCCCAGGAAACCTACATTACTGTACACCCAACCCTGACATTCCTGCGCTTAGCGACGGTCGTATCAAGGTATGTACTTCTAGACATAAATTTATCTTTCTCAATAATAGCGTTTTGATGTTAACACGACCTTAATACCTTTTATAATTTAGGTGGTGGACTGCAACACGCCGTGGCGGGGTGGGCTGGTCGCCGTCAACACCTTCGGCTTGGGTGGCGCCAATGCACACGTCATCTTAGAGTCTCAGGGTGGCGAGCGGCCGCCACCAGCATCCTACCCCACGCCACGACTTGTGCTGGCTTCAGGAAGAACCGAAGCTGCGGTATTGCGACTTCTGAAGCTAGCAGAAGATCATCCGCAAGACGCTGAGCTTCATGCTTTGTTAGATGCAGTGCACACGAGAGCTATTCCGCGACACATGTATCGCGGCTATGCCGTGTTAAATCACAAGCGCGATGCATCGTCTGTATTGGAAACGAAGAAGGTAACGTCTGCACTGGCTGGGTCTGCCCGAGCAATACTGGTACATTTCCTGATCTGGTATTACCTATGTATTCTTTAGCTATTTTAAAACCGAATCCGTTTGTTACCAGATGAAAACCACAGAGACGCGCCCAATATGGTTCGTTTTCGACGGTATGGGCACACAATGGCCTGGTATGGCGCAAAGCTTGATGCAACTGCCAGTCTTTGCGGCTAGTATAGCGCGCTCGGCAGCAGCACTTCGTCCATTAGGCTTTGACCTGCCGTACGTGCTGACCAAAGCTTCTGACGCCGCTTTAGACTATGTCATTAATTCGATGGTATCAGTCACGGCCGTCCAAGTTGCGTTGGTCGACGTGCTGAGAGAAGTAGGCGTGCGTCCTGATGGGATCGTGGGCTTTTCTGTTGGAGAAAATGGTGAGTAGTTGATAAATTGGTAAGCTGTTTCATGCCTAAGCACCGATTTTAAACCAGCAGAATATTTTCATGGTTTCATGTGACTACGTAACATTTTTCTTTATTTTTTTTTCTCATCTATGAACCGTCTAAAAACGCCTGTCTTTTTGACATTATGAGCAGGTTGTGCATACGCAGACGACTGCCTAACAGCAGAACAAGCAGTACTCTGCACGTACTGGCGCGCGCGCAGCATAGCGGAGGCGGCGCTGCCGCCGGGCGCGATGGCCGCCGTGGGGCTGACGTGGGACGAGGCCGCGCGACGCTGCCCACCTAACGTGTTCCCTAGCTGCCACATCTTCACAGAAAGTGTCACGGTGAGATGGCAATAGAGGCGGGCTCCCGACACAAGCGTTACTGGCGCCAGTAACAATCACATGTTACGTACAAAATCCATCTTCACCCATCAGTTTACCGGAAGAAAAATATTTTATACCAAAAATCGTTGTTCTGTGTTTATTAAAATATTACAAACTAGCTTTTGCCTGCAATTTTACCTTGTGCGTAGAATACATACAAATTTACGTAGTACTTGAACCAGCAAGGAACTTTCACTCTATACTGACCTAATGTCAACAGCGCACGCAATAATTTGTATCAATATCCTAGTCGCCAACTTGAATTAAACGTATACGGCAAAGCTCGCATTCCACGATTATTTTTTAAATCTTACTAGTACTGTAAATTTTATACTGGAAGTTGCTCATTACCACGTCTCTCCGTAGGTATCTGGTGCACTAGATTCCGTGAAGGAATTCGTTGCCAAACTCAAAACTGAGCATGTGTTCGTTAGCAACGTCAACAGCTCTGGCATAGCTTTCCACACCAAATACGTCGCAGCTTCAGTGCAGCAAATGCGCACCAAATTGCTGGAGATTATACCAAAACCGCGCCCGCGCAGCTCACGCTGGATATCGTCGTCGCTGGGTCCTGATCAACAAGACTCAGAATGGGGTGAGTTAAATCATGAAGGTGAAGATTTTTTAGTCTCTCTACACCATCATTGTAAAGCCGAGTTTAGACTAGCAACAAAAATCGTGCACGTTGCATTGCCTCGCGGCGCTCGATTGACACAAACAAAGTCGTTGGCTTTACGGAATTACAATGTAATGCAACTTGCACGATTATTCTTGCCAGTCTAAACTCGGCTTAATACTTGTCGAGATGTAGAGGGACCGTTCAAAAATTCAGAAAAATAAATCCTACTGCCTGTGTGATTTAGAATCTATTTTAGTAACTTCAAATTGGAGGCGTTTGTTGCAGGCAAGCTGTGTAGCGCGGAATACCAAATCCACAATCTGTTATTACCAGTGCTGTTTGCCGACGCACTACGAGCGGTACCAGAGCATGCTATAGTAGTGGAGATAGCACCACACGCGTGGTTATACCCTGTATTACGGCGAGCGCTACCGTCCGCCATGCATGTGCCTTTAGTACGACGAGAGCATCCAGACCCGCTGTCACATCTTCTGCAGGCATTGGGCCAGCTGTTCACAGCAGGCGCGCAGCCAGGCGTATCATCGTTGTACCCACCAGTATCATGGCCTGTATCGCGTGGTACGCCAACGCTCGCTTCAGCCATCGAATGGGACCATTCTACGGAGTGTATGGTGTTTAATTACAAGTCGGCAACGCGTACTGGCGAGAACGTAATCGAGTTCAATCTTAGCAAGCCGGACCAAGCTTTTCTAGATGGGCATAATATTGATGGACGCGTTCTCTTCCCTAACGCTGGTTACCTGGTAAGTGGCTACGAAGATATTTTTGATTACCTAATTAACTGATGTTCACTATCATTACATTAATGTTAATGATTATTTGATTGATGCGAGTATTGCATGCTTAGTAACTGCCCGCCCTTATAAGAGATTTGTGACAAAACAGAGGGCCCGTCATAAAAAATATTCAAAGACTATTATTATATTGCCCAACAGACGATGGTGTGGCATACGGTGGCTAAAGTCAACGACTTAAACATGGACGAGGTAGCCGTGGTCCTAGAGGACATCCAGTTCCGGCGTGCTACCATCGTACCTCGAGAGGCGCCGCTTCGCTTCCTCGTCACGCTACTAAGCAATAGTGGGAACTTCGAAGTGTGCGAGGAAGGAGATGTCGTGGCGACCGGTCGCGCACGCCTAGTGACTGATCCTGCTGCCGAGCGCTTGCCTGTCACCTTTCTCACTGACGACGCACCTGTGGAAGACATACCTTTGCTCGACGCAGACGACGTTTACAAAGAGCTACATCTACGGGGTTACAATTACCAGGGTGTGTTTCGTGGTGTCCTTCAATCAAATGCGAATGTCACGGAAGGCCTGCTTAGCTGGCAGAATAACTGGATTTCATTTATAGACAGCATGCTGCAGTTTGAAATCATAGCTGAGAACACGCGCGAATTGAAGGTGCTTTCGAATATACAGCGTGTGCTCATCGACCCAACAGCACAAATAGCAGCCGTAGCTGCGGCAACTAGTGGTACTAACTTGCCTATACGCCGGTACAAGTATCTGTTCGTAACTATTGCTGGCGGCGTGGAACTGCGTGGAATCAAAAATTTGATAGCACCACACCGCACTAACAATCAGGCTGCACCTAAGCTAGAGAAATACGAATTTACACCGCTAGACACCATACACGGCGCTTCTGCAGATGTCAGTCTCTCTAAGTGCAGTCCACTCACCGTCGCACTACAGTTGGTTTTTGAAAACACTAACACTCGACGTCTTGAAGTGGCGGAGGTCGCGCTGGGCCGCCCCGCTAGCGACCTGCTGCTGCCACTCGTGCTGCCGATGCTGGACGCCGAGCCGCAGGTTCGCGTCGAGGCGAGCCTAGCCGCGGGCCCTAACGCCGCTGACTACGCCGCCACTCTAAACCTACTTAGAGTAAAGGTACTTGTAAAACACATCTCCGGCGCAGTGTGTGCCATAAAAGAAATTATTACATTATGAACATTAAATTTGTCGCCGTTCTTAGTTCGTTCTAAGAACAATGCGAGCATTGGGAGAGGGAAAAGTCTAAATACACTTTAGAATTGTAACCAGCGAAGTGATAAAAAGAAAGAAAATCATTTATTTATAACAGCACAGGTTACACACGCATACACGGGTACTATAGGTGATACATGTGATTTTGTCTTTTTAGGTATTAAATAAGGAGTTGCCGGACTTGAAATACCAGTTGGTGCTAGGTGCGAACGTTTTGGTGCGACATGATGCAGATATACTTCGCGAGCTTACTGCAATGTTAGACGCACATGGACATATACTGTTGGAGGAGCCCGCACATGCACTGGATAATCCAGAAGTAGCCGCGATGCTGGAAGACGCTGGTTTGGTTGCAGTAGCGCGGCAGCGCTCGGTGGCTTGCGAATACGTGATACTTCGTCGCCCGTCCGCGCTTCCCGCCACACACATCATTCTAGAAGTACGCGATGATGACTTCGCGTGGATAGAAGCGCTGCGCGATGCTATAAAGCGTGCAGAGAGCGAGGAGTTGCGTATATATTTGTGGTCATGCGATGCACGCAGTGGCGTGCTCGGTCTGGGCACGTGCCTGCGCCGCGAGGTAGGCGGTGACAAGCTGCGATTTTACTATCTGCCCCACGCCAAAGATGTTTTTGACCCCACCGCACCCGCTTACCACGCGCAAGTTCAACTAGACCTTAGATTCAACGTACTAAGTGCTGGAATTTGGGGTACTTACCGTCACTTACGGCTTGACGACCCAGCTAACAAACAGGTCCAGGTAAGACTGATTCCCTTCAGAACTGTTTCCCTTATCGCTTTTGCCATTTGAATGATTATATTTTTTCTAGATGGAGCATGCATATGTCGACATTCTGACACGCGGCGATTTATCATCGCTACGCTGGATACAGAGTGACCTTCAGTACGCGACCACAGTGCCACAAGCGGCGCCCTCCAACCTATGCCATATTTACTACGCACCTCTTAACTTTCGCGACATAATGGTAGCCACTGGAAAACTGCCGCTTGATTCATTGCCTGGCAATCTCGCGGGTCAGGTGAATGCCGTCTTCCCACCCAGTTTTTCTCTCTATTTTAATTTAATACTTGTAGTTATAGCACATCAAATGATCTCTTTGTATCGCAGGAATGCATCCTGGGTATAGAGTTCAGCGGGCGTTTATCATCAGGCAAGCATGTGATGGGCTTGGTGGCCGCAAAGGGTCTTGCTACCAGTGTGCTCGCTGACGAAGGCTTTATGTGGGATGTGCCAGCTGGTTGGTCACTGAAAGAAGCAGCTACGGTTCCAGTGGCATACGCGACAGCGTATTACGCGTTAGCGGTGCGCGGAAACATGAAGCGCGGGGACACTGTGCTAGTGCACGCGGGCGCGGGCGGTGTCGGGCAAGCCGCCATTTCTATTGCACTGCACGCCGGCTGCACTGTATACACGACCGTAAGCTCGCCTGTGAAGCGAGCTTTTCTACGCGTGCGTTATCCAGCGCTTCCCGATGAGCATATTGGCAACTCACGCGACTGCAGCTTTGAGCAGCTAGTGCTACAACACACGCGTGGTCGAGGTGTCGACATGGTACTTAGCTCACTGGCCGGCGACCAGTTGCAAGCCTCACTACGCTGTTTGGCGGAAGGAGGCCGCTTTTTAGAGATTGGTAAAGTAGACCTTAGTGCTGGTTCACTACTTAGTATGGCTGCACGGCTTAAAAACGCCACAGAACACGGGATTCTTCTGGATGCGCTGTTGGGTGCAAGTCAAAAAAACCATGAGAAGGTAGCAGTTGTGCGTTGTGTTTCTGAGGGGATCGTCAATGGTGCTGTTCGTCCACTGCCTGCTATCGAATACGCGGATTATCAGCTCGAGCAGGCTTTTAGGTGAACATTTTGTATTTTTTTAAATTGAATTACTCAATCGTACAATCTTCAGATTTGATTTTCATCTAAGAATTTCTCTAGGTACATGGCGACTGGCAAGAATATTGGAAAGGTGATTATCCGTATCCGTGAAGAAGAGAGCAGCAGGCACCCGCCGCCACCGTGCCTGCTGCCGGCGCTGCCGCGCACTTACATGCACCCCGCTAAGAGTAACGTGCTAGTGGGTGAGTACCATCTTGTAATTAATCATAATAAATCGTAAAATTTTTACAACATTTTATTTAGTTTCACCTGTCCCGTTGTCTGTCTGTCTGTAATGAAATCTTGCTAGTTAAATTTGACCAACTTCTAGTAAACAAATTTACTTCAAATTTGGAATACTTATGTAAATCGCGTGACAATACAATAATCTAGTAGTGATATCCTGGTAGTCCAGCCAGGATCATCTCCGCGGGGCGGAAATCTTCAACGGTTAATAGCATCGACTTGAAATTTGGTACGCAAATGTAGTTTGGGTGACAATGCAAGTACTTACAGTCAACAAAAGTACAGTCAGCAAAAAATCTTGTAATAAAAGTGAATTTTTTATGGTTAGGTTATATATTAATATGTTTGAGACTTGGCACGTTGTTTATAGCGTACTAGCTGTTTCCCGCGACTCCGTCTGATTAGAATTCGCTAATCGCTATCCCGCGGGAACTTTGCATTTTTTCGGGATAAAAAGTAGTGTATGTCCTTTCTTATTACTCCAACTATCTTTATACCGAATTTCATCTAAATCGGTTCAGCGGTTCAAGGGTAAAAAAATTGACAGACAGACAGACAGACATACAGACAGACAGACAGCCAAATGGACATACAGAGAGATAGACAAACAGACGGACACACAGAGAGACAGACAGACAAAAAGACAGACAGACAGACAGAGCTACTTTCACATTTATAATATCAAGTAAGATTTTTTTTAAGGATTTTATATTTGTTTGCAGGCGGTCTAGGCGGCTTCGGGCTTGAGCTAGGCGATTGGCTCATAAAACGAGGTGCGCGTACGCTCGTGTTCAACTCTCGCAGCGGCGTACGTACTAGCTACCAGGCCTGGTGCATTCGCAGGTACCTCACATCCATATTTTTTTGTACCTAACAACAAAAGGCTCCTTCTCTTGAAACGAAAAGAAGAAGCAATTGTGCAAAAAGGAATCATCCTAATGCCATCCATCCTTCCATCCACCACTCAGAGGGCTATGAAGAGGGCTATGCTCGGGGTTTCTCTGCGGGATGGAATCAGAAATAATGATATCCGCAGTAGCTAACTAAGGTTACCGACAAAGCTCGAAGAATTGCGAAACTAAAGTGGCAGTGGGCGTGACACATTGCTCGCAGGACTGATAGCCGATGGAGTTAGAAGATTCTCAAATGGCGTCCGCGGATGGCCCCAAAGCTACCGTGGCTATCTCGGACCCTCGTTCTTCAACGTATCTCCTCATTTCTGTTTCGATCCGGTAGAACCTCGGCAAGCACTCCTCATAGCTTAGCAACTCTGAACTTAATACCTTGCAGGAAGAGGAATTTCTAACACAATCTCGGTTTCTTTGAGTAGAAACGTGCTTGTTGTCCTATCATATCTTACAGACAGTGAAATTTCAGAGGCAATGGTGGGGCAGTCACTGGTATCGCGTCTTTCTATTTCTTCTTCTTCTCTTTTAAAACATGGCTTTTCTGTCCTAATTAATAGGACAATTTCGCCAGTGTCTAAGTATACTCTCTTTAAAAGGCACGTTGTAGGGTGATTGTAGTTTTTGTAACTTGATAGTAAAATTCCAGAAACCACGTGGAGACAACTTGCACATTAAAAAATGACAGACACGAGAGCAATATCGAATTTTATGATCCCTGTTCACTGTTAAGGTTAATCGCCGCATAAAACGCTATCAAAATTATACTCAACTAGCCAAAGAAACAGAAATTGCAAAATTAGATATTGTCTACATCCGCCATGTTCGAATGCCACAAATCGAACCGTGTTTCTATTTACAGATGGCGTGAAAAAGGCATACGAGTAGACGTATCAACTTCAGACGTGACGACTGTAGCTGGTGCGCGCGCGCTGCTGAGAGAGGCGACGCATGCGGCGCCCGTCGGTGCTATCTTCAACCTGGCTGCTGTATGGCATGATGCTTTGCTTGAGAATCTGACACCAGAAACTTTTGAAGCTGTCGCGAAACCAAAAATAAATGGTTACTTGCTGGCTAATATATAATAACTCCATTTACCTGGCCTGTGTATGGGGGAAGCCTACGTCCAAAAGTGGACGTCCTACGGCTGATATGATGATGGTGAATTGAATGAACTGAAAAAAAAATGGATCTCATAAAATTATTGTCGTGTCTATGACATCGGTTTGTTTTTCTTTTTACTTGTCATTCGGATTGATTTCTTAATTAAAATATGTTACGATATAATTTGGACTTCAATTATAAATGGCGACGACGGAGGCAGAACTAACGCGTCTTAATCGCTTACGTGCATCAATTCGCGGACAACTTACATTATCAACCGCATAATTTAGAACTCTTACCAAATCCTTATTTTTATTGTAAGAGGCTTCTTTTATTTGTATTTACAATGTACTACTATTGAACAGTTTTTTGAGACGCTTTTTCTCTCAGCTTTTAACACCTTTTTGACACATTTATTCTTAACAACAGCTGACAGTTGATCTAAATGCCTTATGCTTATTATTCAACCACCTAATAGTTTTAATTTAGATACCTTTATGATATGAGTACGCGCAATCTCAAAAGATTTCTTTGTGTTCTAGGCACTCTCGCACTCGATACGGCATCTCGCGAGCTAGCACCACAACTGGACTACTTTGTGGTCTTCTCATCCGTAGCATGCGGGCGTGGGAGTCTTGGCCAAAGCAACTATGGACTTGCCAATAGTGCCATGGAGCGGCTTTGCGAGCTGCGGCAAGCTGATGGTCTGCCCACCCTGGCTGTGCAATGGGGCGTCATTGGAGACGTTGGGATAGTTGCCAGAACGCATGGTTTTTCTGATATTGTATTGGGTGATACTCTACCGCAACGTATAGCTTCGTGTCTGACCACTCTTGGTACCTTGATGACTCTGCCGTATGCTGTAACTGCTGCTATGGTTGTGGCAGATAAATGCCCCTTGCAAAAGAAGCCATCACAGGACCTTGTTCGAGTCATCGCGAATATCCTCGGTATGCTAAAGTTTTTTCTGCTGTTTCCATGCCTCATAATGTTCTTTCATTGGGTCGAATCGGTAACGCGTTTTGAACTTATTAGTTTCATCCTCATAGCACAACCGCTGTTCACCGCGCTACCAGATGTGAGGTTCTAAGAAATAATTTATAGTTCTTTTTTTTGTTTATTAACAATTTTATTGGAATAAAATAATATAATAGGAAACAAAATAAATAAAAACTACATAAGCAAACCTAACTATAAAAAGAAAATACCATCTAATAGGCCCTCCTGCGGCATAGACCCCAACACACTGGCGGCATTACCTCTCTGTACAGTCAGAGAAATTCGCTGGGAGAGGTCAGCGCCAGCTCTGGGTTCTCCTAAGGTCTCTGTCATAGTTCATTGATATAATCCTCAGCAAAGTAACTACCGATTCAATAAATTATAATATTATTCTTCTCATTATTATTATTTCTTGTAATGATTGACCTTATCACAGTTTATTTATTTCTTTTTATATTTTACTGTTTATCCCACTGCCTGTATTTATTTTAGACGTGTATTATTTGTACGATTGTATGTGTAGTATGGATGTATTTTTTGTTAAGTTTTAATAATTCATATCTATGGTTGATGCACCACCTGCTGTAAACTAGTGCTTTCTTCTTTCTGTAAACAAGGTTGCCTGGAAGAGATCGCTCTTAAGCGATAAGGCCGCCTATTGCTTACCTTGTAGTTTTCTTTCTGTGTACCTGTTTTCTGTTTTCTGTATTTCTGGTGTACAATAAAGAGTCATTGTATTGTATTATAAAGAGATCCATGTTCGCAGGCATCAAAGATCCCAGCAAGGTATCAGACGGAACCACTTTTTTGGAGCTAGGCGTGGACTCGCTGATGGGCGGTGAAATCGAACGAACACTGGAACGAGGATACGCCCTGCTGCTAAGAGTGGGAGAGATTCGAGGACTAACGTTTGGAAAGCTACGAAGTATAGATGCCGGAGCGCCGAAGCGTTGTGCCATCTAAGAAACATATTGACTGACCCACTTAATACCATGCTATCTAGATTTAGATACGCAGCAGCGTGTCCAGCCAAGTTCATAAGGGGAGAACTGGCGACGCAAACCATTTGGAGTCACATCTATTAAACATTTGAAATTTGGTTCATTTATTAAAACTGTTAATGATAGTTAGAACCATGAAACTTGTTCATGCATAGATGAATTTTATCTATTTACCTACCTATCTACCTATTTTTTACCTTTAAATGAGCAATTCTTTTACCTTTTTACCTTTGAACGAGTAATCTCGGAAATGGCTCCAACGATTTCGGTGCAATTTGGTATGCAGGGGTTTTCGGGATGACAAATTGGTCTAGCTTGGTCTTATCTGGGAAAACGCTTATTAAACGAGTTTTAGCTCGAGCAAAGCTCGGTCGCCCAGGAACTTGATTAATAAGATGCAAACATGTAAAAATTGGGATTTTTCTGACTGAATGACTGACCTAACATCAAAAACCTAACCCACTGCCTGATAACCTAGGTATTTGAGCTTTAAGTTACTTGAAAGAGTTTTGGACCACTAGACTTGTTTTTAAGGTCTCGTATTCTTTTAGTCTCTTCATGGCAGTCGGGCTTTTTATTATTTCATACACTTATTTCTTTATGGTTCTGTGGTAGTTTAAGAGTAGTATTAAAACATATGTTAACATTGTCTTAAATTGGCTAATTGTAAAATATGGCTTTCTTTTATAAAGCCATATTTTACAATGCAATTTTGTGTTTATTCTCAAGTCATATTTTTTTCACGCAGGCCTTATTATTAAAATTTCTAAGGCAGTGTGCTTTTTGATTTTTTTATTTACCATTTGTGAGCTATGGACCCCTTAAGATCGATGTTTTTTTAAATTTAATTTTTAATACAAACTTTTGCATTTCTTTTGATTGTTTCGTCCATGTTTCACCAGTAAATTTCCAAAAACACTCTATTTTAACACACGAAGGTACTAAACTCAAGTCACAGAATAGATAAACTCAGCTCAAGTGTCTGTTTTCTTAAATTCTTTGGTCTGTTTGCCCATGACATTTGAATAATGTTGCCACTCAAATAAAAGCTGGGTTCAGCTTTCGTTAGCCAAACTCTAACGTACTCGTGTATGAGTATGCCTTGCAAGTTAAATAAAAGCTTGTAAAAGAAACACATTTTTCATCCAAATTACCGCAGTGTTTGAAGTCAAATGTCTTTGAGCAGTGTGTGTTGCCAGTGGCTACATACGGATCTGAGACGTGGGCCCTAACGATGGGCCTCACGAGGATGCTCAAAGTCACTCAAAGGGCTATGGAGAGGGCTATGCTCGGGGTTTCTCTGCTGGATAGAATCAGAAATAATGATATCCGCAGTAGAACTAAGGTTACTGACATAGCCCGAAGAATTGCGAAACTGAAGTCGCAGTGGGTGGGGCACATTGCTCGCAGGACTGATGGCCGATGGGGTCAAAAGGTTCTCGAATGGCGTCCGCGGACCGGGAGACGAGCTGTCGGTAGGCCTCCAACAAGATGGAGCGATTAAGATCGCGGGATCGCGGTGGATGCGAAAAGCACAAGACCGGTCTGAGTGGAGAGCCTTGGGGGAGGTCTATGTCGAGCAGTGGACGTCTTTTGGCTGACATGATTATGATGATGATGATGATGATATGCTTTCACTATCGTAAAAGTTGAAAATATGTATTAAATAGCATGAGATGAGACAAGTTAAAATTTCTTTCTCCTACATCACAATCGTCTATGCCGTAACGCACTAATTGTACATCTAAATCGGTCCGTGTAATATAAACACCGATACAAAATAAATAACGTTTAAAAGGTATTTCTTTACGCCGATACACGAACGATTGATTTGTGAAAATAATTTTCATGGTTTCATGGTTTTTTGTATAGTCCGCGCGACGGTTTAAGACGGCTCGAGAAAAGTGGAAGGGGCATGCGCAGTAGTCATTTCTTCGGTCTGCTTTGCGGGGGCACAGGGGTGAAGGGCAGGTGGGCGTCGACGCGGACACGTTATTGGTTAGTCAGTCGCTCTCCGCCGGCCGCGCTCAGTGCATGCGTTTCGTGTTCCATTACGTACTGTCGCGCACAAATTGTTTAACTTTATTTTCATTTCGTCATAGTGGCCGAAAATAAAATGCCGAAAAAAAAAGTTTTAACTAGGCAAGTCACAATTTTTTAGGGTTCCGTACCCAAAGGGTGCCAACGGGACCCTATTACTGAGACTCCGCTGTCTGTCTGTCTGTCTGTCTGTCTGTCTGTCTGTCTGTCCGTCTGTCCGTCCGTCCGTCTGTCACAGGGCTCTATCTCTTAAGCCATAAAAGTTAGACACTTGAAATTTTCACAGATTATGTATTACTGTAGCCGCTATAACAACAAATACTAAAAATAAAATAAAATTACACATTAAAGGGGGTGACGACCCCCTGTATGACGATACAAGAAAGGTGTTTTTTTTAGCGTTTTTTGGTTGCTAGGCGTTATTAGCCGTTGCTAAGGCGATCGAGTCGCCTAGAAACGGCTAGCTATGTCGTTTGAATATTTATCTTTAGGTTTGCGATTTTAATGATGTTTTATAAAAGTTTTTATAATATAATTAGTGACTGTCTGATTTATTAGTTTTTGGGCAAAATAAATGAAGCAATTTATGAATCACAAACCTCAATGAAGCCAACTTTGATAAAGCGCTAGTCAAATCGACACCTGTACTATTACTATGTTTACATATTGTTTTTCGCACTATTAAAAATCATACTAAGTATTTAACACTATTTACAAGCTTTATAATTCAGTTAAAATTTATTCACACTAAGTCGAGCTTCTTATGAATTAATTACACAACATACGAAGTCCGCAGAATTTCCCGCGAATAAACCGAATGACAGCCAATTTTTTTTTTAAACCCTGGGTGGCAATAGCTTTAGAAGCAAACAGCCAGAACCAAAGAGGATGAGAAATCAAATTATTTTTTATTCGAAATACTTGTAAAAGTGCTTAAGTACATTTTGGAATTTTTTTTAGAAGCTTTTCTTTAGCTTGCCCTGTTTGTTTATTTATTTTTTTATCGTTTGTTTGGGTCAAATCTTCGAAGCTAAATTTCATCCACTTCCAGTGGTCCGATTGACTTGAAATTTGGCATACTTATGTAAATTTGGTGACAATACAATAATCAGGTAATCTGGTAGTGACATTTTGGTGGTCCGGCCAGGATCGCCTCTGCAGGAGGGAACTCCTCAATAGTGAATAGTAGCGACTTGAAATTTGGTACAGATGCAAGTACAGTCAACAAAAAGTACACTCGGCAAGAAAAGCTTGTAGGCCAGAAAAGCTTGACATTTTTAACAAATACTTATTGTGATGAGGTATGTTTGCTCGGGTGGAATCTTTCAACTCAAATTTGAAGTGTATATCTTCAACCGATTGCAATGAGCTGAAATTATACACGCATGTATAAATCCGATGACAATGCAATATAATTGTGACATAGAGTTGATCTGATGATGAAGTTAGATGTTGGCCATAGGAACTCTGTAATAAAACGGCTCGATTTTGGTCTCATTTGATTCGTCTTGACGACTACCTGCTTTGGTAACCAAAAAGTACCACCAGCAAATAAGCTTGTATTACATTTTTTTAGAAAAAAATATTATTGAACTATTTGTTTTTAAAACATTGTACGCAGGTGCGGAACCCTTCATGCGCGAGTCGCTCCCACTCGCACTTGATCGATTTTTTATGTAAAACTTTTGATAAGCTTGTAGTATTTTTGTACCTAAAGGATTTTTTTGTCTCGCATTAGAAGAAAAAAGTAATATCGTGCGGATGTATGTTTTCGAATTATTTGCAGTACTAGTTTTGTTAAACATTAATTTAGTTTATTTGCATTGAAATAATTTATTTGATGTAAAAAGTGTATAATTGATGAGAATAAATTGATATTGTTTGTTTGATGTGCAATTAATAATATTCCGTTATTACCTATAACATTATCTTATTGAAATGACACCTAAAATTTACTTGTGTTCTTTAATTTTTCTGATATATTATTTTGTTAAAAGATTTTATGCGCGAGTGTACACATGCGCCATTTACCCCAATCAGTTTCGCTGAGCCGTCTTAAACCGCCGCGCGGACTATATATTTGTTATAATTTTTTCCCCCGTAATTTTGTGTAAATTATCTAAGATACAATAGTTTAAAGTCAACTGTTCGTCACCTTTTATGAAAGATTTTTAGTAAGTAAATGTTATTATAGTCTTAATGATTTTTTTAATGATAAAATGTAATTATAATTAGCACCTCTTAAATTATCGCTTTGTGCGCAATTTAATTTAATTTGATTAATTTAGCTTGACTTTTGTTTAATTTTATTTAATTTGATTTTGTTTCATTTACTTAATTTATTTTATTAAATTTAATTGAATTTGATTTGATTTAAATTAATTTGACATTTAACTACTACGAATATATTATTTTATTTGACATATTGTAATACTATTTGTCATTATTATTTGTATAAAATTGAATGATATTAAGTTAATGCATGAGTTAAAATTTAGCGCATTATACCTAATAAATTCTTTGTATTGTAATAATCTAATTTTATAAGTATCTACTGTATTTTTTTGTGTCTAATTATTATTATTGTGTGCCCTTACAGGGCGTCATGGACCAACTGATAATAACTTAAACACCTTTTATAACTATGTACATGACTTTTACAATGAATAAATGAATATGAATATGAAGATTGCTTTTTCCGGTGCAGAGACGTTCATTGCTTCACCACCCGTTCCATTTCACCATAATATGTATTACGAAGATGCGTTAAATCAATTGAAATTCAACCCGTGAAGTATTTGTTATTGAGTAGTAGCTTTGTTGGTCAAATGTGGTCTTCATCATCAGTCCCACTTCACCAATGATGATTTTCAAAAGCAATGCACAAATATATCCAAATTACCATAGGTGTCCCTAAAATATTTGAAGAGTTCCCTCGATTTACTTAGGATCCAACCATCAGATCCTGATTTAGTGCTTATGGAACCTAATAGAAGGCATTCGTAAACGAACTAAAAAAATAATTATTAATTAATAATTATTTCAAATCGGTTTATAAGTCGGTGTTCTGAGGTAACAAACAAAAAAAAATGATAACATAAAAAATCAACCGAATTGATAACCTCCTTTTTTTGAAACCGGTTGAAAAGCAGGCAAGCAGAATTTTTATTAAAAACTAGCTGTTTCCCGCAGCTCTTCGCTCCCGTTGTATTTTTTCTGTATTTTCTTCCATAAAATTTATTAAAATTCTCCTGATAGTAACAAACGCAAAAAAAAAGAATTAGCGAAATCGGACCAGTCGTTCCAGAGTTTTGCGCTTAGCAACACAATTTACGTTTCATTTTTATTTATAGAGATATGTTTCTTTTAATAATTAAAAATAGCCTGTCCGAGAATTTTTTAGCAAACCCATTTCTAATATATTTTCTATTATACTACATTCATTATAAAATACGTTCCTATTATCAGACAGGTGAAGGTCAATTTAGGTTCGTATCTTCTACTGTGATTATGAGGTCATTTACTTATTTACTTCAAATCATTTCTCTGCAAGTATCGGAGCAGATACACTGTGTTTCGTGTTAGAAAGGTGCAATACTTACCCACAAATTCACGTGCAGTAAAAACATTATGGTTTATTGTTAATTGAAGTAATAAAACCGATACAGGAAATCAACAGATTCCTATTTTGTGTGTAAGCATTACTACGGTGAAGGGGTAAGTTTAGAAATAATAATAATAATTTCGTTTATTTCAGGCAACTTGGCCCATACAATAAATACCTTATAGACAAACATACATATTTTATAATCAATCCATAATCCATACTAATATTATAAATGCGAAAGTAACTCTGTCTGTCTGTCTGTCTGTCTGTCTGTCTGTCTGTCTGTCTGTTACGCTTTCACGCCAAAACCGCTGAACCGATTTGGATGAAATTTGGTACAGAGTAGAATAGACCTTGGGAAAGGACATAGGCTATCTTTTATTGCGAAAAAGAGGCTTTAAGGGGTTAAAATAGGGGGTGAAAGTTTATATGGTGGTAGTTCGTCGCTGTCGAAGATAAAACTATGAAACTTGGCATTTAGGCATTTAATACTATCCATATCCATACTAATATTATAAATGTCAAAGTGTGTTTGTATGTCTGTATGTTTGTCCGTCTTTCACGCCGTAACGGAGCGACGGATCGACGTGATTTTAGACGCATGGAGATAGATAGTTTATGGGCCCGAGAGTGATATAGGCTACTTTTTATCCCGGAAAAATGCACAGATCCCGAGGGAACAGCGCGCGATAATCGAATACCACGCGAGTGGAGCCGCGGGCAAAAACTAGTAATATTATAAATGCGAAAGTGTGTATGTTTGTCCGTCTTTCACGCCGTAACGAAGCGACGGATCGACGTGATTTTTGGCATACTATCTCAGTTTAGGGGCCCGAGAGTGACATAGGCTACTTTTTATCCCGGAAAAATGCACATTTCCCGAGGGAACAGCGCGCGATAACCGAATACCACGCGGGCGGAGCCGCCGGCAAAGGCACTGGTCCCACCGCGAGCTAGTAAGCTATGAGCTATCGGCTATTTTCTAGCCCAAGAAACGAACAAAAGATAATCGCTTCCCTGTACATAAAAGAGAGAGTTATATTTTTATAGTTCATAGCTGGCTGTTCACACTGCCGGCGAGGATACTCTCCCACCGCCCGACGAGTAATCGATAATTCCATAGAATTGTTTACTAGCCGCCCGCCGATTGTCAACTGTTTCTAGTACAGAATTTTACTAGTTGACCGCCGAGCTCGCCGATAGCTGGCGGTGGGACCACTGTCTACTAGTTGACCGCAGCGATAAGCTATCGACTATAAAACTAGCTCAACGGTACTCGAGCTGAGCTAGTGCAGCGAGTAATCGCCCGTCGCACGTAAACACTCGCTTATAGCCGAGCGTCTAAACTAGCAAAACTATACTCGCTTCTCGCCTCTCGTCCACTCGTGTCGGACACGCCCAAAATAGGGTTCCGTAGCCATTACGAAACAATTAAGTAATATTTTTCTAAGGATTTCGTATTTTATACGGAATCTTCCAAGTTTAGGTAGTATATTTTATACCTTACGCTGCTATTTACTCATAAACTACTAATAATTCTCAAGCAAACTTAGCCGGTATAGTTTTTCTTGGAAGTTTGATATACTGACTACCTATCCTACCTAACTATCCTGATTTTTTTCAAATTTTAACTCAAACTTTAAAGTTGAATATTTCGCAAACACATTACTGAATCGAAAAATCGTTTTAGCAAACCCTTAATAGTTTTAAATCCTGAAAAAATGAAAGCGGCTGCGCCGCTTTATGGTATTTTGATAGTTAGGCTTTACACATGGGCGCCGCAGGCGCCCAATAGTCAAAGCGGCAACGCTGCTGTGAATTATATCCTCCTAAAGACTGTAATATGGGCGCCGCAGGCGCCCAATAATGAAAGCGGCTGCGCCGCTTTATATTACTTTGATAGGTAGGCTTTACACATGGGCGCCGCAGGCGCCCAATATTTGAAAGCGGCTGCGCCGCTTTATGTTACTTTGATAGTTAGGCTTTACACATGGGCGCCTCAGGCGCCCAATAATGAAAGCGGCTGCGCCGCTTTATATTACTTTGATAGTCAGGCTTTACACATGGGCGCCGCAGGCGCCCAATATTGAAAGCGGCTGCCCCGCTTTATATTACTTTGATGGGTAGGCTTTACACATGGGCGCCGCAGGCGCCCAATATTTGAAAGCGGCTGCGCCGCTTTATATTACTTTGATAGTCAGGCTTTACACATGGGCGCCGCAGGCGCCCAATATTGAAAGCGGCTGCCCCGCTTTATATTACTTTGATGGGTAGGCTTTACACATGGGCGCCGCAGGCGCCCAATATTTGAAAGCGGCTGCGCCGCTTTATATTACTATGACAGTCCCGTGCTATTTCGAGGGCACATCAGGTGCCCATTGTTCAAAGCGGCTACGCCGCTTTGAATTAGTATCTCGTCACAGCTGCTATAAGATTTTAAATTACTAGGGGCCATTAGGTAAGTAAAGGCGGCTGCGCCGCCCTATTTCTGCTCCTAGATCTAGCTAAAGCTGCACTGTTGCCGTTCCCCCACCTCCCCGACCAACCTCCCTGCAAAATACTCGGGGTATATATAGCCTCGGTTAAAAATTTCGTTGGCGCGATGCAGAACTTCGAAATTCAAAATATCGGAACACAATTTTTTATGAACACTAGTGGCCAGTATCATTGAACCACGTAGATTATAGTCCCAAATGCTGGTACTTACGTGCTCTGAATTTACCACTGGCTGGTTAGATCGCTGATTCCCGACAAAGTAGTTTTAAATAATATAAGGTATTCCTAATTGGTGTCAATACATTTTTAAAATTGATTTTCTATGGACGGCTTTTATCTAAATCAGTTATTTGTTAATATGACGACTATGACGTATAGGTATATGTTTACTTAAATTTTTGTTTTGTGTTTGTAAAATTCGTTCCGATCTGATCCGATGCGAGCCGTTTAGTGGAAGTGGAAAAAGAGAGAAGCAATTTTATGTTATTACGTCTACCTACTAATATTATAAATAGGAAAGTTTGTGACTGTGTGTGCGTGCGTGATAGCATGTGTGTATGAAAGAAAGAAAAAACCGGCCAAGAGCGTGTCGGACACGCCCAAAATAGGGTTCCGTAGCCATTACGAAAAAATCCTACTAATATTATAAATGTGAAAGTTTGTGAGTGAGTGAGGATGTGAGTAAGTATGTTTGTTACTTCTTCACGCTAAAACGGCTGGACGGATTTGGATGAAATTTGGCAAAAAGTTAGTTTATGGCCTGGATTAAAACATAGGATACTTTTAATCCCGATATTCCCACGGGATAGGGATGAAATCTTGAAATAGCAACCGCTGGGCTTACAGTCATGAAATTTGGTATGTAGGTAGCTGGACGTTTGGAATAACACAAGGGCTACTTTTTATCCCACGGGATAGGGATAAAATCTTGAACTAATAACCACTGGGCTTAGAGTCATGAAATTTGGTATGTAGGTAGTTGGCCATCTGGAATAACACATAGGCCACTTTTCGACCCAATATTCCCACGGGATACCTAGGGATAAAATCTAGAAATAACGACCGCTGTGCTTAGAGCCATGAAATTTAGTATGTCGGTAGCTGGACCTCTGGAATAATAGATAGGCTACTTTCTATCTCGATATTCCCACGGGATAGGGATAAAATCTTGAAATAATAACCGCTGGGCTTAGAGTCATAAAATTTGGAATGTAGGTAGCCGAAAGTCTGGAATAACACATAAGCGACTTTTTGACCCGATATTCCCACGGGATACCTAGGGATGAAATCTCGAAATAACAACCACTGGGCTTAGAGCCATGAAATTCGGTGTGTAGGTAGCTGGACCTTTGAAATAACACATAGGCTAGTTTTTATCTCGATATTCCCACGGGATAGGGATAAAATCTTGAAATAATAACCGCTGGGCTAAGAGTCATGAAATTTGATATGAAGGTAACTCGATGTCTAAAATAACACATACGCTACTTTTTATCCAGATATTCTCACGGGATAGTTTTGTAACTAAGGGACCGCATACGTCCCTGTATTATTATTATTATTTTCTATTTTTTCGGCATAGTTTATTCAAATTCAAATTCAAAAACATTTATTTGTAAGAATACAGTAAAACCAACCTACCTACCTATATATCCTACTTACCTATATATCCGTGCAAAATTACAGCTTTCTAGCATTGATAGTCCCTGATCTGACAGACAGACATGCCGAAACTATAAGGGTTCCGTTTTTGCCATTTTGGCTCCGGAACCCTAAAAATGACGTGTAAAAGTGCCCGTTGCGGCCTATTTACTGAATAAATGATTTGAATTTGGATAGGGAAAATTTTTGAAATTTCAGCACTGGGTTTAGAGTCTTGAATTTCGTACAGCTATTCACAACACAACCTCAATGAAGGAAGACCACGATATAAATTTTGGAAATTGCTAGGGGAATATGGTAAAATCCCAAAAATTTCAAGTGCAACTACCAGACCGATTAGTTTACGCGTGCGAAGCCGCGGGTAAAAGCTAGTTAAGTAATATTTTTCTAAGGATTTCGTATTTTATACGGAATCTACCAAGTTTAGGTATATTTTATACCTTACGCTGCTATTTACTCATAAACTACTAATAATTCTCAAGCAAACATAGCCGTTATAGATGAAAATTTGCACTTTAAAGTTAAATATTTCGCAAAAAAATTACTGAATCGAAAAGTCGTTTTAGCAAACCCCTAATGGTTTTAAAATACCTATCCATGCGTGACAATACAATAATCTGGTAGTGACTGTAGTGACATCCTGGTGGTCCGGCCAGGATAGTTTCTACAGGGGGGAACTCTTCAACGGTTAATGGCTTCGAATTCAAATTTGGTCTGCAAATTTTCTTTGGGTGACAATGCAAGTAGTCGACAAAAAGTACAGTCATCAAAAAAATCTTGTTTAAAAATTTTTTTTTTTACCGAAAACTTGTTTACTACGTGTTACGATCAACCAATCAAATCAGCCCACAATCCACCCACTGCTGGGTAAAGGCCTCTTCATTGTTAAGCCACTTCCTGCACTTCCTACGCCCGTGCCCGTGTCCTGTGCTAGTCTCATCCACACTTTAACCGACTTCTTCTCAATCTTGGACACCACGCCGTAACTGCACAAAATTGTATGTGTTACAAAATAACTTCCCAAACCTCACGTAACCAATTGGGATGTCCCAATTTTTTTTTTATTATCCTGGGGAAAATCCTTTACGGACTTCACCGGCCCGGGGAGGCCGGTGGGCATGTGGGAATCCCGCCCCAGAAGGGGGCGGTGTACCCACTAAAAACCCTAGCATGTTCCCTTTTGCTGCCTTTGCAGCCGGGCTGTGGGAACTTTCTGCATCCATGGCCCGGCAGCACGACAGTTGTCCTTTCTTGGACCCAGCACAGGAGATAAGCCTCCTTCCTCCACCGCTGTAGGCACGCCGGAACATTTGGCGCGCCTACCAGCTCGGGGACCTTACCAGCGGAGGACGGGCATCCCCGTGCCCGTCACCCGCAGTCCCTATTAGGGCGGGATTGCGCGGTTATAGTTTAACCGCCGTCGCCCGACTCGCCTGCGGCGCATGGGCTGAGAGGTCGGGTCCTCTTCCCGCTCGCGCTCCGCTCCCTCTTTTATCGCCATCACCTCCTCGCAGAAGGAGGCCATGGCGATCCACGACCTCTCGTTGTCGGTCATGGATTTAACAACGGCCGGCAGCGAGAGGTCGTTCCCTATCACTGCCTTGAGGCTGGCTCTTTGCCCGTCAAAGGCGGGACACACTTGCAGCGTGTGCTGCGCGGTGTCCTCCGCCCCGCCGCAGTGGTGGCACATTGGTGTTGTCTCCCTCCTTGCGATCTTACACAGGTACTTGCCGAAGCAGCCGTGCCCCGACAGCACCTGCGCTAGATGGAAGGAGACAACACCCCATGTTCTTTCGACCCATCTGTCCAAGACGGGCCGAACTCCCGATATGGTCCAGTGGCCGGCGCTCGGCCGCTCCAGAGCCTCCAGCCATTTCCGGAAGAGAGTTTGGCGGGAGATATCTCTCCACCGCCTTATCTCTTCCGGACAGGGCCGTTCCCCTCTGTCGCGCGCCTCGGCTACTCGCCGGTATACGTCGGCCAGCACCTCGGCATCCAGCTCCCACGGTGGGGTTCCCGCCAGTACGCAGGCCGCCTCGAACGAGGTGGTGCGGTACGCCCTCGATACCCTCACCGCCATGACCCTTTGCGGTTGACGCAGGTGGGTCTTGTTCCGGGCGGAGAGGGCATTTACCCATATGGGTGCCCCGTACAGGGCCATCGACCGCACAACACCTGTGTACAGTCGGCGGCAGCCCGCCTTTGGCCCGCCCACGTTCGGGAGCAGTCGGCTCAGTGCCGATGCCGTGCCCACCAGCTTCGGAGCCAAGCGCCGGAAGTGTTCTTCGAAGTTCCATCGGCTGTCGAGGACGAGTCCCAGGTACTTCATCGTCTTCCCGACGCCGATGGAAACTCCGCCCACCACTATGCTGGCGTTTGCTGGAGGTGCCCTCCGGGGCCCGTGAAAGCAAATGGCCTCGGACTTGTGGAGGGCGACCTCCAGCCCCAGCTTTCGGATCCTATCCACGATGTGGGCCACGCCGGCAGTAGCCAGCAGGGCCGCGTCACGGAAGGTGGCACCGCGGGCTGTGACGAGGGTATCGTCGGCGTAACACGTTACGTCGACCCCCCGTAAATTGGCCCCACGTAGCACCCAGTCGTAACCGATGTTCCACAGAAGCGGTCCTAAGACTGACCCCTGTGGGACACCGCACGACATTTCGCGTTCCAGCCATTCGCCCTGCGTAGGGTAGCGTATCGCCCTCTCGGAGAGGTACGACTCCACTACCCTGCGCAGGTACTCCGGTACCTTATGGAACCTTAGTGCCTCCTTGATCGTTTCCCAGGGAAGGGTGTTGAACGCGTTGGCTATGTCCAAGGACACCGCCAGCACCACTTCTCCCCGGGAAACTGCATCATCCGCCAGGGCCCTCACCCGCGCAACGGCATCGATGGTGGATCTGCCCCGACGGAATCCGAACTGGTACGCACTCAGATCCGGTCCTTGGTCCTCCAGGTGGTGAGTGATGCGGGCCGCGACCACCCGCTCAAAGAGTTTTGCTCCCTCGTCAAGAAGTACGATCGGCCTGTATCCCGAGGGGGAGTCAGCCAGTCGCCCTTCCTTACGAAGGAGCACTAACTTGCCGCATTTCCACGAGCGTGGTATGACGCCTTGTGTCAAGCACGCGGAAAATAGTGCCCTCACCCTTGGTTCCAAAGGGCCGAGCGCTAGCACCCAGGCGCGGCCAGGAGTGCCATCGGGACCAGGGGCAGTGTTTTTGGCTTTAACACCGCCGCTCTCAGCTCTTCCTCGGACACCTCGGGTGGGACATCCTCCTCGCGTGAGGATGCTGGGGCCATCCGCGGAGGCCGGTGTTCGCCTCTCTGCGGGAATAAGGCTCCCACGATCCTGCTCACAGGCCTGAGATGGAATACCTCAAGTGCCAGTAATTTGACCGGCTGATATGATAAAATTATGCATAAATAAAATAAAAAGTATAGTTTTTACATTAATTTTTGATACCTACCGTTTTTTATTTCATCATCATCATCATCATGTCAGCCGAAAGACGTCCACTGCTGGACATATGCATCCCCCAAGGCTCTCCACTCAGACCGGTCTTGTGCTTTTCGCATCCACCGCGATCCCGCGATCTTAGCCAGGTCGTCGCTCCGTCTTGTTTTTTATTTAAATAATATTTAATATGTACATACATTGTATACTCTGCTCTCATACCACGGCTAAAGACATAAAATTACAAAATAATGTCAGTCACTGACAAGATTTCACAGGTTTGCTTTATATAACGAGGTCCAAATAAGATTTTGGGGGAGGCCAATATCCAAGAGAGGACGTCTTACAAACGATCTGATGACGATGATGGTGAAATAAGATTTAAGACAGAATGTCAGGTTTTTAATTCCAAGACACGCGTTGGATACTGTTCGAACGTTTATCTATCAAAAGGAAATAGTTACCTACCTGTTATTAAGAGCTCTTAAAACAATTTATTTCTACACTTAGTCTACTGACCAGCTTTTAAAATTACTTCAGTTTTTATGTCATTGGTTGGAACTGCCTTAATCAATGAAATAGTTTCTAACGCTTTCAAATAGTTTAAGCTTTAATTCGTTATATTTTTAACTTTTCTTTTAAATAACTAGATTAGTTTCGGGCTACGTGAATCTGTCCCTAAAATTCTAATTCCGTCATTTAGATTATCAGGAAATATTACACACGTATTTTTTCTTCTATCAATTAATCAAAATATATTATATTAAATATATTAAAAAAAAGATAACTCACGTCTTAAATCGAGTTTACCTCGACATGTTTCCGGCTAATCCGTAGCCCTTTTTCCTCGGAGCAACGCGACTCGGCTGCTGCTGCAACACGCGCACTGCGCGTCGCCGCTCTGCTCGCACGACTACCCGACGAAACTGACACCCGCACACAACTACCCGCGTTTTCATCATGATTTTCATATAACTGTCAAATTTAAGGTAGCACACAACACTAACAACATTGCTCTGTAAAGGTACGTTCACACACACCGGTGACGCAGCACGAGTATTTAACACCGTTTTCCAACTCGGAGGTACCGTCCAACCACTATCCCGGTTAAAATTCGGCTGACGACTAATCTCGATGGCTTTACGCACTTTCCGCGAATACCCTATCAAATCTAATATAGTGCGTCGAATCCGAGTCCATCGAGTGCTCGGCCACAGCAGACCCCTTGTCATCTTGTAGTTTTATGTTCATAACCAAAATATATTAAGATAATAGCTAGTTAAAGTTCCCCGTGTCGTCAGGCCGTGCGACGTTGTGACACTGTGTAGCACGGCGTGTCCGCGGGCCCCCAATTGCGATTTTTGACGCGCTTTATCCACAAAACAGAAAGGTACAGAATTTAATCTACATACAAAGTGCGCTCGACCAACGCACACATAGACACTGCTCACGGACGATATCTCGGACCGGTTGGGACCAGTGCGACCGGGAGTGCCATCCGCTTGAGACACGTGTCTGTTAACTTTTTTGTGCAATAATATGAGAATGCGAATTCATTACACTTTAAAATATAGCAATCGTGCATTTCGCCAATGTCGAAATCGTCGCAAGATATTTTCAGTGACAAATTTGTAATATAACAATGACATTAACATTAAAATATTTAGTTATTATTAATTTTATATTTTCATTCTTCCCGTTTCATTCTCAACAATAAATCCAACAACTAGATACAGTGCCACTACCACAATGGTTTTTGTGCATAAGGCATAGTTGACAACCCTAGAGCGACCGCCGAGCGTAGGTATGAAAAGTGAAGTAGGTACATACATTATATTGACTTCTGTACCTTTCTGTTTTGTGCTTCATCTTTATCATTTTTAGGGTTCCGTACCCAAAGGGTAAAAACGGGACCTTACTAGTAAGACTTCGCTGTCCGTCCGTCCGACTGTGTCCGTCTGTTACCAGGCTGTATCTCATGAATCGCGATAGTTAAACAGTTGAAATTTTCACAGATTATGTCTAACTGTGGCCGCTATAACAACAAATACTGAAAACAGAATCCATACTAATATTATAAATGCGAAAGTGTGTTTGTATGTTTGGATGTTTGTGTGTTTGTATGTTTGTCCGTCTTTCACGCCGTAACGGAGCGACGGATCGACGTGTTTTTTGGCACAAAGATAGTTTATGGGCATGACATAGGCTACTTTTTATCACGGAAAAATTCACAGTACCCGAGGGAACAGCGCGCGATAACCGAATACCACGCGGGCGGAGCCGCGGGCAAAAGCTAGTAATATAAATATTTAACGGCTCCCATACTTGATATTAATAACGGCAACAGGTAGACGCTTGAAATATACACAGAATATTTAGTTTTATAACCACTTTAAAAATAAATAATAAAATTAAAATAAAATAAAAATATTAAAGGGGGGCTCCCAAACAAAACAAGAACACAGAAACAAGGTACATAAAAAAATAAAATGCAAATGAATTGCAAACGTCAACATGAAATTTCTTGGAAATTTCACTGTATTCTTATCAACTCTTGTTGTTGTTGTAGGTACGATTTTAAACAAAATATTTTTTATTAGGTAGTATACCTGGTATTATGTGTCATAGTATGACTCGCTATCAGTTAAATAACAAATGGTATAAACAATTCCATGTGTAAGGCGGCGATACGAGGGGACAAGATAAGAGAAACTGACTAATGCTGTGGAAATACTCTCTATTATCCCTTTTATCTCTATCTCATTGTCTCTATTATTATTATTCTCTTTTGACGACCGACCGACCGACCTTTTAGCGACCTTGACTACGAAGCTTGAGGACCCGGATTCGATCCCCGGCCGGGGCAGATATTTGTAGGAATACGCCAGCATAAAACGAACAGTGCTGCTCTATGATTTCGGTTTCCGATATAATTGTTAGTAATCGGTAAAACGTTTATTTTATGATAACAAAAATAACATTAAAGCATTCAATATTCTACTTTCCATTTTCAAAATATAAATGCAATTTTACGAGAAAGTGATAAAATCAATAAAAAATACAGTTTTCATCGCTTAGTGCCAACGTAAAAAATCATAACACAGAGGGGCTACTACAAAACTGGAAAAACGAAGTTCGTATCGCACCGTCCCATTCACTCGCGTATTAAATGAGATAAGCGTTGGTGGGACGGCAACATACGAAGTTTGAGTTTTGCATTTCGTAGTAATCTATATTAGGTCCAGATATCACACAACGTAATTCATGTTTTTTGTATTCGACATTCGTTAATTTACTCGTATTATGATCGGATGTGTTCAGTGTGTTTTCTCGTGTTATGGTATGTCTGTTTTTATTATAGTAAGCATTGAGGCGGATCATACTTAGTATGAAATTGAAACTTAATCAACATCTATAAAAAGTAGAAGTATCTCCAAAACGGTCGCATTTTTATTAGACCCATTTTACTTTTTCTAGAATGTCCAAAGTGCCCTACATGTTAGTATGTCACGGATCCGTTCATCCATCTAATATTATAAATGCGAAAGTGTGTTTGTATGTTTGTGTATTTGTGTGTTTGTCCGTCTTTCACGCCATAACGGAGCGACGGATCGACATGATTTTTGGCATAGAGATAGTTTATGGACCCGAGAGTGACATAGGCTACTTTTTATCCCGGAAAAATGCAGCTCCCGAGGGAACAGCGCGCGATAACCGAATACCACGCGGGCGGAGCCGCGGGCAAAAGCTAGTAATAATTATAATAATAAGGGCTACCGTTTTCGCCCTCACCAGTTGGCCCCTCTGTAGACAGAGGTCCTGCCTCAGGCATGGTTAGTTTGTTATTACGGGCGTGAAAACAAAATTTACATTTAAATCATATTTAATACTTTAAAACTGTATAATATCTACCTTAAAAGTATCGAGCATGTTATTTATGAATTAGCATGATATTGTATTATGTTTAGGTACTCAGTGTTCTATTTAGTTAGATGTAATCATTTGTATTATATTGAGTCAAAAGTGTACCTAGTATATCGGTTTATTGTTTACTAAAACCCAGACGTAAATTTCAGTGCTTACTAACCTTTTTATTTGTAAACAAATTTTATTTTGAATAAACGATTTCAATTTCAATTTCATGTCACAGTGTTGCGTAGTCCCGTTTTGTTCTGTAAAAAGGGAGGACAAAGGTTTCCGAAAGACAAAACCGTCTCAAAACACAGACATTAATTTCCCCATTAAGTACGCATATTTGCGTCCAAGACCCTGAACGTTCCGGCGTGGAACACTGTCCAGGCTGCTCGTCCTGCCACTCTAAGGCCACTTCTGACCTCGGCATCGATGACCGCTCTGCTGGACCAGGCCCCCCTGCTGTGGCCAGCTAAATTAACTTAGGCAAATTTTCCGGAAAATCAGCATAGTCCTCGCAGGATAGGGTTAAACGAATTTTTCGCAGATGAAGTCGCAGGCAACCGCTAGGTAATGCGTAATTATTTTTTATTTTTTTTAGTTGTCTTTTTTGGCGGCGTTTTTTTGTGAGCGTTTATTTTCAGGCGTTTTTTTATATTTTTGCTGGCGTTTTTTTTCGGGGGATTTTAATTTTAATTAAAATTGTTAAAACGTATTATATAAAGAAATAACCTACTAGGCCTCCTTTAAGGTCAAACCAAGAGGTCTGCCTTTGGCAATAACTAATTTCAGGTATTGCAAAATATTCACAAAGTTATTATAATTATAAATAAACCCGCGTAGCTCACCCAAAAACAGTGACATTTGACATTTCGGAGACCTCTCGCTACACTAGCGCCCCTAGCGGCGAAGTCATACGCGATAGCTCTCACTGTGCATTATGTTACTCTGCGAGATATTTATATTGTATGATGGCCCATTTTACCCGAAATAAATGGTTTATTATTTACTAGCTGTTGCCCGCGATTCCGTCCGCACAGAATATGTTTATCACTATCCCGCGGGAACTGTGCAATGTTTAAATAATAACGAGGCTATGACGAGTTTACAAACAAACAGACAGACTTACAAACTTTCGCATTTGAAGGGTCCACGGAAAGAACATATCTAGTCACTTTTTTTATATTGAGACTTTAATCTCAAAACGTAGAGCTCGCAAAGTACTATGACTTACCATTGAATTAAATATGGATATCTGAAAAGAGTATAATATTTTTTTTTTCACTTTTAAAGAAATGGCAACCATAGTAATTGTTCGTGATGACTAACTTGCAAACTGTTATAACTCAAAAAGTTACACTACTACCTAGAAATGTTCTACTGACTAGACATTATGTTCTTTCCGTGGACCCATCACTTACGAGTATAATATTAGTAGGAAGTGGTATTATGAAGCTTTGTTTTGTAAAATAAAAGTAGAAATATTCCAATGCAGCAGTGCATTTATGTGTTGTACTAAAATCAAAACCAGTTTCGATGTTGACCGACCAACGGATATCATACCAGTTTGTCTACTCTAAGTATGGATTACAATTAATCCGTACTACATAGGCCAGTATGCAAAACAGTAAGGTATGTAATCATTGAAGAAATACTCGTTGGATAAGCAACAAGATTAAGAACACTTAATGATAAAAAAAAAATGATACAGTTACAGATGTAATGAATATTGTTTTATGATCGTATTTTGTCAGGAAGTTCATATTTTATCTTGCTTTCTCAACTAGGTTATTTAAGTTAACTGATAAGTTAATTGAGAAAGCAAGATAAAAACGGAAAAATTGGAGTAAAACCTTGTTCAATAGATCTGTAACAAATTTAAATAAAAAGTCTTTCCGAAAGCGCTAGTAGTATAAAAAAACCGGCCAAGTGCGAGTCGGACTCGCGCACGAAGGGTTCCGTACCATTATCTGTACAACATTACAACGCAACGCAAACAACGGCAAAAAATCAAGATTGTTGTATGGGAGCCCCTCTTAAATATTTTTTAGTTTTAATTTAATTATTTATTTTTAAACTGACTATACAATAATAAATATTTTGTGGATATTTCAAGCATCTACCTGTTGCCGCTATTAATATCAAGGAAAAAAAAAACCCGACTGCCTTAAAAAATACTAAAAACAAGAAAACAAGTCTAGTGGGCTAGAACTTTGTTAAGTAGCTAACTTAAAGTTCAACAGCCGGGACCCGGGAACAAAAACTTATTTTTAGTCAAAATAACACAAACGGGACTTATCACGCTAAAACACACGAGTAACATTAATCTCGACGTTTCAACCACATTACAGTTGCCGTGGTCACTAGTAGAGCGTTGAGTCTACTCGTAACCACGGCCACTGTAATGTGATTGAAACGTCGAGATAATTATTACGCGTGTGTTTTAGCGTGATAAGTCCCGTTTGTGGTATTTTGACTATGAGTGAAAATCACGAAAGTTTAAAACTTATTTTGATTATATTACCTTGAAAAGCCTACTAATTTTAGCTTAAAAGTAAACTTCCAAATTCACAAGAATTAAAGACAATAAGTCTCCTTATTCCTTAACTCTTGGATTTAAACGTGAATAAATAAGAAATAACACATGGCCGACATAAAACGCTTGCAAACGGGACGATTGGATAACAGAACAGTCGATAAAGAGCTGTTTACGTACAGATGGACATACATGTTGTAACTGGGTCTTGGAATAAAACAGGGTTTCTGGAAATTGCAACTTTAAGTCCTAAATAGAGTCGACACATGGATTTATTTTCATTTCAAAGTGAACAGACCTTCTAGGCAAACTTGTACCACCTAAGGTAAGGCCTCTTCTTCTTGACGAAACTTGACTTCTTCAAAAATCAAGTAATATTATGTGCGTTATAACACAATGCATCTGGTTGGAATTGAACATTACTTTTGCTTTGCTTGTACACAGCACACAAGAATATTCACACCTTGTTTCTGTTTTGTTTAGTTGTTTAAATGTTTTGTTTTGCTTCGATTGCATCTTGTGTTTTAAAATGTGATTGTTTTGTTTAATGTAATCGAACAACTCAGGGCAGGCAGCCATGTTGGTCGTGCTCGTGCACATGGCCATGCGTAGTTGGGTGACAGTTGACAGTCTTTACCGGCATGTAGATACCGACATGTGAGTGCCGGCCCGGTTTTTTTGTGGGCACGCCCGTACAAACTAACAGGAGCTTCTATGGGCGGGTGCGCGACGGACGGGGCCGGTATTTGCATGTCGGTGTTAGCCGGGCCGGTGAAGGAAGTCGATTTGAGTCGGTTGCTCGCCGCCAGGCGGCGCTGTCCGACTCAGGGTCCAACGGCTGCGTTCAGCGTAGCGCGTATGGCCGTGTTGCACGACACGACAATTTAATTTAAGTTTGGTTTAGTTTAGTTTTAAGTTAGTTTTTAAATAAGGTCCTCACTGAAAATCAGCGCCACGGCTTGCCGTGGCATTATGCTGAGTGGGGACCTATTTAGCGTCATTTTATTTTGGTATTTGTTCTTTGTTATTTTTTTTTTTTATTGTTCATTTTTATTTTATTTTATGGCGTTAAATAAATGTAAAAAAAAAAAAAAAAAAAAAAAAAAAAAACTTACTACAGTCTTAAAATCTATTACCAGAAAAGGAGCATATATCTTCACGGCACTTACGTCCTTTTGTAGAGAAGCGCAGTTTTTTGTCAATAACTCAAAAACGGTGTATCCGATCATGTTGAAACCAATTTTCCTTGAAAGTAGTTATTAAGCGTTACCTTTCCATTTTTTGGACAAACGGTTTACAAGATAGAGGGGGGGGGATAATTTTTGCTACTTTGGGAGAGATTATTTCCGGAAATCTTCACTTAATCAAAAAAGTTTTTGAGAAACATTACTATCTTTTCAAAAGATCTGTCGAACTCAATTTCTGTTACGTGTATAGAGTGCCCCCATACATATTTATTTCTGTAATTCCAACTACAAATCTGTACTCCAAATTTCGCAAATTTCGATGATATACATCTTGTAGTTTTCAAGTAAAATGCCTGTAACATACGGACGGACGGACGGACGGACGGACGGACGGACGGACAGACGGACGGATGGACGGACTGACAGACAGACAGTCAGATGGACTTGACGAAACTATAAGGGTTCCGTTTTGCCATTTTGGCTCCGGAACCCTAAAAAAAAGACATCATCATGTCAGCCGAATGATGTCCATCGCTGGACATAGGCCTCCCCCAAGGCTCTCCACTCAGAACGGTGTAGACGACGCGATGCTTATGTAATTTTTTGTTACAATTTTATTAGATTAAGTTAGTTTTTAAAATATTTTTATGCGACGATGAATTTGTTGTTTTTTACGCCATCTACTTTCCTTTTTTATTAATAAATATAATAAAAATTTGGTGGGTATGCGCAGGCTAAAAATGACATATATTGTCGGTACTTGACTTTTTATATAGACGATTTTTTCGCGAACTGCTCACACGCACAAAGTTTTTTTCCATGTTTACGTATTTTACCTACAATAAAGTGGTCTTCGAACCGTATCGCTAATCAGTGAGATGTTTAACACGCCGCCGGATAAAATTTTAACGCGTAAACAGCACCGAGAATCGGAGCTAGAACAAAGAGCGTGTGCCTCGGCTGAGCAACCCGCGGAACCTATAGTCCAGAAACCGAACCTTGGCACCTATAGTTGCCCCTCGGCCCCACCGCCAAAGGATTTGGAACAAATGAAGGCGAAAACAGCTCCAAAATCTACACTGTTTACGTCTGTTGAAGGCGGCTCCGTTACGTCATCAAAATCGAAGCGATCTACCGCCTCAGCGATAGCAAGACGCAAACAACTGGAACTGGAAGCCGCTGAAGCGAAGGCAAAGATTCACCTTCAGCTTATTGATAAGAAGCTAGAAGCTGACTTAGCAAAAGTCGATATCGAAGATTGCCCCAGTGAAATAGCCAGCCAAGCCGGAAGTGAAGTTGCCGATCAAGCAAGCATAAATGTTCAGAAATGGTTGAATCAAGGTTACGAAAAACCTGTGTGGGTTCCTCAGCAACCAATAGCATCAGCAAGCGGTCGACCGGTCGAGCCTAACCCGCGATCGCGAACCGACGTCCCTAGTGACGGTATGCAGCAACTGGCACTTACCTTAAGGGAAATGATGATGACCTCACGAGAAGTACCTCATCACGACGATCGCCTGATCAGCCGTCTTGCTACCCCGCGTGAATTACCGTATTTCACCGGTGACAGTATTGAGTGGCTACATTTTAAGAGTGCCTATGATGAGTCGACAAGTGTGTGTAAGTTCAGTGACTCAGAAAACCTGTGGAGACTTCGCAAATCACTACGCGGCGACGCTAAGGAAGCAGTGACTGACCTGCTTATCGGTAACACCCCGCCTGCAGCTGTGATGGAAGCCCTGGAATTAAGGTTTGGTCGACCCGAAGTTATAATTCTTAATCTGACAACGCAGCTCAAGAAACTACCTGTATTACCTACTACGTATCAGTACGAACTAATTAACTTTTCTATAAAAGTTAATAACTGCATAGCAACAATACGTGCGCTAAATCAACAAGATTACCTACGCAGTCCTGAGCTCGCATCAGCTGTTTTATCGAAGCTTCCGAACACACTAATAGGTAAATGGACCGACTTTGCCTACCAGAAATTAGCAGAAGGCAAGCCTAGGTTAGAAATACTGGGTACATTCCTTAAGCACGAAGCAGAGATGTTATCTTTAGTCGGAGTGACACAGTTAGGTACGTGATTTTAATAAAAAACCTACAGATCAAGCGCCTACGACTGTACCGGCGAAACGAACCGATGAAAATAAGTTTCGTTCTAATCGGCCTATATTTACTACAACTGCCATCGAAGATACAAAGATCTGTAAATTTTGTTCCAAATCAGAGCATTTGTTAACCGAGTGTCGTGCATTTAAACGCGCCATGCGACGTGATAAGTGGAGATTTGTAAAGAAAACCGGTTTGTGATATTGTTGTCGACATCACGGCACGATAGAAATACATGTCCCGCACCTATGTGCGACATAGACAAATGTGGACTCGCACACCACCGCCTGTTGCACTGGCAGAAGCCTACGTCATCGCAAACAACTGACGCGGCCTGCGAAACACCGCACGAGCAACCGGGACCCTCCACAGTAGCCCACGTCGCCTCCGGCAGCGATAGGCCCTCGTCGACGGATCACGTAATGTTAAAAGTGGTGTCAGTGCTAATTAGTGGACCTAGCGGTATTGTGCAGACCTACGCCCTACTGGACGACGCGGCGTCGGTGTCTATAATTGACTCAGACTTAGCTACCGAGTTAGGTCTCAAAAGTGAACACTCGAGTGCTATAAAGTTCATCGACGCGTTCGGACTCTAGGTAAAAGCCGCGTAGTTCCGCGTTTGTTGATTGGGGAAGATAATTACTTTTTAATTGCACCCCTCGAAATAATTCATGGTAACAAAAATGAACCCTATGCTTCTAGATGTAATTTAGGCTGCTCTATTCATGGTTATTGTGGTCGCACTCACTCCAACGCTGCCAATGTGTTCCACCTCGCTCACTCAAATGAAGGTATAGAAAACAATATTATTAAATTAAACGAGTTAGTTAAGAATTATTTTTCTTTAGATGCCATCGGAGTTTCAACCTTACGTCGAGATAATAGTGATCATGTAAGGGCATTGCATATTTTAGATGACACTGCGCGTCTGATCGGAAACCAGTGGGAAATAGGCCTACCATTTCGAGAAGACGTATTTAACATGCCTGATTCATTCGAAAATGCATCTTCGCGACTACGTTCTTTAATGCGAAAATTCCTTAAAGACGACGCGTACGCAGACAGGTATAGAAACGAGATAAACAAATTGTTTGCTGATGGTTATGCTCGAGAGCTAAAGGAAAATGAACTTTCGGCTGACCGCATATGGTATCTACCACATTATGGGGTGCAGAACCCTAACAAGCCGGGTAAATTGCGCCTTGTTTTTGACGCGGCATCTAAGGTGAACGGAACATGCCTAAATGACTACTTGCTTACGGGTCCTGATTTGTATAATTCACTAATGGGTATAATGTTTCGATTTCGCGAGAACAAAGTAGTTATCATAGGTGATATAAAAGACATGTTTTTGAGGATTAAAATTCGCCCGAGCGACCAACATGTTTTTAGGTTTTTGTGGCAAGAATCACCGCGCGCTCCCGTTAAAACTTGTGTAATGCAAAGTTTAATATTTGGCGGTTGTTGTTCGCCATTTATCGCGCAATATGTTAAAAACAAAAATGCATTAAAGTATGAGGACTTGTACCGGAAGCTGTGCAAGTTATAGTAAATAGTCATTACATGGATGACTGTTTATATTCGACTACTGATGCGACTAACGCTATTAAATTAGTGAAGGAAATTACTCACATTCATAAATGTGGCGGATTTGAGATAAGGGGTTGGTCGAGTAACGATAAACAGGTTTTAAATAATATACCGACCAGCGCTCACGCAGTCAGCTGTTCAATTCAAGGACGGAGCCATGAATACAACTGAGCGCACTTTAGGTTTGATGTGGCATCCTTCTGATGACACGTTTGGGTTTCAGGTGTCGTTTAATAGGATACCTGAGGAGATTTTAAATGGAAGTGAACCTCCTACTAAAGCAAAGATGCTTAGTCTCATTATGTCTGTATACGACATTCATGGTTTTTTGTCTCCTTTTATTATTAAAAGTAAAATCATATTTCAGTATGTTCATCGCAGTGGTATAGATTGGAATTGCCGCATCCAACCCGATGAGCACACGAGATGTTGGGTGAAGTGGCTAAATGAGTTAAAACTTTTAGCTACGTTGCGCATTCCTCGCTGCTATGCTGACTCAGGCACATGGACAGGCTGCTACGCAGACATGGAGGATGTAGTAAGTGAGCCCAAAATCTTGCGTACCCAGCTGCATACATTTAACGACTCGTCAATTCAAGCTTACGCTGCAGTCAGTTATTGGCGTTTTATACGTACTGATGGAAGCGTTAAGATTTGTTTTGTCGCTAGTAAACGCCGAGTCACGCCTTTACGCCCAGTCTCTGTACCTAGACTTGAACTGCAAGCAGGGCGGCTGCTCTACGGTAAAACAAAGTAACTGCAGTTTAGTAAATTTTACAGGAATTTTACCGAAAAAATTTAATTTAAAAAGTTCTATTAACTATTCCACCATTTTTTAAATGTAGTAATGTGTCAAATAATTTGCTCTACCTATCGTATAACTATTTTATGACAATTTGTTTTTAGTTCTCTTTTAAATGCCAAAAAATGTTTTTCCGTAGTAAATTAATTATTTTTTTAATAAATGTGTTAAGTCAAAAACAAAGTAAATACTTTTACTTTATTTTTTGATTGTAATTAGGAATATTCCTCACACAAGTTTAAATTTAATAATGAAGTAATAGTACTTACCTTTTTTTTACAAGTGTTAGGGAGAAATTTAAAGACTAAAAATTCTTTCTAGACAGTGTAAAGTCATTTACTTTTTAAAATCGCTTAGTAAGTAACAAGGTTAATAGGCAAACATAGGGCTGGGGGGGGGTACTTGGATTGTCATTTGGGGGACCCGGGGGATTGCTTAATGTGATAAGATATTAAATTATTATAGGTACCAATATACACTAAAACATCTTAGGTGTAAGTTTCTAATACTTTTATTGCACGATTCAATTCAAAAACACAATTAAAAAGCCACTCTACTGATAGCAGCAATTAATAGGCACTATTAACTTTAATTATTATTAACATTGGTTATATTTTTTTTAAGTCTTATCCCTGATAACCATTATGTTGTTGACACATTTTACAACAAAACCAGAAATTTTAAGTAGTCAACTATATAACCCTTCTTTGCATGGTGATGG
Source organism: Choristoneura rosaceana (assembly GCA_037349165.1). NCBI lineage: Eukaryota > Metazoa > Arthropoda > Insecta > Lepidoptera > Tortricidae > Choristoneura > Choristoneura rosaceana. The sequence goes on from JAZBNJ010000044.1 coordinate 2,022,166, forward strand.
AAAATTCCAAATGTATTATTAAGGAAGCAATTGCACGTATTAAGAAAGCAATTGAGCGGAACCAGGGCTCTAAAGAGTTTGCAAAGAATTCGTCTATTGGGAAAAGCCAAATGACTAAGTTGAAGATCGACGATGGCAGTATCATCTCATCGAAACCGGAGTTGTTGAGAGAGCTCGAAAGGTTTTACGAACAGTTATATGCCTCGACACAGAAGCCCGTTGTGAATGCAGCTTGAGCTTGAGCTTTGAGACACCAGAGCTAAACTAACCCGTCATTACACTGAACACATCCCAGATATCAGCCTGTACGAGATTAGAGTGGCTCTCAAACAACTTAAAAACAACAAGGCTCCGGGAGATGACGGAATCACGACAGAACTTCTTAGAGCGGGTGGTAAACCGGTACCTGTAGTCCTCCAGAGGTTATTTAATTCCGTCATACTCGAGGGTACTACGCCGGAAGCATGGCACAGGAGTGTGGTGGTGCTCTTCTTCAAAAAAGGCGACAATACCTTATTGAAGAACTATAGACCCATCTTACTCCTGAGCATGGCTCAGGTGGTGTATATGTCGGCGGCCGATCGTAAAATCCGCCAGATCACGAAATTCCTAGGCATATCATGAAACGCCGCCATTTCATGATATGCCTAAAAGTTGACCAGGCATATCACGATGTGCCTGAGAAACAATACGGCAGATCGATTACAGCAATGCATTCGTCGATATTCCTAGCTCTATACCGGGCACATCGTAAAATAGTTTCTTTTTTGGCCACTGGTGGCGCTGCGTATGCTATGGCGGCCGTTACCAGCTGACCGGCCGTGTCGTCTGTTTTCAGCGCGTAAAAAATGTCGGCGTCGCAATTAAATTATCTTCTTATCTTATATCATAGTGTTCAAAAAAGTGTACAAGAAGCATTTCAACAAGAGCTCCATTCCTTTTATGAAAACCAAACGAATTCTGTGCGCAATGTAAAAAACCATGGACATCTGCCCGTATTTTGAGGTTAGTATTTTGTTGATAGTAAATAAAGTATTCACTAGTTGTTATTTATCTATAAAGAAATATGATAAATATATTAATTTCTTAAATTTATACTTTTGCGTTTTCGGTTTATACTGAGCCGCAATTTTATTACTCGTACTTATAGTAAAAGATTACTTACCAAAATGACTGCAATTGTAAACGCATTCGACGATATTCCTAGCTTTATACCGGGCATATCGTGATATGCTGAAAAAAATAAAAAAATAGGTACGACGAGCGAAGCGAGGAGTGGTTAGTATGAATTGTGACTACTACGCACGAGCCGAGCGAGCGAAGCGAGCGTGCCGCGGCAGCGGCCGGCGAAGTGCCAGAAACGATTTGCCGGCATTTCATGATATGCCTAGGAATTTCATGATCTGCCTAAACTAGCCAAATCATGAAATGGCGGCGTTTCATGATATGCCTAGGAATTTCATGATCTGCCTAAACGTCACCAGGCAAATCGTCAAACGGTGAGTTTCGAACGATATGGCGGATGTCCCTTAGCCAATTCATGATATGCCTAGGAATTTCGTGATCTGGCGGATTTTACGATCGGCCGCCGACACATACACGTATTGAACGATATGCCTAGGAATTTCATGATCTGCCTAGGAATTTCATGATCTGCCTAGGAATTTCATGATCTGCCTAGGAATTTCACGATCAGCCTAGGAATTTCATGATCTGCCTAGGAATTTCATGATCTGCCTAAACGTCACTAGGAAAATCGTTAAACGGTGGGTTTTGAACGATATGGCGGATGTCCATTAGCCAATTCATGAAATGGCGGCGTTTCATGATATGCCTAGGAATTTCGTGATCTGGCGGATTTTACGATCGGCCGCCGACATATACATGGGTATACAGGTTGTTTTCGAGGGTTATTACGAATCGTCTCGAGCGAAGGTTTGATGATTTCCAGCCTCCCGAACAAGCTGGATTCCCTAAAGGCTTTAGCACCATAGACCATATCGACGGTAAAAAGCAATCTTGCTGTAAACCACACCCTTCACAAAAAATTTTTATTTCATATTTAGAATCAGAAAAAAATTCTGCGTCGAATGGTCCTATTCTCGTGGCTCTACGACCTCTAGAAGTTTTTGTACAGCATTTGAGTTTACCCTATTTTTTCAAAAAGACAACTGAATACTTGCTGTAAATAGCACGAAAAACAGCATTTTTCTATCATTTGGAATTTACACCAACTTCACTTTTGCAAATAATATGATCTTTGTAGTTACAACGCAACTCACTACTCAACACATGTTGAGTAGTGCGGGTTACAGCATAATTGCATATAACATTTAAGTAACGTACCGTGTTTACTACATTTATTAGATACTAAACTTTTGATCATCGTAGTTTACTACATTCTAAACAAATATGGTATTATATACAATGACTAGTTACGCCAAATTGAAAACACTAAGTTTTACGAAATTTGCTATTTATGCCCTTTTCAATACAGTAGTCGTCTATTGATCATGCGCATTTACCGCATTTGAAACACGCGCTCGCGCTGATTTGGCCGCGGCTTACGGCATGTCGTTCAGTTACTCCGCGACGAATTTGAAAGTAAACAATAAAGCAAAGGATGTTTTAGCGGGTTCAGACGAAGAAGACGTAGATAAAATAGAAAATGATGAATAATTTATTGAATCAACTTTGCGGAGGTCCATTTTAATGAACACACATGAATCAATGTTCATGTGAAAGAGGATGAGGGCTTGGGTTTTTGCATGAAAATATAATAAGTAAGTAATAAGTTAGTAAGTTTTTGTAAGGCATCAGATACTTACTCTTGTCTCCATGTACATATTAGAGTCTTGCAAATTTATCAGGAAAAATATGGGCATGTATTCAGAATTAACAAATAATAAGAGAAACAATCGAAACCTTAATAAGCTTAAAGCACCATCTACTACATTAAAACTTGTGTCCTGTAGCAATCATTACATGACCATCAAAATATACAACCACCTACCGAATTCCTTGAGGAACCTAGAAAGATATAATTTATTTACTAAGCAATTAAAAATATTCCTAGTGAACAAGTGTTACTATAGCTTAAACGAGTTTTTTGAGGAAGATTATTCTTAGTTAATGGTCTTATGCAGTGTATAATTTAACCTAATATTGACACGAAATTAATAATTCAGGTATATAATATTATACGAAATGCTTAAATGGGTGTTTAGAATTTGTATAATAATAATATTATTATGAAGCCCTATTCCTAGAGTGTTAAATTTATGTTACTTATGTTATGTTATGTTGCAATGCCCTTGCAGGGTGTCACATGTGTACTACTTAATTATTATACTTCCATCTTTAAATTGTAATGTGACTTGCAATAAATGATTCTATTCTATTCTATTCTAAGTAATATATGTGTCGGACCGTGTGTTGTCGGTTGAGAATTACACCACCCCCTCTCTTCCCGTGGGTGTCGTAAGAGGCGACTAAGGGATAAACCGGAGGATGGGCAGCAGCGTCCTCCGCGAACGATGGGGTATTACTGCGGTCGCCAACCCGCCTGCCAAACGTGGCGACTAAGGCATTTTCCCCCCAAGGCACACGATAAAAAAATAAATAAATAATGAATCCACAAAATAAGCCCAGACCCCTAGTCCCCGGCGGCCCTGCTATTCCTGGCTCCGGCAGCGGCCATGGTAACGGCGGGGCAGGGGGTGCTTCGATTCGATCGAGACTTGGGCTGTGCTACAGGCTCTCCAGCGGTGCCAAGTTGACTACCGGTATATCGAAGTGTTAAAGTGCTTGTACGAAAACGCCACTATGTCCGTCCGACTACAGGACCGGAGCACGAAGCCTATTCCTTTGCAGCGGGGAGTCAGACAAGGAGATGTCATCTCTCCGAAGCTGTTCACCGCTGCATTGGAGAATGCTTTTAAGGTTTTGGACTGGAAAGGACGAGGCATCAACATTAATGGCGAGTACCTCACTCACCTTCGATTCGCCGACGATATTGTAGTCATGGCTGAGACCATGGAGGACCTCAGTGCTATGCTCCCTGACCTCAGCAGAGTTTCCGACCGAGTTGGCCTGAGAATGAACATGGACAAGACGAAAGTCACGTCTAATGTTCATGTAGTGCCAACTCCCGTAATAGTCGGAGGCTCTGCGCTCGAAGTTGTTGACGACTATGTATACCTAGGACAGACGGTCCGGTTAGGTAGGTCTAACTTCGAGAAAGAGATCACTCGTCGAATCCGACTCGGTTGGGCAGCTTTCGGGAAGCTTCGCAGTGTTTTTTCATCCAAATTACCGCAGTGTTTGAAGTCAAAAGTCTTTGACCAGTGTGTGTTGCCAGTGATGACATACGGATCCGAGACGTGGGCGCTAACGATGGGCCTCATAAGGAAGCTTTAAGTCACTCAAAGGGCTATGGAGAGGGCTATGCTCGGGGTTTCTCTGCGGGATAGAATCAGAAATGATGATATCCGCAGTAGAATAAAGGTTACTGACATAGCCCGAAAAATTGCGAAACTGAAGTGGCAGTGGGCGGGGCACATTTCACGCAGGACTGATGGCCGATGGGGTCAGAAGGTTCTCGAATGGCGTCCGCGGACCGAGAGACGAGCTGTCGGTAGGCCTCCAACAAGGGAGAGCCTTGGGGGAGGCCTATGTCCAGCAGTGGACGTCTTTCGGCTGACATGATGATGATGATGATGATTTGTGTCGCACATACTTAGCTGTCTTGCACGTGTTTTCGCGGGGTAGCAAGGTAATTAAATTAAGTTCAGAAAATGATGATGCAATTGAATAAATCTTAAAAATAATTAAGACACTAAAAATACCGATAGGTACTTATTATTATTCAAACGAATGCTGTTATTTTTACCCACGACGGAACGGAGAAGGTATATGCGTTTAGGGTGAGAGGTTGTTTGTTTGTTTGTTTGTTTGTTTGTTTGTTTGTGCGCAAACGAATGTTCACGTTTATCTCCAGAACGGTTTGACTGATTTAGATGCGGTTTTCTGTAATGGATTTGTAATTTATCGACGGTGGTTCTTAGATAGGTGTTATGGCGTTTATCCGCTAGGGGGCGCTACAGTAATCATTTTTCACTCGAAAAATGACCACTGAATGTTACCAATTATCTTCAGAATGGATTGACTGTTTTTAATGTAGTTTTTCGTAATGGATTTGATGTTTATCTAAGATGGTTCTTAGATAGGTGTTATAGTATTAACCCGCAAGGGGGCGCTAGAGTAAACATTTTCCATTTAGCTCTAGAAAGGTTTGACTGTCTTTGATGTACGGTCTATTTAAGGGGTTTGATGACTGTCTTTAATAGTTTTCGAAAGGCGTTCACATTTATATATAAAGGTGGGTGCACGGCAGTGCCTCCGCCAAGACGAACATAAAGGAAGAAGGGGGCACTACCTACCTATTTTCATACCGTTTCATCTTGATACTAGCTTTTATTAATTGACCTGCAATGTAAGTAGGTACCTATGTAAATAATATTATACATATGTATGTTTGTATGCATATTAGGGTCTTGCAAGTTAAATTTGCCACACTTTCAGCTATCGTATTGACTTGAAATTTGGCACACTTATGTAAATCTGGTAACAATACAATAATCTGGTAGTGACATCCAGGTTACGTAGCCAGGGTCGTCTCCACAGAAATAAACTCTTCAATAGTTTACGGCACAGGCGCGGAATTTAACAGGATTACCTATTAAATTTTATTGGCACTGTTTATATGATAGAATAGACACTACTTGATGTTGCAGCTAGGGTCGTCTTCCCACAAAAGAACTCCTCGATGGTTGATAGCATAAATGCATAAAACTTTGCACGATTATTCAATTGCAATGACAATACATTATATCCCCATAAACTACCTGATGCTGTAGCTAGGGTTATTTCCTCTTCCCAAAAGTTCCAAGAAAGCTAAATTATTGTACGCTGATAGAGAATTGCACATAAATAAAAAAAATGTGACTTCAAACCTCTAATCCTAGTTAATGGGGTCAGGGCTTGCAGAAAAACTAGTAAAATTTTAGGCTAAGCCCCTGAAGCCTGATCTTACTTTGCCTATTATGCCTATTATAATACCTATTTTGCCTTAAAAAGTATGGCTTGGCCGTTTCATATTTAAATCTGTTCGTATGACATGTCAGTAAAAAAAATTAAGCTATTTATTTCAAGCAAAAAAAAAGCATACAACATTCAAAGCAATCAATCATCAAACATTTTTTTTCTTTTTATAAAGTCAGGGCTCAGGCTCCGTTTCCACCAGCGATGTGCGAGGATGTGTTGCGAGGAATGTGTTTTTTATGAACCAATAGAAACATTTAATTTTGCTTGCTTCGCTCCGCTCAGCTTCCACCAGAGATGAGTACCAGGATAGGGATATGAAACGTTTCTATTGGTTCATGAAAAACACATTCCTCGCAACACATCCTCGCACATCTCTGGTGGGAACGCAGCCTCATGTAGACACTTGGCTTTTCCTAGCGTTTGAAAACCTTTTTAAAACTAAAGCGTTATTTATGAGCATGTAAGTTAGTGTTGTGAATATTAGCCTTTCATTTAACACAATAAAATATTTAAGTGAGATGAATTATTTCTCTAAAAAGTTTAAAATTAAAAGTAAAATTAAAAATTTTGAAAAAACCCACGACGGTTTCTATAGAAAAAGGGTTAAATAATTTTTATAAACATCCCCTACTAAAATGATTACAAACGCAAAAACATCCGTCGGGGGCTGCCATTGCCATCTCTCTGTTATATTTCAATTAAAATGTTAAGAAAAGTTACTACAAACAATTAGCTCTCTCAAAATGCATTCCAAATACAATTTTAATTAATCACAAATTCATACAACTACAGAACATTACTTAATTTCGGGGTGAGTAATCCAATGCTATTTCAGTTACAATGTTAAGAAAACTACTTACGGTGAATATCTTTGTCTCATAAAGTAGATACATTCCTCACACAATTATAACAACACACACAATTGCAAAATACAAACTCAACAAACTCATACAATTGCAAAATAAAAGTGCATTTCGGCGCAGGTAATGGCAGCCCCCGACGGATGTTTTTGCGTTTGTAATCATTTTAGTAGGGGATGTTTATAAAAATTATTTAACCCTTTTTCTATAGAAACCGTCGTGGGTTTTTTCAAAATTTTTAATTTTACTTTTTTCACTAGATTTTATGTACAACTAAATAGCAGTAGAGTATTTCCTGTGATTCAGCGTCTATTGTTACCTAAGTAGGTGTCAGAAATGTTATAATTTTTGATCTCAATTAGTAATTTAGAAGTGTTTTATGTTCTGAAACATTTTAAAATGACGTTAAATAAATGTCACTCCATACTTACATCGTTTTAATTTTACTATCCTTTCTTATCTTCTTACATTTAAAACAATTAAGTGCATCTAGTTACATAGATTTTTTTCATTTACGTCAAAATTGACACAAATGAATAGTTGTGATAAGTAATAACAGCAGTTTTGCTTTAAAGTAAAATACTTGTTTTGGAGCCGCCCATACATTTATCTCCTTCATTTACAGCATATTTGCGTAATAGAAAAAAAAGTGTTAATGCTGTAACCCACACAAACATAGACTAAAACTAACTTCTAGTTAGTTTTTGGTGTTCGACTTGATAAACAATCAAAAAAGGCATTCTTATTCTAAAAATGACATAGGATTAATAGTTTAGGAGATATGATTTTTTTTCTAAAATCCCAAAAGTTTTTGGGCTCTGGTGAACACTTTGGATTTTGTGGGTTACAGCAGGATTGCTTTTTACCGTCGATATTCACACGCTCCGCCAGATTATATAGAAGACCGAGGAGTATAATCGGCCACTATGTTTAGCGTTTGTGGACAGTGAAAAAGCCTTCGATTCAATCAAGACCTGGGTTGTATTGCAGTCCCTTCAGCGATGCCATGTTGACTATAGATACATCGAGGTGTTAAAGAGTTTGTACAGCAGCGCCACCATGTCGATCCGGTTGCAGGACGAGAGTACAAAACCAATCCAACTGCAGCGAGGTGTGAGACAGGAAGACGTTATTTCTCCAAAACGTTATTTCCACAAATACGTTGGAGGACGTTTTCAAGCTCTTGGACTGGAACAAGTTCGGCATCAATATCAACGGCGAGTACATCACCCATCTACGTTTTGCCGATGATTATAGTCATAATGGCGGAGGAGCTCAATACTATGCTCAGTGACCTCAGTATCGTCTCTCAACAGGAAGGTCTTAAGATGAACATGGGCAAAACTAAAATTATGTCAAATTCAAATTCAAATTCAAATTCAAATTCAAAATTCAAATTCAAATCATTTATTCAGCAAATAGGCCGCAATGGGCACTTTTACACGTCATTTTTTTAAACTACCAGCGCTTTCGGAAAGACCATCATTGCCAAGAAGAATGCGCCGCAAGAAACTTGGCAGAAAGTCATTTTTTCATCATAAAATAATTACAAATAAAATACTTAAAAACTACAGTATACAATTAAAGAGAAAAAAAAAATTACAAAATAATAATAATACAGGGATGTATGGGGTCCCTTAGTTACAAAACTAAACACTAACTATATCTACGTTCAGCGGAAGTGTAGAATGCTTCCACTGTCAAAATTAAAAATAATAATAATTTAATTCTGAAATATACATTTCAGGTCAAGTAACCGTTAAGCTTTTGGATTCCGAGGGCAAGCTCACGTCTGCCGCCCCCAAAGTTAGCTCACACGCACTCATGTCATGCTCTGAAAGCAGAGCGGTACCGAGGGCATGGTATTGCTTCCGTTCCCATAAGCTCTATGGGATCGTCTTGGGAACTTCGACGTCGCGAGCCTGTGACTAAAAATTAAACTAAAAATATACAAGTTTAAAATCCATAAGCTTAACAATATACAATATAAATATAGCAAGGGGATGTATAAAGTCCCTGATGTATAAAGTCCCTAAATGTCCATGTCACACCCGTGTCGGTTATCGTTGGGAACAACGCACTCGAAGTTGCTGACCACTATGTTTACCTTGGACAAGTTGTCCAATTGGGTAAGTCTAACTTCGACAAAGAGGTCACCCGAAGAATCCAACTTGGATGGAAAGCATTCGGGAAACTTCGTGATGTCTTCTCGTCCAATATTCCGCAGTGCCTGAAGACCAGTCGACCAGTCACCAGTGTGTGTCTCCAGTGTTGACTTATGGCGCTGAGACGTGGTCCTGGACTGTTAGCCTCTTAGAGAGGTTCAAAGTCACGCAACGAGCTATGGAGTTTCTTTGCGCGATAGAATCCGGAATATGGAAATGCATCGAAGAACTAAAGTCAATGACATAGCTGGAAAAATATGCAAATTGAAGTGGCAATGGGCAGGCCACATCGGTCGAAGAACAGATAATCGTTGGGGGAGAAAAGTCCTCGAGTGGCGACCACGAACTGGAAGACAAAGCGTTGGCATGGCAGGCCTCCCACCAGGTGGACTGACGACATCGTGAGAATTGCGGGGAACTGGTGGATGCAAGTTGCGAGTTGTCGTTCATTGTGGCGTTCTAAGGGGAAGGCCTTTGTTCAGCAATGGACGACTGCCAGCTGATGATGATATATGTATTACTGGCTTTTGCCCGCGACTCCGTCCGCGTTGAATAGTTATTTTGGGAAGTATTTTTCCTTCCTTCCATATAAATTTCATCCCCTATTTCATCCCCTTACAGGCCAAATTTTCAAAAATGCTCGAACTAATATCTAATTACTTTTTGTTTTTATTAAATGCTCAGATGCCAAGTTTTATAAAGATTCTTCAATTTATCTTCGATAAACTTTCATCACCTATTTCACCCCGTCAAAGTTGGAATTTTCAAAACGCCCGAACAGATATCTACTTCATCATCTCATCATCATCTCAGCCTATATACGTCCCACTGCTGGGCACAGGCCTCCTCTCGGAATGAGAGGGCTTGGGCCATAGTCCCCCCCGCGGGTCCAGTGCGGATTGGGAACTTCACACGCACCATTGAATTGCTTCGCAGGTTTGTGCAGGTTTCCTCACGATGTTTTCCTTCACCGCAAAGCTCGTGGTAAATTGCGCACATGAATTTCGAAAAACTCAGAGGTGCGAGCCGGGATTTGAACCCACGACCCTCAGCTTGAGAGGCGATAGGTCAAACCACCATATCTACTTATTTCTTATTAACTGCCTAAATGTCAAGTTTCATGGTTTTATCTTTAAAAATGTCGAACATCTGTATAAACTTTCATCCCCTATTTCACCCCCTCACTGGTCGAATTTTCAAAAACTCTCAAACAGATATCCATTTATTTCTTATTAACTGCCTAAATATCAAGCTTCATAGTTTTATGTTTAAAAATTACGAACTTCCATATAAACTTTCATCCCCTATTTCACCCCCTCACAGGGCGAATTTTCAAAAAAGCTTGAACAAATATCTACTTATTTGTTATTAACTGCCTAAATGCCAAGTTTCATGGTTTTATCTTTAAAAATGACGAACTTCCATATAAAATTTCATCCCCTATTTCAACCCCTTCAAGCCTTTTTTTCGGAATAAAAAGTAGCCTATGTTCTTTCCCAAGGTCTAGTCTATCTCTGTACCAAATTTCATTAAAATCAGTCCAGAGTTTTGGCGTGAAAGCGTAACAGACAGACAGAGAGAGTTACTTTCACATTTATAATATTAGTATGGATTATTCTTCAGGTATTGTACTAATAAATAACTAATCATCAAAATACCAATAAAATGTATCGTAATTTTCACTTTTCTACTTACTTTGAGCTAACTGCAAAATAAACTGTGAACGTAAACTGCTAGCACATATTAATTCTTATTTATTTCTACCTCAAACTACTATTTAGAAACATAACTTCTCGAAAAAGTTCCGTTGAGAATGAATTTCGACAAGATCTAAATCTGTCACGTCCTGAAAGCAACAAAAAAATAAAGTAAGTGCCAAAACAGTATCTTCAATTTTTTTTAATTAAGCAGTTTAACAATATAGAAACAAAGTAAATGATGTTTAAAAACGAAGTTTATTGAAATAAAATTGTAATAAGAAAGTAACTCACATTCAATTACTTTCTTTTTCCCTTGACATTTAGTTACTTTGTTTTTGCGTAGATAAATTGGTAATTTTGACGCTTTTTTACAATACAAAAACGAAGTAATGCTATTTACTTTTGTTTTAACTAAATCAGAGACTCAATAAAAATAGATTTACCAAACAAAAAACAAAGTAGATCAAATTACAACTTAAAAACAAAGTAAACGACATGCAATTACTTCATTTATGCGTTGTAATTGTGTGTTACTTTGTTTTTCCGTAGATATTTTGAGTCAGTGCCTGCAGTTACTTTGTTTGGTGAAAATTTATCTCTGAAACTAAGGCTCTTTTGGTGATTCTGTGAACGTAGCAACATCCGTCATCATCTGTAAGTGCCAAAAATACAAAAACACCGGTTTTGTCAAAAATGTTAGTTACTTTGTTTTTCCGTAGAGCAGCCGAGGGTTGCTTGGCGCGCGCTTGGCTAGCATGATACAGCGCGAACATAAGGATGTGAAGGCAGACAAGTGGTCCTTCTGGAGCGATTCTAGCACTGTACTGCAGTGGATACGCAGCGAGCCCAGAAGCTACAAGCCGTACGTCGCGCACCGGCTCGGCGAGATTGACGAGCTGACCGTCGCGAGCGAGTGGCGCCACCTGCCGTCGCGCCTCAAGGCCGCGGATATAGCCACCAGAGAGGATGCGCCTCCATTGAACTTTCAGGATATGTGGTTTCAGGGACCTAATTTTTTAAAGGAACCTGAATTTAAGTGGCCCAAAGACATTAAAACATCTAAGCAAACAGATGAAGTTATCTGTGAGCAAAAATGTGTTAACGTCTTAAGCACGCAACAAACCACCGAACTTCCGGTACCTGATGAGAACAATAGTTCATCGTGGATTCGATTACTAATGACGACTGTGAGGGTTTTATTTTTTATTCGTAAATGTCAACGAAAAAATAATCGAATCGATAATGAATTATTAAAACAGGCAGAGGAATTATTGATAAAAAAAAGTCAGCACGATTGTTTTGCCACCGAAATAGAGTGTATTAGGCAAAATAAGCCTTTATTAAAAAATAGTAGGTTATTAAATTTAACGCCTTACCTTGATAGTAGCAGTTTACTGCGAGTCGGCGGCCGTGTGGATAAAACTGACGGTGTCCCGGAGAGAACTAAGAGCCCTGTTATCGACCAGGACGACCAGGCTGCTCGTGGAGTACCACCACAGACGTGCTCTTCATGGAGCTCATGAAATGGTGGTGAATGAGTTGAGGCAGGCCTACTGGATTTTGAGGCTCCGACCCACTGTTCGTGCCGTCGCAGCGCAATGCTTGTTCTGCAAGTACCGGCGCGCGGCCCCGCAGCCCCAGCGCATGGCCGACCTGCCGCCCGCCCGGCTGCAGCACAACCGACGGCCGTTCACCTTTACCGGACTCGACTTTTTTGGACCCATGGAAGTCACGGTTGGTCGTGGAAGGCAAAAACGTTACGGAATGTTTTAATGTTTTAATGTTTATTTGGGCACAAACGGTACATGGTTCTTAAAAATAGACAAATTACAATTGACATAAACCAATACAGCTGCCACCACTTACTGATTCATTTAAGTATATAAAAAAAAAAAACATGAACGGGAAACAAAACTGAAAACTGGTTAGTTGGCTAAACACAAATACGGTGAATGAAAATAACAATATAAAGATAAAACTGCTAAATTTTAAAATGAATGCTATTGATCCAAAAGGGATAGAATGCCACTTTTAAACTTAACTAAGGATAAATGAAATAAATCTATTTGACAGAAATTAGTATTATGGGCTTTACAGGCTCTGTTAACATAAGAGTTAGATTTATATTTTTTTCTTGTGAGGGGAACATGAAATAATTTATTGAAAGTTCGTGTGTTCAAACGGGAAGCTTTAAAACCTAATCTACTTAACAGATAGGGGGAGTCTATATAGTTTCCTACGATTTTGTACAAAAATATCTGATCTCTTAATGTTATTTACGTGTTTAACTATTCGCGCCGTTCACGTAGAAATAACAGAGAGCCTAACCACGGACTCCACTATCATGGCGTTGAGAAGAATGATAGCCCGTAGAGGAGCACCTACCACTATCTACTCAGATAATGGAACGAACCTACGAGGAGCCGATTCAGAGATGACGTAGCATCGAAGACTTGGACAGGGATGCCCTATGCAGTGACGGTCTCGGCAGAGGGATTGAATGGCGATTCATACCTCCAGGCGCCCCAGAAATGGGAGGAGCTTGGGAGAGAATGGTCCGCAGTTTTAAAACGGCCTTGAAGGTCGTGCTCAAGGAACGTGCGCCCCGACCAGAAACGCTCTCAACACTAATGGCCGAAGTAGAAGCCCTTGTTAACAGTCGCCCCATTACTCATGTTTCGACGGACCCTAACTACCCCGAGCCCTTGACACCTAATCATTTTTTGATAGGTACATCATCCAATGGACCCTCTTTTGGTAAGTAGGTACGAAGACGAGGATCTGTCGCTTAGAAAGCAGTGGCGGATCGCTCAACGCTTAACGGATATGTTTTGGTCGCGGTGGCTTAAAGAGTATTTGCCCACATTATTACCGCGACAAAAGTGGACCAGTGAGCGTAGGGCCTTGCGTGTAGGAGACTATGTCTTGCTTGTGGAACCAAACTTAGAGCGTGGCTAATGGCGGCACGGTGTAGTGAGTGCGACACTCCCCGGGGATGACGGACGCATCCGCGTGGTGGACGTGCGCACTCGCACGGGGACGTTACGACGACCGGTGACTCGCGTCGCCCTGCTCTCCCCACTGATGGATTCTAGTGATGACTAGTCATCACTAAGGGGGTGGAATTGTAGACGACGCGATGCTTATGTAAATTTTTGTTATAATTTTATTAGATTAAATTAGTTTTTAAAATATTTTTATGCGACGATGAATTTGTTGTTTTTTACGCCATCTAGTTTCCTTTTTCATTAATAAATATAATAAAAATTTGGTGGGTATGCGCCGGCTAAAAATGACATATATTGTCGGTACTTGACTTTTTATATAGACGATTTTTTCGCGAACTGCTCGCACGCACAAAGTTTTTTTCCATTTTTACGTATTTTACGAGTTTTATTCGACCCATCACCTACAAACGGTCTTGTGCTTTTCGAATCCACCGCGATCCCGCGATCGCGAGAAAATAAAAGACTGACTCTTAAAAGTATTTTCCGATAAAAAGTAGAAAAACAAAAGAACAAGTCTAGCAGTCTAGAACTCTGTCGAGTAATTTAAAGTTCAATCGCCGCAACGAAAACATTCTAAAAAGATGATTAATACATTCTGCATTTAATCGGCACCAGCTGGTAAAATAAATAAAACCCTGATAAAGCTCGGTGCATACTGATAAACGAGCGGATTGCATGTCCGCAAATGTGGACGAGGCCTAATCTTCCGCTCTCTAATATTCAAAGCGTAATTATGTGGTTACACTGGTGCCAACGTAACATAGGTATTGATTTTTTGTTCTGAAAAGTTGGTGAATTTTAATTAAAAAAAAGGAAAGTCTGTGAATTTTGGAATATATACATGCCATGTAGGGCTTCTAGGGCTGGAAAGCGATGTGTTTGTGGCCTGCAAAGCCTGGCCTTGTAAAGTAAACAGTTCCAGTAAAGATCGTTAGAAGTCTGTGCGTGCGTGCATGTTGGGTTGCACACACAGGCTCACACGTGTGTCTGAGTATGTGTGGGTATGCGTGTGTGTGCCCCCAATTACGTAATAAATAAATAAATATCATGGGACACTTGACGCCATTGACCTAGTCCCAAACTAAGCAAAGCTTGTACTATGTACACTAGGCAACGGATAAACATACTTAAATAAAGGTAAATAAATACTTAAATACATATTAAACATCCAAGACCCGAGAACAAACATTCGTATTGTTCATACAAATATCTGCCCCGGCCGGGATTCGAATACGGGACCTCAAGCACGGGATGGGGATGTATAAAATGTGTTGCTAATTCTATTTTTTTGCCGTCAATTCATGCTGCCACTATAGTGAAAGTTTAAAATATGTATTAAAAAAGTAGTAGCATGAGAAATTTCCTTCTTCTACATCACAATCGTCCATGACGTACCGCACTTATTGTACATCTAAATCGGTCCGTGTAATATAAACACCGACACAAAATAAATAACGTTTAAAAGGTATTTCTTTACGCCGATACACGAACGACTGATTTGTGAACGGATGCCATGAAATCTGGACAAAGAATAAAACTTTAAAGTTCACCAAGACTCGGCACTCTTTTTGGTAAATTATTATTCCAGACGGACACACATACAGACGGACAGATCAGACCATACCTTTCTATTAATCCTTATCCAGTAAATTATTTCATATTCAAGACTGCTTTTTGAATCATTCAAATCGGACATTCCATTCAAAAAATATTACTAATCTAAAAATATCAATCTCTATCATGAAACTACCGTGAGACTCACTCATATTAAATGATATTGTAACGTATAACTCACGTCTTAAATCGAGCTTAGCTCGACATGTTTCGGGCTATTTCGAAACCCTTCATCACTGGAGCACGCGACTCGGCGGCTGCCGCAACACGCGCACTACGCGCCACCGCTCTACTCGCGCGACTGTCCGACGAAACAGTTTCGTCGCGTGGCGCCACCGAGTCGCGTGCTCCGGTGATAAAGGGTTTCGAAATAACCCGAAACATGTCGAACTAAACTCGATTTAAGACAAGAGTTATCCGTTACAATATCATTTAATATCAATCTCACCAAAAACCGCATTTAAACAGTCACCGCGTAGCTTCGCGCGGGTCGGGTATAGTTTTTGGGAAATGGAGCTGAAAAATTTAGACTTTTTTTTAATGTTGCCCCTGGGACGCCAGGGCGGATAGATAGTATTTTAAAAAATTTTATTATGCACATTAAAAATATAGTGCCCAAGACTTTGTATAGCATAGAATCATATTTTTCCAGAAATCTAGCAGATAAGATGCCGTCAGAGAACTGTGATGCGGACGAAGACGTTGTCCTTTCGGGACTGTCAGGCAGATTGCCCGAGTCTGAAAACATCGAGGAGTTTGCGAAAAATCTATTTGATGGAGTAGACTTGGTCACAGCTGACGACCGTCCGCCTGGTGAGTCACCTCTGCCTTCTACCTACCTATCTACTTCTATTATATTTTTTATTACATTGAGATATTTAAAAAAAAAACAATATTTTTTTCCATCTTGTCAAATCAACGAATTCCCTCCATAATATCATTGTCAAATTTTAATTAGGACGGCTAGAACATCAAGCTGAACTGCCTGTATAAAAATCTGACGCGCTCGAGTATTTCAAAGTCACGTTTTTTTACGTTTCGCTAGCCCTGGCGAATATTAAAATAACTGCTATTATGCATACAAAAACAGTATTCACCCTGTTAAATAATATTTTAAAGTGTAAATTCCAAAATAAAGTTTGCCATCAATAAATTAAAAAAATAGTCGAGATTATGAAACACAGTTTTTTAATAGAAAGTTCTGAGGAATATGGAAATAATTATGTATCTTGATTGCTGCACACACACTTCTTTTACAAGTCTTTTACTAATAATAAAACATAAAACAAAGGTATACGGCATACGCTACAGCATATTTTTTTTTGTTCGACTTGATGGCAAACGAGCAAGTGGTTCTCCTGTGATAACTTATGAAAAGTTAATAAAAAGTTTTCAATGTCAAAAATCTTATGTAAGTAGGTATATAATGAGTTGTGGAATTCTGACAGGGTTGCACGGGCTGCCACAGCGCAACGGCAAGCTTAAGAATCTCACGCATTTTGACGCCGCGTTCTTCGGAGTAAATCCTAAGCAGGCAGATCTCATGGACCCACAGCAACGTATGCTGTTAGAGCTAACGCACGAGGCAATCGTGGATGCTGGCTTCAATCCCGGTGAACTCCGTGAATCGCGAACCGGCGTATACGTGGGAGTCACAAGCTCGGATACCGGCTCAATATTATTGCACTCTGACGTGGAACTGATCCATGGCTATGAACTCACTGGCTGCGCACGTTTCATGTTCTCGAACCGTGTATCTTACACCTTCGATTTTAAAGGGCCATCTTACGCCATCGACACCGCCTGCTCTAGCTCAATGTATGCATTAGCTCACGCCGTTGAGGATATCCGTGCTGGAAAATGCGACGCTGCTATCGTCGCTGGTACGAATCTTTGTCTTTTGCCTGGTAGTTCGCTCGAACGATTAAACGTGATGTCGCCGGAGGGTCGTTGCGCTGCGTTCGATGCGAACGGACGCGGCTACGTGCGTTCTGAAGCTGCCGTGGCTGTGTTACTGCAGCGACGCCGCGACTGCCGCCGACTGTACTGCACAGTGCGCGGTGTGCGTACGAATTCAGACGGCTACAAAGAGCAAGGCATTATGTCTCCTTCAGGTGCCATGCAGCATCAGCTCGCACTAGAAACGTTCAAGGAATCACGCTTACGGCCACAAGATGTTGTTTACTTTGAGGCACATGGTACTGGCACTAAAGTCGGTGATCCGGAAGAAGTCAACGCTATCGCTGAGCTGTTCTGTAAGGACCGCACCACGCCGCTCTTGATAGGCTCTGTCAAGTCCAACATGGGTCACTCAGAGGCGGCAGCGGGGCTTTGCTCGATTGCCAAGGTAGTGCTGGCAATGGAGCGTGGAATCATCCCAGGAAACCTACATTACTGTACACCCAACCCTGACATTCCTGCGCTTAGCGACGGTCGTATCAAGGTACACAATTCATGTTACTCCTAGACATAAATTTATCTTTCTCAATAATAATTTTTTGATGTTAACGTGACCTTTACACCTTTTACACTTTAGGTGGTGGACTGCAACACGCCGTGGCGGGGTGGGCTGGTCGCCGTCAACACCTTCGGCTTGGGCGGCGCCAATGCACACGTCATCTTAGAGTCCCAGAGGGGCGAGCGGCCGCCACCAGCGTCCTACCCCACGCCACGACTTGTGCTGGCTTCGGGACGAACCGAAGCTGCGGTATTGCGGCTTTTGAGGCTAGCAGCGGATCATCCGCAAGACGCTGAGCTCCATGCTTTGTTGGATGCAGTGCATGCGAGGGCTATTCCGCGACACACGTATCGTGGCTATGCGGTGTTGAATCAAAAGCGCGATGCATCGCCTGTATTGGAAACGAAGAAGGTAACGTCTTGACTAGCTGGGTCTGCCCAAGCAATACTAGTATATTTCCCGATCTGATATTAACTGTGTATTCTTTAGCTATTTTAAATACGTACCCATCTATTTTCAGGTTGAAAAAACAGAGACGCGCCCAATATGGTTCGCTTTCGACGGTATGGGAACACAATGGCCTGGTATGGCGCAAAGCTTGATGCGACTGCCAGCCTTTGCAGCCAGTATAGCGCGCTCGGCAGCAGCACTTCGTCCATTAGGCTTTGACCTGCCGTACGTGCTGACCGAAGCTTCTGAGGCCGCTTTAGACTATGTCATTAATTCGATGGTATCAGTCACGGCCGTCCAAGTTGCGTTGGTCGACGTGCTGAGAGAAGTAGGCGTGCGTCCTGATGGGATCGTGGGCCTTTCTGTTGGAGAAAATGGTGAGTAGTTGATAAATTGGTAAGCTGTTTCGTGCCTAAGCACCGATTTCAAACCAGCAGAATATTTTCATGGTTTCATGTGACTACGTTACATTTTTCTGTTTTTTTTTCTCATCTATGAATCGTCTTAAAACGACTGTCTTTTTGACATTATGAGCAGGTTGTGCATACGCAGACGACTGCCTAACAGCAGAACAAGCAGTACTCTGCACGTACTGGCGCGCGCGCAGCATAGCGGAGGCGGCGCTGCCGCCGGGCGCGATGGCCGCCGTGGGGCTGACGTGGGACGAGGCCGCGCGACGCTGCCCACCTAACGTGTTCCCTAGCTGCCACATCTTCACAGAAAGTGTCACGGTGAGATGGCAATAGAGGCGGGCTCCCGACACAAGCGTTACTGGCGCCAGTAACAGTCACATGATACGTACAAAATCCATCTTCACCCATCTGTTTACCAGAAGAAAAATATTTTATATCTAAGATCGTTGTTCTGTGTTTATTAAAATATTACAAACTAGCTTTTGCCTGCAATTTTACCTTGTGCGTAGAATACATACAAATTTACGTAGTACCATGGATGAAATAGAGTATGGATTGTTATTCTCCATACTAAAAAACGTTCACCGGAACAAAGCCAAAATCCAGGATTAATGCTAGATGGCGCTGAGATTTTTACTACATTATATCTAGATGGCACTAAACGCAAAATAATAACGCATTTAATCCAGGGAAACGGAGCTGAGATTTTTCCGACATTATTATCTAGATGGCACTATTCACGTAAATACTTTAGCTGTCAAAAAAACACTTATCTAAGCAGTCAACCAAAGAGGTCAACACATCAAATATATCTGAACAACATAGAAAAATAGGTCGAACATTGATAAAAAAATAGCTATGCTAATTTCAGGTAAGCGATGTGACAATCATCGAAAACAGTACAGTATTGTCATCACATACATCTGTCTCACGTTTTTCTCTTCAATAATTTGACATTGATTTGACAGATGCATCTCTAGCTGTAGCATTAATACGCTAAATAAATAATAATACGGTAAATGCCCTAATGGGCATTTCTATCTACCGTTGTACCATGAGTTTATCTCTCCGATTTCAACAAAATTTGAAAGATAGACTCAGTCCATGATTGCGAATTGGACGGAGCAAAAACGGAACCGACTGACTATCGGAGCAGTGTTTGGTCGTGTTCAAACGTAACCCGAAAGAGTTTCTGCGTCGTTTCGTGACCGTGGACGAAACGTGGGTTCACCACTACACCCTCGAAATGAAAAAGCAGTCGAAGCAGTGGATTTTAGCGGGTGAACCTGCTCCAAAGAAAGCAAAAACCGTCCCATCGGCTGGAAAGGTCTGTTTTTTGGGATTCGCAGGGTATTATACATATTGACAACATGGAAAAGGTAAAAACGATAACAGGGCAGTACTATGCCAATTTATTGGCTGAATTTGACGCCGTGTTGAAGGACAAACGACCCCATTTAAAAAAGAAAAAATTACTGTTTCATCACGACAACGCCCCGGCTCATTCGTCCAGAGTTGTGACGGCTAAATTATTAGCACAGTTACGCTAAGAACTATTGCCTCACCCCCCGTATTCTCCAGATTTGGCCCTATGCGATTTCTTTTTGTTTCCCAACCTCAAAAAATGGCTCGGTGGTAAGCGATTTGGATCAAATGTCGAAGTCATTGCCGCCACAGAGGCCTATTTTAATGACTTTCCAAAATCATACTTTTTAGTTGGTTTAATAAAGCTTGAGTATAGGTGGAACAAATGTATAGAGTTAAAAGGTAACTACGTAGAAAAATAAATGCATAAATACAAAAAAAATGTCTGTAATTGCTGCGAAAAAAATTCAAAACTTGGCGCTCGAAGGAATATAACGCCATCTAGATGTTACCTTCTACAACATAACGAAGTTTAGTAAACTCACAGAGGTACTTTAAAGAGTTGAACATTATTGCCACCATGCTAAATAGAGCAATGTCGCCACTAAAATTATGTATTATACCGGTTCAATACATCTGGCGACATCTAGTTCTTTTTTTCGTACTAAGCAACGAGGAACTATCTTATGTATGGAGGCTGCACGTCCATACTATACTTCGTCCATGGTAGTACTCAGTTTTAACCAGCAAAACCTTAATAGGAACTTTCACTCTATACTGACCTAATATCAACAGCGCACGCAATAATTTGTAAAAATATCCTAGTCGCCCACCTGAATTAAACGTATACGACAAAGCTCGCATTCCACGATTATTTTTTAAATCTTACTTGTACTGTAAATTTTATACTGCAAGTTGCTCATTTCCACGTCTTTCTGTAGGTATCTGGCGCCCTAGATTCCGTGAAGGAATTCGTTGCCAAACTCAAAACTGAGCATGTGTTCGTTAGCAACGTCAACAGCTCTGGCATAGCTTTCCACACCAAGTACGTCGCAGCTTCAGTGCAGCAAATGCGCACCAAATTGCTGGAGATTATACCAAAACCGCGCCCGCGCAGCTCGCGTTGGATATCCTCGTCGCTGGGTCCAGATCAACAAGACTCAGAATGGGGTGAGTTAAAGCATGAAGTGAAGACTTTTTAGTCTCTCTACACAATCATTGTAAAGCCGAGTTTAGCCTTGCAAGAAAAATTGTGCACGTTGCAAACAAAGTCGTTGGCTTTACGGCCTCACAATGTGATGCAACTTGCACGATTTTTCTTGCCAGTCTAAACTCGGCTTAGTTCTTGTCGAGACGTAGCGGACCATTCAAAATTACAGAAAAAAAAACCCGACTGCCTTTAAAAAACTAATAAGATAAAATAAGTCTAGTGATCTAGAATCTATTAAGTAGCTTAAAATTGGACACGTTTGTTGCAGGGAAGCTTTGCAGCGCGGAATACCAAATCCACAATCTGTTATCACCAGTGCTGTTTGCCGACGCACTACGAGCGGTACCAGAGCATGCTATAGTAGTGGAGATAGCACCACACGCGTGGTTATACCCTGTATTACGGCGGGCGCTCCCGTTGGCCACGCATGTACCTTTAGTACGACGAGAGCATCCAGACCCGCTGTCGCATCTCCTGCAGGCATTGGGCAAGCTGTTCACAGCAGGCGCGCAGCCACGCGTGTCATCGCTATACCCACCAGTATCATGGCCTGTATCGCGCGGTACGCCAACGATCGCTTCAGCCATCGAATGGGACCATTCTACTGAGTGGATGGTGGCTAATTTCAAGTCGGCACCGCTTACTGGCGAGAACATAATTGAGTTCAATCTTGGCAAGCCGGACCAAGCTTTTCTAGATGGGCATAATATTGATGGACGCGTTCTCTTCCCTGGCGCTGGTTACTTGGTAAGTGGCTATGAAGATATTTTTGATTAGGTACCTAATTAACTGATGTTGACTATCATTAA
Organism: Choristoneura rosaceana; assembly: GCA_037349165.1. Lineage (NCBI taxonomy): Eukaryota > Metazoa > Arthropoda > Insecta > Lepidoptera > Tortricidae > Choristoneura > Choristoneura rosaceana. The sequence goes on from JAZBNJ010000044.1 coordinate 2,044,323, forward strand.
ACTAATGCTAATGATTATATTTGATTGATACGAGTATTGCATACTAAGTAACTACCTGCCCTTATAAAAGATGTGTGACAAATGGACAGTCGTAAGAAGTATTCAAAGACTATTATAATAACATTCTGGGATGACCACTGTGGTTAGTATTGGACATATTTTTACGTTCGTCATATTATGACAAGCTTTGCGTTGAATCATTTACCTTATTTAGTTTATTTACGCTTTAGATAGAAGTGAACCTCCTATTTTCATCCGGATTCTAGCATGGGGGTTGCTTTTATCTGCCTGTAATAAGCGATTATATTGTCCAACAGACGATGGTGTGGTATACGGTGGCTAAGGTCAACAACTTAAACATGGACGAGGTAGCCGTGGTCCTAGAGGACATCCAGTTTCGGCGTGCTACCATCGTGCCCCGAGACGCGCCGCTTCGCTTCCTCGTCACGCTACTAAGCAACAGTGGGAACTTCGAAGTGTGCGAGGGAGGAGATGTCGTGGCGACCGGTCGCGCACGCCTAGTGACTGATCCTGCTGCCGAGCGCTTGCCTGTCACCTTTCTCACTGACGACGCACCTGTGGAAGACATACCGTCGCTTGACGCGGACGACGTTTACAAAGAGCTACATCTACGGGGTTACAATTACCAGGGTGTGTTTCGTGGTGTCCTTCAATCAAATGCGAATGTCACGGAAGGCCTGCTTAGCTGGCAGAACAACTGGATTTCATTTATAGACAGCATGCTGCAGTTTGAAATCATAGCTGAGAATACGCGCGAATTGAAGGTGCTTACGAGTATACAGCGTGTGCTCATCGACCCAACAGCACAAAAAGCAGCCGTAGCTCCGGGAACTAGCGATAGTAACTTGCCTATACGCCGGTACAAGTATCTGTTCGTCACTATTGCCGGCGGCGTGGAACTGCGTGGAATCAAAACTTCGATAGCACCACACCGCACTAACGATCAGGCTGCACCTAAGCTAGAGAAATACGAGTTTACACCGCTAGACAACACACGCGGTGCTTCAGTAGATGTTCGTCTCTCTAAGTGCAGTGCACTCACCATCGCACTGCAGTTGGTTTTTGAAAACAGCATCACTCGGCGTCTTGGAGTGGCGGAGGTCGCGCTGGGCCGCCCCGCTAGCGACCTGCTGCTGCCACTCGTGCTGCCGATACTGGACGCCGAGCCGCAGGTTCGCGTCGAGGCGAGCCTGGCCGCGGGCCCTGACGCCGCTGACTACGCCGCCACTCTAAACCTACTTAGAGTAAAGGTATTTGTAAAACACATCTCCGGCGCAGTGTGTGCCATTAAAGAAATTATTACATTATGAACATTAAATTTGTCGCCGTTCTAAGTTCGTTCTAAGAACAATGCGAGCATGCGAGCATGCGAGAGGGAAAAGTCTAAATACACTTTAGAATTGTAACCAGCGAAGTGATAAAAAGAAATAAAATCATTTATTTATAACAGCGCAGGTTACACACGCATACACGGGTACTAGGTGATACATGTTATTTTGTCTTTTTAGGTATTAAATAAGGAGTTGCCGGACTTGAAATACCAGTTGGTGCTTGGTGCGAACGTTTTGGTGCGACACGATGCAGACGTACTTCGCGAGCTTACTGCAATGTTAGACGCACATGGACATATACTGTTGGAGGAGCCCGCACATGCACTGGATAACCCAGTTGCAGCCGCGGTGCTGGAAGATGCTGGTTTGGTTGCAGTAGCGCGGCAGCGCTCGGTGGCTTGCGAATACGTGATACTCCGTCGCTCCTCTGCGCTTCCCGCCAAACACATCATTCTAGAAGTACGTGACGATGATTTTGCGTGGATAAAAGCGCTACGTGAGGCCATGAAGCGCGCCGAGAGCGAGGAGTTGCGTGTATATGTGTGGTCACGCGATCCAGCCAGTGGCGTGCTCGGTCTGGGCACGTGCCTGCATCGCGAGGTAGGCGGTGACAAGCTGCGAGTTTACTATCTGCCCCACGCCAAAGATGTTTTTGTCCCCGCCGCACCCGCCTACCACGCGCAAGTTCAACTAGACCTTACATTCAACGTACTAAGCGCTGGAATTTGGGGTACTTACCGCCACTTGCGGCTTGACGACCCAGCTAACAGACAGATCCAGGTAAGACTGATTCCCGTCAGAACTGTTTCCCTTATCGCTTTTGCCATTTTAATGATTATCTTTTTTCTAGATGGAGCATGCATATGTCGACATTCTGACACGCGGCGATTTATCATCGCTACGCTGGATACAGAGTGACCATCAGTACGCGACCACAGCGCCACAAGCGGCGCCCTCCAACCTATGCCATGTTTACTACGCACCTCTTAACTTTCGCGACATAATGGTAGCCACTGGAAAACTGCCACTTGATTCATTGCCTGGCAATCTCGCGGGTCAGGTGAATGCCGCCTTCCCACCAAGTTTTTCTCTCTTTTTTAATACTTGTAGTTATAGCACATCAAATGATCTCTTTGTATTGCAGGAATGCATCCTGGGTATAGAGTTCAGCGGGCGTTTACCATCAGGCAAGCATGTGATGGGCTTGGTGGCAGCAAAGGGTCTTGCTACCACTGTGCTCGCTGACGAAGGCTTTATGTGGGATGTGCCAGCTGGTTGGTCACTGAAAGAAGCAGCTACGGTTCCAGTGGCATACGCGACGGCGTATTACGCGTTAGCGGTGCGCGGAAACATGAAGCGCGGGGACACTGTGCTAGTGCACGCGGGCGCGGGCGGTGTCGGGCAAGCCGCCATTTCTATTGCACTGCACGCCGGCTGCACTGTATACACGACCGTGAGCTCGCCTGTGAAGCGAGCTTTTCTACGCGTGCGTTATCCAGCGCTTTCCGATGAGCATATTGGCAACTCACGCGACTGCAGCTTTGAGCAGCTAGTGCTACAACGCACGCGTGGTCGAGGTGTCGACATGGTACTTAACTCACTGGCCGGCGACCAGTTGCGAGCTTCACTACGCTGTTTGGCGGAAGGAGGCCGCTTTTTAGAGATTGGTAAAGAAGACCTCAGTGCTGGTTCACTACTTAGTATGCCTGTACGGCTTAAAAACACCACAGAACACGAGATTCGTCTGGATGCGCTGTTGGGTGCAAGTCAAAATAACCATGAGAAGGCAGCAGTTGTGCGTTGTGTTTCTGCGGGGATCGTTAATGGTGCTGTTCGTCCACTGCCTGCTATCGAATTCGCGGATTATCAGCTCGAGCAGGCTTTTAGGTGAAAATTTTGTATTTTTTTTTAATTGAATTGCTCAATCGTACCTTCAATCTGAAGATTTGATTTTCATTTGAGATTGTTCTAGGTATATGGCAACTGGCAAGCATATTGGCAAGGTGCTTATCCGTATCCGTGAAGAAGAGAGCAGCGGGCACTCGCCGCCGCCATGCCTGCTGCCCGCGCTGCCGCGCACTTACATGCACCCCGCTAAGAGTTACGTGCTAGTAGGTGAGTATCATTTTGTAATTAATCATAATAAATCGTAAAATTTTTACAAGATTTTATTTAGTTTCACCTGCCCCGTGTCTGTCTGTCTGTACCGAAATCTTGCAAGTTAAATTTGACCAACTAGTAAACAAATTGACAATACAATAATCTAGTACCTAGTGTTATCCTGGTAGTACAGCCAGCATCGTCTCCACAGGGCGGAACTCTTCAACGGTTAATTGCATCGACTTGAAATTTGATATGCGAATGTAGTTTGGTTGACAATGCAAGTACAGTCAGCAAAAAAGCTTGTAATAAAATTGAAATTTTTGTGGTTAGGTTATTTTTATGTAAATCATCTCATTCGAGACTTGGCACGTTGTTTATAGTGTACTAGCTGTTTCCCGTGACTCCGTCTGCATAGAATTCGCTAATCGCTATTCCGCGGGAACTATGCATTTTTCCGGGATAAAAAGTACTTAGCTTATGTCCTTTCTCATGACTCCAACTATCTCCATACCGAATTACGTCTAAATCGGTTCGGCGGTCCAAGGGTAAAAAAGTGACAGGCATACAGACAGACAGACAGCCAGCCAGACGGACAGACAGAGAGACAGACAGACAGACGGACAGACAGAGAGACAGACAGACAGAAAGACAGACAGACAGAAAGACAGACAGACAGACAGACAGACAGAGCTACTTTCACTTTTAAAATTTAAAAGTAAGAATTTTTTGAAGGATTTTATATTTGTTTGCAGGCGGTCTAGGCGGCTTCGGGCTTGAGTTAGGCTATTGGCTCATAAAACGAGGTGCGCGTACGCTCGTGTTCAACTCTCGCAGCGGCGTACGTACTGGCTACCAGGCCTGGTGCATTCGCAGGTACCTCACATCCATATTTTTGTGTACCTAACAACAAAAGGCTCCTTCTCTTGAAACGAAAAGAAGAAGCAATTGTGCAAAAAGGAATCATCTAATGCCATCCATCCATCCATCCACCACTCAGAGGGCTATGAAGAGGGCTATGCTCGGGGTTTCTCCGCGGGATGGAATCAGAAATAATGATATCCGCAGTAGCTAACTAAGGTTACTGACAAAGCTCGAAGAATTGCGAAACTAAAGTGGCAGTGGGCGTGACACATTGCCCGCAGGACTGATAGCCGATGGAGTTAGAAGGTTCTCAAATGGCGTCCGCGGATGGCCCCAAAGCTCCTGTGCTATATTGGCCTGCCCATTGCCACGTCAACGAGCTAACTCACTTGGCTATCTCGGTTACCCTCGTTCTTCAACGTATCTCCTCATTTCTGATTCGATCCGGTAGAACCTCGGCAAGCACTCCCCATAGCTTAGCAAATCTGAACTTAATACCTTGCAGGAAGAGGAATTTCTAACACGAGCTTGGTTTCTTTGAGTAGAAATGTGCTTAGTTGTCTTATCATACCTATCTCACAGACAGTGAGATTTTAGAGACAATGGTAGTGCAGTCACTGGTATCGCGTGTTTCTATTTCTTCTTCTTCTCTTTTAAAACATGGCTTTTCTGTCCTAATTAATAGGACAATTTCGCCAGTGTCTAAGTATACTCTCTTTGAGAGGCACGTTGTACGGTGATTGTAGTTTTTGTAACTTGATAGTAAAATTCCAGAAACTACGTGGAGACAACTTGCACATTAAAAAATGTCGGACACGAGAGCAATATCGAATTTTGTGATCCCTGTTCACTGTTAAGGTTAATCGCCGCATAAAACACTATCAAAATTATACTAGCCAAAGAAACAGAAATAGCAAAATTAGATATTGTCTACATCCGCCATGTTCGAATGCCACAAATCGAACCGTGTTTCTATTTACAGATGGCGTGAAAAAGGCATACGAGTAGACGTATCAACTTCAGACGTGACGACTGTAGCTGGTGCGCGCGCGCTGCTGAAAGAGGCGACACATACGGCGCCCGTCGGTGCTATCTTCAACCTGGCTGCTGTATGGCATGATGCTTTTCTTGAGAATCTGACACCAGAAACTTTTGAAGCTGTCGCGAAACCAAAAATAAATGGTTAGTATCTGGCTAAAGCTAATAAATAATAACTAAAATGCCTCCATTTACCTAGCCTGTGTATGGGGGAAGCCTACGTCCAAAAGTGGACGTCCTACGGCTGATATGATGATGGTGAACTGAATGAACTGAAAAAATGGTTCTCATAAAATTATCAACCGCATAGTTTCGAATTCTTACCAAATCTCTATTTTTATTGCAAGAGAGTTCTTTTGTTTGTACTCGTATTTACAAATTTACAATGTACTAATATTTAAAAGTTTTTCAGACTCTTTTTCTCTCGGCTTTTAACACCATTGACACGTTTATGCCTAACAAAAGCTGACAGTTGATCTGCCTCAATGTAGGAACCCTTATCATAAAGGTACGAGTACGCACCATCTCAAGAGATTTCTTTGTGTTCTAGGCACTCTCGCACTCGATACGGCATCTCGCGAGCTAGCACCACAACTGGACTACTTTGTGGTCTTCTCATCCGTGGCATGCGGGCGTGGGAGTCTTGGCCAGAGCAACTATGGACTTGCCAATAGTGCCATGGAGCGGCTTTGCGAGCAACGGCAAGCTGATGGTCTGCCCACGCTGGCTGTGCAATGGGGCGTCATTGGAGACGTTGGGATAGTTGCCAGGACGCATGGTTTTTCTGATATTGTATTGGGTGATACTCTACCGCAACGTATAGATTCGTGTCTGACCACACTTGGTACCTTGATGACTCTGCCGTATGCTGTAACTGCTGCTATGGTTGTGGCAGATAAATGCCCCTCGCAAAAGAAGCCATCACAGGACCTTGTTCGAGTCATCGCGAATATCCTCGGTATGCTAAAGTTTTTTCTGCTGTTTCCATGCCTCATAATGTTCTTTCATTGGGTCGAATCGGTGCCGCGTTTTGAACTTATTAGTTTTTAGTATTTTAAACGTGTATTATTTATACAATTGTATGTGTAGTGAAGATGTATTTTTTGTTAAATTTTAATAATTCAGATCTAGATAATGTTGATGCACCACCTGTCGTAAACTAGTCCTTCCTTCTTTCTGTAAAAAAGATTGCCTGGAAGAGATCGCTCTTAAGCGATAAGGCCGCCTATTTCTTACCTTGTAATTTTCTCTCTGTGTACCCGTTTTCTGTATCGCTTACTATTTCTGGTGTACAATAAAGAGATTAAATTTATTGAGGAACAAATAATACATTTAGAAATGATTTAAACTATAAAAACTTAATAATAAAGAGTCATTGTAATGTATTGTATTATATAGAGATCCATGTTCGCAGGCATCAAAGATCCCAGCAAGGTATCAGACGGAACCACTTTTTTGGAGCTAGGCGTGGACTCGCTGATGGGCGGTGAAATCGAACGAACCCTGGAACGAGGATACGCCCTGCTGCTGAGCGTGGAAGAGATTCGAGCACTAACGTTTGGAAAGCTTCGAATTATAGATCGCCGAAGCGTTGTATCATCTAAGAAACATATTGACTGACCCACTTAAGACATTAAGCGGTGTCCAGCGTCTTATGAACTTATCCAGATAAGGTTTTTTATTATATCATGCACTTATTTTTTTATGTTTCTGTGGTAGTTTAAGAGTATTAAAACATATTATGTAAACATATGTCTAAAATAGGCTAATCATTAGCTTTCTTTTGTAAACCCATATTGTTACAATGCAATTTTGTGTTTATTCCCAAGCCATATCTTTTTCACGCAAACCATATTATTAAAATTTCTAAGGCAATGTGCTTTTAGATTTTTGTTATTTACCATTTGTGAGCTATGGAACCTTCAAGATCGATAAGTTTTTTTTAATTTAATTTTTAATACAAACTTTTACATTTCTTCTACAAATTCCGCCACCTAATCTAAACAGTGTTTTCTGTTTGAACAAACCTTCCCTCTCTGCTTGTTTTTATTTGAATGTGCTTATCATGGTTAAAACAATCTGAGGCACACCGTTTTTGATTGTTTCGTCCATGTTTCACCAGTAAATTTCCAAAAACACTCTATTTTAATACACGAAGGTACTAAACACAAAATAGATAAAGCTCAGCTCAAGTGTCTGTTTTCTTATATTCTTTGGTCTGTTTGCCCATGACATTTGAATAATGTTGCCACTCAAATAAAAGCTGGGTTCAGCTTTCGTTAGCCAAACTCTAACGTGTATGAGTATGCCCTGCAAATTAAATAAAAGCTTGTAAAAGAAACACAAAGTGTCGACTCTGAATCATTGCTTACTCTTTCGCCGTTTCAGTTTATTTCGGTAAAGAATGCAGCTTCAAAGTGCTTGTATTATTGGCAACTGAGGGGACAACTGTGAGTTATGCACTTTGTACTCTAATACGGTACTTAAGCACACTTAAGTAAAGAAATGTATTATTTATAGAGTTGCATTCAACGGTCAGTGGGTATCACCAGGATGGTTAAATATAAATGTTTTGTTTTTAACCTCTGACGCAAAAAGAGGGTTATAAGTTCGACCGCTATGTGTGTCTGTCTGTGACACCGTAGCTCTTAAAAGGGTGGACCAATTTGAACGCGGAATTTTTATTTGAAATTAGGTTTTCCAGCTATGATTTTTAGATATTTTTTATCAACATCGGTTCGGCTGAACGGCTGTTTGTGAGATATTGAACTTTGAAGTGACAGAATCAGGGGTTTTCCAACTTTTTGTTGGTTCATCATCATCATCATGAGCCAGAAGACGTCCACTGCTGAACAAAGGCCTCCCCCTTAGAACGCTACAATGAACGACAACTCGCCACTTGCATCCACCGGTTTTGTTGGTTAGGTTATTATGTTTCTCGTTTTAATAAACATTCTCTCTCTTTCTGCTTGAGAGGCTATAGGTCAAATCACTAGGCTTCTAGAAACACCATCCCATCCCAGCCTATATACGTCCTACTGCTGGGCATAGGCCTCCTCTCAGAACAAGAGGGCTTGGGCCATAATACCCACGCGAGCCCAGTGCGGTTTTAGAAACTAATGGAAACTAATCCAAAAACGGTAACGCCGTCAGTTCCAATAGTTTATACCCACTTCAAACTACTTTAGGAGTAGTCTCGGACCGAACTAGTATTTAATAACAGAGATATATCATGTCTCCGCCATTCACGATTCATAGTCGGGAGAACTTTCAATTAGTAAGTTGAACTCTGTACCTGGAGTGAAGCCAAGCGATGGTGCGAAAGGGAGACAGTTACAGAAGGAAAACTGTGCCTCCAGTGTGGCGTTTTCACAAAACATTCGTTTACTATTCGAAGACGTAAATCGAGCGTTCGATCGTCGATACGCAGCCGCCAATGTCCACGGTGCGGCGTCGTCACCCTTTTTCGTTACGATACGCGGACGAAATAGTTTACGTAGCAAACCTATACTCACAAAAGTTGTTGCACAAACTTTCCGCTAGAGGCGCTGTCCGTGTTTCCATACAAATTGAGATTTTAACGCGAACGCGATCGAGACGTATTTTGTGAACGGAAAAATACACTAAGCATACTGAAGTTGCAACAGTTGATTGTCATCGTGCGGAATCGTTTCATAATATAAGCCCAAAGACGTCGACTGTTGAACAAATGTCTTTCCCGCAAAGTGTGTGACCGAGTCCATTGACACTTCAACCTGCATATCCTTCGAGCTATATCGATGACTTTTGTTTTGTTTCTTCAAAAAGATTAGTAGACGTCACACAATGATATTATATGTTACTATCGTATTAAGAAGCTCACTGACGTCACAGGTGACCGAAGAGCTGGCAGCTTCCTCGGACAAAGAATTAGCCTAGCTATTCAAAGAGGAAACGCTGCCAGCATCTTCGAGACCTTGCCTGGGTACACTTTAGGTATTCTTTTTTTTTAGTTTTAGGTACTATTTTTATTTAGTTAGTTCATAGTTAAGTTTTATGTGGTTATTTTATTTTAAATTCATTGTGTATTTTATTCCAATAAAAGCAACGTTTTTATTTTATATAAGTTTGTTTATTTTATGTAGGTTACTTTAGTTAAGTAATTTTTAGGATATTTTTTATCTCATTCGTACCAATAAAGACTACACTATGACACTTAATAAGTTGTTCTAAAATTTGTAAGTTTATATTTATTTTTTGACCCTGCTGCACCTTTCTCCATTGTATTCACTGGTCCCAATGCCGTATGATATTCGCAAACTACCCACATAAATCCTATTATTCAATCGAGAACGCGTCGACAGCCAAAAGTCACAATTTTCCAAGGACCAGCGCAGCCATTTTTACAGTAATAAAATATTGTTTGCCAGGTTTGACGTGCGCCAGATTTTTTTGGATTGGTATCGTTAATCCCACCTCTAAGCAGCAGTATTTGTGCTTCTGTGCTGCGGCGTGAAGGGTTAAGGCAGTCGGTGAAACAAGCACATAAAATGAATAACAGACAATGATTTTGAACATGACACTACTGTGAGACTCAATCATATTAAATGATATTGTAACGGATAACTTAGCGAAAATACAAACTGAAATATGCATGCACAGAAAAAACCCAGAAAAAGAAACCAGCGGTGGGAATCGAACCCAGGTCCTCAGCATTCCGTGCTGCGTGCCATACCTAGCTACCCCTACACCACCACTGGACATAAGTCTAGACACAAATTTCTCCCATGCACCAAACTTTTCAGCCTGCCTTTTCTTAGTCATTTAAGCAGCGACAATAGTGACATCTATGTTTTAGCTCTCATCGAGACACGTTAATATTCTTTCGGAACTAACCGCTCACCCGGCTAAGAGATGTCGCTATTAAGCAATCAAAATTAAGATTCATCATCATCATCATGTCAGCCGAAAGACGTCCACTGCTGGACACAGGCCTCCCCCAAGGCTCTCCACTCAGACCGCTCTTGTGCTTTTCGCATCCACCGCGATCCCGTGATCTTAGCCAGGGCGTCGCTCCAGTCCATCTTATTAGCCTACCGACAAAAATACCGAAATTAATATTGGCTTGTTTACATTGCTATTGTTGTATAAATAATGGGACGAAACCATTCGTGCACGAGTCCGACTCGCACTTGACCGGTTTTTCAGCTCATCGTATTACATTCATTAAATACAACCTTTCTCGTTACCTACCGTATCATACTCAACTGTACCGATATTTCCAAACATGATTTATTTTTTGCGGAATAGATACCATGCTCCTGCACCGCGGTTATTACTGGACAAAAAGCAAAATGGCTGCCCGCAAAAACTATGGGAAACGTGGATTGCTATGGTGTAATTGCAACAAACTAGAATAAGCTTTAGATGCCACGATACGACTACGGTACGACCACGATACTTGCAATATTTTTTTGACTACACTCATCCCGGCCTATAACGTCCCACTGCTGGGCACAGGTCTCCTCTCAGAACAAGACGGCATGGGTCATAGTTCCCACGCGGGCCCAGTGCGGATTGGGAACTTCACACGCACTATTGAATTTCTTCGCAGGTTTGTGCAGCTTTCCTCTTTCGAACTTTCCTTTTCGCTTTCGAACTCAACCAGAGCTCATCTTCAAAGTAACACAACTATGCTACCAGTTGTTAGACTAAACGCGTCAGTGTGATGTGGTGGTGGTGGTGATAAAATGTTTTGTGTAATTTGTGTGTGTTCTTACACTATGGAGGTAGAGGAACTGCATGAACACGCATATTGTGCATTAGCTTAGCTATCGTAAGGTCGCGGGTGAGCAAGGAAATTCTTTTATTTTATTGCAAAAGTGTCACAAAACGCGATATTTATAAACCAATCGTGACGCCTAAATCACTTAATTTCAATAAAATTACGGGTTGTAAGCAATATTGATGGCTGCAATTAAATGACAGTTCTTGTCACGCAAACAGGATATTTCTTGCCAGTAATCAATGACTGATTACCCGCTTTATTAGATTCTGGGTAACAATTTGGCTACATGACTTGACCTTGCGGTTTTTAAAAATCCATACTAATATTATAAATGCGAAAGTGTGTGTGTTCCCCAGGTAGCAAGGTGACGACTGCGACTAAACAATGACGACGTTTTTAAGTCATTTTAGGGTCAGTACAAAATACGTCATTGTAGAGACGTCATACTTACGTATTACTTACGTACGTATACTTACGTGTTATTAGGATCAGTAGAAAATACGTCATTATAGAGACGTCATGTATGCGTACTATTAGGGTCAGTACAATATGCGTCATTATAGAGACGTCATACTTACGTACTATTAGGATCAGTACGTTACTTTGACGCCCGCAAACAGACGTCTCCTACGTCGAGCAGTACTGTAAACGGACGTCATAATGACGTAAAAATACTACCTGGGTCGTGTGTTTGTATTCTATGTGTGTATTTTTGTCCGTGATTTTTGGCACAGAGATAGTTTATTGGCCAGAGAGTGACATAGGCTGCTTTTTAGCCCGAAAAAATGCACAGCTCTTGAGGGAACAGCGTAGGATAACCGAATACCACGCGGACGGAGCCGCGGGCAAAAGCTAGTGGGGCTATAAATTCAAGGTTTGATTGTACTCCCATTTGTGAGATACTTTTATCCTGCTACTTTTTAAAAACATAAGCAGTGTTTTTTTTTTTTTCTATACAGATTGCAGTGCATTTTTTTAGGGATAAAAGTAGACTATGTCATTCTCGGGCCCATAAACTATCTCTATTCCAAAAATCACGTCGATCCGTCGCTCCGTTGCGGCGTGAAAGACGGACAAACATACAAACACACTTTCGCATTTATAATATTAGTATGGATGGATGGATAGTCGAAGACACCCTGAATAACATAGTCACAAGTAAAAGCAATAGTTAAGAGCCTGTTAAAATAGTTGGTTATGCATGCGACTGTTCCTATGTCCGATATCGGGTAACCGTGAATAATCGATTAGCTCATCATCGATTCCTATTCGATTAAAACTGAACGCGCGAGCCGCAAGACGAAAATTCAATACAGAATAATCGATGCCGGAGTTATAACAGCCTAGTCAGTGTGAAATAACTACTGAATTTTAGTGAAAAGTAAACTAACACGAAAACTCGCAAAAATAACTGAGAAAATATTATATTTATTACTAGCTGTTGCCCGCGACTCGAAAAATAGATGTTGGCCGATTTTCAGACCTACTCAATATGCTCACAAAATTTCATGAGAATCGGTCAAGCCGTTTCGGAGGAGTATGGGAACGAACATTGTGACAGGAGAATTTTATATATAAAATATTTTTATTATTTCATTTTTATTTTTATTATTATATTTTGCTATATATGTGTGTCTTCTGCGTTAGTGAATAAATATCTTCTTTTTTTTTCTTTTAAAATAAGATGAAAATTCTAAAATATGTTTTTTTGTACGCTTCCCATTGATTTGTTTTTACACACTTTTCCTCAACTTGCCCTGTTTGTTTGTTTGTTTGGGTTTGGGTCAAATCTTGGAAGCTAAATTTGACCCACTCCCAGTGGTCGGATTAACTTGAAATTTGGCATACTTATGTAAATCTGGTGAGAATACTATAATCTGGTAGCAAAATCCTGATAGACCGGCCAGGATAGTATTCGTAAAACGCAACTCCTCAACGGTTTATGGCATTGACTTGAAATTTGGTACGGAAATATAGCTTGGATGACAATGCAAGTACAGTCAACAAAAGTACACTTAGCAAAAAGCTTGTATTAAAAATGTAATTTTTAACAAAAACTTATTATTTAATTGTTTGTACTGGTATCGCCATAGTCAGTCGTTTTATACGGTTAACTAAGCCTCAACCAAATCGAAAGACTAAGCGTTGTCTGGCCTCTCTCTAGCTAGACTGACGATATCGCCAGATTTTTGTGGTTGCAAGTTGACAGTTGTCGTTCATTGTGGCTGTAGCGTTCTAAGGGAGACACCTTTGTTCAGCAGTGGACGCTTTCGCTGTGATGATGACATTTTGATTTGATGACGTTTATTTACAGCGTTTTTTGAACCAAGTCGACTCGCTGCCGGCAACTGGTCTTTGATTCATGAATATTAAGCTCTAGGGTTTGCGTCAAACGTAATGTACACGTAACAGTTCACAAGTGCGTAGTCACGTGTATATTATGGTGACACATTATTTTGTGTACACAATGCAAAAGGGGATGTACATGTATTTTTTAGTAGACACAATGTAATAGGGAATATACCTACAGGTATTTTTTGTGGGCACAATGCAATAGGGAATGAAAATTTAAAAAAGAAAAATATAGCACAGAGATCAAGATCTTCATTATATTTTCTATGCCTGTGGTTTATTCGATTTTTTTAAATATGCTTTAATAGTCTTTACTTCTCGTGCAAAGTTGTCATCTTTTCAAAATCAAATTGGCAGATAAAACCCGTCTGCCTTCAAAATAATAAAAAAAGAAGAAAACAAGTCTAGTGGGGTAGAACTCTGTTTAGTAGCTAACTTAAAGTTCAACAGTCGGGACCCATTTAAATCGTGACGCTCAAAAATTTTTACCTCATGGGTCCCGACTGTTGAACTTTAAGTTAGCTACTGAACAGAGTTCTAGCCCACTAGACTTGTTTTCTTCTTTTTATTAGTATTTTTAAGGCAGTCGGGATTTTATTTTTTTAATTTATTGTTTTTTTTAATTCCTTATTTCTCTATAACATTACCAATAGATGATACTTACACCGTTGTAATGCTACAACGGCAGTTAGAATCTTCATTAAAATTTGGCCTTTGATAGCGTGTAATATCTACACAGCAAATTATCTTGCTCACATAAATTCGAGTTAACGCGTCCTGATTCAAAATTAATTGTTCTATTCAACGTAGGGTGCGTACAAGCAAGGTGCTAGCCACACTATATTGGCTTGTCAGAGAATTTGCTGTTATACATTTGTATATTTTAATAAAACAAAAGTACTATTAAATGATATTGTAACGGATAACTCACGTCTTAAAACGAGTTTAGCTCGACATGTTTCGGGCTATTTCGTAGTCCTTCTTCACAGGAACACGCGACTCGGCGGCTGCCAAACACGCGCACTACGCGCCACGCACCGCTCTGCTCGCGTGAGTCTCACGATAGTTTCACGTTCAAAACAATAGTATTAGCAAAATCTTAGGAAAGATGAAAAAAATAAATGGAAATATTTTTAGTACTCGATATGAAATACAACAAGGGTATCTATCATCCGACAATCGCAGCGACGTCTAACTTACACTGACTAGGCTAAGAGCTAGGTGTTACAGAATTAATTTTTCTACTTAATCATCAAACATAGAATCGGGTTTCATTCTTCAGATCACATAGAATCGGAATAAAATTTCAAATTTTCAACTTAGTATTAGAGACATGAGACTTAGCGCGGGCGTTTTATATCGAACGTAAATAAAACCCATGATTATTGGGGATTGGAATTAACTTTCCATATAATTTGTAGGTGTGAAAAACTTACATTTCGACAAATTCTTAGAGAGCCCTCGATACACGAATCTGACTTGTGTTTTATTTGTATTTCGCCATCAATGTGTCATTGCGTGGGTATTAATTATCATATCAAATACAGGCATATTTACAATACAACACTATACAAATACTATTTATTGTACACCAGAAAAAGTAAGCGATACAGAAAAAGGTACCTGTACACAGAGAAAATTACATGGTAAGCAATAGGCGGCCTTATCGCTCATCTAGGCAACCTTAATTTACCTTAATTTCTAAACACACATGACAAAACTGTCTCATTTACAAAAAATATTCAAAAAATTTATTTAGATCGAGATCACAAAAAATAGGAGAGTTTTATAAATAAATCGAGGTCATTCACATTCCTTTGGCTTTATAAGTAATAGTTACTAGTTTTTTTACGTTTTTGAATAAAAAGGCTTGTTCCTTTTTAATTTTAAAATAAACGAAGTAATATGAGCACGACTCTTAGCCTACAATCCTCTGCTTCAGGTGATATGGTGCACTTGTCCCGGAATGGTTTTCCATTTAAGCGCCTCTCGCTGACGTTTGTAGTGTGAGCCGGTTTACCTTTAATCTTAAAGCTTAAGCCGACCACATAAGGTCCAAAATCGGCTGGCACAATGGCCCTTCTAACCGGATAAACTTCGCGTGAGATCACACTTGGAACGAGATGAATGTTGTGACGTAATGACGTTAAGGTATGCGAAAATTAAATTCTTTATAGAGCGTTTTAGTTGTGTTGTTCTGTTCTCTTTATATTATTCACTAACCTTTACTAAGCAAGCAGTTGAATCGAAATTACGGGATTTCTCAAAAATACTTGTAATAATTTCCAAAAAGTTGTTAACGTTAAAAGCACCGCGCTAAATCCTATCCACTCATCCTACTAATATTATAAATGCGAAAGTAAGTCTGTCTGTCTATCTGTCTGTCTGTTACGCTTTCACGACGAAATCACTGAACCGATTTTGATAAAATTTGGTATTTTTCTTTCTTTTTCTTTTTTCTTTTCAATAAATAGTCACGTCAAGATCGCGTACCTTTTTTCTAACACTAAAAAACGAAGTATACCTCTAGTTTAAGTATACAAAATATTGAATACTCAGTCCACGAGTCCGACTCGAACTTGGCCGTTTTTTTGTTAATGTGATGTTAAACACCGTGGCTTGCGGTCGCAGTTATTAAACATAACCCGTCAATTAAACCCATTACGGTATTACCATGTGGCCACAGCATGTGTTGCACTAAATCACAGCTTTCTAGGAAGCGCTTACGCACTAAAAATCATTTTATGCGCTCATTACTCTAAAACAAAGTTAATTTTACCGGTGGATAAATTTGGAACTAAAACAAATTCATACTAGCTTGTTTGTGCATGCGATCGCAGCGCCACTTCTAAGTGCAAATGACGAGTTCGTTAAACAGCTGACCAAAAAAAAGACGCCATTTTCCCATAACGCTATACATTCAAGATGGAGTGTCATTGCTCGTATTCATTTTGTTATAGTGTGGTTTTATTATTAACACTAGCTTTTGCCCAAGGCTTCGCCCGCATGTAATTCGGTTATCGCGCGCTGTTCCCTCAGGAACCGTGCATTTTTTCGAGATAAAAAATAGCCTATGTCACTCTCTGGCCCATAAACTACGCGTATCGTAAAAATAGGTATGCCAAAAATCACGTCGATTCGTCGCTCCATTTCGACCTGAAAGACGGACAAACATATAAACACAATGTTATTTTTATCTTCAATCGGTCTCCAATGTCATCGACATGGTGGACGAATCCATTTTCATATACAGTCAAGGGAAAAAAGTTGTATACATTTTAGTAAGTACTTTGTCTGTTTTCGTCATATTTGAACTGCCATATTGAACTGCCACAGTGGTCAAAGAGACAAGGTACTAAAGGTGTACACATATTTTTGCCCTTGACCCAATTGACTAGCACCATCAATCGTGCAATCGACACTGCTACTGCTACACGTATCATTCATCACCATGTGAAACTTGAGGTCCTGGATTCGATCCCCGGTTGGGGCAGATGTTTGTAAGAAGAATTTTTTTTTATTCAACTGGATGGCAAACGAGCATGTGAGTCTCCTGATGGTAAGAGATCACCACCGCCCCTAAACACCTGCAACACTAGGGGGATTGCAGATATGCGTTGCCAACCTAGAGTCCTAAGATGGGATACCTCAAGGGCCAGTAATTTCACCGGCTATCTTACGTCTTACTCTCCACGCCGAAACACAAAAGTGCAAGCACTGCTGCTTCACGGCAGGATTAGCGAGCAAAATGTTGGTAGCAATCCGGGTGGACCTTGCACAAGGTCCTACTACCTGCCACCAAAAAAATATATATTTGGATCTTGGACGTTTAATATTTTAGTACTTGGGCGACCGAGCTTCCCTCTAGCTAAAACCTGGCACTTACCAAGCGTTTTCCTGGAGATAAGCTGGATCGATTTTTCATCCCCGAAAACCCGTACATATACCAAATTTCCTCGAAATCATTCGAGCGGTTTCTGAGATCCCCGAAATATATACAAGAATTGCTCGTTTAAAGATCTCTCATTCTGTTTATAATGTCTTTATTTTAAAGAAACGTAGGTTCAAGCTTTAAAGTGCATAAGAGGTTTAAAATAGAGGCCATTAGACCATATTCATAGACGGTTTTTGTGTACAGCACGATTCTTCGAAACAGAAAACGAGAGATAAATTGCAACATTGAAAAGGCGTGCTCGTTTAATATACCACACACGATACAACTTTACCATTACTTTTTGTCGAGAAACAGGATAAAAAGGTGGTATATACCCTAGTTAAAAATAAAGAAAAAAGAATACATTTATTCACATTCACACAAATACAACAAAATTTTAAAATAATAATAATAAATAAAACAATTATTATAATTAATTAAAATACAGCATTATGATCGGAATTGATCGGATCGGACTGAACTGAGATTTACTAATGTTTCGGCGAATAACGTTTGGCAACCTGTTTCATTTCGCAAACTTCGCAAGGAAAAGGCAGTACCCGATGTCAGCAGACAGACGTCCACTGCTGGACATAGGCCTCCCCCAAGGTTCTTCACTCAGACCGGTATTGTGCTTTCGGCAACCACCGCAATCCCGCGATCTTAACCAGGTCGTCGCTCCATCTTATTGGAGGCCTACCGACAGCTCGTCTCCCGGTCCACGGACGCCATTCGAGAACCTTCTTACCCCATCGGCCATCAGTCCTGCGAGCAATCCGTGCATCTATTATATTACTCTATATAGGGTAGACCGGGAGCAATAGCACTACTTTAGAACTAATGACCTAGGTATAACTCAGAATCTAAAGCTACTACGTAAACATAGCTTAGCATATAATATTCTAGTCTAACTGGCTTTTAGTATCTACAAAATAATTTTCATGTTATCGCATCGAAATGTTGCAAATTGAGTTTTTGTTCATGAAGTCCTCGTGTTACAACGGAGTCACCCCGCATGCAGCAAAATCACCGATCACTGTAAATGACTTACGATATCCAAAATTAGAATTCTTCAACTTCGACTTTGACTTTGAACGTAACTCCGACCGTCACTGGAGCTGTTTGGCGAGCAGCACTAAACTTTCCTAATAAATTCCAACTGAAATACACCCGTTGCGACTTAGCATACGGGCAGTGTAGACGTGTAACTCCCACGGTAGCTTGACTCAATGTGTAGACACTATACTATATCAAAAACCCGACTGCCTTAAAAAAAAACTAAAAAGAAGAAAACAATTCTAGTGGGCTAGAACTGTGTTAAGTAGCTAACTTAAAGCTCAACATTCGGGACCCATTAGGTAAGAATTTTTGAGCGTCACGATTGAAATAAAAAAGAAAGAAAGAAAAGAAATAAAACATTCATTCGTGACAAACATGAGAACAATGGATAAAAATAAAGAAAAAAATAAAATTTAGTTAAAATAAATCATGTCACGAAATGATTCCAAATCAGCAATCTGCCCGTCTTGCGAACGGCGCTGGTCTTCCTTTAGGACCATCTCTGTTCTCTTCTTCTGTCTTCTCAGCATATATTCGTCCACTGCTGGACATATGCCTCTTCCATGGATTTCCATGTTGACCTAGATACGGCAAATCTGGTCCATGTTGGTCCTGCTGTCTTACGGATATCATCCACCCATCACCCATCTAGTTGGTGGTCTTCCTACGTTTTTGCTTCCAGTTCGCGGTCTCCAGTGTAGCGTTTTCTAGCTCCATCTATCATCCCCCGCGCCATCCATCTAGGACCATTGGGGCCATTAGGACCATCTATCTAGTCATAATACATTAAAAAATTACACAATAAAATACAGTGAGACCGATAAAATAAAATAAAAACAATCAAAGACAAGAATAAAGCAAGAATAAGGTCAAACGGACCCAACGGTACTAACGCCATCTAGCGATATTCCGCTTATCAAAGAACACTTATTGATCGATGGTGTTTCCTTAATTACAGACGAAACCCCGAAATTTCATTATGAGAAGAGATAAATTCAAAAAATGCTTTTTACCTGCATTTATAAAAGCATAGAATAAATTGATATAAAGAACTGCGAAGAACTTTTAAAATTCTTAAATAACATAATATAATATGATTTATAACTCCCCCCCGTTCCCCCCAGCTCCCTAACATTCAAATATCATGTAAATTCTCTTAAACGTCTGGCCCAAAGATATTTTCGATGTTGCGAACAATAAAAATATGCTAATAAGCGAAACTTTTTAACTTTCGCATTAGCATAAAAACGCGGACATTAAAATGGCGGAATAAGAAGGGTCCCGAAAAACTTGGCGGTGTGAAAAACATCAAGACGGGCACGGAGTTCCGTGTGATTGCCAAGTAACTACCCACAGATTTTTTTTTATTCGACTGGATGGCAAACGAGCAAGTGGGTCTCCTGATGGTAAGGGATCACCACCGCCCATAAACATCTGCAACACCAGGGCTATTGCAGATGCGTCGCCAACCTAAAGGGCTAAGATCGGATACCTCAAGTGCCAGTAATTTCACCGGCTATCTTACTCTCCACGCCGAAACACAACAGTGCGAGCACTGCTGCTTCACGGCAGGAATAGCAAGCCAGATGGTGGTAGCAATCCGGGCGGACCTTGCACAAGGTCCTACCACCTGCAGATAAGTATAATGCGAGTTAACAACTAACAAATGAACTATAAACAAAACAATTACTTTGGTCACCCGCGACCTTACGATAGCTACCTCTATGCAACAAATGTATTGTGTGATCATGCAGCTTCTCCACCACACTCACATCACACATCAGTACTTCATGAACTTAACAAGTACGCAACTCTCAGTGCGCGAGCCCGATTTACATTTGGCCAGTTTTTTGTAGTTTAATAACCTAACGGACAAAAGTTGGAAAACCCCCGACATTGTCACTTCAAAGTTCAATATCTAAAAACGGCTGAACCGATTTTATTAAAACATGTCTAAAAACCATCGCTAGAAACCCTGCTTTAATATAATAAAAAACTGCATTCAAATCGGTTCGCCCCTTTAAGAGCTACGGTGCCATAGACAGACACACATAGCGGGCAAACTTATAACAACACCCCTCTTTTTGCGTCGGTGGTTAAAAGAGAAATACGTCATCAAAGATAACTGTGAGATATGATATCAGAGACTTAACAAAATAGTTGTCAAGCAGGCTCTAATCGTCGTATTTCTTTATAGGTAGTGCCACAAGAGTTCTGTTGTAGTGAATGATAACACACACACAGCTAAAACATGTCGTATAATGACAGCAGGATTTTGACTATACTCATTCATTTCATTCATTCTTTTTGTACAATCAGTTTGTTCTTTTTGAAGCTGTGTGTGCTGTGTCATTCACTTTGATTCTCGTGGCACAATCTATAATATTTTATGTCCTGCTTTACCTTTTTTAGTTAGAGCAGTGTAGCCATAAACAGCTTCTATAGGGGACTTTGCAAGGGAACTCCAAAACGGCATTTAATTTAAACTTCGAACGTAGCAACACTGGACATGTGACGCGCGGTGCTGCCAACTTCGAGGGAAAAAGTAAAAAAAAAAAAACGTAAAACTCACCCTGACGGTCAGCAGTGCGAAAGATAAACAATGTAGAGACTAAAATAGGCACAATAAGTGATGTTCATACACAAAACACGAAAGTTCAAAGATGTGACCAGTGGTTGATTTTTTTGACATTCATAAGTGCATGTTAAAGCCTAAATTGAGTAAATATTTTAAATTCGCTTTTGACTTTGTGTCAGAAACTCGAGGAAAGTGAAATATTACAATTGTTGTCCAAAGTGCGTATGTTATAAACATTTTATATGTTACGACAAAAATAATTAATCCATACTTAATATTATAAATGCGAAAGTGTGTTTGTATGTTTGTGTGTTTGTATGTTTGTCCGTCTTTCACGCCGTAACGGAACGACGGATCGACGTGATTTTTGGCATAGAGATAGTTTATGGGCCCGAGAGTTATATAGGCTAATTTTTATCCCGGAAAAATGCACAGTTCTCGAGGGAACAGCGCGCGATAACCGAATACCACGCGGGCGGAGCCGCGGGCAACAGCTAGTTACTTTATATAAGCGAGAATTTTATAATTATGTTTAAACTTCTCTCTCGCATTAGGTCAAGCCTGTAATGATAGATGTAAGTGTGTTTACAAAAAAAAATAGTAATAATTCAACAGCAGCCGTCACATTTTATTCAAAGTGTGCTACATCTTCGATCTTATCTGTACTTATCATCAGATCTATCGCAGGTCATTTTAAGGAAAACAAAGAATATTCGAATTCTAAAAAAATGAGATAAGCTTTAGAGTCCGAGAATAATTTTAACTCAAAAAAATGGTTAAGGTCCATACTAAATCTGTATACAACGAACGGGATTATTGTTTTTTTGAAGAATTTATAATTTAAAACACTTAAGATTTTTGAAAGAAGTAATCTTCATGTTTTCCTAATTGATTGGCGAGATCCAATTAAAGTACCTACATTTCAATAGAATCTGACAATTTTTTACACATTTAAGACACCCTAATGTTAGCGCACTTGATTTATATATGTCCCTGTTGTTGTGATTATCATCTAAAAGGAATCAAAAAAGAATAATAGTCACGTTACAAAGCGTCCACAAGATTGTCAGATTCTATTGAAATGGAGTTTATGTAATTAATACATCAGAAAATCCAAAAATACACTGTTAATGCTGCCGCAGACTTACAATTTCAAGTTAGTTAATAAAATTGCACTGTATACCAATACAGTACCTAGTAATTTAGTTGGTTAAATAATGTGGCTATCATTAAATTACTGGTCTATTAGTATACAGTGCAATTTAGTTGGCCAACTTGAAAATTGTAAGTCTGCGGGCCCACTTACAAGTCGGTTGCAAAATAAAATTAGAATAATCCAAATAAACTGAACAAATTCCATCCCCAAAACCCGCATAAGAATCCCACAAACTTATTGAAATTTTCAAATTAAATCCATTTATTACCACCCTTTCCTATCTACCCGCCTAATCTTTGCTGGACTCAGCTTATGCATGGCTGTAAAATTTAACGTTCAACAATAAAGTACTGAAACTAAGTCCAAGCGCACACTTCTAGGCAATAACTTGTGGCCCATGTGTGCCAACCTTACTGGCAACCGTTAAAGGATTCCGGATGGCGGTCTTTTTGCCACCGAATTGATTTTGCCGTATATTTTTGAATTTTATGGGCCGGGATTACGTTCGCTTTTTCTTTGTTTGATCGATGTTTGGGTTGCAAACGTTTAAATAGGTGTCGTGAATTTTGTTTTTTTTGCTATGGCAACTTTTAGGTGGATTTGAAGTTCAAGCGCAGAATAAAGGTGTGTAATAACAGACAGCGCCACCTAATTGGTATCCTGCCACCGATTGGCCGATGGGGTCAGAACGTTCTCAAATGGCATCCGCGGACCGGGAGACGAGCTGTCGGTAGGCCTCCAATAAGATGGAGCGACGACCTGGCTAAGATCGCGGGATCGCGGTGGATACGAAAAGCACAAGACCGGTCTGAGTGGAGAGCCTTGGGGAGGCCTATGTCCAGCAGTGGACGTCTTTCAGCTGACATGATGATGATGATGATGACACCGCCCACAGTGCCCTTTTTGGTATCCTGTCGTATCATCAAGTACCTAATATAGTTTTAGTGCTAGTTTCAGTCTTAGTCTTAGCTGGTAGGTACTTATGTATGGAGCCATAAATCTTTCTTTCTTTCTAATCATTGAACAGCTGAACTGCAACAACGAATGAGTAGGTAGTGTCCGTGACGTCATTTATGTTCTAAATCGCGCTATCGAAGTTTATGAGTAACTCGGATCATGATCATCATCTCAGCCTATATAGGTCCCACTGCTGGGCACAGGCCTCTACTCAGAATGAGAGAGTAACTCGAATACAAAAATTCAATCTGTAACTCTGTACCAACGAAATTCATTCACCAATGATATTTCTCGATTGTGGCCTCTTCCCAAAGAAAAAACAGAATACCTTGATTTTTTATCAAACGAAAAATGAGCATTTTTCTTTTTAAATTCATTATTGTTATGAAACCATAAATAAACGCATACAAATGGCTTTTGCTAATTCAGTGTAGTTTTAATTTTTTTATGTAACTTTCAATGTTTTTTTAGTTTTTACTTAATAAAGACAGGTATAAACGGGAGATAAGTCTTATCTCTTTTGGTTAAAATAAAAAACAAGTATTATACTTGAATTAGTTCAGTTTTAACTTAGGATACCTATTCGCCAATTAACGTCAATATTTAACCAAATTAGTGGTGTAAGTAACTAAAACTATTACCTTTTTTTGGGAATTAATAATAGTAGATTGTACAACAAGAGCATAAAAGGAGCCATTTCACCCGAAACGTACATATAAGCACCCGAGCCGGTACGGTGAGGGTGAATAGACATATCGAGGGGAAAATGGGCTTAGTACTCGAGTCTTACTCTCTGCTTTTCACTTTAGTTGCGAGGAGATGAAATATAACAACAGTGAAAACATTGTTAACTTTCTAGGTACCTTTTATTTTTCATGCGTTGCTAAATAATTATAAATATTTAGTTTTCTTGGTTAATTTTGATTTATTTGATTGATTTTTTATTTGTTTAGAGATTAAAAATTATTTAAAAAAATACATAGAAACTTTTTTGCTTGTGGCTGTTTGCTGCGGCCTGATTGCCTTGGTCTTAGACGAAGATTTTACTTCATGCACTAGAGCATAAAAAGTCATTTTACGTCGCCTAGATCCAGCATAAACACGAACTTTGCGGGCATGCGGAGTTAAAATTGTTTTTGGGACTTGGCAGCTAATCTGCAACTATAACATCTCTGAGGGATAGAGCACTGCTTCAACACAAGCATCTTTGGGAGCTAATTAGCAAACAAACAAACAGACAACGCGAGCATCGCACTTCCGCGAATTTTAAACAACTCGGTGTTTTTGCTGACTCCGAATGTTGGTTTCGCGGAAGTTGTTTTTACTGCCCGAATGAGTTATGTTTTTCGAGCGTATGTATGTGGGTATGTTTGTACAGTCACTATCAGATATTTTGGAGTGGCTAGGGTGGTCAAAAATATCGATACATGTAACTCTAATCCATACTAATAATTATAAATGCAAAAGTATGTGTTTGTCCGTCTTTCACGCCGTAACGGAGCAACGGATCGACGTGAGTTTTGGGATAGAGATAGTTTATGGACCTGAGAGTGACAAAGGCTACTATTTATCCCGGAAAAATGCACAGTTCCCGAGGGAACAGCGCGCGATAACCGAATACCTCGCGGGCGGAGCTGCGGGAAAAAGCTAGTTAAAACATAGATCGTACTCGTCAAACTGTATGCAAACAAAATATTAGTATGTAATACCACACGGCGGCCACGCCATACAAAATACGCGTTCTTGAATCTACATAGGCACGACGACGTCTGTACACGTGTCAATGTGTGCGTAAGATACACAGGGCTAACCATCGCAAAACTCTAATAAGAGCTACCAATGACATTTAAAGGTACTTACTTATATGTAGGTATGGTTTAGTTTAGATAGTGCAAATAAATGTAATCGTTAATTTTACCTATTTATTTAAACCTTCTTATTATGTGTCTGTCTGTGTATTTGCATTTTTACTTTCATTTACAATAAATTATGAGTACAAACTTAAACGAATTATTCGGTAGTTAGTTATTTCATTTATTAATCGGGATAATTTCAGAAATCATTATTTATTTAGAAAAAGGAAGTAGGTAGGGTACCGTTACCGACTGACTGCTTTCCTGCGGTTTTCCTGCAATCTGCGCTTGTGAGGTGGGGTAACTCGAACCGGTGCGGGGTGGAGCGTGTCCATTCTGTACGTTAGTACTAATATTCTGTGGTATTGTGTACGGTTGTGTTGCTCTAAAGATTAGCTCTACTTGAGTTTGAAATGCGTTAATATATTGTGGTAGTGGTGATAGAGTTTGTATAATTTGTCCGCAAAAGTAACGCTTGTTTCAATAAATTACTCAACAACCAACCTAACAGTTTTTACTCATACGAAGCCGCGCGTAATGTCTAGTTACTAAATAGGTTCAACAACTAGCCAAGTCGTAGTCGAGTTACTGTCCCACGGACTTGTCACCTGCGCCACGAAGTTCTGTCACGCGCTAACGAGTATTCGACTAATGTCGGATGTGTTTAACGACGGAACTATGCCGCCATTAACCGCTCTCAAGGAGAATAACTGATGCTAGATTAAGGTGACTAGCCCATGAGGTAAGGCTGGGGGTTTGGTTTCAGCTATCACTAATCCTGCCGACAAGATAGCATTTTTTAATGAGCTATGTAAAAGAATTTCTTTGCTCACCCGCGACCTTAAGATAGTCAATAATTCTATGCAAAATATGCGTGTTCAAGCTGTTCTTCCACCTCCATAATGTAAAACACACAGAAATCACACACGCCTATTTAGTAATTTTATACATTGTATATAGGTTGGGATGGATGGGATGGATACCTTGTAAATCTAGTTGAGCTTCTTATCGGATTCCTTTCTCTATTTTTTTTGACATTCATAAATACTTGTAGCCTAAATTGAACAAAAATATATTCAGAGACACAAAATTTGGCCCACCCTTCACACAAAATTAATGATTCAGCATACATTTGAGGGCCTAATTTTTTGCCGCTCAGTACATTTCGACTTGTCCTCTTTCGACTTGTTCTAGACCACTTTCGCGTCACATTATTTTCAATTCAATTCAATTTATTTTAAATAACAATGAACATTGTAAAAAAGAATTAACATTCAGTATAATTATAGTTTGCAATTAAAGGAGTAGTTTTAACAATAATCCCGGGCACGATTACAAAATTCCTCTATTGAATAATAACACTTGTCCAACAAAAAAGACTTTAATTTTCGTTTAAATTTGTAACTGTTACTAATAGATTTTAGTTCAACAGGTAATTTGTTAAACAGAACTATACTCTGATAACCCGTTGAGTGCTTGGCAAATTTTGAGATTAGTACTATTTGGTTGAGGCAGGTCCTTCCGCCTTGTTGCGTGTCGTTTATCTCTCTGTTCAGCAATTTTAACATCGTTGATATAGCTCATCAAGTCTGTAAGCACCACTAAAATGTACAGGCTATTTCCCAAATCGCTCTGCTCATGCAGCAATGCAGCCTCCACGCTCGTTACTTAGTCCACCCGACTGACCAGGGACGAGCCTCTTAACGTCTCAGACTTGGAAGGATCTTAGAAGATTATCAGATTGCCATGTAGCATTACCCTTTGAAATATGTAATGAATATGGTCTAAAGGTCTCTGTATTACGCCGTATTATACTAAGACCATAAGGGCTGGTACATATTGACTGCATTCCAAGTCGGTACAACTGCACTCTGACTGCAATTGAAATGTATGGGCAGTTGGCAATGTTTTGGTTGACTGTACTTGCACTTTAATGCAATTTACATATGTATACCCGTTGGCCGTCTCCCCTCTAAAATCTGAACCGGTGAGTGTTTTTTTTTTTTTTAATTCAGTATGGTAGAAAGTATATATCAAACTTACAAGAAAAACTACTCGTATTACAGTTATCTTTTCTTGAGAATTATTAGTAGCTTAAGATTAAATAGCAACCTAAGATATAAAATATACCTAAACTTGGAAGATTCCGTATAAAATACGAAATATTACTTAATTTTTTCGTAATGGCTACGGAACCCTATTTCGGGCGTGTCCGACACGCTCTTGGCCAGTTTTTCATTTAATTTTCAACAGGTTGGAACCTTTGTGGTACTAATTTCATAAATATTGACATTCCCTACATCTACCAATGAAATCATAGCGAAATTGACCATGAAAAAGTCCCACCCTGGTACGCGATACCTTTTCCTCGTCTATACTAACCAAATTCACCCTCTTCTATTAAAGTAGCTATCATAACAATATTACACTCAGAGACTTTTTAAACATTCCATTTCACAATACTGCAATTTTATACCATCTCGTATCATTTGCTTGAAGTTGTGATCGTTTAAAGTATATTTTAGGGTAGTGTAGGGTGAGTCCCCACATGCAGCGTGCGTGGAGGCATAGCAATGTCAGCTCGACGCTTTTGATCCATAAAATTAACGCTCCTCCCTTCGGAGAGTAAGCTATAAGCGGTAGCGAGGTTGTGTGTAGGAATTTCCAAAAATTCAGCAATAATATATAAAATTCAGAAATAATATTCAATATATATACCTATAATAAAAATCTGTTACGTAAAATTCTTAGATTTCGTTATAATAGGCAGATGGTAGGACCTCGTGTATGGTCCGCCCGGATTGCTACCACCATCTTGCTTGCTAATCCTGCCGTGAAGCAGCAGTGCTTGCACTGTGGTGTTTCGGCGTGGAGAGTAAGACAGCCGGTGAAATTACTGGCACTTGAGGTATCCCATCTTAGGCCTCTAGGTTGGCAACGCATCTCCAATCCCACTGGTGTTACAGGTTTCTATGGGCGGTGGTGATCTCTCACCCTCAAGAGACCCACTTGCTCGTTTGCCATCCAGTCGAATAAAAAAAAATACAGTTAGTAGAATATTACCTTCCTAAATTTACCTAATGTACTATTATGATTGGTTTTTGGAATCTTTTTGTATTTTTTATTTCAATTCCAAATTTTTACTTTTACGGTCATCCCGTGAAATCTAAATTGAAAATACAAACCGAAACATAGATGCACAGAAAAACCAGAAAAATAAGACCAACACTGGGAATCGAACCCAGGTCCTCGGCATTCCGTGACCAGCAGTGGTGTAGCGGTATAGTACGCGGCACGGAATGCCGAGGACCTGGGTTCGATTCCCAGTGTTGGTCTTATTTTTCTGGTTTTTCTGTGCATCTATGTTTCGGTTTGTATTTTTAATGTACTATTTTCCATAGATCAATCACTCCTGTCTTACACCACAACATAAAGTCACTGCACAAAAATAGTACTTTCCCGCATCTCCGCACGCAAGGCCTCAAACAAAGCTTTTGTGAGTGCGGCCTTTTGTTCGACCAGAAAATTTCGATGAAACCTTCTTATAGTATTTTTAGTTATGATTTTTTATAAGTTTCTGAAACGGCGTTTTTTTGTGACGCTTTTTGCTTTTTGTGTAAATTTCACAAAGTTCAATTTGTATTGACAAAAATAAATAAAAAGCACATTTATAATTAAAAAAAAAAATTAGACTGGATGGCAAACGAGCAAGTAGATAAACATCTGCAACACCAGGGGTATTTCAGATGCATTGCCAACCTAGAGGCCTAAAGTAATGTACCTCAAGTGCCAGTAATTTTACCGGCTTTCTTACGCTCCACGCCGAAATACAACAGTGCAAGCACTGCTGCTTCACGGCAGGATTAGCGAGCAAGATTGTGGTAGCAATCAGGGCGGACCTTGCACAAGGTCCTACCACCTGCACTGAACATTATATTATACCAAGTAACTATTATGAATTTCGTTCATTATGTTTTTTAAACATTATGTGTCTTTTCAAACGTGCCTCTCCCAACCTTATTACCTTCTGATAGGAACTAAGATCGAACTCCAACCGAAACCCGAAATCCACCAACGCCACTTATCTAGTTCAAAACACTTATCTATACATAGGATGGCATACACCCCCTGTACTCAGTTCCTGACCCTACTGTCATAAAATTTTACAGCTTAAAACGCTGAAAACTGTATTTACGGGGGTGGTCGTTACAGCTTAAGGACTCAGATCGTTGGCTATTGTAGACATATATTTAGGGATGAGTCGGGAAGATCCGCATTTATTGTGTGTGTGATTTAGTTGCATCGGATTCTCCGTGGGATTCTCTTTCCTTCTATTGAGAGTTTTTGTGATGAGTTGATGGCATCATAATAGTGTCGTAATAGTGTCGTAAGGTCCATCCGATAAAACACTGTCGTTGAAACACTGTCGTGCTTTGAACTCTCTGCTAGTTCATTCTCAAAACTTGATTACTTACTGTTCACCTAGACTGTATATTGATCTTTGGAGTGTAAATTAGTAAAATAAAACTTTATAAAGCAAAATTAAACACGCAGCGCGGACAAGAACTATGACAGGACTGTGTTTTTCTTTTGTTTTCTTTCCGCGCTGCTTTTTTTTTATGTGCTTGCTTTCCAATTTTTATTAGTGGCCAATTGCTAGACAGCGTAGGTATACGAACTCTTTATTTAAACTTTGTACATGCGTCGCACATGCGTCGTCTACATACACCTTCACGCTAAAATGGCCGGATGTAAATACGGATAGCTGAATCTCTGAAATAACACATGAGCTACTTTTATACCGATATTCCCACGGGATCAGGCCAAATTTAGAGACATGAAATTTGGCGCGGATATTTATGCGCTGTTTAAAGAGCGCGTTATGATTTTTGTATATTCCCGCGGGAACTTTACCGAGATTCCGCAATTCCACTTCAAATACTGGCACTTGAGGTATTCCAACTTAGGCCTCTAGGTTGGCAAGGCATCTGCAATACCCCTGGTGTTGCAGATGTTTATGGACGGTGGTGATCTCTTACCACCAGGAGACCCACTTGCTCGTTTGCCTTTCAGTCGAATAAAAAAAATGCTATATAATAGTAAATATAGTGGTCTTGACGCCAGATACAATTTCATTGCCTTCGGCATCGAGACGCTCGGTCAATGGGGCCCTGGCGCAAGGTGACTCTTCAGTCAACTGGCAAAGAGACTGGTCGACGCCACTGGAGACATGAGGGCTGGCAGCTTCCTCGCGCAGCGTCTTGGAATCACCATACAGCGAGGAAATGCTGCCAGAATTCTTGGAACCATGCCACAGGGCCTTTTTTAGATTTATATTAATTTTTAATTTTTATTATTAAGTTTTTATTGTTTAAATCATTTAGAGTAAGTTAGTTTTAGTTCTTACCACGTTAATAATTTGTTGCTTATAAACAAAATGTAAGATAATTTAAGACTACTTATAAGTTGAATCGCCAGCAAAATCTTTTCCACAAGCATCAACAAGACATTGACTGAGACTTCAAGATAAACTGCTAGATATTTAAACTATCAGCTCGTTACGATCACTCTATTGAGGTCAGCCCATTGTCAACTTTGCAAAGCAAAATGCAAGGCAGAGTGTACGATAAGGATTCAAAAATTTGGAGATTACCACGCATATACAAAACATTTTAAAATTACTCTGCAATCTTCTCCCAATCCGCACTGGGCCCGCGTGGGAACTATGGCCCAAGCCCTTTTGTTCTGAGAGGAGGCCTGTACCCAGCAGTGGGACGTATGTAGGCTGCGATGGATGGATGGATTTTGGTAACCCGTAGTTATGTCTATTCAATAAAAGTCATGCAGCTCCTCCACCACTCAGCCGCTTGCAGGTAGGACCTTGTGCAAGGTCCGCCCGGATTGCTACCACCATCTTGCTCGCTAATCCTGCCGTGAAGCAGCAGTGCTTGCATTGTGTTTCGGCGTGGAGAGTAAGACAGCCGGTGAAATTACAGGCACTTGAGGTATAGCTTAGGCCTCTAGGTTGGCAACGCTGCAATCCCCCTGGTGTTGCAGGTGTCTATGAACGGTGGTGATCTTTACCATCAGGAGACCCACTTGCTCGTTTACCACCCCGTCGAATAAAAAAAAATAAAAAACTCCAGTCCTCACTGTGAGAATGCACACATACTCGTACATCACAGAAACCCATCTCTGTGGAGGATCTCAAATGATGATGCCTGGCAACATTGTTCTCTTAATCATACACTGCGGCACAAAACCTCTTCAACACTTCAGTTTCAAGAAGGATCTAATACAGTCCTCGCAGTCGCTAACAAAACGTCACCTGCATTATCTATTCATAATTCATCCTTCAAACCAAACCTGAGAAACACAACCTTATCCCATTACCATAAGAGTCACCCTAACGATGAATTACTTAGCATCTCGAAACACAAATTCCATATTTACCCCTGGAATGGGGAAATTCCAGCTTTAATGTCAGTGGGGTAAAGTTAACACAGTGGAGATGGGTAAATTGGTTAGGCAGAATAAAGATGAATGGCGGTGTCAGTCTGTCGCTCTGTAGGTGGTCTTTGAAAGACAGATGTTCCCTTTTCCGTCGCGAGCATGCGCCATTTTTAATTTTAGAATAGCATCGTAAAATTTTATTTTTTTTATTGGAATTCGGAGCACTGCAATGCAATGTGCAACGGATACTGTGTTTGGAAACAGAAGCGGTTGGGAAAGAGAATGTTTAATGAAAACAATAGTTTTTGTTAGATCTTTCGGTTTATTACTTTTATGGTCTTAAGACAACGGTTCTTGACTTTTAGGAGCGATATATTGTACATACAGGGTGTAAGGTATGAATACTGACATTTCCACTGAAATAATGATGTAATTTTAACCGGACCGGAAAGCTTTTTATCTTCAAATATTTTTTTGAATCAGGCGTTACTTTACGGAGGTCTATATTTGCAGAAGCGTAGCTATCATAAAGTCGCAGGTGAGCAAACTAATTATTTTAGTTCATTACTTATTTTTTTCGGGGCGCTGAATCCGATTTTGAGGTTATGATTTTATTTTATCAAATATTTTGAGGTTATGATTACTCGTTTTGTTTCATAAGTCCCGGGTACAGCAATATTTATTTAATAAAAAGTAAAAATGACGAAAGTTTGAAATATAGTCTACAAAAAAACAGAAATTAATTCTAAGAGCTTCACAAAATCTTACAAATCTCAACCACGGGTAAACACCGAGGCTCATAATTCCGTAACCAAAATCCCATCGTTACCTGAACTGAAAGCTAACATTTACACACGAGCCCTAAAACACTGATTGCCATCTTACCGAAAACCTTTCTAGCTTTATGCTAATTAGGGTCGCATTTTTTTCCTTAAAATACTTTTTATAAGGAACAAATTTTTGAGAGAGCTTCAAGTTAAGTGCAAAATGAACTTCCTCAGATTCAAGACTGAAATTCATTATTATCATAAAACTAGCCCTTCGCCTCCGTTTCTTTTTTGTTTTTTTTTTTTTCACACAAATCTTATCCCAACAATGACAAACATAAAAAACCGGCCAAGAGCATGTCGGACACGCCCTAAATAAGGTTCCGCAGCTATTTCGAAAAAATTAAGTAATATTTTTCTAAAGATTTCGTATTTTGTATGAAATATTCCAAGTTTAGATATATTTCATACTTTAATAGACTGCCCTGCTATTTACTCTTAAACTACTAATAATTCTCAAGAAAACTTAACCGTTACAGTTTTCCTTCTAAGTCTGATATACTTACCATCATCCTGATTTTTTTCAAATTCTTCCACCTACCGGTTTAGATTTTAGAGGGGTGGGGACGCTCGATTTTAATGAAAATTCGCAATTTAAAGTAGAATATTTTGCAAACAAATCACTGAATTGAAAAATCGTTTTAGCAACCCCCAATGGTTTTCAAATACCTATCCAACGATACCCTACACTATAGGATTGGATGAGAAAAAAAAAATCACCGCCACTTTACGTCTATGGGAGGTACCCTAAAAAAAATTGTTTTTGAATTTTTAATTATACTATTTTGTCGGCATAGTTTATTTATATATCCGTGCAAAATTACAGCTTTCTAGCATTGATAGTCTCTGAGCAAAGCCGTACAAAATACGAAATGCAATGCAATGCAATGGAGTATGTGAAGTTCCCAATCCATACTGGGCCGCAGTGGGAACTATGGCCCAAACCCTCTCATTCATTCACATTCAGGCCGGGCATAGTCCTTACAGAGAGTCCTTAAACTGTCAAAAACGTATAGGAACATCAATATACAACAAAATTCAAGAAAGCACTATTGTCTTGTCATAAAGTTCATTAAACTCTGTTCTTAGCTGAATGCCTCTGACCCGCCAAGTAGTCATTTTTCCATACAAATGATGAGCCGCGGCGTATATCTTAATGTGGATATCGCTTAAAGGTAGTGGAGCTCGTTCCTTTGTCCCGTGTCAGTACCAAAGCTTTCTCGAAATAAATGTCGCTGAGCCAGTGGAACTGTGGTTTAACTAACAGTTAAGGTACGGTCGATATCGATACGCTCAAAATAACTAAAATATGTCTTACACGATCTTGCCTGATCTGTTGCCTGTGACTCCGTCTGCGCGGAATTCGTTTTATCGATAT
Source organism: Choristoneura rosaceana (assembly GCA_037349165.1). Taxonomy (NCBI): domain Eukaryota; kingdom Metazoa; phylum Arthropoda; class Insecta; order Lepidoptera; family Tortricidae; genus Choristoneura; species Choristoneura rosaceana. Next base: position 2,077,991 of record JAZBNJ010000044.1, read on the forward strand.
CCCGGGGGTGCTGTGCAGTTTTTTGGGATAAATACATTCTTATCCCTCCCTAGGACTCAAACTATATGTTTGTATACCGAATTTCATCTAAATCGGTTCAGTGGTTTGGACGTACTGACGTAGCAAACAAACTGACTTACAAACTCTCGCATTTACTTGTGCTATTTATACAATTAAATTTCATTACAGTAGGGGCATTGTTAATTGAATACTTTATTTGTTGGTTTTTGATATATTTTTTTATTCACTTATTGACTTTAATCATAAATTATATCTATTTTTTGGAAACTTTATACTTTGGCATACCTATGTACCATTTCCACAGATCTCTCTAAGGTTCTGGCAGAATACCAGCGCTGCGGTTACCCGCAGTTTTATGCTGAGTCAGCGCCTTTTTTCCCATAGCACATGGTATCCACTTAAGCACATGTTTTAAGATTTTTGTTTTGTTTCTGTTTTTTAGTTTTAGCTAACCCTATTAGGTTAATCTTAACTTTATTAACACCTACCTATGTAAAGTTCGTTATTGTTTTTTGTGTTATGGTGAAAATAAAGTTTTAATCGATCAATCTTAACATTGAGTCAATAAAGTCGTATAATTTTGTAAGTTTAGCCGTGTCGATATTTTTGTAGTTAACTGTACAAGGCATGATTCACCCCCGACGCAAAATGGTTGTTATAAGTTTGACGCGTTTCTGGTTGTCTATGGCATCGTAGCTTTTAAACGGATGGTGAATTCCCTTTACATGCTTTTTTTTACGTGAAAACGAGTTTTCTTGCGGTTGTTCTTAGTTATGTTTGATAAAATCAGTTGAGCCGTTTGTGAGACATTGAATTTTGAATTTGCAATAAAACTATTAAAACAATTTCGATTTCTTTGCAGCTTTACTTCTTTATTATGTTTTAAAATTTACAGCAACAGCTGTTTAATTAAAATTTATTACGGACATCGTATTACAATAATGATTAATTCAATAATTACATTGGTAATGTCAAAGGTTTTCCAACTGCAGTTCTAAGTTAGACGAAAATTAAATTATGTCACTGTCATACTGACATTAAAATTTAATTTAATTTATACATGCACAATTGATTCGATTTGTAGCATTCGAACATGGCGGATGTAGACGATGTCTAATTTTGGTATTTCTGCTTCTTTGGCTAGTTGAAGTATAATTTTGATAGTGTTTTATGCGGCGATTAACCTTAATAGTGAACAGTGATCACAAAATTCGATATTGCTCATCGTGTCTGACATTTTTAATGCGCAAGTTGTCTCCGCGTGGTTTCTGGAATTTTGCTATCAAGTTGCAAAAACTACAATCACCGTACTACGTGAAGAAGAATATATTTATCTTTATTTAACTGACATTGGCCCAAGCCTTTAAGGCCGCCATTGAGGAGAATAATAATAATAATAATACATGCATAATTGCTTGTCTGTCCAGTGGATACACGACTGTCCTCCTCTACACTAGATACAGTACAGGTTGCATTTCGTAATCAGATCTCATGGAATGTTCTGTGGAAGTCCGATATTTTTTTTTCTAATTTAATTTCATTTATTCACAAAAATATATGGTTCAGCTCTCGAAAAACAAAAGGTGGGAAAATGGGGGAGGGGGGGGGGGTTATTGAAAACGTAAAAAAAAAATATATTTCTACTTCATCTCATCATATTTCATGACAAGATTAGTCCTGTTTTAAATTTAAACGTCAGTTAAATAATGATCAGTTCCACCGGCTGCATAAGGCTAGTTCCACATGTGGTCTCATTAGCAGTACTTCTCCTTTACTTGTGTATACTCAGCACTAAGTAACTGCACCGATTTTAATGAACCTATGGTTTTGAAACCTTGGTTTTTTTCTAGTATTCGGGCGGGTTTTGATCTTTGCGATTGCATAGTAATTGATTTTAGTTTAAGGATACGTACCTTGTCAAAGTCAGGCCTGATGCAACTACCTAGTATCATCATATCGGCATATGTATCATCATCTCAATATAAAATATGTATCTATATTACATACATACGTACTACTGTATGTTTGACCTGAAATGTATAGGTATTTAAAAAAAAAATTTTTTTATTTATGACGGTGGAAGCATTCGACACTTTCACTGAACGTAGATATAGTTAGTGTTTAGTTTTGTAACTAAGAGACCCCATACATCCCTGTATTATTGTTTTTTTTCTTTAACAGTACAGTTCTTATAGTTTCGGAAAAAAGGGGCTGTGACATACGAACGGACATGTGGCTATGACCATGTGGTTTCCGTTTTTCGCCATTTGGCTACGGAACCCTAAAAATATCACTATTTTTGAAAAGTGGCCGAACAAAAGTAGTTCAGTTATTCGAGCAGAATCGAATTTTGCTTTTAAAGCCCTATGGTCAAACACTGTACACCTTAAATTACTAAGAACAGGCTTCAATCCCTACCATCCATACTAATATTATAAATGCGAAAGTGTGTTTGTATGTTTGTGTGTTTGTATGTTTGTATGTTTGTCCCTCTTTCACGCCGTAATGGAGCGACGGATCGACGTGTTTTCTGGCATAGAGATAGTTTATGGGCCCGAGAGTGACATAGGCTACTTCTTATCCGCACGCGATAACCGAACACCAAGCAGGCAGAGCCGCGGGCAAAAGCTAGTAATAATATATTTCATCGTACCTCTTTCTTACAAATTCGCTTTAGCTTTGAATATTACCCGCCTCCCAGAGGGGTAGTTATGAAAATGGGAAGCTATATATTGCTCGCCTAATACGCACATATAACGCTATTGCGCTATGCTATGCCGTAAACATGTTTGGATATTACCCTACTGTTGAAAATGTAGCAACATAGTGATATTTGGAACGCTCACGCACTTAGGAAAGCTCTTTTACTGAAACTAATATTACAAATGCGAAGTACCTATGTATATTGAATCAGACGTTACTTTGCGGAGGTCTATATCAGAGAGAGAGAGAGAGTGAGAGAGGAACATTTATTTCTACATATTCGATAGGTACACATAAAAATACATTATGAATTTCACCTGGTATGACAAGTGAAATTCGGGCAAATGAAATTCGAGCTAGAAAAGGTAAACGGTTATGTGGCTGTGATGGATCAGTATCGACTCGCATCACAGATATAGATTACACTGCTGGTAGTTTAAAAAATGGCTGCCTATTTAGTGAAGAAACGATTCAGAGTCAAAGTCAAAATCTCTTTATTCAATTTAGGATATGACAAGCACTTATGAACGCCAAAAAATCTACCACCGGTTCGGAAAAAACCTCTGTTGAGAAGAACCCTGCAAGAAACTCAACGAGGTATTTTTTTTTTAAAACAGATTTCAATATTTATAAATGATATCTATGTACTATACATTACAATTTTGAATTGAATTTTGAATTTTGATTTGAATTTTAAATACGTACCTACCATAGCAACTTATACTTAGAAGCTTTTAAAATCTTACAAATAAAACAAACGTTATGGGTCCACGTTAAATATTGAACGGTTTGGCTAAGAGCTGTTTACCGTAACACAAATCCCGGCTGGTTTTCTAATGAGCCTTATCAAGTAACATCAACCACCTGTTACCACTTAATTCCGGTATCACCTTGTACAAAATTACCCGTTGCGTCCACATCGCCAAACAAAGTTGTCACAGAACCTAAAGCACATATATTTTGGGTTGAAAATGTAACGCTTGTTTGTAATGTCAAAGGTGTAATGTAAATGCGACCGTTACGTTGGGTCTTGATGTACAATAATGTACATTACTCGCATTTGAATGTTAATCATGCGTTGTGGTTACATTGCCTGATCATTAGTGACAGATTTACGTATTACCATGCTCGTAATACGTTTGTGAAGGGAAATTATGAGGAAATTGGAGCTTTTGAGGATAACAGAGATGTCAGCTTGGGAAATGGGATAAATTATAGAAATAACTTGCCTATTGCCTGCGACTTCGTCCGCCTAACATTTGTTTATCGTAATCCCGCAGGAACTATTAAATTTGTTCGATACAGCGCCATCTATAGTTCATCTGCTGAACTAGATAGCTTGCTAATTAATAAAAATGATCGATGCTCGTTGACGTTCATAAACCTCATTAGTTACAAAATAAAACACAAAATTTGGTGGCGCTAGTGTCCCACATCAATATTAATAAGGTTTTTAAGTTTGTTTGTCACTGTTCCATTGCAATCGGCTTCGAAGTAAAAAGTCCAAAAATCAAACCAATCTCTCATTTCGGCCACCCAATTTTACAAAATTTTTCGTCAAACTAAGTACTCTTTGTTCTTCCCAGGGACTCGAACTACCTGTCATTTCATCTAAATAAATTCAGCTGTTTAGACGTGAAGAAGTAGGTAACAAACAAACAAACAGACCTACACACTTTCACATTTATAATATTAGTGGGATAAGAGAAACAAAATAATTTCCATAATAACTTCCTTGACCAATAATAATTAATGTCAACTCTGATCACTTTTGCTGTTGTCAGGAGTCATTGGCAGAAGTGGTTGCTAACCTACAGCGACCCGTTGCCAAAAACAAAAAAAAAATAAAGTTGAAGTTTTTTATTTTACTAACGAATTCAACATAATTAATTGCGAAATAATTAAATTGTTTTGTTTTATATCAGAATTTAGGTGAAGACTACAAAAATAAGTACCTAATATGGCGTTCTATATTTATAAAAGATAAATTAAAGAGCTCACTCCTATTTTGTGGACAGTGGGTGAGTAAAAATAAGCTAAACATTTCAAATTAGAAAGGAACGGACCGTTTTACTATTTATATACACATCTGCATAAAATTTGGCCCACTTACTTACAAAATTACTTATTAGGTACTGTATACATTTGAGGGCTTCATTTTTTGCCCCAAAGTGTATATGTTTTGCACGTTTTTATGGACGATTTCTTTTATATGTTTTTTTTTCTTGTTCTATTATTTGGTTTGGATAGGTATTTAACTTAATGTAATCAAACTTTTGCTGCTGGATTTGGGAAATTCAAGGTTTTATTTTTTGTAATACAAACTAGACTAGTGTACTTCAATAAAGAAATGTGTTTAGATAGTTTAATGGGGATATTTCAATATTTAAGACACAATATTTGCCGTTGTTTTGATTACATCTAGTTAAATACCTATCCAAACCAAGTATAATCTGTTGCAGTAAATTAAGCCATCTACTTTAACTTTGACCTTACTTCTTTCTGTCGAAAACAATTGCCTGGAAGATATCGTTCTGAAGCGATCGCCTATTGCATAATTTGTGTACCTATTTTTAGTGCCGCCTACTATTGTTGTGCAGAATAAAGAGTTATCGTATTGTGTTGAATTGTATTACATTATCTTCACTCGATACAAAGCCGTTTTTTTACCGTTCCAACGCTTATCTAAAAAACTTATACACAACTCCCCAAAAAGCACTATTACGCTAAAAGCGTACATCATACCAATAAACATGAAAGCACCTAATAGATGCTGAATTTTTAGAGGCTCAACATTACCGGAGCTATCAACGCTTCCACCGTGAATAAACAGTTCACGGTTCCACTTATCAATCAAACCATTTTCAGACACCTGCCTTATCATATTATTGAATCTCTCCAACATCGGAAACCACCTTCTAGCAACAAGGACAACACCATACTTATAAAGATTATTACCTTCTTTAAAACAGTACAACAGCGGTTGTCCTTTACCCAACTTTTGATCTTGGTATTCCGCTTGACGTCTCGACGACACAACAGCAAAATTCCTACTCAAAGCGGCTCGCCTAATCCCATCTGAGAAACTTGTCGAGACATATTTGCGATACAAATAAAACGAGCTCTCGTTATTAGTCTCGAAATAGGATCGGTATAACCCCCTACCTCCCAAAGGAATTCGCGATCGTATAAGATCAGTCTCCGTGCTTATCTGCTTCTCGTATCGCGGGTGCATTAGAAATGTTCTCAGAAACGACTCGTAAGATATGCCCATGTTTAAGCCGAAGAATAGCCAAGCGAAGATTAGAATACGAAACGTTGCACTCTTGGGATTAAACGCTGCACCCCACCCTAATAACATGCTCAATGTGAACAGCCAAGAATTCGTCGGCCATTTTGTAACTTTCCTATCGTTTTCTCTGAAGTAAAGATAGTGAAATATCAGTCCCATTATAATGATGCTTACGAGCGTAGCGACCCATGTGGACCATTGGAAGATGATCACCAAATTATTCCACGTCGACGCTCTCGCTGACCTTGGGACGCACCACGTCATTTCGTCCTGCGTGTAACTCACGGTCGGATGGAACCATTTTCGGATACTTCTCGTTACTTCTATATCACCGATTACTAAATCGACCGAGTCATTCTTAAGCTCTCCAAAAGCGCCCGTCGACGTCCCGTTTGGGTCAATTAGACCCCAATTTTCCGGTATGTCAGACATCCGTACAATTAAACTCATGTTTGTGAACTCACTTATTAATTTCACTAGGTTTATTTCTCCGCCTTTATCGAATTCGTAAACGTCGTCGTATTCTGGGTGAGTTAATTTTCTTATAGGTGGCATGACGTATGGTTCAGAGACTACCGCATATGTGACCAGTGGACATTTCCTCAAATTTAAAGGAAACATCTCTATTGGACTATGAATCTCTCTCAATCTGTTGTTCTTACACTTGTCTAAAATATAAACCGATTCACACTTGCCGCCACAATTATTATCGCTGTAGGGAGCCCAGGAATAAGAAATAACCTCCTCATTCTCAGGTAAAAACATGAATATAACGGTTTTAAAAAGTTTGTAGCTCCTCATCTCATTGATGAATGAAATGGAAATTTTCTCGCCATCTTCGCCAGGTAGGAGTTGGTAAAAGACAATCGCTTTAGCCAAAGGATTCCACGTTGGCAATTTAGATAACTGTATCACGTCTCGTGCTAACTCATGTTTCGCTTCCAAAATGATCATATAATTTTTAGCTATCTCACGAAAATGCGATGCATTGCGGTGCGGGAACAAAGAATCTTTTACCATGACTGAATATTTTATGCCTCTGTGAATAGTTTCAAACATAGCCCTTTGCGCGATCGAGACCACAGAGTTCATACTGATGATGACGATACTGCCACTTAATGCCTTATGCTCTACGAAATATTTAGTTGACATTTTTAAGACACATTCAGCTGCTTTCACCAGTTTTCCGGAATCTTCTGACGGCATTAGTAACGGGTTGTTTTTTGCTGCTACACAATGAATAAAACAAAAGCAGAGTAGACATAATCTCGAGCGCATCTTGGTTTCGCTTTAACTATAATAAAATGACTTGGAGTTGTCGGACAGAATTGCTTTTATACTAAGCAAGTCAGTCAGAAATACGCAACTATTGGATTACGATCCTGCTTTTGTCACTTTTAAATAAATGTTTAAAGAAATTAATAAATATCATGGGACACTTGACACCATTTAACCTACTCCCAAACTAAGCAAAGCTTGTGCTATGGACACTAGACAACGCATAAACATACTTATATAGATAAATATATATTAACAGCGTTGCGGCTTGCCGCAACATTATGATGTCTTGGCCCCAATTTATACTATTCGATGTTTTTTTATTAAGTATTATTTCTTCCTAACGTGTTTTTTCTGTGTATATATGGTGTAAATAAATGTCTCTCTCTCTTTTTCTCATTAAACATCCAAGACCCGAGAGCAAACGTTCTTATTATTCATACAAATATATCTGCCCCAGCCGGGAATCGAACCCGAGACCTAAAGCTTCATAGTGAGAAGGGCTACTCCGAAACACAAAATTCGAAGTTCGTGTCGTGCGATCCCTCTCGCTCTCGTATTAAACGCACCGTTAAAAAATAACCGAGCGCTTTAAACGGCTGAACGGTTTGATGTAATTTGGTATGTAGATAACCTGTTGTCTAGAGTAATACTCAGCTAGGTATGTACATAGACACACATTATTAATACAAACTCAACAAATACCTACTTACTATTCCAATGTTTTCACAGGATCCGTGTAAAATCACAAAATCTTAACCGCTAGGCTTGAGGCATGAAATTTCGCATGAATGTTCATCGCACAATGTTATTAAAGACTAAGATTGGTTTTTGTAGTCTTTTGTATTTTATATTTCAACTCCAAATTTTTCTTACTTTTATCCAGTCTAGTCCAGTGGTGGTGTAGCGGTATAGCACGCGGCACGGAATTTTATTTTATTTTTTTAATGCCGAGGACCAGGGTTCAATTCCCAGGCAGGGCTGGTCTTATTTTTCTGGTTTTTCTGTGCATCTATATTTCAGCTTCTATTTTCGATGTTAATAAATACCACCATGTAACGTATTTTTGTTACAAATTAATTTCATGTACCCAATTGGTTGTCTGGAAGAGATCGCTTTTGAGCGATAAGACCGCCTATTGTCTACCCTAAATCTGTGTTTGTATTATAAGTTTTTTCTTGTACTGCTTTATGGTGTGCAATAAAGAATATTTGTACTTGTATTTGTATTTGTTCGGGAATTCCCATAGAGATTGAAAAAAAACCTGGAATTTCAATTTAAATGTCAGATTAATGGTTTAAACAAGAGAAGCCGCGAGTGAAATGTAGTTAATAATAAAGTTCAAATTAGAGAATCAATATTTTAAAATTTGCGATTTATAATAAACATGAGTCTGTTTCAATTTTGTTTTCTACTAACCATGATAGGTTAACAGGTTAACAGGTTGAACACACCTGATCCAATTTGTATCGTTTCGTTGACATTTCGTAAAGATTAGACTTATGCCTGACATTTGAAAATAGACCTATTAGAATTCATTTCTGTAAGTACTGTAACAAACATGGCCTAGACCTTATCCTCAACAGATCTAGACTTGCCCGCGGTGTCGTAAACGCTAACCGTCAGATTTGTCAGTGAAATAATACTAAGAGGCTGTTTCACCATCCATTGATTAGTGTTAACTAACGGTTAAATGTGATGCCGCCTCTATTTGTTTTGTTCGAATAGACGGGGACACCATCAGACCGGTCTTGTGCTTTCCGCATCCACCGGGATCCCGTGATCTTAACCAAGTCGTCGCTCCATCTTATTGGAGGCCTATCGACAGCTTGCCTCCCGGTCCGCGGACGCCATTCGAGAACCTTCTGACCCCATCGGCCATCAGTCCTGCGAGCAATGTGCCCCGCGCACTGCCACTTCAGCTTTGCAATTCTTCGGGCTATTACATTTTTTGTTTGTAAAGTATGTAAATATCTGGCCACTACACTGCGTCACACTATGGCCGTATTATGAACGTATCAGGTACGTCACACTAATGTATAACGGATTTAGTGACCATAGAATCCACGTATCACCCTCCTAGTATAAATTTTGATTCGCGCTGTCATCATTCATCCACCATTACGTCTCATATTCCGTTTTCTAGAATTTTTTACCGTACAACGTCAAAACCTACTAGACACTAGCAAAATTGTCCTCCGATGGACAGCGCCATATTTTTCTAAACAACAACAACCCTCCTGGTATTTGTGTATCATACCTGTTGCGACCACGTAACGTACCCGTAGCATCTGCATCACTTGCCTTGTGATATCATTTGCAAATAATTTTTTCGTCCACTTCCAGTTCAATGCTATAGACGCTTTTAGACTTTTGTTATACCTACTAATATTATAAATGCGAAAGTAACTCTGTCTGTCTGTCTATCTGTCTGTCTGTCTGTTACGCTTTCACGTCGAAACCGCTGAACTGATTTAGATGAAATTTGGTACAGAGATAGTTCAAGCCCCAAGGATCAACATAGGAAACTTTTTATTTCGGTAAAGGGCGCCACCGCGCGATAACCTAGGTTCGCACAGACGAAGTCGCGGGCGTAAGCTAGTATCACAATATAATAACGCAATAGTAAGAAATACAATATTCATACTAAATTCGCGTCGCTAATCTGAATACACAATTGATCTTTAAGCATTATCAAACTAAACTCTATGTGGACAAGAAATGTGTTGATCATTTCCCTGTAGAACAAAGAGTGTCATATTGATTGGTAAGTATTTATGGGCCGCTAGTTCATCATCTTAATTGGCGCCCAACATGGGGCCAAGTTAAGTCAATGTGCTACCTCGTTTAATTAATACACTGTTAAAAATGGCAGACAGATTAATCTGCGACGTCAATTACGGGGAATTACTTCGTATACTTTGATTAATTTGTAGTTTTTGTATAATAATTTAGATTGAGGTGCGAGCGAAATCACCTTTCAAAATGACCATGAGTTTAACGGTGAAAGAAAACAACTTGCGAAAACTCATCCGTTAAGAAGTTCATGGTGTAAGCGTAAAGCTCCCAATCCGCACTGGGCCTGCGTGGGAATGAAGCCCTATCATTCTAGAAGAAGGCCTGTGTACAACAGTGGGATGTTTAGAAGCTGGGATAAAAAAAAGGGAGTAACAATGAAACAAACGCGTGATGTATTTTACATGATATTATTTCAAATTCTGTCACTTGTCTTGTAGATTAAAACAAAACTTGGTCCGACCGGGGTCGTTACAACAACATGATAGGTAAATAAACAAATATAACAGCAATTTTCTTAAAACACAGTCACAATACTTGGTTATAAAAACTATTTATAACATATAAACTAAGATTAGCTTAATTAAAATGCGTGTTCATTTAAATGCTAAAAGTAAAACTGTCACCAAAGATGATCGTGTGATGTTAGTCGAGCTTCAATAACTATTATTGAGGCACTTTTTGTTCTTGATACAAAGCTAATTTAACATGTCGTGTTTTATAAGAAAATTGCACTGTATCAGTAATGTTCCGGGCCTTTCCAAAATAATACCTACATCAGACGAACTAGAACATTTTGAAAAAAAAAATTGAGCATTCCTTCAGAAGTTCCTAATTGAGGACTGCGAATTGCCAAAAAATAGTAGGCAGGTTGTGCCGAATGGTATTGAGCTTAACCAACATTGTTTTCTAGACCACTTAATTCATTTGAGAAGCGGAAAATTTCTTTTTTGTTCTCAAAATTACTAGGTATTTAGTGGAAATAAAAAAGGGAAGTTACGTATAAATCAAAGTAATTTTGGGAAACAATTCTATTTCTGTCATTTATACCTGCCTGCAATTATTTTTGCAACTCGAAGCTGAAGATACAAAAAATTGATATTTTTTTGGAAGAATACTAACACCTAGATGCAAAAAGACAAAAGAGTTGATGACACAAAATTTTTTTTTTAGAAAAATCCGTCGTATCACTGCAGCCATTGTCAAAGATATTTTCTTTATTTCATAACAGAAGAGCACACAGTTTTTTAATACATATACAAAATCAAAACAAAAAAAATTTGTCACTTAAATTCATCGCGTCAAAGTCAAGCACAACAGTTGAGTAAAATAAGTAGATAGTGATAGTAAATCCTTGATTTTTGCGTGCATAGTGGTTAATAACTCACTTGTTGAGGTATTATTATAAAAAATAATGTTATTATTTCTTTAATAAAAAATGGTACACAAAGATGTATTGGATAAAAGGAAAACTTTCACGAAAACAATCAATGCTATTTAGTATGATATTACTGACAAATAAATCGTAACTTAAGGAATCAAATGGATTTCGAGTGTTGCCATTCTTAAGAGGAGAATGTAGACTAATAGTTTCAGTTTAGTATTGCTAAAGTATAAACTTTGAAAAGACCCGTAATTTTCTGGTACAAATCGTCAACCACGTTATTTTAAATTTACACTAAAATTGACAGACAAACAAACTGTTGTTACTAACATTTTGTGCCGTAAAACGAGTGTGATAACCATACCGTACAATACCGCTTAAATTCATTAATTACAATATCATATTATTGTTAACTATTTACAATAAATGCAATTTCAAAGACCTAGAACCTGTGCTTCGTAACAATCTATATAAATATGTTTTTTTCGTCTTAATTTAAAGCTAATTCAAGTTATTTCATACAATCGGAAAGAGGAAATGGGACGGTGGATGTACACTCTAGTTGTAAAAATATAAGCAGTTTATTTATAATGATTTAAAGAGGAAACTGCATGCAATATAATAGACTAATTCTAGGGGACCAAGGACAGCTCCTTGCGGCATTCCATTCAGAACGATTCACTTATATTTTTCCCTTGATACTTGTTTTCACTTTACGCTTTGCAGGTTAAATACAAAAAAGCAGTTTTGAAATTTTACTTTAACAAGATAAATATTTAAAGGACTTTCACAACTTATATCCAGCGTTTTAAATATCTAAAGCTTTTAACAAAGTCAAACTGAAATCTGTTGTAACTTTTCTGTAACTTTGTTAATTAGGCCTATTTGTCTAGGGGGAATACGTTTCGGTGGGTTGGGAAATAACAAAAAATGGGAATGTACAAACAGAAAAAGTGGATCTACGTTCCATATCAAATCTACAAGCTCATACTCGATTGATAGTTTTACGCATTCTAAGTATTGTACAAATACTCTTTCGAGCATCTAAGTTCAAGCGAGTTTCGACCTTAAACTTGAGTGATTATGATTCCATTTCTAACTCTCCTAACACCGCGTCTCATCTATGAATAAAAGTGTACAAGATCTAATAATATAGGAAAGAGATATTGAAATTTTAAAAGTACAGTAGTCTTCATTTGTTCGATATGCTTCATTTACGTGATGGCAGCCAAAATATCATCATGAAGTTTTCTTTGATTATATTTTATTTTAAGGATTTTGATTGTAACTATTCGTATCAGATATTCTGCATCAATATCAATTCGATCTCCTCCATAGATCCAGATTGGTTTTTCACTAACAGTTTCTGTTTTGTTTGTTAGTTTGGTCCAATGACTTCAAACGATGTTTACTTTATTTTACTCTAACTTTAGTTAATATTACCAAAGGCAAGTTTTGATAAAAAAATTACATAGAAACAGTATTATATTAGTGAGGCTAAGAATAATCAAAATAACAGTACATAATAATTACAAATAACAAATACATTGAGAATTATAAGAAACTTAATCGAGACTCCAACGCCAACCATGTAAATGCAATTCCAGTTTAAACTAGATGCAATAAAATTCACATACTTATTGATCTTAAAAATTGCACATTCGATCGCACAAGTGACTAAACATTACAATAATTAATATTTACAATACTAAACACTTGCGTATCAGTCAGTACTTCATCTTATTTTATCATCTTACGCATTAAAGCAACTTAGTCATTATCCATACATTCATTACGCTCTTGCGTCACTCCACCATCATCTTAACTGATGGCTTCCCTTGTCTTGCGAGGTTGATAGAGGATCAAAGCAACTACGGGAATCACGATACATAATTCAATCGACTATTCTACCGTCTTTGATATGTCCGGAGCACATCATCAACACAACTGTGGCAAGTTTGACGCTCGAGGATTTTAAAATATGAAGAAAGGGACAAGGAAAGCATGAGTCTAACTTTATAGTCAGCCATTAACGTTTTTAGAGTTTAATACCCCGTCTTACCCTATGGTAGCAATGAAACCCTGTTAGGGCTCTTTGGAACCATAATAGGCAGACATTTAAAATTTTCACGAAGTGTCGATAACAAAACAATAAATAGACTTTTTTCATTAAATTATTTAAATTTTGAATTTTAAGTCGTTTTTAAAAATATGACCCGTGATTTAACGTACTTCCCTATTTTACAAAATAAGACTAAATTATAAACCTAAAAAGAGAAATGAGAAATAGCTTATTGTGAGTATCATATTAAAATTTGAGTGAATAGAGTATTGTACAGTGGCAAAGAATCCATTGTCTATGACTCCAACTCACACTTAGCCATTATTCGAATCTGCGCAATAATATCGAACCATAATCTAATTCTCGCATCCCTCATCCCTTATCATATTTGAAAAACAGTGAGCGCCATATATCCTTCTCCTTCTGTCCTCTTGATTTAGACGTACCACTCCTTGATGCCGTCTCGCTTCACGGGCTGCGTCGGGGCGAGGGGGGCGGAGGGCGCGGTGCCGTTCCTGTTAAGAGGGAGAGGTTGGAGATTCCTCACTGCGCCACCGGCCGGTACGCTTGCTCCACTTTGGTATCCAGAATGCGCCTTTAATTGAGAACAAATATAACAATTCAATACAAAGACTCTACATAAAACACAATATAATACAAAAAACAGAAAAACAAGGCCTAGAGAAACTTTACGGAGTATTAGGCACCCTCATCGGTACAGCGCGATTAGATCTCAGAGAAATCATCTTGGCTCATACATAGATGACCCCAGGCCTCCTTTCAGAACGAGAGGGCTTAAGCTTACTTAGTGCGTACTAAGAACTAAACTCACACCATTAAATTACTTCGCAGGTGTAGACAGGTTTTCTCACGATATTGTCCTTCACCGAAAAGCGAGAAATTTATGTATCAAAAATATTTCATGAAATTCCTTGTCTGACTTCAAATCTAAGATAAATAATAATTACCTAGGCGACCGAGCTTTGCTCGGGCTAAAACTCGATCATAAGCGTATTCCCAGCGATAAGACTAGGCTAAATCGATTTGTCATCCCCTAAAACCCCCACATAACAAATTTCATCGAAATCGATGAAGCCGTTTCCGAGATTCTGATTGTATATACAAGAATTGCTCATTTGAAGGTATTAGATTTCCTAGACACTCTCTATTCAAACTACATCTTGGCCCAATATCAGGTGCATTGCATTAAAACATTCTCAACGTTAATATTTTATGACAAGTATATGAGACCTAAAAAGCTGCCCTGAGAAACACACCAACTTATTATTTTTTTTAATTATGAAAACTTTTAATTTCCGTTACAAGTATTGCTTCTGCTTACAACCATTATATATCAACATAAATTAAAAATATTATAGTCGTTAGTTACTCTTTTATTATTGCTGCAAACTATCTCCAAAGCTTTTCTTAATATTATACTAGTGATGGATATAGTGATGATGATATTACCTGGTTACCAAGTAAGGCCGCGCTAGCGCCTTGCTGGTAGCTCTTGTCCTCGGTAACCTTGTACGAGGGATCCAGTGGGTACACGATGTACTTGAGCACGATTATTACTATCAAGATTATTGCTATTAGCACTGATGCGACAATTCCTGTGAACGAAAACGTTTGGATTAGATTAGAAAGCATAAGGGTCTTTACTTACTAAAACTACGGTGTAAACTCGGTGGCCTAAGGAAGATGATAGTCCTAAGGAAGTGAAAAAACAAGAGTAAATCTAGTTGATTATCTTCAATGCGTTGTGATACATAAAAACGATGCAAATTTTGTAACAGTAATATTGTGACTATTTGTCACAAGCGATTTGTCAGAAATCAGTATACTATAAATGAGTTAGATGATGAGGAAAATATTGTAAGAATTAGTAAATACAGAACCAATGATTGGATTAAATTTTAGACTATTCACATCATCATCATCACATTTTTTCACAGATATCAGCTTTCTATCTCATTTTTGATAGCGTAGCCTTATTATGTGATCACAATTTGTAGTTCGTACTTACCTACTATAGTCGCAAAGAACTCCGACTCTGGAGTAACGATTCGTCCCGAATCAGTAGTCTTCGGCAGGTACCACTTCGTGGTAAGTTCGTGTTCGTATCCATTATACTCGTTACTTCGGCTGCCATCTTCGGCACCGTTTGTGGGTGATCGGGTATCGACGTCGTTTTCGTGAGGATCTGGATATTCGGGGAGATGCTCTTCTGTCGTATGTGTAGTTCCATCTGGTGTGTGGTGGCCAGGAAGCGATGGAGTGAAATGTGGACTGGTGTGATCTATAACATTTATTTAATTTTATAGTAACTGCTTTTTATCATATTAGTTCCTGTTTTGTGCACAGAACTAAATTAATTTAGTTCGGAAACTAGCCCTTACACACAAACGGTCGTGCAGTTCCCAAGCACTAAACGTTAACTGATTTTGAAAACAACTGTCGCCAATTGTATTACAAACTATTACTTCATAATCTCTTAATATCCTGTTTTAAATTAGAGAATTCCTCGATTTAGGCCTGTGTGTAGCCACTCGACTTCCCCGTGTTGCTGTGGACTGTAATGATAATACCTATTAGCAATCTTCACAATATCAGTGTTACGACTTTACAGCGAACGACCACAATTAACCAGCACTGAATCTTTTCGTTTAGTATTTCTATGGTAGTACATGCGCAATAAACAAAGAAAATCTCCCCTGTACTGCCAGTAGCGTAGACAATTGGCTAGTCTGTTTGGATATTGCTCATAATTGGCTGCCCAAGGCCCTAAAGCGGCACTATTTATTTATGCAGCACCATACACATTCCCTCGGGTCAGTCGAAAGACGTCCACTGCTAGACATAGGCCTCCCCAAAGGTTCTCCACTAAGACCGGTGTCTTGTGCTTTCCGCATCCACCGCGATCCCGCGATCTTAACCACGTCATCGCTCTATCTTGTTAAAGGCCTACCGACAGCTCGTCTCCCGGTCCACGGACGTTACATCCCCCAAATTTAAAAACTGTTGCTAATTTTAAAGCTTTTAGTTTTCTCACCATCAGTTGGTGTGGTGCGTTTTTCGGGCGTGGTGGCGGAGTCGACGGTGCCAGCATGCATGTTCCCGGGCCCCGGCGGGGTGGGCAGTGGAGAACTGCCTCGCGAGCTGCCTCGCGTCGCCTCTGTCCCACCGTCTGTTGAGCCTGCAAATTATTGACGACCAGATGGCCTAGTGGTTAGAGAACCTGACTATGAAGCTTGAAGTCCCGGGTTCGAATCCCGGCCGGGGCAGATATTTGTATGAAAAATACGAATGTTTGTTCTCGGGTCTTGGGTGTTTAATATTTATTTAAGTATGTATCTATCTATATAATTATGTTTATCCGTTGCTTAGTACCCATAACACAAGCTTTGCTAAGCTTACTTTGGGACTAGGTCAATTGGTGTGAATTGTCCTGTGATATTTATTTATTTATTTATTGGAGATAATTAAGTAGTAAGTAAGCTAAGTCAATAAAACGCCGCTAAAGCACAAGGCTGTAAGAAGATTTTGGTTTTTACCTTTTGCTGCAGAAATATTGGGTGCTTACGTAGAACCCAGACGTTTATAAACTTTTCAGATGTATAAAATCGAACTTATTTCAAAGCATTAATGTAATCAGGGGTACAAAATTTGGCCCACTCTACAAACAAAATTACCTGCTACTGCATACGTTTGAGGGCCTAATTTTTTGCCGCTCCGTATTATAATTATCGTACCGAAAACTAAATAACATGGTAAGAATTGTAAGAATGAACTAAAGACAATTACTTTGCTCACCCGCCTTGTAGAATATAATATTTGGTTCATCTTTGTAGCAACTTTGTGTGTTTTTGAGTACAAAACGTAGAGTCACCAAATCTTACATCGATATATTTACGATAGCGAGTGTATATTAGTATTTATGTACCTTCCAATGTCTTCCCCGCGTGCTCCGTGGAAATGGCAGCAGTTGGCGACGTCATGCTATGGGTGCTGGATGCTCCATTGCTGTAAATAAAAACAAAACCTTGTGTCACTTTCACTTAGGTATCAGGTATCTACTTCTTTCATTTTCAGTATGGCATTCCTAAAAGGCGCCAATGGCAATTATTATAATGGCTCCGCCGTTTTTCCAACATCGTTCTTTCCTTTAGTAAGTACAGTTGACAAATGCTGTAGCATTTTTGTGACGGTTCCTACTTCATAAAAAGAAATAAGGCTTACCCCCTGTTTCACCATCCACTGATAAATTTTATTTGACGGATAAATATGATGCCATCTCCGTCTATTGGAACAAAACAAATAGAGACGGCATCACATTTATCCGTCAAATAAATTTATCAATAGATGGTGAAACAGGGGGTTATTGTCATATTGACATGTAACATTTATATACTGAGCGGCAATCCTGGCCCTCTAATGTATGCAGTAATAGGCAATTTTGTATTAGATTGGGCCAAGTTTTATGCCGTTGAGTATATTAAAAACTCCGAGTACTGCTTTTTCGCAACGTAACGTTTGGCAAGCTGTTTCATTTCGCAACTTTTCACTTCGCAAACTCTAAAACTGTGAGTATTTCAGGATTTATCTCAGGACCATCGCGTAAAACCCTTTAGGTTAGGTTAGGTTAGTTTTATAGAAATCCTAAAATATTTACAGTTTCAGAAATATTAAACATTTGGGAAATGAAAAGTTGCGAATTGAAACAGGTTGCCAAACGTTATTCGCATAAACAGTAGTAAACCTAAAAACTCACGTGGTCATAGGGTGCTCAGGTTCCGTGATTTCCTCCCCGTTGGAGCCCGAGCCCTCAATGCAGTCTTCATCATCACAGGGCTTCATCAGCTTGCCGCTTGTGTCCCCCTGCCAAATCCAAACAACGATGTTGCATAAAATAAAACCTTTGGGAATGCAGTTTGTGTAAGCTCTAGCATGCGTATTTTGTTCCCTAAACATGATCATGATAATAATTTAAAGTGTCCGCCTCGAAATCGTAAAAGGAAATTTGTTTCCTCCAAGGAAAACCTCATATCCATTTTTATGTAGTTTCGTGCATAAATTGCTGAAAAACTCAAGTCTTAAGCCAGACTTTGAAATTAACTTTTATCGACTTGAGAGACCATGTTATTGTCACCAACTCGAGCATCTTCCGATTTGCTGTTATTGTTGTGTTTGAACGCGTTAAATTTTTGCATGGTGTAGATGTCAGTTCAGTCTGTGTGACATATTAGTTTATGTGTGACCATGTTGTAAGCTTGTACGAGTACTGCCTTTACGTTTGGAAACCTGTTTCATTTCGCAAACTCTAAAACTGTAAATATTTCAGGATTTATTTCAGGGTCATCGCGTAGAGCCCTTTAGGTTACGTTAGTTTAGTAAAAATCCTGAAATATTTACAGTTTCAGGAATATTAAACAGTAGGGAAATGAAAAGTTGCGAAATGAAACAGGTTACCAAACGTTATTCGCCGAAAAAATTAGTAAACCAAGCTTGTCTAAAGCCGCCTTGCAGGAAAAAATAAATCTTGTTTTAGCAGTTAAACCTGGCTTAAGCTTGACAGTCCCATACGTTTTGACACTACTAAACTGAGCTTAACGCTAACTCGAGATTTATGTGTTTTCAGCAAGTAGCCATAAGAATAGCATGGTAAATTAATGCAGTTTATCTTTCATTCTATGCAATGCAGCTAATTCGTTTTTCAACCTGTAACCACAGTTCAGTTTAGTATCAGAGCAGCCTGTCACCTTATACTGTCTGTTGGGCGGACGACGAGTGGACGGCACGTAGACAGGGGTGATCAAGTCGTCGCCGCTCCCAGCATCGGGCAGTACACAGGCGTCTTCATCGTCGTCCCGGCAGCCGGAGCCAGCGCCCGAGTACACCAGCTCGTCGAGCACCCCCGGCCCGCCGTAACCGGATGGCGGCGTCTGTAGACATAGACAAATTTTGAAGACAACTATCTGTAAATTGTGGGCCAATCAACTATTTTACCGACACTTTGGGCGCCTCCTGCGTTACCAAAATTGTCTCTGGCGTTACCAAAAAATCGTACTTCCAACAAGGTATTTCACGATTTAATAGATTAAATTTACGTAGCATGTATTAGAAAAAACATGTAAATTACACGAATACCTATAGGAATGACAGATGTTTATGAGGGACATAATTTATCACATTTTTTTATCGAACGGTTTCCTCTCCACTTGTCCTGTTCTTAACAACTATGTAAATGGTGTGTTCATTTGCATAGTTGTTAAAACTTGTAAACCTAACACTATCATTGATACTGTTAAGTTTACAAGCTTCATAGACTTGTACATTTACTCATACCAATGATATCAATCAACTGACTCCTAGCATCATCCTGCTCAGGGATTTGATTATAAGAATCTCCAGACTAACTCCATGTTTTTTTTTTGAGTCGCCTTAAGTGCCTAAGACAGACATCTGGTCTTTACTTGTATTTACTTCATTTTAGTTGTTAAATTTTTTATGAGGGGCTTTAGAAGGGAGGGTCCAGACAGTGCCGGACTCTCACCAGCTAAAAAACTCGAATGCACGTCCCCAGCTTCCTCGAGCTTATCAGGGGAAAGAAAAGATTGGAGGATTTTCTTATCTACCCAAAGAGTCTTGCTTCAGCCATTTACTGAAAAGACGAGAGTGGAACATTCATTCTCCCTTTAGGCTCTGCAATACCAGCTCTAAACTCTATTTCAATAGAATCTGATAATCCTGTAGACACTTCCAGCCTACTAATATAAACACAACAGGGACATGTATAAACAAGTGTACCCACGTTAGGGACGTGTCCTAAATGTGTAGGACATTGTCAGTTTTTTTTTATTCGACTGGAAGGCAAACGAGCAAGTGGGTCTTCTGGTGGTAAGAGATCACCACCGCCCATAAACATCTGCAGCACCAGGGGTATTGCAGATGCGTTGCCAACCTAGAGGCCTAAGTTGGAATACCTCAAGTGCCAGTAATTTCACCGGCTGTCTTACTCTCCTCGCCGAAACACAACAGTGCAAGCACTGCTGCTTCACGTCAGGATTAGTGAGCAAGATGGTGGTAGCAATCCGGGCGGACCTTGCACAAGGTCCACCAGCAAAATATATATGTTTACCTGCACTTCACTCACCTGTTGCATCCTGTTGATATCCCTGTCGAGTGGGGAGTGCGCTCTTCTCGCATCTCCTCTCACCGACACAGCGGCGTCTCCTGCGGCCGCCAGGTCTAGCACTCTGACGCCATCGACAGCCACCCCGGCTATCACTCCGCTGAAGGTCCTCGCGCCACCGGCACCGCCGCCCACTGTTATAGTGGACATGCTGTTGAAGATTGTTGATTGTTGACCGCCTGAAAAAAGGGTTACTTTATTTAGTTTAGAGTAGAATAAGTGGATGAATAAAAACATTGAATATCTCGCTTCGCGGAGCATTTTGCGTGGCTCTAACCTTACTTATGTTTTTCAAGTTTTTGACAAAAACAGGTTAGGCCCAGTTGCTTTTTAAACCACTTGCTACTCAGACCAGTTGCTTCTTAAACCACTTGCTACTTAGACCAGCTGCTTTTTAAACCAGTTGGTTCGTAAACCAGCTGCTTTTTTAGACGAAATGATATTAACCCCTACTATTGATATTTCACATTAAACAACAAAGTTCCATATTAATGGATATGAAAACGTCACTCATTTAATACAATAATTTATTAACAATTTGGGTGCTTTGCCGATTGAGATCGGACTTTTCTCGATGGAAATACATTATATCCTACTTCCTACTAATATTATAAAATGCGAAAGTTTATGAGTGAATGAGTGAGTGAGTATGTTTGTTACTCCTTCACGCTGAAACGGCTAGACGGATTTGGATGAAATTTGATACTGTAGATAAATGAACATTATTGTGATATTCCCATGGGATAGGGATAAAATCTCGAAACAACCGCTATCATAAAATTTGACATTGTTTTTGGTGTAACGTCAATGATAACCACGATTTAATTTTCGGGAATTCTCACGGGAACGGTAACTAGTTCATTATAAATCTGCAAGGGTTTTTAGGTATATCTCACCTTGCGGATGTCGCATGGTGACAGCATAGTTGTCGAGCTGCAGCGCCGCGCGCGAGCCGTTTCTGGTGAAACGAGCCACATGGTAGGCCCCATCATCGACCCTCGCGGCTTCATCACCGAGAGGCTGGTCTCCTCCGCCCACGTTGTACACCATAAACAGGTTACCGCGGATCTGGTAGGAAACATTGTGGTCAGTAGTTGACCGGATAGTTAGGTAAGACCTGACTATGAAGCTTGAGGTCCTGGGTTTCCGTCGGAGCAGATATTTCTGATAAAAATAAGAAAAAGAGAAAAAGAGTTAAGGTAAGAAATACCATAATGGGACTTATCACGCTATTTTTACACAAGTAATATTTACCTCGACGTTTCGGCAACGTTTCTGTTGCCGTGGTCACGAGTAGACTGAAGTGTGGGGTGTCAATATTACTTGTGTAAAAATAGCGTGATAGTCCCGTTATGGTACTTTGACTATGAGTGAGAACCACGAAAGCTAAGTTAAGGTACAGTCGATATCGATATGCCCAAAATTACTAAAATATGTATTACACCTCCTTAATATTAAGTCAATAGAGTCGTATCATTTTGTAACTTTAGCCATATTGATATTTATATATGTAACTGTACAAAGCATGATTCACCCCCGACGCAAAATGGTTGTTATAAGTAATGGTTGTCTATGGCATCGTAGCTTTTAAACGGATGGTGAATTCCCTTTACATGCTTTTTTTACGTGAAAGCGAGTTTTCTTGCGGTTGTTCTTAGTTATGTTTGATAAAATCAGTTCAACCGTTTGTGAGACATTGAATTTTGAATTTGCAATAAAACAATTAAAAACGATTTCGATTTCTTTGCAGTTTTACTTCTTTATTATGTTTTAAAATTGACAGCTTCAGCTGTTTAATTAAAATTTATTACGGATATCGTATTACAATAATGATTAATTAAATAATTACATTGGTAATGTCGAAGGTTTTCCAACTGCAGATCTAAGTTGGACGAAAATTAAATTATGTCACTGTCATACTGACACTAAAATTTAATTTAATTTATACATGCACAATTGCTTGTCTGTCCAGTGGATACACGACTGTCCTTCTCTACAGTAGATACTCGTACAGGTTGCATTTCGTAATCAGATCTCATGGAATGTTCTGTGGAAGTCCGATTTTTTTTTCTAATTTAATTTCATTTATTCACAAGAACACATGGTTTAGCTCTAGGAAAAAATAAAAATGGTAGAAAAATGAGGCGGGGGGGTATTGAAAACGTAAAAAACAATTTCTTCTTCATCTCATCATATTTCATCAGTAGATTAGTCCTGTTTAAAATTTAAACGTCAGTTAAATAATGATCAGTTCCACCGGCTGCATAAGGCTAGTTCCACATGTGGTCTCATTAGCAGTTCTTCTCCTTTACTTGTGTATACTCAGCACTAAGTAACTGCACCGATTTTAATGAACCTATGGTTTTGAAACCTTGGTTTTTTCTAGTATTCGGGCGGGTTTTGATCTTTGCGATCGCATAGGTAATTGATTTTAGTTTAAGGATACGTACCTTCTCAAAGTCAGGCCTGATGCAACTACCTAGCGTCATATGTATCATCATCTCAATATAGAATACTAGCTTTTGCCCGCGACTTCGTCTGCGCGGACCTAGGTTATCGCGCGGTGGCGCCCTCTACCGGAATAAAAAGTATCCTATGTTGATCATTGGGGCTTAAACTATCTCTATACCAAATTTCATCAAAATCGGTTCAGCGGTTTCGACGTGAAAGCGTAACAGACAGACAGACAGACAGAGTTACTTTCACATTTATAATATTAGTAGGGATATTGTATCTATATTACATACGTACGTACTACTGTATATTTGACCTGAAATGTATATTTTAATTTTTTTTATTTTATTACAGTGGAAGCATTCTACACTTCGACTGAACGTAGATATAGTTAGTGTTTAGTTTTGTACCTAACTAAGACACCCCATACATCCCTGTTTTTTTTTTCTTTAACAGTACAGTTCTTATAGTTTCGGAAAAAAGGGGCTGTGACATACGGACGGACAGACAGGCAAACATGACGAATCCATGAGGGTTCCGTTTTTGCCACTTGGCTACGGAGCCCTAAAAATATCACTGGACATATTTTTGAAAATGGCCGAACAAAAGTAGTTCAGTTATTTGAGCAGAATCGAATCTTGCTTTTAAAGCCCTAGGGTCAAACCCTGCACGCCTTAAATTACTAAGGACAACCTTCAATCCCTACCATCCACACTAATATTATAAATGCGAAAGAGTGTTTCTATGTTTGTGTGTTTGTCCGTCTTTCACGCCGTAATGGAGCGACGGATCGACGTGATTTTTGGCATAGAGATAGTTTATGGGCCCGAGAGTGACATAGGCTACTTTTTATCCGCGCGTGATAACCGAATACCACGCGGGCGGAGCCGCGGGCAAAAGCTAGTAATAATATATTTCATCGTACCTCTTTCTTACAAATTCGCTTTAGCTTTGAATATTACCCGCCTCCCAGAGGGGTAGTTATGAAAATGGGAAGCTATATATTGCTCGCCTAATACGCACATATAACGCTATTGCGCTATGCTATGCCGTAAACATGTTTGGATATTACCCTACTGTTGAAAATGTAGCAACATAGTGATATTTGGAACGCTCACGCACTTAGGAAAGCTCTTTTACTGAAACTAATATTACAAATGCGAATAGTAGTATGTTTATTGAATCAGACGTTACTTTGCGGAGGTCCATATCAGAGAGAGAGAGAGAGTGAGAGAGAAACATTTATTTATACATATTCGATACACATAAAAATACACTATGACTTTCACCTGGTATGGCAAGTGAAATTCGGGCAAATGAAATTCGAGCAAGAAAAGGTTATGTGGTTGTGATGGGTCAGTATCGACTCGCATCACAGATATAGATTACACTGCTGGTAGTTTAAAAAATGGCTGCCTATTTACTGAAGAAACGATTCGGAGTCAAAGTCAAAGTCAAAATCTCTTTATTCAATTTAGGCTATGACAAGCACTTATGAACGTCAAAAAATCTACCACCGGTTCGGAAAAAACCTCTGTTCAGAAGAATCCTGCAAGAAACTCAACGAGGTATTTTTTTTAAAAACAGATTTCAATATTTATAAATTATATCTATACAAGTACTATAATACATTACAATTTTGAACTAAATTTTGAATTTTGATTTGAATTTTGAATACGTACCTACCATAGCAACTTATAGGTACTTAGAAGCTTTTAAAATCTTACAAATAAAACAAACATAATGGGTTCACGTTAAATATTGAACGGTTTGGCTAAGAGCTGTTTACTGGAACACAAATCCCGGCTGGTTTTCTAATGAGCCTTACTCGTATCAAGTAACATCAACCACCTGTTACCACTTAATTCCAGTATCACCTTGTACAAAATTACCCGTTGCGTCCACATCGCCAAACAAAGTTGTCACAGAACCTAAAGCACATATATTTTGGGTTGAAAATGTAACGCTTGTTTGTAATGTCAAAGGTGTAATGTAAATGCGACCGTTACGTTGGGTCTTGATGTACAATAATGTACATTACTCGCATTTGAATGTTAATCATGCGTTGTGGTTACATTGCCTGATCATTAGTGACAGATTTACGTATTACCATGCTCGTAATACGTTTGTGAAGGGAAATTATGGGGAAATTGGAGCTTTTGAGGATAACAGAGATGTCAGCTTGGGAAATGGGATAAATTATAGAAATAACTTGCCTGTTGCCCGCGACTTCGTCCGTGTAAAATTTGTTTATCGTAATCCCGCAGGAACTATTTTTGTTCAATACAGCGCCATCTATAGTTCATCTGCTGAACTAGATAGCTTGCTAATTAATAAAAATGATCGATGCATCACATTCATGAATCACAGTTACAAAATAAAACACAAATTATGTGGCACTAGTGTCGCGCATCAATATCAATAAGGTTTTTAAGTTTGTTTGTCACTGTTCCATTGCAATCGGCTTCGAATAAAAAGTCCAAAAATCAAAACGATCTGTCATTTCGGCCACTCAATTTTACAAAAATTTTCGTCAAACTAAGTACTCTTTGTTCTTTCCCAGGGACTCGAACTATCTGTAATTTCATCTAAATAAATTCAGCTGTTTAGACGTGAAGATGTAGGTAACAAACAAACAAAGAGACCTACAAACTTTCACATTTATAATATTAGTGGGATAAGAGAAACAAAATAATTTCCATAATAACTTCCTTGACCAATATAATTAATGTCAACTGATCACTTTTGCTGCTGTCAGGAGTCATTGGCAGAAGTGATTGCTAACCTACAGCGACCGGTTGCCAAAAACAAAAAACAAAAAAAGTTGAAGATTTTTATTTTACTAACGAATTCAACATAATTAATTGCGAAATAATTAAATTGTTTAGTTTAATATCAGAATTTAGCTAAAGACTACAAAAATAAGTACCTAATACGGCGTTCTATATTTATAAAAGGAAAATTAAAGATCTCACTCCTATTTTATTTCATAACAGACAAACTTAATATTTATGAATAAAAAATAAAAAATAATTTTACCTTCAATTTGTACACAGTGGGTGAGTGAAAACAAGCTAAACATTTCAAATTAGAAAGGAACGGACCGTTTTACTATTTATATACACATCTGCATAAAATTTGGCCCACTTAACATACAAAATTACTTATTACTGTATACATTTGAGGGCTTGATTTTTTACCGCTCAGTATATATGTTTTACACATGTTTATGGACGATTTACATGTTTTTTCTTTTGTTGTTCTATACTTGATTTGGATAGGTATTTTAACTTAATGTAATCAAACTTCAGCTGCCAGATTTGGGAAATTCAAGGTTTTTATACATTTTACTTATCTATCATTGTAATACAAACTAGACTAGTGTATATCAATACAGAAATGTAAATGTTTAGATAGTTTAATGGGGATATTTCAATATTTAAGACACCAATTGACATTGTTTTGATTACATTTAGTTAAATACCTATTCAAACCAAGTATAATCTGTTGCAGTAAATTAAATCACCTACTTCAACCTTGACCTTACTTCTTTCTGTCGAAAACGATTGCCTGGAAGATATCGTTCTGAAGCGATATCGCCGCCTATTGCATAATTTGTGTACATATTTTTAGTGCCGCCTACTATTGTTGTGCAGAATAAAGAGTTATCGTATTGTGTTGAATTGTATTACATTATCTTCACTCGATACAAAGCCTTTTTTTTATCGTTCCAACGCTTATCTAAAAAACTTATAAACAACTCTCCAAGAAGCACTATTACGCTGAAAGCGTACATCATACCAATAAACATGAAAGCACCTAATAGATGCTGAATTTTTAGAGGCTCAACATTACCGGAGCTATCAACGCTTCCACCGTGAATAAACAGTTCACGGTTCCACTTATCAATCAAACCATTTTCAGACACCTGCCTTATCATATTATTGAATCTCTCCAACATCGGAAACCACCTTCTAGCAACAAGGACAACCCCATACTTATAAAGATTGTTCCCTTCTTTAAAACAGTACAGTAACGGCTGTCCTTTACCCAACTTTTGATCTTGGTATTCCGCTTGACGTCTCGACGACACAACAGCGAAATTCCTACTCAAAGCGGCTCGCCTAATCCCATCTGAGAAACTTGTCGAGACATATTTGCGATACAAATAAAACGAGCTCTCGTTATTAGTCTCGAAATAGGATCGGTATAACCCCCTACCTCCCAAAGGAATTCGCGATCGTATAAGATCAGTCTCCGTGCTTATCTGCTTCTCGTATCGCGGGTGCATTAGAAATGTTCTCAGAAACGACTCGTAAGATATGCCCATGTTTAAGCCGAAGAATAGCCAAGCGAAGATTAGAATACGAAACGTTGCACTCTTGGGATTAAACGCTGCACCCCACCCTAATAACATGCTCAATGTGAACAGCCAAGAATTCGTCGGCCATTTTGTAACTTTCCTATCGTTTTCTCTGAAGTAAAGATAGTGAAATATCAGTCCCATTATAATGATGCTTACGAGTGTAGCGACCCATGTGGACCATTGGAAGATGATCACCAAATTATTCCACGTCGACGCTCTCGCTGACCTTGGGACGCACCACGTCATTTCGTCCTGCGTGTAACTCACGGTCGGATGGAACCATTTTCGGATACTTCTCGTTACTTCTATATCACCGATTACTAAATCGACCGAGTCATTCTTAAGCTCTCCAAAAGCGCCCGTCGACGTCCCGTTTGGGTCAATTAGACCCCAATTTTCCGGTATGTCAGACATCCGTACAATTAAACTCATGTTTGTGAACTCACTTATTAATTTCACTAGGTTTATTTCTCCGCCTTTATCGAATTCGTAAACGTCGTCGTATTCTGGGTGGGTTAATTTTCTTATAGGTGGCATGACGTATGGTTCAGAGACTACCGCATATGTGACCAGCGGGCATTTCCTCATATTTAAAGGAAACATCTCTATTGGACTATGAATCTCTCTCAATCTGTTGTTCTTACACTTGTCTAAAATATAAACCGATTCACACTTGCCCCCACAATTATTATCGCTGTAGGGAGCCCAGGAATAAGAAATAACCTCCTCATTCTCAGGTGAAAACATGAATATAACGGTTTTAAAAAGTTTGTAGCTCCTCATCTCATTGATGAATGAAATGGAAATTTTCTCGCCATCTTCGCCAGGTAGAAGTTGGTAAAAGACAATCGCTTTAGCCAAAGGATTCCACGTTGGCAATTTAGATAACTGTATCACGTCTCGTGCTAACTCATGTTTCGCTTCCAAAATGATCATATAATTTTTAGCTATCTCACGAAAATGCGATGCATTGCGATGCGGGAACAAAGAATCTTTTACCATGACTGAATATTTTATGCCTCTGTGAATAGTTTCAAACATAGCCCTTTGCGCGATCGAGACCACAGAGTTCATACTAATGATGACGATACTGCCACTCAGTGCCTTATGTTCCACGAAATATTTAGTTGACATTTTTAAGACACATTCAGCTGCTTTCACCAGTTTTCCGGAATCTTCTGACGGCATTAGTAACGGGTTGTTTTTTGCTGCTACACAATGAATAAAATAAAAGCAGAGTAGACATAATCTCGAGCGCATCTTGGTTTCGCTTTAACTATAATAAAATGACTTGGAGTGGCCCGACAGAATTGCTTTTATACTAAGCAAGTCAGTCAGAAATACGCAACTATTGGATTACGATCCTGCTTTTATTAGTTTTAAATAAATCCATACTAATATCATAAATTCGAAAGTGTCTTTGTATGTTTATATGTTTGTCCGTCTTTCACGCCGTAACGGAGCGACGGATCGACGTGATTTTTGGCATAGAAATAGTTTATGGACCCGAGAGTGACATAGGCTACTTTTTATCCCGGAAAAATGCATAGTTCCCGAGGGAACAACGCGCGATAACCGAATACAACACGAGCGGAGCCGCGGGCAAAAGCTAGTGTTTAAATAAAATAAAAAAATATTCAAGCTTTTTTTGACGACTGTCCTTTTGTTGACGGTATTTGTATAGTCATACATTTTACATAGTGAATTAGTTTGCATTTTATTCAAATAAATAAATAAATAACATGGGACACGTGAAAACAATTGAGCTAGTCCCAAACTAAGCAAAGCCTGTACTATGGGTACCAGGCAACGGATAAACCTACATATAAATAAAATAAATAATTAAATTTATATAAATAAATACATATATTAAACATCCAAGACCCGAGAACAAACATTCGTATTATTCATAAAAATATCTGCGCCAGCCGGAAATTGAATCCAGGACCTTAAGCTTCGTAGTCAAGTTCGCTAGCCACTTGGCCATCTGGTCGTCTGGTCGTCGTTGTTATTCCTTCGCGATAAAGCGCTCGGTTCTTTTATGCGGTAAACGCTGCGTTAAACGCAATCCGCTTTACGCATATCAAAATTTGGATTAGATACTTAATCTTATTACCAAACGCGCATGGTAGAAAATTTATGTGTTTCAAAAACGTATTGCGTTTAACGCACCGTTAAAAAATAACCGAGCGCTTCAAAACGGCTGAACGGTTTGATGTAATTTGGTATGTAGATAACCTATTGTCTAGAATAACACTCAGGTACATAGACTATATGAATAATACAAACCCAACAAATACCTACTTTTATTCCAATGTTCTCACAGGATTCGTGTAAAATCACAAAATCTTAACCGACATCTTGAGACATGTAATTTCGCATGAATGTTCATCACCATCAGCCGGAAGACGTCCACTGCTGGACAAAGGCCTCCCCCTTAGAACCCCACAATGAACGACAAGTCGCCACTTAAAATAGGTACACAGGTTTCTCGCAACTCTCACGATGTCGTCAGTCCACCTGGTGGGAGGCCTGCCAACACTTCGTCTTCCGGTTCGTGGTCGCCACTCGAAGACTTTTCTCCCCCAACGGTTATCTGTTCTTCGAGCGATTTTTTTGAATCATGTCATTGTCATCAACGTCATCATGAATTTGATGATTTGAATGTTCATAGCACAATGTTAATAAAGACTAAGATATATTTCAACTCCAAATTTTTGTTACTTTTATTCAATCCAGTGCAGTGGTGGTGTAGCACGCGGCACGGAATTT
Source organism: Choristoneura rosaceana (assembly GCA_037349165.1). Lineage (NCBI taxonomy): Eukaryota > Metazoa > Arthropoda > Insecta > Lepidoptera > Tortricidae > Choristoneura > Choristoneura rosaceana. The sequence goes on from JAZBNJ010000044.1 coordinate 2,108,314, forward strand.
TATTTTATTTTTTAATGCCGAGGACCATGGTTCGATTCCCAGGGCTGGCCTTATTTTTCTGGTTTTTCCGTGCATCTATATTTCAGTTTGTATTTTCGATGTTAATAAAGACCACCATGTAACTTTCGGGAATTCCCATAGAGATTGAAAATAATCCCGGAATTTCAATTTAATATCAGATTTTAATGGTTTATGCAAGGGAAGCCGCGAGTAAAATGTAGTTAATAATAAATTTCAAATTGGAGAATCTATATTTTAAAATTTGCGATATAATAAACGAGAATCTGTTTCAATTTTTTTTTCTACTAACCATGATAGGTTAACAGGTTAACAGGTTGAACACACCTGATCCAATTTGTATCGTTTCGTTGACATTTCGTAAAGATTAGACTTATGCCTGACATTTGAAAATAGACCTATTAGAATTCATTTCTGTAAGTACTGTAACAAACATGGCCTAGACCTTATCCTCAACAGATCTAGACTTGCCCGCGGTGTCGTAAACGCTAACCGTCAGATTTGTCAGTGAAATAATACCAAGAGGCTGTTTCACTATTCATTGATTAGTGTTAACTGGCGGATAATTGTGATGCCGTCTCCATTAAAATTTGTTTCGTTCAGACAGCATCACATTTAACCGTCAGTTAACACTAATCAATGGATGATGAAACAGCCCCTAAATATCACGGGACACCCCACCACGGCCACGGTCGATAGGCCTCCAACAAGATGGAGCGACGACCTGGTTAATATCGCGGGATCGCGGTGGATGCGGAAAGCACAAGACCGGTCTGAGTAGAGTGCCTTGGGGGTGGCCTATGTGCAGATTGTGCAGCAATGGACGTCTTTCGACTGACATGATGATGATGGTCACGGGACCCTTGACTCCAACGACCTTAAGAGAGTCGCGAGGCGCTGAAGACAGAGTGTTGTGGCGCGCCATGGAAGAGGCCTATGTCCAGCAGTAGACTACTGTAGGCTGATGATGATGATGATGACTTGACTCCAATTGACATCCTAAAGTAAGCAACGTAGCTCTTAAACGGGTGGACCAATTTTAATGCGTTTTTTCTATTTGAAATCAGGCTTTCTAGCGATGGTTCTTAGACATGTTTCATCAAAATCAGTTCAGCCGTTTTTGAGATTTTGAACTCTGAAGTGACAAAGTCGGGGGTTTCCCAACTTTTTGTTGGTTAGGTTAGGTTAGCCTACAAGTTTTTTTTGACTTGCATCGTTCATAAATGTTGTTGTTTGTTGGTATGTAAAGGTGTCTGGCCACTTCACTCCGTCACGCAATGGCCTTACTATGAACGTATCAGGCACGAAATGTAACGCGACGTGGACTACAACATATCAATGGCATGTCATACCAATGTATAACGGATTTAGTGACCATAGAATCCACGTATCATCCTCCTAGTAGAATTTTTGATTCGTGCTGTCATCGTTCATCCACCTTACGTCTCATATTCCGTTTTCTAGAATTATTTACGGATTCGATTTGTGGCATTCGAAAATGGCGGATGTAGTCTAATATATAATTTTGCTTTTTCTGTTTTTTTGGCTGGTTGAAGTATAATTTTGATAGTGTTTTATGCGGCGATTAAGCTTAACAGTAAACAGTGATCATAAAATTCTATATTGCTCTCGTGTCTGACATTTTTTAATGTGCAAGTTGTCTCCACGTGGTTTCTGGAATTTTACTATCAAGTTGCAAAAACTACGGCTACCGAACAACGTCCCTCTCAAAGAGAGAACCTTGACACTGGCGAAATTGTCCTAATAAGGACAGAAAGCCATTTTTTAAAAGAGAAGAAGAAGAAGAATTATTTACCGTACAACGTCATAACCTACTAGACACTGGCAAAATTGTCCTCCAATGGACAGCGCCATATTTTTCTAAAAAACAATAACCCTCCTAGTTTTTTGTGTATCATACCCGTAGCATCTGCGTCACCTGCCTTGTGATATCATTTGCAAATCATTTTTCGACCACTTCCAGTTCGATTTTATAGACACTTTTAGATGTTTGTTATAGCACAATATATAGCGTAATACTAAGAAATACAATTTAATACTAAATTCGCGTCGCTAATCTGAATACACATTTGATCTTTAAGCATTATCAAACTATACTATATGTGGACAAAGAATGTGTTGATCATCTCCCATCAGAACAAAGAGTGTCATATTGATTAGTAAGTATTTATGGGCCGCTAGTTCATTATCTTAATTGGCGCCCAACATGGGGCCAAGTTAACCCAATGTGCTACCTCGTTTAATTAATCATCATCATCATAAATTTAAGAGCTTAGCTCTTGTCGGTGGAGTAATCGCCACTCTTTTCGGTTCTCTGCCAGCGTTTTCAGCTCCTGGTACGACACGACATTTACTTTTTTCTTGGCTTGATCTATAAATGACCGTCTCGGCCTTCCCCTGCCTCGCCTGCCTTCTATTCTCCCTTCCAAAATGGTTTTTACGTTTAATTAATACACTGTTAAAAATGGCAGACAGATTAATCTGTGACGTTAATTACGGGGAATTACTTCGTATACTTTTATTAATTTGTAGTTTTTGTATAATAATTTAGATTGAGGTGCGAACGAAATCACCTTTCAAAACGACCATGAGTTTAACGGGGAAAGAAAACTACTTGAGAAAACTTGCACTCATCCGTAAAGAAATTCAATGGTGTAAACGTAAAGCTCCCAATCCGCACTGGGGCTGCGTGGGAATTAAGGCCCAAGCCCTATCATTCTGAGGCCTGTGTACAACAGTGGGATGTTTAGAAGCTGGGATAAAAACAAAAGTGAGTAACAATGAAACAAACGCGTGATGTATTTTACATGATATTATTTCAAATTCTGTCACTTGTCTTGTAGATTAAAACAAAACTTGGTCCGACCGGGGTCGTTACAACAACATGATAGGTAAATAAACAAATATAACAGCAATTTTCTTAAAACACAGTCACAATACTTGGTTATAAAAACTATTTATAACATATAAACTAAGTTTAGCTTAATTAAAATGCGTGTTCATTTAAATGCTAAAAGTAAAACTGTCACCAAAGATGATCGTGTGATGTTAGTCGAGCTTCAATAACTATTTATTATTGAGGCACTTTTTGTTCTTGATACAAAGCTAATTTAACATGTCGTGTTTTATAAGAAAATTGCACTGTATCAGTAATTTTCCGGGCCTTTCCAAAATAATACCTACATCAGACGAACTAGAATATTTTGAAAAAAAAATTGAGCATTCCTTCAGAAGTTCCTAATTGAGGAATGCGAATTGCCAAAACACAGTAGGCAGGTTGTGCCGAATGGTATTGAGATTAACTAACATTGTTTTCAACACTACTTAATTCATTTGGGAATCAAAAAATTTCTTTTTTGTTCTCAAAATTACTAGGTATTTAGTGGAAAGAAAAAAGGGAAGTTACGTATAAATCGAAGTAATTTTGGGAAACAATTCTATTTCTGTCATTTATACCTGCCTGCAAATATTTTTGCAACTCGGAGCTAAAGATAAGTACATAAAATTTTTTTTTTTGAAAAATACGCCAAGATGCAAAAAAACATAAGAGCGTAATTGATGATTCAATATATATTTTTTGAAAAATCCATCGAATCACAGCAGCCATTGTCACACTTAAATTTGCCGAGTCAAAGTCAAGCACAACAGTTGAGTAAAATAAGTAGGTAGATATTGATAGTAAATCCTTGATTTTTGCGTGCATAGTGGTTAATAACTCACTTGTTTAGGTATTATTATAAAAATAATAATTTTATTATTTCTTTAATTAAAAATGGTATACAAAGATGTATTGGATAAAAGGAAAACTTTCAAGAAAACACTCAATACTAGTACGATATTACGGACAAAGCAATAGTGACTTAAGGAATCAAATGGATTTCGAGTGTTGCCATCCTTAAGAGGAGAATGCAGACTTATAGTTTCAGTTTAGTATTGCTAAAGTATAACTTTGAAAAGACCCGTAATTTTCTGGTACAAATCGTCAACCACGTTATTTTAAATTTACACTAAAATTGACAGACAAACAAACTGTTGTTACTAACATTTTGTGCCGTAAAACGAGTGTGATAACCATACCGTACAATACCGCTTAAATTCATTAATTACAATATCATATTATTGTTAACTATTTACAATAAATGCAATTTCAAAGACCTAGAACCTGTGCTTCGTAACAATCTATATAAATATGTTTTTTTCGTCTTAATTTAAAGCTAATTCAAGTTATTTCATACAATCGGAAAGAGGAAATGGGACGGTGGATGTACACTCTAGTTGTAAAAATATAAGCAGTTTATTTATAATGATTTAAAGAGGAAACTGCATGCAATATAATAGACTAACTCTAGGGGACCAAGGACAGCTCCTTGCGACATTCCAATCAAAACGATTCACTTATATTTTTCCCTTGATACTTGTTTTCACTTTACGCTTTGCAGGTTAAATACAAAAAAGCAGTTTTGAAATTTTAACAAGATAAATATTTAAAGGACTTTCACAACTTATATCCTGCGTTTTAAATATCTAAAGCTTTTAACAAAGTCAAACTGAAATCTGTTGTAACTTTTCTGTAACTTTGTTAATTAGGCCTATTTGTCTAGGGGGAATACGTTGTACAAACAGAAAAAGTGGATCTACGTTCCATATCAAATCTACAAGCTCATACTCGATTGATAGTTTTACGCATTCTAAGTATTGTACAAATACTCTTTCGAGCATCTAAGTTCAAGCGAGTTTCGACCTTAAACTTGAGTGATTATGATTCCATTTCTAACTCTCCTAACACCGCGTCTCATCTATGAATAAAAGTGTACAAGATCTAATAATATAGGAAAGAGATATTGAAATTTTAAAAGTACAGTAGTCTTCATTTGTTCGATATGCTTCATTTACGTGATGGCAGCCAAAATATCATCATGAAGTTTTCTTTGATTATATTTTATTTTAAGGATTTTGATTGTAACTATTCGTATCAGATATTCTGCATCAATATCAATTCGATCTCCTCCATAGATCCAGATTGGTTTTTCACTAACAGTTTCTGTTTGTTTGTTAGTTTGGTCCTATGACGTCAAACGATGTTTACTTTATTTTACTCTAACTTTAGTTAATATTACCAAAGGCAAGTTTTGATAAAAAAATTACATAGAAACAGTATTATATTAGTGAGGCTAAGAATAATCAAAATAACAGTACATAATAATTACAAATAACAATACATTGAGAATTATAAGAAACTTAATCGAGACTCCAACGCCAACCATGTAAATGCAATTCCAGTTTAAACTAGATGCAATAAAATTCACATACTTATTGATCTTAAAAATTGCACATTCGATCGCACAAGTGACTAAACATTACAATAATTAATATTTACAATACTAAACACTTGCGTATCAGTCAGTACTTCATCTTATTTTATCATCTTACGCATTAAAGCAACTTAGTCATTATCCATACATTCATTACGCTCTTGCGTCACTCCACCATCATCTTAACTGATGGCTTCCCTTGTCTTGCGAGGTTGATAGAGGATCAAAGCAACTACGGGAATCACGATACATAATTCAATCGACTATTCTACCGTCTTTGATATGTCCGGAGCACATCATCAACACAACTGTGGCAAGTTTGACGCTCGATGATTTTAAAATATGAAGAAAGGGACAAGGAAAGCATGAGTCTAACTTTATAGTCAGACATTAACGTTTTTAGAATTTAATACCGTCTTACCCTATGGTAGCAACGAAACCCTGTGAGGGCTCTTTGGAACCATAACAGGCAGACATTTAAAATTTTCACAAAGTGTCGATAACAAAACAATAAATACACTTTTTTCAATTAATTATTTAAATTTTGAATTTTAAGTCGTTTTTAAAAATATGACCCGTGATTTAATGTACTTCCCTATTTTACAAAATAAGACTAAATTATAAACCTAAAAAGAGAAATGAGAAATAGCTTATTGTGAGTATCATATTAACATTTGAGTGAATAGAGTATTGTACAGTGGCAAATAATCCATTGTCTATGACTCCGACTCACACTTAGCCATTATTAAAATCTCTGCGCAATAATATCGAACCATAATCTAATTCTCGCATCCCTCATCCCTTATCATATTTGAAAAACAGTGAGCGCCATATATCCTTCTCCCTCTGTCCTCTTGATTTAGACGTACCACTCCTTGATGCCGTCTCGCTTCACGGGCTGCGTCGGGGCGAGGGGGGCGGAGGGCGCGGTGCCGTTCCTGTTAAGAGGCAGAGGTTGGAGATTCCTCACTGCGCCACCGGCCGGTACGCTTGCTCCACTTTGGTATCCAGAATGCGCCTTTAATTGAGAACAAATATAACAATTCAATACAATGATATATATAAAACACAACATAATACAAAAAAGAGAAAAAAGGCATCCTTATTGGTACAGCGCGATTAGATCGCAGAGATCATCTCAGCCCATACATAGATGACCCCAGGCCTTCTTTTAGAACGAGAGGGCTTATGCTATACTTCCCACGCGAGCTTAGTGCGTACTAAGAAGTAAACTCACACCGTTAAATGGTTTTGCAGGTGTGGACAGTTTTTCTCACGATATTAGATAAATCCATGTAAGTATCAAAAATATTTCATGAAATTCCTTGCCTGACTTCAAATTTAAGATAAATAATAAGTACCAAGGCGACCGAGCTTTTCTCGGGCTAAAACTCGATAGTAAGGGTTAATACCATTTTGAATTTTGCTTATTAACTTAGAATTGTATGTATTTAAATTTGGACCTATGTTGTTCGTGAAATAAATGAATTATTATTATTATTAAAACTCGATAGTAAGCGTATTCCCAGCGATAAGACTAGGCTAAATCGATTTGTCATCCCCTAAAACCCCCACATAACAAATTTCATCGAAATCGATGGAGCCGTTTCCGAGACTCGTATATACAAGAATTGCTCATTTAAAGGTATTAGATTTCCTAGACACTCTCTATTCAAACTACATCTTGGCCTAATATCAGGTACATTGCATTAAAACGATCTCAACGTTAATATTTTATGATAAGTATATGAGACCTAAAAAGCTGCCCTGAGAGACACACCAACTTATTATTTTTTTAAATTATGAAAACTTATAATTTCCGTGACAAGTATTGCTTCTATAGTCTACTGTTTATAACCTTTATATCAACATAAATTAAAAATATTATAGTCGTTCGTTACTCTTTTATTATTGCTGCAAACTGTCTCCAAAGCTTTTCTTAATTTTATACTACTGATGGATATAGTGATGGTGATATTACCTGGTTACCAAGTAAGGCCGCGCTAGCGCCTTGCTGGTAGCTCTTGTCCTCGGTAACCTTGTACGAGGGATCCAGTGGGTACACGATGTACTTGAGCACGATTATTACTATCAAGATTATTGCTATTAGCACTGATGCGACAATGCCTGTGAAAGAAAACGTTTGGATTAGAAGGCATAAGGTCCTAAGGAAGTAAAAAAACAAGAGTAAATCTAGTTAGGGGTTATCGTCAATGCGTTGTACTCGTAATACTTAAAATCGATGATAATTTTGTAACAGTAATATTGTGACTATTTGTCACAAGTGATTTGTTAGAAATCAGTATACTTTAAGCTACTGAAATAGATGATGCGGAAAATATTGAAAGAATTATATTAAATTGCGGGATCATGGGCCTAAGGATTTGTAATTGATCTATTATTGACGGCATTGCATTGTATTTACTGTAACTCGTGCCATATTCCTCACAGCATCCAAATAAGGCTTTAGAATACGCGGAGCAGTTTGCGGGATAAAAATCCAGCAATAGGTTTACTGCGTTTTCCCAATCCCGCTGTGTATTGTCTTCCTGTTTGTAGATTTTTTCACAGATATCAGCTTTCTTTCTCATTTTTGATAGCGTAGTCTTATTATGTAATCACGATTTGTAAGTCGTACTTACCTACTATAGTCGCAAAGAACTCCGACTCTGGAGTAACGATTCGTCCCGAATCAGTAGTCTTCGGCAGGTACCACTTCGTGGTAAGTTCGTGTTCGTATCCATTATACTCGTTACTTCGGCTGCCATCTTCGGCACCGTTTGTGGGTGATCGGGTATCGACGTCGTTTTCATGAGGATCTGGATATTCGGGGAGATGCTCTTCTGTCGTATGTGTAGTTCCATCTGGTGTGTGGTGGCCAGGAAGCGATGGAGTGAAATGTGGACTGGTGTGATCTATAACATTTATTTAATTTTATAGTAACTGCTTTTTATCATATTAGTTCCTGTTTTGTGCACAGAACTAAATTAATTTAGTTCGAGAACTAGCCCTTACACACAAACGGTCGTGCAGTTCCCAACCACTAAACGTTAACTGATTTTGAAAACCACTGTCGCCAATTGTATGACAAACGATCACTTCATAATCTCTTAACATCCTGTTTTAAATGAGAGAATTCCTCGATTTAGGAGAGACCAGTGTGGCCACTCAACTTCCCCATTTTGCCGCGGACTATAATGATAATACCTATTAGCAATCTTCACAATACCAGTGTTACGACTTTACCACGAACGACCACAATTAACCAGCGCCGAATCTTTTCGTTTAGTATTTCTATGGTAGTACACGCAATAAACAAAGAAGTAGAAGAAATAGCGTAGACATGTGGCCTGTCTGTCTGTTTGGATATTGCTCATAATTAGGCTACCCAAGGTGCTTTATCTTTTATAAAACGGCACCATTTATACAGCACAATGCACATTCCCTCTTGTCAGCCGAAAGACCTCCCCCAAGGCTCTCCACTCAGATCGGTCTTGTGCATTCCGCAACCACCGCGATCCCGTGATCTTAACCAGGTCGTCGCTCCATCTTGTTGAAGGCCTACCGACAGCTCGTCTCCCGGTCCACGGACGCTATTACATCCCCCAAATTTAAAAATTGTTGCTAATTCTAAAGCATTTAGTTTTCTCACCATCAGTTGGTGTGGTGCGTTTTTCGGGCGTGGTGGCGGAGTCGACGGTGCCAGCATGCATGTTCCCGGGCCCCGGCGGGGTGGGCAGTGGAGAACTGCCTCGCGAGCTGCCTCGCGTCGCCTCTGTCCCACCGTCTGTTGAGCCTGCAAATTATTGGAGATAATTAAGTAGTAAGTAAGCTAAGTCAATAAAACGCCGCTAAAGCACAAGGCTCTAAGAAGATTTTGGTTTTTACCTTTTGCTGCGGAAATATTGGGTGCTTACGTAGAACCCAGACGTTTATAAACTTTTCAGATGTATGTAATCGAACTAATTTCAAAGCATTAAAATAATCAGCGGCAAAAAACGCACCTCAAACGTATGCAGTAGACGTTTGAAGGCCAAATTTTTTGCCGCTCCGTATTATAATATTATCGTACTGTAAACTAAATAACATGGTAAGAATCGTAATAATGAACTAAAAACAATTAATTTGCGCACCCGCCTTGTAGAATATAATATTTGGTTCGACTTTGTAGTAACTTTGTGTGTTTTTGAGTACAAAACGTAGTCACCAAATATTACATCGATATTTACGATAGCGAGTGAGTGTATATTGGTATTTATGTACCTTCTAATGTCTTCCCCGCGTGCTCCGTGGAAATGGCAGCAGTTGGCGACGTCATGCTATGGGTGCTGGATGCTCCATTGCTAGAAATAAAAACAAAACCTTGTGTCACTTAGGTATCAGGTATCTACTTTTTTCTTCCATTTTCAGTATGGCATTCCCAAAAGGCGCCAATGGCAATTATTACAATGGCTCCGCCGTTTTTCCAACATCGTTCTTTCCTTTAGTAAGTACAGTTGACCAAATGCTGTAGCATTTTTGTGACGGTTCCTACTTCATAAATAGAAATAAGGCTTACCCCCTGTTTCACCATCCACTGATAAATTTTATTTGACGGATAAATATGATGCCATCTCCGTCTATTGGAACAAAACAAATAGAGACGGCATCACATTTATCCGTCAAATAAATTTATCAATAGATGGTGAAACAGGGGGTTATTGTCATATTGACATGTAACATTTATATACTGAGCGGCAATCCTGGCCCTCTAATGTATGCAGTAATAGGCAATTTTGTATTAGATTGGGCCAAGTTTTATGCCGTTGAGTATATTAAAAACTCCGAGTACTGCTTTTTCGCAACGTAACGTTTGGCAAGCTGTTTCATTTCGCAACTTTTCACTTCGCAAACTCTAAAACTGTGAATATTTCAGGATTTATCTCAGGACCATCGCGTAAAACCCTTTAGGTTAGGTTAGGTTAGTTTTATAGAAATCCTAAAATATTTACAGTTTCAGAAATATTAAGCATTTGGGAAATGAAAAGTTGCGAATTGAAACAGGTTGCCAAACGTTATTCGCATAAACAGTAGTAAACCTAAAAACTCACGTGGTCATAGGGTGCTCAGGTTCCGTGATTTCCTCCCCGTTGGAGCCCGAGCCCTCAATGCAGTCTTCATCATCACAGGGCTTCATCAGCTTGCCGCTTGTGTCCCCCTGCCAAATCCAAACAACGATGTTGCATAAAATAAAACCTTTGGGAATGCAGTTTGTGTAAGCTCTAGCATGCGTATTTTGTTCCCTAAACATGATCATGATAATAATTTAAAGTGTCCGCCTCGAAATCGTAAAAGGAAATTTGTTTCCTCCAAGGAAAACCTCATATCCATTTTTATGTAGTTTCGTGCATAAATTGCTGAAAAACTCAAGTCTTAAGCCAGACTTTGAAATTAACTTTTATCGACTTGAGAGACCATGTTATTGTCACCAACTCGAGCATCTTCCGATTTGCTGTTATTGTTGTGTTTGAACGCGTTAAATTTTTGCATGGTGTAGATGTCAGTTCAGTCTGTGTGACATATTAGTTTATGTGTGACCATGTTGTAAGCTTGTACGAGTACTGCCTTTACGTTTGGAAACCTGTTTCATTTCGCAAACTCTAAAACTGTAAATATTTCAGGATTTATTTCAGGGTCATCGCGTAGAGCCCTTTAGGTTACGTTAGTTTAGTAAAAATCCTGAAATATTTACAGTTTCAGGAATATTAAACAGTAGGGAAATGAAAAGTTGCGAAATGAAACAGGTTACCAAACGTTATTCGCCGAAAAATTAGTAAACCAAGCTTGTCTAAAGCCGCCTTGCAGGAAAAAATAAATCTTGTTTTAGCAGTTAAACCTGGCTTAAGCTTGACAGTCCCATACGTTTTGACACTACTAAACTGAGCTTAACGCTAACTCGAGATTTATGTGTTTTCAGCAAGTAGCCATAAGAATAGCATGGTAAATTAATGCAGTTTATCTTTCATTCTATGCAATGCAGCTAATTCGTTTTTCAACCTGTAACCACAGTTCAGTTTAGTATCAGAGCAGCCTGTCACCTTATACTGTCTGTTGGGCGGACGACGAGTGGACGGCACGTAGACAGGGGTGATCAAGTCGTCGCCGCTGCCAGCATCAGGCAGTACACAGGCGTCTTCATCGTCGTCCCGGCAGCCGGAGCCAGCGCCCGAGTACACCAGCTCGTCGAGCACCCCCGGCCCGCCGTAACCGGATGGCGGCGTCTGTAGACATAGACAAATTTTGAAGACAACTATCTGTAAATTGTGGGCCAATCAACTATTTTACCGACACTTTGGGCGCCTCCTGCGTTACCAAAATTGTCTCTGGCGTTACCAAAAAATCGTACTTCCAACAAGGTATTTCACGATTTAATAGATTAAATTTACGTAGCATGTATTAGAAAAAACATGTAAATTACACGAAAACCTATAGGAATGACAGATGTTTATGAGGGACATAATTTATCACATTTTTTTATCGAACGGTTTCCTCTCCACTTGTCCTGTTCTTAACAACTATGTAAATGGTGTGTTCATTTGCATAGTTGTTAAAACTTGTAAACCTAACACTATCATTGATACTGTTAAGTTTACAAGCTTCATAGACTTGTACATTTACTCATACCAATGATATCAATCAACTGACTCCTAGCATCATCCTGCTCAGGGATTTGATTATAAGAATCTCCAGACTAACTCCATGATATTTTTTTTGAGTCGCCTTAAGTGCCTAAGACAGACATCTGGTCTTTACTTGTATTTACTTCATTTTAGTTGTTAAATTTTTTATGAGGGACTTTAGAAGGGAGGGTCCAGACAGTGCCGGACTCTCACCAGCTAAAAAACTCGAATGTACGTCCCCAGCTTCCTCGAGCTTATCAGGGGAAAGAAAAGATTGGAGGATTTTCTTATCTACCCAAAGAGTCTTGCTTCAGCCATTTACTGAAAAGACGAGAGAGGAACATTCATTCTCCCTTTAGGCTCTGCAATACCAGCTCTAAACTCTATTTCAATAGAATCTGATAATCCTGTAGACACTTCCAGCCTACTAATATAAACACAACAGGGACATGTATAAACAAGTGTGCCCACGTTAGGGACGTGTCCTAAATGTGTAGGACATTGTCAGTTTTTTTTATTCGACTGGAAGGCAAACGAGCAAGTGGGTCTTCTGGTGGTAAGAGATCACCACCGCCCATAAACATCTGCAGCACCAGGGGTATTGCAGATGCGTTGCCAACCTAGAGGCCTAAGTTGGAATACCTCAAGTGCCAGTAATTTCACCGGCTGTCTTACTCTCCTCGCCGAAACACAACAGTGCAAGCACTGCTGCTTCACGTCAGGATTAGTGAGCAAGATGGTGGTAGCAATCCGGGCGGACCTTGCACAAGGTCCACCAGCAAAATAAATATGTTTACCTGCACTTCACTCACCTGTTGCATCCTGTTGATATCCCTGTCGAGTGGGGAGTGCGCTCTTCTCGCATCTCCTCTCACCGACACAGCGGCGTCTCCTGCGGCCGCCAGGTCTAGCACTCTGACGCCATCGACAGCCACCCCGGCTATCACTCCGCTGAAGGTCCTCGCGCCACCGGCACCGCCGCCCACTGTTATAGTGGACATGCTGTTGAAGATTGTTGATTGTTGACCGCCTGAAAAAAGGGTTACTTTATTTAGTTTAGAGTAGAATAAGTGGATGAATAAAAACATTGAATATCTCGCTTCGCGGAGCATTTTGCGTGGCTCTAACCTTACTTATGTTTTTCAAGTTTTTGACAAAAACAGGTTAGGCCCAGTTGCTTTTTAAACCACTTGCTACTCAGACCAGTTGCTTCTTAAACCACTTGCTACTTAGACCAGCTGCTTTTTAAACCAGTTGGTTCGTAAACCAGCTGCTTTTTTAGACGAAATGATATTAACCCCTACTATTGATATTTCACATTAAACAACAAAGTTCCATATTAATGGATATGAAAACGTCACTCATTTAATACAATAAGTTATTAACAATTTGGGTGCTTTGCCGATTGAGATCGGACTTTTCTCGATGGAAATACATTATATCCTACTTCCTACTAATATTATAAAATGCGAAAGTTTATGAGTGAATGAGTGAGTGAGTATGTTTGTTACTCCTTCACGCTGAAACGGCTAGACGGATTTGGATGAAATTTGATACTGTAGATAAATGAACATTATTGTGATATTCCCATGGGATAGGGATAAAATCTCGAAACAACCGCTATCATAAAATTTGACATTGTTTTTGGTGTAACGTCAATGATAACCACGATTAAATTTTCGGGAATTTACACGGGAACTTTTAAAAATCCCAAAATTTCGATTCACCTGCTGGATCTAATGATTTAGGTGTGCGAAGCCGCGGGTAACTAGTTCATTATAAACCTGCAAGGGTTTTTAGGTATATCTCACCTTGCGGATGTCGCATGGTGACAGCATAGTTGTCGAGCTGCAGCGCCGCGCGCGACCCGTTTCTGGTGAAACGAGCAACATGGTAGGCCCCATCATCAACCCTCGCAGCTTCATCGCCGAGCGGCTGGTCTCCTCCGCCCACGTTGTACACCATAAACAGGTTACCGCGGATCTGGTGGTAGGAAACATTGCGGTCAGTATTTGACCGGATAGCCAAGTGGTAAGACCTGACTATGAAGCTTGAGGTCCCGGGTTTCCGTCGAAGCAAATATTTCATATAAAAATAAGAAAAAGAAAGAAAGAGAGACTTATTTTGAAACCAAACCAGTAATTTTTCAAAAAAATTGAATTAATAGGTGACCCTTAATCTGTGAAAATTAAACCCTTAATGTGGGACCTATTAATTCGATTTTTTTAAGATTATATACTTTAGCTTAATTTAGTCTGGGACTAGGTCAATGAGTATCAATTTTCTAATGATATTCATTATCATTATTAGTTGTGTTAAAAAATAATCGTCATCATCATCCAAACTTTTAAACGTCCCACGGTTGGGTACAGGCTTCCTCTCAGAATGAACTTTCTAAGCCCAACAGCCGTCACTACTCTCTACAACTTCCTTCTTTCTTATGTAACCACCACCACCACACGATATCACCTATAACTATAGTTTGTAATAATAATATCTGTCACACTTCGGCTATTTTTATTAAACACACTCGCAGGCTACCAAGATACAGGCTCAGCCTAGTTTGGAGTCTGACAGATAAATTGCATGAACTGCAACAAGTGTCCTTTGGTAAATAAACATTTTTTATTTTATTTTATTTATTCATCAAAACTTACACACTGTTGAGGAAATAAATTTTCAAAATGACCCTGCACCTCTTTTCTTAAATGTTTTAGTTAGTTTAAGTTAAGCATAGACTCACAATCTCCATCTGCATGTAGTCCTGGGTATTTGAAGAGTCAATACGAAGGAGTACGGCATCAGCTTTGCTGGTGACAAAGCCGAGCGCCACGCGATCCGTCTCGGTATCGGCAACAGTGCTCGGCGGGAATGTATATGTAATCATGCCGCGACCTGGACCGAACTCGTACGCTATAGACTCTGAAATAAGGAAACAATCATCATTAAAGGATGGAGAAGATAATATAAATTTGGGAAGTTCCTCAAAGGAATCTTGTATTGACTCCAGTCTTTATATATCTCATTGGTGGCCACAGACCTTCTCTTAAAACTTCACACATGCCATTGAATTATTGTAGGTTTACAATATTTTCCTTCAATGTCAGCTCTTGCTACATTTTTAATATAGTAAAATTTTTAAATTACAAAAAAAAAACTCAGAGAGGCAAGCCTGTTGTGAACTTACTACTCTATTTGAGAGGACATAGGTCAGAGTACTAGATTTAGGCTTTTATTTTATTTTGTACAATATTATTTTAGCAAAGACCAAATTTGTAAACTAAAAGGCTCTTTAAATGACTGAGTACGGTTTACGCGTGCGAAGCTGCAAATAAAACTAGTTGGTTAAATAGTAGACAATTTTGCAGCTGCAGTGATCATTAAAGTGTGATGATGATGAGTCTATTAAGTTGTACTTTGTATTCATGAATTGTCTTACGCAAGACCCGTGTGGTGTCTTGTTAGAATTACACCTCTCCATTTCTTCCGTGGATGACGTAAGAGGCGACTGAGGATATAGGTTAACGTACTGTAGGCGACAGGCTAGCTAGCAAACCTGTCACTATTGTACCGTTTTTGTCAAAGTTAAATTGTTTCGTTTCGTGTGCTCTGCCTACCCTATTTGGGAATACGGGCGTGATGTTTGTGTGTGTGTGTGTGTGTGTGTGTGTGTGTGTGTGTGTGTGTGTGTGTGTGTGTGTGTTTGTGTGTCTTACGCATACCATCGTAACACGTGGGTCCAGTGAATGAAGTCAGGTCGCAATCACAAGCGTAAGTGTTCCACTGCTGCACACAGACGCCTTTGTTAGCACATGCATTATGTGTGCATTTCGTAGGACCTGCAATCAAGGAAATGATAGTTATTTAGAAATCCACAACTATTTCTACGGCTTCATGAAATTATAGGTAATCAGTCAAACAAGTACCTACATCGTAGTTTGGAGCACATATTCCACTCACAAGACTGTCAATCGGACGATTCCTTTGTTATGTAAGTTAACACATTATAACTAAGTGGTAGAGAAAATAAATATTCTCTTCATCATCATCATATCAGCCACACGATGTCAACGGTTAAATATAGGCCTCCCCCATCTTATTTTTCATAAAATTTACAATACAATACAATACAAAGACTCTTTATTGTACACTAGAAATAGTAAGCGATACAGAAAACAGACATACAGAGAAAAAAATTACACGGTAAGCAATAGGCGGCCTTATCGCTTAAGAGCGATCTCTTCTAGGCAACCTTTTTTACAGAAAGAAGGAAGGACTAGTATTTACCTTCACATCCAGAAACCAACGAGGAACTAGGCATCACAGCATCCTCCATCAGAGACGGTGATTCACCGGGCAAGTCTAAACTGGACATACAACCCTCAAATCCTTGCCGGGACAGTACCCCCACTGGCAGCGCAGAGTACATGTCCTTTGGAACTCCTCCGACATAGAGAACACTGTCTAACTCCAGCATTAAGTTCGAACCTGGAAGTTTTTAAATAAATCATCAATTAAGAAGATAAAGTGACAACTATTAGGTTGGAAGAAAAACAATAAGTGACAAAGGAAGTGATTACTCGTATTTAAAGATAAAGCCATATTCATTAAATAATTTATTGAATCAGGCGTTACTTTGTGGAGATCCTCCCATAGATCTTAAAACCGCGAAGGCTGCGGGTGAGCCAAGAAATTCTTTTAGTTCATCCATATTAATGAAATTCTCCAGAAATGTGTTGATATTTTTAAAAGCATAGGTAAATACAATATTATACAATCGAACTATTTAATCATTATTAAAATACAAAATTTCACACTTACTTGTTGTATGCATTTCTACATCATCGTCAACTTGCAACGTGTGTATCTTAGGCGTCGGCCTTCTGACCGAGACTGTGTGCCATCGATTATCGTTCAAGAAATTCTTTATTTTATCCTTCATTGTTACCACTCCATCTCCAAGATTAAACACACAATGTATGTGACCATTCACTAGTTCTATTGCTATAAAATCTTGTTTTTTCCCACCGTTATAGAATAATAGACCATCCATTTCAGTAGTACGGAAATAAAAATCTAAATATGTGTTCCCGTACGCTTTCAGTAATGGCAGCCCAACGTACGTGTGCTTGGATTTAAACGTCACAGCCTTGTAAACGTTTAAAGAATCAGGTTTCACAAATGATCCGGTAAATATTATGTTTGAAGAGTCATAAATATTATTGTTTCCATCATTTCCCATTCCAATAGCTTTCGCTAAATCGATGTATTTGATTCCGTTGAAAACAAATTTTTGCAGGTAGCCGACGAAATTTGGCAGAGTTGAGGTCATCTGTATTTCTTCTTCTGGATGGTAAAGACCCCCTAAATGAAGGGTCGAAATTTCCAAAGTTGAAGCTTTACCTAAAATCGTTTCAGCTGCAAATCCAAGTCAAAACACAATTAGTAATTACGAAATACTAGAACCTAGGACGGTTACACAACATTGACTTTGAAATAAAAAGAAAATTAGCTCAACAGATTTCAGATTGTCGCGGGCAATATACAGTTGCTTACATAAAAACCATACAGAGTCAGCACAGGTATCGAACATTAATAGAAAAGCCGGAGAGAACATCAGATCGTCTACAGGAATTTAGCGAATGTACACACTGCCATTTCTAATCGGAAAGAGCCATACTTCATTCAGGATGCTTTGAGCTAACTAGTTCTAAATATTCTCTTCTAAAGATAGTTATACAGCTGGCTTTCAATCATTATCATTATAATTATTACCTTCAAGTATTTATCATCATCAACCTATATATAGCTTAATTTAGAAAAAATAAATTTTGAAATTTTATAGTAAATTTTTGAAAAGTTTATAAAATTTTAGCACATTCACAAGGATACTACAGGAGAAAGAAACTTAAACAAAGTCAGTCAGGGCATCCAACTAAAAGGTGAAGGTACCAAGTGCCAGCTAGAAACCAACGGAAAATAAGCAGCTATCTACTCTCTAATAGGACATCTAACATCAATAAAAAACGCTGTATTAAAACGTTTTTTGTAACAAAAATTGATATCAAACTTAAACATTACATTTGATTTCACTCCGTCATCAAAAACTTTAGTTTCTGGTAAAGGACTGCTAGCTGTTATTACGTCAACAAAGTTGATAAACACTTCATCAATTTTGCTATTATCAGCAAATTCTACAGTATATTTAAAAAAATCCTTTAAGGTTTTTCCCGTAAAAATATAGAGTAGACAGTTTTAAATTCACAGTCTAACAGTCTTTCTTCGACAACTCTTTCAAGATTTTTGTTACTCTTTAAATATTCTTAACTGTTACAAGTTGCGACTTTATGCCACTGAATTCGTTAAGAACCAACGCACCAACTTCTTTTTTAATGCCAAGTGCGCTCCAAATCAAATTAGTCGAAAATTTGCAACGGTAAAATCAAGTTTAATTTCAGTTCCATCGTACGGAGTGTAACCAATACCATTACCTTCTACTATGGGGTCAAAATAAAAGTGTGCGGGTGCTGTCCCGTGCATACGTACATAACATACCGCGCACGGGTTGCGCCCCATCCACTTGCAGTTTCAGGTTGGAGGCGCGACGTGAGAAACGGACCGTATGCCAAGCATCATCCGCTACATTCGAACCGGCTAGGAGATTCTGAAAATATACATTTATATGCATAAAAAGCTTGCCATATCATATCATCATCTCAGCCGTAGGACGTACGCTGTTGGACATAGGCCTCCCCATAGACCTCCAGTTGCTTCGGTTGGCAGCTGCCTGCATCCACCGTGAACCCGCGGCTTTAACCAGGTCATCCGTCCATCTCGTCGGTGGACAACCTACGCTGCGCTTGTCGATCCGCGGCCTCCACTCGAGACCATATCATATAGGTCTTCACAAAAAGCTCTTTGTAACAGGGTCTGTTTTCCGGCGAGCCCGACTAAACAATAGTTCTGCTTAAAACTCACTTGGTAAAAGATTTTGGTTTAGAGGCCATGAAAGTTTCGAGTGGCTATCTAATTACGCGGCAGCGTGTCAAGCCAAGTCCAAGCTAACAGAACTGGCAAACAGCACCGTGTGTAATTTTACCCGAACCATTTGGAGCCACTTTTGACCCCCTCATAACTCAAAAACTATTTCACATAAGCATGTCAAATTTGGCTCATATTTTTCATCTCCAAAAACCCCTACATACCGAAATTCATCGAAATCGTTGGAGCCGTTTCCAAGCAAGATCCCCGAAACAATATCATCTTCATCATCATCATCTCAGCCTATATACGTCCCACTGCTGGGCACAAGCCTCCTCTCGGAATGAGAGGGCTTGGGCCATAGTTCCCACGCGGGCCCAGTGCGGATTGGGAACTTCACACGCACCATTGAATTGCTTCGCAGGTTTGTGCAGGTTTCCTCACGATGTTTTCCTTCACCGCAAAGCTCGTGGTAAATTGCGCACATGAATTTCGAGAAACTCAGAGGTGCGAGCCGGGATTTGAACCCACGACCCTCTGCTTGAGAGGCGATAGGTCAAACCACTAGGCCACGACGGCTTCAAGCCGTTTTCAAGCTTCAAGGAAGCCGTGGTGGCCGAAACAATATACATTTTAATAATAGGTGGGAATGCAATGTTTTAGACTGTCGCGGTCATTACCAGGTCATTATTAATTTTACGATTTAAATTCAGGTTTTGTTCCACGTACGATCATGATGATTATCTCGTGATCATGGCGCATGCAACTGCGCCGAAACATCGAGCTTCTCTAAAATCAAGGTACGCGGAAAAAAACCCGAATTTATGTCATAAAATTAGGTGAGAATAGGTGAAAAGTGCCCCGTGACATTTTCATCATCATCATCATCAGCCGGAAGACGTCCACTGCTGGACAAACTCCTCCCCATTAGAACGCCACAATGAACGACAACTCGCCACTTGCATCGACCGGTTTCCCGCAACTCTCACGCTGTCGTGAGTCCACCTGATGGGAGGCCTGCCAACGCTTCGTCTTCCGGTTCGCGGTCGCCACTCGAAAACTTTTCTCCCCCAACGGTTATCTGTTCTTCTAGCGATGTGGCCGTGACATTTATTATTTATTAACTAAATAAGAGTGGAATTTCTCCCCATGATTGGTCACATTTCCTACCTTCTCCCTATCTCCCAGCCTCACGTTGGCGCGGACCCTCCCCGCCGCCACCACCAGCTCTATCCTGTCTGCGGAGTGCTCCGACGCTGTCCTCAGCAGCAGCCCCGCCCTAGTGGTCCGGAAGCGCAGCATCAGCTCTTCAGTCTGCGTCACGTGCTCTGGCCCCAAGGCCGCTGTCAGATGCTGACTGCCGTTCAAGAATATTGTTGGTGATTCTGAAAATTACAGTAATATAATGTTTAGTGATAGAATCTTTCTGATAAGCTTCAAAGAAAAAATAATTAACAAAAAATAAAATTAAAAATTTTGAAAAACCCACGACGGTTCCTATAGAAAAAGGGTTAAATAATTTTTATGAACATCCCCCGACTAAAAGTGATTACAGACGCAAAAACATCAGTCGGGGGCTGCTATTACCTGCACCGAAATGAACTTATATTTTGCAATTGAAATTGAAATTGTGATGAATTAGGTATAATTGTGTGGGGAATGTACCTACTTTATGAGACAAAGATATTCATGGTAGTTTTCTTAACATTGCAACTGAAATAGCATTGGATTTTTAACCCCGAAATTAACTAATATTCTGTAGTTGTATGAATTTATATTAATTAAAATTGTATTTGGAATGCACTATGAGAGAAAGATAGTTGTGTTTGTAGTAGCTTTTCTTAACATTTTAATTGAAATGTAACAGAGAGTGCAGAGTGCAATGGCAGCCCCCGACGGATGTTTTTGCGTCTGTAATCACTTTTAGTCGGGGGATGTTCATAAAAATTATTTAACCCTTTTTCTATAGGAACCGTCGTGGGTTTTTCAAAATTTTTAATTTTATTTTTATTTTATACTTTTTAAAGAAATAATTCATCTCACTAAAACATTTTATGTATTAAAAACCCCCGACAAAAAAAACGCTAAAAAAAAATAAAAAAAAAACGAAAAAAAAGGCGCCAGAAAAGGACAACTAAAAAGTAAAAAATAATTATGCACTGCCTAGCTGTTGCCTGCGACTTCATCTGCGAAGAATTCGTTTATCCCTATCCCGCGGGGACTATGCTGATTTCCTGCAAAATTAGCCTAAGTTAATTTAGTACAAGTACCTAGTAATATTTTTTTTATCTAAGCGTCGTCGGTGTCGGGGGACCGCTAAGGTTAACAGGAAACTAAAGTACATTATGTTGTATTTTTTAAAACCTTAGCGGTCCCCCGACATCGACGACGCTTAGATAAAAAAAATATTACTAGGTACTTGTACTAAATTAACTTAGGCTAATTTTGCAGGAAATCAGCATAGTCCCCGCGGGATAGGGATAAACGAATTCTTCGCAGATGAAGTCGCAGGCAACAGCTAGGCAGTGCATAATTATTTTTTACTTTTTAGTTGTCCTTTTCTGGCGCCTTTTTTTTCGTTTTTTTTTATTTTTATTTAGCGTTTTTTTTGTCGGGGGTTTTTAAAATTTGTAATTTTAGTTTTTTTTTATTTCATGTTTTTTAAACTTTGGGGTATATATTTTTTTTTAAGTGTACTAGTGTGTTGAATATCCTGGCTGCAGCTCAGCTCGTGTTGCCACCATTGCATTGTATGTAGAATCAAATACTGATCAAAAGGAATCAAACACAACATGTCTGCTATTTTTTTTTCAAGAGTAGGTATACTGGTGTGCTGGATATCTTGGCTGCAGCATCAGCTCGTCATGTTGCCACCACTGCATTGTATGTAGAATCAATTACTGATCAAAACGAATCCAAACACAACATGTGTGCTATTATTTTTTAAAGTCTTCTAGTGTGCTGGATATCCTGGCTGCAGCATCAGCTCATCCTGTTGCCACCATTGCATTGTATGTAGAATCAAAAACTGATCGAAACGAATCCAAACACGATATATCTGCTATGGTTTTATCAAGAGTGTACCTACTGGTGTTCTGGATATCCTGGCTGCAGCATCAGGCCGAGAACTGCATAATCTTGCATAGTCATATAGCATACATGGGTGTTTCAAATTTTACTTCCCAAATATGCTTGAAAGTAAAGTAAATACCCATTATGCGTCTAAGATTCCTACCGCAGCGGACAAAAGAGCTGATGATCTTGAAACGGCTGAACCGATTTTGATAAAAACATGTCTAAGAACCATCGCTAGAAAACCAGCTTTATATTAAAAAAAAACCGCATTCAAATCGGTCCACCCGCTTAAGAGCTACGGTGCCACAGACAGACACACAGACACACAGACACACATAGCGGTCAAACTTATAACACCCCTTTTTTCCGTCGGGGGTTAAAAATGAGAGGCTAATATACACAGAACTTATTTACAAGCTCATAAATAACGCTTAAGTTTTAAAAAGTTTCTCAAATGCGAGGAAAAGCCAAGTGGCTACATGAGGCTGCGTTCCTACCAGAGATGTGCGAGGATGTGTTGCGAGGAATGTGTTTTCATGAACCAATAAAAACGTTTCATTTCCCTATCCTGGCTCTCATCTCTGGCGGAAGCTGAGCGGAGCGAAGCAAGGAAAATTAAAAATGTTTCTATTGGTTCATAAAAAACACATTCCTTGCAACACATCCTCGCACATCGCTGGTGGAAATGGAGCCTGAGCCCTGACTTTATTAGCCTTACATCTTGATTTAAAAAGAATAGCTTGGCCGTTCATAGATCCATTCCATGACATTATCTAGCCCTCAATTTTTTACCATACTCGTATCGGTCAGACTTTCTGATAGACCTACTTACGGTAGGTAATTACTTCACGGGTCTTTATTGACATGACACGAACAGATTCAAATATAAAACGGCCAAACCAAAGTATGTATAGGATTAGTAAGTAAGATCAGGGTTCAGGGGCTTAGCCTAAAATTTTACTAGTTTTTTGCAAGTCCTGACCCCATTAACAAGGATTGGAGGGTGGAAGTCACATTTTTTTTTATTTATGTGCAAATCTCAATCAGCGTACAAAATTTTAGCTTTCTTGGAACTTTCGGGAAGAGGAGACAACCCTAGCTACAGCATCAGGTGGTGTATGGGCATATAATGTATTGTCATTGCAATTGAATGATCGTGCAAAGTTTTATGCATTTGTGCTATCAACCATCGAGGAGTTCTTTTGTGTGAAGACGACCCTAGCTGCAACATCAAGTTATGTCTATTCTATCATATAAACACAGTGCCAATAAAATTTAATAGGTAAATCTGTTAAGTTTCGCGCCTGTGCCGTAAACTATTGAAGAGTTTCTTTCTGTGGAGACGATCCTGGCTACATAACCAGGATGTCACTACCAGATTATTGTATTGTTACCAGATTTACATAAGTATGCCAAATTTCAAGTCAATACGATAACTGAAAGTGTGGCGATTTAACTTGCAAGACCCTAACATGAATACAAACATACATAATATGTATATTATTTTACATAGGTACCTACATACTTACATTGCAGGTCAAATAAAAGCTGGTATCAAGAAGAAACGGTATGAAAATAGGTAGGTAGTGCTCCGTTTTCCTTTTTGTTCGTCTTGGCGGGGGCACTGCCGTGCGCCCACCTTTATATACATGTTAACGCGTTTCGAGAACTATTAAAGACAGTCATCAAACCCCTTAAAGAGACCCACATCAAAGACAGTCAAACCTTTCTAGAGCTAAATGGAAAATGTTTACTGTAGCGCCCCCTGGCGGGTTAATACTATAACACCTATCTAAGAACCATCTTTGATAAACATCAAATCCATTACGGAAAATTACATTAAAAACAGTCAATCCATTCTGAAGTTAATTGTGAACATTCGGTGGTCATTTTTCGAGTGAAAAATGATTACTGTAGCGCCCCCTGGCGGATAAACGCTATAACACCTATCTAAGAACCACCGTCGATAAATTACAAAGCCATAACAGGAAACCGCATCTAAATTAGTCAAACCGTTCTGGAGATAAATGTGAACATTCGTTTGCGCACAAACAAACAAACAAACAAACAAACAACCTCTCACCCTAAACGCATATACCTTCTCCGTTCCGTCGTGGGTAAAAAAAAGCTTAAACACAACATAGTTACGTTATTTTATAACAGAGTACCAGTATTTGCGGTCTTCTTTATCAGGGTCCAGTTCATCAAATGATACTGTCTGAATGTAAATACTTAGTTGACTTGATGTTAACTAATCTAACCAACAAAAAGTTGGAAAACCCCCGACTTTGTCACTTTAAATTTCAATATCTCAAAAACTATTGAACTGATTTTAATAAAACATGTCTAAGAACCATTGCTAGAAAACCTGCTATCAAATAAAAAAAACTGCATTCAAATCGGTCAACCCGTTTAAGAGCTACGGTGCCACAGACAAAGAGAAAACTATCAAAAATGCAATTTTGCCAGTTTAGCAGGTTCTTTTTTAACCGACTTCAAAAAAAGGAGGAGGTTCTATGTTCCAATGTTTGTATTTTTTTTTACGATTTTACTTTTAATTTCACACAATTTTCATACAGATTACGTTCATGATCAAAATTACTAAACTAATCTTCACCATCCTTGAAGACTCAATCCCAGCTAACTATCGCTCTACTATGGCATTAACAGACCTAATTACTGTTGGAAATGCCGGCACAATTAACTAGAAACCTCATCGGAAGTTATCAAATATTAATTGGCACTCATGGCCACAAAACGACAATGGATATTACTAAAGTTATTTCAGTACTGTCACAACAATTTCTTATTCCTTAATAAACATTACTGTTTTGATATTATCATAGTTTGCTGGAGGAAACATATAATGGATTTGGATTATGGAAGGTTGTGTGTGACTGAGTGCGTCAACTCCTACTGGTTCCGACAGAATATCAGCGCTGTGGCAGCAATTTTGCAGCACATGCTGAGTCCGCGCCTTTTCGCGGCTGTGCCGTAACAACTTAATTTATAATGTATTTAACAACTTGAATGATTTGTTTTTGTACAATTGTCATGGCATGTATGTGAATAAAGTTTTTTTATCTATCTACGTATCGCCATGAGCTTGGATATAAACGGTGCTTGACAAATTACAAGTTAGAAAGCAATGAAAATATTATTTTCAACATAAAATGACTGTTTATGCGCTAGTGTATACAATAAATCTTCGTCTGAGACTAAGCTAGGCAACCAGGCGCCAATAGCCACGAATAAAAAGGTTTATAAAAAGAATTAATTTTTTTTTTTCAATAATTGAATATTAACATATCTAAGTAGATGAAGTTGACCCTTTACAAGGTGTAAATTAAATAACTGAAAACCAGAAAGTGGTTTGCTAAGAATCTAGAGTAGAATCGATTAAACTATGTTTTAAATCAAGTTGTGTTTGTGTTTTTAAATACCTTTTTTATTGTGCCCAGTCTAAAAGTTACGACTGCAACAGCGCCAGTTAAATATTTTAGCGAGGTTGCATACTATTTCGATAGTTTCATACTGTCCGGTTTGCTGTCAAATGTGTGCTTTTCTCTAAAAACGTCAAAGCGCAACTGACAAAAACGAATCATCAGTGTAGATATATAAATTTCATACGAAAACACAAGCCGAAACATGAATGCACAGAAAAACCAGAAAAAATAGACCAGCGCTGGGAATCGAACCCAGGTCCTCAGCATTCCGTGCTGCGTGCTATTCCCCTACACCACCACTGGACAAAGGTTGTCCAGTGGTGGTGTAGGGGAATAGCACGCAGCACGGAATGCTGAGGACCTGGGTTCGATTCCCAGCGCTGGTCTATTTTTTCTGGTTTTTCTGTGCATTCATGTTTCGGCTTGTGTTTTCGTATGAAATTTATATAAACTTTCACGGGATGACCGTAAAAGAAACAAAAATTTGGAGTTGAAATAAAAAATACAAAAAGACTCCAAATCGTAATCTTCATCAGTGTAGAGTTAGAAATTAAATAGAATTACTTACTAGACTTAGCAAAACACACCAATATCTTTGGATATCTTACTTAAAATGAAAAAATATTTCTGGGGTGTCTGAGGTTATTAGTTATTTAATTAACACCTTGTATAATAATTTAATATACACCTATTGTCTACGCTTCGCTCTGCCAATCATCGAACAACACGAATGTCAAAATCTATTTACACGAACGTGCCGACACAAGATTGGTCAACGAATCATCGCCTGCAGCGCCCCCTAGCGTCAACGAGAGGCGGTAGAAGCCACGTACATTCGCTCTAATTCCGTGGACAAAATTAGCTGCACAAAAACTTAAAGCTATTTTACTAGAAGCCCGTTTCCTTATATATTTCAATTCTGTTTTGCAAAGTTGATTTGTTTAATAAAATAAGTTCAGATCAGCTTGAGGTTTAATTAAAACTTCCATTATGTCCGTATGAGACATAAAATCTGGCGACCGTGACAGGACGTCTGCCTAGCTAAATCTACCACAAGGCAGCAAAGCAAAGCAAATAGGCAAGCTAATTACTTGCTAAGGAGCTCAAGAATCAAGATCAAGACCTCTGGAATCGTCGTCGTCGGTCAGCAACCCGCACCGCGGCCAGGCCTATCCAGCTAAGTGTCCTATCTCCTAACCGATTCTACTCCCTACCTAAGCTTTCATTCAGAGAGCCTAGCTCTCAGCCTGTGTAATTCAGTGTATCAACTTGTTTTCTTAGAACGCACAGGACGACGTAAGTCCGTTCCGTGACCACGAACTATCGATCACCGTGGTGGCTTCTGTACATAACGTACCCATTTTCATTTAAGCTAATAAAATAGGTAAACTATCGCTATATCTTACCTTAGCTTATATATTTGTCCTTGATTTCACAAATGCAAACCACTAGGTATTGAGCACTGCACTAATTGTTAACCTCAAATATAACGCAACGCAACGCTTTGCCAAAGTTGCACACATTTTGCTAAGCATAGGTTAGCAATTCCATTACAAATTTCAGCTTAATTACCACAAAATATGCTAATTATTAAAACTATTTGCTAAATTAAACCGCACTTCACTAAAAAACCTTATTTGCTTCCAATTTGCTATCGCTCACGCCTATCGCGTCGCCGCTATTGTTACGACAGTACATAATTGTTCGCCCCGTGCATTTCAGATCTATGCAACAGCTGATCACGAGTAACTACGCCACAAGAACGAACAATTAGCTTGCTGGTGCAGCGTCAGCCCGCGCGTGGTGCTGCTGCAGTGCCTGCCACCTACTGACCGGCGAGAGCGAGGAGCGTGAGATTCATAACGCCGTTTGCTAATGACTTGTTTACTTGAATAGACGATACCTAATCCGCATTCCGGAACAGTTGCATTTCACTTATAGGTATAACTAACGTTTACTTGTTTACTTAAACTATTAAATAACTTGACATCTAAGTATTACTTATTTAAACGTAAACAGGTACAAATTTGAATATTTACAATATTACATAATAGCTTAAACTAACTTAGATACTAAATATATACTAAATATTCAATACTACAACGTATTTATACCGAAAATGAGTGATATTAAAACCTTAATTGCCAAGCGTGCATCTGTTAAGGGTCGCTTGACGAAATTTAAAAATTATCTTGATAGTTTAGATCAGCCGCTCACGTCTATTCGGGTAACAGAGTTAAAATTAAAAATTTCTTCCATTGAGGCATTGTCTTGTCAATACGATGAGTTGCAAAGTCAGATCGAGGTGCTAAATCCAGATCAGTTAGAGGCTTTGCTTGACGAGCGTGATGCCGTCGAGCAAGACTTTATCATCAGCTTAGCAACAGCGCAAGAGTTGGTTCAGCAACATTCTGCTAGCTTGGCAAACGACGGCACCATGCTGAACAACAGCTCACATTGCTATCACGAAGCTCAAGACCATCCGGGATTTAAGCTGCCACAAATACAAATAAACAAATTCGATGGCACTTATTACCGGTGGATTGAGTTTCGCGACACTTTTACCTCGCTGATTCATGACAACACTCGTATACCATCCGTGCATAAGTTTCATTATTTGAACTCGTACCTTGAGGGCGACGCCGCTCGCGTTATAAGTAATTTAGAGATGTCGGGTTCAAATTATTCTAAGGCATGGGATTTGTTGTGTGAGCGGTACGACAACAAACGACAGCTCATAAATAACCACCTAAATTCTTTATTTAACATTGAGACAATACTTCGCGAATCGGATAAGGCACTTCGTCACTTAATTGATCACGTGAACAAAAACCTTCGTGCTTTATCCAGTCTAGGGCAGCCTACCGAGCATTGGGACACCCTTGTCATACACATAGTCGCTTCGAAATTAGATAGTCAGACGAGCCTTAAGTGGGAGGAGCATCGTAACTCATTAGGTGATTTACCTACTTTAGAGCAGTTTAATAAATTTTTGAGCGACCGTGCGAATGTGCTTGAAAGCCACAATCGCAATAAAATTGATAAAAATAAGCGATTATTTACGCCGCCGTCAACCTCTAATGCTGCTCCATCTCACGTTAAGTCGAAATTATATTCGTTAACTGCCGACGAGGTAACAACCACTAATAATTCAAATCAGCTGATTTGTAGTATTTGTCGGGGGAACCATCGCGTTTATGATTGTTCTAAATTTCTAGCATTGTCTGTGGAGCAGCGTATTGATAAGGCAACGAAATCAAGGCTTTGTTTAAATTGTTTACGAACGGGACACCATATTAAGATGTGTCGATATGGCCCCTGTCGCGAGTGCAATAAACGACACAATACTCTTTTACATAAGGTCACTCCTACATGTGAGCAGCCGATGGGCAATAACAATAAGGCGTCGGCTACTCATGCTAAACCGGAAGTGTCAATTAACAATTTCTCTTCCGGTCAGTCTGCTGATCTCGTTTTTTTGTCAACTGCCGTAATTGAAGTGCGTAATCCTTATACAAATAAAACCGAGATCGCAAGGGTTCTTTTAGACAGCGGCAGCCAATCTAGCTTCATGACGTTAAGTCTTAAGGCAAAATTACAGCTTGAGTCACTACCTACCAACTCCATAAAAATTGTAGGTATAGGCAATACTACATGTAACATTGTCAAGGAGCGCTGCGTTGTGCAACTTAATTCTATACATACAAACTTTAAATTGCAATCTACATGCTCGGTCTTACCTGAACTAACCGGTACTATACCTAAATCTTATGTTAAAATAAGTCACTTTGATTTACCGACCGACATGATTTTAGCTGATCCGAAGTTTAACTGTCCAGGTCCTATAGACATGCTCATCGGAGCTGACTTGTACTGGGAAATTATTGGCAGCAGTCGCAAATCGTTAGGCGAAAATAAACCTTATTTAATTAATTCACAATTCGGCTGGGTTATATCCGGTCCTATACTTTTGAATCGTGAACTAAATTCTAAAACAAATAATACAGAAGTTCTACAATGTAATTTCTCCTCCAATCTTGACTCGTCAGATAATATCGAACAACAAATAGCTAAATTCTGGCAGCTTGAGGAAATTCCTTCAAAATCATTGTTAAGCCCAACTGAGAAGGCATGTGAACAGCACTTTCTACAAAATACCGTCCGCCTAAGTTCTGGCCGTTTTTGTGTCCGGCTGCCGCTCAATGATACTCCAAACTCACTTGGTGATTCCTATAACCTTGCTAAACGTCGATTTCTAAACTTAGAGAAACGGTTTAGGAAGCAACCAGAGCTCAAGGAGCAATATTCAAAATTTATAAACGAGTACCTTGAGTTGGGCCACTGTTCTGAGTCCCCACAAAAACGACCAGAACCTAACTATTTTTTGCCCCATCATCCTGTATTTCGTGCCAACAGCGAATCCACTAAGCTCCGTGTCGTGTTTGACGGCTCGGCGCCGACAAGCTCCGGCACATCCATCAATCAGTTACAAATGGTGGGACCCACGATACAAGACTCTCTTTTCTCCATACTGCTGAGGTTTCGTCAACACAAATTTGTTCTCACAGGAGATATAGAGAAGATGTACAGACAGATTGCTATTCACGAAGACGATCGAAACCTACAGCTAATATTATGGAGAGAAGACGAGTCACTACCTCTTAAGACTCTCAGACTGAACACAGTCACCTATGGATTTGCCAGTGCCAGCTACCTGAGTACTAAGTGTATTTGGCAGCTAGGGGAGGAATGCTTTGATGATGAGATCAAAACCATCACGCAACATGATCTATATTGTGATGATCTTCTGACCGGAGCCGACAGCGAAGAGAAGCTTCTTCATATTCTAAACTCCGTGACTGCTTTGTTTAGCTCCGGTTGCTTCAATCTGCGCAAATTCAAATCCAACATACCCGATATTTTTCAGTCTTCTAATGTTAACTTGCAGGAAAATCTGAGTCTCAGTGACTCTGCTAGCGCCCTGGGGTTAGGCTGGAATCCAAAAAATGATCAATTATATTACACGATCGATATTCCTTCCGAATGTGATAAGGACACAAATTTAAAATTAACGAAACGGTCTATTTTATCAGCCACCTTCAAAACTTATGACCCACTCGGTATTCTCTGTCCTTGTACCGTCCAGCCCAAAATTCTTATACAAAAATTATGGAAACAGGAAATAGGCTGGGACGAGCCTGTACCTAAAGAAATAAGACGAGATTGGGTAAATTATCAAAATGAGTTAACACATTTACTCACCTTGGAGGTACCCCGGCGCGTCTTGTGTGATTCACCAGTGTCTATCGAGCTTCACTCTTTCTGTGACGCTTCGATTCTCGCCTTTGGCACTTGCATATATTTACGCTCTATTGACGCTCAAGGAAACGTTCTCACGAAGTTACTCTGCGCTAAATCCAAGCTCGCGCCCATTCGGCCCACCACTATACCGCGATTGGAGCTGGCCGGAGCTTTGCTAGCCGCGCGACTGACTAAATGTGTTCTTGAGTCTCTTCGCTGCCAAATAACACGATGTGTACACTGGTGCGACTCCACTGTAGTTCTAGGCTGGCTCAACACTTGTCCCAGCAAGCTTAAAACTTTCGTGGCAAATAGAGTAGTTGAAATTTGCGAAACCACTAAAATTTCATCATGGCGACACGTACCTACAAATTTAAATCCAGCTGATTTAATATCGCGGGGTGTACCCCCCAGTCAAATCGCTGAATCTGCCCACTGGTGGGCAGGTCCAGTTTTTTTGTCGGAAAATGAATCAAGTTGGCCTCAACCGCGGCCTAGCTTTAACGATGACCTTCCTGAAACAAAATCAAACACTGTTACGATAACAGAACCTCTGGTTCAATTTGCCAATTATTCGAGTCTTACAAAATTGAAACGTACCTTTGCTTACGTCTTACGTTTTGCTCACAACGTCAAAAATCCAAACTCAAGGAAGGTAGGTCATCTAACGGTCGACGAACTTAATAAGTCATTTTCATTTTTATTAAAACACTCACAAATTGAGTCCTTTCCTGTCGAGTACCAGACACTAATTCAAGGCAAATCACTCAAACCAAAATGCTCACTTTTATCACTATCACCTTTTATCGATGAAAATGGTGTCATTCGATCAAAGGGTAGAATATCTTTGTCGTACTACCACTATGAAAAAAGGCATCCCGCCATTATTCATGCAAAACACCATTTAGCTAAACTGATATTTCTTTATGAGCACAGACGCCATCTACATGCTGGTCCACAAACATTGCTATACGCGACTCGCGATTATGTTTGGATTATTAATGGCCGTAACCTTGCACGAAGTATTGTCCGCAAATGTGTCAAATGTCAACGTTTGCAAGGTCAAACGCTAGCTCCTCTGATGGGAAATCTACCCACACAACGGATTGTACCCGCGTTTCCTTTTCAGACGGTAGGCTTGGATTTTGCTGGACCTTTTTTTGTTTTAAATAGACGAGGCCGCGGCATCAAACCCGTAAAGGCATATTTGTGTCTTTTTATCTGCTTTAGATACAAATGCATTCATTTAGAGATAGTCAGCCAATTGACAAAGGATGCATTTATTTTGTCACTGAGGCGTTTCATATCTCGTCGAGGAGCGCCTGCCGAGATATTCTGTGACAACGGACGTAATTTCGTTGCCGCTGCAAAAGAGATAGGCGCCTTTATCAAGTCGAACCAGACTCCTATATCTGATTTTGCAACTAATGAAAAAATTAAATTTAACTTCATTCCTACTTACGCTCCTCATTTCGGTGGTCTTTGGGAGGCAGGCATAAAATCAGCAAAATTCCATCTAAAAAGAGTCATCGGCAACACTAATCTTACTTTCGAAGAGTTGTCCACTCTGTTTGCACAGGTTGAAGCTATTTTAAACAGCCGACCCCTGTGCCCTTTGTCTTCCTCTCCTCAAGACCTCCTTTCTCTCACTCCAGGGCACTTCCTGGTGGGCCGGCCACTAACGTCGCTACCGGCTCCGGCCTACGAAGACTCCAACCCAAGATTTCTCCAGCGGCACGCTAGACTGGAGCAACTTCGCCAGCACTTCTGGCGCCGCTGGCAGAAGGAATATGTCTGCGAGCTGCAACAGCGCTCCAAGTGGCGCGTAAATAAGAGCTCGCTACGTGTTGGAGATCTCGTCCTTCTCCAAGAGGACAACACTGCCCCAATGCACTGGCGCATGGGTCGCATCTCTCGTCTCTTCCCTGGGCCCGACGGGATATCTCGAGTGGCGGACATTTATACCATGCGAGGCTGCGTTCGTCGCCCACTTACCCGTATCTGTCCCTTGCCTACTGACGAAGAGGCTTGAAGACACCCCAGATGCTTCAAGGGGGGGAGCATGTCTACGCTTCGCTCTGCCAATCATCGAACAACACGAATGTCAAAATCTATTTACACGAACGTGCCGACACAAGATTGGTCAACGAATCATCGCCTGCAGCGCCCCCTAGCGTCAACGAGAGGCGGTAGAAGCCACGTACATTCGCTCTAATTCCGTGGACAAAATTAGCTGCACAAAAACTTAAAGCTATTTTACTAGAAGCCCGTTTCCTTATATATTTCAATTCTGTTTTGCAAAGTTGATTTGTTTAATAAAATAAGTTCAGATCAGCTTGAGGTTTAATTAAAACTTCCATTATGTCCGTATGAGACACCTATACATAGCAATGCATGAGAAATAAAATAATACTTAGTAAAATGATCAGTGTGTAACTTGTTCGTAAAACTCATTTTACCTTCGACTGCTATCGACCCTCGACTGCGGTACAGTTGGATATTAATGTCTCGAGTAAAATAGCGTTTTAATGCTTTTTTTGCACTATTTACTATTATTTTTATCAGCAACTAAGTACTTTTTCTCAGCGAAACCTATTTATTTTTTAAGCTAACGTTCTTCGGGTGCACCGAACGCGATTCTTAAAAAATATGAACAACTAGCTTTTGCCCGCGCTGCGCCCGCGTGGTATTCGGTTATCGCGCGCTGTTCCCTCGAGAACTGTGCATTTTCCGGGATAAAAAGTAGCCTATGTCACTCTCGGGCCCATAAACTATCTCTATGCCGAAAATCACGTCGATCCGTCGCTCCGTTACGGCGTGAAAGACGGACAAACACACAAACACACTTTCGCATTTATAATATTGGTATGGATTTTTAAAAAAATATGAAAATATTTAGAAGACAATATAAAAGTCTTACCTCGGCCACAAGTAGGCCCCCCGTAGTTTGTGGAGGAGCAATCACAGAGCGGCCGGTTCCAGCCTTCTGAGCACGCGCCACCGTGCTGGCACGGAGAGTTCACGCACTGCTTCATCAAGACATGGCAGGCGGGACGAACGGACGCTGGAAAAAATATTTTTACTATACTCCCCTATTCTATACACTTACTATACATTATTCAGGTTAAAAATAAGCTCTATACCACGCGCCATATACGAGTAAATCTGCCTAAAAGTTCATACTCACTCTTGACGCATTTTTGCGATACATTTTTTATGCGACTCCCGGATTATGTTCGTATCGCTTAGCGGTATATTGCTTATTCAATTATTGGAATTATACCATTATAGTTTTTGTGGTACCTACTAGTCGTGTCATTGAACTTTTAGACAAAGTGGCAAAGTTAGGCGGCGGAAGGTATAATCTTGTATGCCAAATAGAAGAAACTGGCTAAAAACTAACGCTGTCAGTATCTCTTCTGTTTAATCTCATACCCCCGGCGCAAAAAGAGGGGGTTATAATTTTGATGCCAATGTCTATCTGTCTGCTTGTGACATCGTTAAAACGTCCACATCTTCGTGTTTTTTTTTTCAGATATTTAAAACATTCTTTCTCAACCAGAGGCCGTATTGCCTAACGTTTCTATCTCGCGATCGCTATATCAAATGACAGTTTTTGTACGCCAAAAATGTCATTTGATTGCGTTCGCGGGCGTCAGAAACGTTAGGCAATAGGGCGACTGTTTGTCAAACGATAATGATATAAGTATTTGGGCTAATCAACTTTTTTATCGACACCAATCTCTCGGCGAAATTTTTAAACAATTGCAGATTTTTGCAAGTAAACATGCTTTTTTCTGTAATTTAATAGATGGTGTATATGTATACATGCCATCCTACGTAAGTTCAACCTATTAAAACGTGAAATATCTTGTTGGAAGTACGATTTTTTGGTAACGCCAGAGACAATTTTGGTAATGCAGGAGACGCCCAAAGTGTCGGTAAAAAAGCCCATTTAAGGAAATAAAAAAATACCAGCCCATTACCTATTGTTATTATTGCTAATACATGTACACGTGTAAAAGACCACAGTTTAACAAATTATTATTTGTGCGACGTATATAGTATTTACGAATAAAATTTGACTTAACAACCGGTATTCAATATCATACGGAACGTCTGTACCAGCGACCTCACTTTGTTCTACATAAATTAGTAATCAATCATTCAGTAATAACTGTCATTTGCTTCAATTGATAAAGATCGAGAATTGGAAAAAAATACACAAAAAAATTGTTGTTCTTTTATTATAGGCCTCCATTTCACTAATAACTCGTTAACTAGATGAAAAGTCTATGATGTCTATAATACAATACAAATAATACGAATACTCTTTATTGTACACCAGAAATAGTAAGCGATACAGAAAACAGGTACACAGAGAAAATTACAAGGTAAGCAATACGATGAATGACTACCCGTGACTGATACTCAGTTAATACTGGGTATAGATAGATAGGTACCTACAAATTTCTAAGGAATTCTCAGTGCGCTAATCCGGCTCGTACTTGGTCGTTTCTTTTAGATTTTTAACCTCACGACATCATCAAAATTAATTTCTAATTTCTGGTTGGGATGGTAAAGGTCATTAGAGCCACCCAGCCCCTGATCAGCACCGCCTCCACTTTCGGCGTCCACTCGTTGTCGACAGATGGTCCATGGATGGATTATAGACTCGAACTCAAGGCTCCAGAGTCTTAAAGACTCGACTGTATTTGAGAATTGAATCGGCTTATTTTATGCGTATAGATACAAGAAACCGTCTTCGCGGCCTTTGAGTAGTTATGCATCGAGAATCTTTTAGGTTCGAGTCTTCAAGCCTGGAAATGAACATTTTTCACAGCACTAAGTACTGCACTGCTTAAAAAAAATCTTACCAGAGTCCTGTTGCCTTGCATACGCAGTAAGATCCTGTGGTTTCCCGTTCAGCATCAAGTCCCTGACGCAGCCCACAAAGCCCTGCCGCAGGGCCGCCGTCCAAAGCACCGCTGGCGTCTTCGCTGCAGAATACTCCGACCCCAGACCACCCACGAAGAGGGGACCGTCAAGCTCCAATTGGTTAGATTCACCTGAAACATTGACAATAATCTTAAGAAATTGTTACTTTGCCTTGTTGGCGAAACCTTACGCAGATAAAATAACTTTGTTCACGTAATCGTCATCCTCACCGTCGTCAACAGCTGGAAGACGTCGACTGCTGAACAAAGGCCTCCCCCTTTGAACGCCACAATGAACGACAACTCGTCACTTGCACCCGCCGATTGCCCGCAACTCTGATGATATTGTCAGTCCACCTAGTGGCTGTTCACCTAAGGCGTTCGTCGAACTTTTTGTATTTTCTATTTCAACTCCAAATTTGAATTTGGTAAAATTTGGAGAAACTGACATGAAAAAAAATTTTTTTTTCCAAAACCAATCTTAATAAAGCTTCAACTCACCAGGTGTTTTGAACTCAGCATTGGCCCCATCCACAGTGACCCTGCCGTCCCTGCCAGTCCTCCTCAACAGAAATTCATGCCAATGAGAATCATCGACCCTTCTCCGTGATGCCCTGACTCTCACGCCTCCAGACCCAAGGTCCACGTGAACATAGATGTAGCCATTCAGCATCTCCACGGCAAATAGGTCAGCCTGTAAGATCACGGGACGTGAAAGGACTTTATAGTGGAACTCATTAAAGATTCAGTTGTATTAACTACAGCATGCTTTTAGCTTTATTACATGCGTTAATCATTTGCTTAGTTTGTCTTCTACATCAAAGCTATTGATGCTACTTTAGTTAATTTAAAATTGTCAGCTACATCTTACAGTTTTGAAACATGCACAAGGTCTGTTGTACCTAATAGTTATGAAACCCTGAATGCTATAAATAGGACTTAGCCTAGTGAAAATCGATACAACAGTCACTCACAACAAAATAAAAACTGTCTGAATGCACGTAATACAATGCAAACTAAACACAAACGATTTGAATACTAAAATACTATTTGCCTGTACAGAACAATCAAATAAACAACTATAAAACTCTATACGGGCCTAAACAACTATACGGGCCGGTCCGACCGGGGAAGTACCACCCTCCTACAGAATACCGGCGTGAAGCAACAGACTCATTCTGTTGCGTTTCGTTCGGTGAGTAGGAGATCCGGAGGCCCTTTACACTCGGAGTGAAAATGGCATGTAAAAAGAAAGTCAAACTACCCCAGGAGGGTTCCGTCATTGACGGGGAATCCCTCCCCGAGTCTCACTCGGGCGGCCCCACGTATTCTGGGGGGGGCAGCATTCCATTACCATTCCGCGCTAAGGCCAAGAAAAGCAGAATACCAGCGGCCCCTTCCAAGTTGCATGTTGACTTCTGCAACATAAGGGGACTGCATTCCAACCTCGACGCCGTCCACCACCATCTTGAGACGACGAAACCGGCCCTGCTCTTTCTTACTGAGACGCAAATATGTTCCCCGGCAGACGCTTCATACCTGAACTTCCCCGGCTATAAACTGGAACAGAATTTTGTGCCTCGTGCCGGTGTATGTCTGTTTGCTAGGGAAGATATCTGCTGTCGTCGCCTTAGCTGCCTCGAAGGCAGGGACCTGTCGACTCTGTGGGTGCGCGTAGACTGTGGTGGTCGCACTCGCGTCTATGCCTGCCTATACAGGTCCCACAGCGGTAATGCAGAAACCGACGTGCTCTTTCACCACGTTCAGAAGGCGACCGATACCGTGCTGGAGCAGATCCCTGCTGCTGAGGTGGTCATTCTTGGGGACTTTAATGCCCACCATGTCGAATGGCTCGGTTCCCGTACCACCGATCATGCTGGTAGGTCTCTCCACGACTTCGCACTTGCGTATGGTTTGTCGCAGCTGGTGTCATCACCGACTCGCATTCCAGACGTTGAAGGTCATACCGCATCCATGCTAGACCTGCTGCTGACCTCACATCCAGCCAAATACCGGGTTTGTGTTGACGCCCCTCTTGGGTCGTCTGACCACTGCCTTATACGAAGCACTGTGCCGCTCACGGATCCCCCACGGTTGAATCCTCCAGGCAAGCGTCGTGTTTGGCACTATGGGTCGGCAGATTGGGACGGCATGCGCGTTTTTTTTGCATCCTACCCATGGAGGCAAGTCTGCTTCGCTTCTGGTGACCCTAGTACCTGCGCCGACTCTGTCGCCGATGTTATACTGCAGGGAATGGAACTTTTTATCCCAAACTCTGTGGTGTCGATTGGCGGCAAGTCTAAGCCCTGGTATGGAAAACCCTGCAACGAATCTTCCAAACGTAAGCAGGAGTCCTACCGTAAATGGGCTAAGGCGCAGGCTGCTAATGATCCTTCTTCTAGCACCCTCAAGAAGCAGTACAACTTAGCCTCCAGATTGTTGAAAAGACGCATCTCATCCGCGAAGTCTGAGCATGTAGCCAGAATTAGCCATAAATTGACCAATCTTCCTTCGGGGAGTCGTGCCTTCTGGTCCTTGGCTAAAGCTGTGCAAAACAACTTTTGTCGGTCATCTTTTCCTCCTCTGCACAGAGCGGACGGCTCGTTGGCCTACGACGCAAGGGAGAAGGCAAACCTCTTCTCTCACTTTTTCGCCTCCAACTCGACTCTGGTCGACGATGGAGTAACGCCGCCTACTATCCCGCGGTGTGAGAGTTCAATGCCGGAAGTGCGCTTTCGTCAAAGCGTTGTGCGGCGAGCTCTTTTCGCCCTTGACGTCTATAAATCATGTGGGCCAGACGGCATTTCTGCTATTGTGCTGCGGACGTGCGCTCCCGAATTGGCACCGGTTCTGACGCGCCTTTTTCGTCTCTCCTATTCCACAGGCATAGTCCCGTCTTCGTGGAAGTCTGCTCTAGTGCACCCTGTCCCCAAAAAAGGCAACAGATCGGACTTGTCTAATTACAGGCCTATAGCGATCACCTCTTTGCTTTCCAAAGTAATGGAGCTAGTCATCAACCAGCAGCTTCTGGGCTACCTGGAGGACCGCCAGCTAATTAGTGACCGCCAATATGGCTTTCGTCACGGTCGCTCGGCTGGCGACCTTCTAGTGTACCTAACGCATCGCTGGGCAGAGGCGATAGAAAGCAAGGGTGAAGCTCTGGTGGCAAGCCTAGATATCGCAAAGGCCTTCGACAGGGTCTGGCATGGAGCGCTTCTATCGAAGTTACCATCTTACGGGCTGCCCGGTAGGTTGTGCTCATGGATTGCCAGTTTTCTTAAAGATCGAAGTATTAAGGTCGCTATCGACGGTACATACTCCGACTCAATGTCTTTGAATGCTGGTGTTCCCCAGGGCTGTGTGCTCTCGCCTACTCTGTTTCTCCTGCATATCAATGATATGCTGCTTGTAAGCGGCCTTCATTGCTATGCGGATGACAGTACTTGCGACGCACGATACTCTGGTAGAGCTGACCTTCCTCGGGCAGAATTGGAAGAGAAACGAACAAAACTTGTGTATGATCTAGAAAACACACTAGCACAAGTTTCTGATTGGGGCACACGTAACTTAGTGCAGTTTAACCCCTCAAAAACACAAGTTTGCGTATTTACTGCCAAAAAACACCCGTTTGTCGCTGCTCCATGCTTCCAAGGATCACCCCTCAACACTTCAGAGAGTGTTGGGATCCTTGGTGTCGATGTTTCGAGCACAGTCCAATTTTGCGATCACCTGGAAGATAAAACCAAGTCGGCTGCTAGAATGCTGGGCGTGCTTAGCCGCTCTAAGCGATACTTCACTCCAAAGCAGCGGCTTCAGATATATAAAGCTCAGGTTCGGCCGAGGATGGAGTATTGCTCCCATCTCTGGGCCGGCGCACCCCAATATCAGCTACTTTCACTTGATCGCATACAGCGCAGGGCATCCCGAGTCATCGGCAACCCCTCACTCTCCGACAAACTCGATCCTCTTGCTCTCCGCAGAGACGTTAGCTCCCTTTGTGTGTTGTACAAGATCTACAACGGGGAATGCTCTGAGGAGCTCTTTGACCTCATTCCAGCTGCGGGGTTCCATTACAGATCCACCCGTCGTAAGCGTTCTTTTCATCGACATCATGTTGATGAATGGCAGTCTTCGACGGTGCGTTTTAAGCGGTCTTTTTTGCCACGAACTTGCAAAATCTGGAACGAGCTTCCCGCTGGGGTCTTCCCATCGAGTTACGACCTGGGTGCCTTTAAGAGGCGTGTGTATAAATTTCTGCAGGGCCGACAACGCACTGGCATCGCTTAAAGCGTTGCGGGTGTCTATGGACAGTGGTGATCACTTAACATCAGGTGACCCACTAGTTCGTTTGTCTGGCCTCTATAACATAAAAAAAAAAAAAAAAAAAAAACTCTGCTAAACGAAATTCGAAGGTACTCAATGTTCAGAAATATTTGAAGATATAATTTGAGTGACTTATAGTTTTTTCGATAAAATAAAGGCAAAAGTTTTTTCTAAGTCTTGAGAAGCGTTGTAATTAAACGTGATTATTAAAATTGTGAAAGCAATAGTGCAAATTTGTGTAGGTATTGACAAAGCCCTCTCTATACTCAAGCTTGTTGACAATACATCTTGTCAGCATAGCGTACTCTATAGGTGGTTGGAACCTCTTAATAGTGTAACTCTGTGATCTTACATCTACAGTGCATCAGATAACAGATATTATAAACATAAAAAACACTTCGACATTTAAAAAGTGGGTGAAACTTTATAAGGTACCATACACAAATTCCCCTATTTATGTGTTACCAAATTAATTTACTTCTTTCAGTATCGGAGCCTACCATGCGGGCTTGTTCAATGGATTCGCGTTCCTCTTTGATCATGAATCATGAAGGATTTTTTT
This sequence comes from Choristoneura rosaceana, assembly GCA_037349165.1. Classification (NCBI taxonomy): domain Eukaryota; kingdom Metazoa; phylum Arthropoda; class Insecta; order Lepidoptera; family Tortricidae; genus Choristoneura; species Choristoneura rosaceana. The sequence goes on from JAZBNJ010000044.1 coordinate 2,148,949, forward strand.
TGCTACAGATCAAATCAAAACGTTATATTCATTGAGTAATATTTGCATAGGGAATTGCAAAATGAATGAAACATTATTAATTAATGAATAAAGCGAAAAATTGAGAGCATTATTTTACAATGCGAGTTTAAAATTAGAAAAAGATGCAATCCCCTATTAGACTGATGTAACGTTATGTAATGATGATGAAACTTATGGTGGTGAACTTTTTGATGATTCGATTGTTTTTTATGATCATGGTGATGTTTTTAGTGATCTGTCCAACCCCAAAAGCTTCACCCCTTACCGTGCAACCTACCCTTGGTGGCTTGGCGCCCATGTTGAAGAGAATGAGACCGTTAGGCTCGTTTGTTCTGAACTTGAACGATATCGTTCCAGTTTTCACTGCCTCCCATTTTGGTAGAATCTGTAAATGTAAAGAAACATTCTTATTATACATAGGTATAAGTACAAGTACTGTCTTTTTGCAAGTTAACATTTGGCAACCTGTTTCATTTCGCAAACTCTAAAACTGTAAATATTTCAGGATTTATTTCAGGGTCATTGTATTCCTTTGGGTTAGGTTAGTTTACTTTTATAAAAGTCCTGATATATTTACAGTTTCAGAAATATTTAACAGTTGGGAAATGAAAAGTTGGGAAATGAAACAGGTTGCCAAATGTTTTTCGCCGAAACATTAGTAAACCGTGTAAATAATTGTACGTAAAACTTAGAGGAATCTGCTAATAGACTTTTTGATTGTTTCATGTTGTAAATTGTCTTGACTAGATTAGATTAGAATAGAATAGAAATAGATAGAAATACTTTTATTCATGCTTCGCACATAGAATAGAACAGAGCAAAAATACATAAAAACAAAAAAAAATACAATATTATTATAAATATTAATATTAATTATTATTTATTATTATTATAAATATTAATATTAATTATTATTTATTATTATTATAAATATTATTATTATTACAAAATTTTTTTGATTACATTATTTATTCATTCAGTATAAAATTACATCATATTTTGTACATCACAAAGTTATGAGGATCTCTCGTACTTAGTATTGTAATTGTATGACATAATTTGCTTTTGCTTAAGCAAGTAAGGAAATACAATAAATTTGGAATCATCAATGTTTTCCTCAAAAATACATCCCCCTTTTAAGAAATATAAAATATGAATCAAACAAAACAGGGAAATCTCGAGCGCGCTCGAAACTCTTTGAATCAACCGTAAGAGGATCTCGAAACGAAACGTGTCAAGATCTGTTTTGTCATCATAACTAATATTAAGAAGTCCTATAAACCGCTGGTTTGTTTAAAGGTTTAATATAATTTAAAAATTTAATGAATTCAACTGTATTTTTCAAGCTTGCGATGTTTTTTGGTCGCAACTCTTTCAAATCAGATTTCATCCAATTTTAGTGATTGTATTGACATTTGAAACTTAGTACCCATAACTTTAAAATTGACAAAACAAGTACCTACAATCGGATAAATAAAACTTGCTTTAAAAAAAACCTTTTTTTTAACAAAATCTTATTTCAGTACACTGCAATAAAAAAAACTTAAGTATACAATGGATATAATAATGTTATTAAACAGTTCTCTAATCGATTGAATTGTTATCGTGAAGTACAATGGATATAATAATGTTATTAAACAGTTCTCTAATCGATTGAATTGTTATCGTGAAGTGATTAATTAATGATCTATTAATAGGGGACATATATGAACAGTGTTATTGATTCAAAATTAATTAGATTAGACCGCGATTACCTTTAATTAGCTTTCGATGACGTGGGTATAGTCGAGTTCATAAGCTTCTGAGCAAAAATTTTATCAAAAATATCTAAACACGTTTCTACGCCAATAATAATAGAGCCGTGTTCAGATATTTTTGATAAAATTTTTACTCACAAATTTATGAACTCGACTGTAGATATCTACTAACCTCGTGACACGTAATTGTGGTAAATAGGACGAAAAGGGCTTTTTCTTCCAACTATGCTTTAATTTCATGATAACCGCACTAAATACCCAGCACAAAGCGGGACTTTTCTGCTCTAGAGCAGAAAAAATGTATGAAGATCCTTTATTGCATTTTTAGGATTTTTTTAAATTGCACCATTAAAGAGGTAACCCAAGTATTTTTGCTATAAAATTAGCATGCATAATATAAAAAAAGTGTAGTGTTAGGTTGATCAATCTGACGGTCTTATGAAATTTGACAGATCGCGGGTAAAAATATCTGCTACTGACTACTAACTCTGCCAAAAAAAAGTAAAAAAACACACACACACACACACACACACATCTATGTCTATAAAAATGGTATCTACAGGGAGAATGTATCACAGTGAAAACTAACACAGTCTCCAAGGTTTAAGTTTACTGTAATAATACCTACATGTGTTTTGAACAATAAAGATTTATTATTATTTATACCTACCTGTAGACAACAGACGTGTTTTAGAAACAGTTGTATTTACACGTACCTCTATATAAATGGAAGATATCCTAACAACTCTAGTTAAACAAACTCCAGACTCCGATTCTACGAATTCGCAAAGTAATACTAAAACTGATTTACGCGAATTTTTCGAACTTTCTCTAAACTCTTGCGCTGAAGGACGCCGTTAAAAGTTGAATAATAAAGATCCCCAATAAAATAATTTGTGTTAGTGGAATGTATATCGGGTTGATCTCGATAATGGCAACCCGGGGGTCGAATTTTAGGGATGGCAACCGGGTTAGCCCAAGTTTGTGAATTAATGGCATTTCAAAATAAAACTTAAGTGGCTGCGGGTACGGGTCATTAGAGTCAAACCTTGAATTGTGATCTCGTGTCAGAAGATGCATCTTGGGAAGGTCATAAGAGCGGTCAAACTTATAACACCCCTGTTTTTGCGTCGGGAGTTAAAAATGACAAAGATACAAATGGTAAAGGTTGCTGGAGTCTTTTTGATGTTCTTTGAAGGAAACCTATGTCCAGCGGTGGACTTCTTACGGTGGACGATGATGATGACGATGATAATTTAGCTATCTTTATAGAAGATTAGCTTTTGCCCGCGGCTCCGCCCACGTGGTATTCGGTTATCGCGCACTGTTCCCTCGGGATCTGTGCATTTTTCCGGGATAAAAAGCAGGCTATGTCACTCTCGGGTCCATAAACTTTCTCCATGCCAAAAATCACCTCGATCCAGCGCTACGGCGTGAAAGACGGACAAACATACAAACACACAAACACACTTTGACATTTATAATATTATGGATTATGGATATGGATAGTAACTATATTAAATACCTAAATGCCAAGTTTCATAGTTTTATCTTCGACAGCGACGAACTTCCACCATATAAAATTTCACCCCCTATTTTAACCCCTTAAAGCCTCTTTTTCGCAATAAAAAATAGCCTATTGTTCTTTCCCAAGGTCTATTCCATCTCTGTACCAAATTTCATCCAAATCGGTTGAGCGGTTTTGGCGTGAAAGCGTAACAGACAGACAGACAGACAGACAGACAGAGTTACTTTCGCATTTATAATATTAGTATGGATTAAGCTTAATCGCATGATCAACTTACACTTTGCTCGAGAAAGAAGAAGAAAACAGACAGTCGAAATATTCTGCCCCTGCTGAATCATCCAAGAGATTGCCATAAGCGCAGCCACAACAGTAACGCATAGTAAGATTACTTTTGGAGTCTTTTTGTATTTTTCATTTCAACTCCAAATTTTTGTTACTTTTACGGCCATCCCGTGAAAGTCTATATATTTCACACGAAAACACAAGCTGAAACATGGATGCACAGAAAAACCAGAAAAATAGACCAGCGCTGGGAATCGAACCCAGGTCCTCAGCAATCCATGCTGCTGCCTGCTGCGTGATGCCGCTGGACAGCGATGGTGTAGGGGAATAGCTAGGATAATTTTCTAGTTTTTCTGTGCATCCATGTTTCAGCTTGTGTTTTCGAGTAAAGCATAGTTCAATTGTTTAAAGGTAGCAAAGCCGCGGTGGTAAGCTAACACACTATTAAAGAGGTACAACACACGTACGATTTTCGAGCAAACAACCCTACTCCAGCCCAAGGTTGCGGCCTCGGCCTTAATTGACTAAATGATCGAATTCTTGGCAGCCAACTATTTGTGTAGTATTCGCGGTATCGTATTGATTTGTGGGCACTTTCGGATTCTGTTGTTTGGGTCGGAGCTATTGTGATAAGGGTAGGTTCTAGTTTAAAGGGGTTGGAGTTTGATTGGGTAACCCGAGTCAGCCATCTTGTAATTAGTCATGCTTTTCACGTCATCATCGCCATCTCTAGTGTGGATTGGGAACTACACAAAACATTAAATCGACTCGAAGCTGAGGTTTCTTTTACGATTTTTAGATAGAATTTAGATAGTAAAAGGCTCTGACTTAAATAATAACATTAACATCTTGAATCATAAAAGCAGCATTACGATAATTTTGGCAACCGAACAGAGATTGATCTGAAACATGTCGGGCATACATGCACTACAAATATGTAAATTATGTCCCACTTCGTAACAAAGTTAAACATAACTTAATAATAAATCAATAATATTTATTTATTGAAAGAAAGAAAGAAAGAAAGAAAGAAAATATACACAGGTTAGAAAAAAAAAAACCTAATAGGTAAGAAGTCTCGCCGCTATAAAAAGGTCTCGGCTCAGCATATGGCTGGTTATTGCAGATTAAATCCAGTTTTGTTAGTAGATACATTCATTCTAGACTAAGGGTTAGTAGTACAGGTCCTTTATCTAAGTCTCGCCACGACTATGGTGCATGTAGGCTCAGCCAGTGTTTTATTACCGGGCTGACCCAACGCTCCTTGTTGCCGTGTTCAGGATGCGGTTGGGGCTGGTATCGGTCGCAGTGCAACGTGACTCTAGAGTCCTAGCCCCATCAACATCCTAAACTCATTATACATTGCACTCTCAATGCATTGTACGCCCACTTTGTGTAAATGACCCACAGGCTGCAGGTGTAAAAGCATTGACAGAAGGCTTTAATTTTAAACCTTTCCATAATATGTTACCCAGAAAACAACAATCAATAAAGAAAATTACTAACTCCACGAGCTTGTATCATCTAGATAAACCATCCAACCTCATACCATATTGATAGATATTCTGCGTGAAGTTAGATACTTCAGACGTTCTCTAAGGATTAAGAATAACAATTCAATCGTGTCGGAATACTCTGACAACGGCCAAATTGGCTACAGACCTTCTAACAATGGCTTCAATTCAAAACATCCTCGGAGGACCTTGTATCAACACTTCAAAGTATACTATCATCGACATTTGATTAAGAACATACAAAAATAATTCACAAGAACTTTGTAGAGTTATGTTTTGAATCGCTGTGAATACAAGCACTATTCAAAATCCACTCAAATGCGAGACCGACTCGCGCACTGGGAGTTCTTCATTTAGGGATATCAAAATAATATACACTATACTCGTAAAAGGCATTCATAGTCAAAATACCAAGACCACTCTTAGTTGTTAATTAAATTTTTATAAATTTTAGCTGTTTATCTATTACGGACTACGGTTCGTGAGATACAAACCTGTAACAGACGGACAGTGTAGCGACTGTAATAGGGTTCAGTTATGACCTTTCAGTTACGGAACCCTAAAAAACCGCGCTGGTTTGTACACAACATTTTCAGCTAATGAGAGTAAATGAGGGAATAAGATTACTAAAACTAAAGGTACGAAAGAAAGGCTTGATTACTTGAACTTGACTTTCTTGCAGAATAAGTGTGCCACAAGGGACGACTCTCGGACCCGAAATGTAAACTAAATCGAATTTGATAATGACAAGCCTAAGTAAATTTTCGTCGTATGATATTTCCCGAGACGTTCAAACAAATTAAGGCGTTACGTTGAATTTAATTTGAAGTATTTACTTGCCTTCATTAGAATCATAATTGGAGTGATTATATGAAATTGACTGTGGATTGAAGGACATTTCAGAGTTTAGTAAAAGTTATATAAACATTTTACTAAGCACGCGACATGGCGCTTGGTTTATTCGAAATTGCTGAATACCTACAAAATACCTTTAACATTTTAGTTTGAACCTACCATTAATGTTTATAACGAATGATACGACTGAAATACAATAAGCAATGATTGTCAAAGCTCAATTGAATGACACGATTCGAGATAAGTTAACGCCACTATAAACGGACATGAACATAGCCAAAAACCAATCAATAGAGTACTTAGTCTACCCGCAACCTCCAAAACGCTTAGCTCGGATCGAACATCGCAATCTAATCAGGGTGCATTGCTCTCTCTAGGGTACTTTGAAGCACTCGGCCAAATTCGAGAGTCCGGCGTTTATAGGGCCCTCAACACTAGCAAACTACGTCTTTAACGATCTGGGTTGCACGAGATTTTTCACCAGCCCGGCGACAGACCATTGTTTTTAATTGGTGCTTACTTTCGTCGGCTCTTTCCGGGTAATGAGGTGTCCCAGGGAGTGCCCGAAAAATACTCAATTACGCGACTGTGAAGGATCTCGATTCTCAGCTTAACGAAGCCTTTGTGGTTTTATTTGACGAAAGAATTCATTGTACTTTTCACAATAGAGTGGCTACTGCGTTTTACATTATGGAACCTTGACATTGCGTTGGCCGTTTTCATTTTTGTCTGCTTGTGATGTTTTTGAGCGGAATAGTGCCGTCTCTTTTAAGTTTGTTTGCATTTCAATCTCAACCCCTCAGTCGTGCGGCTAACTTGACTTAACGGTGTGTAACTTTATAGGGATCCGACTAAAAATCAGCGCAACGCTGTATGTGTTATAAAGTATTTTTTAATGTTTTTAGTGTATGTGTTCATGTATTTATTTACTTTATTTTATTCTTGCTACATCTCATCATCGATGTCAATATGTTGATGGACCTATGAATGGGTTGACCTTTAAATTATCAAAAATAAATTGTTCTTCGCCTTTTCTCTTTTCTGTTCATTCATGTTCACTATTGAAATTAAATGGATCATGGAAAGGACGAACTTGAACTAAACTTTGAACCAAATTAAATAATTGACAGCTGCTGCTAATTATTCCACCAACCTGAGTCTCTTGTTGATCATTATTCTTACCAAGCTATCCACTTACCAAGTGAGCGTCTCTGGTTGTAAAGGTAACAGGGTCAGCAGAATCCGTAGCAGTGCAGGCGTACTCTAGCCGTCCGGTGACCGTGATGAGCTTGCTGCCAGTACGAGCCAGGTCGATCAGGTTCAGTCGCAAGGTATCCGCTGAGAATTCCACCTGGGGGTAGTTACGGAGATAAGTAGCGCAGCATTTGTTTATAGATATTTGAGGCAGAGTTAGATGGCATAAGTCAGTTTCCAATGTCATTAGAGACCTCTGACCGTACCAGGAACGGAATGCAATACCACATAGAATACATGAACGATATAGTGACTATAGAATTCACGAGTCAGCCCCGTAGCATTCGCGTATATTACAGTGCAGTAGGTAGAAACCTTTACTACCAAAAATAAGGGTGTTATAAGTTCGACGCCAATGTCTGTATAGCTTTGGCATCGTGGCTCTCAAACAGATGGTCCAATTTCAATGTGATTTCTAGATGAAAGCAAGTTTCTTTGCGTTAGTTCCTAGCCGTGTTTAAAAAAAATGGTTCAGCGAAGGTTCAGCCATTTTTAGAATATTGAACTTTTTAGAATATTAAATTTCAACAATGACAATGTCAAAATTTTCGAATATTTTAAAATGGTTAGATTATTAATCAAACGTAGATACTTTGAGAAGACAAAATCCATACTCAAAATAATGTAAGAAAGAAGAAGTAATATCGTAAGAATGTTACCTTCTTTAAGCACCCGATGAAGTTGGTATGGACCCTGGCACCTGGAAGGGCCCTGGCGTTCAGGGAGCCGCCCACGTGGGCGCGGGAACTCGCTAGCATTGTGAAGGATCCAGCCACGTGGGAATGCTCAGTGTACACATCGTCCACCACTGCCGACACCTGTTGGGTAACGTATAAGTTAGAATTCTCATCACTTACTCAGTGTTCAAAGTGAAAACCTTAAGACACCCCAACTGTTTTTCTTAATTTAAAATCGAAATTTTTGAATTTGATCAATGTTTATCTAAAAAAGGTGTCGATTTAAATAACCCTGTTGAATATTAGCTACCGTAAGTTCGGGGTAATTAAACCCAATGTAGGGTAACTTTGGCCCATAGCAAAACTAGATAATTTACAATCCTAATAAATAGCAAAACGAGGATGTTTATCTTACACCACCCCTGTGGCAATGAGCCTGAATTTCAATGCAATCAATAATAAAACATGAAGTAAATCCTAATAGCCAAAGGTACCCTTCAGGGCCAAAGTGATCCGACCTTGAGGTAGATGAACGTTAAAAAGTATGCAACCTCCTAAGTTCTCACGTACGTTATAAAGAACCAATTAACACTAAGAATAACAGCCGAATGTACTTTATAAAGCACAAATTGTTAATTGAAGAAAGAATTCTAAGAATTTTGAAAATTAAATAATTTCCAAAATAACAAAGCAGGTCAACCACGTCTAGGTCTTAAGCACTAAGTTTATTTAAAAATGTCAGAACTCAGGAGAGTAAAGAGTCTATTTACACTTCTCAGTTATCAAAATAAAAGAGAATATTATATTCTTAAATTTTTACCATACTTTCTTAGAAGAGTAAGACTAAAGCAACAAGGTTAACCAGGAAAGAAGTAGGTTGATTAGATTCGAAGATAAATAGGACTATTGAATGAACATAGGGCGGGTTAGTGTAATGGGAATTAATGTCAATTCGGTAACAGATTAGAGCCTACGGGTCGTGTGGACACGAACTACGGTAGCACGCGACAATTAATGGCGTCCTTGACTGTGTTCTAACTTTTACGAAACTAATGTAGATGTTGTAAAGACTCGCGCCAACGATTCTGTACAAATAATTAGATATGTATCAATGAGGGATGTTACGGAGCTCCGATTGCGTTTCCGTTAAGTCGGAACTTCCGTTTTTTTTATTTTTTTTTATTTGACTATTAGGCAAACGAGCAAGTGGGTCTCCTGGTGGTAAGAAATCTCCACCGCCCATAAACATCTGCAACACCAGGGGTATTGCAGATGCGTTGCCAACCTAGAGACCTAAGTTGGAATACCTCAAGTGCCAGTAATTTCACCGGCTGTCTTACTCTCCGCGCCAAAACACAACAGTGCAAGCACTACTGCTTCACGGCAGGATTAGCGAGCAAGATGTTGGTTGCACTCCGGGTGGACCTTGCACAAGTTCCTACCACCTGCATCCGTTTGATATTAAACATCCGTTTCGGTTCCAGTTCCGTTATTTTTGAAACGGAAGTTATATCGGTTAGGAAGACCATATCTGATTTCACCATTAACGTCGATAAAGCAAAGGCTACTAGAAACACAGGGAAGCTTAAAGTTCCATCTTACAGACTGGTTAAAACCAAAAAGTCGTTTTTGGGAAGTTGCATACGTTTTTATAATAAAATTTCAAAAAATATTACTAAGGAAACTGATACAAAATTGAGACCTACCTCGTCAAGAAGACGTTAATACCTAAGGCTTATTATAAATAAAATCAATGATTATATTATCATGGACAGGGATATTTGGAAATAATTCCGATCCGCATTAGCGATACCTTCAAATAGCGAACCTACTGTGTTAAAAATAAAGTTGTGTTAAATACTTGTGATGTATAAGATATAGATATCATTTTTAAATATTGTGAATCTGTTTTTTTTTTTAATACCTCGTTGAGATTCTTGCCAGATTCTTCTCAACAGAGATAGATTTTTCCGAACCGGTGGTAATTTTTTTTAAATTCATAAGTGCATGTGCCTAAATTGAATAAAGACTTATTTTGACTTTGACTTTGACTTAACTGTGTTACCGAACCCGAAATACCTACGTGTATGCATCAAGGCACACGCGTATCGTTTGTATTACTTTTATACCCAAATAGCAAGTCACTATGACAGTTGTAAATGTGCTGTGTCTGAATTCGAGAAACGAGTTTTGCTCAGTCATTCATAGCGCAGCACTGTAGTCGGGATTCAATTCATTTGCTGAAGTTATACCTTTCCTTTCTTAGAAGGTTGGTGTACTTCCTTTTTGTTTTCTTTTAAAACACGTTTTTTTATGATGATAAAATACGTGGCAAAATTATTTCAGACATCTCATAATATACAATCATCTGATCGCCGGCTTGTACACATTCTGCTTTATCGATATCGGCTGTGGTTCCTACGTAGGCCAAATGTGGATTAGGAATTTCACACACATCAATAAATTTCTTCGTTAGTTTACTCAGATTCCAAAAAGCTCATAGTATTAAAAAAAAAAAGTAAATTCTAAAGTGCGTATCCGGATTGAAACTCACGATCATCTACTTGAGAGACCGATGATCAAATCACTTAACTACTTTATCGATATACACTTGTAAAACATGTAATTAGAAACTATGCCGATATCAAAAAATAGGACACTTTTTAAAAAAAGAAAAGAAAGAAAATACATTTATTCACAACACAAGACATAACAAAAAACAAAAAAAAACTACCAAAATTAAACTGCAAAAAAAATATTGCAACTGGCTAAACTGCCTGCGTCTGTCTGTGTTGTCCTTTTTGGTATCCTGTCGTGTCACCAAGTATTTAATATAGTTATAGTGCTAGTTTTAGTCTTAGGTGGTACTTATGAAGCCAAAATATTTTTTTTCTTTCTTTCTTTCTTTCTTTAAAAGTATTTTTTTAAAACACGTAGTTATCGGTAAAGTAGCTGGCTAAGTTAAAAAATAGTGATTTGCCTACCCTGATTGATCAAAGTGTGTAAAAATTAATAAATCAACCAATGTAAGTAGGTCATTAGAGCACCGCGGCTAAATCCTTTATCGTTGAAAACAGGCCTGAATATTTAATTTGGAATCGACGGTCGTCCTTTCTATCCATTTCAATGTTGGAGATTTGAAATAACACTGTCCCAATTTTAAAGACGTCAAAAAAATATAGGTAACCTACGTTTTATTAGTAGCCTACTTACACAACTTTTTTTCTGTTAGAGAGAGAGAGAGAGAGAGAGAGAGAGTATACATATTTGATACACATAAAAATACATTAGATGGAAAAAATAAAAATAACATCGAATAGTACAAAGTGGGCCCCACTCAGCATAATGTTACGGCAAGCCGCAACGCTGTTTTTCAGTGGGACCCCCATAGTTAGCATAACTTGCATGGCAGTAATTGTGTGAGTCATTTGATGTTGTTAGTATACTATTGAGATTTACATAGTAACGCAGGACCTTTAGAAACAGCGAAAGCAAAGGCTTTTGTTTGTAGATTTAAAGACAAAACTGTGAATTCGCTGCTTACAACTCGCAATATATTACGAGTATTCGTAATCAGAATGAATTAGGAAATTAGTTTCTTGTAGGAATTTCCGCAAAGCGCTTCGTAAACACGTTTGTTTTAAGGGCAAAACAAAAACACGCATAGCTGACGTTGGGCAAGAGACTGTTAAGCTGAAATCAGTCTGGACTGGACACGCTGTCACATGTAACCTCATATCGCAGAACGGCTAACGACGGCGAGCCTGACCGTGAAAGGAGATGGTGGAACGATTTGAACGCGTATGCAAGGGTTGCCCTGATGCATAAGATTGGGAGGTGCTGAAATCAAGGGAAGCCCTTTTCCCAGCAGTGGGGCACTATACCAGGTTAGTAAATAATAACATCAAAAAATCATCCATCCATCTTTTTCTTTTGGGACTGTAAGTAAACTACTTCTCTTTTTTTATTCCACAACACTTTTTAATTTATTTTACTCGACGTTCCCACAGCCGCCTTAAGTTGGGCGATAAGAGGACATGCATTCGTAAGTTTTAAATGTAAAGCGTTGTCTCTAGCTCCTTTTACACAACTGCAATGGGAGTCTGACAAATAGCTCTTGAAATAAACAAATGCACACATCACTTTCAGTGCTTTGAGCCCGAGACTGTCTGGCTTATGTTGCATTCCAACAATTTCTTCTCATGTTTCTTTTATTAAAATTGAGAAATATAAATTCTGAAGTATTTCTTAGCTTTAATAAAAGAAACATGAGTGGAAATTGTTGAAATGCAACAAAAGTCAGACTGTAGTCTGAGAAACATAGAAGCAAGCATTTAAAAACTGAAATATACTCTATACGATGTTTCAACAAATTAATCCAGACTGGTGGGCTACATTCAGCCCCGAGAAAATATACTTTTCACTCTAGTGTATAAAGTAAAATTTTCTTCTAAGACTTAAGATAATCAGATGTCAACAGCCAGAAGCAAAAAAGTTTCTATGTATTTTTATATGGGTAATTTATATTTTATGTAAAACTAATCAATCAAATACATACATTTATAATTATATAGCAATCCATGAAAAATAAAAAGTACCTAGCAAGTGAACTATAATTTCCAGTTTCTATTTAATTTCCTCGCAATCGAATTGAAAAGCAAAATGTAAAACTCGACCTATTTTCCCCTCGACGTGTCCGGCGAGGGTGGCTATATGAACGCCTCGGGTGAAATGGCTCGCTTTATGCTCTCGTTGTACAATCTACTATATGTAGTACTTCATCGCAATTGTTAAAGTATACCTTAAGGCCACAAGTAGACGGCCGTTGTTTTCACCGGGCAATGGACCGTTTTTTTTCCGGACTTGATGCGGTGTTGTATGTAAACAACGGAACGGACGTCTACAAGAGACCTAACAATTTTTTTTTATTCTGCCGTCATACGGAAAGAAGACGCACGTGCCATTTTTTTGTTTTCAATAGAAGATGTGTCTTTTTCAGTATGACGGAGTATTGTGAACGCGGAAGATATTAAAATTTCACGCTATCTATTAATTCACTTCTGGCAAGTTTTCCTAAATCCCCGTCACTGGTTATGACACGGTAAATTTTAATATCAACAGCATTATATTGCTTTTATGACTAGAAAAGCTATTTGTAGTGAAACTTCCATAAGCTGGGGCCAAACTTTTTCCATATTGGCCGCAAGGTTTAATGAAATTTGTTTCCTTTCAGACTATTACTCGTAAAATGGTATCGGATAAACATTTCATCCCTTACGTGGGCGTGTGATACAGATGTCGCTTGGCAACTTTCTAGGGTTCCGCAGAGAAATAAAGCAATCGTAAAACCTTGCTCATGTCCTTGTCCAGTAATGTACCCACTTCCTCCACTTTCGTCTTCCACTTTCGGATTCCGTATCCAAAAAGTGACAAACAGAACCCTATTTCTGTCACTACGCTGTCCGTCTCTCTCTGTCACAGAGCTGTTTCTCGGGAACCGTCATAGATAGAACAGCTGAAATCCATAGATTATTTAGATAGCAAACAAATCAAATTATTATTTGCTATTACAATATTAACCCTACACACAAACCAGATTGTTGTCCACCCAGCATATGTAACTATTAATACGTAACTAATAATAATGGTTGTCTTTGAATGTAAACTAGTACATTAACATATCTTTATATTAAGTTGATATTGATTGGATTGAATAGCCCCAATTTTCTCAAGTCCTTCATTTTCTTTCCAAGAAAATCGACAGAAATTGTACGGAACGCTTTGTATAACAGCTTGTTTAGCGCCTGCCCACACTTTTCATAATAATATTGCGGTCTATTAGGTAATATCGGGACACAGGCGCTATCTATTCCGCATCATTGAATTTTTTGTGTACACACTGTTTACGGGAATTATGTAGCATCCTAAACAGCTTCGTTGAAAGTTCGATTACTTCCTCATTTTGGATTAGCATATTAGGAAATTAATTTTTAGGGCCTTCTTCACCAGTCTTGCGTCCCTCCCTGACATTTACTTATACTAAAATATTTTCCTTCTCTTTCTACCCGTCTGCGAAGAAGGAGGGTTATGTGTTTGACCCGTATGTATGTATGTCCATTCCTATGTCATATCGTTACTAATTAACGGCTGAACCGATTTCGAAAAATGATGTCATTGGATTTGTCTTGATGACGCGAGTGACACTGAGAACATGAACATCTTGAAAAATCAAAATGGCGAATTTTTAGCATTTTGAGTTTTCTAAAAAAATATATCCAGACCTATCGAGAAGGGTATCAAATGAAAGCTTATAATTAGCCCACTTTAAAATATATGGGTTATATTTAATAGTTTTAATCTACCATGTTCACAGAAATATCAAAAAGTGTGAAGTTAAACAATAAATTAAAAAAAAAAAAAAAACCCGACTGCCTCAAAAATACTAAAAAGAAGAAAACAAGTGTAGTGGGTTAGAACTCTGTTAAGTAGCTACCTTAATGTACAACAGTCGGGACCCATTTAAACCGTGACCAGCTCAAAAATTATTAATAGGTACCTAATGACCTAATGAGTCCCAGCTATTGAACTTTAGGTTCGACTATAGAAAGCTATATCAAACGAGTAAAGCTATATTTTATCCCAGAAGGTTCACTAACGTTTGGCAACCTGTTTCATTCCGGAACTGTTTTCTGAAACTGAATACTTATATTTTTAGGATTCTTATAAAACTAACCTAACCTAAAGGGTTCTTCATAACGGTGCTGAAATAAATCCTAAAATATTTACAATTTTAGAGTTCGCGAAATGAATCAGGTTGTCAAACGTTAGTTGCGATTTTTTTTTTATTCGACTAGAAGGCAAACGAACAAGTGGGTCTCCTGGTGGTAAGAGATCACCACCGCCCATAAACATCTGCAACATCAGGGGTATTGCAGATGCGTTGCCATGCCAACCTAGAGGCCTAAGATGGAATACCTCAAGTGCCAGTAATTTCACCGGCTGTCTTACTCTCCACGCCGAAACACAACATTGCAAACACTGCTGCTTTACAACAGGATTAGCGAGCAAGATGGTGGTAGCAATCTGGTCGGACCTTGCACAAGGTCCTACCACCTGTACCAACGGATACCATCCCGGAAACAAGTAGAATTCCCACGGGACAGACGAAGTTAGCAACAGCTAGCTGTTTAGAAAATAATAACGGTGTGTGTCAGTAATGAAGAACTTGGAGTTTAATTAGCTTTACTTGCTAATTGTGACTTGTTTGAAATTAAGCAAGTTCTCGTTCCTTGTTGAACGCAATTTACAAGTACTTTAGCGGAGTTAACGTACCTTTGAGCTTGCTTTACATGGGTTTACGAATGTGAGGTTAAGGCCTGTTTATGAGGCACTGGGCAACATAAAGTCAGGTAAGGTTTAAGAGAAGTATTTTCCTTCCATTCTCCATACAAACGTAGTCCTGGTCTCATTTGGAAACTAGGCAACAGAAGTAGAAGAAATTTTGTATGTATGGACTAGACGTAAATATCTATGCCTGTGGTCTTTCAGATTTTCATATAAATGTGTACTTAATATCAGAATTACAGGAGCTCAAAAGTCGACAGAAAAAAGAAGTCAACTTGTATAATATGAGGACAACGAAACTCAAAATTCAACCGCCCAAATCTTGAAAAACCTACAGCTATCTCGATATACATTAGCGGGAAGCCGCGAAGCGGGAGGGGATGTGCATGGGGGGACGGCTGCGAGCGCTTATGTCACGGGCGATAAAGATAGCAATATCTTAAACGAATACATAACGCGGCCGCGCGGCCCGCAGTGAAACTTCTCTTAAGACACAAGGAAAGAGAGATGTCCTAGTTTTTCGAGACATTGAGAATAACTGGAGTAAATATTCTGGGATAGTAAAATTTACAAGCGTACTAACTGAGAAAAGCGAACTCAGTCTACAACCGGATAATTTATGTTCTATGATTTCCTAAAGAAGGCTGAACTGATATGAATAATTCGTTCTTTTTAGGATATACTTTCTAGTTAGCCCCATTGATTGATATCAATTATTGATCTGACGATCAAGATCTGATGATGGGATCCTGAAAAAAGCTCTTCAGTTATTAGAGGAACCTCTATCGTGGTTTGAGTAATTTAAAACTCAGAAATAACCTAACCATAAAAATTACATCTTCAATAAAAGCTTTTTTTGCTGTCTGTACTTTTTGTTAACTGTACTTGTATTGTCATCCAAACTACATTTGCATAGCATACCAAATTTTAAGTCGATGCTATTAACTGTTGAAGAGTTCCGTCCTGCAGAGACGATCCTGGCTGGACTACCAGGATGTCACTACTAGATTATTGTATTTTCACGTGATTTACATAAGTATGCTGGAAGTTGGTCGAATTTAACTTGCAAGATTTGACTACAGACAGACACACAGACAACGGGACAGGTGAAACTAAATAAAAGCTTGTAGTTACAAATATAACAAATTAGAATATTGATTATTAGATAAGAAATATTAAAGATTTGAGTTATTAGAAATTTGAAATATTAGAAATTTGAAATACCTATTAGAATTACAAATAGTAGATTAAGTAGATATTAGTTAAGTATGAGTGAGAATAGCGAAAGCTTAAAACATTGTACGTTTAAAATGCAGACTTTCTTCGCCAATTCGAAATACGCTTGGATCACAATTAATGCCACACCAAATGCATTATTTCTTGATTCAGCCGGTTGCATTGTGATGGTCTATTCAAACGCCTTCCATTATTTACTACAATACGCCATTTTTACGAGATTCTATTGTATTTATCCACATCCAATGCGCAAGGCATTTTAGATGCAGTTTCTTCTTTTAAGTATACTCAGCGGCATAAAATTTGGCCCACTCTATAGCTAGACTTTGAGGGCCAGATTATTGTAACGCTTCGAAATAACTTCAAACTACCTTTAAATTATAAATACCGGAAAAAAACTGTCACATTCCTGCTTATGTATAATTTGGTCATGTACCTATAGAATGTTTTTTTTTTTATCTAGAGTTGCTACCTTTAACTGTCAAATTAGTAGGTTATTACAACGAAAAGTACTTACCCTGCAGAAGCTTGTAAGCGGTGTTATCTGTGGACAAAAAATAACATATGAAATCAGAATACATTTGGAATCAGATAAAAACGATCACTCATTAATTTATCCACGTTAGAAATACCTTCGCAAAAGAGTTTAGCCTGGAAAAAGTTACGGTAACGACATTTTTAAAGCACAACGTTCGCTCAAAACCGCCAATTATTGATTGCAGATTAAATTCACACTTGATTTTGAAATTCTAAGGGACTTAAGTTTTTGAACCTTCTATCATAATATTATTTATTCTGGTCTTCTTATAAGTATGATGTAAGTATGTAAAAGTTCATGACAAGCGGTTTAAAAAGTGAAAAGGGAATAAATGAACTCACTTCCACATCCTATTAATACTATAAATTTGAAAGTTTGTAAGTCTATTTTGTTTGTTTGTTTGCTGGTTTGTTTGTTACTTCATCACGTCTAAATCACAAACCGATTTAAATGAAATTTGGTACACAAATAGTTTCAATCCCGGAGAAGGACATAGGAAACTTTTTATCCCGGAAAATTGCATAGTTCCCGCGGGATAAACGAATTTTGCGCGGACGGAGTCGCGGGTAACGGCTAGCTTTTAATATTTAGTAAGAATAGGTAAACATGAGATAGTAGGATATCATAAATCGGCTAATATCCTTTTTGACGAAGGTTTAGACACGAGTGTCATAGCAATCATCGTTGAATGACTCTACCAAAACGAAAACAATAACATAAACGTCACATCTTCGGAAATTTAATACAAGCATTAACAAAGTAAGAAAGGTTCGTTTATAAGGAATGTCGAATGCCAAAAGATCCCTCTTTAAATAATGATATTGAAATGACTCGACCCAACGACCTCCGGTACGGTGAGGCACATAAATAAACTATTAATGGTACATGCTACAGACGTGCAGGTGATTCGTTAAATAAAATAAATAACAACAAGGGAGACCTTTTGCGAGGCCGGGTAACTTGGCATTTTGCATGAACGCATTCATATTTGAAAGGCGCCAAATACGATATGCATAAGCAATATGGCAATAACTTCCTACTAGGAATAAAACGCTTGATTTTGACAATACTATAAAAAAAGTTTGTTCAAACATGGATGCACAGAAAAAACCCAGAAAAATACTTAAAAAACCAATCTTCCTCAGAAAATTATGATTGGTTTTTTGGAGTCTTTTTTTATTTTTTATTTCAACTCCAAATTAGTTACTTTTACGGGTTTCCTTGAAACCATATCGAAAATACAAACTGAAATATTAATGCACAGAAAAACCAGAAATAGACACCAGCGCTGCGAATCGAACCCAGGTCCTCAGCAATCCGTGCTGCGTGCTATAACCCCTACACCGCCGATGGCCAGGAATCTAAACACAAATTTCTCCTATGCACACATATCTCAGGTTGCTTTCTTCTTCTATGCTACTTAAGCAGCAGCACTAGCGACATCTATGTTTCGCTCTCATCAAGAGACGTCACATTCTTTCGGAACTAACCGCTCACTCAGACAAGAGATATCGCTACTACGCAATCAAATTATGATAGAAAATAGTTTGATGAATATATTGTGTACATTTTAGTGATCAGTTTCTTAATCTAGTATTGGTTTTACTCTTTCAGAGAGTACTACTACTTTCGAACAGATAACCTTTGGAGAAGAAAAGTCCTCGAGTGGCGACCATGAACTGGAAGACGAAGCATTCGCAGGCCTTCCACTAGGTAGAGTGGCGATATTGTCAGAGTAATGGGCAACCGATGCATGCAAGTGGCGAGTCGTCGTTCATTATGGCTTTCTAAGGGGGAGAACTTTGTTTTTCAACAGTAGACGTTGACGATGACGAATGTTAGCCATAGGACTTCCACTGTTACCTTTTAGCCTTTTGCCATTAGCATAATTTTGGGTTCTAAGTAGTAAATTTTGGCTAAACGTAAGCAAACGTCAAGTAGCCAAACTAGTTCAGCTATCCTTTTCTTTTTCAATGTATTTTTTCTTTTACCAATTTGTCTTTTTCAAACCAATCGTATTTATAGAAATTCTAAGTGAATGAAAGCGTTCGAGAAAATTCGATATATAGTCTCCCATGGCCCCGATAAAGAAAATTCAATAACTTCTTGACACAGAAACCCTCTCTTATTGACGGAACGGAAGTTTTTTTTATTGAAAGTGTTGAATGAGACGGCGGTTTTCGAATTACAAAGAAAATAAATATTGGTCTGGCCGCAATAAATAATGATATTTCATGCCAATCGCTTTTTATAAAAACACACACACACACACACACTAACTTACACTATAACTTGCGTGATTATAAAACTTAGACCTACAAACTATTAGGGGGTTGCTAAAACGACTTTTCGATTCAGTGATCTGTTTGCAAAATATTCAAATTTTCATTAAAATCGAGCGTCCCACTCCCCCCCTAAAATCCAAACTGGTGGGTGGAAAAATTTGAAAAAATTCAGGATGTTAGTAAGTATATCAAACTTACAAGAAAAACTAACAACGGTTAAGTTTTTTTGACAATTATTAGTAGTTTAAGAGTAAATAAAATATACTTAAACTTGGAATATTCCGTACAAAATACTTACTTTTAAATAAAATATTACTTTTTTTTTGTAATGGCTACGGAACCCTATTTTAGGCGTGTCCGACACGCTCTTAGCCGGTTTTTACTATAGGTACTCAAGAAACAAAATTTTTAATAATAAAATAAACAATAAATAATTTGCTAATGCGCCAATATAAGAAATTCTAATTGTAATGGACACAGTGTCTAAAATTGTCGTTCTCCATCATTCAAGGACTCGGGGGGGATCAAGATATTAAAATTAATTCTAACTTCCCATCCCACGCCTCGAAAGCTAATATTGCTAGGAATCAATCATGAAATTTTAATCGCGGCATTTTTTGCCAATCCCAAGTAAAGGTGGACGTAAATTTTCATTTTATTGACATAGCTTGAGGTGTAATTCTGAAAGAATAGCTTAATATTAGCCTAGCAATTCAACGAGGGAACGCTGCTAGCGTATTCAGAACCTGCCTAAGGGGTGGTTGAAATCATTTCTTTTAGTTTTCATTATTATTAATATTTGTCTTTTTTATGTTGGTATTTTAAGTTTAGGTTGGTTTTATTTTAATTGATATGTATTATTTTCTTTTCACTGTAAATAAATAGATATAAAGCTTAATATTATGGTACTACGTATGTACGGAAACTCAATAAAACAATAGAAGAATAAGAAGCACAATTTATTGACAATTGAGTGGTTTTCAGTAAGTCAGTTTTTGTTTGGTTTTTAGGGTTCCGTAGCCAAAATGGCAAAAACCGAACTCTTAGTTTGGCCATGTCTGTCTGTCTGTCGCAAGAGCGTAGGCTCTTGGCCGGTTTTTGTGTGTGTTCTAGTTGTTTTTGGGTCAAATCCTGCAATTTCATTTTAACCACTTTCAGTGGCCGGATTAACTTGAAATTTAATATACTTACACATGTAAATTAAATGACAGTGTAAGTACAGTGTATAAATCCAGCCAGCAAAAAAAGATTTTTTTTTACAAAATCTTTATTTTAAATTATATCTGTTCAACTTTGTAATTGTGTTTTAGTTGCGAAGAATCGCTCTGTTGATTAAGCAAGGCACCGTGTAAACGACAGCGCCAAGTCGGAGGATTCATCACGGCGCTCGTTAGAGGTTGGATTACTCGCGGCCCGAACGTGTGCAAACACACTTAGGCAGGACTTGGCTAATCAAGTCGTTTACACGAAGAATAAAAAGCGGGAGAGACTAAATAAGAGCAGATACAGAATAATAATTCATTTATAGTCAACGGTCGTTATGAAGTAAATCTTGAATTGCACAAGTATGAAGTTTCTGAATATTGACAATAGTGATGTAACGAATGTCATTTTCTGCGAATGCAAATATCTGCTACCGACATTCGGGAATGCGAATGCGAATGCAAATATCTGCTACCGAATTCGGGAATGCGAATGCGAATGCAAATATCTGCTACCGACATTCGGGAATGCGAATGCGAATGCAAATATCTGCTACCGACGTTTGGGAATGCGAATGCGAATGCAAATATCTGCTACCGACATTCGGGAATGCGAATGCAAATATCTGCTACCGACGTTCGGGAATGCGAATGCGTATGCAAATATCTGCTACCGACGTTCGGGAATGCGAATGCGAATGCAAATATCTGCTACCGACATTTGGGAATGCGAATGCGAATGCAAATATTTGCTACCGACATTCGGGAATGCGAATGCGAATGCAAATATCTGCTACCGACATTTGGGAATGCGAATGCGAATGCAAATATCTGCTACCGACATTCGGGAATGCGAATGCGAATGCAAATATCTGCTACCGACATTCGGGAATGCGAATGCGAATGCAAATATCTGCTACCGACATTTGGGAATGCGAATGCGAATGCAAATATCTGCTACCGACATTCGGGAATGCGAATGCGAATGCAAATATCTGCTACCGACATTCGGGAATGCGAATGCGAATGCAAATATCTGCTACCGACATTCGGGAACGCGAATGCGAATACAAATATCTGCTATCGACATTCGCGAATGCAAAAAAAACAGCGCCGCTCGCGGCGAAACCAAAAACTTAAATAGTTCCGCAGTCACATTAGGTGATTGAAAATAATGAAATTGCTACACAAAGTGAAGCATTCGTCCTTATAATAATAATAATCATCATCATCATCAGCCTATGTTCGTCCACTGCTGGACATGGCCTCTCCCATGGCACGCCACTGAGCACGATCCTCGGCCACTCTCATCCAGCTCTTGCCAGCCACCCTGCGAAGATCATCGCACCACTGAGTCTGAGGACGTCCTACGCTACGTTTGCCGATCCGTGGTCTCCACTCAAGAACTCGTCTACCCCAACGGTTATTTTTTTTTTTTTTTTTAGCCTATTAAAGTGTCCCACTGTTGGGCAAAGGTCTCCCCTTCTTTCCGCCACTCGTCCCTATCGAGAGCATGCTCCTGCCTCTCTATTTGATATGAGTCCAAGTCATCTCGCCATCTTCTCTTCGGTCTTCGGTTATTGGTTCTTTGGGTTATATTGTCTGGGTTATTAATTCGGGTTATATTGTTCGGGTTATATTGTCCGGGTTATATTGTTCGGGTTATATTGTTCGGGTTATAATTATAATCATCAAGCAACTGTTCAGTTGGCGTGTTCTGCTTCGATTAAATTACTTTACTATTACCGACTCCGAATATTGTGAAGTTATCGACAATTTAGTTCAATTACGGTAACGGCACAAAAACATCCATCAGGAGCGAGTAATTAGTGGTGAATGGGTCGATCGATGAATGGGATTTCGAATAGCTCCTCTACACGTTCTTTTTCGTCTTTAATACGGGTAAGTGTTCGTGGCTTTTGCTTTGTTACGTGTTTTTGAAAGCAATTATATTTAGAATAAGTTGTGTGCGTAAATGTGATTTTATTTACAGCATAATTAGTGAATTCGATCACGGGATTTTTAGTATGGATGAATCCCGGGGTCCCGGGACTCGCCATACTAAAAATCCCGGGATGGGATTCTCTAAACACAATAATACAATTTCATATTTGTGAAAATTTTATTTTCAGTTGAGATGAGGTTTCATGCTAAATTAAATTTGTAAATAATTAACAGGTCTACAGGCGTCTTTAGTCCTTTAGACGTAGTTAACCTGCTTTGTTATTTTAGATATTATTTAAAAATTCTTAGAATTCTTTATTCAATTAACAATTTGTACTTTATAAAGTACACTCGGCCGTTATTCTAGTGTTAATTAGTCCTTTATAAAGTACGCGAGGAATTACCTAAGAAGTTAAAATGAAAAATTCATTGAACCTAAGATAGCAATTTCACGACAAAGTCTAGCCTTTGTCAAAAACTAATTTGCGAGAAATAAATATTTCCACGTCTTTTTATAAATATCGAGTTTGGAAAACTTCTGCCTTTGTAACGAGATATGAAAAAAAAATTGCTTTAGTTTGTATTTGATTTTCAAAGTGGTAATGATTTCAATAATACGAATATTAATGACGGTGTTTAGCATTCAAGAAGAATATCACACAAAATAAATCAAATAGCAAACTTCACTAATGTAATGGTTAAAGATACTTTTCACTTCTCATGGTTATAAAGTTCGTGTTTATGCTGGATCTAGACGAGATAAAATGACTTTTTATGCTCTAGTGTATAAAGTAAAAACTTCATCTAAGATCAAGGCAATGCTATTTTTAGGGTTCCGTACCTAAAAAGGAAAACTTGGAATCCTTATACGATCACTTTGTTGTACGTCTGTGTCTGTCAAGACCCTTTTTCTAAGGAACGCGTGGAGGTATCAAGCTGGAATTTATATCAAATACTGAGGTCTACTGTCCCTTGGAGCTGTGAAAAAATCAAACTTCTAGGCCAACGCAATCAAAAGATACAGCCGCTTATGCTGCAAATTTTTGGCACTCGCAAAGAAATCAAAACCTACAGGGTACTTCCCGTGAACTCTGAATCTTGAAATTTGGTACGAAACGTCTTAAAGCACAAATAAAGGAAAAATTTCGAAAAGCATAAATTTTTAGTTACATCATAATGATAAAAATATTTGTACGGAACCCTCGGAGCGCGAGTCCGATTCGCACTTGGCCTTTTTTTAGTTTTATAATCCATATTTATATATTCAACCTAGGACTCTATCCCCAAAAGTAGACTTCCTTTAGCTGATAAATGAAAAAGAAATAAACTAGTAATAACAAGGGAGCGCCAAAGTTCGCATACTCTTTGCTAGACATACCGTAATTTTTGTCCGAATCATCGTTTGTCATAATTTTTTTTCCACTGAAACCTTAAATTTCTCTGAAATTTTTAAATGCTCATCCTATAGAAAACTATAAGTTAGGTTGGGTTTGTTTAATAACACATCTGAATAATTATCGGATTCGGAGAAAAAAGAGTTATGACAAACGATCATTCTGACAAACATTACATTCTGACTTTTTAATAAGTAGGCATGCGAGCCGATATGGACCCAGGGACGTATGTACATGTAGGCTGGGATAAAATCCATATATTTGTATATTCTACCTAGGAGTCTATCCCCAACATTAGACGTCCTTTAGCTGATAAATTAACATGAAATAAACTAGTATAAAAACATACCTCCTGTATCCTCCTATGCACCGTCAGCTTGTGCCACTGATGGTCATCGAACCTCGTCTTCGCGGGCTTGATGTGCATCTCCTGCTTGCCGTTCCCAAGACCCATGGTGAGGGAGACTCCGCCGTCACGGACAGCCAAGTTGAGGTAGTCCGCTTCATGACCTAAGGCAACACAATCGTTGAACATGAGGATCCCTGTTGTTCGCATATTTTTTGACCTATTTTCATTTGAAATAATTCATGTCGCATAATCTTCTATAATATAAAAATGAATCGCAAAATGTGTTGGTAAGCTCATAACTCGGGAACGACTGGTCCGATTTCGCTAATTCTTTTTTTATTGTGTTTGTTACTGTCAGGAGAAGGTTTTTATGGAAGAAAATACATAAAAAATACAACGGGGGCGAAGCCGCGGGCAACAGCTAGTATGCTATAAATATTATTTGATATTAGCATATTTATTTATTTAATCGTATGGCATACATTGAAAATAGACATAGGATAGTTTTTATCCCGGAAAATTACATAGTTCCCGCGGGATAGCGATAATCGAATCCTACGCGGATGGAGTCGTTAGGTTAAGTCAGTAGGTATGTTTAAACGACGCCGAATAAGAGAGATTGTATAAACCAATAATTATTTACTAATTGTGACCCTTTAATCAATACGAACCGTGTGGTGTCGAGTTAGAATTACACCTCTCCATTTCTTCCATAGATGTCGTAAGGATATAGGTTTAGGTATACCGTAGGCGACAGGCCAGCAACCTGTCACTATTGTACCGTTTTTGTCAAACTTAAAACCCAAAACTGCTAAAAGTGGCTAGCGGTAACGTTTCGTGTGCTCTGCCTACCCCATTTGGGAATACAGGCGTGATGTTTGTGTGTGTAAACATCTTTGTTTCTACTGATTCTCAGACTCACTAAGCGGACCTTGGTTATATTTAGGGCATTCTATTAATTAATTTGGGAGCTGAATAGGTTTTCTGGAACAAGTACGGTACTAAGAACGAGCCTTTTCAATAGGCACGTTAGTGTAAGCGATATGAATTTGGAACGAATTCGCAAAATTGATTAATGGTAGTTCTAAACAAACAATCTTTGCACAAAAGACTTCAGAAATGGGTTAAGTACTTTATTATAAAGAATATCTACTAGTTTTTAGCTCCAACCTTGAACATGTGAGCATGGTTTAGCCAGTGAATTTAAATTCTGGAATTTTTACTGAATTTCCACTAACTAAATCGTGATTTTGGAAGCGAAATCTGATTTTGCAGGTGGTAGGACCTTGTGCAAGGTCCGCCCGGATTGCTACCACCGTATTGTTCGCTAATCCTGCCGTGAAGCAGGCAGTGCTTGCACTGTCGTGGTTCGGCGTGGAGAGTAAGACAGCCGGTGAAATTACTGGCACTTAAGGTATCCCATCTTAAGCCTCTAGGTAGGCAAAGCACCTGCAATACCCCTGGCGTTGCAGATGTTTATGGGTGGTGGTGATCTCTTACCATCAGGAGAATCACTTGCTCGTTTGCCATCCAGTCGAATAAAAAAAAAGAAAAAGTCAAAGTTGGACTCAAAATAATCTTTATTTAATATAGGTTTGTCGCTAGTATTATTTCAAACTAGCTTTTGCCCGCGACTTCGTCCGCATGGAATAAGGTTATCGCGCGCTATTCCCTCGGGAACTGTACATTTTTCCGGAATAAAAAGTAGCCGATGTCACTCTCTGGCCCATAAACTATCTCTATGCCAAAAATCACGTCAATCCGTCGCTCACACCAGAGGCACAGTTAGGGTCCAAGGAAAGAACATGTCTAGTCACCTAAGCAACTTTTTGAGTTATAGCGGTTTGAAAGTTAGTCATCACGAACATTACTATGGTTACCATTTCTTCAAAAGTTAAAAAAATACAATTTATAATGTTTTCAGATTATTTCATTCAATTGTAAGTCATAGTACTTTGTGAGCTCTACATTTTGAGATTAAAATCTCAATTAAAAAAAGGTGACTAGACATGTTCTTTCCGTGGACCCTTTAATTATTATATACGTGCCTCGAGTAGCTAGGTCAGCTAGAACTAACTCCACAAAGCATAACTGCACGACAAATAGAGTTTGCATGCAAATATTAGACGAGGGAGTCATAAACGTAATTAAAATTAAACATTCGTTGTTATTAAGGAAGCCTTTGATTGCGTATAATGACCATTGCGGGGCAATGAATTAAAAAAACAAAGGCAAGTTAAGTTTTTCGAAGTAAGAAGAGGTTATTAAATTTTTTGTATATTTTTCTTTCCGGATGTCAATCATCATCAAGGAAAGTTAAACTACATATTAAAATAAAATTAAATAATAAAGTAAATTATTAATTGTATCTACCTAATAATATGTTTTTAAAACCCTTATAGTTTCGCCATGTCTGTCTGTCTGTCTGACAGGTGTTTGTCTGTCTTTCACGCCATAACGGAGCGACTGATCGACGTAATTTTTAGCACAGAGATAGTTTATGGGCCCGAGAGTGACATAGGCTACTTTTTATCCCGGAAAAATGCACAGTTCCCGAGGGAACAGCGCGCGATAACCGAATATCACGCGGGCGGAGCTGCGGGCAAAAGCTAGTTAAGTTTATAAATGAGTGGTGAAACAAGCCCTTAGCATCCTAAACTTTAACCGCTAGGTTTAGAAACATGAGTCACGAGTTCGTTTAACCCTTAATAAGCCCCATTTACTGGAGCATCCATCACAGCATGTAAAGCAGCTATTGAATTCATACCTGTCAAAGGATATTTTTAAATCTAGCAGTATTTTCAATAATTACAATGAATATTGTAACTTATTATTAAAATAATAAGGTTGTTTTTCCAAATTAATGCATGTGGTCGCTAAATCCTCTCTACCTTATTAAGGGTTAAGGCAACTTTACGAGTAATGACGACAACGATGTAATTTTTGGGAATTCCTAAAATTTTTTTTTTTTTTGTAATCCCAGATTTTCTTTTATTTTTTTTATTCTTAAGCCGTAAAAGAATCCTTAAAATCACTTACCAGTATCGAAAACACAAACTGAAATATAAATACACAGAAAATCCAGAAAAATAAGACCAGGACCTGGGTTCGATTCCCAGCGCTGGTCTTATTTTTCTGGTTTTTCTGTGCATCTATATTTCAGTTTGTCTTTTCAATATATTTACGGGATGACCGTAAAAGTAACAAAAATTTGGAATTGAAATGAAAAATACAAAAAGATTCCAAAAACCAATCTTAATTTTCACTTACCAGTGTAAAACAGCAGGCCGTTGGGCTGACGCGTCTTGAAGTACAGCGATATCGCATCCTGGGTGCTGACTATGGGCTCCCCCCCAGTCTGAGTGAGGTCGTAGGAGAGGAACTCAGCCCCGCGAAACGTCGCCTCCGAGGGGGCTTTGTCTGGAACAAAAGGACTTTTTAAAGGACCTGCGTTGAAACATTGCGCTTTGAGCACTTTGACTGGGAAGCAGACGGTGTTTAGAAGCTTACACAAACTTTTCTGTAACTTCTATTGTCAAGCCCGCTGTAGGTACTATCAGTCAAATATTGTGGTCTACCACCCTAAAGTTGATAATCGTTTGCATCTATAAAAAAATAATGCCAATAGACGTGTCTGTCAATTTGAAGGTTAGACTTTAGCGACATAATATTATTATTCATTCATGGTATATTCATTTCATAGGAACTTGTTTAAAAATTGATTTACCACTTATTTGACTGACCTGAGATGTTTGTTTTCCTCGAATAAACGGAGACGGCATCGCATTTATCCGTTAGTTAAAATCAATAAATGAATAGTGAAACAGCCCCTGAATTATGCAAATTTTATTTCACCCACTTTTATTGATTAAGTCAGTAAGTCAATGCGATGATTGGAAGTAGTAAGTAGTAGGTACTTAATCAGATAAAAATCAGAAAGCTTGGAAATAATGTGATACCGTCTCCGTCTATTGAGTTTATACAAACAAAACAAACAGAGAAGGAACGTTTATTCGTCAAATAAATTTAATCAGTGGTTCGTGAAACAAGGGGAGAAATAATACACACGTACATTTTAAAAAACGTAAACCGAGTTTAAACTTTTGGTTTTTGGGTGAGCTTATGCGAGTGCTGTGATTTATTTATAATTAAAATAATTTTGTAAATATTTTGCAACACCTGAAATTCATTATGGCGTTACGGCGGGGCAATGAATGTCTGTGTTTGAGGCATTTTTGTCTTTCGGAACTGTTTGTCCTCCCTTTTTCCGAACAAAACGGGACTACGCAACACTGTGGCATGCTCGATATTTTAATGGTACGGTTTTAAGGTATTAAATATGATTTTAATGTAAATTTTGTTTTCACGCCCATATGTACAGTAATTGGTCACGGTAGGTACAGTAATTGCCCACTTGAATTAAATCAAAAATTTACAAAGTAAAGTGGTGATATCATAACAAATTTCTATCATGCTAATTATAATAATCTAGTCGCTTTTGTCATTAAATTATTTGTATTATTGTTGTTTTCATATAGAAAATTCAAGTGGATAATTACTGTAACGTGGCCAATTATGGTTTACCCTACTTACTTCAGGCAGGACCTTTGTCTACAGTGGCGCCAACTGGTGAGCGCGAAAATGGTAACCTTCATTGCAAGCAATACTTAACGTCAAAAAACATCACGATACCGACGCCATCTAGCGATTGTTTCTGTCTTTTCGCCCTCATTTAACACGTCAAGTTAAAAGCTTGTAATTAAATTACATTAGGACTTTAATACTAACAGTGGCACCACACATTGTTAATTATCTCCAACGCTACACACAGCCTCCCTTCTTTGTGTGCGCCAGGCAAACACAACTTGAGTTATTAAAAAAGTTTCTCTCAAAGCGAGTTGACAACTCAGCAAAATGAATTTTAATAGGCAGAATCTATATATTGGGTGTTCTAAAATAAACAAAAATAAAAGCGGTAATTCATTAGGATAACATTAGCCATTTCTGAAAATATTTAGTGTTTAAAGATCAGATAGACTAGGTACTAATTATAGAACCTGACTATTAAAATTACGGTCCTGGTTTCACATTTTTACACTGCTTCAAATAGTAGCAGATCTGAAATAATTTATTGAATCAGGCGTTACTTTGCGGAGGTCCATATCAATGAACTAAAAGAATTTCCTTGCTCACCCGCGACCTTGCGATAGCTAAGCTTAAGCAAAATATGCATTTTCAAGCAGTTCCTCCACCTCCACACTGTAAGAACACACACAAATTACACAAACCCATCTATCACCACCACCACATAGCACTGACGCGTTTCGAACTCAACCAGAGCTCATCTTCAGAGTAACACAACCGTCACCACGCTACCAGTTGTTGGAGTCTAAAAACCTAAGGCATACCTAGATGCATTTGCGTAATCTAGTGTAATTTATATCTGTGACTATGACAGGTCAAGAATGCCGCGCAAATCTCGGGCTCTCGCTATTACACTTTTTTTTATAAGTACCTACATTTGACGATTCATTTGAGATTTTTTTACAAATCACGCGTCTTCGTGGATGACACAATCTCAATCACTACCAGCACGTAACGTACATGGATTATCCTAAGATCTTCGTAACACACAGGTAAAGGCGGTTGTAACGTTTTAGAGCCCCAGCCAGAATTATAAATCAAGTAACCCCGTTACCACACAACCTGCCAACTTTAAAGTAAACTAGCGCTTAATAAACTGCCGACGAAGTCTGCGAAATTGCCTGTAATATTAAAAACGGACCGAACTCTACGGAAGCTCTATTAATTATGTCCCAGGTGTTGAGATTAAAACTGCATCTGTTTCCGGTGCATTCGATAGATTTTGAGCGATATAAATCGAAAGTTTATGAACTTGCTCGCCACGGACTCATATGCTTTTGGCAAATATGGTTGCTATATATAAATACTAGCTTTTGCCCGCGGCTTCGTCCGCGTAGAATCCGGCTGCCGCGCGCTCTTCC
Organism: Choristoneura rosaceana; assembly: GCA_037349165.1. Classification (NCBI taxonomy): domain Eukaryota; kingdom Metazoa; phylum Arthropoda; class Insecta; order Lepidoptera; family Tortricidae; genus Choristoneura; species Choristoneura rosaceana. Next base: position 2,179,134 of record JAZBNJ010000044.1, read on the forward strand.
CTCAAAAACTGTATTGAATTGGGCAACATTGGCGAGCGAATCTCAACCTAGTACCGTTCCACGTTTAAATCCAAAAACTCCCTGATTTATGCGACTGAAAGAAAAAAACACCTCATGAATAAAGTTTTGAGGCGGTATTAGTTAAAAAAATACCCCTGAGAGTAACAGCCAAGCGTTCCTGTGACGAGGAACTGGTGCCAGTATAAGGAAACGAGCGAGCGAAAGTATTTCATGCAACAATTTCCTTTATGTACCGCTGACTGTATATGTAAGTGGTTATAGAATTTGGTTACTTACAAAAATTAAGTATATAAAAGAAACTCACGACTTTTTAGAAAGAAAGAAAGAAAGATATATTTTAGCTCCATAAGTACCACCTAAGACTAAAACTAAAACTAACACTAAAACTATTAACTATTTCATTAAAGAAGACTAATCCTATCTCAGGTTTTCCTCGCTAGAATATTCCTAATTAATTTTGTGACATATTCAGATTCTGGTATTTCTTTTTATTTTAAATAAATAAATAAATTTTAATTTGGCCAGTGAATGACCTTTATCTCACCTGATGGCTAGTGCAAGGTATCCCTCTATTACGTAAAAATCATTTGCAAATGGTTCAGTGTAATTTGCAAATGTTTCATTTGCGTTCATATTATTATTCCGAAGCTGAACTATTCAGGGTTTACTTCAAGACCATTGGGTAGAAGTCTGTAGGTTTGGTTACATTAGTTTTATAAAAATTCTGAAACATTTAACTATTTCTGAATAAAATGCATTAGGAGAAATAAGACATATGTGTAACGAATCAATAATAAAAAGTTTTAATAAGACGTTAAACACAAGACATTATATATTAAGACATTATATATTTATATAGTTTTTTTTCTTCTTTTCCCGCAATAATTACGCGTTCGGTTACGTGAGTGCACACTCACCGGGGTTCAGCTGAAAACCAGCGCTGCAGCTCTGGTTACAGGGCTACGGCACATGCTGAGCTGAGTCCTTTTGGCATCACACTACAGCACAATGCCTCTAATTGTTCTCTCTTCTCCTATTTATGTTTATACTGTATTTTTGTTGTGATGTAGTGTGTTTTTGCTGTCAATAAAATGTTGTGAGTTTGAGTTTGTTTGACATTAGTGAAACTTACTGCAGATGTGTTCAAAGATGTAACTTACTAGCTTAACAGCCTATGCACTCTGAACTTGAATTGTATTCATCCAGCAAAACATACAATATCTTAATTGCAATCTCTAACCTCTTTAAACTTGCACCGACGTTAAGTCCCTCCGTGGTGCATACGCGACAAGCTTCAGTCGTTCAGTAGATTGAAGGCGAAAACAAGTGATGAGAAATTCAAATTCGAGAGTAATGTATTCGATGATAACGAAGTCGAGCGACCTGGCTATTGGAGGAGACAAGCGCCATCTTTGATAAAACTTTGAAGATTTATACGTGATTTGTTAGTAAACGATATTTTTGATAGGTACCGTCACCTGATATTAATATAACGGGTGTGTCCTGTAACACGAGCAAAAAATTTAAATATAATCCTCGTCAAACTGAACAACATTAGTTCATCGACTTTTTAAAATAATGGAGTCTTTGAATTTTCCTTTTTAGGGTTCCGTAGTAATAGCTTATAGTTTCACCATGTCTATCTGTCTGTCTGTCCGTCCGTCCGCGGCTTTATTCAGAGACTATCAATGCTAGAAAGCTGTAGTTTTGTACGAATATATATGTAAACTGTGCCAACCAAACAGTACAATAAAAAAATCGAAAAAAAATTGGGGTGATTTTTTTTTTCTCATCTAAGTTGGTAGTGTGAACTGTTGTTAGATAGGGCTTTTGAAATCATTAGGGGGTTGCTACAATGATTTTTCGATTCAGTGATTTGTTTGCAAAATATTCAACTTTAAAGTGCAAATTTTCATTAAAATCAAGCGTCCTCTTTAAAATCTAAACCGGTGGGTGGAAAATTTTGGAAAAATTCAGGATGGTAGTAAGTATATCAAACTTCCAAGGAAAACTATAACGCTTAAGTTTTCTTGAGAATAATTAGTAGTTTGAGAGTAAATAGCAGCCTAAGGTATAAAATATACCTAAACTTGGAATAGTCCGTAGAAAATTCGTGTGAAATATATAAGCTTTGTTCTGTCAGATATTGGTGCAGGAGACTGCACCATAACTACTTTAAGGGGCTGTTTCACCACCCATTGATTAGTGTTAACTGACGGTTAAATGTGATGCCGTCTCCGCCTATTCGAAATTTCGAACAAAACAAATAGAGACGGCATCACATATAACCGTCAGTTAACACTAATCAATGGGTGGTGAAACAGCCCCTAAATGTGGTTTCAAATTAATATTTCGAAGTAGCTAGCAATTTTACTTTATCATGCTGGGCAGACACAGAGAATCGCAAATGGCCTCTAAAACGCTCTGAAATCAGAATAGATGTAAATAATTTCGTGGATCCATTTCGATGTTAATAAATAAACATGGTGTTCTTCTGTTTATGTTTATTAGATATTATTTTGTGAATTTGCATGTCTTTTTTTCTCTTCACTTCTATTTGTTTGCCTAAGTAAGTAAGTAAATCTTTATTTGCTAGAATACGTTGCCTTGCTACAAAAAAGGTTATTTATTTATAATTATAAAAGTTATTTGGTGTCAATTTACCAAAAAAAAAATTTTTTTGGGTTTCATATCCAGAGAATTATCAAAGTCAATCTAGTGATTTTGAAACTAAGATGTTTTTACCATCATCATCATCATCAGCCGGAAAACGTCACTGCTGGACAATGGCCTCGCCAGTAGAACGCCATAATGAACAACAACTCGCCACTTGCGTCCACTGGATTCCCGCAACTGTCACGATGTCGTCAGTCCACCTGGTGGGAGACCTGCTAACACTTCGTCTTCCGGTTCATGGTCGCCACTCGAGGACTTTTCTCCCCCAACGATTATCTGTCCTTTGTTATGTGTAAAAATTGTGATATTTTTCAATAATCAATTATTTCGACTTATCGGGGAGCGCCAAAGTTCGCATACTCTTCGCTAGTCACACCGTAATTTTTGTCGAATCATCGTTTGGCATAATTTTTTTCCCACTGAAAGCTTATTTTTTTTCTGAAATTTTTAAATCGTCATCCTATAGAAAACTATAACTTAGGTCAGGTTTGTTTTAGAACAATTCTGAATAATTATAGCATTCTGAGAAAAAAGAGTTATTACAAACGATCATTCTGACAAACATTACATTCGGACTATCAACAAGTACCTATGCGAGCCGATATAGACCTACCCCTCATACATACTTATACACTACATACTTGTACACAGTACAGAACAGTTGGATAGTATAACAGCGCTACGTGGCGTCGTTCCTCAGAGCCGATACGTATTGTCATAAATTTACCTACTAGACTTGGTTTACATTATAGCGTCTTTACATATCATTTCATATTTATTGTTTAAATACTAAAATAAACAAAAAAACCACCAAAATTAGGTGTAGAGAGCACTTATTTCTTTGGAAAAAAAAAAAGAAAACAATCGTTAAGTATATTAGGTAAATTTTCGTCTTTGCTAAAATCATTGAATCGGCCTATCACGGTAGAAGAAACTTGACTTAGTTAAACGGAAAAAGTTATACTTTGACTTACTGGGGTATTTACATCGAACGCGGGGTTTTCTTGGAATACATTTACTTAGATGATTTTGTTATAAAGGAACTCCTAAGCAGTTCGTAATATCGCTGCTTATGTAAGACTAGCTGTTACCCGCGACTCCCGCTTATCCCGCGGGAACAATGTAATTTTCCGGGATAAAAACTATCCTATGTCCTCCCCTGGGACTCATACTATCTGTATACCGACTTTCATCTAAATTGGTTCAGCGGTTTAGACCCGATGAAGTAACAAACAAGCAAACAGACTTACAAACTTTCGCATTTATAATATTAGTAGAATAGTAGGATATCGCACTTTTACAAAATAGTACTTTTTGGTAATAATAATAAGATATGGGCCTCCAACGTCTCTCTACTCAGACCGCTCTTGTGCTTTCCGCATCCACCGCGATCCCACGATCTTAACCAGTCGCTCCATCTTGTTGGAGGCCTACCGACAGCTCGTCTCCCGGTCCACAGACGCCATTCGAGAACCTTCTAACCCCATCGGCCATCAGTCTTGCGAGCAATGTGCGCCGCCCACTGCCACAATACAATGAGTCTATATTCCACACCAATACATAGTAAGCGGTACAGAAAACACATGTATATAAATAGAGATTTTTCAAGGTAAGCAGTAAGCGGGCTTATCGCAGTACAATAAATAAAAAGCTATAAATATAACCCTATTAATTAATTCAAAATATTCAGTATAATTTTCCACGTTTTCTATAAATAATCAATTTTATTTACGTCCTATAGCCTTGAATATTTTTAAAATTAATCGGCACGAATAATCGCCGATGACTGAACAATAATATTAAACATTATTTACGTACGTGAACTTCCACATACGGAGTATAGGGTAAAGGCATCAGTGGCCAGCCAGGAACCAGTGGTCAGCCTTTTGCGTCGTTTATTGGTCATAAATATCGTTACAATTAGAATAAACGAATCAAGTGTACTTTAATAGAAACTTTGATTCCTCATTGGTTAATATGTCACACGATAGGTGCGACAGGGGATCACGGGGGAGAAATAAACTAGTTCACACAGGTGATGGCGGTTGAACAGAGCAGTAGTGTCATGTCCGCCATATTTTTTACTTCGTGTAGTGTTCCCTTAAAAGGTAAAAAAAAACATGTTTTATTATTAAATGCGATAGTTTTTTATGCAATTTGGCTTTATGTATTATTCATGTACTGAATTATATTAAATTTGAATAAAAATATCGCTGATTTACGTAAATATTGTGGGGGCTGAGCATTGGGTACTACTTTTTTATAAAAGATCCAATAGTCGGCCCCCCACGGCTGGTCACTGGGTTCTTGATTTATTTTTAAAATTGCGAGATAAGACTGTCATTAGAACCGTTAAATTTAAATTGTCAAATTTAGTAAGGCATGTTCTTTCATATTCCTCAAAAAACCCAGTGGTCAGCCGCGTTAAACATTTTATTTTTACGCGGCTGGCCACTAGGTGTTGCCGATCCAGTATTCAGCCCCGATCTAGCTGAGTACAAACGAAGATACTGTTAACTGACCAATAGACTTTAATACGTTGCGATAAGGTTTATGTTCGTTTGTAAGTTACAGTTAAGTGTCTTTGCTTGTTTGCTTACTTACATGGTCACTTGCATGCTTGCTTGCATGCTTGTATGCGTGCTTGTTTGCATGCCTGCTTGCTTGCTTGCTTGCATGCCTACTTGCATGTTTGTTTGCTTGCTTGCTTGCATGCTTGCTTACATGCCTACTTGCATGTTTGTTTGCTTGCTTGCTTGCATGCTTGCTTACATGCTGGCTTGCATGATTACTTGCATGATTGCTTGCATGCTTGCTTGCTTGCTTGCATGCTTGCCTGCTTGATTGCTTGCATGCTTGCTTGATTGCTTGCTTCTTTGAAATGTTCAATGTTAAAATGGTTCACGCGAGCAAAGCCGCGGGTAAAAGCTAGTAAGAAATAAGATAGTCCTAAATAATATCGTTGTTTTTAGGGTTCCGGAGCCAAAATGGCAAAAACGGAACCCTTATACTTTCGCCATGCCTGTCTGTCTGTCTGTCAGTCCACGGCTTTACTCAGGGACTATCAATGCTAGAAAGCTGTAATTTTGCACGAATATATAAGTAAACTATGCCGACATAATAGTACAATTAAAAATTCAAAAACAATTTTTTTTAGGGTACCTCCCATAGACGTTAAGTGATTTTTTTTTTTCTCATCCAAACCTATAGTGTGGGGTATCGTTGGATAGGTATTTTAAAACCATTAGGGGTTTGCTGCAACGATTTTTCGATTCAGTAATTTGTTTGCGAAATATTCAACTTTAAAGTGCAAATTTTCATTAAAATCGAGCTTCCCCCCTCTAAAATCTAAACCGGTGGGTGGAAAATTTTGGGAAAATTCAGGATAGTAGTCAGTATTTCAAAGAAAACTATAACGGCTAAGTTTGCTTGAGAATTATTAGTAGTTTATGAGTAAATAGCAGCGTAAGGTATAAAATATACCTCAACTTGGAAGATTCCGTATAAAATACTAAATCCTTAGAAAAATATTACTTAATTTTTTCATAATGGCTACGGAACCCTATTTCGGGCGTGTCCGACACGCTCTTGGCCGGTTTTTGATTTAAATAATGCTCATTTTGATCTCATGTTTGTTCATAGTTATGAGGGCTGAATACTGGGTTCATCTAGGCTGATTATTGGATTTTAGAGGCTGACTACTGGCAATAAGCGCCATTTTTTGTTTAAATTTAAATATATATTATATAAAGAGAAAGATTGTTTTTGACATGTGTTGTTTAAAAACTATAGCAATGCGACTGGAATAGATGGTATCAGTACCAAAATTTTAAAATTGTGTGCAGAACATTTTGCGAAACCACTAGCGCATATAATAAATTTGTCATTAGTGGAAGGGCGTTTTCCAGCCTCATTAAAATGTACAATAGTGAGACCTCTATTTAAGAAAGGAGATACAGCATGTATGGATGATTACAGACCAATAGCCAATATACCAATCATTTCGAAAATTTTTGAAAGAGCCATGTACAGCCGGTTATTATCATTTCTAAATGTCAACTCCATTTTAAATAATGTTCAGTATGGCTTTCGTAAGGGCAGCTCGACCACTCTGGCCTGTTTTAATTTAATGAAAATAATTACCGAATCCATGAATAAAAAACAGCCCGTTGCTGCAATTTTCTTGGATTTAAGCAAAGCCTTCGACTTTGTTAATCATTCGATATTGCTAGATAAACTAAATAAATATGGAATTAGAGGTAAGGCTTACGAATGGATAAACAGTTATTTGTCTGATCGCCAACAATGTACTGAGGTACACAGGATAAGGAATGGGGAACTGGAAATTACAAGATCAGTGTGCAAATATAATCGATGTGGTGTACCACAGGGGAGCATATTAGGACCCTTGTTGTTCTTATTGTACATTAACGATTTACCTGATTGCTTGAGTCATAAATGTATAATGTTTGCCGATGATACAACTTTAATAATTAAATCAGAAAATCTTGATAATCACAATAATGAAATCAATAGAGCTCTGGCAAATGTTATTGACTGGTTAAATAATAATAACTTAAAAATTAATGTCAAAAAAACGCACCTAATGCAGTTTAAAACCTACAAAGGCCAATCTTATAATTTAAATGTAAAATGTAAAAATGAGCGAGTTGAAGAGGTAGGAATCACAAAATTTTTAGGCATACATATCGACCAGTTTTGTGGTTGGAAGTCTCACGTTTCTGAGGTATGTAGTAAACTGCACAAGTTTGTTTTTGCGTTGAGAAGGTTAAGTGCAACCTGCTCCAGAGACGTCGCACTTACAGCCTACCACGGTTACGGATCTTCTGTATTGAATTATGGGTTGTTGGTATGGGGGAATTCCGTCGATGTAGAGAAGGCATTTCTCGCACAAAAGAAGTGCATAAGAGCTGTATGTAATAGCCACTTTCTGGCCCCCTGCAGACCTCTGTTCAAAACCACCAGAGTCTTGCCCCTGCCATGCATGTACATTAAGCAGATATCATTATTTGTCAAAGACTACCCAGATTATTTTATTCCATATTCTCAAATCTATACAAGGTCAACAAGGCGTAAGAAAAAATTGTACCAGCCTCTTGCAAGAACAAATGTGTTCAAAAAGAACTCATTTTATATGGCCATTAAAATTTATAATAATTTACCTATGTCTATACAAGAGTGCCCACGAATTCAATTTAGCAAAGTACTAACAAAGTGGCTTCTGGATAAATGTTATTACTCCTTACAAGACTTTTTTAATGATAATGATAAGGATAATAGTAATTTAAATAATACTTATAATACATAAAGTACCTATTTAATAACAATAAAACGAAACTGTTACAATACAAGCATATTATATCTGACATATTAGTGAACTGACATTGTAATAGTAATAATTTAATAATAATAATAATAATTTAATAATATAATAATAATAATCTAATACTTAAATGAAAATAATAAATTATATTAACAAAAAAGAAGAAATGATGAAGAATTATTGTATTATAATAATATGAAAATAGCATTAAGAAATTGAGATATTGTTTAGTTTTTTTTTTAATATTGTAATTGCTGAGAGAAAATTATTTTAATATTGCACGCCCAATAAAGGTAGAACATAAGAACATGTTGTAGCACTAAGACCTTTTGTATTGACTATGTTCTGGCAATAAACATATTATATTATTATTATATTATTATATTATAATAAACAATGAATCCAATCATGTACTCAGTTTCATTATCCGACCAATCCTGTAAAAATGCCAGCTTTCCAAACTTCAAAAAGTCGTTATGAGGCTGACCACTGGTGCCATTACCCTACGCAATTTTAAGTGCCAATCATTGGATGGGATTTATCCTGCTAAAAATATAAGCCGAAAACACCATTTCCATATAACGAGAATTGGATTCAGTTTAAAACAAATAGAATTTAATTCCCTTCGCACATCACGGCTGTGTTTCGTTTGAATTCTTAAGTACTTGACTGAGTTTACTGGCATCAAATATTGGTTAGAGAATTTTCACGCGCTCAAAAATTAATCTTGTAGAGATCTTTATTTCTTGGAGTCTATTCTTTCAGAATAAATTTTCATTAAAGAACAAAAATAGGATTTACTTAATGAGTAACCTCGGCACACGTGCACGACCCAAGCCCATTTCAGCTTCGCGACTCTATGTCCCACATCGAACATTCACCTGCGTTTTCTAATAAGCTCGTTCCGAACTCGATCGCGTAGCGTTATGTCGAGCATGACTCGCAATAATGCATGCGTAAAGTACAACGTATCGCATCCAATTATATACCTAATTAACGTTCCACATTCCCTCTCACTTTCCGGTTTGCCAAACAAAGATGTTCACTTGTCACTAGATGCCAATGATCCATACTAATTGGAGCAACACTTAAGAAAATAATCTAGTTCAGCTACTAGCCCAAGTAACTTGTACACCGTGAACAAACGCGAATGGGAACCGATGATCCTCAGTAATTGGAAAAACAACTTATAAAGAAAACCATAAATTTTAGTCGTACAAGGTTTAATGTTAACTTTAAAAGTTTGTCGAACATACAAACTGAAATATAGATGCACAGAAAAACCAGAAAGATAAAACCAGCGCTGGGAATCGAACCCAGGTCAGCCCCGGGTCAGGTCAGGTCTCGGTTTCGATACGGGTTTTACGGGATGACGGTAAAAGTAACAAAAATTTGGAGTTGAAATAAAAAAAAAGATTCCAAAAACCAATCTTAATTTAAAAGTTTGGTAGTGAAAACCATCAAGTACTAGCCCAAGTGACTCACCCGCCCTGAACAACCACGCAAATGAAAACGACATCTCAATATGGTAATCAGCGCGGCCCAGGGGTTACATCCAGCCTTCACTGAATAGGCCGAACACAACGAAGTGCAAAATACGAAGTTCGTATCTTGCCGTCCTGGTGTCGCTAAAATCCTACTAATATATTATTACTAGCTTTTGCTCCGCTCGGTATTCTATTATCGCGCGCTGTTTCCGGGATAAAACGTAGCCTATGCACTCTCGGGCGGGACCATAAACTATCTCTATGCCAAAAATCACGTCGATTCCTCGTTCCGTTACGGCGTGAAAGCGTAAGAAATAAACAAACTCACTTTCCACTTTATAATAGTAGGGATAAATGCGAAAGTTTGTGAGTGAATGAGCGAGTGAGTGAGTATTTTTGTTACTTCTTCACACCGAAACGGCTAGACGGATTTTTTTTTTATGAAATGTGTCAAAAATTAGTTTATAACCTGGATTAAAACATAGAATACTTTTTATCCCGATGTTCCCACGGGACAGGGATAAAATCACGAAACAACAACCGCTGGTCTTTGAGTCATGAAATTTGACATGATCATTTTTAAAGTAACGTCATTGAAAAAAAAACTATTTTAACTTTCGGAAATTCCTATGGGAAATATTAAAATCTGAAAATCCAGGATTTTAAAATTTCAGCTGCTGTATCTAATGATTTACCTGTGCGAAGTCGCAGGCAAACACTAGTTTAATACGAGAGTGAGGGGGACGGTACGATACAAACTCCGAGTTTCGTAGTAGCTCCCGAGTTCCGGTGCAGGCCCAATCAGCCCGCAAACAGTTGAATGTATAATGAAATTTAATGCCATTTCAATTGCAAAGTGCGGGACGAAGGGTGGGGAGCAAACTCGTTGTGAACAACCAATCAAAGTGAACCTTCGGCGCCTTGTGGCACGATTTTTTTGGTTTTAATCTTCGATGCAAATAGAGGGTCTTACAATAGGGATGTTGACACCAATCAATTGACGTACTTTTTATGAGCTGTCAAAACACAATCCTCCCATAGAGTTTCAATGGCAATAGCGACTTATGACGTCATAATTATTTAATTCAGAATTCAGTCAGAATTATTTTTTAATGGCGTCAACATCCCTATTATGATGCCAATGTCTGTTTGTTTATTTGTCTTTCTGATTGTGTGGGGCATCATGGCTCTTAAAGGAACGAACCGATTTCAATGCGTTTTTTTTTTATTTAATATAAAACAACTTTTCTTGCGATAGTTAAATATATTTGAAGTGGTAATATCGAGGGTTTTCAACTGTCCTAAGAAGCGTTAACAAGCCTGTCACAAAACCCTCCTTGAATAATTATGCTTGACACGTGTTATTTAACGGAAGCTCGAAATTTAAATTCAAACTTTTTTAATTACATATTTAGAAAGAAAACAATTTCGAATTTTCAGCCAGCACGCGGTCGAGATGCAAGGCGCGATTGTTTAATTTGGACCCAAACCGGTCACTACAAAGTTTTCTTTGTCTAGCCTCGGTCACAGTTTCGAGGCAGTTACGTGCCACAGTTCCAACTTCTGCGGTCCGAACTAACGATGCGGACATTTAGGACTTGATTTTGTAGACTTTGTGTTAAAAGGATCGGCCCAGTTTCACAACCTTGGCAACATTATGAGCGTAAATACTTATTTCAAAGTAGAGCTGTGCTTAAATAAAAAATATGTAGACGGAAAGATTTTTCTTACCGTAATATGTAGGTAGTTTAATATGTACCTAGTATTTAAAGTAGAAAACAGGAGAAAAACATCCAAGGTATGCAATAAGCGACCGCTTCTGAGTGATCTCTTTCAAGCCAGCTTTTACTAAACAAAGAAAGAAATATGTATATTTCAGCATATGGTGCAATTTACACCAGATGGCTTTGCCGCCATGGAATAACCAAAACAATAGGGGAATCTCTTGGAAATTTCGAAAAAATATCTTCTCTCTATGCTAATTAAAGTATGGGGTCACATAATTACTCTTTTATCGTCAAAGATAGATTTTCAAACAATCATGTGCAAATAAGCCAAGCCTCAAGACGAAAAAAAATTTTTACAAAGAAATTCCATTGACTAATTATACAATCTCAACAGCTTTCGCTTAGCAAGTCTCAGTTTCAGCGAAAACCTTTTTAAAAACCCCCAACAAACTAACTTACTTTGAGAACACAAAATCCAACCCCGAAACTTGGCGTCAAACGCATTTCCACAAAAAAACCGTAAATGCAAAATCGTTTCAGAAACTCGCTTACAATTTAAGTAGGGTAGGTTCTGTGCGAAACGAATTTGCATACCCCGCTATGGCGTACCCTGACCGAAATTGGGTTTGCTTATGCCTATGGGCTGACATAGAGCTTTCATGACAGCGGATCGCAAAATTCTTTACTCGTTATTCAAGGCCATCGATATATACTTACTAGATATCGCGATCCGAACACTCATTGTGTTCCACTGCTTTGTACCTTGCACTGTGCAAAGGACTTTAGTATGACTTTGACATTCATGAGCGGCGAACGGACTAGTTTTTGAATGAGACTCCGAATGTAAGCGTGAACCTGCACGTAAGTAACAATTCACTACTCAAGTAAGTAAAATTACATCTCGTTCAAGTGATTACGCAACTAATAATATTGTAATACCACAATAAAAACATTTTTTTTAAATAAGACGTCACGCCATCTTACAATCATAGACTAAAAACGTGCAGACGTTCCGTTCCCATTCAGAATTGGTTGTAGGTAAAAAATTGTGACTGAACATGAATGACAATTCGTTTAATTGCTTTATTTATACCCAGTTTGATATTTTTAATATTTATTTAATGTTCTTTCTTTTTGGTCTAAATAATATTAAAAAAAAATTTCGAAAATATCTATTTTGCATCTGAGCATCATAATTACGTTTTGTAGGTAAAATAGCTGTGTCACTTCTGCGGTGTATAATCTATATAGCGATGACGTCTTGTGACAGTCCGGTATTTGAACATATTGTTGACATGAACGTTCGTGTCCATAGAATATATATAAGTCAATGTTCAAGGCTGACTTTGCCAATTTATATACGATCGGTGTTATTGTATGGTGTGTTCATCATCATCATGTCGGCCGAAAGACGTCCACCGCTTGACATAGGCCTCCCCCAAGGCTCTCCACTCAGACCGGTCTTGTGCTTTTCGCATTCACCGCGATCCCGCGATCTTAACCAGGTCGTCGCTCCATCTTGTTGGAGACCTACCGACAGCTCGTCTCCGGTCCGTGGACGCCATTCGAGAACCTTCTGATCCCATCGGCCATCAGTCCTGCGTGCAATGTGCCCCGCCCACTGCCACTTCAGTTTCGCAATTAAATTAAATGTATGTTTAAGGGTACATACCCTATTTGGCATAATTTCGACTGTCCGAAACGCTATTGGCATAATTGGCATTTGATCTACGTACCTACTTATCTTCAACGATTGTCAAATATAAGGTATAGTAAACCAATTTTTTCGTAGAAAAAATGTAAAAATTGTAAGCGGTCTTCATTTTGTGGATCATAATCATATAAGTACGCATCAAAAAAAGCATTTATAAACGTACAAAATTATTTGCTCGATCGTAAACACTGGCAGTAAAGTTGGATAAGTCAATTTAACGGTTATTTATGTGTTCGGGGGCTAATGCCGTTTGATGGCGGCAGATGGGATGCTGTAATGTTACATTTACACTCGCGCAAAGAGTTTCACAAGCTCTAAGATTTCACAAACGCTAAGATGCAGTTTACACGCTAGCAAACGTGTTGTTGTGCTCCGGATATTCCTTTAATCCTTGTTCGAAAATTGACACTAGCGCAGCTCAATGAAAAGCCCTTATAAGCTCATGCCAGCCAGGCTAATCACACTCGTTTGTGCGCTAGTGCTTGTGAATACTTGCCTTTACAATCGTTTACCAGGCTCATGTTGCTGTGATGTCGAACTCTGGTCGAGTTCGAAACGTCAGCGTAGGTGGTGGTTGTGATAGTTGGGTTTGTGTGATTTGTGTATGTTCTTATAGAGGAGCTGCGTGAACACACATTTGTCGCTGAGATGCAGCTACCGTAAGGTTGCGGATGAGCAAAGTTTCTAATTACCTACTGCTTACTTTTAAGTTAGGACTCTTCTTTATTAATTTCTGTAATTTTGATTGTGTGCATTTGCAATAACAAATAAACGTTTTATCTTTCTATCTAATTGCTTAAAAACGTAGTTCATTAATGTGGACTTCCGCAAAGTAAGACCTGATTCAATAAATTAAATAATTTGCAAATTATTCTCTCAAGAACACAGTGGAATACTTTTGGGCGTGAAATGTGAAAGAAAAACGTGACAGTTTGGAGGCAGTGTAGGGGTACAGCACGCGCCCCGGAATAGCGAAAACCCTGGTTCGACTCCCAGCAGTCCCAGCTCCAGCGTTTCATTTTCTTTTTTTTTATGTGGTCTAGTTATAGTACTTCAAATAAGAGATTATATTAAGGTTTACATTATTTAAGTTTTCTATGTATTATTTTATTCATGAAATTGGAATATGGATCTGAATAAAAGGTTATATTATTATTTTGATCATGAAACTACCGCAAAACTCACTTATATTAAAGATATTGTAACGGATAACTCACGTCTTAAATCGAGTTAAGCTCGACTTGTTTCGGGCTATTTCGAAACCCTTCTTCTAAAGAGCACGCGACTCGGCGGCTGCCGCAACACGCGCACTACGCGCCACTGCTCTTCTCGCGCGACTGTCCGACGAAACTCGATTTAAGACGTGAGTTATCCGTTACAATATCATTCTATATTATTATCATATTATTATTATAGTTATAGTAGCATAATAACTAAAAAAAAAATAAAAAATTTAAGCTGTTTATTATAAATCAGAATAACATTACAATAATTATACAATAACTTTAATAACTTTAGAAATACAACTCAAAGCACGCTACCACTCATTATCCTCACATTAAACAGGTAATTTTTACGAATAACGAGCTTGACGCGGAAAATTAGTTTGCAGTTAATTTTAAATGGCTAGAGTTTAGTAAAAAGTGTCCTGGATTAACTAATAAAGTTAAAGGCACGCTTATTCTAGGCCTAATTAGATTGTTTGCCGAGACTAATTTCTAATTACGGCGGTTTTGTTTAATTGCTAACCGAGTTCTTAAGTCAGATTAAGAGCGAGAGTAAAAATAAAGTGCTGAGCATTTGGATTACAACACTAACAATGTAATTTTCTTTTTTACAGTAAATACCTACAACGACAGAAAATGACATAATAAACAAAATTAACATCTTTATTCTATTTAAAAACGGTAAATTTTTATTAGATCTATCTCAAATTCAAGTTATTAAATATATAATTAAGTATGAAACACAATAATAAATTCAAATTAGATTAATTTAAAAATATTACTAAAAGTAAAACAAACCAGGAACTAAACTATAAATAATTTATTGAATCAAGCGTTACTTTGCGGAGGTCCATATCAATGAACTAAAAGAATTTCCTTGCTCATCGATAGCTAAGCTTATGCAAAATATGCGTGTTCATGCAGTTCCTCCACCTCCACACTGTAAAAACACACACAAATTACACAAACCCATCTATCACCACCACCACATCACACTAACGCGTTTCGAACTCAACCAGAGCTCATATTCAGAGTAACACAGCCGTACACCATGCTACCAGTTGTTAGACTAGCAACTAACTTTATTGTACAGAAAACACAAAATAATACGAAAAGAAAACAACAAAACGAAAAGAGTACAAGGGCGAACTTATTCCTAAAAGGGATCTTTTCAAAGTATCGGTTACCCCGATTATTTCGTACATCCCTAGCTGAAATCCGTACTAATATTATAAATGTGAAAGTGTGTGTCTGAATGTTTGTCCATCTCTCACATCGAAACGGAGCGACAGATCGACGTGATTTTTGGCATAGAGATAGTTAATGGGCCAAAGAGTGATATAGGCTACTTTTATCCCAAAAAAAGCAGTTCCCCAGGGAATAGCGTGTGATAACCGAATTCTACACGGGCAAAGCCGCGGGCAAAAGCTAGTAGGTACCTCTATAATTTTCCAGCGTACCGCAGTGTCGGATAAAAATTAATCTTATCTAAGACAACTTATCCCATTATCTTCTTCCAATTTTATCTCATCAAAAGTTTTCCATAAAATTTCTCGAAAGCCGCAAACCTGTCAACCAAATCCCATAAACAACATAAAAGCCTCAAGTACACTTTCAACGTACAGTAAAATATACTCTGTGTTGAAACTACAAGGTTGAGTTTTCCGTGCATCACATGTGATTCATATGCCCTTACGTGCGTGATGTAAACCCATACTCGTTCCCATAAGGGCCATAACTTTTATTACATCAGTGAAGCCAGTTGCGAACGAACTGTTTTGAAAATTAATGTTTCGTTCATTTTATCTAAAGAAATCTATTGGTAAAACCAACTTTAAATAGTGGCTCTACTCTACAGGCACACCATAACACATAACGTTTTTTGTCCTAAAAAATGTTTGGCCGAGAATGTTTGGCATACTGTTCAATGGCATACTACTCGTTTGTCCTAATAATTTTAATATGCATTTAAAGTCGCGTTTTAATGTGCATTTAGATCGCGGGATCGCGGTGGATGCGAAAAGCACAAGACCGGTCTGAGTGGAGAGCCTTGGGGGACGACTATGTCCAGCAGTGGACGTCTTTCGGCTGACATGATGATGATGATGATTTAAAGTCGTAAAGCAAGTTTGTCCTAATATTGATAACTCTAATATTTAATTACCTAAAGCATAATATTCCTAACATAAAACCTCCTAAAACCCATAATGTTGTAGCGAGCGAATAAGACCTTCCGGGGCACCCGACTCGGATAGGTTAGGTTAGAAGGCTAAGGCGGGAGCGAAGCGTAGCTGCGAAATCTAAAATTTTCTATTTGTTTGGGTTACGTGGCATTAGCCATTGTTTTTCATTATTATATTTGTAATTATTTTATTTCGACAAAATGACTTTCTGACAAGTTTCTTGCGGCACATTCTTCTTGGCAATGCTGGGAGCCGAGTGAAAAATGGGTTAAGTCTGCAGAAATTACACACCTATTTTCTATTAGATGTGTAAAGGGGTTTAAGTCGAAAAAAATTGTCCAACATTCAGAATTAACGCCTTTTTCACTAGGGCCCCGATGGTCTTTCCGAAAGTGCTGGTAGTTCAAAACATGACGTGTAAAAATGCTCATTGCGGCCTTTTTACTGAATAAATTTTTGCAGGTGGTAGGACCTTGTGCAAGGTCCGCTCGGATTGCTACCACCGTCTTGCTCGCTATCCTGCCGTGAAGCAGCAGTACTTGCACTTTTGTGTTTCGGCGTGGAGAAGACAGCCCGTGAAATTACTGGCACTTGAGGTATCCCATCTTAAGCCTCTAGGTTGGCAACGCATCTGCAATACCCCTGGTGTTGCAGATGTTTATGGGTGGTGGTGATCCCTTAATCAGGAGACCCACTTGCTCATTTGCCATCGTGTCGAATAAAAAAAAAAATCTTGGTTTGTCGGCATTGCATCATCGACGAAATGACAGACTCATTAATGACATTCAAAAGTTGTAACAAATTGCCTCAATAGTATCACAAGTGTATATCTGTGAGAGGACAAACGGCTCTAACAGCCCGGATTGGGTCAATAGAAGTCGAGAGGCATTGTCCTTGTCTCTCGTGATTGTCCCTTTGCTATAATACTTTGCATGATTTATTTTATCGAGTGCCGGATGGAAGGTGAAGAATCTTATTTTAGAAGTTAACCTTGTAGTTTCAGTGCTTTTGAAAAGATTCAATAGGGATTTGAAACGTTTAGTTAGTACAAGGGCAAAAATATGTACCTATACACTTTAGTACCTTGTCACTTTAACCACTGTGACAGTTCATATATGGCAGTTCAAATATGACGAAAATAGACAAGTAACTAAAGATACATATTTGACCTTTGACTGTAAATATCATAAATCCTTCAAAATGTAAAAAAAAAAACTGGAAATTATCCTCTACTAGAGTTTAACCGCGGCTTCGCATGCGTAAACTATTAAAATACAGCAGTTGGATAATACTGGGATTTCTCAAAATTCCCGTGGGAATTCCCGAAATTTACATCGTGGTTTTCATTGACGTTGCAATAAAAACAACCATTCCAAATTTCAAGACTAAGCACAACAAAGATTTTATCCCTATCCCTCGGGAATATTGGCATAAAAACTAGCCTGTATTATTCCAGATGCCCAGAAATCTATATACCAAATGTCATCCTAATCCGTTCAGCCGTTTTAACGTGATATTTTGGATCTCAACCCTAGTATCAGTCGAGATGACATTCGAAAATAAATGACGATTGCAAACAATTTTGACAAATCTTGCACGTTACTTGATAACAATGACCCATGTAAGAGTTGGAGTCGTGTTATGTCTAGTTATATCTCTGAATTAAAATAAAATTGTGATCAATTTACCGCCATTATAAATAATAAATAAATAAATAAATATCATGGGACACTTGACACCAATTGACCTAGTCCCAAACTAAGCAAAGCTTGTACTATGGACACTAGGCAACGGATAAACATACTTACGAGTATATAGATAAATACATACGTAAATACATATTAAACATCCAAGACCCGAGAACAAACATTCGAATTACTCATACAAATATTATTGAATTTAGATTTTATTTTAATATGTTTGAAGATAAGCAGTGTCCGTATCTGTACACAATTACGCATTAAAATACTATGGAACCTATAAAACGCGTCTCTTTCATCGTCTCACCTGAAACATACTATTTCAATCACAAACCCCGTATTTACCGTCCAAGCACACAAAATCCGGAATAAACAGGGTGTCATTAACAAACACGAAATGGGATCCAGGTGGGTTCACCGGGCTTTGGGGCTTAGACCCCACCGTATGTCATGAATATGCAGTGACAAATGTGGGAACGGCACGGATCCGGGTTGTGCGGCTCCGGTGAAATGGAAGAAACGTATGCAACTCTGGAAGGAAGTACACGGAGCGTGTAAAATACATTATTTTTAACCCTTAACCACGTACGTGCGGTCTCTCAGACCTTAGCAGATTTGAAAATGATAATAACTCGATGCAACCGCGGCGCACAAACTTCTACTATGGTTCTACCTTGTATCATTTCCTGGGGGCTTATCAATGGCCACCATTGGTCGACACGTTAGGATCTGTATTCCTTTGAATTACTAAGTGGGCATAATACTGGAGACAACAGTCTCAGAGACCTTTGGTAGGTGGTTGCGTAATATTCTTACGTGGTCCACTACGAATAAATATATTCGTAGGTGGTCCACCAGATCGAACGTAGGTGGTTGTGTGTTTTATTTGTTAACATTTTTAATATAAATATTTTTTTTTTTGCTACTGTTGTAGTAATGTTAGTTGCTTTCTAGTAAACATGGTCACAAAAGACGGTTACAATAAGTGTCATCATTGAATGCAAGAGACTAATTTGTCTGGAATGTACGGAAAAATTATATCAATTGTCGACAAAAATTGTTGTTATGAGGGTTTGCAAAAATAAAATATTCGTGTATAATTAAATCAGTTAAATAACTTGGTTGATCATTAAATTTGATGAAACTTTAGAAATAATCTTTATTGTTATGTTCCTATATTTTGAAATCTTATATTCCCTTAGGCTATTAAGTAATTTTACAGTAAGGATAGAAAGTACTGAAATGTGTTAAGTTTATAAAAATATATTGATTTATTTTGTAATGATGACGATGATGCTGATGACTGTAAAATTGGTTGTATTTTTATCCCATCTAAGGTACAACTATTACTGTCACGTTTTTAGATGCGCCGAAATGATTTATGTTACAACTACGAATAGTTTTGAAAGCATGTTTTGATAAAGACGTCATCAATCATAACTGGCATCAAGATAATCCCGACTAACTACCGGCAGTAATTCCAACATTCATGGCTAGGGATCGTATCTATCCGGTGGAATCCGATTCCGGGCAGTTTCAGATGGTTCGAACCGGTTCGAACTAGTGAGGTGACGTCACTCGTATTTTATTCATGGTTAACCAATGAAAATCCGTCTAATTCCACTGTCCCAGTAGTTGCATTCTTTAATTTTATGTCACTGGCTAGAGGACAACAGTGTCATCTATTGGACATTAGGTGTGTCAAACACTAGGACATTTGACGTCTTCCTTGACCTTGCGTCTATGTGACAATGTTACAAAAAACCATTCCTCAAAAAGCAACAAACATCATACAGACTAAACTATTCCCGACACCAATACAAGATACTGAACTAGCGAAAAAGTACTTAATGCATAAACTCATAGAAGTAAATTCATCATGTCAGCCGAAAGACGCCCACTGCTGGACATTTCCCACTCAGATCGGTCTTGTGCTTTCCGCATCCAACGCGATCCCGCGATCTTAACCAGGTCGTTGCTCCATCTTGTGGGCGCTAACGATGGGCCTCATGAGAAAGCTCAAAGTCACTCAGAGGACTATGGAGGGAAAGGTCTATGCTTGGGTTTTCAGATTATATAAGGTTAACGACATAGCCCGAAGAATTGCGAAACTGAAATGGCAGTGGGCGGGGCACATTGCTCGCAGGACTGATGACCAATGGAATCAGAAGGTTCTTGAATGGCGTTCGCGGACCGGTAGACGAGCTGTCGGTAGACCTCCAACAACATAGAAATAATAATTTATTTCTATCTTGTTGTTGTACAAATAACACACAACTAAAGTTAGTAACACAAATAAAGTAATCTTTATACAAATATATAAAGTATAGTCAGGTTCTTTAACCACTGGTCCATCCGATCGTTGTCCTATGAAGGACCTCATATACTCATATAAAATCAGAAAACCTAAAAACTAATAAATAAATGCAAGGAGTCCCAAAAAAATAGCACTTCCAATTTTTTCTCCAAGTCTCTTCAGAAGTACTAATAACTCACTCAGCAAGCCCATCTAAATATTACGGCACAACTCCTGAAACGTTAACAATCTACATACCAACGTCGCTAAGGGGGCAATAAGCGATAATAATCGGTATACAACAGCCGAATCGGGTGGGATTTGTACGTCTAGTTAATTAGTGCGAATTATGTAGGTATCCCGCTTGATTTATGTTTTATTGGTATCTTGTGTATGGACAGATCGACCTCTAAAGGACTCCGTACATTGTAACATTCATCTTTACAATCCGTCGTTACAAACCGATCGACGTGTGTGTCGATATCGTGGTGACCCGTCATTTCGCCGAGTTTAATTACGCAGATTTTCGTGTCACAGACAACTATTGGCAGATTTTTCTTTTGGCCGAGTAACGTTTGGTATAATTTCGTTGCGCCTATTATTCGTTTCGCCGAGTAGTCGGTACAATGACATTTAAATTCATCAAAGAGTCGGTAGGAAGAATAGCGATATACAGATTTAGGTACGTTTAGTATGTTTGTTTTGTCATTGTTGCAGTTAACTGAAGAACTGTTCGCCGAAACACGACAAGCAGAGTTATCACATGGTATCAAGATGTAGTACTAGGTGAGACGACGATCGTTCGCGAGGAGTGTTAGGTAGAATTGCGACCAACAACTAAACATTTATTAATTATATAATCCCAGACAGAATTAGACAAATTGAAAACTCCCGGCGTTGTCATTTTTTAAGTTCAATATTTCAAAAACGAAACGAAACAAAAAACCACAAAAAAAATCGCTTCCACTCTATTATCATCCATTTCCATTGAAATCCGCCCATCCATTTGAGGCGTCAAACTCATAACATCCCTTTTTTTTACATTGGAGGTTAAGGTGACATTAATTGTTCAATTAAATTCTGTCATTTACTAGGTAAATATGTTTCATATTTTTTGACCCCTTTTTGTTTTCCTTATTATTTGTACAATTTATGAGTGACAAATAACGGGCCAAGTTGTTACATTTGTAGGTAAGTAACAAGTTCCCAGACAGTGGGTTATTTGATTGTAATTCAGTAATCTGAACAGACAGTCCAAACTTCGACAAAGTAACTTTCAGGACGGTTAGTGTATTATCGAGCAAAAGCTCTGGAGATCTGTTTGGGACAATCTGAATTAAGCTTCTATCTATATCCATACTTAATCCATACTTAATATTATAAATGCGAAAGTAATTCTGTCTGTCTGTCTGTCTGTCTGTTTGTTACGCTTTCACGCCAAAACCGCTGAACCGATTTGGATGAAATTTGGTACAGAGATAGAATAGACCTTGGGAAAGGACATAGGCTACTTTTTATCCCGATATTCCCACGGGATAGGGATAAAATCTTGAAATAAGAACCTCTGGGCTTAGAGTCATGAAATTTGGTATGTAGGTAGTTGGACGTATGGAATAACACATAGGTGACTTTTTGACCCGATATTCCCACGGGATAACTAGGGATAAGATCTCGAAATAACAACCGCTGGGCTTAGAGCCATAAAATTTAGTATGTAGGTATCTGGACCTCTGGAATAACACAAAGGCTACTTTTTATCCTGATATTCCCACGGGATAGGGATAAAATTTTGAAATAAGAACCTCTGGGCTTAGAGTCATGAAATTTGGTATGTAGGTAGTTGGACGTATGGAATAACACATAGGTGACTTTTTGACCCAATATTCCCACGGGATAACTAGGGATAAGATCTCGAAATAACAACCGCTGGGCTTAGAGCCATAAAATTTAGTATGTAGGTAGCTGGACCTCTGGAATAACACGAAGGCTACTTTTTATCCTGATATTCCCACGTAATAGGGATAAAATTTCGAAATAATAACCGCTGGGCTTAGAGTCATGAAATTTGATATGTTGGGAGCTGCACGTCTGAAATAATACATAAGCGACTTTTAGACCCGAAATTCCCGCGGGATATCAAAGGATAAAATCTCGAAGTAACAACAACTGGACTTAGAGCCATGAAATTTGGTGTGTAGGTAGCTGAACCTCTGGAATAACACATAGGCTATTTTTTATCCCTATACTCCCACGGGATATTTCAATTGCCACTACCAGACCGATTAGTTTACGCGTGCTAAGCCGCGGGTAAAAGCTAGTAACTTAATATAACCAATATCCTACTAATATTATAAATGTGAAAGTTTGTAAGTGATTTACACTTTAACGCCAAAATAGCTGTACGGATTTGAATGAAGAAAAAATCTATTTGGTTGAGTATTTATTGAACGTTTTATATCAGTATTTTATGTATTCGTTTATCTCTGGAACCACCAAAACCCTTTTAGAAGCCCCTTTGCCGTACCCTATCCTGCTTACCCCTACCTTGCCTTATTTACATATAAAATATACCTAGGCTAATTTTTATCTCAGTGCGTGTGCGAGTCCGCCTGGTTTTCTATCATCACCCAACCAATAAAAAACGACGATCGCCTTAGCAAATTTAAAAACAATGGCGGTCCTAATTACCAAACTTGGCCCGCGCTGACCGCAACGCTTCCAATTTATTTTATGTTCTATTTTTAATTCGGAAACAGCTGAAAATTCCAAATTTGCATATTGCTGATTTGATTCTGATAACGTATGCGCGACGCGTCGGGACGCGTCGGTGTGTTTTGATTTTCAGTGTGAAATCCTAGCGAAACTGAAGATTATTTTTGGTATTCACGCGTAATAAATCGGAGAAGCAATTTGTAGAAATTGTATTTGTGCTTGAGAGGCGATAGGTCAAACGACTAGGCCACCATGGCTTTATATTATTAGTTGTAGCTTTATATTAATCCATACTAATATTATAAATGCGAAAGTGTGTTTGTATGTTTGTCCGTCTTTCACGCCGTAACGGAGCGACGGATCGACGTGATTTTTGGAATAGAGATAGTTTATGGGCCCGAGAGTGACATAGGCTACTTTTTGTCCCGGAAAAATGCACAGTTCCCGGAGGAACAGCGCGCGATAACCGAATACCACGCGGGCGGAGCCGCGGGTAAAAGCTAGTAGTATATAATTAGTTGTTTATGACTTATTATTAAAATTCAGCTATCTATATTAAAAATTTCAAACGTACACGCACAAATTTTCGTTTATGTTAAAAGAATAGGTAGGTAATTAAATCATACCAACAGGTATTATATAGGTCTTTGTGGTAGAGACAGTTCATTGTTTCATTTTTGAACAAAGGTATATTGTCAGATACCATAATGTTAGAGAATATTATTTCAAACATTTTATAAATGTCACTTAAAATACTTATACAATATTATTTTGCGAGGTTTTTTTTTTTTTTTTTTTTATTAGCTTATAATGTGTCCCACTGCAGGGCAAAAGCCTCCCCTTTCTTATTCCACTCGTCTCTACTCTTGGCCAGCTCTTGCCAATCTGACTGGAATCGGTCCAAGTCGTCCCGCCATCTCCTCCTAGGTCTGCCTCTGCTCCGGTGCCCATCGCATGGAACCCAATCGGTGATTACTTTGGCCCAGCGATCCGGATGCATGCGGCAGACGTGTCCCGCCCAGTCCCATTTTAATTTGGCGGTCTTCAATCCCACATCGACAATTTGAGTTCTGGAGCGCAAATAAGTGTTTCTGACTCTATCAGATCTCCGAACACCTAGAATACTCCGCTCCATAGCTCGCTGGCAAATCTTGAGTCTGGATTTCTGAGCCTCAGTCAAAGACCAGGTCTGAGCGCCGTAGGTTAGGATGGGCAGGATACACATATCGACGAGCTTGCGTTTCAGGGTTAAAGGAAGTTTGCCCTTCATTAGCACTTTCATGGACCAGTAGCTCCTCCAGGCATTTTCAATGCGTTTATCAATTTCTTTGCCTTGTCTGTTTTCGAAGGAGACTATCTGGCCCAAGTAAGTGTATTCGTCGACATATTTTATTACCTGCCCGTCTACCGCTACCCTACGTTTGACGCTATTCGTCATTAACTGTGTCTTTAACCGGTTCATCGTAAGTCCAACTTCAAGACTTGCCGTGCTCAGTTGTTGTAGCATATTTTCCAGTTCCATTGCCGATGTAGAGAAGAGAACAATGTCATCAGCAAAACGAAGGTTAGTCAACATTCTGCCTCCAACATCAATTCCCTTGTTCTGCCAAGAGACCGCCAATGAGTTGAAAACTTCTTGGAGACAGCTAGTAAACAGCTTAGGAGACAGTGGGTCACCTTGTTTCACTCCCCTCTGTATCGCAAAAGTAGGACCCGGAGTATGAAGTTTTACGCTTGCTGTGCTTTTGCGATAGATTGCGCCAATGAGTTCAATATAGGTAGGCTCTATTTGTTGGCTACGTAGTGCAGATATTATTGCACTATGCTTAATACTATCAAAAGCCTTGCTATAGTCAACAAATGCCAAGTAAATGGGCTTATTAAACTCATTGGCTTTTTCCATCACCTGGTTTAGGGAGTGAAGGTGGTCTATTGTGGAGAATGATGGTCGGAAACCAGCCTGTTCTGGGGGTTGGTGTTGATCCAGTAGTGGGCCGATCCGGTTCTGGAGGGTTTTTGTGAATAATTTGTACAAGTGGGACACCAGGCTAATAGGCCTATGATTATTTATGTCGGTTTTGTCGCCTTTCTTGTGCAATAATATTATATCTGAATGGCAGAGAAGTTGAGGAATTGAGCCAGTTTGCAACATAGTGTTAAATAGATTGGAAATATGGGGTAGTAGGATATCTTTGCCTATTCTCAAAGCTTCTGTTGTGATGCCATCCTCTCCAGCACTTCTCCGGTACGGCATACTTTTTAGAGCTAAACTTACCTCATGTCTTGTTACTAAAGGAATGTTATTAGAGCAGCTAAAATTGGAGTTATGGGTGTCGCGAGTTGGATCAGAATATAAGGACTTGTAAAAATTTGAGGCAATCTGTATGACCTTGTCTCTACCAGAATGATTCACACCACTATCGTCTCTTAAAGTAGTTATCCAAGGTTTCTCCCTGGTGATTCCTTGCCTAGCAATTCTCAAAGACGTTTGTTTATTTATCGCTACCTCGACAAGCTTTGTGTTGTGTTTTCTTATGTCCTTTCTTATGCTACGCTTTACTTTTTTGTCGATTTCTCTGTACAAACTATTGTTATTTCTAAACGTTTCTCTAAGTTCTAGTAGTTTTAGTGATTTTTCTGACAGTTTTTTGGTTTTTAATTTAGCCTGTTTTATTTTTTTGCTGGCATTTGTGATACTCTTAACAATGTTGTCATACTGTCGTTGAGTGTCTGGCAGATCATCACCATCAGTGGCAAGAAGAGCAAAAGAGTTTCCGAGTTCTAGATTAAATTTATCTTGGTTATTGTATAGAATGTCTTTGTCTAATTTTGTTATTTTTCTGCTGAACATTTTTCGTCTCTGAATTTTAAAATTAAATGTAACTTTGGTTCGAATTGGTCTATGGTCAGAACTATAAAATATTTTATTTATGATTGAGACATCTTTTATTACATCCCTGCCAGATGAAAGAACATAATCAATTTCATTTCTTGTTCGTCCATCCGGTGAGACCCAAGTCCAGCGACGTTGCGGTTTTTTGAGGTAGAAGGAGTTGGCGATGCTCATGCGTTGTCCAAAGGCAAACTGGATCAGATTGGTGCCGCGCTCGTTCCGGTTACCCAGCCCATGCGGTCCAAGTACTTCGTTGTCATCCAGTTCACCCCTAGTCCCGATTTTGGCGTTAAAATCTCCGAGTACCATGGTCCACGTTCCTCGGTACTCATCGCACGCTTTATTAAAGAGATCGTAGAACTCCTCTATCTCTTCGTCACTGTGCGCTGACGTTGGTGCGTACGCTTGGACCAGGGTCAGTGACTTCGTTTCGGATATGCGAAACACTAAGACCGCTACTCTGTCTGAGTATCCTTTGAACTCTATGATGTGATCTTTCCACTTTTTTTCTACGAGGAAGCCGACCCCATTAAGGCCGCCGGCTGTACCTATGTGGTAGAACACATTCGATTCTCTATCTAGAGTCTCTTCGCCCTCCCTACGCACCTCCGAAAGACCAACAATATCCCACTTTATATGGGTTAAGGCGTGCTCCAATTCTATTAGTCGTTCCTCCTTCATAAGGGTACGTACATTGTAGGTTAGTATATTTAGTGTGTCGGTGTCCATTTTTCTAGCTGTGGTCGTTTGACGGTGGATCGACTTCGCCCGGGGATTCTTAGCACCCCGTGCTCCAGGACTGGTCCAGCCTCCGTCAGGGCCGGGGTCGCTGGAGCGGCCGGGCACTGGGGGCCGAGACGGGGAATTGTACATTTCATAAGAAAGGGGGTTTGGACCATAAGCCCACCACGCTGGTCCAGTGCGGGTTGGTGGGTATGTGGTTTGCCAGAGCCTTGTTTGTTGTTCGGCAGGGTGCACCACGAGCAGGTAAGGTTGGCTTGGAGCCCGAAAGATCTAAATTGGGCCCCCTTACACCCCTTTTGCGAGGTTATTATTTTATTATTATTGTAGGAGTTTTGGCCTCGGGAGACTCTAGAGCTGGCGGTTACCTCGCGCAAAGAATAGGGATAGCTATACAAAGAGGTACCTAATGTGGCCTGCGTTCTAGGGTCCATACCAGTGACATATCTTGACGACTTGTTTGCCTTATAAAATAATGCTACCTGGGCTAGGCCTAGGCTGGTATTAAGTAAGTTAATAATTGAGTCGGATGGCCGTTGGGACCGAAAAGTTCTCGAGTGGAGGCCGCGGATCGGCAAGCGCAGCGTAGGACGTCCAACGAGATGGACGGATGACCTGGTTAAAGCCGCGGGTTCACGGTGGATGCAGGCCGCTGCCACAACCGAAGCAACTGGAGGTCTATGGGGGAGGCTATGTCCAACAGTGGACGTCCTGCGGCTGAGATGATGATGATGATGATGAATAATTGTATTAATAATATTTTACGAATTATGTTTAGTCACAATACGTTGCGGCGTTCGATTGACCACAACCGTAGAATCCCTACTACCCTACTTATAATCCCTACTTATGTCTGTCTGTCTGTCTGTTACGCTTTCACGTCGAAACCGCTGAACCGATTTTGATGAAATTTGGCACATAGATAGTTTAAGCCCCAAGGATCAACATAAAATACTTTTTATTCCGGTAGAGAGCGCCACCGCGCGATAACCTAGTGCCACGCGGACGAAGTCGCGGGCGTAAGCTAGTAAATAATAGTACAAGTAATAATGTCACTACCTGGTCACTACACTACAAACTCGTTGGCTTTATTTCCTGGCAATGTAATGCAACTTGCACGATTATTCTCGCAACTCTAAACTTGCCTTAAAAATTTACAGTTTCAGAATAAAATCCATTTGGCCAAATGGAATATTTGTGAAAAAAAATGTCAAAAGAACTTTGTTTCATGGTTCTACTCCATCATGTCGTTTTTCAGTAAAATTTTAATCCTCTTTGTTGCAGTCCCATGCGTGATTGGATACGACGGTGAACGCGCGAGCTCCATTTCACCAAAACCGGCCAAGAGCGTGTCGGACACGCCCGAAGTAGGGTTCCGTAGCCATTACGAAAAAATTAAATAATATTTTTTTAAGGATTTCGTATTTGTACGGAATATTCTAAGTTTAGGTATGTATACATACAGGTAGGTATGTCTGTTTGTTAAATTTTCACGTCTAAACCGCTGAACTCATCATCATCATGTCAGCCGAAAGACGTCCACTGCTGGACATAGGCCTCCCCCAAGGCTCTCCACCGCTGAACTGCTTTAGATGAAATTCAGTATAGTATTTGAGTCCCGGGGATTTAGGATAGTTTTTATCCCAGAAAAGTGTATAGTTCCCATGGGAAAGCGATACACGAATGCTGTGCGGACGGAGTCGTTAGTAACAGCTAGTCCTTGCTTATTTTATAAATACGAAAATAGCTTTGTCTATCTGTGTCTGTTACCCTTTCACACTTAAACCACTGAACCGACATAGATCCTTTGATCAATCTAATGCTGTTATGTTAGCCATGAGACTCGCATCACTGCAGTAGACAGACAGACAGGCTGCTTTAAATAACCATCCAATAGCTACCCCAGACTAGGGCATAGACGTGCAAAATTCTAACTTCGTATCGCCGCACCGCTGACGCTTATATAATTTAACTAGCTTTTGCCCACGGCTCCGCCCGCACCGTATTCGGTTATCGCGCGCTGTTCCCTCGGGAACTGTGCATTTTTCCGAGATGAAAAGTAGCCTATGTCACTCTCTGGCCTATAAACTATCTCTATGCCAAAAATCACGTCGATCCGTCTCTCCGTTACGGCGTGAAAGACGGACAAACATACAAACACACTTTCGCATTTATAATATTAGTATGTATACGAGAGGGAGAGGGACAGTACGATACGAACTTCGTTTTTCGAATTTCGTAGCCCTCCACGCCGACCCCCAAAATGCCCGTATTCCGATTCCAAATTTCCGATCGGGCGTTCGGGTCGTCTCGGCCGTTTCCGCCGCGTAATGGCCGCTGCCCGGAAGTGAGCCGCGACTGACCTGCATTGTTCACGTCGCGGTATTCAAGTGTCAAGGGATGAAGCGGAAATTGGGAGACAGCGGAGAGGTTGAAAGCTTGACCTTACAGTCGGAGTTGAAAACGTTCTAAAGGTCACATTCACATGACCGTAATTAAAAGGAAAGTGTCAGCCAAAAATATATTCTTTGTATCGAAAAGTACGAGTATGAGACTAAGAATATAAAAAATCTGACGCGAGGGCACCATTTCTACGTTTTACATTGTAACATTCTTTCCACTTACTGTACGATATATAATAACAAAATAACACTTTAAAATACCACGCGTAAACAACGTTAAACTTTGACAGCAATAGACAGATGACATTTGAATTTAGTGTTGCCACGCTGTCTCACGCTTTCCTACTACCTACGGTCATTTCATGATACGGTGTAATGTGTACCTTAAAGAGGACTTGAACGGACTAGGGTTATCTACTCGTATTAAGTTGTTAATTATGAAACTGAACATTTCAGCTGAACAGTCTTATTTTATTTCATCAGCATCAGCCCACATCAGCCCCCTACTGGACATAGGCCTCTTCCTCTAACACATTTTTTTTTTCTTTTTGTCGTCACATCTAATACAGCCTATTTCAAATAAGTCCAAAATCCCAAAAATCATTAGCAAACCGCCCTCAGAAGTTTCTTGAGGCCAGCGAACAAATCTTCAAGATAATTATGCTTAAAAGTAACTTAGAGACTATAAAAGTAACTTGAGATGGAAGGTAACGCGCCCTTCCCGGGTGAAAGCAAAATGGCGACCTGATAGCCTATTAGAAGAAGTCATAGGAGAAAATAGCCAATTTGAGGATAAGATCAGATTTATTTGAAAAATCTGGTTTCCTGTTCAACTGAGTTTTAGAAAGACTTTTGCAAGCAGCATTGCTTGTTAACCGTTAGCTTTGATAGTTGAACTTAAAACCCGGGATTTCACTTTCTTTTCCTTTGGAATTTGATCAATATTGTATTGTATTGTAAAACTCTTTATTGTACATAAAACACATGATAATAACAGAACACAGGATAATAAGATGTACAAAGGCGAACTTATCCCTTAAAGGGATCTCTTCCAGTTAACCTAAAAATAAATAGTTAAATATGTATTTCAAGTGGCAGTTCTGTAACAGGAAAGTGGTAAAGGGTAGGTAGGTTATCTGTAAGAATACGACTAAATAAAGTCTGCTAGAACAAGAATTTATTTGGCGAGAACATTCCCTGCCCGGTTGAATTCTAGTAAGTTCAATACGTGAGACGAATCTTTATCAGAGGTCTAGAAAATTCTTGAGATGGCTTTCTAGACGTCTTCAGAAAATCTTAGTGAAATTAAATTTGCTTCGGCAAAACTTTCTTTGCCAACTATAGTACCACGTTTCAGAATTTATACTGAGGAAATATTATTCAACTAGGCTTTGCCCGCAGCTTCTCTGTAGCTTCTATTAAATCTACCGTTTGAATTAAAATTCTAGGAATCGACATGATTTTTATAGTAAAGGATAAATGTAAGCGTTCTTAAATATATCATTTACTATAAAAATCAAATATAAGGTCGCTATCGGCGGTTACATTGTATAACGCGTTCGCAATTGCATTTATCATCTCTTTCGTGCAAAATTACAGCTTTCTAGCATTGATAGTCCCTGAGCAAAGTCGCGGACGGACAGACAGACAGACAGACATGGCGAAACTATAAGGGTTCCGTTTTTGCCATTTTGGCTACGGAACCCTATAAAATGTGGAACAGAGGACGACTCAATCCAAATCTAGTTAGCAAGAACTTCCCAGTTGATTAAAAGTAACGTTATAACCACCCAGACTGACTTAAGTGTGTTACAGACTGTGTTAAGAAGGATTCTCTGGGAGCATTAACTTTGGAAAGCTGGATTATTTTCACATTTTTTTCATTTAAGTCTAGGAAATTAAAGTCACAAAATCTGAGAACTAGGGTACTTTAGAGAAGATGTTTTATGACTGCTGTGAGATATTTCAAAACTAGCATGGGCCCGCGGTTTCGCCCGCGTGGAATCCCCTCAGGAACTGTGCATTTTTCCGGGATAAAAAGTAGCCTAAGTCACTCTCTGGCCCATAAACTATCTTTATGCCAAAAACCATGTCGATCCGTTGCTCCGTCGCTCTATCACGGAATGATCGTAAAAGTAACAAATTTGGAGTTGAAATAAAAAATACAACAAAAAACAACTCCAAAAACCAATCTTAATTTGATTGCTCCACATTGCTTGATTGCGACATCTCTTGTCCGGGTGAGCAGTTAGTTCCGAAGAAAGGGTTGATGTCTGTCGATGATAGCTAAAACATAGATGTCGCTAGTGTCGCTGTTTAAGTTTAAGTGACTAAGAAAAAGCAGGCTAAAATGTGTGGTGTATGGAGAAATTTGTGTCTAGACTCCTGTTCATTGGTGATGTAGGGGTATTAGCACGCAGCACGGAATGCTGAGGACCTCGGTTCGATTTCCAGCGCTGGTCTCTTTTTCTGGGTTTTTCTGTGCAATCATGTTTCAGTTTGTATTTGGGCGTTTTCAAAAAAAGTTGTTGAAATGACTTTTTTTTTAGATGTGGATGAAATTTGATATTTCTACTCAGAATCAGGAGCACTTTCGATTATAATAGGAGAAAAAAAGTGTCTCAATATTTTTTATTTCATTACGTTACCGTTTTCATACGCGTGTCTGTGGCGGTAGTGTAATGGATACCACAATATTATATGAAAAACCTGGGACATATTTTTTTCCTATTGCAATCGAAAGTGCTCTTGATTCTGATTAGGAATACCAAATTTCATCCATATCTAAAAAAAAGTCATTTCAACAACTTTTTTTGAAAACGCCCATTTTCGTTATTTAATTACGTAACATAACAGTTGGACAAATTTTCAACAAAGAGATCATTATTATAGTTGAATTTATCCCTTTCAAGGTATGCTCTGAAAGATCGAATTCGTGACGAAGTAATCAGGCAGAGAACCAAAGTTATCGACATAGCCCACCGCATTAGCACGCTGAAGTGGCGATGGGCCGGCCATATAACCCGAAGATCCGATAACCGTTGGGGTTGAAGAGTTCTTGAGTGGAGACCACGGATCGGCAAACGTAGCGTAGGACGCCCTCAGACTCGGTGGAGCGATGATCTTCGCAGGGTGGCTGGCAAGAGCTGGCCGAGGATCGTGCTCAGTGGCGTGCCACGGGAGAGGCCTATCACCAGCAGTGGACGAACATAGGCTGATGATGACGATGATGGTATGAAGCCTTAATGGTAATCATATCAAAAAGTAATGCAACATTGTGTAATTAATTGTAAAGGAATCGGAACACTTAATTCCTTAAAACGCTGCATGACTGAAGTGTAATTACAGTCTCATATCAATGGGATTAAGCCGTCGGAGATAATGCCGTCTTTACGAGAAACGCGCTAACGTTTCGAGTTACGAAGGTTTCTTCCTCATTTTGAATACATTTCTAATTTATTGTTTCTCTGTGCTTTTGACAACTTTTACCCGCGGCTTCGCTTGCGGTAATGTCCGGCAGGCAAGTTGGAATTCCGAGATTTTATTTAATTCCTATGGAAATCATCATTTGATGTACAGTCTAATATGTATATATTATGCGGGTACTTGGGGAGTTATAGTGACAAATTAAAACGGTGGTCGTGGTTTGTTAGTCTAACAACTGGTAGCTGTTGTGTAAAAATATCTACCACAAATACCCAAATTTTAATTTCAAGTCTATTCACATACAAAACTACAAACATACGCATGCGTACTTGCTATCAAACTTAATGTAAAATATTAGCCGCATTAGTACGGAACCCTTCACTTAGCGTTGCCCGACACGCACTGGACTTTTAAACCTCATAGCATGCCTCACGTCAACCCCCCAAATTGCCGAGTTCTCAAATATATCAAAAGTTCGCAACTCGCTATCGGACTTCTTGGAACTTCGGGAACATTCGAGCGATTCCGGAATGCCCAGGAGCTGGAATACCCATTTAAGAGAAGTATCTTCGTTCCATTCTCCATACAAACGTAGTCCCGGTCTCATTTGAAAACTAGTCAACAGAAGTATATGAAATTGTGTAAGTATGGACCAGACGTAATTATCTATACCTGTGGTTTTTCAGATTTTCGTATAAAAGTGTAATATCAGAATTACAGGAGCTCAAAAGTCGACAAAAAAAATCTTAACTTTGCACGAGAATTACAGACTATTAAAGCATTTTTACAAAAATCGAATAAACCACAGGCATAGAAAATATACCTGGCTAAGATCGCGGGATCGCGGTGGAAGCGAAATGCACAAGACCGGTCTGAGTGGAGAGCCTTGGGGGAGGCCTATGTCCAGCAGTGGACGTCTTTCGGCTGACATGATGATGATGATAGAAAATATAATGAAGATCTTGATTGTAAAATATCATTGATTTCTGTGCTATACTTTTCGTATAATATGAGGACAACGAAACCCAAAATTCAACCGCCCAAATCTTGAAAAGCCTACAGCTATCTCGATATACATTAGCGGGAAGCGGAGAAGCGGGAGATGTGCATGGGGGGAACGGCTGCGAGCACTTATGTCATGAGTGATAAAGACAGCAATATCCCAAACGAATACCTAACGCGGATGCGCGGCTGGCAGGGAAACTTCTCTTTAAAAAACCATCTATTCGGTAGATTACCACGAGCTGTATAATAAAATTGAGAACGAACGAATTAACCAAATTCGTCATTACAAGTTTACCAAATTGTTAATTTCGAATTTACGAAATTTGCGAGTTAAATCAATTTGTACTGGCCATCATCTTTTGGTGACTGGTCTAATTCACAGCCTGTCACCGTTTTACAAATTTCCGTATTTGGGTCAAAATCCTTAGATACTATTATAAACGGAAAAGTGAGTTTGTTTGTTTGTTTGTTACGCTTTCACGCCGTAACGGAGCGACGGATTGTCGTGATTTTTGGTATAGAGATAGTTTATGGTCCCCAGAGTTTTATCCCGGAAAAATACACAGTTAATTTCCATAGAAATGTCTCTTGACTTATCTTGAAAAAACATTTTTTTTATGCAAACATACCAGATACCTACTTTTATCATAATGTTTTACACCCCTAATTTCACGATACTTATCAAAAGGCTCAATCATAAGGATTTTTATTTACTACATAACATAGCAACTTCTATAAAAGAAAGACCATGAAAATTAACATTCAGGAAAATAATGGCAGGTGTTTTTTTTTTACCATTTAGTGGGTTCAAATCGAAGAATGTTGTTTTAAATTAAAAATGAAATTTTCGTACAGTAAACTAACTCTAATATTTAAGATATTTCCTCCATTGGTACCTATAGCAGTGAAATATCATGTAAGTATAGTCTTTAGGAATAACCAACAAAAAGTTGGAAAAGCCCCAATATTGTCACTTCCATCCCAGCTTATATATGTCCCACTGCTGGGCACAGGCCTTCTCTCAGAACAAGAGGCTTTGGGCCGTAGTTCCCACGCGAGCCCAGTGCGGATTGGGAACTTCACTCGCACCATTGAATTGCTAATTGCATGTCTAAGAACCATCGCTAAAAACCAGCTTTCAAATAAAAAAACCGCATTCAAATCGGTCCACCAGTTTAAGAGCTACAGTCCCACAGACAGACACACATAGCGGTGAAACTAATAACACCCCTTTTTGCGTCAAGGGTTAAAAATACCATACACTACTTCTGTACTAACACTACAAGAAAGTCTATAGTAAAAATACTATTACAGCCAACTCAGCTCGTGACGTCAGTTTCTTGTAACAAATTTATTTAGGTACCGATAAAGTGAACTAAATAATGGGTCCGTAAATATGAAAGTTCAAGGACGGAATGCCAAGGTCAGCTAAAGTCCAGTTGAACTGTGTGTAAATTGTGAAATTGATTTAGCTCGGCGCGAGTGGTAAGTGGCAGCGGGCAGCGGGTAACGTACAGGGGGGTGGGAAAACCTTCGTCAGTTATTAAATTGATTCCTTTATGAAGTCATAGATGGGTGAATCCACGAGCGTCTCAACCGCTGTCAATCCCTTGCCTGAGATTTTAAGAATTGGTAGGCAGATTTTTTTATTAATTATGACGTAAATAGCTTCTGTATTCAGGCCAGGATCTTATTCAATACAAAAATCAATGCATATGAATTATTTACTTCTTAATATAAACAGCTAGGGACTGACAGCGGTTGAGACGCTCGTGGATTCACCCAGATTCTTAGTACGTTTTGAAACCAAAGTACTAAGTAGACAAGTGCATATCAAATTATACTTACTTGACATGATAACAAGGGTCAAAATAGTATACACCTCTAACATTACATCTAGTTTCATATCAATATAAAACCTTTTTAATAAACAACTTCGTAAAAGTTTCAATCTAATAATGTTCTATTTAATTGTCAGTGTTTATCAGTGCCAAGGTTGTAGGGTTGCTATGGTCACCTGATTATGTTTAGCAGGTTGACAGGTTGACGCAGTAAGTCCTACTCAATCGCTAAAGCCGATTATCGCTCATACTGAGCAAAGGAAAATAGATCTTAGGGTGACGAACATTTTTTTACTCCGACTGTACGTTTTTTTTATAGGAGAGGAAGGCAAACGAGCATGCAAGGTTTCTGATGCAAAATGATCTCCACCACCTATGAATAGGTAAAAACAACTTGACACTGGTCTGTTGTCGGCCTTTAAACGAAGAAAACTTTACGCATGTTAAATGTAAGTAGTTATCTTTCTTCAATTTCAATTTCAGGTGGTAGGATCTTGCGCAAGGCTGCTGGATGAGAACGGGACGGCGAACAAGGCGGCGGACGGAGAACTGAAACGTGAAGGAACTCCAAAGCTGACCTGCGATAGTAGCTCTGCACTGTTGTAGTTCCGTAGTACCGCTACCGCTTATGTCTTAAAGCAATGTGTACAATAGTGATTTAGGGCACCGCTCATTTGGTATTCCTACCCCTAATAACTCGTTTCGCAGAAACAACAGCATTCTGTGAAATGCATTTGAGTCAATAATGAAGCAAGGTGACTTAATAAAACCAACAAAAAGTCGGAAAATCCCCGACTAGGTCACTTCAAAGTCCTATATTTCAAAAACGGCTTTTTTTTTCTTCGACTGTGCAAGTAGGTCTCCTGATGGTAAGAGATCACCACCGGCCATAAACATCTGCAACACCAGGCGTATGGCAGATACATTGTCAACCTAGAGGTCTAGGATGGGATACCTCAAGTGCCAGTAATTTGCATCGGCTATCTTACTCTCCGAAACACAACAGTGCGCACTG
Source organism: Choristoneura rosaceana (assembly GCA_037349165.1). NCBI lineage: Eukaryota > Metazoa > Arthropoda > Insecta > Lepidoptera > Tortricidae > Choristoneura > Choristoneura rosaceana. The sequence goes on from JAZBNJ010000044.1 coordinate 2,215,543, forward strand.
CTGCTTCACGGCAGGATTAGCGAGCAAGATGGTGGTAGCAATCCCAACTCCATCGTCCCTCGTCGTACCACCTGCAAACCCAATTTTACCGATTAAACCGATTTTATGAAACATATCTAAGAACCATCACTAGAAAACCTGAATTCAAATAGAAAAAGTCCGCATTCCAATCGGTCTACCCGTTTAAGAGCTACGGTGACACAGATACACACATAGACATACACTAGCTTTTGCCCGCGGCTTTGCTCGCGTTAAATTTGTGGTAACTGTGTGGGATAGATAGACTCTATAGATCGACTTAAAAAAAACCTTTCACTAACAGAAAGATACATTTCTTGACTAACATTGGCTACCTACTTTTCCTCCGAGAAATTCAAAATTCCCTCGAGATAGAAATCTTTCACTAATAGAAAGCTATATACACAGTTAAAGAACGTTTATGCAAAATTTGAAGTAGATTGGACCAAGAAATCACGATGTCCCATACAAACTCTGCCCCCCTTTTTCACCCTCTTAGGGGTAGAATTTCGGAAAATCCTTTCTTATCGGATGTCTATGTCATACAAAGAATACACCTTTCAAGTTTCAGGCCTATACGATCAGCGGTTTAGGCTGTGTGTTGATCCGTCAGTCAGTCATTCAGGATAAAACAAGCATTTTATACCGGGTTTGGCCTGTAATATAAGCAAAAAATTGAAACGTAGATCATACTTTTCAAACTGAACAACATTAATTCAGCGAATTTTAAAAATAATTAGTTTTTTAATTTTTATTACACTTTTAAGTTTATTCGAAGAAGCAATGTAAAGCAAAATGCTTGATGTTTGTAGCGTGACAGGCGACGTCAATTGTGTTCTAAGATGGCGTACATTGATGGCAGTATTTAATTTGTATGAAAAAAGGAAAATTCAAAGGCTCCATTATTTATAAAAGTCGCTGAACTAATGTTGTTCGGTTTAAGGTGGTTTGTCACGGTCAGCTAGGCACTACAGCGCCAGTAGATGACGTTAGTGTGCAAATTCCACGTATTTTATTTTTTTTAGGAATGAAAATGTGGATATTTTTATAAAATAATGTACCTAACGCCCGTAGAGTGAAATTTGTAATATATTCTACCAAGTTTCAGATGTATTTTAATTCAGAAAATACTTTCATTTGGGAATGCTGCAGTTTCGACTGATATTTTCGCACACATGCTTGCAATTTGATGTAAACAAAAGTCTTTGTTAATTTCGCTGGCATGATCAAAGAGCAGAATGGCCTAGTTGTATAAGGCTCGAGTTTACCCTAAGAATAGCTTAGGAAGTTCGGGTTCAAACCCGTTGAACAATTAAGCTTTTTTTGTTTTTTTTTTTTATAGTTCTCTGTTAATGACGTTAATGTTTATTGAAATGTGTAGCAAAAAATTAATAAGACCTAATTTAGGCACATTTTTTTTTAAATTTTAAGCGAATATATCTATGACTAGCTTTTACCCGCGGCTTCGCACGCGTAAACTAATCGGTCTGGTAGTGGCAATTGAAATATCCCGTGGGAGTATAGGGATAAAAAATAGCGTATGTGTTATTCCAGACGTGCAGCTACCTACATACCAAATTTCATGACTTTTAGCCCAGCGGTTATTATTTCAAAATTTTATTCCTATCCCGTGGGAATATCAGGATAAAAAGTAGCCTTCGTCTTACTCCAGAGGTCCAGCTACCTACATACTAAATTTTATGGCTCTAAGCCCAGCGGTTGTTATTTCGAGATCTTATCCCTAGTTATCCCGTGGGAATATTGGGTCAAAAAGTCACCTATGTGTTATTCCATACGTCCAACTACCTACATACCAAATTTCTTGACTCTAAGCCCAGAGGTTCTTATTTCGAAATTTTATCCCTATCCCGTGGGAATATCAGGATAAAAAGTAGCCTTCGTGTTATTTTAGAGGTCCAGATACCTACATACTAAATTTTATGGCTCTAAGCCCAGCGGTTGTTATTTCGAGATCTTATCCCTAGTTATCCCGTGGGAATATCGGGTCAAAAAGTCAACTATGTGTTATTTCATACGTCTAACTACCTATATACCAAATTTCATGACTCTAAGCCCAGAGGTTCTTATTTCGAAATTTTATCCCTATCCCGTGGGAATATCAGGATAAAAAGTAGCCTTCGTGTTATTCCAGAGGTCCAGATATCTACATACTAAATTTTATGGCTCTAAACCCAGCGGTTGTTATTTCGAGATCTTATCCCTAGTTATCCCGTGGGAATATTGGGTCTAAAAGTCACCTATGTGTTATTCCATACGTCCAACTACCTACATACCAAATTTCATGACTCTAAGCCCAGAGGTTCTTATTTCGAAATTTTATCCCTATCCCGTGGGAATATCAGGATAAAAAGTAGCCTTCGTGTTATTCCAGAGGTCCAGATATCTACATACAAAATTTTATGGCTCTAAGCCCAGCGGTTGTTATTTCGAGATCTTATCCCTAGTTATCCCGTGGGAATATCGGGTCAAAAAGTCACCTATGTGTTATTCCATACGTCCAACTACTTACATACCAAATTTCATGACTCTAAGCCCAGAGGTTCTTATTTCGAGATTTTATCCCTACCCCGTGGGAATATCGGGATAAAAAGTAGCCTATGTCCTTTCCCAAGGTCTATTCTATCTCTGTACCAAATTTCATCGAAATCGGTTCAGCGGTTTTGGCGTGAAAGCGTAACAGACAGACAGACAGACAGACAGACAGACAGACAGAGTTACTTTCGCATTTATAATATTAGTATGGATTATGCACAACTACAATACCTACTATGAGACTTATTCCTCACATCTACTCAAGGGTTGCTTGGTAGAGATCCCTTCGAGGGATAAGTTCCTCTTTACAAAGTCAAGGAAACCGAATCACGTACCAGGGTGGAACCTTTTCATATTCAATTACGCTGTGATTTCTTTGGCAGATGTATGGGATGTCAACAATACATTAGTAGCACATGGGTTGCATATGAGTTATATATTTTTTACAATACAGTTTACATACTATGGGAAAATTAGTCATAATCATTATCATTATCCCTATACATACATACAGGCCTCCTCTCACAATGAGGGCTTGGTTTGGGCGTTGTTTTCAACGCAGGCCCAGTGTGAATTGAAATATAGCACACACCATTAATTATTTTACAGGGGGTTGCACGTTTCTTCACGATATTTTCCTTCTACGAAAAACGTGACCATATGAAATTAGACTTGTTTATTTTTATTTCAAATTTAATTGGTTGGGTAGTAATCGAAGGCCCTATTGAACAACAAATTAAAAAAATCCATCACTAAGTCAGTTTTTATTTGTTTATTTACATCAATCAATCAAATTAGCCCACATACAACTACTGCTGAGTGCCTCTTGCATTTTCACGCCACTTTTCCAGTCTTGTGCCAGTCTCATACACATCTGTAATTAAATATTTTTTTATGAAAACAAAACATATTTTGAAGAAGCATATTTTGTCAAATGAACTTTTCTCTGAACTCCAAAATTACCGAGATATTAAGCTCAAAATTTAAATCCGCTACCAAGGGTAAGGGTTCTGGAACTGTGCATTTTTCCAGGGTAAAAAATAGCTAATATCAATCTCTGAGCAATAAACTATCTCTATGCCAAAAATCACGCCGACCCGTCGCTCCGTTTCGACGTGAAAAACGGACAAACATAAACAAACACATACACTTTCGCATTTATAATATTAGTATGGAAGTAGGGATATGGTTTTCAACATTATCATCACCGTCATCATCTTCATATTAGCCTCAGGACGTTCACCGGTGGACTTTAGGCCTCTTCCATACATATTTTCCCGAGTTGCCAATACTTAGGTAAGTACTCGCCACGCTTGATAAGCGGGTTGGTGAGCGCAGTATATGTATGTTGTACTCAGTCTCTACAGTACTTACTTTTCAATTTCCTTATAATGCGTCTTTTCCGAGACTAGAGTATCGAGTATTGATGCTTTATATGTATTTTATTCGCAAAATTCGTGGCTTCATAGTTTCCAATGTGAATTATAATTCAGGTCAATACTTGAAAATATAACTTCATTCACATTATAGATTATAGATAATTATAATTCCGCCAATTTCGAGGACAAATTACGATAATTTAATTTAGGAAAAAGTTACTCTAGTTTTTACAATGTCATGACAACTAACGAACAAAAAATTATGACTTGACATTTGACAATTGAGATGCTTTTTTTATTTTTATTTTTTGGAAAAAGCTAAAGCCACAAGCCATGCAGCTTTTGTCTGATTTTATCACTACTAATTTATAATCCGTTAATGCAATTTTCCGTACTTATTTATTAATTCGTTCATGTTATGTCATTTTCTTCCTAATTTCTGTCGAAAATCCAAAGAATTGGCAATGCATTTGTTCGTTGCGCTTCAGTCTTTCGACTGACGGACTTTGTACCTATGGCCAGCAAAAATATTAAAAAAAATAGGGAAACGAGCTTCAAAATGGTAATTATGTAATTTTGATCAGACAAATCGAACGAAATCTGGCAACGTCGCTTATCATCGAATTGTCGGCGAGTTGACAACGTGGCTGAAACGCACACTACTAACCAAGACGTTGGTGTACGATACTGTCGGCTGTTCACTCACATATTGACAAAAATGAACCAAAATAATCATTTAGATTAAGCTATTAATCAAAAGCTTTCTTAAGGTAAATAAAAAATGACGCAACTAGATAACGAAATAAACGTCAAGAGATGTGGTTTTAGTTTCAAATAATCTTTCAAGCGCAAATGGTTGGGAAAATTAGTTAGTATGGAAGTCGTGCCACCTTAATGAGGACGATCTATGTTTTAATTTTTTGCTTGTATTACAGGCCACACCCGGTATGTATAGATAGCGGTCAAACTTACAACTCACCTCATTTGCGTTGGGGGTCAAAAACTTCTCACCGTTGTATCTTCCCCACTCTTTTCCCACTGTATCCTTAAACGCCCCCACAAAACCTTTATTATCCCCCCCTCCCCTTAACGAAGTGTAAGACATAATAAGCAGCCGACATTTAGGTAGTTAGCAGCTTCAGGAGTCGGGGCACGTTTTCGATACGTTAGTCTAATAAATTAACAATATTGCTAGACAAGCGAGAATGACGCGTTTCTGCGGGCAAGTTCTAAATTAATTTATACATACTAGCTTATTCATATGGCTTTCTCCGAGTAATGAACTAAAAACCGGCCAAGTGGTGGTGGCCTATTGGTTTGACCTATTGCCTCTCAAGCAGAGGGTCGTGGGTTCAAACCCCAGCTCGCACCTGAGTTTTCGAAATTCAGGTGCGAAATTACTTTTGAAATTTACAACGAGCTTTGCGGTGAAGGAAAACATCGTGAGGACCTGCACAAACCTGCGAAGTAATTCAATGGTGCGTGTGAAGTTCCCAATCCGCACAAGGCCCGCGTGGGAACTATGTATGGCCCAAGCCCTCTTGTTCTGAGAGGAGGCCTGTGCCCAGCAGTGGGAAGTATAGGCTGGGATGGATAAAGGTCAATATCGATTGAACTCCGCAAATTTGCGCCTGATTCAATAATTGAAAACATAATGATAATAAAAAATAGAATAGAATAATTTTGTTTTTTATTGATATTTGTAATTTTTGTGTTTTTAACTAATAAATTTATTTCTCTAAGTTAGTAAATCTATATCTGATTCAATGTAGAATTCGGCCATAACTTTAGCGGAGAAAGTACTTTTAGTCAATAGGGATGTTGACACCACCAATCAACTGACGTACTTTTTATGAGCTGTCAAAACACAATATTCTCCCGTAGAATTTCAATGGCAATAGCGAATTATGACGTCACTATCCGGCAACTCAATGAACTAACTATTTATTTGTTTTAAAACAACAAAAAATCTAATTTTACAGTAAATCGAAAATTAATCTGGTTTTCAGGGCTAAAATAAACCCTTTTTTTATAGAATAATTGATTTGATTTTTTTTATGTATTATATTTATATATTATATAGTTTTTTTTCTTTTAGCGCAATAATTGCGCGTTCAGTTATGTGGGTGCACACTCACCGGGGCTCAGCTGAAAACCAGCGCTGCAGCTCTAATTACAGGGCTACGGCACATGCTGAGCTGAGTCCTTTTGGCATCACACTACAGCACAACGTCTCTAATTGTTCTCTCTTCTCCTATTTATGTTTATACTGTGTTTTTGTTGTCAATAAATGTTGTGAGTTTGAGTTTGAAAAGTGTCACATCTCATACGGCCAGCAAAACTACCAGTTTTCCATTTGCCGTGACAAAACCGGATAAATTCCACCCATTTTAACTCCTTTTAAAAATTCTACGTCTGAAACCGGGACACGCCGACACTGCCGGCGTGTCCCGCCTCGTCGCTACATCCGTAAAATCTCCATTTTGCTTTGTACGAGTATTCCATGGCATAAAATGTAAGTGGGTGAGTGTAGGGAATCTGCAAGACTTGCAGATTGCAGATGACACCCGCCGTTGTCTATTGTTTTCCCCAAAGTTATATGCCATAATTTCATTTGCCCGCAGTTCATATGCACGAAACTTTATTTGCCCGAATGTTTTGTTTACTAGAATTTTTTTTGATATATTCATTCATATACGCATCTGCAATACCCCTGGTGTTGCAGATGTTTATGGGCGGTGGTGATCTCTTACCATCAGGAGACCCTCTTGCTCGTTTGCCATTCAGTCGAATAAAAAAAAACATATTTTCCCGAAAATTTGATGCCATGCCATGATACGAATGCATATTGTTTTCCATATTATTAAGTGCTATAATATTATTTAATAGAATATTCAAACGCCATACTAAATAGTGTTTATTTTTATTATGATTGAGTAAAATTGCTTTTTTCTATTACTAATGTATCTATTACCTTTATTATCCGGGCTGCTATAAAAAATACCTAAAATTGAAACGCTGCGCTTCGCTCCGCCTAAGCCTTCTGGGATGAGAAACAAAGATTCTGTCATTTGATTAATATGTTAAACAATGATTTTATAGGTTGAATATTATAGCACACGAAATTCGGGCAAGTAACGTGTTTAACAAAATATTAAAAAAAAAAACTTTTTTTCTTCTAAGTATTTCAAATTCAGCTCTAAGTAAACTGACCTTGCTACTCCGCTACTAACCGTGCATCACAGCTGCGTCTAGCATCTAGGCGACACATATATGTTAAAACACAAAAACCTCCATCCTCTTTCGTAAAGCAATACATATAACAAACAGGGTTAACTATAACAAACATCACACAAAATGCTAACGCATTTCAAACTCTCTACGAGTACATTTTCAAAACTGCAAACACGCACATATCCTGACAAAACTTACCAAATACTTACTAAGTAGGTAACTCGACCAAACGAAACACTCACTAGGAAAAGCTAACCTCTATAAAACTATATCTTTGTTTACGTTCTACGTATGCATTTATTTCCCTACACAGCGGAAAGCAACCCGAGGCACGAATTTATAATTGATGTTACACAGTTGGCCGCCCCTGACAGCGCTCAGATTGTTCCCGGCTTCGCTGAGTGACGTGTGTTTATTTTTGGGGAAAATGTTGCCCATCCCTGCATTTAAATCATTATTTTATGACCCGTAGGAGGGTAGGACGAGTTATGAATCTGTAAAACTACCCTCATTATAAAATTGAGGTTACAGCAAAATAAAACGTTTATTCTATAAGTATCAAAGGGTTTACGATGGTTTTGAGCTTAATATTAAGAAATCAATGGATACAAAGTAGTAGCAACTAATCTGACGGAGCAACTGACTTCTTAATTGCTGTCAGTTGGATTGGATTGCAGTGGATTATTAAGACCCTTCATATCACACTCGTAGAGTTTATAAACTCAATATAATCTACTATTTTGGTTTAGACTTCATTAAATTTCTTGAAGGTCTTAAAGAATTATCTCGTGTATGAGTGTGTGTGTGAGAGAGAGAAATTGGTTTTGTCTGGAAGAGATCGCTTTTTAGCGATAAGATCACCTATTGTCTACCTCAATTTTTTATTATTGTAATGTCACTGTACTGCTTTTGGTGATAAATTAAGAATATTTGTATTGTATTGTGAAAACGTCGTCATACTACCAGTTCTTTCGGAAATAATATCATTGCTATGAAGAACTTTATTGTAGGAATAAACTCAACTGATTTTCAATAAACAAAGTAAGCCTCGTAAAAGGGAAAGCCACAGCAACCAATCAGAACCCGGGGACAGCAACATTGTCCTCTCTTATTGGTTGAAATACACGTATACAATGTTAGTCTTCGAATTATACAAATATACGCACTATACTCAGTAGGGATGATGACACCACCAACCAACTGACGTACTTTTTATGAGCTGTCAAAAGACAATTCTCCCAAAGAGTATCAATGGCAACAGCGAATTATGACGTCACTATCCGGCAACTCAATCAACTAACTATTTATTTGTTTTAAAGCAACAAAAAATCTAATTTTACAATAAATCGAAAACTAATCTGGTTTTCAGGGCTAAAATAAAGCTTTTTTTTACTGGAGTTGTGCCTTTGAATTATTTTTTAATGGCGTCATCATCCCTGTTGATAGTATCAATAATATATCGCCTCTTACGCTACAAACATCAAGCATTTTGCTTTACATTGCTTCTTCGAATAAACTTAAAAGTGTAATAAAAATTAAAAAACGATTTTTTTTAAAGTCCCTGAACCAATGTTGTTCAGTTTGAGGAGTCATCATGTCAGCCGAAAGACGTCCACTGCTGGACATAGGCCTCCCCCAAGGCTCTCCACTCAGACCGGTCTTGTGCTTTTCGCATCCACCGCGATCGCGCGATCTTAGCCAGGTCGTCGCTCCATCTTGTGTGTTTGAGGAGTATGATCTATGTTTTAATTATTTGCTCACATTACAGGCCACACCCGTTAGATGCAATACAGTAGGTATAATATACACTCCATGAGGCACTCGAAGCCTGAGGTCCCGGGTTCGAATCCCGGCCGGGGCAAATATTTGTATGATGAATACGAATGTTTGTTCTCGGGTCTTGGATGTTTAATATGTATTTAAATATGTATTAATCTATATAAGTATGTTTATCCGTTGCTTAGTACCCATAACACAAGCTTTGCTAAGCTTACTTTGGGGCTAGGTCAATTGGTGTGAATTGTCCCGTGATATTTATTTATTTATTTATGAGAAACTCCATTCTCTTCGTTATTCCACACCTCTGGCTCTCTGGCCTCTGGCTCTGTCTATTCTTACTATTTCACTTGCGAATTTAGGGCACGATTCAGCTCGATCGAGCACAGAGCTCTAGAAAAGTATTTTATAGATAATCTATACACAGCTGAGCTCTTTAGCTAACTGAGATCCGACGTTAAAAGCTATGCTCCAGTTAATGAAGAGTTCACACGAAAATGCAGCTGAAGAGCTTTGGACTGAGAAGGTCAGAAACGAAATTTGGTTTGGACATACTGGGTGGAACCAAACGATGATACATAACTAAAACAGTGTTGCTTAAACTGAACAACTTTCTCCAAGGAAAGGTCGGAAAACGTTTTTTTTCGTCTTTCCATAGTAAGTCGGTCAGCTAACCAATCTTTCCTCTGTACTCATAGTGTCTCCTCTTGTTTCTGATAAAAATTTAATTGGAAGAGATCTTGGAGAAAGTTATTCAGTTTAAGCAACACTATCACCTGTTTAAGTAAAGGATCATCGCTTGGTTCCAACCGGTATATATCTCACAACTAACGCATAGTTAGGCCATTTTAACCCTCTTCGAAAAAAGGAGGGTTAGGTAAACCTAAGTTTGACGCCAATATCTATATAGGCCAATATTTTTGTATGTTTGTGTCTGTGGCAGCGAAGCTCATTTTTAAGAAATGAATCTGAAAATGTAAGTGCTTTTGATTAATGACTTTTTGAAACTTGCACCCGTGCGAGGCCGGGGCGGGTCGCTATATAGTGTATTTGTAGTTTAAAAAACACACGTAATAGAGCATTTCGCGGTCTATTTAGAAAACTTCTTTTACGTTTAACGCATGTGAAAACGCGGGTAAAAGCTAGTTCTCAATAAACTGCCGCAGTCCAAACCCATCTCGCGGCATGTACGGTCAGCGTGTAATGCGAGCCGGCACGCGATCGCCCAATTGCACCAGGAAACGGGTACGGTCCGCAAAACGATGCATTTCTGTGTAGATCCCTTATCAGTAGAATAATGTATGGGAAATTGGTGGACGGTTATAAAAAAGGTATGCGCGAAAATAAATAATTACGTGTTTTCAATGTGTAAGGTTTTGAAAGGGGACGAATTTTTTGGAATAACATATGTATTTTCTTCTTTTCGCGTTTTAGGATGTCTTGTAGCCTTTTTTAAAAGCTCGATTTAAGGCTTAAACTGACAGTTTTTGTATGGATCTGACAAGACTTGAGACCATTTAAACCTAGAATTAAAAAACTGCTAGTGGACGTTAAAGACAAAATGTTTGAGTGCCCCTGGCACAACTTATCTAAATTATAGTATCATTTTTAAAAGCCACAAACATCTCGTCAGAATAAAACTAAAATTAAGATAAATAAGGAGCTAAATATTTTTTATTGGCAGATTTATTGTAAAACACCACTATTGTGACTGTTGCACTGACTTATTGTGTACGTTACTTATTTTGATGCTGAAAACAGTATTCTGCATACTTTATTTTAGTTCAACAGTAAAAAATTATAATGTAGTGAAAAACAGTATAGTACTGTTTTTAACAGTGCAGTTGGCAACCTTAGCGCTCATTCTTCCGCCCCGTTTCCCAGCAGGGCTACTACAAAACTCGAAACTCGATGTTCGTGTCGTGCAGCCGCTCGCGCGCTCTGACACTTATACTATTTAATAAGAGAGCGAGAAGGACAGCACGACATGAACTTCGAGTTTCGTAGTAGCCCTGCTGCTCCTTTTCCTCAATCCGCTTCCCAGTTTCGTATGTATTTTTAAGCTTAATTTTGCAATTATATTGATGAAGTTTTATCTCACTCATTTCTCCGCTCCTCGCTCACAGCCTTTATACTGTGGTTCAGAAGCAATGCTATATACAGTACACTGACCTCGCTCGCAGAAGGCGCCTTCGTAGTCTTCGTCGCGGCACTCGCAGACGGGGCCATCGTCGGTGCTGATGCACACGCCGCCGTGCTGGCACGGGTCGCGCCGCTCGCACGCGTCCCCGCTGGCGTTGCCCGTGCGAGACGACTGCAACAACAACAAAAAACATTTTTAATGGGCGCGGCACAGTTCGCCTAAATTTCGCCGGTCATACTGCAATGTTTCATCATCATCATGTCAGCCGAAAGACGTCCACTGCTGGACATAGGCCTCCCCCAAGGCTCTCCACTCAGACCAGTCTTGTGCTTTTCGCATCCACCGCGATCCTGCGATCTTAAACATCTAGTTGGAGGCCTACCGACAGCTCGTCTCCCGGTCCGCGGACGCCATTCAAGAACCTTTTGACCCCATCGGCCAACTGCCGACTGCAATGTTTGTCTGATCCGAATTGTAAGTAAGGCTTGTCCTGTAGAAAACTGCAAATTAAGTTAGGTTTTGTACGGATTTCGTATTTTGTACGGAATATTCCAAGTTTAGGTGTATTTTATATCTTAGGCTGCTATTTAATTAACTCTTAAACTACTAATAATTCGCAAGAAAACTTAACCGTTATAGTTTTTCTTGTAAGTCTGATATAGTTACTACCATCCTAAATTTTTTCAAATTTTTCACCCACCCGTTTCGATTTTAGAGGGGGGAGGACGCTCGTTTTTAATGAGAATTCGCACTTTAAAGTTGAATATTTTGCAAACAAATCACTAAATCGAAAAATCGTTTTAGCAACCCCTGGTTTTAAAAGACCTATCCATAACGACACCCTACACTACAAGGTTGGATGAGAAAAATAAATCACCCCCACTTACAGCTTTCTAGCATTGATAGTCCCTGAGCAAAGCCGCGGACGGACAGACAGACAGACATGGCGAAACTATAAGGTTTCCGTTTATGCCATTTTGGCTACCGAACCCTAAAAACAACTATATAGAATTGTTCCGTGAGAACGAAGCACGCTCGTCTTAAATGGATTTTCAAAAAACCTTGACGACTTAACCTAATCTTAATTAGGAAGAAATCCCAAAGGCAAAACGAATGGCTTAATTTGTGGCGCAAAGAATCCGTTTAGCCAAAAAAGAGGATTTAATTACGGGCATTAAATTAGAAGGGCACGAAAAGTTATAAAGTGTCCTTGAGCCACACATGCTTGCTGAATTTGTAGAAACCAAATTCTCTAGAATTACGAAGAAATTTTGATTTTGGACTAGTCTTCAAATCTCAATGGAACTGAAAGATTTAAGTATAGGTAAGTAGCTTGACAAATAAAAGTTTTATTTCCGAATTGTTGTAGTGCTTCCAAATACGAATACTACTAGCTTAGCAAGATATTTAAAACCAAACTGCAAAGTATCATAACAATCAGTCCAATATTTACCGGAAAACTAACGGTTTTCAATGTATCACTTCGGAGCAGCCTGTGTTGGTATTTGGATGATGTAATTTCATAGATTTTTCCTTGTCTAATTAAGCAAATAACTATTTTAAGATATTTCTAAGTATCAGTCTTATCCATGATTTCATTATTCGTCCAGAGGCTAAGGTCACCTTGTGTACTTCTACAGGTATATGGTTAGCAAATGCAAACTAAAAATTAGCTCATTTCAAATAAATGAGCTACTATTCTCACAGGAGCATCGTAAAAGAATTAAATTGAAAAAAACGACTGCCTTAAAAAAACATTAAGTAAAAACTAAAAAAGAAAAACAAGTCTAGTAACCTAGGACTCTGTTAAGTAACTGAAAAGTTCAACATTTGGGACCTATTACTGGTAATTTTTTGACGGCCATGACTGTTGAACTTCAAAAGTTTTTTTAGGCAGTTCTTTGTCATCGGAGAATAAGGTAAAACATACAATACAATACAATACTAATATTCTTTATTGATCACCAAAAATAGTACAGGGATATCACAAAAATAAAAATTCAGGTAGACAATAGGCGAATAGGCGGTCTTATCGCTAAAAAGCGATCTCTTCCAGACAACCAATGACACGTTGATAACAACAATACAACACACAATGACAACACTTAATGACATGTTAATGATCCGCTTGCACGTTGTTCTCCTCCCACCACAAAAAAAAACAATACAAATGGCATGATATTTCTCAAATAAATCTTTATAGTATGACGTGGACGTATTTAAATATGAGCGCGTTCACCCCAACCCTTGAATAAGTCATGGCACGATCGGATCACGAACTAAATTGTGCCGTTGGCTTAAAAAACTAATTACAAGCGGTTTACAGAGGAAATTGTTCCTTATTCCCAAGCTACAAGATTCTGTTTCTATTGGGGCAATGACCGAGCAATTCCGGGCACTGTGAATGAAAGTAAATTAAGGATTTTACGTGGAAAATTATAGTAATAGAATGTTTTGAAGTGAATAATGGCGGCGCTCGAAAAAGTTGTAAATATTGGACTACTAGTTGTTGCCCTCGACTCCGTCGTTACTCGTTATTCGTTTATGACTATAATCCTACAAGAACAATGCAATTTTCTGGGATCCAGCCTACACACGTCCCACGCAGGGCACAAACCTCCTCTCAGCATGAGAGGGCTTGGGTAGTAGTTCCCGCGCGGGCCCAGTGCGGATTGGGCACTTCACACACACCGATGGCTTCGCAGGTTTCCTCACCACGTTTTCCTTCACTGTAAAGCTAAAGGTAAATTTCAAATATTTCGCACATGAATTTCAAAAAACTCAGAGGTGCGAGCCGGGGTTTGAACCCACGATCCTCTGCTTGATAGGCCATAGGTGAAACCACTCAACCACCAAGGTTTGCCCAGGATCAGGATCAGGACCAGGACCAGGTTTGCGGGACCCAGGGTAGAATCCATACTAATTTTAAATGCGAAAGTGTGTTTGTGTGTTTGTCCGTCTTTCACGCCGTAACGGAACGACGGATTCACGTGATTTTTGGCATAGAGATAGTTTATGGACCCGAGAGTGACATAGGCTACTTTTATCCCGGAAAAATGTAGTAACTCGCCTATACGTTATGCAAACCCCCAGTGGGTTTTCCAATAGTGGCATAATAAGACCAATGTTATTTATTTGTTTCAATTATCCCACTAATAGTATAGCATACACAATACAAACATACTTACCAGCACATTGTCAGCGTGCTATTGTAACTATATCATCTGTTCCCAGCCGAGACCAATTGAGCCAGGCCAGCCTCCTCAACTGAGAATCTGAACCTGAATATGTAGCTTTACTTTGTTTTATGTACTTAACCAAGCACAAAATCGCTATAGGCTAAATTAATTTAGGTTCACAAACTTTAACACTAAATTTCCAGTGCCCGGTGTATTGCATGTGTAATATATCTTCGGGGGATTTGGAACAACTTTCGAAAGTACTAACTAAGATTGTTGTAAACATGTTTTGTCTTATATCCATTATTAATATTATGGAATAGAATAGAATAGAATAGAATAGAATAGAATAGAATAGAATAGAATAGAATAGAATAGAATAGAATAGAATAGAATAGAATAGAATAGAATAGAATAGAATAAGCCTTTATTAACACACTTAGAGCAACATAAACATAAGTAATAAACGGAGGATATTTCTACATTACACTTATAAATGTGAAAGCGTGTGTTTGTTTGTTTTGTATGTTTGTCCGTCTTTCACGTCGAAACGGAGCGACGGATCGACGTGATTTTTAGCATGGAGATAGTTTATGGGCCAGAAAATGACATAGGTTACTTTGAATCCCGGGAAAATGCACTGTTCCCGAGGGAGGAGCGCGCGATAACCGAATTCCACGCGGGCGGAGCTGCGGGCAAAAGCTAGTAATACAAATAATATAATGATAAAAGCGACTAGACTACTATAATAAGCCTGATATATGTTATGATTTATTACCACTTTTCTTTGTAAAATTTTGATTTAATTAAAGTGGACATATTACTGTATCGGACCGGGAGACGAGCTGTCGGTAGGCCTCCAACAAGATGGAGCGACGACCTGGCTAGGATCGCGGGATCGCGGTGGATGCGAAAAGCACAAGACCGGTCTGAGTGGAGAGCCTTGGGGGAGGCCTATGTCCAGCAGTGGACGTCTTTCGGCTGACATGATTACTGTATGGTTTACCCTGCCTGTTTTTTGTATCGCTTACTTAACGTGTACAATAAAGGAGTCATTGTAGTCTATTGTATTGTATTGTAATCGCCCAAAAGTGTATTTCGCGTAGACAAAGACGCGGGTAGCAGCTAGTGCGGAGGTAAAGTCCCATGCGTTATTAAGATTGCGTAGATACGTCGCACACCCGCAGGAATCTAAGCAATGGCTACTATTATCTGCCTGTTTGACGGCTGTCCGCGGCGGTGAAGAGGGTAGGCGGGTTAGGGCAGATACACAAGGTCAGTAATCGCAAGTGCGTTTTTCCACATATTTTCCCACATACTTATTACTTTGGCACTAGGTTAATTGGTGTGAATTGTCCCGTGATATTTATTTATTTACTAGCTTTTTCCCGCGGCTCCGCCCGCGTGGTATTCGGTTATCGCGCGCTGTTCCCTCGAGAACTGTGCCTTTTTCCGGGATAAAGAGTAGCCTGTGTCACTCTCGGGCTCATAAACTATCTCTATGCCAAAAATCACGTCGATCCGTCGCTCCGTTACGGCTTGAAAGACGGACAAACACACAAATACATGTACAATTGTATTGTATTGTATTCATCATCATCATCATTATTACAGGCTATATACGTTCCACTGCTGGGCAAAGACGCGGGTAGCAGCTAGTGCGGAGGTAAAGTCCCATGCGTTATTAAGATTGCGTAGATACGTCGCACACCCGCAGGAATCTAAGCAATGGCTACTATTATCTGCCTGTTTGACGGCTGTCCGCGGCGGTGAAGAGGGTAGGCGGGTTAGGGCAAATACACAAGGTCAGAAATCGCAAGTGCGTTTTTCTACGTTTTTCCACATTACTTTGGGACTAGGTCAATTGTTGTTTGTTTGTTTGTTTAAACTCTTTATTGTACAAAAAGGAAATAGGTACAAAAATAACACACAAAAGAAAGTGCTAAGTACAAAGGCGGACTTATCCCTGAAGGGATCTCTGCCAGTCAACCTTTGAGTGGTAGAGAAAAGCAATTGAAAAAGATAAGGATCGACAAATAAAGCAAAACATTTGAATAAACATAAATGCATATATAAACCCTAAGTACCTACCTAAATATATACAGTATTATACAGAATACATAACCTTGGTACATAATTGGTGTGAATTGTCCCGTGATATTTGTTTATTTATACATCATCATCATCATCCCAACCTATATAATAGGTAGGTCCCATTGAACAAGCCTCCTCTCAGAATTCGAGGGCTTTTGGGCCATACTTACCACGCGGGCATAGCGCACACGAGACAATTTAGATTCATAGCACACATACAAACTTTATCGTCCGACAGTCCACGGGCACAAAACACAGATAGTTCAGAAATCAATCTCCATACAAGTGCTCTCGAGCACCATAGACACTGCTCACGGATACATATCTCGGACCGGTTGGGACCAGTGCGAGCGCGAGTGCCAGTGCGAACTTTTTTGTGCAATAATGGAGCAACAAAAAAAAGTACCTAAGTAAGTAAGATAACTTTCTGTGACAAATTTATAATATAACAAAGACATTAAAATTTAAATATTTTAGTTATTAATTTATAAACCCCCTTGAAAAAAAAATGGGCACCTATGGTTTTTAAGTTTTTTAGAATTGAAGCTTAGAAAGTAAGCTTTCATGCACATAAAATACAAAAACCATAGGTGCCCGTTTTTTGCAAAGGGGTTTATTTCCATTCTTCCCGTTTCATTCTCAACAATAAATCAAACAACTCAACTCAACTATTAAGTTTTCTAAAGACGGAATTCCATCTATACTTATCTAACTGTAGCTAAGTGTGAAAGTGACAAAGATTGACACTTGTAAACTTTCGCATTTGTAGAATAGGAAGTGGGATAGGAAAAGTGTGGGTGGAAAGCAAAAGGTCAGGCATTGCGAATATTAAACAGTTCGGACCACCTACACTGCCAAATAACAAGACAGCCCACGTTTGCTTTTGTGGGCATTTAAGTAACTGTTATAGTTATTTGTCAACAGGCTTTGAAACAGTTAATTAGCCTCGCAAACTGAAAGAGATAAAATTTGAAATCAAGCGAAAGTTTTCGTGCTTATTTCACAACTAGCTTTTGCTCGCGACTCCGCCCGCGTGGTATTCGGTTATCGCGCGCGGTTCCCTCGGGAACTATGAATTTTAGAGGGATAAAAAGTTGCCTATGTCACTCTCGGGCCCATAAACTATCTCTATGGCAAATTACGGCGTGAAAGACGGACAAACACACAAACATACAAACACACTTTCACACTTATAATATTAAGTAAGTAAGTAAGTATGGATATTTTATTTACTAGCCGTTACTCGCGACTCCGTGCGTATAGAATTCGGTTTTATATACCTACATTAATGAATTTTTGAGTAAATCAAAGTTTCGGTTCTTTTACCTTTTCAGTGTACTTGTAGTGTCTACTCTCGTGTCTGATATCCTGTCAACCGTTCAACGGTTAACTGGAAGAGAGCCCTTTAAGGGATAAGTTCGCCTTTGTATATCTTATTATTCTGTGTTCTGTTATTTTCATGGGTTTTTATGTACAATACAATATTTTTAATAACTCGATTTGAGACGTGAATTATTCGGTACAATATCGTTTAAATGATGATGATGAGTTGTTTAATTTACCTTTTACTTTAAAATTAAATTTCATTATGTCAGAAACGTTTCAAAAATACGTTTCATAAACTCCAAGTTACGAAGAGGTTTCAAATCTGGTTTAACCGGGCGGTCAAAACGCTCGAATATTCATTCTTCGTTCCATTAAAGCTTGTAAAGTATTCATCATATAATGGGTTAATAAGCTACTTTATACCTTACACATTACACAGTATTATGTGTGTGTGTATATAGCGACTTGTCTGTGAATCTGCTACACATACGTACGACAGGCGTGGGTGGTACGTGGGCGTGAATGGAAACACACGGAGTGGTCGAAAACGACGCGATTAAAGAGCATTCGATATAAAGATCTGAAATGTGTTTTTGTTAGAAAACACTCATCTTATTTCAAAACTATAACTGCCAAGTCAAAGCGAGGAGCATATAGACACAAATTTTATATGCTAAAGACGAAATTTGTGTTAAAAAAAATAATTTTCCCTGAATGGCAGTAAAGATATTCAACGCGTTAACCGATAATTTTAAGAATCTCTTTCAATTTGTTTAGGAAAAAATTGTTTAAGCATCTGGTTGAAAACAACTACTAACTACTCTATAGACGAGTTCATGACGAACTGTAAATTGTAAGAACTAGATTATGACATCACGTTATTTATTAGATATTTATAATCAATTTTTGAAATGCTTTGATTGAAATAAAACTAACTTTTACCAGGTACTTTCGTATAATTATTTTTGCTTATACATATACCCTTGAAATTTAATAATATATTGACAAAAACTTATTGTGAATAATAAAATATAAGCATGTGATCTGTAAGAATTGATAATGATTATTGATTATGTGATTTTATAAATATTTGTACGCCATAGATTTTTCAAAAAATCATTATAAATCCAATTTTCAATCGATTTAAGTTTTCTCTTCGCTAAACACTGTCTGTATATCTATATTTTTACAATAATATATATGACACGGCAAATTCAGGAGTTGTCCAATACCGTGCTTTGATCACGCTAGATTTAGCAACAATATTGTCTTTTATTTTCACAAAAAATGTTACCTGAGCATTTCTTTTTTCACAATACTTGCCGAAACGGTAATGAGGTAAAGAATGAAATAAATAAAATAAATAGAAAATGATTTATTGTACAATCAACTTGAGGCAAAATACAATGACCAATGAGTATGGAAAGTTTGTACCGAGAAGTCGCGAGAATGCCGCAAAAACGTTGAATATTCAACCTTTTTTTATTTCATTTGCGCGAAGCCGTCCTCAAAACCTGCCCGTATGTTTCCACCGTCCGCAACCCCACACGTGATCTTTGACAAGTACCGCCCATTACCGAATCAGTAGAGCCAAGCTAATGTCAACCTTAACGCTTCGTGCCAGCGTTGCAAATTGAACGCACAGCTGCCGCGTATTTTAGTTGTAATTAAAACTGACCGGTTACATTTTGGTTTAAATTAATGACGATTAGTTTCGCATTTTGTTTAGTTTAAGCCCTTTTATGGCCATTCGCTGGAAAAAGGCAAGCCCAATTACTTAGTGTCATCTACGGCATGTACGAGTATTTTTTTAAGGTATTCTTTCATTTCACCGGTTTTTTTCACATACGATTCGCTTCACCGATGTTTCATTTGCTCAAATGCATTGTTTTCTGAAACTGTGAACTTATTCATTCAGGATTTATTTCTATACTAGTAAGTCACGTTAAGTTAGTTTTATAGAAATACTAGCTTTTGCCCGCGGCTCCGCCCGCGTGGTATTCGGTAATCGCGCGCTGTTCCCTCGGAAACTGTGCATTTTTCCGGGATAAAAAGTAGCCTATGTCACTCTTGGGCCCATAAACTATATCTGTGCCAAAAATCACGTCGATCCGTCCCTCCGTTACGGCGTGAAAGACGGACAAACATACAAACACACTTCCGCATTTATAATATTAGTATGGATTTAGGTATTTATTTTATTATCATATTCTAGCAGCGTCTCGACGCCGCAATGGGTCACTAGTAAAATTTAATTGGCAAAATGAAAAAATTTGCGAGACGAATAATTTTTTTCAGTAATCGCGTTCATTTTGACCTAGAAATACGCTCATCCCCTTCTATTGATTTCGGAACCCAAAAATGGCTGAAACTATATTTTTTACTTTATCATCACTCCAATCGAAAGACCTGCTCATAAATAAAATCATAAAAATGTAAAAACTAAATTCCAACCTTAGCTCTAAAAAAGTCAGAAGATGCAATAAATCAAGTAAAAACACAAAAATACGCGTATCAAAACAATAACCATAAAAATAGTTTAATGTACTTAAAGGTTAAAGGTCAGTAAACTCAATGCCGCCTTTTGAGTGAGGTTCAACTTTAATCTGACCAAGGAAAAGCTTGGAAACATTGAAAACGTTGAATGTGCTGAAATCAAATATCATGATACGCTGCGGCCATACGTGTGACAGAGACGGACTTCACAGTAATTTAATTTTTACAATGTTACGTATATGACTTAATTTGAAAATCAAACATTTTTCGTCAATTTTCTTGTATCTTAGATTTGGCATACTTAAGTTAATGTAATGCCAATAGATCCCGTCCGGGCCCGGTGATAGATTATGGATCTGTCCAGTGGTCCGGCCAGCATCGTTTGCGCAGGGATGGAACCTTTCTGTTCCGTATTAGACGGAAACTGTATATTTGTATATCTATCTATCTCTCACAGACTTCCAAACCGTTTGCGTAGCTGCGACCACGCTCCTTAGTTAATTTTCTTTAATTTGTAATAAATCAGTTGTTTCGTTTGCAAAAGTGCATTTGAATTGAACATTGAAATTTCCAATACACAAAATAACTACAGGACCTCGTCATAGCGCAGAAAAAGTAATAGCACAAGTACAGAAGCCCAATGCCTTACAAAAGTGACGTTTAGGCATAAGAACCGTGCCTACTGTATGCTTCTCTGTCAAACGCAGAACTCGTATTCACATGCACGCGGCAAGTGTAGTGGAATAGCACACTCTAGGGGGCCCCAGACATCTACCTACTTGCAGCTGAAAATAAAAGTCGCGGAGTGAGCCGAGCCTGGTAATAGTGAGTCAGCCACTTGACCCCAAGCAAAGGTCATCAGATTGCAGCCGATAATAACTTAAATGCTGGCTCATTATTTCACTTTGCCACGAATTGAGAGTTCTAATGGAATATGGTAATTTTATGCCGGCCGGTTAGGCAGGGCGACCCTGGCGTAAACAGAAAAACTAAATTAAGGAGAAAAACTAAAACGGAAAAACGGTTACGGTACGGAATCGCAGTGACGCATCGTATGCACGCCGTTTTTATTGCATTATTTTATTATTTATTTATTTATTTCTCATAGATATTACATACACTTACTTAATTTACATATCCACTCGCCAAACTGATATTACAGTTTGTTGGCGAGAATGCGCTCTTTACAATTTAATTATATGTTACAAAAACAAAACAAAACAAAAGTTACAACATATACAGAGATGTGTATACTTTTGCAAAAATGTACCCTAAGGCAGTTTTTGCAAAAGAATCCTTTTGAGAGTATTTTTAACTTTCCTCCACACCGCAGCTATACGCAAACGGTGCAAAATCGCAGTAACATGCCGTAAACGTCAGGACTTTACAGCATGCTCTCCACCAAAAGTCGCGGCGTTTACGGCACGTCACAACGATTCCGCACCGTTGCGTATTTTAAGCAGCGGTGTGGAGACAAACGACAAAAAGATGCCTAAGTATACGATGCGTCACTGCTATTCCGTAGTGTCACCGCTTTTTAAGCAGCGGTGTGGCCGTTCCTTTACTTACGTGAATGAAATATTTACCGCAAATCACTGCGGCTTTATAAAAGTTGGTTTTACTTTGAGTAATTTCCTACTTCAATACTATTATCTGTGATTTACTTACTCACAAACACGAATACTTATAAGCAGAAAAACAACAAGACTTTGGATAAGTCTATACTCTACTCTCCATAACAGCACCTGCATTGTAATACTGCTAAAACGATAAGCCACTAAATAAAAAAAAATTGAGTTTCAGATCTAAGTATAGGGAACCCCCAAAATTTCTTGTTTTTTTTTTCTATATTTGTGTGAAAACCTTAATGCGGTTCACAGAATACATCTACTCACCAAGTTTCAACTGTACTTAAAGTTTCGGAAAAAAGTGGCTGTAACATACGGACGGACAGACAGACAGACATGACGAATACATAAGGGTTCCGTTTTTTGCCATTTGGCTACGGAATCCAAAAAAGTCAATTTAAATACTGTCTGCGGAGCGCAGCGAATACTTTAGAGAGTTTCTCCAGAAGCAGTGAGTAGTTTAATCATCGGATGCGAATAAATCGAACTGATATTGAATCAGAATTCAATATAATACAGACGGATTGACGGAGCGTTTGACAGTTATTTGGCTTCAAGATGCCAATAGGAATCTTTTGATATACCGATAAGTGTGTGCAAAATATGTGCAAAATACTTCTAATTTCAGGAACAAAAGAGTTACAGTATTCGCGTTCTTAAAACTTTCAGTGGTTTTTTAGAGGATTATGATGTGATCTTTTGTTTGTTTTTCTTTGATGAATATTCAATTTCATAATTTACAAGTTCATTAGTTAGTTGTCTCCGCAAGATGGAACCCATCAACGGTTAAGAAACACGGACTTGAAAAGTACGGAAATTCAGTTTGGATGACAACGTCAGTCAACAAAAAATACTGTCAACAAAAAGCTCGTTTTAAAAGTTTTTTTCAAATCGATTTTAGTTT
This sequence comes from Choristoneura rosaceana, assembly GCA_037349165.1. NCBI lineage: Eukaryota > Metazoa > Arthropoda > Insecta > Lepidoptera > Tortricidae > Choristoneura > Choristoneura rosaceana. Next base: position 2,238,273 of record JAZBNJ010000044.1, read on the forward strand.
GGATTTTGATTCTTTCACTTCTAGAGAGCATTTTTTGAATCGACAAACGTTATTTTTTATCCCGATAATGGGAGTTCCCGCAGTTCCGCATTGAGGCGGAGATGAGCGGAGCGGAGTGGAGACTTGTGTAGGGATCGTATTGTAAAACTCTTTATTGTACATAAAAACACATGATAATAACAGAACACAGGATAATAAGATGTACAAAGGCGAACTTATCCCTTAAAGGGATCTCTTCCAGTTAACCTTTGAATGTTTGACAGGATATCAGGCTCAAGAGTATACACTACAAGTACAATGAAAAGGTCAAAGAACACAAATTTAAATTAACTCAAAAATTCATTATAAATACACATACATATATAGGTACACACTAATACATATCAAGACAAACGAACTACATGCAAAGTACACAATATACACCACATATACACCAAAAAGAGCATACAACACTGCCTCCCTTAAGATTTTACGATGAACTGTCAAGCCAGTGCACCCGATCACCCGGCAACCGATTCCACAGACTCACAGCGTGCACGGAGAAGGATTTAGAGTACAAGTCTGATGATAATAAAGCGGAGACGAGATGTGGATTCAACTAAATATGATGAGTCGATCGCTACACGTCTCCTCTCCGCTTCGCTCGTCTCCACCTCAGTGAAGCCGCAGCAGAACCCAGACAAACGTGCAGGCAATAATCTCGTTTTGATGCACTAACATGTCAACAAAGATAGTCTGCCTTTCGGATTCGGAATGTAAAAAAGACCTGCGTTCTAGCCTCGTTTTTTTTCAAATAATGTCAATAGCGCGAATTAAGAAAAAAAAGTTGAAAAATAAAGTCCGAAATTTTCAACTAATCCGGGCTTAGCATACGAAAGGCTTTGATTATATACAACATATATAGTCAAAGTATATAGTCAAAGACGAAAGGTTAAAAAATTTACCTGTCACTATTGTACCGTTTTTGTCTAACTTAAACCATGTGTGTGTGTGTGTGTGTGTGTGTGTCGTGTGTGTATCATAATTTTAGCGTTTCAATCAAAACTATTTATATCCTAAAATAATAGTTCTTTAACTATTAGTTCTTACATTGAACCTAACACGTCAATAACCATTATTCTTTATTTATTACGTGAACCATTAAAATATAGAAAGCTTTTTTCAACACTTTGTCTAGTCGTATGAATACATCGACCCGAACTTAACACTTCATAGACCGATGACCTTTGAAAAAACGGCCAAGTGCGAATCGGACCCGCGCACCAAGGGTTCCGTACAAATTTGTATGTATGTATGAAATTCGAGTATTAGCAGAGCCCCTAAGCAAAATGTACGCAGAGTGGGATCATTTTAGATGGTCAGTAATATCATCATCATCATCATCATCATCATCTCAGCCTATATACGTCCCGCTGCTGGGCACAGGCCTCTTCTCGGAATGAGAGGGCTTGGGCCATAGTTCCCACGCGGGCCCAGTGCGGATTGGGAACTTCACACGCACCATTGAATTGCTTCGCAGGTTTGTGCAGGTTTCCTCACGATGTTTTCCTTCACCGCAAAGCTCGTGGTAAATTGCGCACATGAATTTCGAAAAACTCAGAGGTGCGAGCCGGGATTTGAACCCACGACCCTCTGCTTGAGAGGCGATAGGTCAAACCACTAGGCCACCACGGCTTCACTAGGCCACCACGGCCAGTCACCACGGTCAGTAATATAGACAGACAAAAATAAAAAAATCAAGATGTTCAAACTCTTTTCATTGGTTGTGTTAGAGCTGGTTCATCCCAAATTTCAAGTTTCTCGGACAACCAAAAATACGCTATAGGTAAGTTTTCGGTTACGGTCATTTGTGCGGTAGTACCTTTTGAAAGACTGTTCACACGGTGCATATTGCTCGTATTAAGTGTCAATTTAGAACCAAAAAAATGTTTTATAACTTTTAATTACTTAGGGGCTCTTTCACCATCCATTGATTAGTGTTAACTGACGGTTAAATGTGATGCCGTCTCTATTTGTTTTGTTCGAATAGACTGAAATGGCATCACATTTAACCGTCAGTTAACACTGTTTTCATACTTAAGTAATTGAAAAGTCGTGCGAGAAGCACCCAAAAATTTCTCTTCAAAACATGAAAACCAGAAAATACTGTTCACTTGTCTAAAATACTGTTTATTTCCCTTCTCAGACCTAAATATACTTTATTTCTTTGAAAAAAAAAAGCCTATAAGGAACGTTATATACGTCAAATATGATGTAAAGTTAATACCTAAAGATTTTATTATTATTATTATGATTGGAAAAATTCTGATAAATATTTACAGTGTTCAGTCAATTTATCTCAAGCTTCTGCTGAAACACACTCATCAAACGTACCTACCTAAGGGTAATTTTTATAATAATACAGTTTTGGACATATCCCAAGACTTTTTATATGCGTATATTTTGCGTAAATTTTTAAGCAGGAGTATAAGTGTTTTCGATTTCATTAAGAACTAGCTTATGCCCGCGACTTCGTAAAGAGTTACTTTTGCATTTATAACATTAATATAGTAGGGATAATTTAGCAGGTGTTGTTGAATCTTACTCTATATCTTCACAAAAACTATTCCCACCACATCTACCCGTCACCGTATCCTCAGACACAAATAACGCCACACTACGCCATTAAAATTGTACACAAATTTCCACTCCACACTCATCCAAACCGGCCACTTTCATTAAAATAAGTTTGATAAACGACACGAGGAGGCTGGGGCGCGCACGGGCTAATGCGTCCTTCGCGTCGAGTGACGTCACAACATGGCCGCCGCAGTGCACAGTTTGATTGGCTGTCTATACGTTTTCCTAAAATAATGTTCGATTCCCGTAATTTTAAAATTCTGCGTTTCCACCAATTATGTGCGAGGATGTCAAACAAAACAAACTCACAATATTTATTGACAACAAAAACACACTACATCACAACAAAAACAGTAAAAACATAAATAGGAACACATACATAAACATATGTGTTGCGAGGAATGTGTTTTTATTAGGATTCCGTAGCCAAAATGGCAAAAATGGAACACTTATAGTATCGCCATGTCTGTCTGTCCGACCGCAGCTTTTCTCAGGGACTATCAATGCTAGAAAGCTGTAATTTTGCACAAATAATTAAAATATTTTTTACGACCGAAAGTTCAATATGCTTTGTCCTCGATCTTGAAGCAAGCGCGTCTAGTAAACTCGACATCACCACCTCAGCCTAAAAACAGAGCACCTCTCAGAAAGTGAGGGGAGAGAAAATGTAGTAGTAGAGAGTTAAATAGATACACACATACATACATAAAATCACGCCTTTTTCCCAACGGGGTAGGCAGAGACTACATTCTTCCACTTGCTACGATTCTGGCATACAACTCTCGCTTCCTCTACATTCATCAATCTTTTCATGCATGCACGTCGGTTTAGAGTACTCCTGACTCGACCTTTCTTCAGAATGTCCTCGATTTGATCGTGGTACGTTCGTCTAGGCCTTCCTCTCCCAACGTTAAATAGATAAACTTAATTTAATTCTAGTTTCAGTACAAGATCCAATTGCTTTATATTCTGTGTACCGTGAGCAATCACAGTCGAGTGGTGCTCCATATTGCCGTCGCAGAGTGTGGCGTTAAGCGTACGAATATCCGCAGGTACGATATTAACATCTTGACGTGTAATTACCTCATTCTGCATGCAAATTGTTCTACATTTAGTACAAAATTGAATCCGCTTTGTAGGTTTATTGGAAGAACATTACATTCTACTGAGAAATATTTGGAGGTAATTCAGTCTAAGCGTGATCCAAACGGTTAACTTAATGTTTTTACTTTGAAAATTAATTACCTACATTAAAATTAAATTTATTTAAACAAGGCCATCAGTAACTGAACGCGAATAGTTGTCAATATATTTATGTATTTTTATTTAAGTATATTTATCCGTTGCCTAGTGTCCATAGTACAAGCTTGCTTAGTTTGGGACTCGGTCAATTAGTGTCAAGTGTCCCATAATATTTATTTATTTTTCACGTGATGGGGTGGTTAAGGTCCTTTAATTATCCCCATGTACTATATGACGTACTTACGTAAAGTTGCAATCAAATCCCTTTCTAATGTTTTTTGGTTGTTTTACACCTGTAAAATCATAGCCTATAGCGCAATTTCAAAGCATAAAAGTTTGCCTACGTTATCGCCAAGACTTATTTGGCCTATAACGATGTTATTATATTTCTTATTACCCACGCAACGGGGTTTTATGTCAATTCCGTGGAACGCGTAAATCAGGATAGCGTTATTTTTACGCTATACATTAAGCAGTTTTTACTACCCGCGGTGACTATAAAAAGGACTAAGTAGATTAAAACCGTAATAAAATATGAATTGTGCATTTTTGAAGTGTTTCTTTGGGTTACGTTTATTTTCTTGGTGATAAGGCAACGCGGGGTTTTCGTTAAATTGGATGGAAGTTACACCTCTATAAGCCGCTGCCCGGTTTGTGCTTTGTTCAGTTGGATAGAGTTAATAACTTCTTTTAATTTATTGTTATTAATATAGCAAGGCCAGGATTATGCTGAGTTGGTAACGTTTCGTGCCAATTTTCCTTTATTTTTGGCTCCTTTCTGACTTTTTTTCTCGACGTTCCTTTATTTCGTGAATCCTTCCAAGTCGAAGACCGAGGAATAGGGTTGGAAGTTAACTCATCACACTTAATTATTATCCATACTAATTATAAATGTGAAAGTGTGTTTGTATGTTTTTCCGTCTTTCACGCCGTAACGGATCGACGGGTCGACGGGATTTTTGGCATAGAGATAGTTTATGGGCCCGAGAGTGACATAGGCTACTTTTTATCCCGGAAAATGCTGTTCCCGAGGTAAGTAACAGCGCGCGATAACCGAACACTACGCGGGCGGAGGCGCGGGCAAAAGCTAGTGTATCTATAAATATAAACCCACTTTACATAGCTATACTGCGAGTATCAACTAATGTAATACTAAATACCTGAGCGACCGAACTTTGCTCGGGCAAAAACTCGATAATAAGCGTTTTCTTTTTGTCAGAGATAGGACCAAGCTGGATCGATTTGTCACCCCCGAAACCCCCCCACATACCAAATTATATTGAAATCGTTGTATATTATACAAGAATTGCTCGTTTAAAGTTATTAGATTAATTACCAACATTACACTTTTATGTGTCAAACGTTGTCCAACGAAACGGTGCACGAACGGTGGGTGGTGGGACGAACGCTGTGTTTTATCGAGAAAGAATTAAAATAAAATAATCAGAGTGAGTAGGCTATAATTGAGCTACATCTTTGGCTTCATGCAGATCATCAGGTGAGATAAAAGCACTTGTCACTTTTGAATAAAAACAAGAGATCGTGAACGCGATTGTAATTGCAAACGCGTTAGACAATGTAGCTTTTGACGGGCCCAGAATGGTCCAGATTAAAAACCCATCACATGCACCGGGATGTAATGTGTTTTTAATGGCATTTGCGCCGCGCCTCTCCGTACCGTTTATTTACTGATATGTTGTGAATACGGGAATGCATCCTTATAAAATCAACATGGCGGATTTTATGCGCTTTACTATGCGGGCTAAAGCGCTCGGTTGTTTTGTTTTATGCCATAAACAACCATCGTTTTCCATCCAGTACAATAAAAAAAAGGTGCGTTAAACGCAATGCGTTTGGCGTACATACATTTTTACAAACTTTTATTTAGGGTCACTTTTCACTCCATTATAAATTAGGAGCAAAATTAAGCAATATGTGAATGTTGACTAAATCAGGTCATAACTTAATATGTAGACCCAAAACAAATGATTTCGGGTGAAACATATTTACAATTCGTCATATTACTGTGTGTTTGTTAGTAAAAGAGTTTTTGCGGCATACATCAAATTTGTCAATTTTCAAGAACAACAAGGTTAAATTTCCAACGATGTTCAGATTGGTCAATTTTCCTTGTTGAGGTATTTCAAATTTTTTCTTTTTTTTCAAATTCAAATTCAAATTCTTTATTTCGGACAAACATTGTATCCATAGTGTGTTAGTAAACAAACAAGCGAAACAAAAGATAAAAGACAATAACATTTTAAACTTCTTCTAGTGTTAGTATTTTATGACATATATTTATTATATTACCTACTTAAATTACATTTTTGCTTTGGCTTATAATTTTGAGTTGGCCATTTTCCATTTGCACCAAATGACAGTAAATCGATTTTCTCGCAGCTAAATTCAAGTAGTCGTTTTTTTTCGGCATTCATCAAATATCTCAATTTTACCATGAGACAAGGTTCCATTTCGACGATATTCAGGACGGACAATTTTCCTTGTTGAAGTATTCCAATTTTTTTTGCTTTGATGTATTTTGAGTTGTCCATTTTCCATCCGCACCAAATGAGAGTCAATCGTTTTTTCTCGCAGCTGTATACTGGACTTTATTTAATGTCTACTCAAGTTAAAGCACTATTACCTACGCAAAGTACCCAAACTTATCTACATCTACATTTATGAAACCTTTCACAGATTTCCCGGCATCCTTAAGAGAAGTTTCCCTGCCGGCCGCGCGGCCGCGTTAGGTATTCGCTTGGGATATTGCTGTCTTTATCGCTCGTGACATAAGCGCTCGCAGCCGTAAATGCACATCCTCTCCCGCTTCTCCGCTTCCCGCTAATTTATATCGAGATAGCTGTAGACTTTCCAAGATTTGGGCGGTGGAATTTTGGGTTTCGTTGTCCTCATATTATACTAAAAGTATAGCACTTAAATCAATGATATTTTATAATCAAGATCTTCATTATATTTTCTATGCCTGTGGTTTTTTCGATTTTTGTAAAAATGCTTTAATAGTCTGTAATTCTCGTGCAAAGTTGACTTTTTTTTTGTCGACCTTTGAGCTGCTGTAAATCTGATATTACACATTTATATGAAAATCTGAAAAATCACAGGCATAGATAATTACGCCTAGTCCATACTTCCAAAATTTCATCTAGTTCTGTTGCCTAGTTTTCAAATGAGACCGGGACTACGTTTGTATGGAAAATGGAACGAAGAGATCTCTTAAAAGGGATATTAGACGCGCCGTTAGTAGACAAGGCACGAGTGCTGCATAAATCGCCCTCCCCGGGCGACCCGCTGTTATAATGGGAATATCAAGCTATTGAAACGTTTTGTTTTTTATGCCGTGCGGACGTTATAGATCATAGTTTAATAAAGATCAAGAAAACTACGCAGATTGTAGTAAAATTGAATCTTAGAGAGTGTCAGAATCAGAATCAGAAAAAATGTTTATTGTAAAACATAGGTAGGCTGTAAGATACAGAGTTGTTGAGGCATTTTGTGATCTTCTATGTCTTGCCAATGGGCGTACAAAACATTAAATTGGTAGATATAAATACAAAATTAAACACACACAATCAAAATTAAAACGTTACAGACTTCAAATAAACTTCAAAAATATTGTCAATTGAAATTAATAAGTGTTATGACTTCTCACTTATCGAGCTCCGATATTCAATGTCGATATATCGATACAAAACATGTTAAAAAGATTAAAAGTAGACGTCGTCAACAGACGGTTTTATCGTTGAATAGTGATTTCTTCCAATTAACTTTTGAGCAGTCGAAAATATGAAATAGACAAAAATGCATTATGCCATGAAAACAATAAATAGTTGACAATTTCTAATTTAAAAATTCAATTTTATATTTAATGTCTGTAGTACTAAAAAGTGTCCATTAATGTCTTTATAAAAGATATTACGATTATTGTTTTTCGCTAAATATCATCATCGATATCTTTTAGGTAGAGTCGATAATTGAAAAGTCACTATGGCAGGTCAAAAATTTCGCGAAAACCCCGGGCTTTGATTATTACACAATTTTTTGTATAAGTGAGTAAAAATGGCGTACAAAATTTGACTACAACAAACGTGACAAACAAAATAAATGTTGTGAGTAAATTAAAGTCTTGAGGAAAATTAAAAAAATCATGCGGTGTTGTACAGAAACAAATGAAAACACTTTATATGGTTTCCTTTAAAAGAACCACCAAGATTTTTAAGCAAATCACGTTTTTCTTAAATGTCTTCTTTTGAAATGCCTTTAAAACAATTAAAACAAACACAAAACAATTGTTTACTTACAACAATTGAGTACGAATTTTAAGTGTTTTACCTAGAAGAAGAAAAAATTAGCTAGAAATTCATCGTAAGTAGGTAATTTGTATGATAATACATATGATAATGTTTTAGTTAAATAATCCTACTAATATTATAAATATGAAAGTTTGTGAGTGAGTGAGTATGTTTGTTACTTCTTCACGCTGAAACGGCTAGACATAAAAAAAAATAATAGTTCCCAAGTGGGCCCAGTGCGAATTGGGAACTTCACACGCACTATTAAATTGCTTCGCAGGTTTGTGCAGGTTTCCTCACGATATTTTCCTTCAGTGCAAAACTCGTCGTAAATTTCAAATGTAATTCCGCACATGAATTTCGAAAAACTCAAAGGTGCGAGCCGGGGTTTGAATCCACGCCATTCAGCTTGAGAGACGGTAGGTCAAACCACTAGGCCACCACGGCTGTCAACTTATAAATACCGTGAAATCTTCTTACTTACATCATCTCACGTGAACTCGAACAACAGACTAACATGAGGATTTGCACTAGAAGTCTAAGCTGCGTAAGGACCGACAGAGTCCGATATCTGAGTCTTTGAACCCTAAAAATCCCGGGTTCACCTGACATCGAAGCAAAATCCCGGAAAAGCTTGCAAAATATTCATAAAACTCCGTCAAACACCCATACATTACAGATGTAATAAATCTCTGGGCGTTCATCCCCCGCCCTTGAAGGTCGTTGACCCGCGATTAGGGCGTGGGTGAGAACTGCTGAGACATGCAGGCGACAAAAAATACATCACACGTACACAAAGAAATTCACTTGATAATGTCATAGACATAGACGAATTATACTAAGACCAAGGACCATTATAATACTTATATTCTTAGCAAGTACCATATATATGCAGGCGTGATGTTTGTGTGTATTTTTTTTATTCGACTGGATGGCAAACGAGCAATGTGTGTTAATAAAGACACGTGCTATATTATTCTTTTGTATTTATTCTTTTCTATTTATTATTTATCCTATACACATCCAACCATTAAAATTTTTTTTAATCGACTGGATGGCAAACGAGCAAGTGGGTCTACTGATGGTAACTGCTTCACGGCAGGATTAGCGAGCAATATGGTGGTAGCAATCCGGGCGGACCTTGCACAAGGTCCTACCACCTGCAAGTGTGTAAATATTAGGTACTTACCATAGATAAAAAAAATAGTATTAAACCGTTTCAATACATCGGCGACATCTAGTTCGTTTTCTCGTTAAGCAACAAGGAACTATATTTTGTATGGAGATTGTCAGTCTTAGCAAGGACATATAAACTAGTACTAGTAGAAAACGAACTAGATGTCGCCAGATGTATTAAAACGGTTTAATACAATTTTTTTTATCTATGATACGTAATGGTTACACACACAAACTTTGTTTATAACTAAAGTATTTATTGCTTTAAGATATACACATTCCTCGCAACACATCCTCGCACTCGCACATCTCTGGTGGACTCGCAACCTAAGGCAAAGATGAAAATTCAGTTGCAAGTGGATGGACCCCGAACGTTGGAAGACGTCAAATGTTAGCTAAATACTAAACGTCAAAGAGACGTACCTACTTGTAAAAGCCAAATTTTACCGTGATGCTATTTCTGACCAAAAAAATATAAAATTCTAGACTCAATAGTATTCTTCGGTCTAGACTAGTATTTGTTCTGCCCAACCTTGCCCTTTTAGTACCTAGACTAAATTAACAACGAAAATAGGTTTGCATGACGGGAAAATCTAGCACAGTCTGGCTGTATTACAAAGTGGTCATTTAAAGAAAGAAATAAAGAAAACATTTATTCGTGACACACTATGGATAAAAAATAAAATAGAGAAAAAAAAAACAAAATAAGGGTATGTATGTCACGAAATGGTCCCAAATCAGCATCTGCCGTACTTGCGAACGGCGCTGCTCTATAGTGCCTTCACCATTTAGTAAGGAAATACTAGAAACTTCAATATCCTGCATCATGTCATCAAAGTATACATCATGCCAGTCGGTATGAAATCGAAAGTAATTGCTACAAAATGTTTTATTGTTTAATGGTTTCATTTGTTGCCCAATACGACTCTCCTAGGTTTTGCCCTCGCCAGAGTTGTGCATAAGTGGTGGGGGTAAAACGTACCCCCAAATGGGGTGAACTTTTTGTGAACTTTACACCCTGGCTCTCTACTACGAAGTCGCTTCAGCCGTCCCACTGATGCAAACATTATTTAACACGAGAGTAAAAGGGACGGTACGATATGAACTTCGATTTTCGAATTTCATAGTAACCCCAGTTTAGTTTCTAAAGATACTTCTATTGATTTGAGATAAGCGCCAGGTTCGGTCGATTGAAGACAGTCCGCCCAGACAAAAGAACGCTCGCTATTAGAAACTAGCTGCTGTGTGAGGCTTCTTCTGCGAATAATTCGTTTTGTCGCTGTACCGAGGAAACAATGTGATTTTTCGGGATAAAAAAACCTTTAGACTTTAGTTTTAATCCAGGTTAATAAGCTATCTCAGGCTCAGAATCACGCCACGAGCGATGAATATTCCAGCTGTTTCTTTGCGCGTTGAAGAATCAATAGGGTCGTAATACCTAATCACGCTACAGCGAAAGAAATCGACTAAAGCTAGCTTCCACTAAATGCTAATTTGTTCCAATTAACATATATTATTTTTAAATTACGGTCGTGCACATAAATGAACTTATAAATGCAAAGGAATTTTGCTTCACCAGTAAGTCAAGCTTGTGATAAAAGAAAGGAATTAATGTTTTATTGAAATAAATGGGCCATTTATTTTAAGCTCTCTTAAGCCTGCGACACAGAGTTTTCTACTAACCCTAGTGCAGGCAAACGTGTTATATAGAATTTAGTAAAATATTGTATTTATTGTTATTTTGTACTGAAATTAATGAATAAATTATCTTATCTTATCTTATCTTATTTTTTTTTTTTTACTGGCAGCTTTTGCTCTTTGAAAATGACTTATTTTGAGGATATCCATATCCTTCAAATATGGAATTTATTTTAAATTATTATTATAAATGTGGAATTTTGGAAAATTTTGAGATGAGTACGGGTTGAACCCGCAATCCACTGTCAGACAGGCCACAGATCAAGCCACTAGGCCACCACGGCTGGTTTTTAGGGTTCCGTACCCAAAGGGTGAAAACGGAAATCGAATTCGACTTCGTTGTCCGTCTGTCCGTCCATCCGTCACCAGGTCACGAGGCTGTATTTCATGAACCGTGATAGTTAGACACTTGAAATTTTCACAGATTAGGTACTACTGTGGCCGCTCTAACAACAAAATACTAAAAGTGGAATAAAATAAATATTTAAGAGGGCTCTCATACAACAAACGTGTTTTTTTGCCGTTTTTGCTTGATATTACAATTTGTAATTTGACATAACAATCTCGTACTTTTTAATATCTTTAATACCTTGCCCTTTTAGTACCTAGACTAAATTAACAACGAAAATAGGTTTGCATGACGGGAAAATCTAGCACAGTCTGGCTGTATTACAAAGTGGTCATTTAAAGAAAGAAAAAAAAATACATTTATTTAACGCCATAAAACAAACATAGAAACAAACAAATAACAAATAAAGACATACATGACGCTAAATAGGTCCCCACTCAGCATTTTTTTTTTTTTTTGTTATGCTATGCTAATTTGTCACGAATAAATGATTTCTTTCTTTCTTTATTTCTTTTTATATTGATAACGGTAACAGGTAGACACTTGAAATATTCACAAAATATTTAGTTGTATAATCAATTTAACAATAAACCCTAACAATGCACCGCCGCCCATGGACACCCACACCCATAACATAAAAAGGTTAGGTGTGTTAGATTGAAGCCCTAGGTATACATAGATTATTTAAGATATACTTATATCTTAACTTAGGTCCAGTACCCTGATATACCCCCTGCTGTTTACATACACTTACACTAAATCTCGATAATCTCTTAACTTTCAAACGGTCATAAACCGAACACGTACGAGGCAATAAAGACCTTATTTACTAAGCGACATGAAGCAATTTGGAGTTGACACCGCACCCTCCTTATAATGATTTACGCTGTGCTTGGAACTACTGTTCAATAAGATATGTAAGTCATAAGATTTGAGCGACTTACCGCAGGACGCTTAAAGTCGCTGTTCACAGAATTTCGTGTTGGTACACGGGAAAATTGGTATCTTGGTAACAAACGGTGCGATGAAAATGCATATTTCACCAGCCGATGCACCTCTATGACCTTCGGGGAATATTTTTTTTTATATATAGCCTATATTGTGTCCCACTGCTGGGCAAAGGCCTCCCCTTTCCTCCGCCACTCCCCCCTGTCCTGGGCATGCACCTGCCAATCGATCTGAAAAGCGCTCAGATCGTCCCGCCATCTCCTCTTGGGTCTGCCTCTGCTCCTATGCCCATCCCTCGGATCCCATTCGGCTTCGATTCGTGCCCATCGGTCCGGGTGCATGCGGCAGACATGTCCGGCCCAGTCCCACTTCAGCTTGCAGCTGCAGCTTGCTTGTTTGCTTCAGCTTCGGGGAATATGTCTACTAAATTTCAATTCTCTCAGGATTATTCTAAGTCAGCGGTCGTTTCACTTTTGCGGGGACAAAATCATGTATTTTATTTTCGTATTTCTTTTTTTTTTGTTGTATTTGTGTGTCTCTGTGAGTGTGAATAAATTTCTTTCTTTATTTCTTTCTCTACCTCCGGTAATATACTGAACGGCAAAAAATCTGGCCCTCAAATGTATGCAGAAATAAGTAATTTTGTATGGAGAGTGCACCAAATTTTGTGCCGCTTTATTACTTTGCGGAGGTTCATATCAATTAAATATGAACAATAAAATTAATTACGACAATTACAATTCCAGAATTCTTTCACCCTGGCTTTTTGCCGGAAAACTACGTAGTTTCCGCGGGACGGTGACCATTCAGCGAAAGAACCGACACATAATAAAAGAAATATGTCCCACATTCGACACATACAAAATAAAACAAAAGAGAAGAAAATGGAGGAAACAAAAACACAATGTAGGTACAAGACGAAACAAAGGAAGCAATTGTTCCAAACAGTCGAAAACGGGAACTCGACATAATAGTTCGTAAATACTAACAAATTCTATTCTATGGTTAGTAATCTGAAATAAATGTTTAGTATTATTGTGGTTGGTTTTGAGGGAGCTAGCTTGGGGCCGAAGTCAACATGTAACTTAACTTGAAGCAATTTAAAATATACAATCATTGTTTTAGACAGGCAATACGTAAAAAATATGTGAAGCCTCGAGCCTGTAACTATTATGTTATAAGGACGAGGAGATACTTAATACCGCGCGTATTCAACAACCTCATCTCAGAGGAGGAATGTAAAACCAAGAATTGTATAAAAAATAAGTAGAATACATGGAATAAACTCTTTCCTTCCAAAAAATTATTAGTTTAGTCAGTACCTATTAGTTTTGTATAATGTGATGTACTGTAACTATTGTGCACAATATTGTTGAAATGAGTGTTTGGTTCGCCAACAATATGTTTTGCAATTTGGCGAAATATTTCGTACGGTAAAATGTGTATAAAAATATTTTACAATAAATAAATAAAAATTAAGAGGTCTTTGGTACCGTAATTATAATATAAACGAGATGAGCGCAACTACAGAGAGCTATCTCCTAATGCACTATGAGGATATGCTAGTGGACACGCCTCGACAGTTGCCAAACTATTACCAGGTAGGAAATGACATGGAATGGGCTATGTGGTTGGAATACTGTATTGTACTGTACATGATTACCGGGCTATTACCGGGGGATTAGGCGCACCTGGGCAGGTGGCAATATTGGTGAGAACTGCTAAAGATGGAGCCGTATTCCTGGATAGCTTTAGAGTGCCAACTCACCACTTATGGAAAGGTCATCCTTCGAGTATTTGTGTAAGTAAAACAAAATGCGTGTGAGTGTGTGAATACAATAAATGCACTAAAAGCTCGGCGCGCCCTTAAGTAAATAATTTGATTTGTATGCAGTAAGTAAGTAAATCTTTATTTGCTAGCATACGTTTACAAGATCTTAAACAGGTAATTAAATGAATTAATATAAAATGGAGTCGTATAGAATATGATGATAATTATGATAGATTAGGTTTGAGTAGAGTAGAGTAGAATAGAGTAAATTAATAAATACGAAATATATTTAAATCAAATAAAACTTTGACTAAACCACCTTTTCGTTTACTAAACCTGCTATTATCGTAGCTACCGTCGGCAAAAAACGACACACAGCAGTGTCGAAAAGTGCCACTTTTGTCGATTGTATAGACAAGTGCCACCTCTCTTGACTTGGACGGCAGAATGAAATTTGTAAACCGAACATTGAAAATGAACTGTATTGTTATACCCTCATAGCACAATTTAACGGCGGTCCCTGTTTACGGCCGGCACGTGAGAGTGTTACGGAATGCGTTGAAATGAGATGTTTCCTGAAAATGCTGAAAATGAGAGGGATTTTATAAATTTAATGCACAGCGATGGGTTTATTTGCGTCCGTAATTTTGATGACACTCCGCTTTCAGTTGTTTGCCGGTTTGCTAACAGACCCACCTTATTTAGACTGCGTTTTAACCACAGTGTGTTGTGAGGAACGTGTTTTTCATGAGCCAATGGTAACGCTTCATTTACCGTTACTTCGTTTGTCGTTAAATCGTCTGTTTTTCCGGATAAAAACAATCTAAGTCTCTTCAAGGCTAGAGGGAATAGGGTGTTACTGAATCATCTTTAGCCATATTGGCCTCATCTGCACTTAACATCAGGTGAGATAGGGGTTAATCACGGTCAGTTTTGTGTAAAAAAGAACCTGCTTAAGTTATGCGTTCCTAGTAGATTTTTCTCATAAATATCCATACTTATAGTTGACATTATTGTTAACGTATTAAAACACGAAGTGCACAGCTTATAGTCAGCAAAAAAAAAAAAAACATTGCAGGCTCGATAAACTCGACAACAATGTCGCATACAAATTCCATGTCCAGTCTCAAACTTTTTAAAAGTTTAAACGGTCATGGTAGGTGGTAATCAAGTAGGTAATAATGTCAATATCATGGAGGAATAAAAGCAAGTGGAAGCGGAGGTACGATTACTCGATGCCAGTCGTGTTCAACATTGCGTAGAGTATAATCACGTTTAGTAGTGTCGCGACATTCCTAGTTTTACAATAATTATGCCGTATTGCTCAATTCTGGCAATTCCACTTGTTTTTATTTTTCCGTGGTCAATATGGATTGAAAATCAAGGTACGCGGAACAAACAAAACCCGAATTTAAATATTAAAATGATTAAATTATTGCTTTTAAAAATGTTATTTAAGTGCGATATAAGAAGCGTTGATAAATACGTATTGTATTTATGTATTTTGAAATACGCGTCGTATCTAGTGCATGACAATAGATTCGACGTACGACGGCTGTACTCACATAACTACGGACACCATTTATCAGAATTAATCCGGACATTTATTCGAAATGAGACTAATTTTATTTCGGTAGTTCAAATAGTTTCTATGATACAGCTTTATATATTTTATTTGCGAAAATACCGAGACATTCGAAATTCTAATTTATTAATTAAGTGCTCAAGCGCTAGTTTTGCATATAAGTTCAAAAAAGGTGCAAGATAGTTGTTTGTGTCATTGTCACATGGTTTCAAATGTGAAAGGAAGATTCGAAGCTAGCGGCTGCGGGTTCGACCCCCGTGCCGGGCAAATATTTGTATGATGCATGCGAGTGTTTGTACTTTAAGTTTTGAATGTTTCTATGTATTTAAGTATAATATGTATCTATGTATATATATTATATATGTCTATCAGTTGTCTAGCACCCATAGTACAAGCTTTGCTTAGTTTAGGGCTAGGCCAATTGGTGTAATTTGCCCCGAGATATTATTATCTTTAAGGACTAAACTCAGAAGAATCTGTCCTGATTTTTATAATCTCACAATGGTAACTTGGTAACCCTATCTCAGTCTCTCGAGATCGAAGTCAAGGATTTATTGCGTCCTCTCCAGCTTGCATCGAAATTGCTTTACTTATAAGGATAGAATTGCGTATGCATGTGGAATTTTATTTAATATGAAGATATACCGGTTAAAGGACAATAGGGACTTGGGTAGTTTCCAGCCAGTTAGATTCTCAGAGAATAAAGGACATGTTTTTTTTTTCAAAAATTACAAAGATACGTCAAAGTTCGAGAGTGGGTACAAAGTTTCCCACGGCTTGACCACAAAACACAGATAGTTCAGAAGTCAAACTCCTGTATGTACTTCACTTTTCATACCTACGCTCGGCGGTCGCTCTAAGGTTGTCAACTACGACTTATGCACCAAAAAACTATCGTGGTAGTGGCACTCGTATCTAGTTGTTTGATTTATTATTGAGAATGAAATGGGAAGAATGGAAATATAAATTAGTAACGGCGAGGGTTCATAA
Source organism: Choristoneura rosaceana (assembly GCA_037349165.1). Classification (NCBI taxonomy): domain Eukaryota; kingdom Metazoa; phylum Arthropoda; class Insecta; order Lepidoptera; family Tortricidae; genus Choristoneura; species Choristoneura rosaceana. The sequence goes on from JAZBNJ010000044.1 coordinate 2,254,958, forward strand.
GTGCTTGTTATTGTTAACGCCGTATAAACTACAAGCAAAGCGCTCGGGCATGCGACAAACACCGAGCGCCTCACTCGGATTTACGACGTCGCATCTATCGCACATATTATGTACCAACTCTTATATACCTATTCAGTTTTTTCATTATAATTTTGTAAAGTTTTGAGTCACTTTTAATCACCTCCTGATCTTCAACACGCACTCTTGCATCGAGATTGACGCCTCAACAGTTATAGCGTAAATTGAATAAAGATATTTTGACTTTGACTTTGAATTTGATGACCGTAAAAGTAGGTAACAAAATTTGGACTTGAAAAAAAAATCCTAGTTATTAGGTACTTCCTGTTCCACTCTTTGCTAAATCCCTATTATTAACTATAATTAACTTACCTTCAAATCCCTGGAGTGCCTCAGCTCCTGTCTTCGGGGGGGCTGGCCCACCACGTCAGAGTAAACCAGGTTCCTGATGGACCCCCGAAACTTGGGCTCAAATATCACGGAAGGCAGCGCGAGGGTCGTCAGCTTGGAGTTGTACCTGCAACAATTAAGATAGAACACATTAAGTCATGTAGCCGTGGTGGCCTAGTGGTTTGACCTATCGCGTCTCAAGCAGAGGGTCGTGGGTTCAAATCCCGGCTCGCACCTCTGAGTTTTTCGAAATTCATGTGCGCAATTTACCACGAGCTTTGCGGTGAAGGAAAACATCGTGAGGAAACCTGCACAAACCTGCGAAGCAATTCAATGGTGCGTGTGAAGTTCCCCATCCGCACTGGACCCGCGTGGGAACTATGGCCCAAGCCCTCTCATTCCGAGAGGAGGCCTGTGCCCAGCTGTGGGACGTATATAGGCTGAGATGATGATGATGACATTAAGTCAAAGTCAAAATCAAAATCTCTCTATTCAATTTAGGCTATAACAAGCACTTATGAACGTCAAAAAAAATCTACCACCGGTTCGGAAAAAACCTCTGTTGAGAAGAATCCGGCAAGAAACTCAACAAGGTATTGTTTTTTTTTTAACAGATTCAAAATATTTATAAATGATATCTATATACATCACAAGTATTTAACGCAACTTTATTTTTTAACACAATAGGTTCGCTATTTGAAGGGATCGCTAATGCAGATCGGAATTATTTCCAAATATCCCTGTCCATCGCGGGATCGTGGTGGATGCGAAAAGCACAAGACCGGTCTGAGTGGAGAGCCTTAGGGGAGGCATGTCCAGCAGTGGACGTCTTTCGGCTGACATGATGATCCCTGTCCATGATATAATCATCGACTTTATGATAAGCCTTAGTTAGATATTAACGTCTTCTTTACAGTAGATTTGAATATTGTATCAGTTTCTTTAGTAATTACTAAGTGTGATGGACGTGATGACATCGTGAGACACATCACACAAACCCATCAAAATTTGACTTGAATTATATTTGTGTTTTGCTTTTAATTATATTATTGAATTGAGCTCTATTTTGACATTCTAAATTATAAGTTTGACCGCTACGTATGTCGGTGACTCTGTGTGTCTGTATGTTAGTGTGTGTATCTGTATGTCAGTCTGTGGCATCGTAACTCTTAAACGGGTGGACTGATTTGAATGCAGGTTTTTTTATTTGATGACAGATTTTTAGCGATGGTTCTTAGACATGTTTTATCAAAATCGGTTCAGCCGTTTTTGAGATGTTAAACTTTGAAGTGACAAAGTCGGGGCTTCCAATTTTTTGTAGGTTAGGTTATTTATTTTTGGCTGGCAATTTATTGTAATAGGATTTATTTTATTTGTATACATTTTTACGATCCTTTTGTGAATTGGTTGTAATTAACTAACATGTGTTTATAATGTACTTTTCAAAACGTAATAAATAAATCTAATCTAATCTTTTCTAACCCACTACGCTCACGCGTTTCGAACTCAAGCAGATTTCTGTTTGCTAATAAAAAAGCGCCCGAAAAAAACGCCAACAAAAAAGACAACTAAAAAGTAAAAAATAATTATACATTACCTAGCTGTTGCCCGCGACTTCATTTGCAAAGAATTCGCTTATCAATATACCCCGGGATTTCCCGCAAAATTAGCCTAAGTTAATTTAGTACAAGTACCTAATAATATTTTTTTATCTAAGCGTCGTCGGTGTCGGGGGACCGCTAAGGTTAACAGGAAACTAAAGTACGTATGTTGTATTTATCAAACTATGTATTTTTTATATGAACACGTCTTGGGTAAAATGGCTCGTTTTATGCTCTTATTGTACAGAATCCTAAAAAATAACACGATAATACGTGATAAAAGCAGCCTTAACAAAAACAAACAAGGACAGCGCCTCGTAGTTTGTACGGAGCAAATTTAATTTCAAACTTTTGACATGTCTGTACTAGTTCAATAGTAGTGCAGTGTGGCAACTAATTCTAGTACAGAAAATTTTTCTACTTTGTATGCAGAAAGTTTGTTACAGGAAATAAAAATTAAAAAAGCTAACTTAAAATAGTGTAAAAAAATCAAGTTGCCGAGTGAATCGTGACTACTAGAGTAGGATCAGCGTGCCTTTGCAGAGGCAATATAAAACTTCGTTCTGACCACAACTCTCAAAATCCGTGCGACAAGCAGCAATGTAAATCAAAATTGCATTGCGACAAATGTAAAGCTAGGTCATTCACATTCGCACGAATACGTGGTCAATTTTGAAAATGGTTAATACACAACGGATAAAAACATTTATACACATCATCATTAGCCTAATAGCAATCCGCTACTGGATATAGGCATCCCCCAAAGACTGCCACTGCGCCCTGTCCTCGGCTAGACGCATCCAGCTTCTTCTAGCAGCCTTTCGCAGATCGTCACTCCACCTGGCCGGAGGGCGCCCTGTACTACGTTTACCAAGACGCAGTCTCAACTCAAGAACACGTTTACTCCAGCAGTTGTCGGTTCTTCGACAGTTATGACCAGCCCACTGCTATTTCAACTTGCTAATTCTCTGAGCTATGTCGATGACTTTAGTTCTGTGTCGGATAGCCTCGTTGCAGATTCTATCTTTCAGAGAAACTCCGAGCATAGCTCGTTCCATAGCTCGCTGAGCGACCTTGAAGTGGAGGATTAGCCGTACTGTAAGTATTCACGTTTCAGCTCCACTTTTATATACAAATCAAATTCAAAACAATTATCTGTTCTGACCAGACATTGACCCCGAGATCTGGTGCCTCGTAGCCAGATCCTAGAACCACTAAGCTAAACAGTAGTCAGTATTACAACTACAAACAATCTTACAATGACGTCTCTTATAAAGTCAGCAATGTGGTAGGACCTTGTGCAAGGTCCACCCGGATTGCTACCACCATCTTGCTCGCTAATCCTGCCGTGAAGCAGCAGTGCTTGCACTGTTGTGTTTCGGCGCGGAGAGTAAGACAGCCGATGAAATTACTGGCACTTGAGGTATTCCAACTTAGGCCTCTAGGTTGGCAACGCATCTGCAATACCCCTGGTGTTGCAGATGTTTCTGGGCAGTGGTGATCTCTTAACACCAGGAGACCCACTTGCTCGTTGGCCTTCCAGTCGAATAAAAAAAAAATTAAGATGGCAACTATAAGTTGTAGCCGTTGCCAAACGGACGTTGCCCAAACGTCCATGGCAATGAGGGTTTTCACAGAGACGAAATAGCGCTAGATGATTCAGTATCGTGAGATCCATTCTGACGTTTGCTTTCGATTGGCTCATTTAACTAGTTACCTATTTAACCAATCACGTGAAAACGTCAAACGGACTTCACAACGCCATCTAGCAATATTTCACCTCTGTGAAAACCCTCATTCGAATGGGAGAGTTGGTTTGCTTGAGTATTTAAATTGCTCAGCGAGTTCAATTTCCATGGTATTGATTCCGGGGAGGCTTTATTGCCACGGAACTCAAGGGCAGATGCAAGGAGGATATTATCTAATCAATGGTACCTACCTATTTATTCCAAATTCTTGTATTGTGTGTGGCCTCATATGTTTTTGACGGTGGAAGCATTTTCCACTTCCACTGAACGTAAACATACCTAGTTTAGTTCATTAAAATTATATTTTGATCGGTAGATCTAATCATATTCATAGAGTTAAATACTTTTAACCAAGGCACCCCCTGTCTCTTTCTCTTGTTAATTACTTTCATTTCCATAGTTAGTTAAGATATCTTAGGTTAGCTCTTTTTTAAGTATGTGTATGTGTGTGGTATACACCACATTGTATTGTGTTTATATTAATTGGAATGTCATCTTAATTATATGTTAAATTTATAAAATTGTAATTTTCATATGTTTTATGAACAATAAATAGTTACAATACCTATATGCCTGTAAAATTTAAATATGTACATGTAATGTAACCGATATTATAATGTTTAAATTTTGTTCAAATATGAACACTTTGTTTCTATCTAATTTAACTAATTTACAATTTAACAACTATATAATATATCCAAAATAACATAAAACACATGAAATTAAGAGTTAAAAAAAGAAGACAAAAAGAACTAACCTAAGATACCTCAACAAAATACACTTAGTGCATTTTACTATTATTTTTACCTGTATATATTCTAATTTACTTTGTTTTGCTATCTTTAATTAAGAGAATGTTTTTTTTTAATGACTTTTAGCCAAATTTCTTGTGACTTCTTTCCGAAAGCGCTGGTTGTTTAAAAAGTGACATTTAAAGAGCTTTTAAGAACGAACTTTTTTAAACACGTTTTTTCTATGTTTCATCCGAGCGAGTATATTTTACTGTTATAATTAGTGTTAAAAATGTTTCTTGAAATTAAAAATGTATATTTCAATGTTACACTTGAGACCCGCTGCAGTGTTGAGAAAATCCTAGAAGGATGAAATTTCGCAGCAAACTCTAACACGGTTAGTCTCTTCGGAATTTCCTATTATGTTCTTAACACAGACAGCTGGGGAGTGTAGAGAACTAGTTTCTTCCATTTTAACGTTTTATGATCTTACGATGTTATTGTATGGACTTTATTAAGTTTCTAATTCCGCTTGACAAGAAAAGAGTAATGACGTTGATTGTATTGTAACTAAGGATGTCACGAATGTCATCTCTGCGGATGCGAATATTTAGGACGCGAATATGCGAATGCGAATATTAAGGGAGTACACTAAAAACTCAACTTCAAAAACAAAACTAATCAAGCAATCTCAAGACACTGTCACAAGTAAAAGTGCTTTCTATTGGTCAAAATTAATCACATAATACGGGTTGGCGCGCTTTGCTTATGCGCGAGTCGGCGTCTCAGCGGCCGGTGGCCGGCGCAGGAGAAACACGTCACGATTGCACACATTCGCATTCGCAAAATATTCGCATCGTTTTTTGCGAATGCGAATGTTGATGCGAATGTTTAAAATGATGCGAATACAAATGTTCGTGACATCCCTAATTGTAAGTTAAGGTAAAAATTTAAGGCATTATTTTATTTATTTATTCTCAAATTATGATTAATTTCGCCTAACTATGACGTTACAATACAACGACGACGATATGACGTTTAATCGAGAATATTGCGCTCACTTTACAACAGTTTGAACCCTGATGTTAAAAGTATACATAAAGTAGGTGTAGACGAATGTAAGAATGCTGGTCGTTGTTTTTAATTTCTATATTTCTAAATATTACAAACTATGAAAGAAAGGAAGAAAAACACAGGTTAGAAAAAAAAAGAAAGTGTTGCCGCTATAAAAGCGTCCTGGCTCAGCATATCACTGGTTGAAAACCAGCACTGGTCTTCCGCCGAGCCACACAAAACAATCATAAAATTTTGAGGTAAAATATGCAATACCCGACGAAAACGGGCTAAATATGCAAATGTATATGTAAATATGCAATTACATACACTTAATATGGCCTCTAGTGATCACTTGGTCCATTATTTCGTCTGCCCTAGAAACATAGTACGCACTATTGTTTACCCGCGGCTTCGCACACGTAAATTATTAGATCCAGCAGCCGAATTTTAATTCCGGGATTTTTTTAAATTCCCGTGGGAATTCCCAAAAATTAAATCGTGGTTTTCATTGACATTACATTAAAAACAGTCTTGACAAATTTCATAACTCTAAGCCCAGCGGTTGTTGTTTAGAGATATCGGGATAAAAAGTATCGTTTGTTTTAATCCAGGTTGTAAACAATTTTTTTGTAAAATCTCATCCAAATCCGTCTAGCCGTTTCGGCGTGAAGAAATAACAAACGTACTCATCATCATGTCAGCCGAAAGACGTCCACTGCTGGACATAGGCCTCCCCCAAGGCTCTCCACTCAGACCAGTCATGTGCTTTTCGCATCCACCGCGATTCCGCGATCTTAACTAGATCAACAAACAAACGTACCTACTCACTTCACAAACTTTCAAATTTATAATATTAGTAGGATAATGCGACATCATGTAGTTCCGCAGTCTAAAAAAGCGACATTTCAGTGAAATATTAAAGAAATCCTGTACAACCCCCAGGGAATAAAAGTGCAGGATTTAATACTGTTAGTGCAGACGGAGTTATTGCTTCACAGTACTCTGTGAAGGGAGTTGAGAGGATTCAAACGGGAACCGGTTGCCATAGAAACGTGCAGGAGGGCAAAGTCCGCCCGGATTGCTACCACCGTTTTGCCACCACCTGCCGAGAAGCATCAATGCTTGCACTGTTGTGTTTCGGCGTGGAGAGTAAGACAGTCGGTGAAATTACTGGCACTTAAGGTATTTCCATCTTAGGCCTCTAGGTTGGCAACGCATCTGCAATCTCCCTTGGTGTTATGTCTATGGGCGGTGGTAATCTCTTACCATCAGGAGACCAACTTGCTCGTTTGCCATCCAGTCGAATAAAAAAAAATCTAATGGTTCACGAGTGAAGCGATATGTATAGGATAAATAATGTATAAAACAGAATAGAAAAGAATAATAATATAGCACGTGCCTTTATTAACAAACATTGAGTTAAGAAATAAATAAAAATAATTTATTCTATATTAAATATTGACCCGGATGACTCACGTCTTAAATCGAGTTTAGCTCGAAATGTTTCGGGCTAATCCATAGCCCTTCCTCCTCGGAGCAACGCGACTCGGCGGTGTGCGCGATACAGATTAGCCCGAAACATGTCGAGCTAAACTCGATTTAAGACGTGAGTTATCCGGGTCAATATATTTAATATGAGCGAGTCTCATGGTAGTTTTATGTTCAAAATATCTTATTCTTTTTCTTAAGATGTGATGAAAAATCAAACGGACAGATAGACAAAACTACCATCGCATATTTTATAACATTAGTAATGACACGAAATTTAGTAAGTAAATATTTGTATGGAAACCAACAACCGGTAGGTTTATCTTTCCTTGGAGTCTGAGATACAAACACTTGAAGCGTGTGCTTTCGTTTTGATTAAAAAGAGTTTTTGCCGAGAGGTTTTATAATGTAAGTAAACAAATTCACATGTTTTTAAGTTTTTGCGTATTTCTGTGGATTTGTTCTTCTGGAAATTTATTTTATTTGTATTTAAAAACATATTTCCTTTGTATTTAACTCAAAATAAGAATAATTTCATTATTTACATTAATTTAAATATGACCACCTTTAATCATCTTAATCCATGCTAATATTATAAATGCGAAAGTGTGTGTGTTTGTATGTTTGTGTGTTTGTCCTTCTTTCACGCCGTAACGGTGCGACGGATCGACGTGATTTTTGGCATAGAGATAGTTTATGAGCCCAAGAGTGACATAGGCTACTTTTTATCCCGGAAAAATGCACATTTCCCAAGGGAACAGCGCGCGATAACCGAATATCACGCGGGTGGAGCCGCGGGCAAAAGCTAGCTATAAATATTTATGTACAATAATTTTTCTCGAGAAAAAACACAAAATTAAAATACAATAACCCAACCTAACCAACCAAAAATTTCAAACCTTTTTTTTTAATCTACTACCTACTTGACTTGACTAAAGTTGACTAAAAACGCTGCCCTCCTAGCTTCTCGCTGGCACACAGTACACGGCCTTACTCCTTACTGTTTTCCATAACGCAAGCTCATGGCACTAAATTTTAATTTGCAACTAAAAAGCTTTCAGCTGTCTAGCCCTTCATTAAATCACACTCGCGACGTAACTTTGCGCTAATTAATAAGTCTACTAAGTTCAGCCCAATTAAATACAAGTTCTAGTAGTTCGAGGTCAAAAGGCAAGCAGGTGGAAAGTTTTAGTTACTTAGTTTTAGCAAACTTTCAAATTCAAATTCAAAATTCGAAACATTTATTCAGCAATGGGCACTTTTACGCGTCATTTTTAGGGTTCCGGAGCCAAAATGGCAAAAACGGAACCCTTATAGATTCGCCATATCTGTCTGTCTGTTCGTCTGCGGCTTTGCTCAGAGACTATCAATGCAAGAAAGCTGTAATTTTGCACGAATGTATATGTCAACTATGCCGACAAAATGGTACAATAAAAAATGAAAATAAAAATTTTTTGGAGTCCCATATACCTACGTAAAGTGGGGGTGATTTTTTCTTTCTCATCCAATCTCGTAGTGTGGGGTATCTGCTAAAACGATTTTTCGATTTAGTGATTTGTTTGCAAAATATTCAACTTTAAAGTGCAAATTTTCATTAAAATCGTGAGTCCCCCCGCCCCCTCTAAAATCTAAACCGGTGGATGAAAAAATTTGAAAAAATTCAAGGTGGTAGTAAGTATATCAAACTTACAAGGAAAACTAAGTGATAATTTGACCAAATGAATAAAAAGCTAAACGTTAATATGCTAAAGATTCGTTCGAGAAACGAAACTACTGCGATATGTTTTTTGGGAAGTGAGATTCGGCGAAAAATATTTTGCCGGAACGATTGTACTCCGTTTATTTCACTAAGTTGTTTGTTACAAAAACGCCGCGACCTACATCCAGAGATGGATTGAAGCTGTCAGCTCTCGCGCGAGATAGTTCTACGCAGCATAAAATATTTAGGTGATAAAGACACATAAAAGATTAGTGCGTAGACGGAGTGTCGCGGCTAAAACTCAATATCACGAATTTTCCCAGAGATAGGATAAGCGGTAACCAGTAATGCTCGACCCTGTACTGCTCAGCCATCACTGTACGACCTGATAATACGAACTCACTTTGTATTTGAATTATCAAGTCGTACAATATTAGGTCGTGCATTATTAGGGTGTCCAAATTTTTGCTCGGCCTGTTAATGCTCGACCTGTTATTGTACGTCCTTATAATCAGAAGCCAATCCAATCGAATGACTATAAATTTGTGTTAAGTTTGTGTTAGGTCCAATTGTGACCACAATGCGCGAGCCGAGTGAACATCATCGTGACGAAACCTGCACAAACCTGCGAAGCTATTCAATGTTGTGTGAAGTTCCCAATCCACACTGGGCCCGCGTGGAAACTACTGACCAAGCCCTCTCATTCTGAGAGAGGGCCTGTGCCCAGCAGTGGGACGTATATAGACTGAGATGATGATGATGACAATCTTATGAACTTAAGAATCATACCCTCTCCCCTCCCCCCGATTCCCTTATTATTCCGACTCACACCTGGTAGTTTCTTTTTTTTTACACTAAATACTGGCTAGTTAAACGTGATAAATCGGCCCACGTTCCATTTTCAAATCGACGTTCTATTCGAGTAGACAACGATTTTTTTTTTTAATTAAATTTACTGGCAGTTAAATGTGAACACAATCGACCCACGTTCGATTTTCAAATCGACGTTCTATTCGAGTCGACATCAACGGGACCAAGTAAATGGGTCGAGGGAGTGACCTCCTTCAAAAGGGGGTTATTATGTGCCCGCTTCCCGCGATTTAGCAAGATAAATAATAGCTCCGCTTATCTTGGCCCGTTTTTGTGAGATGAGTTTTTAGCATACGAGTAGGTTAGTGTGATGCTGCGTTTGCCTTGGGACAGTGCTTGTACAAGTTACTAATTCTATAAGTACATAAATGCGACAGTAAATTAAGTTGGCGACGTAATTTTTCGAAATTTTCAATGAGATTTTCGATTCAACTGCAAATTGATGATTTAGGGGAGTGAATCCGTGAGTAACGGCTAGTAAAATTATGAAAACTTTACCCTTCATTTGTACTATTTTGGAAACGCAAATGAATTTATTTAGCACAACTTTACTATTACTACGCACGCAATCACATTGAAAACAACAAGAAAAGTGATGAGAAAATGATAAAATGACATATTAAAAACATATTTATAACGGATATTTATAAAAAAAAAACACTTAAATACCTTCCTGTACCTACATGGGTAGGACAGGTATGGTGTTAGTATTTAATGTCTAGTGTATTTAAAGCCGTGGCGGTTTAGTGAAAGCAGTGGTGGCCTAGTGGTTTGACTAATCGCCTCTCAAGCAGAGGGTCGTGGGTTCAAACCCCGGCTCGCACTTCTGAGTTTTTCGAAACTCATGTGCGGAATTACACTTGAAATTTACCACGAGCTTTGCGGTGAAGAAAAACATCGTGAGGAAACCTGCACAAACCTGCGAAGCAATTGAATGGCGTGTGAAGTTGCCAATCTGCACTGGGCCCGCGTGGGAACTATGACCCAAGCCTTCTTGTTCTGAGAGACCTGTGCCCAGCAGTGGGCCATATATGAGTTAGCCGTTACGAGTATCTATTTACCTATAAATAACTACCAGTTTCTAAACCAGGGTCTAAACTACCTCTCCGTCGTGAAACTATCGTATCGTGTAATATCTATGAAAGTTAAAATATGAACTTCAGCTTTACGAGTATTTGCATTTAAATAAACTTAACTGAAATGACCGTATCAGCCTATAAAAGTTACTTTCAAAACAACTTACAGTATCTCGGGTAGTTCGAGAGTTATGAAACTGTCAAGCGTATCAGTTGACAGTTTAACCTGAATTGAACATCTGACACGGATTGGTTTACTTTGGATAGTATTTCACACGAAAACACAAGCCGAAACATGAATGCACAGAAAAACCAGAAAAATAGACCAGCGCTGGGAATCGAACCCAGGTCCTCAGCATTCCGTGCTGCGTGCTATTCCCCTACACCACCACTGGACAGGAGACTAGACACGAATTTTTCCTATGCACCCATATTTCAACTTTTGGATTCTTTTTCATTTGTCACTTTAGCAGCGACACTAACGCCATCTATGGATCTACGTTCTCAACGAGAAACATTTTTTCCACTCCCGTCGAAGCTATCCGCTCACCAGGGACAAGAGATGTCGCTATTAAGCAATCAAATCAAGATTACGAAAAAAAGAAACAAAAAATTTGGAGTTGAAATAAAAAATACAAAAAGACTCCAAATCGTAATCTTACTTTGGATAGTGTTTACCTGAATGTTATGGGATTCGGAGAGATATAGTTTTCAAAGGGAATGTTTAATCAAAGCTAATTGAAGTAAGAAGTTACACAAATAACTGAAATTAAACAATTAGAAATGTCGGAAGATTACAAGTTTTTATTTAATGTTACGTGTCGCGTTGTCTGTTTACTCAAATCTTAGAAGTCAAATTTGACACACTTGTAGTGGTCAGGTTGACGTGAAATTTGGCAAACTTGTGTATATTCGGTAAGGTAACACTGTCTTACCGTGAGACTCACTCATATTAAATACCAATACACAACAACCGTACAATATCATTCTGTTCCGTTACAATATCATTTAATATAACACTGTCTTAATTTAAATCGTGAAATTGTAATGATTATTTATTGTTCATTATTTTGGCCAGCATCGTCTCTGCAGCACGGAACTCTTCGCCGGTTAACGGCATGGATTCTAAATTTAAAACAAAAATACCGGCGGCAAGAATGAAATTAAATGAAATTTCTGCAAAACTTATCTACTGAATTATGATCTGAGATACAATAAGAAGAAAGTGACAAGTAGCAAAAAAAAATCTAGTACTAATTATCGCCTTTTTGTAAAAAGCGCAAAAAATATTTGTTACAACTTCGACTGTGCACAATGCATTTATACGTCTATATAAAATATGCTGGATATAAAATTACCTATTTTATCCCAGTCCCTTAAATTTTCTATGGCATTTTTTATCAAAATTGTTTTCTGCTCATTTTTCATGAACCTGTAACAATAATACAGGCAAGGACACGCGAGTTCCTTTCATATTCATAATATACGTATGATAATAATTATTCAGCAACCTAAATTGTTAACAATAAACAAAACATCTAATGTTGTTTGAGCCAACACCGAGAAACTTTATGAAATGTAGTCGTGATCGTGCATATGTTAATATAAATTAGCAACTAAGCTAATTCTCGTCAATATTTGTACAACATCACATACATCACGGGGAGTACAATTTGCGAATCATGTTTATTGGCGCATGGTTAAGTTTAACTTGTGCACCACACAAGTTCTACTTTCACATCAAAATGTACCTACACTGTACACTGCAAAATTTGCTGGCAGAGTCTGTCGGTGAGTACAACTTATTTTGATACCAACAGTAATACACACACAGTAACAGGATTTTTTAATTGATAAATGATATTAATTCTGTCAGTCGTTCATATTCTGTCAGTCAACTTTTTAGTGTAGCTTGTTACCACGGTAATGTCTCCTCACTGACTTCTTAAAATATGATTTTGTGGTATACAAATCCACTATACGTGAGAAATTATTACAGTTTTAATGCAATTCCTTCATTGCTCATTTCTTATACATGATAAACATTTTTCCAGGCAAATGTAGGTATCACAATATCTTGAGTTACGGAACAAAATAACAAACACTTAAAACTTAAAAGTTGATTGACCCAAATATATTACCACGCTTCTTTTATCACATTTCTTATCAAATGTTTAAATTTGCAAAACTAAATATTATGGACACAAATACGTGTACCTAGAGTACGTGGTAATAGTAGCGTAAAGTTTGTGGTAAAAATAAAATGTAATTTTACGCACGAATTTCGAATTACTCAGATGTGCAAGCCCGGATTTAAACTCAAGATCTACTTGAAAAACCACAAGTCAAACTACTAGGCCACCATATGGCTTATTGGAATAAGTTTTCAGTTGTCATTTTCATACCACACCATACGCTAAACCAAATAAAGTATATATTTAATTTAATAAACACACCCAATTTTTATAGTAGACGGCACGGAAGTAAAACCTTAAATCATAATTCCCTCTCGCTCGTTTGAGACGCATGTGAGCAAGAGAGTAATATGACTTTTATATTTTACTTCAGTGCCGTTTACTATAGTGCTAGTTTAGTAGAGTTACTGTCAAGCGAGACTCTACAAACGAGGCTAGGAACGTGGAATGTTAATGAAAATTTATTTTAATGTTGCATTAGAGCACACTCGTTAATAATTTCGTTCTACATTTTAAACAAAGAACGTTCGTTTAATTTGTAGAATTTTGCCGTTTTAAAAACACGCTCGCAACTTCAACTGCAAGTGTACAGTGGGTGAAAGAGGAAAACAAATAATGAAAACATAGTTCTCTGAACAAACATTTGTGTTCCCGTTTGTATTTTCGGTCACCGAAATGTAACTTACAAATTTAATAGTATACAGTTCTAGATAACAATAATTTAATTACTTTGTGAACCTAAATAAAGTGTAAAATTTAGTTTGTATCAGATGGTCGAACCATTGTATTGTAAAACTCTTTATTGTACATAATTGTTTCGTATGACATAACATAAGTTATACTAAAATCATTGGTTTCTTAGAAAAATGATAAATCTATATATATAAAAGGCAAACCTGACTGGGTTATATATCAACGCACAGCCCAAACCGCTGGGCCTAGAAACTTGAAATTTGGTACAGAGGTTCCTTTTATGATGCAAGTGAGCACTAAGAAAGGATTTTTAGAAATTCATCCCCTAAGGGGGTGAAATGGGGGGGTGAAGCTTATATGCAATTTTGTCATTTTTGGACTTAGAAGTATGAAAATAGGTGTATAAGTTCTTGATTACAATTAAAAATGATCTGTCCAGGTGAAATGTATAAAATACCCCCTTAAAGGGGTAAAATGGGGGGGTAAAGTTTATATGGTAATTTTCTCATTTCTGGACTTAGAAGTATGAAAATAGGTATATAAGTTCTCAATTACAATTAAAAATTATCTGTGTAAGCGAAATGGATAAAATTCCCCCCTAAAAGTGTAAAATGGGGGGGGTAAAGTTTGTATGGAAATTTTCTCATTTCTGGAATTGGGTCAATCAACAATTTCTTGTTTTTCTGTGTGACTACTAGTAAATCTATTTTAGTTCAAAAAATGTAAGACATACTTTGATTCTACTATGTTAATAATTGAATTAGACTATCAACCGACAACTGAACACAATATAGAATAATACATTTTATAATTTATAGATAAATTATTGGTTTTCTAGGGGACACATTTTCACTTCCATACAAAAATTTCGTGTCCCTGTGGATATATTCAATGTTTAATTGCGTCGTGGTGTAAAAAAAATATTCACGAGCATTTTATGTTATGGGTTATTTAAATAAAATATACCCTTTAGTATCTTAAAACGTTGTGCCAATCTACAGAACTTAAATATTTATTTATACAGCTCAGTTTAAAAAAGTGTCCCTGTGAAAGTAAAAAATACTAAGTCCCCTAACTTACCATTCTAAAAGTAGGTGTAAATGTAATGACGCCGCATGACCGTGGCTGGACCAATAGACAACATATCTGAATGGCACGTAACTCAGTCCGCCATTGATTTGGCATTTTTTAGCATCGTTAATTTCGTCTGGGGCTCTTACACAGGTACGGTGTCTTTATTCCAATTCTCCTAACTTACCGCGATATTTCATAAGTTTTTTATGATTGTGGTTCAAAATAGAGCTTAATACTTGGCATAACAGTCTAATATTCTAAAGCAACTAGTTTTATTTTGTTTTTTTCGTTTATATTATGCATTTTATTTGTTTGCACATGAATTTGCCTCTTGAGTCATCGTCCCCTAGCTGACCTTTTCGGTGACCCAAGAGACTTTTTTGGTGAGTCATGAGACATTGATCTGTTTGTTAAAGCAATCCGTAACTGAGTTCACTAAAAGCTATAATTTTAGCATTTTCAAACTTAACATTTTCGTATTTCTCAGGATTTTAAATATTGGTGACCCTTGTTCTTCTTCGTATCTCCTCATTTCTGATTCGATCCCGTAGAGAAACCCCAAACATAGCTCTCTCCATAGCTCGCTGTACAACTCTGATCTTACTTATAAGACCTATAGTGAAGCATCACGTCTCGGATCCATATGCCATCACTGGCAACACACATCAGTCAAAGACTTTCATCTTAAGGCACTGAGAAATTGTGGACGAAAAGACATTGCGGAGTTTCCTGAGCTGCTCATCGGAGTTGGATTTGGCGATTATGACCTCCTTGTCGAAGTTGGACCTACCTAATTGAATGGTTCGTCAGTTCGTCCTAGATATAAATACGCGTCAACAACTTCAAGAACCAAATTCTCAACCAAAACAACACACTACACAGACACTACTAGGGTAGACACTACATGAATATTCGACAAGACCTTAGTCTTGTCCCTTATTATTTTGAAGCCCACACGTTGGAACTTGGGAGAGTCGATTGAGGTCTTCGAGCATCAAGCTGAGTTCTTCCATCCACTTTGCCATGACCAGGATATCGTCGGCAAAACGACCGAAGGTGAGTGATGTATTCGCCGTTGATATTGATGCCTAGTCCTTTCCATTCCAGAAGCTTAAAGGCGTCTTCAAAAGCGGCAGCAAACAGTTTCGGAGATATGACATCTCCCTGTCTGAAGCCTCTATTCAAGGGAATTGCCTTCGAACTCTGTTCCTGTACTCGGACCTAAAAAGTGGCGTTTTTATACCATCATTTCAACATTTCGATATATAATTAGTGAATACGACATCGCTGGAGAGACTCTAGCATCACCCGCGTTTCAACCGAATTAAAATCTGTCTCGTAATCCACAAACGCTAGACATAGCGGCAAGTTATACTCTTCGGTCTTCTGTATGACTTGCCGCAGCGTATGTATGTGGTCTACGGTACTATAGCCTTTCGGAACCCGGCTTGTTCGGGTGACTGGAAGACATCGAGTCTGGGTTCGAGACGATTTACTATGACCCTGGGCATCCCCATAGTACCCTGGAGCTTATAAACATGGCGCAACAGCGAGATGGGCCTGTAGTTCTTTAATAGGATGTGTCAAGTCAGTTGCAATATCGTAATTTGAGTTGTTTTTGTGAAAGAGGTTTTTGCCAATGTCTCTACCTAAGACATTTAACATTGGAGACACATCATCATCATCATTAGCCTACAGTAGTCTACTGCTGGACATATGCCTCTTCCATGGCACGCCACATCACTCTTTCTCCAGCCCCTTGCATCCATCCGCCGCCAGCGATCCTCTTAAGGTCGTCCGTCTACCGTGCCTCAGGATGCCCTACATTACGTTTTCCCGTCCATGGTCTCCATTCGAGGACTCGTCTGCTCCACCGTTTATCGGTCCTGTGACAGACGTGGCCAGCCCAACGCCCCTTCAGCAAACTAATTCTCCGAGCAACGTCGGTGACTTTCATCCTTTGTCGAATAAGGTGATTTCGGATTCTATCCTTCGAAGGAACCCCTAGCATTACTCTCTCCATACGAGTAGCTCGTTGAGCTACCTTCCACGCGAGCGTTCACGTCTCAGCTCCGTAGGTAAAAACTGGCAGGACACACTGATTGAAGACTTTCGTTTTTAGGCACTGAGGGATGTCTGACGACAAGATATGCCGAAATTCCCCGAAAGCTCAAATGTAGTCGCTTCTATCCTATTAGCCTCTTTCTCAAAGTTGTTCCTACCGAGTGTTACGAGCTTCGAGTGTGGCGCCACCGACGGTAACTGGTCTTGGAATGATATAACTGTTGAAAATAACCTTGGTCTTGTCTAAATTATTCATCCCGAGACTCACTCGTCGGGAAGCATCATTGAGGCTATTCAGCATTTCGTCGGCAAAACGGACATGAGAAATGTATGTGCCATTGATGCCTTGTCCGCTTTAGTCCAGGAACTTAAAAATATCTTATATATTGGAGACACACCTGTACTCAATATTGGCGACACCGAGTTATTGACCAGTGGTATTAATGAAGAGCTCAGTTCTTAATGATAAAGTTCCATTATGTAAAAGTTCATTCCAGGCAGCTCCTAGTCCATTCCACTTTAAAAGTCTATGGTGTTATCATTTCGTCTGGGTGATCAAAAAGTAAGCCTAGTCAACTTTAAAAGTCTCTAGAGTCACCATTTTGTCTCTTGGATGACCAACTTGTCCCCAAAAAAAGGCCTTAGTTTTTGTAATTTTTCACACAAGTGTTTCATGTTACGTGCTTTTTTTTACATGATTCGTTGTTAAATGAAAGGGGCTAATAAAACTTATGATGTACGTTTTAGTTGAATTAGATAAAATTAATAAAAGGCAAAATATTTGTACAGTTTTTGTCACCAGTGACTCAAGAGACATAATTAGTTGTTGTAACATTCTATAGAAAATGTGTTTTACAATATTTTACATGTAAAGCCGATATAAATGTGTTTATTTATGTATTGCACTGATTAGATCTTTATCAGCAAGCCGTATTATTTATTTATTTCATGGTTACTCAGGGGACTACTTTTAAGCTAGAATTATGTTTAAGGCTATATAAAGCGCGAAGCTATAAAAAAAAAAAAAAAAAAAAAAAAGGCTATATAAAACATATAATAATCATACAAGTTCGCGGCAACCCTCGAATTTTAAAAATTTAATATGTTTCCTACAATAAAAGCATATATTTATTTAAATAGAACTACATTTTTATTTTGATTTGTTCTTTGCCAAAAAACAAGAAAAAGTTGATTGACCCAATTAGATCTATGAAAATAGGTATATAGGTTCTCGATTACAATCAAAAATTATCTGTGTATATAAAATGGATAAAATTCCCCCCTAATGGGGTAAAATGGGGGGGTAAAGTTTGTATGGAAATTTTCCCATTTCTGGACTTAGAACTATGAAAATAGGTGTATAAGTTTTCGATTACAATTAAAAACTATCTGTCCAGGTGAAATGGATAAAATTCCCCCCCCTCCCCCTAAAGGGATAAAATGGAGGGTAGAGATTATATGGAAATTTTCTCATTTCTGGACTTAGAAGTATGAAAATAGGTATACAAGTTCTCGATTACAATTTAAAATTATCTGTGAAGGTGAAATAGATAAAATTATCCCCTAAAGGGGTAAAATGGGGGGTGAATTTTGTATTGAAATTTTCTGATTTCTGGACTTAGCAGTATGAAAATTGCTATTAAGTATACATATACCTATCGGTATTAAGGGTCCTGATAATAAATAAAAATTATCTCCGTAGGCAAAGATAAAGAAAGAAGAAGTAGCTTTCGATTTATCAGGGGGGAGTTTTTATGAGACTTCCTTATTTCTATACTAAAAATATGGCTGGTCACCATTTAAAATGATCCGTATGGTGTTGACGACTTCAATAAGGGAGAGGATTTTCATACAATATGGAGGTTAATTAAATAAAACATATAGCCTGATAACTAAAGTACACGCGGACGAAGTCGCGGGCAAAAGCTAGTTAGTCCAATAATTTTCATTTCCATAGTTAGTTAAGATATCTTTGGTTAGCTCTTTTTTAAGTATGTGTATGTGTATGTGTTTGGTGTGTATTGTATTGTTTTTTTATAGTGTTATGTATTTATGTGGTAATAAATATTCAATTACTTATTTTTTATTTATTATTTATTTTTATTTTATGTCTTTTTATCTGTTTTCTGTATCGCTTGCTATTTTTGGTGTACAATAAAGAGTCTTTGTATTGTATTGTATTATTGAATGTATGTGTAGTATATAATATATTTATATGTACTGATTCGTAGTTTGCAATAAAGAATATTTGTATGTATTATTCCGTGTCAAATATTTTCAGCTTCAACGAGAGAAAAATTATGCCAAACGGTCATTCGGCCAAATAATTATGTTTTTTCCTCACTCCAATAAACACAGTCCAAGAGTGTATGTGAAAGTGCTGAAACTATGGTACCCATACAGAACATACCTACAATGAAGTAGCTGTACCTAGCACTTTGTTTCACGAAATCGTATAAAGCGTACTCAATATTGTTAAAGAAATACAACAAAAGGTCATAACGAACTACTTAATGGCGTTTCTTTTATCGCCGTCTTCGCGTGGTAAATCATTTATTTAGATTATTTCGGGGTCGCTACCTTTCCAGTTAATGTGAAGGTGAAAGGAACACCCGTAACACTAGTGATTTTGAAAATGTTAATTATGTAATCCAGGTTAAAGAGGTCTGAATGACTTGGTTAAAGCCGCGGGTTCACGGTGCATGCAGGCCTCTTCTAACCGAAGCAACTGGAGGTCTATGGGGGAGACCTTTGTCCAACAGTGAACGTTCTAAGGCTATAATTATGATGATGATGCCGTTAAAAAGGACTATTATAATATTGCAACCATTCACAAAATTTGCTAGCATAAACATTAAAAAAACCGGCCAAGAGCGTGTCGGACACGCCCAAAACCGGGTTCCGTAGCCATTACGAAAAAATTAAGTCATATTATTTTTCTAAGGATTTCTCTTATTTTGTACGGAATATTCCAAGTTTAGGTATATTTTATACCTTAGGCTGCTATTTACTCTTAAACCACTAATAATTCTCAAGAAAACTTAACTGTTATAGTTTTTCTTGTAAGTTTGATAATACTTACTACCATCCTGAATTTTTTTTTAAATTTTCACCCACCGGTTTAGATTTTAGAGGGGGGGACGCTATAATTTACTGAAAATTTGCACTTTAAAGTTGAATATTTTGCAAACAAATCACAAAATCTAAAAATCGTTTTAGCAACCCCTGATAATTTCAAACGACCTATCCAACGATACCCCACACTACAAGGTTGGATGAGAAAAAAAAATCACCCCCACTTTACGTCCATGGGAGGTACTCTAAAAAAAATTTTTTTATTGTACTGTTTTGTCAGCATAGTTTACATATATATTCGTGCAAAATTACAGCTTTCTAGCATTGATAATCTCTGAGCAAAGCCGCGGATGGACAGACAGACATGGCGAAACTAGCAGGGTTCCGTTTTTGCCATTTTGGCTTTGAGACCCTAAAAAGATTAAAAGAAAGATTGTATGCTAACAAAACTGAAATATTTCGTAACAATTTGGCCATCTAGTACGGAACCCTCCACGGGGCACGGAACCTTAGAAAGCCTCTGTGTTACCAGTAAAAGACTATAATCCGCGTTTATATTAAAACGCGCTTTGTATAAATAATTTAGCACATTAGCTTTATAAAGCAAACGCGATGGTAAGCACGGAAAGGGAATGGATTAAATAACTAACACCCTGAAAGAGTGACCTTTTGTATTATTGTTAAAATTGATCTAGATAAAGTCCTGACCTTCTTATAGGCTTTAAATTACAGCACAAAGCTTTTTTAATGTTTTCGCTTTTATATGAGAACAATGTTGTATATTTTATCCGCGGTTGTAGACGCCATAAAGGTTGCCGCCTTTATAAAAACAATCTTTCTTTTTTTAACATGAAACTACCGTGAGACTCATTCATGTTAAATGCTATTGTAACTGATAACTCACGTCTTAAATCAAGTTTTGCTCGACATGTTTCGGGCTATTTCATAGCCCTTCTTCAAAGGAAGAGGAGGCTTTGGAGCGGTGGCGCGTAGAGCGCGTGTTGCGGCAGTCACCGAGTCGCGTGGTTCTTTGAATATAATATGTATATACAGGGTGGAAAGTTGAGATGGGGCAGCAAGGGCGGCTAGTAGATCCCTTGCTGCTACGCGAAAATGGTCTTAGGAGACCTTTACTAGCTTTTTGAGTGATTCCAATCGAAATTCACAGATTTTTGAAAAAATGTAAAGAAAATCCACAGATTTCAATTTTGTTTTAATACTTAGTCCCAATCGGTCCCATTTCTATAATGGATTCAAACACTCTTTGAGACCAAGAAAACTTTTTCCATGCAGTTCGTAAGGTACTATTGGCAAAGTGAAACTTTTGCATGTTGTTTTTTTAAGAAAATTAAACCGTATGTAGACAACTAAAAACTGAACATTTTCACTAATGTCAGTGTCTTAACCCAGTATTGCTGCCCCATCTCAACTTTCCACCCTGAATACTACTCGAAAAACATAAACCTCTTACGAGCGTTCGGTTAAAAATTCCAACAATCTCATTTTTTAACTTAACTTTCTTTCGTAGCAACAGAATAAATAGAAGCAGTTAGATTGATTACGATCAATAATACAAGCCCGGCCTAGGTTCTGAGTGTCAATAAAAATACCAGCTCCTCACGCGAACTAGTAGACATGCGAACCGGGAAGGCCAGCCTTGTGTAGCCAGAAAACTGCGCGGTTCGCACAATTTTGGGCTAGGTTTAAAAAATTGTTTAAGCAGAATAAGCTAGAGTATTAAAAAAAATTAATTAGTTCGTTAATTAGGTTTACTATCAAAAAATATTAAACACGTGTTTTTCTTTTTTCAATTAAACAATGAATTATGAAGATACAGCCATTTAGAGTTTTGCGTAACGTCACGTCGTGCTCAAAGATTAATTAAAATAATCATCAAAACAACAACTTAGGGATCATTAAAAAACGAACATAACAATCTCTCAAAAAGCTGGAAACGCACCTGAGATACCTTTCGATGTGCGAGTGTCTACGGCGGCGACGCCAGCTTCCCATCACCCGGGCGAATATTCGAGCGCTTTGACCGCGCGGTCAAACGTCATTAATGTCCCACGTTTATAGCACAACGGGAAGACAAGTCACAAGAATTTTAATCACGCTAAATTCAACATCGGCATTGTCTTAAATTTTCATAAAAAGACAACCCTGAGCATTAGCTCTTTTAATAACACATCTTCTTTGTAGGATACTCTTGGCAGAGCAAGTGTTGACAGGAGTATTTGTTAGGGCTTTTATCTGGTCAGCCCAGCGCATGGGAGAACGCCCTCTTGATCTTTTCCCATTTACCCTTCCCTGCACCACAAGTCGCTCTATAGAGTGCTCCCCACGTCGAGTCACACATCCGAAATATCGGAGGATACGAGATCTCACTATGGATGATAGCCTCTCCTTCACCTGTAGTTCAGTTATGGACAGGTTGGTGCGGTGCTGAGTCCATGACACTCGAAGCATACGTTTCCAACACCACGTCTCGAGAGCGTCGATTCTTTGCCTCTCGCGTTCTTTGACTGTCCAAGTTTCGGCACCATAAAGAAATATGGGGAACACTAGAGATCTTACTAGTTGGACTTTAGTAGTTTTAGTGATATTCCTGTCCCATAATAACACATGTGAAGACACTAATGATAAAAAGCAAACGCTGCAAAAACGCTGAATATTCGCCCACCCGCATACTAAGTTAAAAAAACGCGTCGTTTTATTTTATTTAAAAGCGAAACAATGATACCGCTGCACTGTTCTGTGCCACCTGTCTACGAAACAGTCACGCGATATATTTTGGTACGGAATATTTGACAATGTGTTTTTAGTGCTTAATATTTGAATATTTAGCGTTCAACTTGGGTATAACGTCAATAACTTATGATGAATCGGTGCTCGCTTTGTTCTGCGGCGCGTGGGATGTATCGGGGTTTTGAAGGTTAAAGGGTAAATTGGCTTTACACCACAGTTTATTGTTTTTGCCATGTGTATAGTGAATATTTTTCTAGGCAAATATAAAATAACTATGTTTTTTTTAATCCGAATCCGAGATACTAAAATGACGTTTCATGTGTTACCTGTTTGTCTCTTAAATAGTGATGTGCCGCAACCGGTTATCACCGAAAGATTTTGTAGGTTATATGTATAAAATATTATGATATAAACGGACCCGTGACGTAATAACATGTAGGGCACTTAGGATATTCTAGAGAAGGTAAAATGGGACTAATAAGAATGCGACGTTTTGGAGATATTTCTACTTTTTGTAGTTGTTGATAATTTAAGTTTCAATTTCATTCTAAGTACGATCCTCCATTGAGTCTTACCATAAAAACACACGTACTAACACGAGATAACGCACTGAACACATCCGATCACAATACGAGTAAAATAACGAATGTCGAATACGAAAAACATGAATGACGTTGTGTGATCTGGCCCTACTACAAAATGCAAAATTCGAAATTCGAAAATTTAATACGCGAGTATAAGGGACGGTGCGATACTAACTTCGTTTTTCCAGTTTTGTAGTTAGTAACCCCTCTGTGTTATGACTTTATAGGTGATGAACACTGTATTTTTCCTGTGCTTAAATTTTATGTGTATATCGCAAAAGTTCATTTATATTTTCAAAATAGAAAGTAGAATATTTAATGCTTAAATGTTATTTTTGTTATCATTAAATATAAGTTTTACCGATCATTTACAATTATACCAGAAACCGAAATCATAGAGAACACTGTTCTTTTTTTTAATAAATGAACACTGTTCGTTTTATGCTGGCCACATTATTTAACAGTGACATCTCTGTCATATCTACCTTCAGATTGGCAGCTCCACACAAGATGGCCGACGTTAACAAAATGGCGGCAATCTTAATAACGCTATTAACGTTCGGAAATTGGGTTCCGCTGACCGGAGATGAGCGATGCATTGTTGCTATGGGTGGTTTGTAGTATATTTATAGAACTTTAGTAGAATTTATAGAGATAAATAGACTTTAGTTTGAGGTAAGGCGCGCAAGGTTCATGACATGAGCTCGGTCTGATATGAAGAAGGACCATCACAAAAACGATCCTAGTAACAACTACTATAAATGCTAAAGTTTGTATGTGTTTTTACTGTTTCTTGTTAAAAAGGGTGAACTCTCTCGAGATGAAAATACCTATATGCAAGTAAAATTCCGAAAACACAACCGTTAAATCGAGTCAAATGCCTTAACGGGACTTATCACGCTATTTGATACATTTATTATTGTAAATTAGTATTGTGACGTTTTTAGTGTTGTGTGTCGGTGTGATGGGGTGACTAATAAAAATGACCAAGTGCGGGTAGTTCGTGATACAAGTGCCGGTACTATTAGTGATCAAATGCGGTTCGAAGAACTCGCGCTGCTAGGCGGACTTGACACCCTACACTTCAGTCTACTCGTGCGTGACCACGGCAACTGAAATGTTGCCGAAACGTCGAGGTAAATAATAATTGTATCAAATAGCGTGATAAGTCCCGTTAAGGTATTTGACTATGAGTGAGAATCACGAAAGTTTAAAACGTTAAATCGAGTGATATGAAATTTAGCGGTTAAGCGGTATATTATAATGAAAAATTAGGTGATACAATTTTTTTTTAAAGAATAATAAGGTTTGACATTTCATAATTGTATTTGATAGCTTTTTTTTTTAATTAATTATTCAATGTATTACACTTGATAATTTTATTTGTTAATTTTTTTTTCGACTTTTTTGGGCATGACATTTGTTATTTGAATTGATATATTATTTATTATTATATAATTTTGACATATTTGCATAAATATTTGCATGCTGGTGACACCGGCGAGAGCGCTGTACTGATTCTTCTATTACTGTGTAAACAACAGATGTAACCGCTTCTCAAGTGAATAAATAGATTTGTATTTTTTTTTTTTTTGATTTAAGATTTTGAGATTTCACATGAACCTCGTGGGAATATCGGGTTACTTTACGTAATCGTACATATACTCAGTGGCAAAAAATCTAACCCATCCTTCATAAAAAATCACCGATTCTGCGTACATTCGAGGATTAATTGTTTTAGATATACGTGTTACGAGTATTCCAGACGACAAACTATCTTAACCTACAACAAACAAAGTCATGTTCGCGCGCATGCACGCATACAATCGAAAACTTCTCCGTTTAATAGGTCTATGTAAAGATAAAGAAGTAGGTTTCGATAATAAAAAAAAAGTGTTCCAAATAATCTAGACAATATTGTACCCCTAAATGTGATGATTTCTGGAAGCATGCCCAGTAGCTCAGTAGGCTGAATAACCTTTTAAGGCAAACGATTCAGGACAACTGAATTGGAGCGTAGCCTTATGAAAGAAGAAAGAAAAAACATTTATTCGTGACACACAAAATAATATTGGTATATAATTTAACTAAGAAAATTACTTATCCCGGTCACGAAATGGTCCCAAATCAGCATAATGCCGCCCATGCAAACGGCGCTGGTCTTTCTTTGGGACCGTGGACTGCATAATGCATTTTACAAAAAAATAAATAAAAACAACAAACAGTGAAATTGAAACACTTAAAAATAACTGCCAACTATTACACTAGATTACACAAATGCACCTACTTCGCGTGTCCGATCTCCGAGCAAACGTCGCGGTTAGCCCCATACAAAGACTGAACGCTACCTGACTAATCATGACTAGTGACTAACTCGAGCCCCACGGCGCGGGCGGGTTTTTGCGCGGACATCGGGGAATCGACATCGCTAATTCGCTCTTGAGACGTCACAGTAGATATAAAAAAGTGACACGGTTGGTTTTCATACAGATTGAGGTGTTTGCGTTATCTAGTGAAATCTATATCTGTGAGTCCACTACTTATGAGTTTTTTCCACCTCTTCGATCCCGTAGCTTGTACTTACACCATATCTAATGGCAGCTATACAACAGCCCGTTTCTATCACAAGTTGAAAAGAAAATAAATAGCCACCCTATAAATGGGTGTGGCCTGATGTGTGACCCAATTGAGGCCCCCTACTCGGTTAGGCTTGAGTGTTCGATTCCCGGCTATGACTTACATTTTGTTTGGCAAAATGTAAATTAAATAAAAAAAAATATTTTATGTAAGTTTTTTTATGTAGGTAAGTTTAGTTAAGTTATTTTTAGGATATTTTTTATTTCACACGTAACTTACGTACCTAAATATTAAAAGAAACATGTCGAGCTAAACTCGATTTAAGATGTGAGTTGTCCGTTACAATATCTTTTAATATGAGTGAGTCTCACGGTAGTTTCATAATCAAAACTTACGTAGGTAAATAAAGAAAAATGTGATAGCTCCTTAAGATAATATGATACAGTGGTCATCATCATCATCATCATCATATCAGCCGAAAGACGTCCACTGCTGGACATAGGCCTCCCCCAAGGCTCTCCACTTAGACCGGTCTTGTGCTTTTCGCATCCACCGCGATCCCAGTCCCGCGATACAGTGGTCAGTGACTTCATAAAATTATGTACAATTAAATAAAGGCTATAAAGATTTGTAGCAAGTTGAAGAAGAAACTAAATCAATCTCAATGACGATTGATCTTGAAAACTTACTTTTAAGTATAATATGACTAGCTAAGTACGTTTGGACGTTTAGACGATTGTACCAATGTATTGTAGATATAGTTACTCCATACGCTCTTGGCCGATGGCCGATGGGGTCAGAAGGTTCTCGAATGGCGTCCGCGGACCGGGAGACGAGCTGCCGGTAGGCCTCCAACAAGATGGAGCGACGACCTGGTTAAGATCGCGGGATCGCGGTGGATGCGGAAAGCACAAGACCGGTCTGAGTGGAGAGCCTTGGGGGAGGCTTATGTCCAGCAGTGGACGTCTTTCGGCTGACTGATGATGATGATACGCTCTTGGCCGTTTTTTTCCTTATGAGGTACGAAACCCAAAAAAACAGTTTCTTGGTAGACCTCATAATCTCAACACGCATAAACAAAATACAAACGCAAAAATCCCTTAAATCTCTCCGACTCTGATTCTCCCTAGACATGTAAAACCTCATTTATCTCCCGAAAGTTCACAATATAAATATTAATACACATACATAATTTATGAACTGGACCGAGCTGTTTAATTCAATTTTGGTCCCTTGCGTTGCTATACGGCTTCTTAAATGTTTTTCCGGATTTTCCTTTTTTGCTGAGTCTTTGCCCATTTTGGACTATTACTTCATCTATATATAAAAGGCAAACCTGACTCACTGGGTTTTAATCAACGCACAGCCCAAACCGCTGGGCCTAGAAACTTGAAATGTGGTACAGAGGTTTTTTTTATGATGTAAGTGAGCACTAAGAAAGGATTTTTAGAAATAAGTTGTGAAATAAGGGGGTGAAATGGGGGGTGAAGCTTATATGGAATTTCCTCATTTCTGGACTTAGATGTATGAAAATTGATGTATAAGTTCTCGATTATAATTAAAAATTATCTGTCTATAGGCAAACCGCGTAACTGAGTCCTCGCCTGCGCGGTACAAGGGGACTGAAGGAGGTGCGGGCGGCAGGCGCTTCTTAGCACGTTATTCACGCTCGCCGCCCGCACCTCCTTCAGTCCCCTTTGTCGTCCTACCCCCGCGCCCCTGTACCGCGCAGGCGAGGACTGAGTTACGCGGTTTGCCTATAGGTGAAATGGATAAAATTCCCCCCTAAAGGGGTAAAATGGGGGGGGGGGGGTAAAGTCTGTATGGAATTTTTCTCATTTCTGGACTTAGAAGTATGAAAATAGGTATATAAGTTCTCAGTTACAATGAAAAATTATTTGTGTAGGTGAAATTAACAAAATACCCCCAAAAGGGGTACAATGGGGGGGTAAAGTTATATGCCCTGATAACTAAAGCAACTCGGACGAAGTCGCGGGCAAAAGCTAGTACTGCATAAGGCTTGTGTGACGTAAACAAAATAAAACTTGGACGGTTTTAGAACAGGACTGACCTGACTCTTCCCGCCGTGAGTGGCCTGGTTTGCCAGGCCTCTCAAGCAGAGACGTGGGTTCAGGCCCGGGCTCACATTTCAGAGTTTTTCGAAATTCATGTGTGTTTTTGGTTAACGTTACACTAAAAACAATCGTGTCAAATTTTATGACTCGAAGCCCTGCGGTTGTTGTTTCGAGATCTTATGCCTATGCCATAGGAATATCGGGATAAAAGTATCTTATGTTTTAATCCAGGTTATAAACTAACTTCTTGCCAAATTTCATCGAAATCCGTCCAGCCGCTTTAGCGTGAAGGAGTAACACACATACTGACTCACTCACTCACAAACTTTCGCATTTAAGTATAATATTAGTAGGATAGTTTTTAAATCCCATGTCACAGAGTTCATCTTCTTCTTATCTTTTAAAATATGGCTTCTGTCCTAATTAATAGGACAATTTCGCCAGTGTCTAAGTATTCTCTTTCGAGAGGCAACGTTGTACGGTGATTGTAGTTTTTATAACTTGATAGTAAAATTACAGAAACCACGTGGAGACAACTTGCGCATTAAAAAATGTCAGACACGAGAGCAATATAGAATTTTGTGATCACTGTTCACTGTTAAGGTTAATCGCCGCACAAAACACTATCAAAATTATACTTCAACTAGCCAAAGAAACAGAATAGCAAAATTAGATATTGTCTACATCCGCCATGTTCGAATGCCACAAATCGAATCCAGAGTTCATCTACTTAATACCATTTAAAATTAAAGGCCTTTGACAGACAGGGGAAGGGACCCAGGGTCCATTGACACCATTTAGCCACGGAACTCCAAAAGTATTTAACAATCAAACGGTTAAAATATTTGCAGGTGGTAGGACCTTGTGCAAGGTCCGCCCGGATTGCTACCACCATCTTGCTCGCTAATCCTGCCGTGAAGCAGCAGTGCTTGCACTGTTATGTTTCGGCGCGGAGAGTAAGAAAGCCGGTGAAATTACTGGCACTTGCCTTCCAGCGGAATAAAAAAAAAAAAAAAAAACTTGAGGTATTCCAACTTAGGCCTCTAGGTTGGCAACGCATCTGCAATACCCCTGATGTTGCAGATGTTTATGGGCGGTGGTGATCTCTTACCACCAGGAGACCCACTTGCTTGTTTGCCTTCAAGTCGAATAAAAAAATAAAAAAAATCAAACGGTTAGAACGCCGATAAATCATGACGCGGCACTAATCACAAATCAACATCTTTAAAAGTCCCACGGGACAAGTTGCCGCTTTACGGAATTACTGCAATAAAATTGGGATAGGGACGCTTCGGGAATTTTAATTGAGTCTCCAATTTTAGGAGATGACGCGGGGCATAGGCGATCTGCCGAAATGCGCTGGCCCCGTACATTGATTAGCAAATATATTTTTAGTTACTGATTCAATAAATTAAATAAAAGTTTATTTTTAAATAGTACCTAATATACGACGACACACATATACACACACACACACACACCCACACAGAGAGAGAGACCGAGAGAGAGAGAGAGAGAGAGAAAGAGAGGAAAGAGAAGAGACTTGGTCACATATTTTGCTAGATTTCTATTATAATACTATTAGCTTTTGCCCGCGACTCCGCCCGCGTGGTATTCGGTTATCGCGCGCTGTTCCCTCGGGAAGTGTAAATTTTTCCGGGATAAAAAGTAGACTATGTTAATCTCTGGCCCATAAACTATCTCTATGCCAAATATCACGTCGATCCGTCGCTCCGTTACGGCGTGAAAGACGGACAATAGTTGGAACCTACTATTTATATGCGCTTAAATGTGTTTCCCGCTGACCGCTCACTTCATGAGCATGAGACTTCGAACCAAGATGGCGTCGAAATATGGCGTCATTAATACAAAAATCCCGCTTCCATTGTCGCCGATATAGGAAGACTTGTTTGGAAATTTAATTTTAGGCCTCAAACATTTAAATTGAAACATTTTTTATCTAAATTGGTGACATCACGCACAGGATAAATTTAGCAATTTTAATCAAGCTAGCGTTTTAGGTTGGCATTCTAAATTTGAATTGTAACGGTCATTTTAATATTCTAAATTTAGAAAGGTCTTCAGTTTACATATTAAAATAATTCAGTGAATTCCCTTTCAAGTTTATTATTTGTATTTTGCCTTCAATTGGTACATTATTATGAAGATTCCGTAATAGTTCATGAAAATATACAATGACTCCGAACTTAATGTACGTAATTAGCTGTAATTAATAATAATTTTACTTTATAATTTATTTTGAAACATTTATTTAACTAAGATCTCACTAGCCGTCTCTTTTAATCAAAGATCTAAATCAAAGTCGAATTGATTGCTCGCTATATTTTAGTCTAACTACCCAGTCAACAAACTAACGATATGTTTTATTTATAAAGAGGTTTAAGCTTCCATTTTTCGTACTGGCAGGCCAACAATGGTTGATTAATGCAACATAACAAAGACCTCATAAGTCTGGCACGTTTCGAAAAAAAAACGGTGTTCCACAAGCTCTAAATTCAAATATAAAGAATTTCCATTCCAAACCGTCACTCAGCGGGACTGTAAGCGACACTTTTTAATAAAACTTCGGCCAGAGACGGGAAGCCAACATAGAAATAAATCAACTATTTCGTAAGGTTGGTACCTAGTTTAGCATTGTTATGTTGGCTCGCCTGACTTGCGTCGGGAGTGGACGCAAATGGAAATGGCGGGAATATACTGTGGCCAGTGCCCTCGCCACAGTGATTCTATTATCTGCTGCTTGCTAGGTAATGCCTGCAGCTTTATACGTGAAAAAAAATGCAGGTGGTAGGACCTTGTGCAAGGTCCGACCGAATTGCTACCACTCGGGAACTGTGCATTTTCCGGGATATAAAGTAGCCTATGTCACTCTCTGGCCCATAAACTATCTCTATGCCGAAAATCACGTCGATCCGTCGCTCCGTTTCGACGCGAAAGACGAACACGCATACACACAAATATACGCACACTTTCGCATTTAAAGTTTTATTAGTTTAAGTATTAGTATACAATATTAGTGCGTGTATGTTAGTGTTAGCATTAGTACGGATTTAAAAGGAAAACTGTTACGGCTAAATCTTTTTAAGTTAACAAGTTTTAACCGATCCAAATTTAACATTAAGTAAATATTTGCCACATTACGGAACCCTCCATTGCGCGTGGCTTAGAACGCACTTGACTGGTTTCCATTTTCTCTTTCAACTACCCTCACCGACTATGCGGAATTCCGCAACGGTGGAATTCACCAGAAAATTCCTTAGGGGCAATACGTCGCATTAAAAAGGAAGTTTCCGAAGTGTTAACCGTCCTCTTGCGTGACCCAGTTTTAGCCAGTTTCAACTAGTTTACGCCGGTTCCGTCTAGTTTACGCCGGTACGGACTGCTCTTGACTGGTTTGGCGTGCTACAGTACTGCCTGTCACGTAAGTTTCATAATTGGGATGTTATTACAAGCTTGTATTTTAATCTGCAATATTTGTAATGTAAAATTAGACCTGTAAGATTGCGCTTTACGGTCTCGCAATGTAATGCAACTTGCATGTTTTTATTGCAGGTCTAAATTAGCCTTAACTTTTCAATAGTTTTAATATTTACAAACCATTTTTCGACTACTTCCTGGTATCTTACTGAGCTGAAATTATAATTGTCACCGTTTTTATGTAAGTTCGTTGACAATATAATTAATAATCCGGTAGTTACATGTTCTGATTCTGGTTACAGGGCTACGGCACATGCTGAGCTGAGTCCTTTTGGCATCACACTACAGCACAACGTCTTCTTTTGTTCTCTCTTCTCCTATTTATGTTTAGGTATACTGTTTTTGTTGTGATGTAGTCTGTTTTTGTTGTCAATAAATGTTGTAAGTTTGAGTTTGAGTTTTAGTTAGTTAAATTCTAGTGGTCCGACCAGAAGGGCTACTCCGAAACACAACGTTCGAAGTTGGTATCGTGCGATCCCTCTCGCTCTCGTATTAAATAGTATAAGTGTGAGAGGGACCGCACGACACGAACTTCGAACGTTGTGTTTCGGAGTAGCTCTTCAGGGTCGTCTCCGCAGGACAGAACTCTTAAACGGTTAACGGCATCGACTTGAAACTTGGTACGAGTACGTAGTTCGGAGGAAAAGGCAAGTATACAAATACATATTTAGTTAACCCAATGTATACTCAGCAAAAATATATTTTTAGCAAAAAGTTATTCTGTGCGGTCTTGAGAGAAAAGTCTTAAACTGTTTTTGTCTCCCACTGTTTGGCCAAAGCCTGAGAAGTAGATGTGTACATTTCGGCGATTCGTTTTATAAACAAGAATGTTTAACAAAATTTATTAGACACCGTCCAGCAGGGCTACTACGAAACTCGCAACTCGAAGTTCGTGTAGTGCTGTCCCTCTCGCTCTCGTATTAAATAGCAATTAGTGTCATGCCTCCTCTACATATCGACGGATGCGTCGGCAGATGGATCCGCAACCATATCTTCGGATAAATTGCGATCCGTCCACACATCTGTGAGTTATTCAGTCTGTGCGCTGTCACCCTTTGATCCGTGTCGAAAAACCGACACCAAACGGATGAGTGGCAGATGCATCGGCCGACGTTAAATACCTACCACAGACAAGCAAAAACCACCCTCTACACCTCGGAGGACGCATCCGCAGATACAATATGCCGACGCATCCGTCGATATGTAGAGGAGGCATTAGAGGGATCGCACGACACGAACTGCGAGTTCCGACTTTCGTAGTAAGTACCCTGCAGGCGGCAATGAGAAAGTACCAAGGTCTGTTTTAGTTATTTTAACTGCGGATCTCTAAAAACGTCGCTTGCATTATTTATTTCCGTATTAAATTAGTCGTATAACAATGTAGAGCCACCAATAAAATCGATGGTTTTACTACAGATCTCGAAGCAGCAATGTAAAGAAAATTGCAGACGATTTAACCTAATAGCATGAAATATGGGATCCCGTGAACTAGCAGGGCTACTCCGAAACTCGAAGTTCGTGTCGTGCGGTCCCTCTGACACTTATACTATTTAATACGAGAGCGAGAGGGACCGCGCGACACGAACTTCGAGTTTCGGAGTAGCCCTGCAGTACGACCGATGTAGTTTCGTCCATTATAGCTTCAAATCGCGCGAATGATTGTGCTGCGTTCCATTTTGTGGAACGACCATAAAATAGGGTAATATTTAAAGTTTTTGTAGCGTAGTGTTTTGCTATACTCAAGCAGTGGATCGTGGGTTCAAAACCCGGTTTCGTACCTCTAAGTTTTTTGAAACCTTTGTGCGATATCCTCTGGAGAGTTTTTT
Source organism: Choristoneura rosaceana (assembly GCA_037349165.1). Taxonomy (NCBI): domain Eukaryota; kingdom Metazoa; phylum Arthropoda; class Insecta; order Lepidoptera; family Tortricidae; genus Choristoneura; species Choristoneura rosaceana. The sequence continues at coordinate 2,288,044 of JAZBNJ010000044.1, forward strand.
GTAGGATAAAACAGGATGTACCTGGATACAATGCACTGGTTCTGCGGGGTAAAAGCTGATTCGCTGGCTGGCACTAGTTTTCGATAAGTATGTCCGTCACTGTAGCACTGCACACAATTTAAAAGTCCAAGCGGTTCACTTCGAGGTAATTAAATATATTTTTTCTTGAAAATGCGGGAGAGGCGGTGCGCGCGCGATTCGTAGTTTTTTTTTTCGAAGAGAAGAGAGCACTGGCGTGACGTCAGACAGTAGTGCCAACATCACAGATACAAAATTCAGGTACGTTCAGGAATAAGGACAGGGAAGGGAAATTGTGTTGTGAAAGTGTGTAGCGTGTGATGACTGCTTTATAAGAGGTAATTTAATTCGGCCTGACCATCCTCAATTGCATCATATAGTAAAAATATTTGTACGGAACCCTCAGTGCGCAAGTCCGACTCACACTTGGCCAGTTTTTTTCTTAAATCCAATATTTTATTGTCACTTGGGAAAGCAAAGTTAACTGGCCCGAGGCGCCAAGCCTTTAAATACGCCTCTGCTTACAAGTAAAATGATACACAAAGCCAGCTCCTTCCAGACATCTTTTAAGTAAGTCAAGAGTAAATTAAGTTTCTTTTTCCCTCAAAGGATTTTACCAAGGCACTTTCTCCCATAAAGTCTCGTTATGTAACTGACCCGGTTCTGTGGTAATGTGATGTCTAGACCTCCTTACTGCCAGTGCCGATACGTGTCGACAGCATGGAATTATGTCAAGGTTTTTTATGATAGCAAGTTACTTAAGGACTATAAGGGTACTTCCAGACGACGTTTTTAGGGTTCCGTAGCCAAAATGGCTAAAACGGAACCCTTATTTTCGCCTTGTCTCTCTGTCTGTTTGTCTGTCCGTCCGCGGCTTTGCACAGAGACTATCAATGATAGAAAGCTGTAATTTGGCACGAATATAAAAGTATGTAAACTATGCCGAAAAAACAGTACAATAAAAATTCTAACAAAAATTTTTGACAGTACCTCTCATAGACGTAAAGTGGGGGTGATTTTTTTTTCTCATCCCACCTTGTCGTGTGGAGTATCGTTGGGTAAGTCAACAATTTTTTAATCGATTCAGTTATTTTGTTTGCGAAATATTCAACTTTAAAGTGTATTTTTTCATTAAAATCGAGCGTTTTTGCTTTTTACTTGCATAATTTTATTACTTGTTACTAATCTCTATGGCTTAAGACGTGAGTTATCCGAGTCAATATATTTCATCATCATCATGTCAGCCGAAAGACATCCACTGCTGGACATAGGCCTCCCCCAAGGCTCTCCACTCAAACCGGTCTTATGCTCTTTGTATCTAACGCGATCCTGCGATCTTAACCAGGTCGTCGCTCCATCTTGTTGGAGGCCTACCGACAGCTCGTCTCCCGGTCCGCGGACGCCATTCGAGAACCTTTTGACCCATTGGCTATCAGTCCTGCGAGCAATGTGCCCCGCCGACTGCCACTTCAGTTTCGCAATTCTTCGGGCTATGTCAGTAACCTTAGTTCTACTGCGGATATCATCATTTCTGATTCTATCCCACAGAGAAACCCCGAGCATAGTGAGTGACCGCTTTGAGTAACTTTGAGCTTCCTCATGAGGCCCATCGTTAGCGCCCACATCTCAGATCCGTATGTCATCACTGGCAACACACACTGGTCAAAGACTTTTGACTTCAAACACTGCGCTAATTTGGATGAAAAGACACTGCGAAGCTTCCCGAACGCTGCCCAGCCGAGTCGGATTCGTCAATATATTTAATATGAGTGAGTCACACGGTAGTTTTATGTTCAAAATCCTGAAGTTTAGTTTGACTGTCACATCTGCCTAATGTGTTATGCGACCGAAGCCATAAGTAATGGCTAGAGTATAATGTACTACTTAAATATGTTAAAAAGCTAAGGCCACGTCGCGCGCGCCACACGTGTGGCTAACAACGGTAACTAATGTGACACACGCGGAGAGCTTGCCAAGACATGTAGCCGTAACGACGCCGCGAACGATTTTGCTAACGTCCTTTCTTTACCTAATAGATTCTTTAGATATACTTGGTTTGGATAGTTTAAATGTAAACAAAACAGTGTCAATTTGTGTCTTAAATATTAAAATTTACTTATTAAACTGTGTAAACATTTACGTTTCGTTACCCACTTTTGTTTTGGTTGTTTCGACTACATTGTCAAAACGACCAAATCATCATAAGGTCCAGATCTCTAAAGGACCATCTTTGTAGAAATCCCATATCTCCGAATGACTAGGTAGCAAAACGACTACTTCTTGAGAAGACCACATTGTTAATAGTCCGCATATCACAAAGACCAGGGAGCAAAACGACTAGTTAAATCTATTTATCTATTTTGAGCTACGAGTTTTTTTAAAGTAGTGACGATTTCTATATTGATACACTAGTCTAGTTTGTATTACAATGATAGATAAGTAAAATGTATAAAAACCTTGAATGTAACAAATTTGGCAGGTGAAATTTGTTTACATTTAGCTAAATATCTATCTAAATCTAAACCAAGTATAGAAAGGTAAGTAGATAAAAAGTTTATTTGGTACTGTAAACACACAATCAAGATTAGGTACAGAAACATCACTCCAGACTTCAAGAAAACACTTCATATTGTTTGTGTTGTGTGCACTGCAAATCTACCCTTTTGCTAGATAGAGCTGCCATACGTCAAGATTTTTGACCCTTGGCCAGGATTGTGACCGGGCTTAGCAAGTGACAGGATTTTTAGAAATGGCTTCATTAAATCCATACTAATATTATAAATGCGAAAGTGTGTTTGTATGTTGTGTGTTTGTATGTTTGTCCGTCTTTCACGGAGCGACGGATCGAGGTGATTTTTGGCATAGAGATAGTTTATGGGCCCGAGAGTGACATAGGCTACTTTTTATCCCGGAAAAATGCACAGTTCTCGAGGGAACAGCGCGCGATAACCGAATACCACGCGGGCGGAGCCGCGGGCAAAGGCTAGTAAAAAATAAATATATGTTTTTACGATACACTTATTACAATGTTTGAGCGTTTAAAAAAAAAGTGTACCTTTTTCTTTTTCTTGAAATTTTGGATTAAATATGGTTTTTCCTACTCAGAATCAAAAGCACAATCAATTCCGATCGTTTAAAAAAAGTCCCTATTTTTTCATACAAAATTTTATAACTCAGTTTTGTTACGCCCACACTGAGTGTATGAAAACGCACTTCGACGCGCTGTCAAAGCGCGTTTCTAAATCCCTAGAAGATTATTAAATTGGAATACATTACGGAGCTTTTGTGCACAAACTTATTAAACTCGGGAAATTTACTTTCTAGTTTGATTTTCGAGTCATGATGCCGTCAGCCTTCCATTAAAAAAATTTCGTCACAACTACCTCAGGCTAAAAGCCGAGACAAAACAATAAAGGTTTCTCTTAAGGGGGTTGCTCCTGGTTAGCTCATTAACAATGTCCCGTTAGATGGCGCTGTTATCAATACTGCCTTTTTTCAGGTTTTTTTTCGTAAACTATGAAGAATTATTTCACCAAAAACTAACCGCGGGAGCATCTAAGCGTAACCAATTTTTTAACCCCACACTCGAAATGAAATATTCCGCCAAAGCCGCAAACAAATTGTTTTACTTTTAAGATTCGCAACAGAAAAAGCTTGAAAATACTAGAAAGACTTTGACAAGAGGTCTAGAGAAATATACAAGTCAGTAGACTATATAAATTGCTTGCGATATCCTTCGCGGTGAGATGGGGTAAGGAACAAAACAACAGAGCGTTGTGGCACTCGTTAGGGTAATGACGCTGGGTCATTACTATGAATCATGGCGAATCATTCCCACAGTGAACATGGATACACAGTATCACAATGATTATTAAAATATCCTCCTAAGTCCTGAGTGTCCTCACATTTTTTAACAAACTTAGCGTTTGAGACTTAGACGTGGTTGACCTGCTTTGTTATTTTGGATTTTATTTCAAAATTCTTAGAATTCTTTATTCAATGAATAATTCGTACTTTTTATAGGACATTCGGCTGTTATTCTTAGTGTTAATTAGTCCTTTATAAAGTCCAGCGACGATACTGTACCAACTCGACGATACGCATTCGCAATTCATCTTATGATAGGGGTGTCTAGTGGTGATGCAATGTGATGGGTTTTTCTCGGTTTTTTCAAAATAAATATAAAATTCAAAAGACGTAGACATTGTAAATAGATTTTTGTGTGTAAATAACAGCCCTCTCTGTAAAAATTATCTTACAAAGAGGTGGTTTAAAATACCTATCCAACGATACCCCACACTATAGGGTTGGATGAGAAAAAAAAAATCACCTCCACTTTACGTCTATGGGAGGTACCCTAAAAAAAATTGTTTTTGAATTTTTAATTGTACTATTTTGTCGGTATAGTTTACTTATATAAAAACGTGCAAAATTACAGCTTTCTAGCATTGATAGTGCCTGAGCAAAGCCGCAGACGGACAGACAGACAGACAGACAGACAGACATGGCGAAACTATAAGGGTTCCGTTTTTGCCATTTTGGCTCCGGAACCCTAAAAAACAATAGACAGCAAACACAAACAAAACAAAAGAAATACCAAAATAAAAATATACGATTTTGATTATTATTTTGATTTTGATTTTGATTTTTTCGATTAACTATATTTATGTAGTGATTATATACGCTAATTAAGTAAATAGTTAAGTAAGTAAAAAAATATTAAGTATTTTCAGTGTCATTAAGTTTTTTTACACAGGTTATTTTATTAAATCTGTTTATTTCAATAAATTACAAAATCTTCCGCTTACATTCTTACTGGTTGACTTACTGCATCACAACCATCTAACGCACCTCACAATGATAGCGCGGCGTGAGCTGGCACATTTGTCCTTTTGTTTGTCGAACGTTCGAGCAAATGTTTGCCCGAATTCCTGAGCTAAGTACCGGCTAAATGGTTATTGCGGATTTGTGATCATAATACGAGCGCTTGCAGGAAATATTCAAAGCTTGCGATGCCTTTGTAAAAAAATCCTAGTTTCCTTATACGCAATTTTCGAGATTAAGGCAATGTTTCACTACTCCAGTTAGTACAGATGTAGTGAACAGATGAGTCGACATGTTTCGGGCTAATCGGTAAACCTTCTTTCGGCAGCAACGCGACTCGGCGGCTGCTGCAACACTACCCGACGAAACTAACACGCACAGTACACGTGTTGCAGCAGCCAATAGCGTCGCTCCCGGAAGAAGGTAGGAAAGACAGAAAGATTTATTTTGGCTCCATAAGTACCACATAAGTCTAAGACTAAACTAGCACAAAACTATATTACTTGGTGACACGAGAGGCAGGTAGCGAAGCAGGAAATAAGAAAGAAAAAAAAAAGGGTTACGGATTAGCCCGAAACATGTCGAGCTTAACTCGATTTCAGACGTGAGCTATCCGTTCTGTTACCATTTAAAAAAATTAGTCATACTAATATAGTCCGGCACAAATCAAATAACATTTCAAAACTGTATCTATACGTTTATCAAAAGCGAAACGCTGCTCAGTCGATATGCATAAAAGCCTAAATCCACAGCTAAAAGACCAGATCTGGGACAATGCAGGCCTAAACAGTCCAGGCCAGTAAATAGAGATAATCCTACGGATGGCCGAATCCGTAATAATAGACGGGACATGGAAATGGGCCAACAAAGTCCCACAGTCAGCACTTAAATATACAGAGCTGTCAAGGTGCCCCAAAATGTACAATAGTAAATTGTACAACAAGAGCATAAAACGAGCCATTTTACCCAAGACGTTCTTATAGCCACCCGAGCCGGTATGGCGAGGGTAGAAACACGTCGAGGAGAAAATGGGTTTAATGCTCGAGTTTTACACTCTGCTTTACACTTCGATGGCGAGGAAACGAAATAGCGACAGTGGAAACAATTGTCCACTTACTAAATGCACATTTTATTTTTCATGCATTACTATATAATTATACCTTTTTAGTTTTATTGATTTATTTTGATTGATTTGATTGATTTTTGATTTTATATAAATTAAAAATTATGATAAAAAAAATACTTAAACTTCTTTGTTTGCGGCTGTTGACACCTGATTACCTTGGTCTTAGACGAAGATTTTATTTTATGCACTAGAGCATAAAAAGTCATTTTATGTAGCCTAGATCCAGCATAAACACGAACTTTACGAGCATGAGAAGTGAAAAAACATTTCTGTTGTCATGTTAGTTGCGGACGGTGATATTTTTGATACTTGACCACTCTAATATAAAAATCGGTCAAGCGCGAGTCGGACTCGCGTGTCGTGGGCTCCGTGAAAGTTTGCACGTATATCGTATATATGAATGAGGTACCTAGCTATAATAGCACAAATCGATTATAAAATTCTAGTAATTTTTTGTTTGTACCTATACATATAACCGTCTAAAATGGCCCTTACTTAGATGCCTAAAAATGTATGTACGTAAACTGTTTATTGTACAAAATAAGTAAACAAGCCCAATTGGCAAACAATAAGATATACGTACAGTCAAATGCAAAAATAAGTGTCTAACCACTCAAAAATATTTCTAAAAATATCTGGCCCTCGAACATAACTTAGGGCCGACTGCTGGTGTCTATGGACAGTGGTGAGCACTTAACATCAGGTGACTAGTTCATTTGTCTGGCCTCACTAAGATAAAAAAAAAACTTAAGTAGTAATAGGTAATTTTATTTGAAAAGTAGGCCAAATTTTCTACCGCTGAGTATATCGTAAAGTTAATAAATTAAAACAAACCCGTTATCGCGTACTATCCCACTTTAGCAAGTTACAGAGTTCAGGCCCGTCTGCATTAAGTTTCGTTCCTTGGGGTTGTTTTGCGTTTTGTTTCAATACTCATCGCAACAGCGAGTAAATTGAAAAGAAAAACTTGGTCCGGACTTAAAAATATAACGACTATATCTGGATCTTACTGAGGAGTTGCTTTTCAAGCTGAACAGTCTTTAGAATGTATTCGATATCCGGTACATTTTTAACCAACTGCCCGAAGGAGGGCTTTTTTTTCGAGCGTATGTTGCCTATGTAACACTCTGGCCCATAAACTATCTCTATGCCAAAAATCACGTTGATCCGTCGCTCCGTTTCGACCTGAAAGACGAACATACAAACACACATACACACTTTCGCATTTATAATATTAGTATGGATATTTTATAATATTTCAAGATGGCGTCCGTAAACATAAGAATGGAGGAGGATTTTTTTTACTGGAACAATGGGTATCAAATGTATGCCAATAATTTGTCTATTCCAAATATGTGTATTATAACACGTTTTAGCTTTCATATATTTTTACAGGAGCATCAAAAACGTATGAAATAAAAGCCTGACTGCTTTTAAAAACTTATTATTACATCATTAGCGTGTTGGTGGGTGATTAGTATTATTATGAAGGGTTCTTTTCCTATCGAAAAAAAACCGGATGAAGTTATGACCGCAAAAGTAACAAAAATTTGGAATTGAAATAAAAAATAAAAAAAGATTCCAAAAAATCTTGGTTCTTTTCCTTTTGAGGCAGGGAAAATGAACCCTAGAAAAGAATTTGTGTCGCACACTCCGCATGTCCCCCCCTGGAGACCGAGCCCCCTCCCCCCGCAGTTAGAGGCTTATTTATCTCCGCGGGGGCTGTATGGGGTAAATGTCGATGCGAGTTTAACTTAAATTAAGGAATTGGGACGAAGTTGTGGAGCGAAGTGCGAGTTTTGGTGAGAAAATGATGATTTGTCATGCTTTATGTATCACGATTACTATTTGGAGTCTTTTTGTATTTTTTATTTCAACTCCAATTTTTTTCCTTTTACGGTCATCCCGTGAAAGTCTATATATTTCACACGAAAACACAAGCCGAAACACGGGTACACAGAAAAACCAGAAAAATAGACCGGCGCTGTTTTATGTATGTATGTCTATTTTTTCGATCCTCTCTATAGCCTAAATGGCTGGATAGTTTTCATCATGATCAGATAACAATAGATTCGTCAAATTGTCAGACATCAGGTGTATAATATTACAAAATGACGTGTAAAAAAAACTAAGAAAATAGGGGAAACATCGTGAGGAAACCCTCACACACATGCGAAGAGATTCAACGGTGCGTATGTGAAGTTCTTAATCCGCTTTGGGATTGGGCCCACATTGTAACTACGGTCCACACCCTCTTAGTCTAAGAGGACGCCTATACCCTGGAGTGGGATGTATATAATAATAATAATAATACAAACCCATTCAAACCACTCAAAAATATGTTACTACGGCCTTATAGCGACGGAATAAGAGTTTGTGGTACTTACTTTAAAAACAATGAGTAAGTTTATATTTTTACACTCGACTGTACCATTTCAATCTCAATTACTGTAGCTATCGAACTCAACCTTATTCAAAGGAATTTAGATTCAAATTACCTTAACCCCGTCTGATAACATAGCAGTCGACACTAACCTTTAATTCCAATATTACAAAGTAATTAATACCAACATAACATCCAACACAATAACATATCATCCAGCATAATAACATATCATGCAACATAATCGCATAACATGTTGGCACCACTTAGCCTGCACTCCGTTTACAACGTCGGAAGCAATATTAACGCTACGAGCTACGCCGTAGACCCTCTACGAGCGTGCTACGAAATATATTGTAGTAAAGTTATAGTATTGTTTATGTAAATGAGATAAGACGATTCTCCGATAAGGAAATATACTTTTGGTGAATGGAATTCCGAACTACAGTTTTGACAAGGAGGCGAGCCATAATGTAAGAGTAATCATATCTTAAGACTATTTTTTGTATACCCTCTTGGAAAAATGAACATTACCTATTATTATTTATCTACATCCATATGATAACTTCCCTATAATATGTTCAGAGACGATAACCAAATGACTTACATTAAGACACTTCTATCTGTGATTGCATCATTTTAATGATTTTTTTTTTCTCTAATTAAGTTTTATATGTTGATTTTATTTCTTTTATTTGATAAATTTTTGGTCGCCATCCGTAAAGTCGCCAAACGGTCGCAGCGGAAGACCAGCGTTGGCCTACACGGCCAACACTATGCTGAGATGCGATCGTTTCGTGCTTTCTCATATTGTTTTTATGTATTTTTATTGTTTTTATTTTAAGGTGTGAATGGCATGAATAAATACATTTCTATTTCTATTTAGGTAGGTATATTAAAGTACCGGTAAGGTCTTAAATTATCTAAGCCGGTAAGCGATACTTTAAATACATTTAAATTTCGAATAACTTAAAAAACAAAAATCATGTTTCATTGCGATAATCGAATTAGTCGATTTGTAATTTCATTCAACAGTAAAATTATTGTTCCATACATTTTTTGAATCGCGAATATTACCATCGATTTGAAAATCAAAATAGACTTAAGTCTAGATTGTTTATGAATTTAAAAAAAACTATAACCGTCAGTAATTTATTGAGACTCAGGTTATTATTATTGAAAATTCGGGTAAATCTAAACACATTGTAGAAAACTTATGTTATGCGTAAATAAGGGTCTATATATCGGCTCGCATACTTTTCGAAAGACCGAATGTAATTTTTGTCAGAATTATTGTTTGTCATAACTCTTTTTTCTCTGAATCCAATTATTCTTTAGGACCTTAAGTTAACCTAACCTAACCTAACCTAACCTTTAGTTCTCTAAGGGATGACCATTTAAAAATTTCAGGAAACTGTAAGGTTTCAGTGAGAAAAAAATTCTGACAAACGATGCGACAAAAATTACAGTATGACTAGCGAAGAGTATGCGAACTTTGGCGCTCCCTAAAAAAATATCGCAATACAATCGCTCGTACAGTGAGCTGCAGAGAAAAGGTACCCCCCTGTAATGGCGGTAGTACGGATACCACCGTTACAAGGAGGTGCCTTTTCTCTGCAGCTGACTGTACATAGGCTTAGCCTGAGCTTTAAAGGTAAACTCTTAATGAAAGCACTAACCCAGCCGTACCGTCTATCTTCGCTATGTTTACCTACATCTGTTTTATTGTAACCATATAGTATACAACCTTAGGCTGCGTATTCACTGCGGAAAAGAACGAGCGACTGTTGCAGAATCACGTCATCGTCATCAGCCGGAAGACGTTCACTGCTGAACAAAGGTCGCTTATAGTCAAAATGCCACAAACGGGACTTAACGGGTCTTATGTTATTCGTCGAGGTAATTATTACTTGTGTATAACCTAACCAACAAAAAGTTAGAAAACCCCCGACTTTCTCACTTTAAAGTTCAATATCTCAAAAATGGCTCAACCGATTTTGATAAAACATATTGTTTGAACTACGACATTTGAATATTGAAAATAATTAGCAAAACCGAATTGGGCAAGATATAGGTTTCACTTACAGTTTGTTCTGGCTCTATTCCTCAGTCCCAGGGACACATTTAAGACACAATCACAGCACTTTCAGAGTTTTTTATGAATAATTTAAAAGAGCGCGCGCCGGCCGGCATTCATTTCGAGCTGTCAATTTTGCGCAACTGACTGGTGGCGCCGCCGTGCGGGAGAAAGCGGAATGTTCATTCAGCCAGTATGTTTTTGATATGTGCAGGAGGTTTTAATGCACATATTACTAATTATATCTGCCCAATGTAACGTACATAAACCCCCCACCGGGAATCTACCCCAGATTCCCCAGTTTACAAACAAAACCAGGGATGGTATTGAATAAGGTAAGTGGACTGTATAGTGTAAGTATTTGTTGACTTAGTGAACTAAACACGTGTAGCTGTAAATTGAGTAAAATAAATGACTTATTTCGAACCTAAAATTGTCATAAACTTGACACCTTCTTGCGTCAAATTCATGCAAAGAAACAAAGGAAAATAAAAATTATGCTGAATCTAATTCCATTGGAAGTGGTCTAAGCTTTACAACGGGTCGCGTGTATTCGCCATTCTGGATTTTTACTTTTACCACCCGTACAACTCCATCAGCTCCTGGATAAAGTTCCGTCACATGACCGAGATGCCATTGAAGCGGAGGAGCGTCAGCATGCATAAGAACGAGTTCATCAACTTGAATATTACGACAATTCCTATGCCATTTTGTCGCTGCTGCAGCGTGTGCAAATAATCGTTTAATTGCAATGTACGCGGACCGATATGTAAATAAATTTTATGAAAATAGTCGATAAGAATTTTTGTAAAGTTGCACTTTTTAGGAAGCAATAATGGATACTTCTTTTGATACGGTAGTTCGGCGAAAGACAACCTACCCCCCACCCTGAGAAAACCGAGGGGGTCGACATAAGGTGCTAACCTTTTAAGTGAAGAACTACAGCTGTAACCATTGGAAATTGCTTGGATATCAGCTGCAAAATGCTCTCGCTGAACGGATTTAATGAGCACATCGTGTGCGTTCTTTAAATCTGATAGAGACGAAGGACCTGTGTTCCTATTAGACTTCGTCGATCTACAATTGTTAATAAATTAAAAACAACGAGCTAAGACATTTTGAAGTTTGCTAAAACTCGAATATTTTTCAGTTAAATTATAAACAAGATTTGAGTCACGTGTTGTGTTTTGCACGCTAGTTTGAGCCAAAGTCGCGCATGGAATTTTGAGTTCTGGCACATTTGCCGATTTAAATTGATCAATTGATTTTACTGGCCAATTCTCTCTTGGTGCGTCTAGCCAGCTCGGTCCTCCGAGCCACTCCGCTGTCGATAACAGCACGGAAGGTAGCGCTCCGCGCGAGCACACGTCAGCGGGGTTGGACGCGCCGCTCACGTGAAACCAACAATCGCTTTGCACGGTCTCTAAGATTTTGGAGACACGCGAAGCCACAAAGGTTTTGAGGTTGTAACTGGGTGTATTCAACCAACTCAGCACCACAGAGGAATCGGTAAACAAGAGTATTTCATGAACAGGAATTCGTTCAGACAATATTGACTTCGTATATTTGACTAACTTGACTAACAAATGCGCAGCCATTAGCTCGAGACGTGGAATGGTCACTGTCTTCAAGGGTGCAACCTTGGATTTTGCAATGACTAGACTGACCTTCGAATTACCTTGATTGTTAAAACTACGCAAATAGATGACCGCAGCTATTCCTTGAACTGAAGCATCGCAGAATCCTAGTATCTGGTAGTAGCTGTGCTGTTTGACAGTAACCTGGCGCTCGTGGCTAAAATTCGACAACAGCGGGAGCTCTGACATGTAGGTGAGCCACTCCTTTTCTAGTTCCGGAGGCAGCCGCTCATCCCAACCCAGCTGTTGGAGCCAGAGTTTCTGCATGAAGCATTTCGCGTAGAATATGCAAGGAGCCACGAAACCTAAGGGATCATACTGACGACCTATCTGTGACAAGACACTACGCTTGGTGATCGCCTGTGAAGCTGGAAGTGGATGGAATACGAAGGAAAACACATCTTCGGCGGGTCGCCACTGCAGACCTAAAACTTTTATGGATAGGTCCTTGTCATCCTCGAATGCAATGGGCGTTTCGCGGTGATCAGCTGGAACCCGAGCCAGTACCTGGGGACAGTTGCTGGCCCACTTACGAAGCAGAAATCCTCCTCCACTCAGCAACTCTAACAGTTCATCCTGTAGCCTAGCTGCTTCATCATAGCTGCTCACTGACCACAGAAGGTCATCGACGAAGAAACCCTTTTTTAGAACCTTGCTCGCTAAAGGATACTTCTCGCAGTCGTCGTCAGCCAGTTGATGCAGGACTCGGATCGCTAGGTACGGACTGCTAGCAACGCCGTATGTGATCGTGTTTAACTCATACACCTTTAAAGGTTGATCAGGTTGAAACCTCCACAAGATGTGTTGGTAATTGCGTTGAGATTTTTCGATCAAGGTCATTCGAAACATTTTACAAATGTCACTTGACAAGCAAATTTCATGTATACGAAAATTTATTAAAATCTCATTAATATCTGCTTGAAGCTTAGGACCGGCGTAAACGACTGAATTTAAAGAATTATTATTTGTCGTTTTGCATGAGGCGTCAAAAACTACTCGGAGTTTTGTCGTGGTACTTGACGGTCGGAGAATACAAAAGTGAGGAATTATGTACTTAGAATCCACAGTACCAAAATCACCTACGCAAGTCATGTGACCAAGGCTTTCATATTCGGACATGAATTTATTATATTCTTCCTTAAGTTCCGGAAGACGATTCAGCTTTGTTTCTAAATTGTTGAAACGACGTAACGCTTGTGGAGTCGAATCGCCGAGATCAAAACTGGGTTTGAACGGGTACTTCACTGTATAACGTCCCGTAGTATCGCGACTGTGTTCGTTTTGGAACAATTGTTCGACATACAAATCTTCTGGTTTTTTAGTGACGTCATACGGCACGTTTTCAGTCTCCCAGAAAGAGTTCATGATTTTATCGATACTACTAGTTTTATTAGCAGAGAACAAGTTGAGCGAGGCTGTATTTGACTCACAATCGTCACTCAGTACTGTCTGACCAGTAATGACATATCCGAATATGGAATGCATCGCGACGGGCAAACCCGGGTCACGTGGTAGTATATTTTGACCGTCATAAATGTAGGGAAATAAGTCACCTGCGATCAACAAGTCAACTGGAGCCGCCGAAAAGTAGTTCGGGTCAGCTAACTCGAGATTTTTGAAATTATTGATAACTTTGTTTGACAAGGTTACTGTAGGTAAGTTGCTAGTTATATTACTTACGACAACAGTATCAGTGCTAAGCACCGGACCAAATGAGTTTCGTGGTTTAATTGAACATGTAACCAGACCGAAATCTTGCACTGGCGCACCTCCCAGACCCATGGGTTCAAACTGACACTTGCGTCGAGACAAACCCAGGCGCTGGGCACACTCTTTTGTCATATAACCGGACATGGCACCGCTGTCAATGACTGCACGTACGGCGTGGTAAGTTCCCCATCGATCTGCGACGTGCACCATGGCAGTGCCTAACAGCACGGTTGAATTTGACGAACAAGTCAAGCCGACGTTTGGCATTGACCTTTGACTTTGATTTTGACCATTTGAAACGTTTTGAATACTTGAAATGTTTTGACTATTTGAACCGTTTTGATTAATTGATGAATTTTGAACAGTTGGAACTGTATCTAAGTGAATACTGTGATGGTGCGGTTGTTTACACAGCACACAACGCACTTTTGACGTACACTCGGACAACGAATGCTGACGAAAGCAATTTTCGCATAATTGAAGCTGTTTCACTTTGTCAAGACGCTGCACCGGTGTTAAATCAAAAAACTCGAAACATCGATAAGTTGAATGCGGTTTGTCGCAAAATAGACATCTATTTGATCGTTCGCTATTATTCTTACTCACAGCTGACAAGCACGGCTTTTGGAACTGCTTTGGTGCACTACTGTAATTAGCAGCATTATTATTATTTTTTCGAACACAATTCGGCTTTGCAGAGGTGTTAGGGACACTCTTAGGCGTAAACTGAATTTTTGATGTACTAATTTTAACCTCCGACATTTCCAAAACACGCGCCTGTTTCTCTACGAAATTAATCAGCTGTTCGTAAGTAGGTATATCGGTTTGATCTACTGATTGTTCGAATTCGCGCCTAGTGACGGGGTCTAAATTTCGCAATCCCATATAAAACAGTATGAAACTCGATAGGTTACTGATTTTCAAAAGTTTCAATGCTTTAACACACTCTTGATACGTTTGTAAAAATGTGTTTAGACCAGTAGCCGACTCAGTTGACAAAGGCTTAAATTGAAACAGCCGATCTAAATAGCTCGTAGCTAAGGCACGAGTGTTCTCAAATTTTTTGACTAGCAAAGCCCATACTATCGGATAATTATCGGCCGTCACTGGCATCCCTTTGACCACAGTCAATGCCGAACCGCTGACTGCGGAGAGCAGGTAATAAAACTTCTCAATGTTCGTAATATCATTGTTGTTATGAATTAAACTCGTAAACGTGTCATAGAATGTTTGCCAGTTTTCTAATTTGCTATCGAAATGGAACAATTCTAGTTTAGGCAGCCGCGGCTTAGCCGACCGCGAGTCTGGCCCGGCAGCGCCCGGGCCGCGGCCCGCGGAGCGCGACGAAGGTCCGCTACCGCTGCCGTCACACGATTGCCAAGTGTCGCTATTAGCCTCCGTTACACTCAGAATACGGAAATACATGTCGTCAAAGGTTTGAATTTCTTGATAATTTGGTTTAAATTTCGGGTTTTGTTTCTTATTATAAGAATTTAACTCGAATATGCATTGTTCGAAACATTCCCGAGTCGAATGAAGTTCTTTAAGTCGCAAATTAAATTCGGTTAAACGCTCTGGTGGAGTTGATTTGGATAGTTCAAATAACGTTTGACATCGTATAAAAAGCAGTTCTTTTTTGTTAATAAGTTGTTCGACATCGAATTCTTTTTCGTCCATTTCGAATTAAAAAACAAAAGACGCGCGCGACGCGTTGCAAAGAACGAAAATTGAAAACGTTTATTTTATACGTATTATTCTAGGTAAATAACTTAGATTAGAAATAAGCCTGTTACCTTAAAACTGCGTGAAATGTGTGTTTTATGTGTATGAATGTGTATTTAGTTTGCAAACTGAGGATGCGGTTCGATTGACCAAAATGTTTGAACTACGACATTTGAATATTGAAAATAATTAGCAAAACCGAATTGGGCAAGATATAGGTTTCACTTACAGTTTGTTCTGGCTCTATTCCTCAGTCCCAGGGACACATTTAAGACACAATCACAGCACTTTCAGAGTTTTTTATGAATAATTTAAAAGAGCGCGCGCCGGCCGGCATTCATTTCGAGCTGTCAATTTTGCGCAACTGACTGGTGGCGCCGCCGTGCGGGAGAAAGCGGAATGTTCATTCAGCCAGTATGTTTTTGATATGTGCAGGAGGTTTTAATGCACATATTACTAATTATATCTGCCCAATGTAACGTACACATATCTAAGAACAATTGCTAAAAAACCAGCTAACAAATAAAAAAAACCGCATTCAAATCGGTCCGCCCGCTTAAGAGCTACGGTGACACAGACAGACACACAGACAGTCAGACACACAGACAGACACACAGCCAGACACACATAACGGTCAAACTTATAACACCCCTT
The DNA here is from genome assembly GCA_037349165.1 of Choristoneura rosaceana. NCBI lineage: Eukaryota > Metazoa > Arthropoda > Insecta > Lepidoptera > Tortricidae > Choristoneura > Choristoneura rosaceana. The sequence goes on from JAZBNJ010000044.1 coordinate 2,304,195, forward strand.
TTTTGCGTCGGGGGTTAAAAAATAGCATGATAAGTCCCGTTTGTGGCATTTTGACTATGAGTGAGAATCACGAAAGTTTAAAACGTTATATAAAGGCCCCTTAAGCTGCGATTTCACCAAAATATTCTATTCAAAAAAAGAGAGGTGGCGGAGTAAAGGTCTTGGCATGGTGCACATCACGCAGGCATTCCCGCGTTGAACTGCGATTGCGATTCTTTGCGCGAGAAAGCTGCCGGCGCGAGAGTTGCGTATTGCCTCTCTTAAAACTATTGCTGAGCTCCCTGTCGCACCCTTACCCCAAAGACCTAGAGCGGGATAGTCCCTGAACTTGTAATACCTAGTAGCTTTAGAGAATGGAGGCCTGTCATCCCATTAATTTAGTTGTAGTATACACTACACAGAACAATACATCCTTGAAACAGACAACTGTTACAGAAGGGCTACTCCGAAACACAACGTTCGAAGTTTGTGTCGTGCGATCCCTCTCGCTCTCGTATTAAATAGTATAAGTGTGAGAGGGAACGCACGACATGAACTTCGAACGTTGTGTTTCGGAGTAGCCCTTCAGCAGCAGTTTGCCCGTGAGCTCCCAGCTTTATGTTCGAGCTGAAACATTACCAGAGATATACGGACAGACAGCAATATTTCAGCTGATAGTATCGCAGCATCCACGGACAAGGATGAAACGGCTTTATTATGCTGTAATAAGGTTGGAATTGCGGTACGCTACGTTGTTTGCGGGGGCAGTAAAAAAAATTAAATCGGTCTGTTTGCTTTGTTTAATTGGAATGAGATGGAAATTCGTTGCTATGCCGCTAATAAATTAATTCAATTTGAGATAATGCTAACTACTAACTCCCTCATCTCATCTTATGTATTTAAAAGAACATAATTGCGTAATGTTGGCGGCCGATCGTAAAATCCGCCAAATCACGAAATTTCTGGGCATATCGTGAAATGGCGCCATTTCTTGAATTGGGCAAGGGACATCCGCTATATCGTTCAAAACTCACTGTATAAAAATTTGCCTAGTGACGTTCAGACAGATCATGAAATTCTGTAAAGTGGTCAGTAGATTGACTTTCCCAAAGTGTTTGTTAAAGCCTATCTTATCTTATCTTAAGTTTAGGGGTCCTTGCGGATACACTACGACCCGTAGGCATTGATTTATACTCTATGGATACGCACGTTCATGTCAACAATATGTTCAAATACCGGACTGTCACAAGACGTCAACGCTATATAGATTATACACCGCAGACGTGACACAGCTATTTTACCTACAAAACGTAATCATTTTGCATCTGGCAAAATAGATATTTTCGAAAAAAAAGAAACAGAAACTTTTTAACTGCATTTTTTTAATCAATTGAAAGAAAGATTACGATTTGGAGTCTTTTTGTATTTTTTATTTCAACTCCAAATTTTTTGTTTCTTTTACGGTTATCCCGTGAAAGTTTAATATTTCACACGAAAACACAAGCCGAAACATGAATGCACAGAAAAACCAGAAAAATAGACCAGCGCTGGGAATCGAACCCAGGTCCTCAGCATTCCGTGCTGCGTGCTATTCCCCTACACCACCACTGGACAGGAGACTAGACACGAATTTTTCCTATGCACCCATATTTCAACTTTTGGATTCTTTTTTCATTTGTCACTTTAGCAGCGACACTAACGCCATCTATGGATCTACGTTCTCAACGAGAAACATTTTTTCCACTCCCGTCGAAGCTATCCGCTCACCAGGGACAAGAGATGTCGCTATTAAGCAATCAAATCAAGATTACGATTTGGAGTCTTTTTGTATTTTTTATTTCAACTCCAAATTTTTTGTTTCTTTTACGGTTATCCCGTGAAAGTTTAATATTTCACACGAAAACACAAGCCGAAACATGAATGCACAGAAAAACCAGAAAAATAGACCAGCGCTGGGAATCGAACCCAGGTCCTCAGCATTCCGTGCTGCGTGCTATTCCCCTACACCACCACTGGACAGGAGACTAGACACGAATTTTTCCTATGCACCCATATTTCAACTTTTGGATTCTTTTTTCATTTGTCACTTTAGCAGCGACACTAACGCCATCTATGGATCTACGTTCTCAACGAGAAACATTTTTTCCACTCCCGTCGAAGCTATCCGCTCACCAGGGACAAGAGATGTCGCTATTAAGCAATCAAATCAAGATTACGATTTGGAGTCTTTTTGTATTTTTTATTTCAACTCCAAATTTTTTGTTTCTTTTACGGTTATCCCGTGAAAGAGACAAAAAATTGCTTTTTGCTTAATAGCGACATCTCTTGTCCCTGGTGAGCGGATAGCTTCGACGGGAGTGGAAAAAATGTTTCTCGTTGAGAACGTAGATCCATAGATGGCGTTAGTGTCGCTGCTAAAGTGACAAATGAAAAAAGAATCCAAAAGTTGAAATATGGGTGCATAGGAAAAATTCGTGTCTAGTCTCCTGTCCAGTGGTGGTGTAGGGGAATAGCACGCAGCACGGAATGCTGAGGACCTGGGTTCGATTCCCAGCGCTGGTCTATTTTTCTGGTTTTTCTGTGCATTCATGTTTCGGCTTGTGTTTTCGTGTGAAATATTAAACTTTCACGGGATAACCGTAAAAGAAACAAAAAATTTGGAGTTGAAATAAAAAATACAAAAAGACTCCAAATCGTAATCTTGATTTGATTGCTTAATAGCGACATCTCTTGTCCCTGGTGAGCGGATAGCTTCGACGGGAGTGGAAAAAATGTTTCTCGTTGAGAACGTAGATCCATAGATGGCGTTAGTGTCGCTGCTAAAGTGACAAATGAAAAAAGAATCCAAAAGTTGAAATATGGGTGCATAGGAAAAATTCGTGTCTAGTCTCCTGTCCAGTGGTGGTGTAGGGGAATAGCACGCAGCACGGAATGCTGAGGACCTGGGTTCGATTCCCAGCGCTGGTCTATTTTTCTGGTTTTTCTGTGCATTCATGTTTCGGCTTGTGTTTTCGTGTGAAATATTAAACTTTCACGGGATAACCGTAAAAGAAACAAAAAATTTGGAGTTGAAATAAAAAATACAAAAAGACTCCAAATCGTAATCTTGATTTGATTGCTTAATAGCGACATCTCTTGTCCCTGGTGAGCGGATAGCTTCGACGGGAGTGGAAAAAATGTTTCTCGTTGAGAACGTAGATCCATAGATGGCGTTAGTGTCGCTGCTAAAGTGACAAATGAAAAAAGAATCCAAAAGTTGAAATATGGGTGCATAGGAAAAATTCGTGTCTAGTCTCCTGTCCAGTGGTGGTGTAGGGGAATAGCACGCAGCACGGAATGCTGAGGACCTGGGTTCGATTCCCAGCGCTGGTCTATTTTTCTGGTTTTTCTGTGCATTCATGTTTCGGCTTGTGTTTTCGTGTGAAATATTAAACTTTCACGGGATAACCGTAAAAGAAACAAAAAATTTGGAGTTGAAATAAAAAATACAAAAAGACTCCAAATCGTAATCTTGATTTGATTGCTTAATAGCGACATCTCTTGTCCCTGGTGAGCGGATAGCTTCGACGGGAGTGGAAAAAATGTTTCTCGTTGAGAACGTAGATCCATAGATGGCGTTAGTGTCGCTGCTAAAGTGACAAATGAAAAAAGAATCCAAAAGTTGAAATATGGGTGCATAGGAAAAATTCGTGTCTAGTCTCCTGTCCAGTGGTGGTGTAGGGGAATAGCACGCAGCACGGAATGCTGTCTTATTTTAAAAAATGTTTTTATTGTGGTATTACAATATTATTAGTTGCTTAATCACTTGTACAAGATGTAATTTTACTTACTTGAGTAGTGAATTGTTACTTACGTGCAGGTTCACGCCTATATTCGGAGTCTCAATCAAAAACTAGTTCGTCCGCCGCTCATGAATGTCAAAGTCATACTAAAGTCCTTTGCACAGTGCAAGGTGCAAAGCAGTGGAACACAATGAGTGTTCGGATGGCGATAATTCTAGTAAGTACATATATATCGATGCCCGTAGGGATCTTTTGTGTAATTACCCCTCTTGTTAAAGTCTAAATTGAATAGTTATTTTGGCTTTGAAAAACCCGCACGTCAAAACGTCGAGATTATTTGTACAATAAATCGTTGCGGTTAAATTTTAGGTGTGGCATCAATTGTAAGTGTAAATCAATAGAGTTTTTAACGTTCATAAATCATAAATCAGAAATCATTTTATTTGTTTACAAAAATGTAGTCTTATACAATGGAAGGTGGTCAATTAAATATTTTATGTCCAATAAATTCTGCTTTAAAGATCGAGGGGAAGAGAGGAAGAGGTCGACCTAGGTATAGCTATATCGATCAGATAAAGGAGAAAGTCGGCGTCGCGTCATATCAAAAGGTCAAAAAGATGGCTCAAAGGAGGGATGTGTGGAAGATACTCCACCGACAAGAGTACAACTCTTAAGTTAAAGAAGAGAAGAGAAATTCTGCTTCACCTTAAGCATGTAAACATTTAGACAGCATGCGTTAACCTAATTGCCACGTTGTAAAAAAATTACTTACGAAGGCGGTATTCCTCCCACGAAGACGTCCGAGTTGGTGTTGAACTTGCCGAACGCGAACTCTTTGCCGCGCGACGTGGTGCTTCGGGAGGCCCCGTCCACCGCCAAGGAGGTGTGCTCGTCCCGCCGTGCCACCTACCGGAGGGATTACGAGTTAGACAAAAGCTTTTTTTTTTATTTCTCCGAAAGTTTGTGTGCATAAGTTTGGTATATTTCTCGTATTGGCATCACAATCCATTATGTATGCATTAAAAACATCTCAGTTAAGAACTTTAAAAAGCATCCAAAATAGAAACGTTTAAACTTTATCGCGTATAGGGCCTATCAACTATTTTACCGACACTTTGGGCGTCTCCTGCGTTACCAAAATTGTCTCTGGCGTTACCAAAAAATCGTGATTCCAACAAGTTATTTTACGGTTTAATAGGTTGAACTTACGTAGGATGGCATGTATTCATGTACAACATCTATTAAATTACAGAAAAAACACGTTTACTTACAAAATCTGCAATTGTTTGAAAAATGTCGCGGACAGATTAGTGTCGGTAAAAAAGTTGACTGGCCCAATTAACTAGCTTACCTTTTAAATACTAATAGGTTACTATTGGAGAAATTAATTTCGACTTGTTGCGTGTTCCCTTAAAGTTAACAGAATTCAAAAGTAACACGTTGTAGATACTTTGCGCAGATTAACAAAATATCTTGATCTAATTTCTGAAAATGGACTTCCGCAGGCAATATAACGCCTGAATCTTTTAATAATTATACCCAATATTACTTTTTAAGTATTCCGCGGCGAAGTGCTGATGAAATTTGACCTTTAATACTTTGGGCCGAAAGCTCTCTTTCGTAAATTCTACTGTTTGCTGGAGATTCGACGTCAATGTGTGTTTTTCTTTTAAAAACGTCAAAGCGCAACTGACAAATACAAATTATGAGTGTAGAGTTAGAAATGAAGTAGAATTACTAACTTAGAAAAACACAGGAATATCTTTTGAAATAATGAAGATATTCAAAAATAAATGCAATCAACTGAATCATAATGAAAAAAAAAGTTTGATGTCTCTAAGGTTTTCCGTTATTTAATTAACACCTTGTATATTTTGTTTTGGAAAAAATACTTTATGTAAAGTTTCTTGTGGTGTATTCTTCTTGGCAATGACATAGTCTTTTCGAAAGCTCTGGTAGATTACATTAAGAACCAAACTATAAAGGTACCTTTTTTGTCGTTTCGACTATAGAACCCAAAAAATTGGCAGCGCAATGTTAATAATAATAAAGATTTTTATTGCGGACTACTACGAGGTCCATAATTGTTAATTTACCTTATTTTATTTAGTTAAACAAATAAGTCTTATTTAATCGCACGACTCAAAGCATTCTGTTTAATTATGCTCTCTGGAGTTTAATTAATCGCTCGATGTCATTAGATCTCCGGTCGTTGAACTCTCTAAATTGATCATTTAGTTACCTTTGTACATATTAATGATAATTAGTGCTAACTAGTGAATTAATTTCGGCGCACTAAGGAGAGGTTGATGCTTGAGCGTGACTGATTAGATGAAGTTTACTTTAACACGAGTTAGTGCAGTAAATAAAGGTAGTGGACCCAGCAGTAATTCCTCAGCCCGAAAAAACTTGACAGTATGATAAAGTATCAATAAATAAAGAGTATTGTATAAATATCAAAAAAAAAATAAAAAAAAATGCTCCGTTCAAACTTTCTTCACCATAGCATGGGCTACCAACTCATACAAGATATATTTAGTACTAAAAAACGGCAATAGATGGCACTACCATTAACATCTGTAAATTATAAAATGTAAATAAGCCGAATTAAGTAGAAATATTGATATTAAAATAAAGAATAGCATATTTTATAAACACAACTTCACATCAACTTTATTTCAACTCCTTAATTTGAAGATAAGAAACATCATAAATAATAAATTGAGAATACGAAAGTATAGGCTACATGTGACTACGTTTCAGCTATGAGGTTTTCGTAGTAGTTTGCAAAAGTAACGCTAGATGGCGTAAAACCGGTATGCGCTTGCAGCGGGCTACTATGTAATTCGAAACACGAAGTTCGTGTCGTGCGGTCTCTTTCGCTCTCGTAATAAATAGTATAAGTGTCAGAGGGACCGCACGACACGAACTTCGAGTTTCGATTTTCGGAGTAGCCTGCCTACTGTGCTGAAGGGCTACTCCGAAAAACGACGTTCGAAGTTCGTATCGTGCGATCTCTCTCACACTTATACTATTTAATACGTGAGCTAGAGGGATCGCACGACACGAACTTCGAACGTTGTGTTTCGGAGTAGCCCTTCTGGCTGTGACTTGACTTGACTTGACATTTATGTATGACGCAATGGATTTAGGCTGGTTAATGTGCTAAAAGTGGGGGGGGGGATGAAATTTTGGGGTTGGGTCCGGGGTAGTCCCGTAGGAGGGTGGGTTTGGGAGGGGGGTTGAAAATTTGGCTATTTTTGAGCTAGGACGCACCGTTTCTGAGATATTAGAGGATTTTGAAAAACACCAAACCAAGTATATACACTACACAACACTTATATACTATAATTGCATAATCGCATAATAGCAGGTGGTAGGACCTTGTGCAAGGTCCGCCCGGATTGCTACCACCATCTTGCTCGCTAATCCTGCCGTGAAGCAGCAGTGCTTGCACTGTTGTGTTTCGGCGCGGAGAGTAAGACAGCCGGTGAAATTACTGGCACTAGAGGTATTCCAACTTAGGCCTCTAGGTTGGCAACGCATCTGCAATACCCCTGATGTTGCAGATGTTTACGGGCGTCGGTGATCTCTTACCACCAGGAGACCCACTTGTTCGTTTGCCTTACATTCGAATAAAAAAAAAATTAAAACTACATAACGTCACTACTCTACTACGAAACTTGAAGTTCGTGTCGTGCGGTCCCTCTGACACTTAAACTATTTAATACGAGAGCGAGAGGGACGGTACGATACGAACTTCGAGTTTCGTAGTATAGCCCTAAGCTGTAGATAATCTATAAACTAATATGGCTGACAGCGTTTTCAGCAGATTACGAATAGGTTTGGATCTACGAAACCTCGATTGCTTACGCACTGACCAGCGGCCGTGAGTAGGTTATATAACGTAGCGCCATCTACCAACCCTGTCATGTCCTAGTCAAGCTATAGATTGGGCTAACAAGCGACACCCGTATCATTAGTGTCTCGCTAGATGGCATATAGGTATCGTGTTATTTGTGTTCTCAGTGGTGCCTTCTATTGTAAAATAAAGAAAAGAAAAATAGCCAGTTGTATAGCCAGTATTAGGGTGATACCGTTTGCTTGTACTAGGTGGTGTCTCTGTATATTATGTTCTCTGTGACCATAGACATACTCATGTAACGTATTGGAACAATATATGAAATATAAAAAAATATAAATCCCATTCCCATTCGATAAATACATTCGGTATTTTAACATTCAATATTCAGATACGTACCCACTTATTGTTCGATAGGAATAAATCGTGGGTGACAAGCAAAAGTCACTAACTGTTATATGAATAAGCTTACGATACTATGCGTAAATTTGACTATCCCTCTCGACTTCAAGTGGTAATTATTGACTTTTGCTTGTATTTTTAATTTTTTGACTCAGGAATCAACCCAATTGTCTTATGAAGTGTATAATTTAACCTAATATTGACATGAAATGAATAATTCAGCTATATAATGTTATACGAAATGCTTAAATGGGCGTTTAGAATTTGTATAATAATAATATATAATTTGTATAATATTAATTTTATGCTATGTTGTGTTATGTTGCCATGCCCTTGCAGGGTGTCACATATGTACTACTTAATTATTATACTTCCATCTTTAAATTGCAATGTGACTTACAATAAATGATTATATTCTATTCTATTCTATTCAATTATCCAATTTACTTACTTGCAACTTATGCCAATGTCCATCATTAAGGTTGCTCCCGACTGTGATAATCTGCGCGCCTCCCCCCAAATTATACCTCAATCTGACCGCCCCATTCACCAGTTTCAGCTCAAAGAAATCATACGTTCCACCATCATCGGTATACAGGAGGAGACCGTTCGGCTGATCAGTTTTGAACTCTAGTTCTAAGGTCCCGTTGAGGGCTGCGTTCCACTTGCGGAACTGCGAGTACGGGTTCTGTTTGTCGAGGACGAAGGCCAGGTGTTGGTGGAGGAGGGGCAGAAGCCACAGGAGGCAGCGCATCGTGTCCGCGGGCGTTAGAGGCTGCGTCTCCGTTTCATTGCGCGCGTATCTGTGGACAAAAAAAAAGGATAATTAGATTTATTACAACAAAAATGTGACAGTAAAAATGACGATAAAAATGAGGGTAGTTGTGCGCCTGTGTTAGTTTCATCGGACAGTCGCGCGAGCAGAGCGGTGGCGCGCAGTGCGCGTGTTGCGGCAGCCGCCGAGTCGCATGCTCCTTTGATGAAGGGTTTTGAAATAACCCGAAACATGTCCAGCTAAACTCGATTTAAGACGTGAGTTACTTATCCGTTACAATATCATTTAATATGATACTTAGATCGTCTGAAGAAATAGCAGTGCTTTTTTGTATAGAAAAGTGAATGGTAAGAAATCAACAGAAATCAATTTCGATATTTTTTCATTTAAATCGCCGCATGGCCAGCATCATGGGAACTCTGCTACAGGCAGATCTTTTGGACGGGGTGCTCTTTTTATAATTTTTATACAGATATATTTAGTTAAGTCAAAATACCACAAACGGGACTTATCACGCTAACGTTAGCGTGATAAGACCCGTTTGTGGTATTTTGACTATGAGTGAGAATCACGAAAGTTTAAAACGTTATATTTAGTTAAGGTTTCTTAGGTAAGCTTATTATTATTATATTATTTCTTTAGCCTGACTTTATTAAAAATAAAATTGTTTTAAACGAAACAAAACTCATCCTTTAAATCATTTTTTTTTGTCAATTAATTATTAAAAGTATTTTTCGTCGATCACGTCATAGTTTAATCTAGTTCTGCCACACCTTTGTAATGTCATAAATCTGATCTGTATTTAGGTATGCCTCTGTTGAGCACCAGCATTATTTTTTACTTCTTATCTGTGGTGAAGAACTGTCAAAAATGACACTCAAGGATGGCACTAGCTCTACAAATTACACCATTATTCTAGCTTCACAAATTAGGTATGTTTTATCTGTTTCTTTCATCGTATTTTGTTATGTTATATTTTTAGCTTTGTGAATAAATATTCTTTTATTTTTTATTTATTTTATAGCTGCCACTGGCAAAGTATCATACGTCAAATTACGGGTCCAAATCAAATTTCGTAGTACATTTTACGCGTAAATTGTGAAGAATTCCAATCTTCATGGAATAAAGTACTTACAACTAGGACCGTCTACGTCGTAATTTTCAAAGTGCAAAATACCTTTATTTGCTTACTTTTTGTGTAATAAAGTCATTACGTAATATTAAAATTAAATAACTACCTAGGCACAGGAAACTGTTTAAAAACCATTTATCTCGAAAAGGTTTTCGATTGCATACGTTACAGAAACAAAATACATTGTAAAAAAACTATAAAGATTCCGTATTTTACATTTTGTCGACAGAACCCTAAAAATAGACAACCCCAGTTATTCAACTACGTAAAAACCGGTCAAGTGCGTGCCTGGCCACCCACAGTGTAAGGCACTGGTCCCACCGCGAGCTAGTAAGCTATGAGCTATCGGCTATTTTCTAGCCCAAGAAACGAACAAAAGATAATCGCTTCCGTGTACATAAAAGAGAGAGTTATATTTTTATAGTTCATAGCTGGCTGTTCACACTGCCGGCGAGGATACTCTCCCACCGCCCGGCGAGTAAGCGATAATTCCATACAATTGTTTACTAGCCGCCCGCCGATTGTCATCTGTTTCTAGTACAGAATTTTACTAGTTGACCGCCGAGCTCGCCGATAGCTGGCGGTGGGACCACTGTTTACTAGTTGACCGCAGCGATAAGCTATCGACTATAAAACTAGCTCAACGGTACTCGCCGAAGCCTGCTTGGCGATCAGAGCGATCATTCTACCTTTCAAAGTGGATGCGAGTGCACGTATATACAATGAATTTAAAACAATCATACGAACTATCTTTGTTGTCAAGTTCGGATGACGATGATGATGTATTTTATAAAAGCGTGTGTATAGTGGCAGTGGCAATTTTGAAGAGACGGAAGAAAAAAAGGAATATTTTAAAAAGAATGACAAGAAAAATTTGGATGCAAAAAATTAATTATTTCAGAAAAGAATACAGTGAGTTCAAACTAGCTAGTGTGGTGAAAATTTATTTTCAAATTTAAATTCAAATCATTTATTCAGTAAATAGGCCGCAATAGGCACTTTTACACGTCATTTTTTTAAATTACCAGCGCTTTCGGAAAGACCATCATTGCCAAAAAGAATGCGCCGCAAGAAACTTGGCAGAAAGTCATTTTTTCAAAATAAAATAATTACAAATAAAATACTTAAAAACTACAGTAAACAATTTAACAAAAAATTACAAAAAAAAATTAAATAATAATACAGGGATGTATGGGGTCCCTTAGTTACAAAATTAAACACTAACTATATTCGATCTCGACTGTACATCGTATGGCGGCTGAGCTAGTGCAGCGAGTAATCGCCCGTCGCACGCAAACACTCGCTTATAGCCGAGCGTCTAAACTAGCAAAACTATACTCGCTTCTCGCCTCTCGCCCACTCGTTTGTAGTTTATAGTTTTACTCGCTAATAGCTTGTAGCCGCCGGTGGGACCAGTGCCTAAGGTTTTTAAGTTTCGGTCGGTTATTTTCGTTTAGGTTATTACGAGGGTCAAACTGAAAGTTCTTAGAAAATCAAAAACTGAGCAAACTAGCAAGTTATTAGTTTTATTATATCTTTTCAAAATAGTGTCCATTCACATCAATACACCGCTGCATCCGATGGAACCACTGAGAAAAGCACTTAGCCCACTCGTCCTTAGGGGTCTCTTCGACGGCCTTTTGAAACGCACCCACTGCTTCCTCGGTGTTCATAAAAAGTTTTCCTCGAAGTTTTTCTTTTGTTTTCGGGAATAAATAAAAATCGCAAGGTGCGAGGTCGGGGCTATACGGCGGGTGACCCAGTAATTCCACGTCTGACGTCACTAAATAGTCGATCGTTCGCCTGGCGGTGTGCGACGAGGCGGTGTCGTGGTGAAGAAGGATCCTACTTCGAGGTCGCTTCTCCCGAACTTTTTCCAATACCAGTGGCAAACAATTGTTAGTGTACCACTCTGCAGTAACTGTTTTTTGATCCTCTAAAACAATTGTCGCATAGTGACCTGTCCTTCCGAAGAACGAGGCCACCATCTTTTTTCCCACGCTTCGACCTCTCTTCACTTTAGTTGGCAACTCCTCGAAAGGAAACACCCATTGAGCAGACTGTCTCTTGGTTTCTGGATCATAACAGTAAACCCAGCTTTCGTCACCCGTAAGTATGTCGAAAACAGCATTTGAGTCACCTCCGTTAAATCTTTGAATCATTTCACGGCACCAATCAACCCGACGGAGTTTTTGGGCCTCGGTCAAATTATGAGGTATCCACCTCGCACAAAGCTTCCTGACTGCTAAATGTTCATGGAGGATTTTATGCACTTGACTCATACCGATGCCTAAGCTTGTCCGAATCTGCTGATACGTCACTCTTTTGTCAGTCTCTATCATACGCTGCACAACACTGATGTTATTTTCAGTCGTCGCCGTAGAAGGCCGTCCCTCACGCAGATCGTCGGTGAGATTAGTGCGACCACGTTTAAACTCATTAAACCAGTTGTAAATGGTCGCACGAGATGGGGCTTCATCATGAAAGGCCAATCGAAGTCTATCATAGCTTTCTTGTTGACTTAAATGACATCGAAAGTCATAAAAAATCATTGCACGAAAATTTTCGCGAGTTAAATTCATGTTGACGTGACGCAGACAATTTTCAATTTGCCGCCAAATCATAAAACAAATGACAAATGAATGAAATACATACTCAATAATATTGGCAAAGAGTTCCATTTTCAAAATTTAAACTTAATTTTTTATTATATTGTTTACAAGTGGCCAGTTCTAAAAACTTTCAGTGTCGCCCTCGTATAAATCTTACTGAGCTGTGATATTTTCTGTATTATTATTAATAATACTTTTTTTTTCTAGATTTTTCGTACCGAAATCCATACTAATATTATAAATGCGAAAGTGTATTTGTATGTTTGTGTTTTTTTATGTTTTTCCGTCTTTCACGCCGTAACGGAGCGACGGATCGACGTGATTTTTGGCATAAACATAGTTTATGGGCCCGAGAGTGACATAGGCTGCTTTTTATCCCGGAAAAATACACAGTTCTCGAGGAAACAGCGCGCGATAACCGAATACCACGCGGGCGGAGCCGCGAGCAAAAGCTAGTTTAAGCTTATAAAGGGCAAGACACTTTTTTATAGGTACTTATCTATTAGTAACAAACATAACCATTAAAGCTATAGCGGTAAGTTTATAGTCTCATAAAAAATATATATAGATCGAGACTCGCGATCAGACTCATGAGTCAGACTTGCCGCCGGCGCTGAAATCGCGCAGAATCACCGGAAAATCCGAAATCAAAGCTTCAATTCGAAGACATTCTAGCACTTTCCACGCCGCGGTTTTGGAACAAAGCAGACGAATACAATATTTTAGACTATTAAACGTACTACTAAATACTTGCTTTTTTTTTTGTTGCTTTTTCGCACTCGCAGACGTCCAAGATACAGGCTCAGCCTAGTTTGGAGTCTGATAGATATGTTCTGTATTGTATCAAATATGTTACTGTTAATAAAAATATTTGTATTTGTATTTGTTATTTTTGTACTTGACGACCGGATGGCCAAGTGGTTAGAGAACCTGACTACGAAGCCTGAGGTCCCGGGTTCGAATCCCGGCCGGGGCAAAGATTTGTATGATGAATACGAATGTTTGTTCTCGGGTCTTGGATGTTTAATATGTATTTAAGTATATATTTATCTATATAAGTATGTTTATCCGTTGCTTAGTACCCATAACACAAGCTTTGCTAAGCTTACTTTGGGGCTAGGTCAATTGGTGTGAATTGTCCCGTGATATTTATTTATTATTTATTTATTTGTACTAAATATTTGACATGTAAAGTTTTTAATTTTATGAATAAATGAATATGAATATTAGAAGATCGCGGGATCGCGGTGGATGCGGAAAGCACAAGACCGGTCTGAGTGGAGAGCCTTGGGGGAGGCCTGTGTCCAGTAGTGTACGTCTTTCGGCTGACATGATGATGATGATGATATCTATATAAGTATGTTTATCCGTTACCCAGTGTCCTATAGTACAAGCTTTGCTTAGTTTGAGACTAGATCAATTGGTGTCAAGTGTCATTATATTTATTTTTATTTATAAGTACTTATTTATTACGGTGATAGAAATCATTGTGCAACCTTCACAAAGTTAGAAGCAATTCCATATTGTGTATGAAGTTCTCAACCTAACTACGGCCTAAGCCCTCTCCTTCTGACAGGAGGCCTGTGCCCGGCAGTGGGACATATGACCTCAATAACAACATTTCTGACGTGTCTTTCGATCTCGATTCGACGCGTTTCGCGTCGTCATGCTTCGTTTTTTGTGTGACTTTGTGCGGATTTAGAGGCTAAATGGATCATCTTCTGAGTGGGATATCACGGATATTTTCTACATGAGATTTGAAACTGTTGATTCCTCAAACTCGGATCATGTCAGAAAAATCAAGACATTGTCACGCTGTTTCACTTCGAGATCATAATGAATACTGGCACTTGAGGTATCCCATCTTAGGCCTCTAGGTTGGCAACGCATCTGCAACCAGTATTGCAGATGTTTATTGGTGATGGTGATCTCTTACCATCAGGAGACACCTTTGCTCGTTTGCCATCCAGTTGAATAAAAAAAATTATAAATAAATATTAAATATCAGGGGACAATTCACACCAAATGGTTTTTTTTTAATCGACTGGATGGCAAACGAGCAAGTGGGTCTCCTGATGATAAGAGATCACCACCGCCCATAGACACCTGCAACACCAGGGGGATTGCAGTTGCGTTGCCAACCTAGAGGCCTAAAATGGGATACCTCAAGTGCCAGTAGTTTCACCGGCTGCCTTAGTCCCAAAGTCAAAAAAACTACGACTAAAAATTGTCAACTCTCCCGCGCACTTGCTTATATTGCCCCTGTGATGTAACTCAAAACTCAGCTTTATTTTAAATGTCCAGCATTGTTTAGGAGTTTTAGAATTAAAATATGGTAACCCTAAGTTCAGTAAGATCTATATAAAATAGAGCTATTCGTAGTAAGCCGACGCAACCTGGCAGGTAAAAGCTACCAGCGAACAAAAGAAAAAGAAATGTAACGGCTTGGACCGTCCTAGATAGTAAGTACATGATGGAAATACAATCGTTATTTTTTAAAATGGGACGCTGTGGTAAGTAACTATTCAGCTTTTTTATGAATGAAGTACAGTGTTGCCAGTATAAAATTAAACGAAATTATAACAAAATAGATACATAGTAAACTTCTGAAAATGAGTAATACGAGAATAATAGCGGATTTTTAATTACAAATAAAAATTATATGTTTCTCTGGTCTTTGGGTTTAAAAATACGTTATTATTCTCGATCAAAATAGCTCTTTTGGCTCTAAGATACTGTCATAACAAAGCAATTTCACAATACTGTCAAAAACTCATTCTTCGCGAACGAATCTAAAAGTTTTGATTTTAAACATGACGTACAAACCAACCAGATTATTGTATAACCAGATTACAAATAACAAATAAGAAGGTTTCGTTAACATTTGTAGTCAAAAATTTGTAGCATGATTGCTATAGTATGTAAAGTAGTTTATCTACAGCTACACCCATATAGTAAATCCTCCATTATGCGTTCAAAAACCATAGATAATGACCAGCATTACGACATTATGAACACGGCAGTATCGTTATGGTCATAACGATACTGATATCAGTATCGTTATGAGATTCCATACATCATTACAGCGGTGGGGCGGTGCGCGCTGCGCAGGGCGGGCGAGCAGCAGGTCGTGGGGCGCGCACTGCACTGGGCGCGCAGCGAGCTGGGGCGGACATACCTGCATTACCTTACCATTATCTAGTTCTCGTTCATGCAGGTCATTCTTAATGGTTCTTGAACACATGATAGAGGATTTAATATATAGATGTAGATAAAATATTGTATGCAACTGTACGTAATTAGGCCTTAAAACTCTCATGTGATCCTATTATGAAACTCGGCTACGCCTCGTTTCATAAAACCACACTCGTGTTTTAAGGACCCTTATTACGATACGGTTGCATAAAATACTATAACGTCGTGAAACGTAAAATACAATGCGCCTACTTTACTTTATCTACTTAGTGGCAATACTCTGTTGACAGTACGCCGAAGAAGCACCAAGCTTCTAAGCTCCAATTCATAAGCAGCTTTTGTTTGTTTAATTAATGTAAAAGCCTCTACTTACGCTGCTTTTACGCGCTAAAGTGTTTTTATACAATTTTAAAAGTTCCTTCTGAAAATGAGTTTCAGAAAAAAGTTTTTCAACACAATATTTTCTGCCGACTGTCCTGTCTTCGGATTTTGTCCACTATTACTTACATCGTCACCTAAACTACATATCATCACTACTTTGAAAAAAAAACCGTACCTATATGAAAATAGATAAATTTACCTACTAAGTGAACTTTATGAACATAATTTTAAGAGACAATTTTGTTGACGTATTGATTTGAGATACGAGATTTTTTCAAAGTAGTGACGATATCCATACTGAATTTCAATTCGATCTGATCACTAGAAGTACGCTTATCACTATCCCGCGGGAACGATGCAATTTACCGGGATAAAAACTATCTTATGTCCTTTCCCAGGACTCCAACTATCTATAGACCGAATTTCAACTAAATCGGTTCAGCGGTTTAGAGGTGATGTTGTAACAAAAAAACAAACAGACTTACAAACTTTCACATTTATACTATTAGGTACTGGGATCGTATTGATTGTAAGCAAATAAAAAAATAGCCGTGGTGGCCTAGTGGTTTGACCTATCGCCTCTCAAGCAGAGGATCGCGGGTTCAAACCCCGGCTCGCACCTCTGAGTTTTTCCAAATTCATGTGCGGAATCACATTTGAAATTTACCACGAGCTTTGCGGTGAAGGAAAACATCGTGAGGAAATCTGCACACACCCGCGAAGCAATTCAATGGTGCGTGTGAAGTTCCCAATCCGTACTGGGCCCGCGTGGGAACTATGGCCCAAGCCCTCTTGCTCTGAGAGGAGGCCTGTGACCAGCAGTGGGACATATATAGGCTGGGATGGGGAAAGAAAAAAAAAATCGTATGTTTCAATTTAATCTAAAATAACATTGTCTCTAACACGGACTCATAACATTATGTCTCTAACACAAACGAAAATCAAACGAATGTTAAATTAAAACAGATTAAATGGTCCTATCTTTTTTCGTATGTTAAAAAACGCTAACATTTCAAAAAGCCGAATCCGCCCGGGTCAGCGCTCGCCAACCTTTTCCGTCTTCATTAAAACGTTTTTTTTTTTTACCGCAGC
This sequence comes from Choristoneura rosaceana, assembly GCA_037349165.1. NCBI lineage: Eukaryota > Metazoa > Arthropoda > Insecta > Lepidoptera > Tortricidae > Choristoneura > Choristoneura rosaceana. The sequence continues at coordinate 2,321,407 of JAZBNJ010000044.1, forward strand.
AACGTTTACCTCGGTGAAGCGTAGTCATGCTTTTAAGAACACGCTATTCCAATGCAGAAATATTTTAGTTAAGCCCGTACGAAGATATTGACAGAGAATTTACATCGAAAATATAAACTGAAATATAGATGCACAGAAAAATCAGAAAAATGAGACCAGCGCTGGGAATCGAACCCAGGTCCTCGGCATTCCGTGCCGCGTGCTATACCGCTACACCACCACTGGACAGCAAAAAACAAAAAAGATTCCAAAAAAACAATCTTAAGAGATTTTACAAAAATAAAATGAATAAAAGCCATTTAATTTGTTTTCTATCTATTTTTATAGATTTAAAACACCTTCAAATAAAAGCTCAAAGATGTCAAAGAGAAAAACACTTTAAACCCTGAAAGTTATGTTATAAGGTACTTAAAGCGTGCAAAATAAAAATTAGGTGAGTTTACTTAGTAAGTAAAAGAAAAGTGGTGTTCCAGAAAATAAATACATTACAAGGTAAGAAACCTATACATTTCGAGGGACAAGCAGAGTCATCCTAGAAGGGTTCCTTTTTTGTGATATAAAGAACCCTAACGGGCAGATTTTTTTAAGAACGCAGTCCATAATCAAGGCTTTCTACATCAAATTAAGAGCCATAAAGCAACAGCAAAACCGTGTTGAAATATTTGGTTTTGTATTTCTAAGTCCTTCATTTCATCAGTGAGCAAAACTCTTCAGAGATAAAAAGTCATTTCTTTTGAGAGTAAACTCTAGTATTTTTTTTTCATTCAAAGAAAATCTTAACGAAGGATCCTTTGGGTAGAAAATACGAAAGCCAGTTTTTGTCGTCCATTTACTAAATAAAATATTTCTTTGCGTTTATTCTCTATCGCACTCTATCTCTGTATTATTGATTCAGGCGTTACTTTGCGGAGTCCATATCAAAATTATCAATGCACTGCTACCTTACGTAAGTAGCAACCTGTGACCACACAATCAAGGTAGCTACGCCTGTGCGACACATAATTATAATGACTTGGATAAGTAAAAGTACAATCCTACTAACAATAAAGTAGATTCTAAAGTTTGTTTGTTGATTTCTATCTTTGTGGTCGGCTGCACGAATTTGGAGAAGTTATAAATATACATAATAGATAGACTACGGCAGGGAAGGAAATAAGGACATTTTTATTCTGAAAAGTGTAAAATTTTCAATTATACAAAGCATAAATACAGGCAAGATTGCGGGCAAAAGCTAGCTTATTTTGACAATTTGTTTGTGCAACTCAACAACCCAAATATAGACCCAAGGTTGAGGCAATCCTAATTTGGGGTGGAAGTGTGATCCTGGTTTAGGTCGTAAAACGAAATCCTATATACAGCCGCTTGTCCGGTTTTATGTCGGACGCTGGATTATTCCGGTTTTCACTAAACATTGTATAGAACTTGACAAGCGTTTCGCTAATTTCTGTAATCCATACTAATATTATAAATGCGAAAGTGTGTTTGTATGTTTGTCCGTCTTTCGCGCTGTAGCGGAGCAACAGATCGACGTGATTTTTGGCATAGAGATAGTTTATGGGCCCGAGAGTGACATAGGCTACTTTTTATCCCGGAAAAATGCACAGTTCCCGAGGGAGCAGCGCGCGATAACCGAATACCACGCGGGCGGAGCGCAGGCAAAAGCTAGTGGATGAATAAGCTGTGGTGGCCTAGTGGTTTGACTTAAGGCTGCTCAAGCAGAGGACCCTGGGTTCAAACCTCGGCTCATACCCAGAGGTCCGTGTGAGCCGCGGTTTGAACCCACGATCCTCTCACTCAAAAAACTCAGAAGTTTTTCAAGATTCATGAGCGAACTTACATTTAAAATTTAACACGAGCTTAACGGTGTAGAAAAACATCGTGAAGAAAACTGCGCGAACCTGCAAAGCAGTTCAATGCAGTGTGTGCAGTTCCCAATCCGCACTGGACCCTCGTGAGAGGAGGCTTGTGCCCAGCAGTGGGACTATAGACTGGGAGACAGATAAAGAGACATTTTGCATTTATAATATTAATATAGACTTGGTGCTGCCCGTGATTCCATTTGTGATTTTCCGAGACAAAACTTTAAATTGCTTCACAGGTATTGCTTTGTTTGTATAGGTTTCCTCGCGATGTTTTCCTTCGGCGTAAAGCCCGTTATAAATTTCGAATTTAATTTCTCCTGGACATGAACCCTTGAACCTCTGCTTGAGAGGGCATAGGTCAAACCACTAAGCCACCACAGCTTTTGTCATTGGTTGAGTTGCCAAACAATAGAATTGAGTCTGTAATGATAATATTATTCACAGTTTTTTTTCTTTCTGAATATTATGTCTGCATATTTGCATATCTCGTGGTATAACCACTCAGTCAGTAATCACTATAACCTTTAGTCAGGCTACCCGTTACATTAACCAAAAACAGCTAAAGTAGAAATATCCTAGTTCTACAACGTAAAATATTATGATGCCAAGAGTTGAGTACGTCTGGATTTTATTGCCTTGTTACAACTTTCAGAGCGACTGCGGTATATTTACGAGTACTCGTATTTTGGAACGTAATGTAGGTACTTGAATTGCAGGACTGACAAAATGTTAGCAAGAATTTAACTATTTTAATGTTTTTACAGGGACAAAGCTGCAAATAATCATCATCATCATCATCATCCCAGCCTATATACGTCCCACTGCTGGGCACAGGCCTCCTCTCAGAATGAGAGGGCTTGGGCCATAGTTCCCACGCGGGCTCAGTGCGGATTGGGAACTTCACACGTACCATTGAATTGCTTCGCAGGTTTGTGCAGGTTTCCTCACGAAGTTTTTCTTCACCGCAAAACTCATGGTAAATTTCAAATGTAATTCCGCACATGAATTTCGAAAAACTCAGAGGTGCGAGCCGGGGTTTGAACCCACGACTCTCTGTTTGAGAGGCCATAGGTAAAACCACTAGGCCACCACGGCTTATTAAGCTGCAAATAATACTAACAAATAATTTAGAACTTATAGAAGACTGGCTTTTGACCGTAACTCTGTTTAATAAGAATTCATTTATCGCTATGCCGTGAGAACTACACAATTTTCCTGGATAAAAACTACCCTAATATCCTTTCTAGTCTTTCAAATTATCTGCGTATCAAATCCTTACTTCTTTAGCAATATTATAATTAGAAACGTACGTTTAGACCAGATTCCGAGCCAACTGGACTAATGGGAAGCTTATATCCAACAGTGGATGTCCTACGACAAAGTTGAGGGATGGTGAAGAAGCTTAAACCTCTGAACCGATTTGAAGTTTTTATCCCAGAAAACAAGTTAATCGCAGACGGAGCCTCGGGCAGCAGCTAGTCCTTACTAATATTATGATTACGAAAGTGACACTGTCTATCTGTTACATCTTTACGCTTAAATTACACATTGGTTTCCTCCACTCCGTTCCTCTCAATGCACTTCTAAAATGACACAAATTTTATTTCCTTATTTTCACCTAAGTCCCCTTCTACATTACATATTACTTATTTTTATATACTATGTATACTCGCAACCATCGCCCACATTACTTCCTGCCGATCGCCCGCGGCTACAAAGGCCCGATGTATTAATAAAATATTACTCGTACTCTGGGAAAGGTTGGCGAGCCCTGGCAACATGTTAAGTGATATTTGATAATGCGATAATATATTATTATTGACGCATTATCGAATGTAGCCAAACATGACATTTTCAGAAGGTTACACGTTAGAAATTATTTGCATTTTGAACTTCGCAACACGCGTGTACAGTAGGCTTGAGTCGGTCCTGAACTAAGAACTAAAAAGAATGAATTCCCATTGCGGACCGAAAAGAATTAGTTCCTCGTAAACGATCTTAATCGGTCTCGGTCCCGCTCCCGGTCCGCGCTCCTTAGCTTCGATCGGTCGGAGTCGGAGCTAAAACAGTATGGGAGCGGGAGTGAGTGAGCGATATATGATTGAACGAGGAAACGAATAAAGAGCGGAGCTAAATAAACTCGCTCCCCGATCTTAAACATTGTTTCAGTCGGAGCCGCTCCTCGGAGCTAAAGGAACTAAAAGACCGAACTAGTTCATTTGACCGATTGAACGAGATCGGAGCGCTCTTTAAAGACCGAGCGGGCGCAACTCTTGCTTTAAGTTGTGTATTGTGACTCTAGTGTACAGATGTACCTATACTTCATTTAATTTAGAATTAGAAACCACAATAACATTATATTGCGTGTGGTCAACTATTAAATATAATTTTCTTACCTAGCAAATAGTACAATACAATAGTCTGGGAGCAGCAAAATAAAATTGTTTTAATGCCACTTTATTTGCGTGTCGTCAATTGTTATTCTAGTACAAATTGTAAAGAGATTACAGTTCACAAGCCGCAATGTAATATTGCTGTGGTTTCTAATAATAAATTAAATGAAGTATAGTGAATAATGTTTTTACAAGCTTTCATTCACTTACCATCAGCCAAATAAGTGGTCTATCAATTTTTAAACAAGTTCCTATCAAATGAATATGTCGCTAAAGTCGAACTTTCAAGTTGACAGACACGTCCATTAGCATTATATTGCTTTGTGACATGCAAACGACTACCAACTTTAAAGTGGTAAACGAACTAAAATAATTTCTTTGCTCACCCGCGACCTTAAGATAGCTAAGTCTATGCAAATTATGCGTGTTCATGCAGTTCCTCCACCTCCACACTGTAAGAACACACACAAATTACACAAACCCATCTATCACCACCAGCACAACACACTGACGCGTTTCGAACTCAACCAGAGCTCATCTTCAGAGTGACACAACCGTACACCATGCTACCAGTTGTTAGACTAACAAACCACCACCACTGTTTTAATTTGCCAAACAAAACAAAAAACTACCCGCAAAATATTAATAAATTTTAACTATGCTACAAAACTACCTTGATTTTTTAATTTTTATTTATTTATTGTCAAGGCATGTTTTACTTACTATCGTTGCTAAAATTAGACCCAAGCCGTAGCAAGGGAGATGACACTAAATTTATTTGCTCATTAATAATAGACCCCATACTATTGTACCTAATTATCTCCATACATTCTAACACATCGAGACGAAACCCCTTATCACAGTAATGTAACACTTCATACGAATCTTCAAACGAGTCTCTGAGCAAAGCCGCGGACGGACAGACAGACAGACAGACATGGCGAAACTATAAGGGTTCCGTTTTTGCCATTTTGGCTCCGGAACCCTTAAAAGTACACTCGAGAAAAAAACTTGTATAGCTTGTATGATTTTTTTTTCAAAAACATATTTAGATTTACCATTTCCTTAACTAATAAACAACTGGATCTTTACGAAAAAGAAACTGTTAAAAAACCTTGACCTGAAACGCGGATATCCGCCATTTTTCATTGCGATAAGAAAAATTAAGAAGTAAAAGGATTCCATTATCTTTTGTTAGCCATTGTACTTCCACAGATACAAATGATTGAAAGAAACCCTTTGTTGTTCCATAATACCATTTTAAAGCCAGCTGAAGTCAAAGGTGCGGGTAAACGAGAAAAGAAATCCTAATATTCGTTGTCTATACTCGTCCCACTGCTGGACTATAGTTCCAGTCCCTCTATACTTCAATTCAATAGAATCTGACAATCCAGGTGCAGGTGGTAGGACCTTGTGCAAGGTCCGCCCGGATTGCTACCACCATCTTGCTCGCTAATCCGTTCGTGAAGCAGCAGTGCTTGCACTGTTGTGTTTCGGCGTGGAGAGTAAGACAGCCGGTGAAATTACTGGCACTTGAGGTATTCCAACTTAGGCCTCTAGGTTGGCAACGCATCTACAATACCCCTGGTGTTGCTGATGTTTATGGGCGGTGGTGATCTCTTACCATCAGGAGACCCACGTGCTCGTTTGCCTTCCAGTCGAATAAAAAAAAAAAAACCTGTAGACACTCCAGCCTACTAATATGAACACCGGGCTGCCTAAGGCTTTGTGGTGTGACTATTATTCTTTTTTTGATTCCTTTTAGATGATAATTGCAACAACAGGGACATATACATATAATCAAGCGTGCCCACGTTAGGGTGTGTTAAATTTGAGAAAATTGTCAGATTCTATTGAATTGTAGGTACTTTAGTGTGGCGTTTTCACAAAACATTCGTTTACTATTCGAAGCCTTTCAAACTGGCGTACCTAATGCGTAAAGGGACTAAGTCGCGTTATGACTATCATAGTGCGAAGTAGGATTCGATTTGTGGCATTCGGACATGGAGGATGTGGACAATGTTTCATTTTGTTATTTCTGTTTCTTTGGCTAGTTGAAGTATAATTTTGATAGTGTTTTATGCGGCGATTAACCTTAACAGTGAACAGTGATCACAATATTCAATATTGCTCTCGGGTCTGACATTTTTTAATGCGCAAGTTGTCTCCACGTGGTTTCTGGAATTTTGCTATCAAGTTGCAAAAACTACAATCACCGTACAACGTTGCCTCTCGAAAGAGAATACTTTGACATTGGCGAAATTGTCTTATTAATTAGGACAGAAGCCATATTTTAAAAAAGAATAAGAATAAGAATAGTGCGAAGTAGACATATAGATAGTTAGACCTACTGCGAAATTGGTTAGAAGCGAGAAAGGCAAGGAGCTTCATAGACAGACTACCTTTTAGGTCAAAAGCTGGTGATTATTACACAATAATAGTAGGTTAGGTTCGTTAGGTATCTTCACCGCCTAGGATCAGGAGCCCTGCGAAACGGGGCTCCGTAGACATAAGGCGAGGATTGCCTAATGCTGCTGAAAATAAATGCCTCTGATTTATGTTGTAGGTATTTATGACAATTAGGCATCGGCATAGCGCGATTTAGGCTGATGAATAGTTGGTAATGCGAACGCCATCGAGACGTATTTTGTAAACGGGAAAATACACTAAGCATACAGCACACATTTAAATTGTTTCCTCATCGAGCTAAACTCGATTTAAGACGTGAGTTATGGGAAATGATAGCGACCGTCCATAATTACAAAACATTCAAGGAGAGGCATAACTTAAATTGAAACTTCACAATACCAACAACCTTCTTGCAGCTTAAAATAAGTAACTAAAAGTTTATTTTAACTGCGTCTGACCACAGAAAACGGAAAAACAATAACGGAGTTCCGATTTAATAAAGCTTAGGGTTCCAATAACTTTATGTTACGCGAAAAACGGAACCAATGGAAGCCATTTTGTCACATTTCGCCGTTTCCGCATTACGACACACGGCGTAATAACTTCCGTTCACGGCTCGAAATGGCTGCACATCCGGTGAGCATTTCAGATTCTTATTTCAAATGTTGAAAAGTTTTAGTTTTAAATCTGCTTCGGAGATGGGCGGCAAAGAATATTGCAATAACGTGATGTCGGGCATACTTCGACGATTTTATTAATTAGTGAGTGACTTGTCTACTTTTTCTTGTCTTTTTGACATCTCTAAACTACCAATTCTGGTACATTTAGGGGCTGTTTCACCATCCATTGATTAGTGTTAACTGACGGTTAAATATGATGCCGTCTCATTTGTTTTGTTCGAATAGATGAAGACGGTATCACATTTAACCGTCAGTTAACACTAATCAATGGATGTTGAAACAGCCCCTTATTATTTAGTTATTTACTAGACGGGGACTGATAGTATAATTGAAATTTCCGGATTTCAACAAATTCTCATGATGATGATGATCGACCGGAAATCCATACTAATATTATAAATGTGAAAGTGTGTGTGTTTAAATGTATGTATGTCGGCCTTTCTGGCGTAGACATAGCTTATGGGACAAAAAGTGACATAGGCTACTTTTTATCCCGGTAAAATGCACAGTTCCCGAGGGAGCAGCGCGCGATAACCGAATTCCACGCGGGCGAAGCCGCGGGCAAAAGCTAGCATCGAAATAAAAAGTAGCATAGGTATGTGCTATTCCGAATCTCCAACTATGTTCGTACCAAAATTCATCCAAATCCATCCATCCATAGCGTGCAGGAGTAACAAACATTCACACACACATACCCACAGCCTAGGGATATTGACGCCATTAAAAAATAATTCGAAGGCATGACTCCAGTAAAAGAACGCTTTATTTTAGCCCTGAAAACCAGATTAATATTCGATTTACTGTAAATTAGATTTTTGTTGCTTTAAAACAAATAAATACGACTAGTTAGTTGATTGAGTTGGCGAACAAATAGCGAGTTATGACGTCATTATTCGCTATTGCCATTGAAACTCTATGGGAGAATTGTGTTTTGACAGCTCATAAAAAGTACGTCAGTTGATTGGTGGTGTCAACATCCCTATTAGTAGGATATCGGGGATCCCGAATAGCTCTAACAATTTCGACGAAGCAGTCGCAGTATACTGCTACTAAAACAGTAGAATATATAGAATAATCCTGGCCATATTTAAGAGCATAAGCATTAGTCACAGCCTATCTCGCATGTATCACAGCGGCCGCACGTATACCGGGGACGTTTGTGCGGACGACCTGTTGTTTGAGGTGATTTAGCTGACCCGCTTCCGCTGTGGCTCGAGATATGGGGGTGATTCGTCAAAATTATACAGTAAAGCGATGGTGGGTTTGTTTGAGATAATTTTATGGAGGATTTAACATAGGTTTAGGCTGCCCAGTGTGCGTACGGATGAAGAGATTGTCCGTCGACCAGATGGCCTAGTAGACTAGTAGTTAGAGAACCCAGATCCCAGGTTCGATTCCCGTGTCGGGGCAGATATTTGTATGAAAAATAGGAATGTTTGTTCTCGGGTCTTAAATAGGTGTTTAATGGGTCCATATCGGCTCGCATACTTATTGAAAGTCAGAATGTAATTTTTGTCAGAATGATCGTTTGTCATAACTCTTTATTCTCTGCATCCTGATTGGATAGAACTTATAAAAAAAAACTTAACCTAACCTATAGTTTTCTATATGATGACCATTTAAAATTTTTAGAAAACTGTTTCAGTGCGAAAAAAATTCGAACAAACGATGATTCGGACAAAAGAATAGTATGCGAACTTTGGCGCTCCCAAATCTAAGTAACCAACTCATGAGCTTGAGCTAGAAAATCCTGTATTTCAGACTGAAAGAGCTATGTATAACCCCTTTGCTTAATGCCACATTACCCAGCTACTGCATATGTATGTGTGTATTTAGAAATGAAAATGTATGGAAATGGAATGGACACCGGCGTGGATGAAGCGAAGCGTGTATGAGGCGCGCTCATTGGCTCCGCCGGACCGAGCTGATTGGATTAATTGAGGCGGGAAAATTGACTAGCGCTTGCGCGCGGCATCTTTTTTTTTAGGGTTCCGGAGCCAAAATGACAAAAACAGAACCCTTATATAGTTTCGCCATGTCTGTCTGGTTGTCAGTAAATTAAAAAAATTTTTTTAGAGTACCTCCCATAGATGTAAAGTGGGGCTGATTTTTTTATGTTATACTAGCTTATGCCCGCGACTTCGTCTGCGCGGACCTAGGTTATCGCGCGGTGGCGCCCTCTACTGGAATAAAAAGTATCCTATGTTGATCCTTGGGTCTTAAACTATCTCTATTCCAAATTTCATCTAAATCGGTTTAGCGGTTTCGACGTGAAATCGTAACTGACAGACAGACAGACAGACAGACAGACGGACAGACAGACAGAGTCACTTTCGCATTTATAATATTAGTAGGGATTTATTTTATGCTAAACTTGGAATATTCTACCTTGGAATAACCTACATCTCTGTTACTATAGTGATACCTAACTTCAATCTACTCGTGACCACGACTGCACAGTCGAAACGTCGATGTGATCTCAGCAAAATAGTCCTGATTAAGACCCGAGTGAGATTAATTAATCGCAATTTTGACTTTAATCCACATAACCTAATACCTAACCATTTAAAGTCAATTCCGCTGGGCCACGTTTTAATAACTAGAATCTCTAAAACGTTTTCTAGAAATTAAAGAATTTCATTACTTTCAAGAGTGTTTTGGGGATTCCCAAATTAATAGTAAAGTCTGGAATGCTTTAATATAAATATTTTACCGGCATCATAACAGAATTAAGTAAGTACTAAAACACGTGTTAGTGTTTTATGTAGGTGTTTTATGTAGGTGTTTTAGGTAAGTCCAACTTCGAGAAGGAGGTCAATCGTCGAATCCAACTCGGATGGGCAGCGTTTGGGAAATCGTTATCGTTATATAGGTCTTTTAAAACCATTAAGGGGGTTGCTAAAACGATCTTTCGATTCAATTATGTATTTGCAAATTATTCAACTGTAATTATTCAAGTGCAATCATTAAAATCGATTGCCCCGCCGCCCCCCTTCTAAAATCTAAACCGGCAAGTAGAAAAACTTGAAAAATTCAGGATGGTAGTAAGTATATCAAACTTACTAGGAAAACTATAACGATTAAGTTTTCTTGAGTATTATTAGTAATTTATGAGTAAATAGCAGCCTAAGGTATAAGATATACCTAAACTTGGAATATTCCGTACGGTTTTGTTGTTATTGTTGTTCTTTTGTCACTGTTTATCTTTATAGCAACTTGGTGGATATAGGCCACGACCACTGTTGGAAAGGCCTCCCCTATAGACCTCCAGTTGCTTTCTTTTAAAAGCGGCCTCCATCCACCGTGAACCTGTGGCATTAATCCGATGATATGACTTACCCCGAAACATGTCGACTTAAAATCAATTTAAGACCTGAATTATCCGGATTTATTTAATTAAATATTAGTTGAAAAGTATTTATTAGATTCCCACCCTGTCTGTAGACAATTTACTCACGTCACAAACAAGGATTTGTCCTAGATTTGGGACGCAAATTCCTTGCCATCAGCATCCCTCGACATGATGCGACCTCTGTGCCGAGGGAATTAAACGTCGCCTAAACAAATTAGGAGTGCGTCGCGTACTACGGGACGAAATGCTCATTTCTATATTACCTACGTTGGTATTTCAAAGTTTCTCATTCAAAAGTTGTTCTTGGGGCTTGGCCCAATGAGGGTTTTCACAGAGGCAAAATGTCGCTAGATGGCGTGAGTTCCGTTTGACGTTTGCTAAATGAGCCAATCGCAAGCAAACGTCAAAAGTCAAATGAACCTCACGATACTAACGCCATCTAGCGATATTTCGCCTCTGTGAAAACCCTCATTCGCTGATCGTTTTTTTTTTTTTTACTAAACATGAAAGAAAAACATCAAGAGTCCTTCTCCTATGCGTTGGGCTGATCAATGTTTTTTTTTGTTGTTTATTCTTATTTTAAAATTTTGTTGTATTTGTGTGTCTTTGTGAATACAATACAATACAATACAATACAAATACTCTTTATTGTACACCAGAAATAATAAGCGATACAGAAAAACAGGTACACAGATAAAATTACAAGGTAAGCAATAGGCGGCCTTATCGCTTAAAAGCGAAAGTGAATGTGAATGTCTTCTTTCTTAATTTCTTTCTTTACTACGACACCACGTCTGCTCTGCTAAGAGTACCAACAAAGAAAAAGAGGATTTCACGAAAGTAGTAGAGAATCGTCGTCGGTAAAGTTTAAGTTGAAATACGAACTGGAGGATGGAACGAGACAGTATCTTCCAGCGGACGGAAAAGTGCCCCAGGCAAAGCCTTTACTTTCCACCAGTCGTCTAGATTTTATCGAAAGCATACTCCTACAACTCTAAATGACGTAACAGGTAACTTTTAATTATATTTATTAAAAAGAAGAATAATTAAAAACATAGAAATATTCAGCCACACGCTTCGTCAAACTATTAATAAATAAAATATTGAAATAACACATTGATACAGATATTGATACACTTTTTGTTTCTATTTCTATTTTCCGATTATGTAAAATCGGTCTGCAATAAGTGCAAACAATAAAGTTGAAAACGACGATAAACATTATCAGTATGCAGCGTTGGATAAAACAAACAAAACAATCATCACTACCTACTGAACCCATTCAACCATTAGTAAGGTATGAAAGTTACCTCTTCCCCCATCCTGATAGAAATCCACCCTCGGGTCAACAACTTTGTGGTTTGATTTCAGATATTAAATCAACTGAAACACGTCAATATTTCCAGCACGCAGCAACTCATAGTTTTTCCTTAATCCCCGACAAAAACCTAACCTCTTTCGTAATTCCCAAACGACTAAAACAAAAGAAGTACAGAACCATAGACACGTAGCTGGACTCACGTAGCGCGTACAAATTTACTAGTGCCGGTGGGGAATCGCGGTACTTATATCACCGCGTAGTTTTGACGTAAGCGCTTTGCGGCAGTGGCGCCGGGTGCGGATGCATTGATAAGTTTGCGCCGCCATATTTGTGTATTTGGCGGGAATCCTGAGTAATGGCGGCGGTAGAGGCCGCATATTTCACTCAGCAGTTAATCTCGTAAGTTTTTCCGGACGAACGGACAAATAATGAACCCGATTTAGCTTGTTATGAGTTTTGTTGCATTATTTTTACAAATGTTCTGGTTAATAAGGGGTTCTTAATGGGCGCTATGCATCTTGTGTTATTGTATTGCGAATGGCGTTGCTATATTGATGCTCTTTATCAAGATCCGAGCTTCGCCGAAGAACGGCGCGTAATAGGATAATTATTTTACGACACAGAGAGGCAACGTAACATTTGTTTAATACAAGAAAGGCTGCCATTAAAGTTGCTATTTACTTTATATACAACGTGTAGGTATTTTAGATACTACCTCATACTTTAAGGGCAGTTAGTAAAGGCCCTAATAATCACATTTTGCTATGTTTTAGTAAGAAATTTAGATTTATTATTTTCCTTACAAAATTAATTAGCACGCAATGTATCACTACGCGATACTACGTTGTTTTTATTCAAAACTTTGCACTTGTTGACGTGACAGCTGTCACAGAACGATTCTCTGTCGTATAAAATTATTGTTTGTGTGTATAAAATATTTTAAAAATTAATTATGCTCTGATAGTTAATTCTAAATTAACAATTTATATTGATATTGGTTCACAGCACTTAAATCTTCGTCTGGTTACAGTTTGAGGTAGTATCAAAAATACACGCTGTATATGTATTATTTAGTCTGCTTTTAACATATAATACATATAGATATTAAAGAACAAGGGGTAAAAAAGCACTACAATACAATACAAATATTATTTTATTGCACACCCAAAATCAGCCTACCTCTGGCGCTGTCCTTTTATTTCCCAATGAGGTACAGATATTTTTTTAATGGAATTATCAGCTATAATTCTATAGCTAAAGGGAAAATTCGTAAATAAATTATTGCCAGTAAATTATCGGAGTGGTGTATCCTGGTACCATAGTAAAAGGTACTATTGAATTGTCGTTCGAAAGTATCCGAGAGATGGCGCTAAACGCAGTATGAGTATCGATCAGAATTAAAATAGCTGGACAATTCTAACGAACCCCATTCAATAATAACGGCTGTTGTATCTACTTTTAATTAGAAATGTCATCGATCGGATAGATGAACAGAAATACATGGCTGCCGCAGTTGGATTTCGTCACTACTTTGAAAAAATCTCGTATCTCAAATTAATACGTCAACAAAATTGACTCTTAAAAAATGTTCAAAATTTCACTCAATAAAATTATCGATTTTAAGATACGGGCTTTTTTCAAAGTAGTGACGATTTGTATCATGATAAAAACCAGACAAGTGTGAGTCGGACTCGAATAAGAAGTGACCCTCAAACACTAGGTATGTATTATTTTTAAGTGTGTATTTTATATTTATTTCTCCATTTTTTTTCTATTAGTATTTGTTACAAGCGATCATTATTGCGTAGGCGTAAATCTCCGAATATAACGGAACAATACTTACAATTCCGTTAACAAAAACAATTATAACTTCAATAATAGCACTGTTAATAAATCTACCTAACCTTTTAAATTAAATAATTAGATGCTACAATGTTTTGTTTTATTTTTGAACTAACTGTTACCCGCGACTTCGTTTTTACGAATTCATTTATCGCGTGCTCGCGGGTATTATACAATAATTCGAGAAAAAACTATCATAAGTCTTTGGCTCTCAAACTATCTCCAAGCCATTTATATTATAATATTACCAGCTGTTGGCTTATAGAATATAGTAGGAAATAGGATGTACCAATAACCAATATTGGACCGCAACCCGTATCGTGGAATGCTACCAGTCCGACCAGCTAATGGCCGAAATTCCGACCGCAGTTTCACCCGGTGTGATTCTGCTATTTTCAACCCCCGAAACGAAAAGAGGGGTGTTATAAGTTTGACTCAAGCGTCGGTTTGTCGGTCTGTCTGTTCGTCGTAACTCTTAATCAGATGGACAAACTTTCAGGCGGTTTTTTTAGGTAAAAAGCGAGTTTTTTGCGATGGTTCTTAATGGATTTATTTTTAAATCCATTATTTTCCTTTTCAAAAAAATATTCGTACCTACGTTGTAAGTCAGTAATTCAACTTAATTTTATAACTCTACACCTTAGAGCAAGAGGATGCCCGCGTTGCTCTAAGCTCTACATTCGAAATATGAGCTTGGCAGTTGCACTTTGTTTTAGAAGAAAATTAAACGTAACAGAAAACAGCCAGTATTAAATTATCTCAATACCTAGTACCTGTGCTATCTTGCTACATGTAATTACCGTACACATCGTTACTTTAAGACTGGCTACAGTGAAAAAAAAAGATAAGTAAAAAAAACGCAACCTGCTTTAAAGTAACCGATTCTACTATCGATTCTAAACAAACTACTTTCAGATTTTTATTTATTTAATTAACATCTTGTAAAGTGGGACATAATAGCGTTTTCATAATTATTATCTATCGCTACAGCTTAGGGTTGCCACCTTATTTTAGGGCGAATAAAGTAATTTTTCATTTTGGAAGGACAAAAATAAAGTACACAGAATAAAAAAAGAGTATCGCTAAAATTTGGTGGCTGTGGATACCAGTATATTTTGTCTCATAAGTACTCATACCCAGTAACGAGCCAGTAAGAATAAGTTTTACTTAAATAGAGTATTTTAGCGTACTTTATTGGTATCGTAGATTATAAAGTACGCCTACATAAAAAGAGGACAATACTCTATTTTAGAGTACGGGTGGTAACCCTACTACCGCTACTTGGTGCCAAATATCTCTATAACATAGCTATAATCGCAAAACAATTTGAGCGAAATGTCGGCAAGGCACTCGGCGTGATTTGCCGTCGATCGTCTGCATAGCATGAATATTATCCAAATTTGAGATGTTCGTAGTTGGGAATAATTTGCAAGTTTCCGAAGTAATATTCAAAACTTTAATCATCTTCTCAGCTAGGCCTATATACATCCCATAGCTGCCCTTGTTCCTTACAGATAACCATGGCCAGATAACTGGTAATCTGTGAAGAATTTTTTTCTTCCAGTATAACTAGTTATCTCCAATGATTTTATTTTCCCCACAGATAACTGTTTTTTTTAATGGTTATCTGCAAGGAAAATCTATTCCTTCCAGGTAACTAGCTACCTATCTCCGGGGATTTTTTTTCCCCACAGATAACTGTTTTTTTTTAACAGTTGGTTCTAACGATTCTTTATTTGTCCTATTTCATTACTGTACAATAAAAGTCAATTATACTAAATTAATAAACGCAGTTCTTACTAATATTATAAACGTGAAAGTCTTTAGAGTCAACCGTTAAAAAAAAACCAGTTATCTGTGGGGAAAAATAATCCCCGGAGATAACTAGTTACACTGGAAGACAAAAAATCTTCACAGATTACCAGTTATCTGGCCATGGTTATCTGTAAGGAACAAGGGCATAGCTGGGCACATGCCTGCATAGAGTGTGTTATAGTTTCTAAACGAACTGTCACTTTGAAAAAAGTAAGTTTTTGACAGCTGTCTCTTGCAACCGGCTCCTCCCTGCGGACTCATGCATTATTGTAGGTAAAACTAATTGTAAAATATCATAAAAACTGGAAAATATAAATATCAGAAGACTTGACAAAATCTTTTATTTAAAAAATATTACATAGAGAGGGCTGGGGCTGTAATTCCGCCGTAATTCCAACGTGGAGCCAGTGCAAATACTTTACTTACACCATTAAACTGTTTCACAGATGCATTTACGTTTCCTACGTTTTTCATCACTGAAAAGCTTAAAAAAATCGCACGTAAATCCCGATAAAGTCAAAAGGGCGAGTGGGAACTACGGCCCAAGCCCTCTCATTCTGAGAGAAGGCCTGTGCCCAGTCATCATCATCATCATCTCAGCCTATATACGTCCCACTGCTGGGCACAGGCCTCCTCTCGGAATGAGAGGGCTTGTTTGTGCCCAGTAGTGAGACGTAAATAGACTGGGATGACTTATTCTTTATTTTGTATAATAAAGAGTTTACATAACATACACATACTTAGTGTTTGTATTTAACAAGGGTATTGTATACTGTTTAAGATCAAACATCCAGACTAAGAATATTTCTGCACTAAATAATAGAATAAGTTATTAATGTTAAAATTGTTTTTATCTTGAGTTTAGTTCAGTTCTGTCGGCGGGCTGGCGTCTGGTCGACTTATTTTAATAAAGAAACTTCATAATTATGATTTGTCTTCCAGAATTTGTTTGTATTATTTATTACTAACTTTGTTTTACATTTGCTCCCGTAGAGTAATGAAAAATTAGGTAGCTCTCTTCACGTACTGAGGGTAAGATCCGCCTATTGAAATAGTCCTTATTTTAATTTTTGTTAACTATACAGTTATATTGTGTTCTTCATCATCATCATCAGTCGGAAGACGTCCACTGCTAAAGGCCTCCCCCTTAGAAGACAAAAAGAACGACAACTCGCCACTTGCAACCTACAACTCTTGTGATTTCGTCAACTCATCTAATTGGAGGCCTGCCAACGCTTCCTCTTCCAGTTCTTGGTCGCCACTCGAGGACTTTTCTCCCCCAGTATCCCATGAGAATTTTGGAAAATCCTTTTTATGACTGCCAAGGAATATATTATTATATAAGGGCATACTGGCTTAATAATTCCTTTTGAAATATATGTTATGTGTTCTTTGTTTTTTTTGTGTATGTTTATTTACATGTAGTTTATATTATTATGTAGTCCATTGATAATGACACGTATTAGTTTATTTAGGGAACTATCCTTTTTATTAGTAATTGCAACAGCTCTCTATAGATATCCGAAGTTTACATGTCATTAATTCGACGTGAACTAATTTAGTACATACAGTTGTAATTTTTATATTTATTTGATTAAAAACGTCACTTAATAAATACGATGATTGATGGTCATTTGTCTTTTTCCGAAGACCAATATGCAATCTTTATCACCTATTTATAGCTCTACGTACTTTACTTTAATAATGACAATTTTCTAGCTAATAGCAAACGTTCATTTAAATGTAGAGAATAAAATAAACGTCTTCCCTAAGTCTCACGATTTGTCTTAGCAAAAATAAAAATCCCAGAGGCAGACAAAATATATTATGTCAATTATATAGTAATGTATAACAGACAAAGTTTACCTCTTACGATTTGGAAAAAAACGGGAACATTTATAACAGCGAGAAGAGGAAAAACGTGGAACAGTGTTCCACAATAATGTATTTAAATTAAAGGCATGGGATGGGACACGGAAAAAGCATTCACGGACAGATTACAGCCGGAGGAATAATTCGTTTAAACATGCTTTTACAGGAAAATGTTGGTTCAGTTGAATAATATTATCACCGAGAGATATGGCCATTCGACAAAGGTACTATCTCCATAATTACCTATAGTCTGTAAACATTTTTTCACCACTCTAAAACCCAGAGGCCATATTGTCTAAAGCCGAGTTTAGACTTACAAGAATAATCGTGCAAGTTGCATTACATTGCGGCGCTCTATTGACCACTACCAACTCGTTGGCTTTACAGCCTCGCATTGTAATACAACTTGCACGATTTTTAGGGGTTCTATACCTCAAAAGGAAAAAATAGTCGCTCCGTTTCGAAGTGATTTTTGGCATATTGATTGAGATTTTTGGCATTTGGCATATTATTGTTTATTTGATCGATCGTTCCAATTTGATGTTTTTACCTTTAATTATTGTTATTATTTTTAAATTTAATTCTAATTTGACATTGTAATTCTATTTTTAACTGACATTTTATTGTAATTTGCTATTAACATATATTATTATTATTTTTATACAATTTGACGATCCTTTTGTGAATATCTTATAATTACGTTACATGTATTTATAATGCATTTTTTCATAAGGAAATAAATGAATCTAATCTAATCTAATCATAGAGATTGTTTATGGGTCCGAGAGTGGCATAGGCTACTTTTTATCCCGGAAAAATGCACAGTACCCGATGCAACAGTGTGCGATAATCGAATTCCACGCGGGCAAAGGCTAGTAAATAAATAAAAATTATTTTGAAGTGGTCAATCGAGCACCGTAACGTAATATCATCTTGCAAGATTTTTCTTGTAGGTCTAAAGTCTAAACTAAGCTTAAGGTTGAAGGAATTTAATAAATATCTACCTATGTATGTAGCTTAGTGCTCTCTAGCTCGCAACAAAAACTAGCAAGATAACTTCCAGACAAAAAGAGCATTAGCATTTACTATTAAGTAAAAACTTCCATTAGTAAATTAATCTACCAAACCTTCGTGTCTGGCTAGCACTTGACATTTGCATAAGTTAATACTTTCCAACTTACAGTACTTGCGAGTTTATGAATGAACGATGTCTGGGCCAGGCGCCAGAAAGGCAACGTTTTAATTGGTCTGTTCCTAAAATAACAACTGTTATGTTAAAATCCCTTGTAAGCTGCGTTGAGGCGTTTATGTAGAGTCTTTATTGTAACGATACGTCTGTCATTATTTGTTTTTATTAGCAATACTAGCTTATGCCCGCGACTTCGTCTGTTTGGATCTAGAGGTTATTAGATGGCGCCCTCTACCGGAATAAAAGGTACCTATAATCACAGAATAAGTAATAGTACTAACGTATAATAATTTTATTGTGTTTTCATTGTTTTCAATCTGACGATCCCTTCAGGAGAGCCAGTCTTATTGTAATTGTTTTCATCAAATATTGATTGGTCAAATAAAATAGCATAATATGTAAATGTATAAGTTAATTAATGTACTTAACTAATTTTAAAATTGCTACGCCCCAACAGGGCATCATTTTTTATATTCTTTGTAAAAGGTGTTGCATTAAAATAAATACTGAAATACATGTTTAGAATTTTATTTTATTAATTATTACTAATCTTATTATTTACATTTGACGATTTCAATACAAATTCTTATAACTGACATTTATGTAAATTATGATGTAATGATGTATTGAATGAATAAATAAACTAAACTAAACTATCCTATGTTGATCCTTGGGGTTCAAACTACCTATGTACCAAATTTCATCAAAATCGGTTCAGCGGTTTCGACGTAAAAGCGTAACAGACAGACAGACAGACAGACAGACAGAGTTACTTTCGCATTTATAATATTAAGTAGGGATACATAGTGCAAGCTTTGCTTAGTTTGGGACTAGGTCATTTAAAAGTTCATCAAGTTTCCCAGGAATTTTTTTTCGACAGGATGGCAAAGGAGCAAGTGGGTCTCCTGATGATAAGAGATCACCACCGCCCACAAACATCTGCAACACCAGAGGTATTGCAGATGCGTTGCCAACCTAGAGGCCTAAGATGGGATAGCTCAAGTGCCAATAGTTTCACCGGCTGTCTTTCTCTCCACGCCGAAACACAACAGTGCAAGCACAGCTACTTCACAGCAGGATTAGCGAGCAAGATGGTGGTAGCAATCCGCGTGGACCTTGCACAAGGGCCACCTGAAATCATATCACTTGTGATCTAAGAAACTAAGGAAGAGGTTATTGATATGCTCAAACTTAGCCATTAGATATTCAGGAAGTTCTAGTTCGAGGCGCGAGTCCCTTTGCTTGCTCATTAAGTGAAATGTAAATTTCTTTCGAGAAAATAAATTTCCATAACCCGTCTATTCGTCTCAAGAGACGTGCTGAAAAAAGATCTTAGACGGACGCAGCTAAGAGCAAGTATGGTATTTGACTATTGTATATATTCTATAAATTTATATACCTATATATGTTCTATAAATTAAAACTACACAAAGCCTGTTATCGAATAGAGAAACAATTTTCAAGCTACCTTTACGAATAACAAAGTTGAGATTGGACAGAGAAAGACATACTGGCATGTGAAGTCACACGCCATACTTGCTGCATAGAAAAAAGCGTTTGAGAAAGAGACAGGTATTTAAAAAAAAATCACTTAGTCCAATTTTCAACCGATTTAAGTTTTCTCTTCGCTAAACACTGTCTGTATATCTATATTTTAATAATAATATTATGATATGGCAAATTCAGGAGTTGTCAAATACCGTATTGCACGTTTCACTAAATTATTAACAAATATCAGAACAGCTGTCGAAACTACGGTTAAGTTTTCTAAATTATTGCTTAGTTAAATTATTTTAACGTGACACTAACTTACTGACATCGTTCAATTTTTTTTAATCAATATTAATTATTTATTTTTTACTTTTGTTTTATGTAAATAATGAATTTTAATATCAGATTAATAATAAAAAATAAAGGCGTATCGTATTAAAATTTTAGGTTGGTACCATTTCGTCTAAAAAAGCAGCTGGTCTTCTGAAGTGTAATTTTCAGTTGTTAATCCAATTTCAGCTGTCAATATGTGACAAAAACGTGTAAAGCTACTTTTCTCTGGATTCGATTTGTGGCATTCGAACATGGCGGATGTGGTACATGTTCTAATTTTGGTATTTCTGCTTCTTTGGCTAGTTGAAGTATAATTTTGATAGTGTTTTATGCGGCGATTAACCTTAACAGTGAACAGTGATCACAAAATTCTATATTGCTCTCGTGTCTGACATTGTTTAATGCGCAAGTTGTCTCCGCGTGGTTTTTGGAATTTTGCTATCAAGTTGCAAAAACTACAATCACCGTACGACGTGAAGAAGAATATCTTTATATAACTGACATTGGCCCAAGCCTTAAAGGCCGCCATTGAGGAGAATAAATAATACTTTTCTCTGACAAATGCAATTTATAAGTGTAGACTTAGAAATCAAGTAGAATTACCGACTTAGCAAAACTAACCAATATGTTTTTGAAATAATGAAGATACTCGCAAATAAATGCAATCAACTAACTTCTAGCTTTCTAGCATTGTTAGTCCCTGAACAAAGCCGCGGACGGACAGACAGACAGACATGGCGAAACAATAAGGGTTCCGTTTTTGCCATTTTGGCTACGGAACTCTAAAAAGTATTTAATTGGTAGATCGCACAGGGTCTCGTCAGTAAATAGCAGATCTCGGGGCTCGTCAAGTTGGCCGCCCCTGTCATATAGAGCCCGAACCTCTATCACTCTAGCCGTTGCCCGCGACCCCGTCCGCGTAGTATTCATTTATCGCTATCCCGCGGGAACTGGTGTTAATTGATATTTATTTATTTATTATTCAGTGTGTTACCTACTTGTGTGTTACCAGGCTTAGGGGTGGATTAAAGTAACGTATTTGTGTAACTTAACCATGACATAAATTTATTCAATAAAACTAAAATTCAGACTGTTAACAAAATTATGATTGCCAGCAATGTACAGCAAAGTAAATTGACAAGTAAGTGTAAATGACAGCCGACAGAGATACTTTGCAACTTGTCAATTTACTTTGCTGTACATTGCTGGCAATCATAATTTTGTCAGAAAGTTAACAAAGTCTTTATTTTAGTTTATTACTTAAATTAATCTCATGGTTAAGTTACAGAAATATGTTAGGTACTTTAATGTCCTTTAAAAAAAGCCTAGCTGCTGGTAACACACAGTTTATTAGCCGTAGGCCGTCCACTGTTGGGCACAGGCCTCCCTTACACTTTGGGCTCCACAGAAAACCAGCGTTACTGCACATAATGTGCGGCAGCACATGCTGAGTGGAGACCCTTTTTGGTGTCCTGTCGTGTCACCAAGTAACATAGTTTTAGTGCTAGTTTTAGTCTTAGTCTTAGGTGGTAGTTATGGAGCCAAAATAAATCTTTCTTTCTTTCTTTCTTATGGACCTAGTAAAATTATTTATCTATATTCAGCAAACAATATAGTATAAAAATGAAAATGGAAAAAAATGGTACAGCAAGGAATAATCTTACATTCCGACCTTCTAACTAGGGTAGTGACCTGTGTCTTCGGGAAACAGAGCTTTCAGATACGGAAGATAAGTAAGTTTTTGTTTAAAAAAAAATATTTTATTTATAAACTTTTTAGCAGACTTCGTTTTTTATTGACTGTTCTCTTGCATTAGGTATGTAAGTATGCCAAATTTCAAGTCAATTCAACCAATGAAAGTACACAAAATGGACTTGATAGGTATAACTTTAATCTACCTACAGATATATAAGAAAATATATTTCGTTAAATAATAAATTAATAAAAGCTTTTAAAAACAAAGCGTCACGTAGAAAATATCTTCCGTTGATTAATAATGTTTATGTTGCTCTAAGTGTGTTAAAAAAGGCTTATTCTATTCTAAATAGGAACGTACTTTAAAGGTACCTACTACATCTGAAAGCATTTTCGTTCAAACTCTCGCTTCTGACTTATAAATGGCTTGAAAATAAGATTCATTGCTAAAATGCATACAAAGAGTAAAACATGGACAGATAAGACGAAAACTTCAATCATTGTGGATATTTTAAACCAAACTAATCAAATATGTTACACATAGGATTATTTGTGGAGATAACCCTACGTTTAAAACGTATTCTATCGGAACAAAGCATACGTAAAGTGTGTGACAATATAACACTTCCTTTTATTAACAGAACAAAAATCGATAGACAACGCTCTCTATAATATCATCAACAAACCTTAGGAGCATTTGAGTTCAACAAAACCTACAATAAAGTAGTAAGCGTAAAAATGAAATTATGCCTAGTACGTACGTTTAGAAAGCATCCATTGCTCGTTCGAGAAACAAATTCAAATTTGAACACAGCACAGTAATCGTTGGTCACAGTTCACAGAGTCATAGAGCAGGATTGTTTTTTTTTATGTGGGATTATGTAATTTGTCTGGATGCATGGCGCGAGCGAGGCGCGCCGAAGTCGACTGCAGACAGAAATGGCGGCCAGTGCGCGCGCCGCCCGCCCTACGGTTAGCGGGGAATTCTGTTGATAAGGCGGGCATTTTCTAAGTAGCACTTGCCGCATTCGTATGTTTAGACGCAATATTTTCGCTGAGCGAAAAAAATAAACACTAACGTAAGACAGCCGGTGAAATTACTAGCACTTGAGGTATCCCATCTTAGGCATCTAGGTTGGCAACGCATCTGAAATACACCTGGTTTCTTACCATCAGGAGACCCACCTGCTCGTTTGCCATCCAGTCGAATAAAAATATATATAAGTATTGTCAGTTTTGTGACGTTTTATTCCATATTAACTGTTGGGGAAAATCGTCACAAAACTGGCAACTTTTAACTTTACGCCGTTGTACATGTTTTAATGAAATTGCCCAGTAAGTAGGTGGCGTAGCTATGTCACGTTTACTCGTACTAGCTGTTTCCCGCGACTCAGTCAGCGTTGAATACGTTTATATCAGTATCTCGTGGGAACTATCAAATTTTTCGGGATAAAAAATACTCAATGTCTGGAACTCAAACTATCTATATACTGAATTTCATCTAAATCGGTATACCGGTTTAGACGTGAAGAAGTAACAAACAAACAAACAGACTTACCTACAAACTTTCGCATTTATAATATTAGTAGGATAACATTTACGTCCCAGTGGCCATGTACCTAGAGATAAACAATCGAAACGAAGGGTGGTTGGTCTGCTTTAGCACAGAGATAATACCAATAACTGTACCTACCTACTCAATGCACTATAACTACTTTGGCCAAAAACAGTATTAAATCTTTCAAAACAGTTAATTTTAATCTTGGTGTCCGTTCACAGAATTGATAATCGTATCTACTAAAATTCATAGCAACATTGAAATTAGGTCCAAAAACAAATTCGTCACTAGTTTTAAAATAATCCCGTGTCTCTAACTAAACAATACGTCAATAGCAACAAAATTTACCTTTGACTTATAATAATGTTCATAAAGTCCACTTAGAAAAAATATCGTCACTAGTTTAAAAAAAATCTCGTGCCCCTAATTAATACCTCAACAATTGATCCTTGACTTATAATAATGTTCATAAAGTCCACTCACAACAATTATCGATTTTGAGGAAAATACCAGCTTTTTTAAGTGTAGAGGCGATTTTACGATTAAAATACCTACCTACTTAAGATTACAAACCAGGCTCGAACTAAGCGCGTCAGTGAAAACGCCCCTTAATCCAGACAAAAGGCTCACACTTTGTAACGCTCACCGTTACCTTTCACCTCACACATTTTTCATCCACCCACATACCCACGGGCGCCTACCATCGCTGCTTTCCGTCCACACACACAAGAGGAAACCTTTATGAGGCTTCAATGAACGCGGTGTTTATTACTTCAATCGTGTAGTAAACGACGTGGGTATAAACGGCGGATTGGTGCGGAAAAAATGTGGATATTTAGGGACGAAATACGGAATGCAGTCGAAATTGACTGTAGATCCGTGGCAATAAAGATATCAATGAAAATAAGAAATTTGCGGGGTTTTCTTCAAGGCTTACGCTTGGTTATGAATGGGTTTGCGGGGAAGATTAATTTCCTTGTAAATTTGGGGAACAAATGCGGAAAGGTTGGCCACTTAGTTGCGTTCTTTAGCTGTGAAGTGGCTTCAATCCATGCCAGATTCTACCGTAGCAACTTAGATGGTTGCTTTATTTAGATGATTCAGTTAGGCCGTTCGGTTAGATTGTTTTAAGACGTGTATCCAGGTGTATCCTTGCTAAAATTGTTATGCGAAAGTAACTCTCGCTGTCTCGCTGTGTGTATCATGTTATCTCATCATTTTGCAGGGTCCGCCCGGATTTCTACCACCATCTTGCTCGCTAATCCTGCCGTGAAGCAGCAGTGCTTGCACCGTTGTTTCGGCGTGGAGAGTAAGACAGCCGGTGAAATTACTGGAACTTGAGGTATCCCATCTTAGGCCTCTAGGTTGGCAACGCATCTGCAATACCCCTGGTGTTGCAGATGTTTATAGGCGGTGGTAATTTCTTCTTGGGTCTTAGGTGGTATTTATGGAGCCAAAATAAATCTTTCTTTCTTTCTTACCATCAGGAGACCCACTTGCTTGTTTGCCATCCAGTCGAATTTAAAAAAAAAATGCGGGATAGCAATAAATGAATACTACGCGGACGGAGCCGCGGGCAACGGCCAGAGTGATAGAGCTTCGGGGTCTATATGACAGAAGGGCTACTACGAAACACAAAATTCGAAGTTCGTGTCGTGCGGTCCTTCTGACACTTATACTATTTAATACGAGAGCGAGAGGGATCGCACGACACGAACTTCGAATTTTGTGTTTCGGTGTAGCCCTTCAGGGGTGACCAACTTGATGAGCCCAAGATCTGCTGTTTACTGACGAGACCCTGTGCGATCTACCAATTAGATACTTTTTAGGGTTCCGTAGACAAAATGGAAAAACGGAAGCCTTATAGTTTCGCCATGTCTGTCTATCTATATGTCCTTCCACGGCTTTGCTCAGGGACTATCAATGCTAGAAAGCTGTAATTTTGCACGAATAAATTATATAAACTACCCGGTAAACTATGCCGACAAAATGATACAGTAAAAATTCAATTGTCAGTGTTCTTTTTTTTCATCCAATCTTGTAGTGTGGGGTATCGTTGGATAGGTCTTTTAAAACCATTAGGGGGTTGCTACGCCGATTTTTCGATTCAGTGATGTTTGCGAAATATTCAAGTTTTCATTAAAATCGAGCGTGCCGGTGGCCGATAAACCGGTGGGTGGAAATTTTTTAAAAATTCAGCATGGTATATTAAACTTACAAAGAAAACTATAACGGTTAAGTTTTCTTGAGAATTATTAGTAGTTTAAGAGTAAATGGCAGCCTAAAGTATAAAATATACCTACCTAAACTTGGAATATTCCGTACAAAATATGAAATCCTTCGAAAAATATTCATAAGGACTTAATTTTTTCGTAATGGCTACGAAATATATGCAAAAAAAATAATAATACAATGGTATGCAAATATATTTTGGGTGACAATACAAGTAGAGTCAACAAAAAATACAGTCAGCAAAAAAAAACTCGCAGTATTTTTTTTTCTTTTTTGCAAAAACTTATTATTTATTATTAGTAACACAACTGAGTCTCTCTTGGTAATGTTAAGTAAGCTTGTTATTTCAAAATACTTTCGAGTAGGTAGGTACTTAATCGTTTTCGAGGGAAAGCGATGAACAAAATTCTAATGCGAATAATAGTGTCAGCTACAAGAACAAATCTATTATAGTGTTAGCGAACTGCGCCTCTACACCGATTCATATCAAATATTGTAAATAGATTATAAAGCAAAATAGATGGCAGCACTGGTGGTGTGGCTGAAACGAGGACGAATCTATGGCACGGGCGGGTGACAGCTGACAACGAAAAAAATAAAAGAGATGGTATTGGACAAAAAGGCGCGAACCGAAGTGAAGGCAGAAGATCTAAAAGGCTTTGTAATATCAAATACCGAGAGTAAAGTGATTGCTGGCATTGTAAATAGTGTTTTCTTCTTTCAATTCAGAAGTGGGATACAAGAACCAAAGTCAATCGGCCTGATTTACAAGATTGGAGGTGAGTTCCAGCTTTAACACTTAAAGTCCTCAAGCAAAACGTTTGTTTGTATCGAATGTGTTATTGCTATTTACAAACATAACGCCCGATCGATATCATAGTAGGAACTGTGATATTAATTTGAGAAAAAGAACTAAGCCGTGCCTATAATGGCAAGAATAAATAGGTTATGAGATCATAACATTCTTTTATTGTATTAATACTGACGTATTTTTACTAAAATTGAAGTACATTTTGATGTTTTAGCTAACAAATAACATGACATATGTATTTCTGTGTATTTTAACATATTTATTTTGTGTATATGACGTTATAACGAAGATTTAAAGTACTTCAACAAAGCTACCTAGATACCGATACCTAGATTTACACTTCATTGTACCTATACATAACAGATTAAGCATATAAAACGATTCCTTACTTGTCTACTATTATTATTAGTAATTCTCATAAAAACAAAACGCGAACACTCAACAGATTTCAACAAAGGCCCATAGTTATTATTTCGTACCGCATAGGTACACATTTATTAATCGTAAATAAAGATGAATTTAGATGTTTATCCAGCTAGTTGATTTGTTTTACGAAATATTATTATTTCGCGGTCATAACCAAAATGTTCGTATCAAGTATAACGCAATATACCTATATGTATATAGTTTAGGTACTTGTCTGTGAGACTTATCCATCCTTGATATAGGATCCGTTACTAGATTCTTTTAAAACAACACCGTTTGATAAACTGAGACAATATTTGCTTTGCTCACCCACGACTTTGTTATATTGAGGTATACAGGGTGCCCGCGAGCATAGCGAGAAAATTTTATGATATCTATACAGGGTGCCCGCGGGCATAGCGAGAAATTTTATGATATCTATACAGGATGCCCGTGAGCATTGCGAGAGATTTTAATCACGAATTCTTGAGGCTATAAGGAGTAATAAACGGTAATTGAATCTAGGTCGAATCATATAATTTTCTTCTTTTGGGCATATGTAGATTATTAATAGATTCGACATTATTTGAGATGTCAAAAAATAGAGTCGGACGTGCCAAAATAGGGTTGCCACCCGTATAATCCAGAATATATAATATTATTATTATTATTTTCCACATAGGTATGGTATAGTTTAAAATCTTCGGAACCAATAAATTTTACTACTTAATTACTGAAACTACTTATTTATCTCCTATTGACTGTGACTGTAATTGGTTTAGTATATTTATGAGAATAAATAAGTTAACATACAAGGTTACGATAACGGTTATTTGGATAGTAAAAGTGGCAACCCTAGACTACAAAGATATACTTATAGAATTCCAGATAAATACTTAACAAGATAAATAAACAAGTAAATAAGAAAAAAATAATTTCCTTTGTTTTGGGTACTAATTAGTGATGTCCGAACCGGGAACTCCTCCACTGGCAATGGAGACAGACGCAGAGAAACCTCGCCGAAACGCGAAAAAGAAAAAAAGGAATTCAAATATCAGCAATGCGACTTCATCAACTAGGCACCACAAGCGAAGAATTAGTTCGTCTAGTTCAAGTTCATCTAGCGGGACTACGAGTTCGTCTAACGCGAGTTCATCATCATCGCCGATACGAACTAAACGATCTCATAAACATAGGAGAGAAAAGAAACGAAGCCGTCGTTCAGCTAAACGTGGGCCATATGAAAACAAGCGGAAAGAATCTTCAGTTCTTAAGCAATTGGTAACAGCTCTGGATAATAGGAGCCGCGCTCCGCACGGTCTTGGTTCACAAAACGTCATACCTGAATTTAACCCACAGGCTAAAAATCAGACAATGAAGGGCTGGCTCTCAAAAATTAACGAGTCTGCTTGTGTTTATGGGTGGTCTGAGCAGCAAACAATTTTTTTTGCGTTACCTCGTCTTATGGGGTTGGCGAGACGTTGGTATGATGGATTGACGAGCGTTAAGTATTCATGGGATGAGTGGCAAGAAAAGCTATTGCGAGCTTTTCCTTGTGAAGAAAACTACGCGGACCAGCTGGACGAGATGCTCGCTCGCAAAACCAAGCGAATCGAGACCTATGAAGAATATTACTATGATAAAATTCGCCTCATCAACAGATGCGAAATAACTGGACTCAAGGCAGTTGATTGTTTGACACAAGGAATATACGAGCACAACGTTCGTATGAATGCTCAAGGGTTAGGTTTCAAAGAACCAGAAGAAGTGCTCACTTATTTTAGAAAAATATCTACTAAAAAGGAAGATTCTACCAAAAGCGGCCCGGGTTTTCGTGATCGTTTGACAATTGCACCGGTAAAACGTCAACAAGTCTCCACAGATAACACGAAGAAGTTTGCAGGTGGCAAATGTTTTAACTGCGGCGAAGCAGGACATCGCTACCAATCATGCCCGAAGGATATAATAAGATGTGGCAACTGTAAACGTATAGGTCATGATGCCGCTAAGTGTGACAAGAACGTTTATAGTAGTAACAAGCCACAAACTGGGTCGACTTTTATACCCAAAAACGTAAGTAGAATAGAGTCAACATCTAAGTTGTGTGAGAAGTACCTCAAGGATGTCATGGTAAACGAGTGTCAAGTAAAAGGTTTTATAGACCTAGGCAGTGAGTGCACGCTACTTAGTGACAAGGTCGCTACTGACTTCGTACAAAATCATGACTATGAGGACCTACCTACATTGAAGGGGTTTGCAGATGGCACTCTCAAACCCAGTGCGCAGGCTAATGTACGAGTTCAGGTAGATGGCATAACTGAAGAAATAATTGCGTACATAGTACCACACCAAATGATCCCTTATGGCGCAGGCATCCTCATAGGCCAAAATCTCACGGAATTACCAAACACGAGAGTTTATAAGACTGACACTGAGTTGTTTTTGTTCAAAGCTCTAGACAAGTTAGCAGAAATAACTATACAAGAAACAGTAGACATACAAGGAGTAACTGCAGTACCCGTCATTGCTCAAGAGTGCAAAGATAACGTAAGTCTACACGTCACGTCGAAGGTATGCCTAAAACCTGGATCGGAATACATTATTTTACCAGGAGTATACTCTTTTGAGAAGGGGTGTTCAAATATAATGATCATGAGTTTGACGACTACGACATTTAAGTTAAAAAAGGGTCAGTTGGTTGCTAGAGGAATATCATTACCAGGGTTTGTGTTCGATAAACAGAGCAAAAATGAGAACTTGGCATCTAAGAAAGATTGTGTGAAGAACATTTATAGAATATCGGAACAAAGCAGCAAACAAATTACGCCAGCTGACATAAACACAGATAAGGAGCTACAAGATCTTGTAAAAAATGAGTTATGCGAGTTACTAAATAGTAACAGGGAATGTTTTGCGTTTTCTACTGCTGAACTGGGTAAGACCGATTTAACTGAAATGCACATAAAATTAAAAGACGATACGCCTGTCACATATAGACCTTACCGGTTGTCAGTCTCTGAGAGGGAAAAGGTTAAAACTATTATCGAAGACCTTTCCAATAATGGGATCGTGCGTGAATCAGAGTCCGAATACGCGAGTCCAATTATATTGGTTTCAAAGAAGAATGGTGACCCGCGTTTGTGCGTGGACTACAGAGCGCTTAACAAGCGCACACACAAGGATAAGTACCCCATGCCTTTAATCGAGGACCAAATTGACAGTCTGTGTGGACAGAAGTTCTTCACCACACTAGACTTAACGTCCGGATATCATCAGATACCAATTGCGGAAAGTTCAAAACACCTGACGGCATTTATAACCCCAGACGGACATTTCGAATATAATAGAATGCCGTTTGGGTTATGTAACGCACCAGCAGTGTTTCAGAGACTCATACACAAAGTCTTAAATGCAAAGAAGATTCCCGGAGTTTTAGCGTATATGGACGATATCGTCGTATCATCAAAAGATGTCACAGAGGGAATGTTGAAGCTGCGTCAAGTGTTGCAGGCACTTAGAGAAGCAAATTTAACACTTAATCTAAGCAAGTGTCATTTTTTTAAAACGTCCATCGAATACCTAGGTTATGAAATTTCTGAACAAGGTGTCAAACCAGGGCAAAGGAAAACCGACGCAGTGGCATCGTTTAAAAGACCTGAAAATGTCCACGAAGTTAGACAGTTCGTAGGACTTGCCAGTTTCTTTCGCAGATTTGTCCTCGGATTCGCTACAATCGCAAGACCTCTTACCTCATTGACCAAATCAAACGAGAAATGGATTTGGGGGCAAGCACAAGAAGATGCCTTTATGAAGATAAAAGACATCTTGGTATCTCGACCAGTTCTAGCTATATACGATCCGTCATTGTTGACTGAGCTACATACGGACGCCAGTCAAACAGGTATAGGCGGAATTCTTATGCAGCGATCTGATGAGAAATCTCCTCTTCAAGTTGTGGCCTACTTTAGCAGGCAGACTACAGTCGAAGAGCAACATTTTCACTCATTCGAACTTGAAACATTGGCGGTTGTAGCATCTTTGAATCGCTTTCGCAGCTATCTCGTAGGAATCGATTTCAAAATCGTAACTGACTGTAATGCTGTTCGATTCACCTGGGCAAAACGTGACCTTGTTCCCAGAATCGCAAGATGGTGGTTACAAGCCCAGGAATTTAATTTCACAATTGAATATCGGCCTGGGACTCAAATGTCCCACGTAGATGCGTTAAGCCGCAATCCCGTTGATCCACCTATGACAAAAAATACTACCTCTTTATCCGCTTGTAATGTGTTCAAAATATCGGCAACGCCCAACTTAAATGATATACAACATACGGACCCCCAGTTAGTACTCATTAAATGCATACTTAATAATAGCTGCGATGAAGCAAAGGACATCAAAAACACGTATGTCTTAAAAGATGGCAAAATATATAGGAAGGTCGATGACGCTTTAAAGTGGGCCGTACCTCAAGACGCGCGTTGGAAGATTTGCCATATGTCCCATGACGAATGCGGACATATGGGAACTGAAAAAACTCTTGACAAAATTAAACAAACGTATTGGTTCCCTCACATGGCGAATTTTGTCAAGAAGTACGTACGCTCTTGCATTCCTTGCGCATTTGCTAAGCAACCTACTGGGAAAAAGGAGGGATTTCTCCATCCAATTCCCAAGACCCCAATTCCATTTCATAGTGTCCACATCGACCACCTAGGCCCGTTTATTAAAAGTAAAATAGGCAACACATACATATTGGCTATTATAGATGGATATAGCAAATTCATAATTTTAAAAGCAGTTCGAAATACAAAAAGCAAGACCTCCATTGCCGTCCTTCGTGATGTTTTTGGCATATTTGGTGCACCAAAATTGTTGATCTCGGATCGTGGGACCAGTTTCACGTCTAGTGAGTTTGCAGAATTTGCACGTGAACAAGAAATTAAACATATAAAGAACGCTGTTGCTATGCCTAGGGCCAACGGCCAGATTGAGCGGTATAACCGTTCTATTCTTGCATCTCTAATTGCCTTAACGCACGGAGAAGACGACAAAGACTGGGACACTCATATTAACACTGTCCAGTGGAGTCTTAACAATACCCTAAATAAAGGAATCGGAAAGACACCAACAGAAGTTATATTTGGTAAGCGCACTATCAATCTGGCCGAAGGACATCTCCATGATTTGTCTGAAAATGATGCCCCAGCTAATGGCACTTTGTTAGATAAAATAAGAGAAGAAGTCTCTCAAACTATTGAGGGCAACCAGAAAGAAATGGAGAAACGTTTTAATGAAAAGAGGCGGGTAGCCTGGGAATACAAGGAAGGTGATCTAGTCCTTGTGCAAAAACAGCTGAACAACCACGGCGAAAGCAATAAACTGCTCCCGCGTTATAGTGGCCCTTATAGAGTGACTAAAGTCCTTGGCCTAGATAGATACGAAGTAAGCAGTATAGAAGGTCACTCGAAGCGAAAATACCAAAATATATATGCGGCAGACAAGATGAAGCCTTGGGTAAGCTTCACTGTACCTGAGGAGAAGATTGATGGTACTATAATGGAAATAAGTGAAGATATCCCCATGGAGGGCGAGGGCTCGGATATGGAGTAAAATTCAACTAGGTAATGGGAACTATTAGTACTTAATCTAAACTACCATTATTATTCTCAATAAAGCTCAAACTTAATATTAAACTAAGCTGATCTCAAAAATGTATAATTGTTAAGTATTACTATTTAATTACTTTGTTGAAATATGATACGAATAACCTTTTTCTTGTTGTTACTAAGTTTTCTTGTTGTTGTGATAAGGAGGCTGTTATTAACGACACAATATTAATTAAATTCATGAAAACAAAGTTTATCTCTTTAATTTAGTCAGCATCAAAAATATATCTATACCCGTATGTTTACCAGGAAATTCCCTTACCATTGCCATTTACAGGTTCAATTCGATGGTTATCTCAATCAATCCTATATTTAGATCTATAGAAAAGTCGTGGTAAATTGTAAGTGACTTACTTGGTCGATCATACCCAACATACTTTTTACTTACCAATTAGCTCTTAACTATCAACATCAAACTAATCTGATCCTAGGCTAGGAAAATATACTCGCAGTAGACAATAAATATAACTAATAAAACACAAAACCTGTCTATAACATATTACGTATTTCTATATTTTCATTTATGCTCAAATCAATAAATTAAACATGAATTTAATGGTATATACTGAATATCTACATATTTATATATCTACCTACATTAAGAATGATTCTGCGTGGAGATTATTGTTACTTAAGGTCATACGTTGGAGCGAGTGCACTACTGACGCCG
This sequence comes from Choristoneura rosaceana, assembly GCA_037349165.1. Lineage (NCBI taxonomy): Eukaryota > Metazoa > Arthropoda > Insecta > Lepidoptera > Tortricidae > Choristoneura > Choristoneura rosaceana. The sequence goes on from JAZBNJ010000044.1 coordinate 2,355,006, forward strand.
TGCATGCTGAAACCACAGAGCGGAGGTCGTAGCATACTGCCCGTGACACTAATTATGAGTAGGATGTCGAAGTGAGCGTGCTGTCGATGACTACTCATGATTAATATCAATTACATCTGGATTGAGCAAAAGCTACTAAGTGACAAAAGAGATCTGTAAGACGACGGGTGAACTTGATGCTGTCACTATCCATGACAGTTTAGTTTAACTAAAGGTAGGATGTCGAAGCGAGCGTGCTGTCGATGACTACTTTTGATTCAATGACATTCAGATTCAGCAGACGGGTTAGATGCCGGGGCGAGCGTGCTGCCGACACTATCCGTGACATGTTAATTAAGAGTAGGATGTCGAAGCGAGCGTGCTGTCGATGACTACTCACAATTCACCGATATAAACTGAGAAGATGGTAAATGATGAGTGCCAGGGTTAGACGCCGGGGTGAGCGTGCCGCCAATGCTACCCTTGACACTTTCTGTAGAAGTAGTATATCGAAGTGAGCGAACTGCGGAACTAACCATAGTTCAACCAAACCTGCTTGTTGGTTCTTCTTATCGGTGCTGTTGGGCGAAATAATTGACGAAAAAGAATGAAAACATCCGTGCTGTCATATTAACAGAAGGGAGTTAACTATTTGTTTTCCTAGTAGAATAGGGTCATTCCATGGTTTCAGGACGGCCGAAAGATTCGAAAATTGTCGACTAATCTAAAGCAGTTTTGTATTTTGTCCTGAGGTAAACTTAATTATACTGTATTTGTTCTAACATGATTCAAATGATACATGATGATTACGTAGCTTTCTGAGGCGTTAGCAAGTTTGTTTAAAATTTTCCAACAGAGATATAATGTTAAAAAAAAAATAGAATATAATGTAGATGTTATGATTCGTGTAATCTATGTACTGCTGAAGTTTAATATCACATTGTCTGAGGTCAGACATTAGTCAGAATGGCCGAATGTTAGCGAACTGCGCCTCTACACCGATTCATATCAAATATTGTAAATAGATTATAAAGCAAAATAGATGGCAGCACTGGTGGTGTGGCTGAAACGAGGACGAATCTATGGCACGGGCGGGTGACAGCTGACAACGAAAAAAATAAAAGAGATGGTATTGGACAAAAAGGCGCGAACCGAAGTGAAGGCAGAAGATCTAAAAGGCTTTGTAATATCAAATACCGAGAGTAAAGTGATTGCTGGCATTGTAAATAGTGTTTTCTTCTTTCAATAGTAAGACTGGTATTATGATGATAATACAACACTAATTAAATACATAACTATATTATGTATAGCATAGATTCGACAACTTCGACCGATGACCAGAAATAGAACGTGTTTTTAATTCCAAACTACAAAAGCAGTTTCTGTTCTGTATCTCATCAGGATATATCCCAAAATAAGAGGATTAAATTCTAAATAATTGGGATTACGCTGAAGCTCGGATCGTGGCTTTATTTTTTGATACGGTTAATCCGCGTTGGTTATCGTAAGACCAACGCCATCTGTAAGATGGTTGGTGTAAACTCGAAGAAGCGTTTTCAAGCTAAGCTATTTGAGAACTGGTACACAAAACCATGAAAAATCTCGCCGTATTTAGATACGCTCAAACATCACCATTCACCAAGAAACGTCAAACGTCAAATTTTCTAACCTAAAATACCGAATTTTATTTCGTTTTGTTTCAGATCGAGAATTCGGGATTTAATTCGGCTATGAAAACTTGAACAGCGTTAGCTATGACTAGTCAGTATAAGAAATTCGTAAAATTGATTGCAAAGTGGCCTTTGGATGCAACTAAGGGTGAGAGGTGTGTGATACACGGTTATGTCACTAAAAGCTGACTTGTTTATTTTAGAAACCGAAATTAAATGCAATTATTTTTGTTTACCTTTTCAGAGACCTGGGAAAAATCATCAGAGACAAAGTAAAAGCTGCTTTTGAATCAACCGAGCGAGTTAACTTGGATTCCGAACTGTGTAACCGCCAATACGCATCCCTCAATCGTTTGGCTGATAACCATTACAAAAATAAATACAAGCGCTCTCATACCAGCAGCGCGACTGGTCTGAGCACTGAAGAGTGCAACCTCATGCTCTCGAGTGAGGTATTAACTTATTTAAAAGAAGAAAACAAAGGTTTCTTCAGCAAACTTTTTAACAAAGATTCAAAATGATTTTACGGAGACTCACTACAGTTACCCATACTATCCTGCGTCGAACACACACAACAGAGCCTATAGCTTATAAAGACCACACCCCTGTTTTACTAGAAGAAGCTATCAATCATTTAGACCCAAAAGATAATGAGTATTATATTGATATGACGTTTGGAGCAGGAGGGCATTCTAGAAGAATCCTTGAGTCTTCAGATTGTAAACTCATCACGCTAGACAGAGATCCGAATGCTTTTGCCAAAGCTCAAAAACTCGCTGAGGAATACCCCAATAGAGTAACACCTCTAATAGGCAGATTTAGCGAACTACCAAATCTACTTAAAGAAAAAGGTATCAAGCAAATGTCTATTGATGGAATGCTGTTTGACTTTGGATGTTCATCGATGCAGCTAGATAATGGAGAGAGAGGTTTTGCCATAAGTAAAAATGGCTATTTGGACATGAGAATGGATGCAGGACGGGACCCGAATCAAATTACAGCTCGAGAAGTACTCGCAACTGCTAATGAACAAGAACTGTACAAAATATTCAAAATTTACGGTGAAGAGAAGAAAGCAGCTAAAATAGCACAAACAATAATACAAGCTAGGTATATGATTAAAAATATAGATACAACAGAAGAGTTAGTTGATGTTGTCAATTCTTGCTGTCCTGATGAAATTAGACTGAACAAATTACAGCGTCCACAATCAAATGCAACCAAAGTATTCCAAGCTCTACGAATTTTTGTCAACAATGAACTTAATGAAATAAACTATGGCATGGTCCTTGCTAAATACTATTTAAAAATCCATGGAAGACTAGTGACTATTAGCTTCCATTCTTTAGAAGATACAATAATAAAAAGGCATATAGCAGGAAACATTGTTAATGATGTTGCAAACCCAGTGCCATTGAAGTATTTGAGTCCCACATTAGTGCAAGATCAAGAAACAATAGACTATTTCCTAGATACCCCATGGAGAGCCATCAACAAGCATGTGGAAGTTCCGACTCCGGAGGAAGTTGAGAGGAATCCTAGAAGCAGAAGTGCTAGATTAAGAGCTGCTTTAAAGATCAAATAGTCTTATTTATTTGCTGTTTAACAAATTCACTGTCCCAATAAATATTTATCATGAAATTCCTAGGCATATCGTGAAATGGCGCCATTTCATGAATTGGCTAAGGGACATCCGCCATATCGTTGAAAACTCAAGTGTTTAACAATTTCCCTAGTGACGTTTAGGCAGATCATGAAATTCCTAGGCATATCATGAAACGCCGACATGTCATGATTTGGCTTGTTCAGGCAGATCATGAAATTCCTAGGCATATCATGAAACGCCGCCATACAGTTTCTGGCACTTCGCCGGCCGCTACTGCGGCCCGCTCGCTTCGCTCGCTCGGCTCGTGCGTAGTGGTCACAATTCATACTAACCACTCCTCGCTTCGCGCGTCGTACCTAAATTTTTTGTTTTTTCAGCATATCACGATATGCCCGGTATAAAGCTAGGAATATCGACAAATGCGTTACTCTAATCGATCTACCGTATTGTTTCTCAGGCACACCGTAATATGCCTGGCCAACTTCTAGGCATATCACGATATGCCTAGGAATTTCGTGATCTGGCGGATTTTACGATCGGCCGCCGACATATATAAATAGTAGTAGTAGCTTTTAGTTTATAATAAATAATTAAATAAAACAAAACAAGTTTCAACAGACTCTTTTATTGTTCCTCCTATTTTTTCAAATGGTAACTATCTCTAAATATACACTATGGAACTCTAAAACAAGTTGAAGCCTTAAAATAAAGTTGCCTTTGCCAAATGGTTAACAAGGGCATGTTACACTCTTGCCAAGCAGACATAAAGTTAATAGAATAACTAGGCGAGAGTGTAAACGCGGGCATTTTCGTGAAAATTGTACTTAGTACATATAAAAATATGTAGGTAATATGAATGTTCCAATTTGTCAAATGACCTACAATTTGACATGAACACAGGCGTACATTTTTCGCAAAAACGTGCAATAAAAAATGCAAATAGGTAATGCTGCATCCACACAATGGTTTGTTCTACAAATCGCATGTCGGAAGCAGGCCAAAGGGCACTAACTGCCAAAGTAATACAACTAATTATTTATTAGTCACTAAAATATTGGAAACATTACTATAAACATATACTTAAATATAATAGGCCTAAAATGGGACACGTACAGAGAGAAACATGTGAATTCCATAGAGCAGACTAGATAAAATGTTATCAATTTTCGTGTTTCTTAGTGTAGTTATTTTCGTTTTCATGGCAAGATTATAGTTACAATTCGTGTCAAGGAAGACTCTTTCATTATCATTAAGTTACCATTAAGGTAGGTTCTCGAAATTGCGAAAGGGCAGCAGATGAAAGTAAGTACTATGGAATGAGACGCTTTTCAAAGCGTAGCGACGCAAACGCCTGTTTCGAATGTCTACCTTAATGGAACACCTTTAGAATAAAATTTACTGTTACTGGAACACCTAAACTCCGTTTCAATAGAATCTGACAATTCTGTGGACACTTCCAGCCTACTAATATGAACACCGGGCTGCCTAAGGCTTTGTGATGTGACTATTATTCTTTTTTGATTCCTTTTAGATGATAATCACAACAGCAGAGCCATATAATCAAGTGTGCCCACGTTAGGGTGTCTTAAATGTGAAGAAAATTGTCAGATTCTATTGAAATATACTTTACAGGGCACTGCAGCAAAAAGTACAAGCTTCAATAACACAACTCTAGACGCGAAATCCGCTAAATCCGATAAAAAAAAGCTTTATGTCTGCGCGAAGAAGACTTCGAAACGACAGCAGGCATCGGCCAAGCCGTACCATTTATTTATTTATTTCCATTTTTAAATCATGTACATAGCAATTTAGGTGTTACAGAATATAATAGTTAGACCATGACGCCCTGTAAGGGCAATGTCTTAATTTACATTTACAAAATTACCATTTGTTTTTAGCTCTTATTTGGACAGAAAGCTTTTTTCTATCCGCGTCGATAGCGGGGAGACTCACTGCATCATTAACCAATGTTTTAATTTTAGATTTGCTTTGGAACTTGTAGTTTTCAACACTAAACCACCCAGGCCTTAAAGTCCTGAACCCAACCTCTAAGCAAATCATAGCTTGCGATGATTACAAATAACAGCAAAAGTATGTCTCTTGTTTATTCAAATACATACATAAAACAATGGAAAAATAGGGATGTTGACACCACCAATCAACTAACGTACTTTTTATGAGGGCTAAACCTTTTTTTTTTATTGGAGTCGTGCCTTCGAAGTATTTTTTAATGGCGACAACATCCCTATTTCAATAGGGAGGGCATTATTGTAACAGTTTGTATGAATAGTTTGTATATTCACGTATTGATCTTCCATTATCACTCGCATGATCCACAGTTGGAATGTGGTTAAAGGTACAAGTAGCTCTAAGTGCAATTGACAGTACTTTCTATCCAGTTTGCTATGGATATTTTATCTACTTGCAGACAGAGCCGTTTCAGAGGCCCTTGGGGCAAAAAATAAAAGATATTTTCACATCAGCGAATTTTTTTTTATACTACTGGATGGAAAACGAGCAAGTGGGTCTCCTGATGGTATGAGATCACCGCCCCCCATAAAAATCTGCAACACCAGGAGTATTGCAGATTCGTTGCCAACCCAGAGGCCTACGATGGGATACCTCAAGTGCCAGTAATTTCACCGGCTGTCTTACTCTCCAACACAACAGGGCAAGCACTGCTGCTTCACGGCAGGATTAGCGAGCAAAATGGTGGTAGCAATCCGAGTGGACCTTACACAAGGTCCTACCACCAGCAATATTCAGATTTGAGCCCAATCAATTAAGCCTTTATAGGAAAGCATCTATCTGCAAAGTAGATACCTACTTAAAGATTTCTTTCAGCCCATTGCACCTGATTATGTTATTGTTAATGGCAGTGAAACAATTAGATTAGAACATAATATCATCAAGATACATCATACAGCGGAAACATAAATAATAGAAGCAAATGTCCATCAGTTCTAATTTACCATTCTAAAAACTAAGTAATTCCTAAATTTTAAACATCAAATTATAATTAAAACGAGCCTAATTTATAAATAACGAATTTTACGCTGAAGTAAATAACAATTTTTGAAATTTACTCGAAATGATTTCTCCAGAATAGTAAAGAGTGTGGAATTCTCATTGTTAGTCTTATAGCTTGGAAATTTGCAATGTACAATCAAGGAAACTAATTTGCGTACCAGGGTAGAACCTTTTCACAATCATTTTCAACATGATTTCTTTGGCAGATGTATGGAATATTAACATGGCATTTATAGCGAAAAGGTTCCAAGCTGGTACGCAAACCTGTTTGTTAGACTGTACGTGATAACATATTGATCAGCGTGCGAGCAGCGCGAGGTGTTAACATGACAATTGGTTACTTTCTGTTTTTCACTGTGTTATTCCCATCTGTTACCACCAATTTTTACCAGTGGTAACACAGCTGGGAATTTTTCTCCCATCAGACCACTTAAATTACTCAGTGGTAACTACTGGAAAAAAAATGCCAGTAGTTAGCACTAAAGCAATAGGCGATAACTACTGGGATTTTTTTTCCCAGTAGTGGTAACAGATAGGAAAAAATTCCCACCTGTTACCACTGATATCAAACTGGTGGTAACAAATTGGAATAATACAATTGAAATTGAATTATACACTCGATAATTGACGTTAAAAAGTATTTAAGTATTTACCTCTTAAAAATACGTGAAAATTGGAAAACGGACGATTAACATTTAGAATAATAAGGCTGCCTCCTTTACCCGCTTGCAGAGCACGACTTTAACTTCACATTTGTTTTATTTCAAAGAATTTGATGTAAAAATTAGGTAAAAAAATTCTGACACATGGAATTATCATTAGATAGGTTCGATAGGCTCGGAGCTGAAATACGCAAAATTTATTTGAACGACGAATAAGAATAGCCAAGTTAATCGTAAATGACGAACCGAATTATCGAATGATTATTCTTAATTAACTTATTCGCGAATAATTCATTCGTTGAACAATTAAACCGCAAATAATTTATGATTTATCTGCATAAAATATTATTCGTGTTGATTATAATGGGGATAAACAAAAAAAAACTTAAATATTTTTCGTGGATTTATTTAAGCCGAATAAAATAACAAATAAATCATTCATCATTTGAAAAATGGTCGAATAATTTATTCGCGCATAAAAAAAAATCGCAATGTTATTCGAATAATACTTATTTCTGGCTTGGTCGCTTCCATAAAATTGCCAACTCGCACGCGTGTAAAGGCAGCGTAACATTTTATACTCGTATTGTAGTGAGTTTAACTTGACATTCTATAATATAATGGAATTTGTCATCATCTCTCGACTTGTGAGCCTCAAAAGTTCGGACATGTTTCAGTAGCAGTAAGTTCACGTATTTGTGATATGGATGTAGTGAAGCGTCGCTGATAAAGACAGCTTACAATACTCGAGTTCGTTTTATAACTCTATCTCTATCTAACGACACATCAGCTTAGATTTAACCACAAGCATTAACTGCGCCATTATAGTTTAGACGCACTACCCGTTGCAAACCGGTGAACGGAAAACATGGAAGAATTCGAAACAATTACGCCGACGATTTTATAACCACTTCGATTTCCTGCTTGTAATTTGTTAGGTGGTTTCGTATTTCACAAATACCTATGGAAATCGGCTGATGAGCTACGCTCTTATGGCTAGAAATAAATTAAAAAATACCAACGAACGAAAGTGGTCGAATTATTCGTGGGTAAATTACACGCGAATAAAAAAATCGTGAGTTATCGTTTATACAATTAATTATTCAGATAAAAATTTATTCGAATAATTATTCGGACAAATACTTATTCGAATAATGCCCATCTCTGGTTTAAAATACTTCCATGCCCCCGTTGTCTGCCTCCTAACCTGTGTCCATATTGTCTAACACTTCACTCGCGATACCGTATGATAAAAAGAAATGGTAAAAACGATCGTGACTCCAAGTGCGTTACGCAATAAAGCTTGAAACACATAGGTAGCGGGCCGGTGCGTTTCCGGCGTCAGTGTGTTTCTAGCTTATTTACTGTCAACTACCTCAGTCCTTGCGCTGATCGTCCTGTTAAGTCCTGTTGACGGATGAGAGCACGTTGGCCTTAGCGCGGTCGGTGGCCGCGGCGGCCGCGTCCCGCATCTCTTTGAGCGTGTGCGTCATCGGCGTCATGTGTTGGGGCGCCATCGGCTTGGGGAACAGGCTGAGGAGGACGCCGTTGAAGCCGTTGTACTGGAAATTATAATAATTGATTAACGAACTACATTTTGTTAGGTTATTTCTTTAGTTCAAAAACATAAATGCCTTGTGAGGTTCATTCCGAATCGCATTCCACATCGATCGTATTTTATTAGGGATGTTGACACCACCAATCAACTGACGTACTTTTTATGAGCTGTCAAAACACAATTCTCCCACAGAGTTTCAATGGATTCGATTTGTGGCATTCGAACATGGCGGATGTAGACAATATCTAATTTTGCTATTTCAGTTTCTTTGGCTAGTTTTAGTATAATTTTGATAGTGTTTTATGCGGCGATTAACCTTAACAGTGAACAGTGATCATAAAATTCTATATTGCTCTCGTGTCTGACATTTTTTAATGCGTAAGTTGTCTCCACGTGGTTTCTGGAATTTTACTATCAAGTTACAAAAACTACAATCACCGTACAACGTTGCCTCTCAAAGAGAATACTTAGACACTCGCGAAATTGTCCTATTAATTAGGACAGAAGCCATATTTTAAAAGAGAAGAAAAAGATTTTCAAAAGCAATAGCAACTTGTGACGTCATAAGTCGCTATTTGTTCGCCTACTCAACTAACTATTTATTATTTGTTTTAAAGCAACAAAAAATCTAATTTTACAGTAAATCGAAAATTAATCTGGTTTTCAGGGCTAAAATAAAGCGTGTTTTTACTGGAGTCATGCCCTCGAATTATTTTTTAATGGCGTCAACATCCCTATTATAGCGTTGTGTCACAATCGTATATTTTATCCCACAGCAGTCACAAATACGTGTCACTGGCATAGGAGTAAGAACCAAAAAGTCATAGTGTCACTGTGGCCGAACGTGATAAATAGCTGAAATGTCTTGCAGGTGGTAGGACCTTGTGCAAAGTCCGCCCGGATTGCTACCACCATCTTGCTGGCTAATCCTGCCGTGAAGCAGCAGTGCTTGGCTTGCACTGTTGTGTTTAGCGTGGAGAGTAAGACAGCCGGTGAAATTCGTAGCACTTGAGATATCCCATCTTAGGCATCTAGATTGGCAACGCATCTGAATCAGGAGTATTGCAGATGTTTATGGGTGGTGGTGATCTCTTACCATCAGGAGACCCAATTGCTCATTTGCAATCCAATTTAAAGCCGCGGGTTCACGGTGGATGCAGGCCGCTGCCAACCGAAGCAACTGGAGGTCTATGGGGGAGGCCTATGTCCAACAGTGGACGTCCTACGGCTGAGATGATGATGATGATGATGATGAATCCAATTGAAAAAAATCCATACTTACTATAATATTATAAATGCGAAAGTGTGTTTGTATGTTTGTATATTTGTGTGCTTGTCCGTCTTTCACGCCGTAACGGAGCGACGGATGGGCCCTGAGAGTGACATAGGCTACTTTTTATCCTGGAAAAATGCACTGTTCCCGAGGGAACAGCGCGCGACAACCGAATACCACGCGGTCAGAGCCGCGGGCTAGCTAGTAAAAAATAAAAACAAATCTAAATGGCTTACCATCTGCGTACAGTTCTTCCGGAAGCGTTCAACTCCGAACGCTCGGATGGCGCGCGAGAATCCAAACACCTGCGAGTCTATCCAGGCGGAGCGCTTGGCGACCGTCGTGTTGGCGCCAGAGGACCGGTACTCCACCCGCTCTACCACGCTCTAGAACAGGGACAATGGAACATGGAAATTTCATATCACTATTGTCAGTGTCTCCGAACAGGTTTCATCATCTCAGCCTATATACGTCCCACTGCTGAGCACAGGCCTCCTCTCGGAATGAGAGGGCTTGGGCCATAGTTCCCACGCGGGCCCAGTGCGGATTGGGAACTTCATACGCACCATTGAATTGCTTCGCAGGTTTGTGCAGGTTTCCTCACGATGTTTTCCTTCACCGCAAAGCTCGTGGTAAATTGCGCACATGAATTTCGAAAAACTCAGAGGTGCGAGCCGGGATTTGAACCCACGACCCTCTGCTTGAGAGGCGATAGGTCAAACCACTAGGCCACCACGGCTTCACCGAACAGGTTTACTTATATATAATTTACTTATATACAAACTTTTTAACACCAAATAAATCTATTCTATTCAAAGTACCTGGGCGACCGAACTTTGCTCGGTCTAAAACTCGTTAATAAGCGTTTTATTTAACAGAAATAAATAAAAATAAAATAAATAAATATCATGGGGACACTTGACACCAGTTCCCAAAATAAGCAAAGCTAGACCAAGCTAGATCGATTTCTCATTCCCCAAAAACCCTTACATACCAAATTTCATCGAAATCGTTGGAGCCGTTGAAAAGTCTATCACGAATAATTACTGGAGTAAACACATCCATACTTAATATTATAAATGCTAAAGTGTGTTTGTGTGTTTGTCCGTCTTTCACGCCGTAACGGAGCGACGGATTGACGTGATTTTTGGCATAGAGATAGTTTATGGGCCCGAGAGTGACATAGGCTACTTTTTATCCTGGAAAAATGCACAGTTCCCGAGGGAACAGCGCCCGTTAACCGAATACCACGCGGGCGGAGCCGCGGGCAAAAGCTAGTGGTTAAATAAATGAGTCAGCCGCCAGCGGACTGTAATGTCAAAAAATTATAGTTTACAAAACTAAAAAAACACGCTTTTAAAAGTAATTGAACTAAAAAGTCAAAAATAAAACTGTAATAATCAATTGAAAAATTCATATTATTGTACAAAAAGCGTGGGGTGCTTGTCATAATAACTACGGATATAATAAACTATATTTAAAATATTTGCAACAATCAAAATCAAGCCCCCCACGCTTTTTGTACAATAATATGAATTTTTCAATTGATTATTACAGTTTTATTTTTGACTTTTTAGTTCAATTACTTTTAAAAGCGTGTTTTTTTTAGTTTTTTAAACTATAATTTATTTTATACTTTTTAGTTTGAATGGGAAACTGTTATGAAATTATTGCATTGTCATCGGTCCTTGATATGTATGCAAAGTTTCAAATTAATCAGACTTCTGGAAATTGGTCAAAATTATGCTCAAAGATTCCGTTACATACATACAACCCAAGCTAATAAAAGCGTGTTAAAAACCCTCTTGATACTAAGTAATGCTACCGCCATCTAGGGACATTTCGCCTGTCAAGACACCTTAAAATTGTACATGCACTTGAGGATGTTGACTACTATGTTTACTCTGGATAGATTGTCCAAATACACATTACATTAGAAGTTTTAGAAGCCTTACCATAACTTTTGTGTATCCTAAATTTCTGGTATATGTTACGAGGATCTTCTTGTCGGGATCTACTACACTCTCTTCAATAATTTTGACGGATTTCGCGCTGAAGAACCTGTAACAATAGTGACTGTCATCAATATCACCATATCATAATGATAGGTAGTAGGACCTTATGCAAGGTCCGCCCGGATTGCTACCATCTTGCTCCCTAATCCTGCCGTGAAGCAGCAGTGCTTGCACTGTTGTGTTTCGGCGTGGAGAGTAAGACAGCCGGTCAAATTACTGGCCCTTGAGGTATCCCATCTTAGGCCTCTAGGTTGGCAACGCATCTGCAATACCCCTGGCGTGGCAGATGCTTGTGGGCGGTGGTGATCTCTTACCATCAACACTCATTAGCTCGTTTGCCATCCAGTCGAATACAAAAAAAAAGGTCTTTCCCCGATATCCTCCACAACAACCGGTTTTGTGCTACCCAAAGGCCATGGTTTCCCGCGCTCTTCACAATATAGATAGTGGGTCCATCTTGTTGGGTGCCTTCTAATGTTTTCGGTTTGCGGGTGCCACTCCAGAACCTTGCTGCCTCATCGGCTCTCTGTTCTAGGAGCAATGTGCTCTGTCCCCTGTTCACTGATCACTGACATTAAGTCTGGCAACTCTCCGAGCTACATCAGCAAATTTAGTTCTCCTACTAGCGTATTTCTAATTTTATTAATTTCCTGATTAACATGGTACAGTAGAGGTCATAATATGTGAGCAAAAATTTGATCAAAAATATCTGAACACGCTTCTACGCCGTTGACAATAGAGTCGTGTTCAGATGTTTTTCATCAAATGTTTGCTTACAAGTTTTTTTTTTCGAATGGATGGCAAACGAGCAAGTGGGTCTCCTGATGGTAAGAGATCACCACCGGGTATAAATAAACATCTGCAACACCAGGGGTATTGGAGATGCGTTGCCGACCTAGAGGCCTAAGATGGGGTACCTCAAGTGCCAGTAATTTCACCGACTGTCTTACTCTCCACGCCGAAACACAACAGTGCAAGCACTGCTGCTTCACGGCAGGATTAGCGAACAAGATGGTGGTAGCAATCTGGGCGGACCTTGCTCAAGGTCCTACCACCTGCAAGTTTATGAATATTACAAACTCGACTGTAACATAGGAACACTTTTTTATCATGAGAAAGTGCAGAGATCGCGCAGTATGCAGACAAAACAAAATTTACATTACATAACCTGTTTCAAAAACATGCATGAATTAACATTGTTATGCCACTCCACCTGTTCGATGTTATCTAAAAACATTACTTTTATAGAAATTTCGTATGCGATAAACAAGATAAGATATTCTACCTGTCAGCTTTAGGAAATTGATATCATGTATTGTATAGTGGATAAACTTTGCCGATCATTATGACTAAGAGAAATAACATGATATCCTAAAATATCTACATGAATATTTTAGGATGCTCATGTTTACCTACTTTTACCTCCATCAATAAAAATACTTTAATACGCGATATAATATAGTAAACACACATGCGCATTGTGCACTCGCCTACTCGCTTTATATGTGTGTGGTGGCGTGAAGCTTCCCTCAAATGTACCATTGGAATTGAAATGTAGATTTTTTATAATCCTGTATATGGGTGGATCAACTATTCTTTGCTCGCGATGAAAATATTTTGCACAAATAATAATATGAGAATTTGTCGATTTTCTGTATCATACTAGTTAAAACATATATTAAAGTTTGCTGTACTGGTTTCAGCACCGATCTTTTTTATATTTTTAAGCGGTTTTTGGGGCTTAAATAGGAAATCGACCTGACAAAAACTCCACTGAGTCACAACGACATTTATGTTCGTAATTCGAATAAAACAACATTAAATAGAAAAATAATGCTCTTTATTACTAAACAACAACGAAATAAAACTCAAATGGTTTGTTGAGAAACAAAAAAAGGTGACAAAAACTTTTTTTTCATACCTATTGTTTCTCTTGGGTCACTTGCGATAAGAAACAAAACAAATTTTCATTATTATTAGTCAATGATACACGAAAAATTATAATCAACTATATCGTGATAAGTATCATAAGGTGGCTCATAGATTTAACCAAAAAAAAGATTCTTTCCTGAACAATTAGTCTTAGAATTTTTGTAATGTTCGTTATAATTAAAAGGGACAAATCGTTAGCCCAGAGAAAAAAAATTGTGACTCCAGAGACAAAAAATAATAATGAACAATTTCCTGATAATTATTACAAACTGACATATTACAACAAAACAGAGCTTTTTTGTTATACAATCAGTCTTAAAATTTAGTTTTAAGTACTAACTAGAATAAATTCTAATCAACATTGTTAAATCTTAACAAACAGTCTTTTAATTTGAGAGCGTCGTATCGAAAGACTTACAAAAGCGCGTTGTACAAAAGAAATTTTGGTGTCCTTTACAAGTCTTTTCTTCTTGTGGTAATTTTCTCGTTTTTCTTTTTATATTCTTCATACTTTTCTGCACGTTTTCTGGAGTAACACACCCTATCAAAACGTAATAGCAAAAACCCCTGCATTACCACTAAGTGAAATTAAAGGTCGAGGAAAAGCGACGTCTACGAAGAGTCTGGCAGCATCTCGCCATCCGCTGGATAAAAAAAGACTTAACAAAGCAATAAAAGAGTTGAAAACTATGTTTAAGGAATCCGCTAATGCCGCCTTGAAAATAAATCTAGAAAACATGTCTCCTACTAGAAATGATGAGCACTCCTTGTGGAAGGCAACCAAATATTTGAATCGACCGCAGCAATCTTTCCCACCTCTCCAATACCAATCCTCATGGGCAAAAACTGATGCAGAGAAAGCTGAAGCCTTCGCAAAGCACTCAGCAAATGTGTTTAAACCTAATGACAGCAACTCGGATGAAACTGAGCTGGATTGCACGCTTAACCAAGACTTGCAGTTGTGCCTGCCGATCAAACCAACATCACCTAAAGAAATATGGAAGGAAAAGCTTTGAAATCCCAGGAAGGCGCCGGGTTTCGATTTGATCTCTCCCCGAATCCTAAAAGAGCTTCCGAAGAAATGCGTGACCTTTCTGGCTTGCTTGTTTAATGCCATATTTAGGCTATCTTACTTTCCTCAACTATGGAAGATATCGTAAATTACAATGATCCATAAGCCTGGGAAACGGCATCATATCGGCCCATTAGTATCACACCCGTTCTATCAAAAGTATGGGAGAGAATATTTCTGGCCAGACTTAAGAAACATATGGATGACATCAACATCATGCCAGACCATCAATTTGGTTTTCGGAAATCGCATTCTACAGTCAAACAGGTCCACCGTGTGTACAATGCTGTAAGGCAGGGATATGAGAGAAAGTTGTTCTGCTCAGCAGCCTTCTTAGATGTTCAGCAAGCGTTTGACAAGGTTTGGCACAAAGGACTCATATAAAGTGAAAGAAAAACTACCGCACTCGCTTTTTATCATCATCATCATCGCGTCGTACTGGTCAGACAGGTCATTCAGGGTAAAACAGAATGATGCTCGCTAATCACTTCACCAGATACATGCCGGTGTCCCCCAAGGTTCTGTCTTGGGACCGGTCCTGTACAATATTTTCACATGCGACCTTCCTGTCTCAGACGGAATCACAACTGCAACTTATGCTGATGACATCGCCCATATCGCCAGTCATACGGATCCAGCCTCAGCCAGCTTCAATCTCCAACAACTCCTAAACAAGACCTATGATTGTCTCCAGAAGTGGCGCATTCGTGCCAGTGCGCAGAAGTCCCACCATATCGCCTTGAGCCTAAGGAGAGGAGACTGCCCACCCGTGCAACTTAGAACCGATGTGCTCAAATATCTTGGTTTCTATTTGGACAGACGATTAACGTGGAAAATACACATCGAACGAAAGCGAGATGAAATCAATCAACGGTTCAAGTCCCTTCTCTGGCTTATGCGGCGAAATTCTGCTCTGTCAGTTGACAACAAATTTCTGATTTATAAATCGATTCTAAAACCAATTTGGACATACGGAATACAGCTCTGGAGTGTGGCCAGTAAAACCAACATAATCTGTTTGCAACGTGGACAGAATACAATCCTCAGGGAAATAGTAAAAGGGCCGTGGTTCACGAGAAACGAGGAGATCCATGAGTACCTAGGCAAGCCAACAGTTGTGGAAGAAATTGAACAATACAGACAATCTCATGCTGCTAGGCTAGCCGTGCACCCTAGTCCTTTGGCAGCGCAGCTGCTGGACATCGATAGCAACGTTGTGAGGCTGAAAAGACGCCAAGTGTTATAAAAGGAGAATACGGCAATGGCCTTATTCCCATTCAAGTCATGAACCACCCTCATCCAATCCGATTAAAGTCTTTCGAATGATTGCTGTTTTAATTTTTCTTTATATCGCTTCTGTCTTTCTGCTGCAGTTAAGCCCATGATAGCTGAAAAAACACATTAAAGAGAAGCAATCGAAGAAAGCACTGCCACGTGAACAGAAAAAGCTGCCTTATTTCAGACCTTACAATGAATTAGTATAGTAGTTGTGTTAGTATAATGTAATGTATAAGGGTATGTAATAAGGGCGCTCTGTTTACCCGACTGCGAAGAAGGAGAGAGTAAGAGTTAAGAACATTCAGTATCTTAGAACCGAACCTCACATAATAATGATTAGGCTTTAAAAGTAAGCATTTTAACTTAAAATGTTACCAGAAAAGACGAACCAAGCATAGAATCTTATATTTTTGAAGCACCTTTCGTTTTTAAGGCTTTTTTTTTCGTCAATATAAGCCCATTTGAAAGTAAAATGCAACTATTATGCCAAGTACCAATATTATGACTTATTTACAAGAAAAACATAAAAAAACTAAAAAAAATCTCCTTGCTCACGGCATATTTTCTCTTGGGTCACGTTTTATGTGACTCAAAGGAATTGTGACTCAAGAGAAAAATAACGGTTAAATTATTTTTTCTCATAAAATATCTCTAATGTTGCTATTCCAAACACGTCCAGGACATTCCAGTCACGTTTGCTACATAATAGTAATAAAATATTTGAAAATGAAATACGTACTTACCAGAATTTCGATGTCGCCCAGCAGAACCACACTAAACACACGCTGCCTTGCTCAGAGTCACGGACGAAATGGCCGAGCACTCGGAGCTTTCTGCACGACGAAACAACGATCATGTGATCGAAAGACAGTTCCCTGTTGGTCCGTCTATTGACTGTATCTTTGTTTTTTGCTCTTATACCTACTTTTTACCCTGTGACTCAGCGGAACCCGATTTTATCGAATCAGTAGGGACAAATAATAAAAATTTAATTAAAAATAATAAAATTACTTCACATTCATTATTAATACTATTTTATTAATAGCAAAGTGTGCGAGTATCTAATTCTTAAGTTTAAATGGGGCTCGTCTAGGAATATTTTGACAAAATACCGCAATTTACATGACGACTACGTCTAAGGGACACCGCAATTTTGTATGGAACTTGAAAAATGTCCACTGGGTCACTTTTTTTTTTCACATCATTTTCAATAATATTATAAAAGTTGATTGTGTACAAAAGACCACAATAGTTCTAATTTTGTCATTGAAACAATAAAATTAACGAAATTCAACTAGTTTATTCAAAATCATCAAAAGTTTGCACCGGACAGGTATTGGCAAGAAAAAGTTGATCGACCCATATTATGATGAAAATATAGATATTCAGCCAATTTTTAGTGAAAAACAAATAATTTGATTGAAAGTTTAATTAAAACTGATTTTTGTAAAACCTATATATCTATCTCTTTTTTATGCAGTGAATATGGCACTATTTTCATGTGAAGTCAGATGCAATTATGTCTTTCTCTCTCTAATCCTGAATTTCAAACACTTATAACTCAGTTTTAAGTAAAGGTAGCTTAAAAATTGTTTTGCCATTCGATAACACACATTAACGAGCCGTAAAAATGCAGTAAATGCTTAATTTTTTTTTTTTTCAATAGACTAAAGCCAAGGTAAAAAGCAGTTAACATACCTCTCGCCCCATTTCGGTACTCTATTGGTTTTGGTTAGTAACCTCTTTGTATAAAGGCAGCCATCTTTGACTTGTCTGGACCATGTGTCTTCCGATAACACATGTGTGCTGCAACAATTAAAAAATTACAATTAGCAATGGATACCCACAAAAGTTTGGTGTAAATAACTAAAATATAAATGCATAAGTTTTTATTTTAATATAAAAATCTATTTCACAATTTATTTTGCTGCTAGCTAAGTATTCAGACAAACCAGCCAGTAGGTATAATCTTTCTTTAACATATTATGCAATTAAATAATAATTATACTATAAAAAGTAAATAGTTATTTAATTGCCTACAGGCAGTAGCAGTATTAAAAAAAGTATTAAATAATAATCTAGAGGGAAATAAACAAATATTTCTTTTTTCATGCTTGAGAATACAGGGCTTTATTATTATTACTAGCTTTTGCCCGCGGCTCCGCCCGCGTGGAATTCGGTTATCGCGTGCTGTTCCCTCGGGAACTATGCATTTTTCCGGGATAAAAAGTAGCCTATGTCACTCTCGGGCCCATAAACTATCTCTATGCCAAAAATCACGTCAATCCGTTGCTCCGTTACGGCGTGAAAGAAGGACAAACATACAAACATACAAACACACAAACACACAAACACACAAACACACAAACATACAAACACACTTTCGCATTTATAATATTAGTATGGATTATTATAATACATATTCTAAGACTTTCTCATTCTGTGAATATTAAACAAAAATTAAATGAACATTTTTGTTTAATATTCACAGAATTTAACATTCAGCTGTAGTTCACATGCAATGAAAAATTAGTAATTTGGCAGTAAGTCATACAGTGATACTATTGTTTCCAAATATTATAGATGGACCCTTTATACGGAACCACTGAACCGCATTCAGATGAAGACCAAAAAGTTGCAGTGTTAAAGCTTCATTAGCAAATAGTTTTAATTTCCATTAACTTTTTCCATTGTGACATGACTGTGAAACATATGACTAATTTTTGTGTCACAATGGATAAAGTTAACAGAAATTATAACTACCTGCTAACGCAGCTTTAACAGTGTACAACTTTTTGGTCTTCGCCCTCTGCTTTATGGGTATTTTTGCAACACTGTGTTTACTTTTTTTTTACGTTAGGTCTCTGTTTAGGCAAAGGTGTTGATATTATGAAAGTATCTTTGTTTTGTTTACAAAACTGATGCAAACTAATGTTGTGAATTACTAATATTATTTGTGACAGGGGTGGAGGGTGAAGAGAGGGTGCCATTATTTAATTCTGCCATGGTTAAAAAATTACATAGTATTGGTACACATACTTATAGACAACCAGTTAGCTCTCGGTTAGGTACAAAGTCCACTGTACTATATTTTGCATATACGTACTAGTAGCCTTTATAGATTTGAACAGGCTTAATTGAAAGCTAAAGGATTAGTCTCACTAAACATCATAAGACGGATATTTTCCAGTCTTCTTAGATCCATAGCTTCAACAATAACAAAAAATATTATGAATGGCTTACCTCTGTGGGTTAGGGTACCGTTTCCAATATCCAGACGCGACTTGGTCCCAACTGAAGTTAAAAGTCGCCGTGTTTTCAAAATATCTTGCCATTTTTTTTTTCACTTTTTTTTAATATTATTTTATACTGGAATGATTGTAAACAAAGGGGCAACAACCTTAGCACGCCATCTTCGTTGTTTCCGCAACGTGCCTGCGAAAACAAGGACGAAAACACATGGTTAAGTTTTTGGAATAATACTGGTAACCTAGCGCGTATCAGGTTACATAAACAGCTTCTAACTGGGTCATACGTGGTAGCGAAGTGTCGCGCGCGATATTTGACCAACAGACCTTGTAAATGTGAGGTCGATAGGCACAATACCTTCGCGCCGCACGTCACGTCTCAACAGCGGTCTGACCCGATGTAAATAAGCATTCTATCAAACGATCAATTTGATTAACTTGAAGGACACACCGTAGCACCAATATCGAATCAATTGACGACACATAATAGAAATAATATCTCGCGGAAATAATTAATGATAAGGAAAATCACGAATATATCAAATTAAAAACAGGTGAACACTGTTTGTTAGGCAAAATAAAAGGCATACCTCTACGCCGGAAAAAAATAATTTGTTGTGAATATTCTCGATCCCAAACTTGGTTTCCACCACTAACTTGCTTAACAACGTCTATTATAGGCATATGATTGGTGATCCAGCTAATAAACACGCTTTATCATTCATATTTCAGGTGTTTTTGATAAAATTTTGATAACAGTTGACATTTTTGTTCCAGAGTCCATCAATGTGAGTGAATGGAATGTGAGCAAATGAACGAACGAAACGGAATGAAACGCTAGTAAAATAAAGAAAGAGTAGAACGGTGGTAATTTTTGGATTTAATTATAGCCACCAGTTATTATGTTCAGTACTTAGTTATTACTTTCTTTGAAATATTTTGTTTCCTTATATAATAATAAATATATTATTATATGGTGGCAACATTCTTTCATTCAACCCATTCAACCTCATTGTCGCTTCCGCAGAGGTGGCACACTTAAAACGTCACTTTTTTACGTGCACTACAGCGCTCCTTGCGGCTTAATGATGGCGAAAAAATTGACAAATGACAAAAGTTTGTCAAACGCGGACTTAGACAATTTCAAAGTCTTTCCGCTGTCTGGCTTTCGCGAGCGACAGTTTTTGCGTTTTCTGTTTATTTTATTGATTTTATTAGTTATATAAAGTTATTTATTTGTTTTAAAGTACGTTAATTTTGTTCATATCGTTTTGTATAGTAGGATCTTTTATTAATTTTTGAGTTTTGTTGTTACATCTACACCTCAGACCTACAAGAGTAATCTCAAGAAAAAATATTGTGTTTTTGGCTGTGAAGCTTTGAGTAAGTATGAATTACGATTATATGTATATTTAAACATAAGTATCTTGGTGCAGCGATATTGTCTGGCGTCACAGATGTTCTATCTCAAGGATACTTACATGCTACCTTTCCAGTCGTGCTTGCTTGCACAAAATGAGTTCAAATCAAACTCAAGGCTTTATCTTTACTTGAGTCAACTGGCATTGCGTGGCGTGATTAGTTCAATGGAAGGTGGTATAAGTAAGTACTTGTTGAAAAATACAACCTGTACAGACTACAGACAGATGTGCGTGCTCATTTGAAAAAATC
The DNA here is from genome assembly GCA_037349165.1 of Choristoneura rosaceana. Taxonomy (NCBI): domain Eukaryota; kingdom Metazoa; phylum Arthropoda; class Insecta; order Lepidoptera; family Tortricidae; genus Choristoneura; species Choristoneura rosaceana. The sequence continues at coordinate 2,376,000 of JAZBNJ010000044.1, forward strand.
ACGGCTCGACTTTACTCTAATTTACCTACTCATAACCCGAAATAGCTCAAGACAGCTGGACAAAACCATAGGAGAAGGAGTAAAATCCTATTATATTACTATATAGTACCTACAAATGCTTGCCTACCTATCTCATGCAGTGAAATATGAACACTCTTAGTCAGGCTATTTTATCTGGACTTATGGTTATAATTGCGAAAGTTTTTGAGTAGGTACCTCATAAATTCAAACAGATATTATGTGTGTTTGTATGTATATTTGTTACTCCGTCAAGCTAAAACGACTAAGCAAATTTTGGTATGTATGTAGAATAGCTTGACATTTTTATCCCGATGTTCCTACGGATACGGAAAGGTGATAAAGTCGCGAAATCTCAATCGCTGAGTTTAGTCGTAAGATTTGGCACGATTCTTTTTAATGCAACTTTATTCCCACAGGATTTTTGATTTGTCACTCCTTCACTAGAACGCCAGGATGGAATTGAATGAAATTTAGTATGTACTTAGATAGTAAGAGTAGGACGTCTGACACCGTCGCTATTTTATCTGCAATGTTAATGAAATCCACAATGTAGTTTTCGGGAATTTCGATTGGTATTACGTAATTAAAATTCCGGAATTCAAATCAATTGCCGGATCTAATGGTTTACGCGTATGAAGGCGTGGGAAAAATCGCGTAAATAATAAAGAAATATCATCATCATCATCATCCCAACCTATATACGTCCCACTGCTGGGCACAGGCCTCCTCTCAGAATGAGAGGGCTTGGGTCATAGTTCCCACGCGGGCCCAGTGCGGATTGGGAACTTCACACGCACCATTGAATTGCTTCACAGGTTTGTGCAGGTTTCCTCACGATGTTTTCCTTCACCGCAAAGCTCGTGGTAAATTGCGCACATGAATTTCGAAAAACTCAGAGGTCCCTTTGCTTAGGGACTATCAAAGAAAGCTGTATGTTTCCACGAATATACATATCAGTCACGTCGATAAATAAAGGCAAAAAAAAAATAAAAAAAAATTAAGCTACCTCCCATACACGTAAAGGGAATGATTTTTTTTACACTTCCACCTTATGTTGTGGGGTATCTTTGAATAGGTATTTGAAAATGAATAGAGATTTGCAATACTTAACCATTTTTTGGTAGTGAATATTTTCGGTGATTCGGAAATTTGATATTCTTATTCTTTTTTATAATATGGCTTCTGTCCTAATTAATAAGACAATTTCGCCAATGTCGAAGTATTCTCTTTCGAGAGGCAACGTTGTACGGTGATTGTAGTTTTTGCAACTTGATAGCAAAATTCCAGAAACCACGTGGAGACTACTTGCGCATTAAAAAATGTCAGACACGAGAGCAATATTGAATATTGCGATCACTGTTCACTGTTAAGGTTAATCACCGCATAAAACACTATCAAAATTATACTTCAACTAGCCAAAGAAACAGAAATAGCAAAATTAAACATTATTCACATCCTCCATGTTCGAATGCCACAAATCGAATCCGGAAATTTGATAATAATAACTTAACAATGAGGGACCCTCAAAATACTGACTATTTTGTAAGATTGGTAGGTAGATCGCCTCCGAACACGAGTTGCCACAACGGCGAGGTCAGTTTTTTATCTAACTTTTTGTAAGAGTAGGTTCTTTAAGTAAATATTTTTACAATCTGCATAAATAAAACGCACTATTCTAGATTATTTTTTGTTCAAACTCTCCAAGCCAGAAAAATGATTTAGGTATCTTTTTTATGTACTAAACCCTCTGTGCCCGAGTCCAACTCGCACTTGGGCGGTTTTTTAAATCAGGAGGATGGCCGGCTCCTTTATGCTCTCCAAATTGTGGCCCACTCCAATATGCTCTGAAAATTACCTGCTTGAAGAAAAAACATGCTAAAGGCTAAGTAGGTAAGGCTGGCTGCTCTATGAGATATTTAAGGGTCGTTCAAGCCAGTAGACCTCTCACTTACATATGCTCAACGCAGAGATAGAAATATGTGCATTTTGTTTAAAAATGAAGAAAAAAGATGCAGTTTCTGTGGAATTTCAGAACATATTGATCTGCCCCTTGAATTAATGCAAAATACCCTTTTAGAGTCAGCGGTCAGCTCGACGAAAATATGTTTTGTGGTTGGGCTTTAACTTAATGTTTGCAAAAGTTTAGAAAGGTTGTAAATTGTGTAAAAATAAGTTTTTGAGCCAATTTAAGAAAGAATACAACAACTTTGTATGACTTAAAAGCTTATTTTAGAGAAATTCAGGACACATCCTATATGTGCATTTTATAATTGTGAATGCCATTAAAACATTAAGTACATTACATTATACAACTTTTTGTTGATTTGTTGTTCATGAATAGAGACCGGATTATATGTAACATAAAAAGCTTGAAATATGCATGCAAATATGCATGAAAAATGCTTGAAATATGCACGAAAACTGACAAAATATGCAACATTAAATGACTATTTTCTTTTGTTTTATCAATATTATTCCTTTAGATTTCAGTTTATTGTTAGTAAATATTTGTTTTAAATTTTACTTTATTAAGTACTTAAAAACTTTAACTGCAGATCAATGAGCACGCGCGTAAACAATGAAACTAACATGCATAATAGGTGGGAGGAAGGAGTAGTGGGGTAGGCAAGCGCGACGATCATTTGTCTCTTTCATTTTATTATCGTACCAAAACAAAAGACGCGCGGCTGCTGAGTGCGCTGCGCTCGAAAAATACTGTAAATTATAGCGATAATATGCATCATCACTAGATCTTAGGAAAAATATGCTATTAGCGCTCAAAATAGCTTAAATATGCAAATGCATATGCAAATATGCAAATGCATATTATCCGGTCTCTATTCATGAAATATGTAATAATGAGTAGAAGCAGATTATAACTGTCTTGGAAGGTTAATATAGAAGAACTACTATTTCCTTTGAAAAATAGATTACGAAAATACACTAATATAATTGGTTGGGGGTTATACCTACTTGTATGAGAATGAAAACGGATAATGTGATTGTATACAGTGCCATTGTGAATGCAGGCAAATCGATGAGATCACTTCAAAAAAAATTACTAGGAACCACAAATTGTATTAATTGTTTTGTGAAACTTTATTTTACATAAAAAAACACAGAAAAATAATCTGAAAATAGGATTCTGAGATATACAAAAGCCACTAAAAGGGATCTCTTCCAGTTAACCTTTGAATGATTGACAAATTATTGTATTATAATTCCGTCTGCCTATACAATAAATGAAAATGAAAATTATATTGTTATATTGATTTTTAATTTATGATTATGATTAGAGACCGGATTATATGCAACATAAAAAGCTTGAAATATGCATGAAAAATGCTTGAAATATGCACAAAAACTGACAGATATGCAACATTAAATGACTATTTTTTTTTGTTTTGCAAATATTATTCCTTTAGATTTAAGTTTATCGTTAGTAAATACTTGTTTCAAGTTTTACTTAATTAAGTATCATCATCATCATCTCAGCCTATATACGTCCCACTGCTGGGCACAGGCCTCCTCTCGGAATGAGAGGGCTTGGGCCATAGTTCCCACGCGGGCCCAGTGCGGATTGGGAACTTCACACGCACCATTGAATTGCTTCGCAGGTTTGTGCAGGTTTCCTCACGATGTTTTCCTTCACCGCAAAGCTCGTGGTAAATTGCGCACATGAATTTCGAAAAACTCAGAGGTGCGAGCCGGGATTTGAACCCACGACCCTCTGCTTGAGAGGCGATAGGTCAAACCACTAGGCCACCACGGCTTAATTAAGTATGTATCTTTATAATTTATTGTTTTTTAATAAAATAAAGAAAATATTAAGATTTAGATTTTTTATCACCAAATCAGCATACATTTAGTAAACTATCCATTGATAGACGATAATCGATACAGTAATATCATAGTAAAAGTGTATACTTTTACTATATGTATGGTATGGTATATATATGGTAATATGTTACATTATTAAATATTTTTGTAAACATTAACAATCAAGTATTGTTCTAAATGTTCAGTAAGATTAGGCCTTCGATTATTCAAAAATCATTTAAAATACTGTAAATTATAACGATAATTTGCATCATCACTAGATCTTAGGAAAAATATGGTATTAGCGCTGAAAATGGCTTAAATATGCAAATGCATATTATCCGGTCTCTAATTATGATATTGCTACTAGCCTTAAGTACCCGTTGTTCGAGCAATACCTTAAATTATTAATAATTTATCTTTTGGCTGGGCTGCACTACGGCTGAACTCTGAACCGCCGCGGTTTTTAAACCCGTGACTTGGTGAATCAAGTAAACTTAAAGGCGTCAGTGCGGCCGCTTGCATTAGCTTACTTCATTCACAAAGTCACCGCGGCAGTTGAGCCGTAGTGCAGCCAGCCAACTTAGCTTTTTATTGGGAACAGTTACAAATTGGTTGATGGTAGGTACACAAAATGATGAAGTCCAAAACCAATACAAAACTAACTAAAATTTAAGTACCTACCCAAAGAAATGAAGAAAAGGAAATAAAAGAAATACTTAATAATATTTTCTCAGTTTAGATCTGCAAGAAAAATCGTGCAAGTTGTATTACAATGCTCCACTCGGCTGACCAAGTGAAGTGACCACCATAAACTTGTTTGTTTTCCGGCTTCGCGATGTAATGCAACTTGCGCAATTTTTCTTACAGATCTAAACTGGGGTTTATGGACGTCAAGCTTGTTGTGTGCGTGCATGTAAATGTGTGTGTTATGTTAGATTTAGTTCGTCATTTTGTGTCCAGTTAGCGCTCGCTACCGTAGATGCAAATTTGGCCATAGAGTTGCCACTCTTTTTCACTATAGGTACTAATACTCTTTGCGCTTCCGGTAGGTGCGGCGTGTCAAGTTATAAACCCGCTTGCTTTTAAAAGAAAAATCAACAAAAGTTAAGTACACAAAATTAAAATTGATAAATCAATTAAGGTTCTTTCCTTTTTATTGTAATATTTATTTGTAGGGCCTTTATGAAAATAAATTGATTATAGATTTATGCTACTCACTGAACCATGCCGAGAGATCTCTCAGCATAAGTTTTTATATGTATTTGACTTTTGATGACATTTTTACTGAAATTACATTTTACCATTTTACAAAAACACAAAATGGATGTTTACAAGCACTTCGTCGCGGGTTGCAGAAACGTAATGTTATCAACAGTTTACATAGTTCTGCGTGAAGAAGACATATCGTTAAAATTATTGAACTACGTAAAATTTCTCAACGAAGTAAAATACGAGGATGGCATGTACCACACTTACTATGGAGAAATCAAAACCTTGGTGGATAGCTTTGTCAATTACTGGACTGATACCGTGGACGAAACTATGAAAGAAAGCGATAGATTAATACACGTCGCCGACAAAAAGACCGTAATGGATCTTATACAGTACACAATATCTGTACGCACAACTAAATGTAAATTCTTTCAAAAATTATTTATGCCGATTGAAACCCCGGAAGAACAAACTGTGAGTGAAAATCTAGAGCAAGACTTCCCAACCAGGGGGGGCACGCCCCCTAGAGAGACGTAGAGAAATGTTAGGGGGGGGGGGGTCGTACGTAATAATGTAAGATAACATTTCCAAAAAAAATTAACAAGTAGGTAAATAAGGAATATGCATGTGATTCAAATATAAGTGAATTATTTTTGTTAGAGCCATAGTTTAAACATTATATATTTTATTTTTGTTGTAAGGGGGGGGCATGAAAATATTATTTTTGGCTCAGCGAGGCTCAGCGAAATAAAGGTTGGGAAAACCTGATCCAGAGTATTATTGTAGAATATATAATGGTACTGTATTATTTATTTAGGTACTTTCCTACAATATTTGACTTTAATAATAGTATATTGTCGACAAATACCTACCTACTCGGTCGTGACGAATATTCAGCGTTGCGTTTTTCTAGACCAAAGACTTGTTTGCTTTTTTAGTTTTTAAGGGTTTTCGTTTTTTTATATAATTTTTTATTTCATACCAATGACCGTTCTATGGTAATTGTTTCATACTTTTTCATATTTCTGTAATAATAGATGTATTTAGAATGAGCTTATTATTAGTTTTCATTTGATACCCTCTTAGAATACATTTTTTTTTAATTTCCCGCTAAATTTTTTTCGCGGGCGCCATATTTAATTAATAATTTTTAAATATACCTTACCTTCCAGTTGTACGACGATCTCATGAAGAAACACGAGTCGCACATGGAGAAGATGTACGAAATGCAGTCCGAAGTGGAGAAACTATATAAAAAGGAACAATTGGACGCTTTTCTGAAGGCAATCTGTCCCGTATCGGTGACGAAGATCAATGAAGTTTTCGAGTTTGCGCATACTTACATCTCTATGTTGTTGGCAGACCATGTTGGTACCAGCCATTTACATTTTCTCTAAAAAAAAGTCCTTACATAAGTGCATATCCGTACCAAATTTCAAGTCGGTACTATTAACCATTGAGGAGTTCCCTCCTGCAGGGACTATCCTGGCAGGACCACCAAGATGTCACTACCAGATTATTATATTGTCACCAAATTTACACAAGTATGTCAAATTTCAAGTCAATTGGACCTTTGGAAGTGGGTCAAATTCAAATTTAGCTTCCCAGATTTGATCCGAACAAATCTAAAGAAAAGCTAAGTTGAAAAACCCGGGACTTTGTCCTTCAAATATCAATATCTCAAAAACGGCTGAACTGATTTTGATAAAACATGACCTATTGCTAGACAACTTGCTTTCAAATAAAAAAACGGCCAAGAGCGTGTCGGACACGCCTGAAATAGGGTTCCGTAGCCATTACGAAAAAATTAGGTAATATTTTTCTGAGGATTTCGTATTTTGTACGAAATATTCCAAGTTTAGGTATATTTTATACCTTAGGCCGCTATTTACTCTTAAACTACTAATAATTCTCAAGAAAACTTAACCTTTTATAGTTTCTTGTAAGTTTGATATACATACGTTACTTAACTACTACCACCCTGAATTTTTCCTTATTTTTCCACCCACCTGTCCCACTTTGCGTCTCCCATAGAAACATTTTTTGGAGTACCTATTTACTCCAAAAATTTTTTTTTGAATTTTTATTGAACCATTTTGTCGGCATAGTTTACATAAGTATATATTCGTGCAAAATTACAGCTTTCTAACATTGATAGTCCCTGAGCAAAGCCGCAGACGGCCAGACAGACAGATATGGCGAAACTATAAAGTTTCCGTTTTTGCCATTTTGGCTACGGAAACCCTAAAAATAACTAAATTTATTTAACGTCTCAAAAATCATTATAATCACATAACAATGGAAAAAAGACAAGACAACCATACATGAGGTAGGTGATGCTGATACAGATATTTTCCACGTTTCAGCTTCCTGAGATCAGCGGCAGTATGAAAGAGATAGTACAGCGCTTGCGCAACAATCTGCTGCGTTTGCAAGACGAGTGTGAGCAAGGACTCAATTCCTTGCTGCATCAGCTCTATGACAAACACAAGGAACAGCTGGTGCTGAGTCGGCGGGAGCCTTCCTCGAGCATCGAGGCTGCTGAGGTAAGGCTAGGCGTCAGTTTTCAAACGGTTTCAGACTCCTAGAGAACCTGTTTGGTTCAATTAACAGATTTGTAGGCGTACCAAATCACGCAATTACATTCGGTCGCGTAATTTTGGCTAAGTGTAAGTAAACTTAAACTAATTTGTGTTAAGAAGGCTGTACTCTGATTCTAATTCATAAATAGTCTCCATTAAGGACCTGTTCCACCACTTAGTTACTGGGTGGTTACTGGTAAGTTTTCCGACTGGTAGATACTTTACGGAATAAGAGTATCTCAGAGATGCTGTCTCTTTTTATTTTCTTCCAAACAACAGAGACGGCACCATTAAAGAAGACGACGCATTAGAATATGTTCGAGCACGTCCGCGAGGCAGTAAAGGCCCGGTTACAAGGAGCCCAGCTAGAGCTGTCCATCGTCCCGCTCGAGTCTCAAAGGGTTGTCAATTTCAGCTCATTTAGACTTGGGGTGCCTACCAAGCACCAGCAGATGTTCCTGCTCTCCGACTTCTGGCCGGAGGGTGTGGTGTTCCGTCGTTTTAGGGTAGCGACGACGACGACCGACGTTCAAAAATCCCTAACTATTCATAGTTTTTTTATTTATGTATTTCATATCTTTTTGTTTTGTATAATTTTAATTTTACAGCGCATTGGTGTTTAACTGTTATGCTGTAATTTTTTGTTAGAATAAATATATAAATATCTAATAAATGAAACATGAACTTCGCAGATCGAAAAGTCCATCTCCAAGATCCGCTCTCAAGTGATCCAGCACAATCACGACACGCCCATCAGCCTGCTCCGCCACGAGGAGCTGTACTTCCAGGAACGGATGAAGGAGTTCGACCTGATCGCGACCACGCTGCGCCAGCTGAAGGCTGAACTCGAAGATGTGCAGAGAGAACAGGCCCTGTATAACTCCATGATGTAAGTGTAAGAGAAAGAAAGAAAGATTTAGTTTGGCTCCATAAGTACTACCTAAGACTAAGACTAAAACTAGCACTAAAACTATTACTTGGTGACACGACAGGGTACCAAAAAGGGTCGACTCAGCATGTGTTGCCGCACATTATGTGCAGTAACGCTGGTTTTCTGTGGTGCCCAAAGAGCAGTTTCGCACAACGTCCGATTTGAATCCGTGAAGATATACGGTTCGGAGTAGTCGTGGAAGTATTTGTATGATAGCTTAAGATTAGATTTCGGAGTCTTTTTGTGTTTTTTTTTATTTCAACTCTTATAAACTTAATTTTAGAAATTGCGATGACTTCAATAATAATTTCCTTTTTTTAAGTTCCACGGAGCTTCCTGGGTCAAAGCTGCAGTGCTGGCAAAACATGGCGAAGACCTACGCGGAACGCAAAGAATTCGCCAAAGTGAATTTGATCAAGGCAGCTAAGGCGTTGGTGACTTTCTTCTGTGTGCGAGGTTAATCTGAGTACTTCGTAACACTTAATATACACTGAGTGTACCTATTACCTACCGTGTAAAGGGTCGTAGTCTAAACTTAGCTTTATACTGGTTTTCTATCATACCTACTAAGGTCCCAAATGGATGCTGTACGAAGACGCTGTCGGTCCGTACCATATCGATGAGTATGGCCACCAAGTGTACCATTTCGACTCGGGTCTGAGGACGTACCACGTGGATTGCGACAGGAATTTCAAGGAGGTAGCCACGACTTCAATTTATGCGTACTTACCTTTTTTTTTATTCGACTGGTAGGCAAACGAGCAAGTGGGTCTCCTGGTGGTAAGAGATCACCACCGCCCATAAACGTTGCCAACCTAGAGGCCTAAGTTGGAATACCTCAAGTGCCAGTAATTTCACTGGCTGTCTTACTCTCCGCGCCGAAACACAACAGTGCAAGCACTACTGCTTCACGGCAGGATTAGCGAGCAAGATGGTGGTAGCAGTCCGGGCGGACCTTGCACAAGGTCCTACCACCTGCAAACCTAACTATATAGATACCTAGAGATCATAAAAATCATGGATGTTCATGGAAAGTAGGCGGAGCTCCTATTTCGCGTTGTTTAGATGCTTCGCGCCTGACTACAAACTACCTACTTAACCTAAACGATTCTTTTCTAATTGTCGGTTTGAGCCCATATTTCTGCAAATATTTCCACCATCGTCAGCCGCACAGAAATATTTTTCAGATAAAAGATGCTTAATACTTCGAAACTCGAAACTCGAAGTTCGTATCGTACCGTCCCTCTCGCTCTCGTATTAAACAGTATATATGTCAGAGGGACCGCACGACACGAACTTCGAGTTTCGTAGTAGCCCCAATGTTTTTTTTTTTTTTTTCAATTAAACTTTCGAATAGGTGACAGAATCATGCTTACACTCATACGATGACAAAGGCCGCTACGTAATGAAGGATGGCGAGAAGATCTACCAAGTGATGGCCTGCACCAGCTCTTACAAACTTGGCGAAGACACGCTACTTAAAAAGGTAAGTTTCACAAACTTTCTTCGCCACAGTCGGTCAAAATATGAAGGCGTATAAAAATAACCTAACCAACAAAAAGTTGGAACTTTGTCACTTCAAAGTTCAATATCTCAAAAATGGCTTAACGTCAATCAAATTTATTTAATTTTAGTTTGACTGTCTCTATATTAATTATTACATACATACATACATAAAATCACGCCTCTTTCCCCACGGGGCAGGCTGAGACTACATCCTTCCACTTGCTACGATTCTTGCTTCTTGATTCGATTTTATTAATTAGTTGTGGGAACAAGATTTAAAATTTGTGTTTAAAACAACAAAACACTGTTTTATCCTAAAATACTGTTATATTCCCAAAATACTGTTTATTTTCTTCCTCGTGCCTAAATATACTATAATTATTGTAAAAAAAGTTGCCAACCCTAGTCATAAAGAGTGGCGTAAGGGGCTCAAGAAAAAAACATCAGAATTCCTTTGTAATGTTCTCGCATTTCTAGTGTTTACTTGACTAATTTAAACTTGCAAATTGGCTCATTTGGTGCAAGCAAGAACGTAAGTGTAAAATCCTCACGGTACTAACGCCATCTAGCGATATTTTGCCTCTTTTTGCCCTCATTCTAATTATTTGTAGGTGACTGTTGACTGTGGTCACTCTGATGCATTTAACCCAAATTGTGGCATGAAAATCAAAGACTTGAGCGACGTGGAAATACTCCCAAAGACTGAACCTACGGATATAACCAGTAAGATACTATCAATGATGATATCCTCATTTCTACTAACATTTTAGCTCTATCAAACTCGTAAGTTTTATCTATCTACTTTATTTGCACTGATATTAAATCATATTGTAACGGGTAACTCACGTCTTAAATCGAGTTTAGCTCGACATGTTTCGGGCTATTTCGTAGCCTCTCTTCAAAGGAGCACGCGACCCGGCGGCTGCCGCAACACGCGCACTACGCGCCACCGCTCTGCTCGCGCGACTGTCCGACGAAACTACCACAGGCGCACAACTACCCGCATTTTTATCGTCATTTTTAACCCCCGACGCAAAAAAAGGGGTGTTATAAGTTTGACCGCTATGTGTGTCTGTCTGTGTGTCTGTCTGTGGCACCGTAGCTCTTAAGCGGGTGGACTGATTTGAATGCGGTTTTTTTTATTTGAAAGCAGGTTTTTTGGCGATGGTTCTTAGACATGTTTTATCAAAATCGGTTCAGCCGTTTCAAGATCATTAGCTCTTTTGTTCACTGCGGTAGGAATTTTATATGCATAATGGGTATTTACATTACTTTCAAGCATATTTGGGACGTAAAATTTGAACCACCCATGTATGCTATATAACTATGCAAGATTATGCAATTCTCGGCCTCATGCTGCAGCCAGGATACCCAGAACACCAGTAGGTACACTCTTAATAAAACCTTAGCAGATATATCGTGTTTGGATTCGTTTCGATCAGTTTTTGATTCTATATACAATGCAATGGTGGCAACAAGATGAGCTGATGCTGCAGCCAAGATATCCAGCACACTTGAACACTATAAAAAATAATAGCACATATGTCGTGTTTGGATTCGTTTTGATCAGTAATTGATTCTACATACAATGCAGTGGTGGCAACACGACGAGCTGATGCTGCAGCCAGGATATATCCAGCACACCAGTATACCTACTCTTCAAAAAAAAAATAGCAAACATGTCGTGTTTGATTCCTTTTGATCAGTATTTGATTCTACATACAATGCAATGGTGGTAACACGAGCTGAGCTGCAGCCAGGATATTCAATACACTAGTACACTTAAAAAAAAAATATAACAAAGTTTAAAAAGCATGAAATAAAAAAACTAAAATTAAAAATTTGAAAAACCCCCGACAAAAAACGCCATCAAAAATAAAAAAAAAAAACGAAAAAAAGGCGTCGAAAAAGAACAACTAAAAAGTAAAAAATAATTATGCACTACCTAGCTGTTGCCCGCGACTTCATCTGCGAAGAATTCGTTTATCCCTATCCCGCGGGGACTATGGTGATTTCCCGCAAAATTTGCCCAAGTTAATTTAGTATAAGTACCTAGTAATATTTTTTTTATCTAAGCGTAGTCGGTGTCGGGGGACCGCTAAGGTAAATACTTTAAAAATACAACATATGGACTTTAGTTTCCTGTTAACCTTAGCGGTCCCCCGACACCGACGAACGCTTAGATAAAAAAAATATTACTAGGTACTTATACTATGTTGCTGGCAACACAAGGTTTTGTAAACTAGGTTGGCAGAACTTTTTTCTCTGTCTCTTCCGGTCGCCCATCGGCCATATTAACACTGCTTCTAAGACAACTTGTCCGTGTTCTATTTGCTCTTTCATAATAACTGTATAGTTGGTGTTTTGTAATAAATCTTCATACCAGTGAAAAACATCTTTTCTTGTGAAGAACCAAAAATTAAAATACAGTCCACGCTCCCAACATTGGTCCATTCTCACCGTCAAGACGAGAAGATTTTGCGAGTACAAGACCCAGCCCAACACAGCGATTGTCTCAAAATCTGCAAGCAACTTGCCAGCAAGAAGTGCAAGCGATACAGTATCGCCGATACCTACTGCGAATACTGCGATAAATTGCATCTCAGGTTTGAGCCGAAAAACTTGAATGAGCAACGAAAACAACGATTTACGTAATTAATTCTTATCCTACTTTCATCTCATCATATAAGTTGCTGCGAAAATAATATTCAGCATCATTATCAAGAAAGAAAAGCATTCAAATCAAGATTATTATAAGCATACGTTCCAGTTTGAAGACAGAAAAAAGAAGTTTTTCGATTGGTTCGTCGATCAAGCGCGCGGGCAGGTGCGAAGGTTGGCAGCACTGACGGCGTCCCGTCCCAACTCGAACGGAACGAACGAAGACGCGTGAGTGTACGAGAACAACAGGAACTTCGCCATTTTGTGTCGCGCAGCGTGTTTTATGTTTTACTTTTCTTGTAAAATTGTATAGTATTAGCGCTAATTGTGACATAATTACTGGAATAAGTACAGTACATGCAATACGATGGAGATGGAGGCCAAAGATGTGATCGCCAAACGAGGTTATATAAAAGGTACAATAACTAGGTTATTTACTTTCGTGTCCACCGAATCTAATTTGGAAAATTGCCATCCCGAGACCTTAATTGCGAAACGGGATAGACTATGCGATGCATTTAAGGAATATGAGGCGTATAACAAACAAATTATATCATTGGATTCGGAGGACAAGGAAGATTATGCGGAGGTTGAAAATAAATACTTTCATTGTTTGTCAATATTCAACGAACGCATTAAGAAATCTAGTAGTTCTGTAGCTGAACAGAGTGCCTTGGAGTCAGGTTGCAGTAGTAAACCTAGAGCTAAATTACCTAGCATAAACATACCTACCTTTTCCGGCAAATATTCGGATTACGTAGCTTTCATACAAATATTTACTTCGGTAATTCACAACGACAAGTCGCTTGACAATGTACAAAGGTTATATTACCTTCGATCTTTTCTCAAAGAAGAGCCGTATGATTTGGTAAAAAATCTCCCACTTGTCAGTGATAGCTATCCTCAGGCAAGGCAATTGTTAGATGAAAGATTTTTCAACAAATATAAAATCGTTTCTGAGTATGTAAACACTCTTTTAGATTTAAATAAATTGCCGAAGTATCCCAACGCTAACGACATACGGAATTTCGTTTCAGTAGTGCGGCAAACATTAGCTGCACTTAAGAATTTGCAAAGTGCAGTGGAGGCGTGGGATCCTGTGCTGCTGGGAATTCTGACGCGTAAGATCGACGCCTACAGCTCGCGTTCATTCCAATTAGAGCGTGATCAAAAGCAGGAGCCGACGATTGAAGAATTTTTGGCGTACATGGACAAGCGGGCTCTTGCATTGGAAAACACGGATACCCATCCTGACCATGCAGGGCCGGGGAGAAGCCAGCCGTCTTCATTGCAGTCTGTCAAGAATAAGGTAGCGTTAGCAGCTGCAGCGAAGACCTCCATGGAATGTGTACACTGTAAGTGTTTTGATCATAAATTATATTCTTGTCCGAAATTCAAATTGTTACCTTCAAAGGAAAGAATTTCCTTTGCGAAAAAATGTAACCTATGTACTACATGTCTAAATTCTCATGTAGGTAAATGTAGATTCCACTTTCGGTGTGGCATATGCAAAAAACCTCATCACACCCTGCTGCACCCAGATGAGGAAAGTGAAGGCAACCCAGTAGTGCTCCTGTCGGGGGCCTCTGCAAGCAATGTTTTAATTCCAACAGCGAGAGTAAAATTATACACTCAAAATGGTAGGGAGGTGCATGTCAAGTGTATTTTAGATTCGGGCTCACAAGTGTCACTGATCACCACAAAAGCTATTGAGGTCTTAGGGCTTACCCCTGAGCGATCTGATATTAACCTCATTGGTGTGACGCAGAATAAGAGCAAGATTAGCTATTGCATTCCCCTACAAGTGCATTCTTTGACATCCCAATATAACTTAGTAAACTGTCACATGGTAGAAAAAATTACATGTCAATTACCACAAATGCCAATCAGCATGGATGGAATAAATATTCCCGCTGGTGTCACATTAGCTGATACAACATTTAACCAACCTTCAGAAATAAATATGCTGATCGGGGCTGACGTATTTTTCCAGGTCCTCCTACCGCTTGAAGAAGCTCACAACCTGCGCAATGACCAAGAAAAGCAGCCCCAGCCTTCAACTCCGTGCATCCTCAACACCAAGTTTGGCCACGTCGTTGCAGGCGCGTTAGTTTCAGACATCATAAAAAATCAGGTTGTATCGCTTTTTTGTGTTAAATGCGAATCAGATGTTAGTGACAGTATCAAACGACTATGGGATGTTGAGCGAGTCCCCGAGCTGCTAATAGAAAAGGACTCAGAGCAAAATTTAGCCGAATCAATTTTTGCTAATTCTGTTAAATTAGAAAATAATAAATTTCAAGTAGATTTGCCAATCAAGGTTGAGACAAATAAAATTAATGAAACTTTGGGTAGTTCATTTGATCTAGCTTTGCACAGATTTCTCAGCCTCGAAAAACGATTGCAAAAGAATGTAAATTTACTTACTGATTATCAGAACTTCATTCATGAATATGTTGAGCTTGGACATGGTCACTATGTAGATATAAATTCATATAATTTCAATGAGGACCCGTTGTATTTTTTACCGCATCATCCCGTTATAAACGAGCATAGTAAAAGTACGCCTACTAGGGTAGTATATGATGCGTCAATGAGAACTAGTAAAAAAGTCTCATTAAATGATATTTTATTAAATGGGCCCCCAGTTCAAAAGGAATTATTTGACATTGTGCTATTATTCAGAATAGGAGAATTTTCTTTGAGTTCTGATATAAAGAAAATGTTTCGCAATGTACTAGTAAACCCGCAGCAAACATCACTCCAAAACATTTTATGGCGTGACAATCCCAGTCAAACTATAAAATGTATTCGTCTTGATACTGTCACATACGGTATGAAGTCTTCGAGCTACTTGGCCACACGCTGCTTATTGGAACTTGCACAAAGGTATGGGAATGAATTGCCACTTGCATCCTATATCATTCAGAATTGTACATATGTGGATGATATTTTATATTCATGTTCTGATATGCACAACTTGCTTGAAGCTAAACGACAACTGTGTGAATTGTTAAACTATGGAAGCTTTAAATTACATAAGTGGGCATCTAATACTCCGGCTATATTATCTGATATACCTGAAGCTGAACAACAATTCAGTGAGCGAGATTTCCTAAAAGACAATTTTAGTATGAAGGCCTTAGGTATAACACTTAATGTAAAACAGGACTGCTTCACCATCAACAGTCCAGAGGCTTTTGATCAGAATGTACTAACAAAACGGGCTATTCTTAGCTATATATCAAAATTTTATGATCCCATGGGATTTGTCAGTCCAATAGCTATAAGAGCTAAAAGCATCATACAAAAAATCTGGTCCAGCAATGTTGGGTGGGATGAGCGCATACCGAATGACCTTGCTGATGAGTGGTTGGAATTTGCTAACAGTTTGGCCATTATGCACCCTATTAGTATAAGGCGACACATTCCTACCAACAGTGTGAAAGCAGTACAGCTGATCGGATTTGCTGATGCATCCAGTACTACAGGATACGGGTGCTGCATATACTTACGCGTGGTCGATGAGGCAGGTATGGCTGAATTACACCTACTCTGTTCTAAGTCGCGAGTTAACCCACGTGCGAAGCCATTAACAATACCGAGGTTAGAACTGAATGCTGCCTTGCTTTTATCAATTTTAATGGAAAGAGTATATGACACATTATCCAAAGGTGTACACATGGACAATGTGTACTTATTCACTGACTCTAAAATCGCTTTAGCATGGATAAATTCGGAAACTACTAGACTACAAGCTTATGTTTCTAACAGAGTTGGTGTAATTCAACAAAAAACAAACAGGTGGACCTGGCTGTATGTACCCTCTGCAGACAACCCTGCAGACCTAATCAGCAGAGGTATTAGTCCACAGGAACTTCCAAACAGCGCCCTGTGGTGGAAGGGGCCGAAGTTTCTGCAAGGTAATTATAGGTTTGATAGAGAAGGGTTAGACTTACCTACTAGCTTACCTGAAATGAAGGCTGAGCAATATACGCAGTCGCAGGTGGTACTTACAGCAATTGCAGGCAATGACTTCTTTCAAATATTGGATAGGTATTCTAATGTAGAAAAGATGACACGTGTGATAGCCTATGTTCTTAGATTTTGTCACAATTTAAAAAACATAAATAAGGTTAAAGATGAGGTACTAAGTCCTGATGAGTTAGAAAATGCATTGCATTTAATTATAAAAAATGAACAATCTGTTCATTTCAGTGCTGAGATAGAATCACTGCAAAAGGGCAATGTCTTACGAGGGTCCATGAAACCGCTTCACCCATTTTTAGATAAAGACGGATTTCTAAGAGTAGGCGGGCGACTCGATAACTCAGACATACCACTGTCACAGAAACATCCTATAATACTACCAAAAAATTCACGAGTAACAACCCTAATTATAGAAAATGAACATATTAGGTTGTTACATGCTGGGCCAAAGTTGCTCTTATCTAATTTAAATCAAAAATACTGGTTGACAAACGGTATTAGACAAGTCAAGAAAGTGACTCATAAATGTTTGGTTTGTTTCAGGCTAAAAGCTAGTGCAGCCAAACAGCTGATGGGATCCTTGCCTCAGCACCGCGTGACGTCAGCTAGGCCTTTTCAAAAGGTAGCCATAGACTTCGCTGGGCCAGTCCGCGTCAAGAATTCCCGAGTGCGAAAGGCATTAGAAACCAAAGGATACGTATGTGTTTATGTTTGTTTTGTTACGAAGGCGGTTCATTTGGAGCCAACTTCAGATATCACAACGGATGCGTTTCTTGCATCATTTAAACGATTTGTTAGTAGACGTGGATTGCCCAGCGACGTATTTTGCGATAATGGCGGATGTTTTCGAGGGGCAAGGAATCAGCTAGTTGAGCTATACGAGCTTAATAACTCTGCTATTCACCAGACGCTTGTGCAAGACTTTGCTGCCAAAGAAGGTATTAAATTCCATTTCACACCTAGTTACGCGCCTGTATTTGCGGGTCTTGCTGAGGCGACTGTGAAAAGTATGAAATACCATTTAAAAAGAATTGTTTTAAATGCCATACTTACTTATGAGCAGCTTAGTACGGTACTCTGTCAAATAGAGGCCGTACTAAATTCGCGCCCAATTTTGCCTTTGTCTGAAGACATAAATGACTACTGCTACCTCACTCCTGGGCACTTTTTAATAGGTACATCCTTAACTATGTATCCTGATAGAGACGTTTCAGACAGTAGAGTCAATAGGTTAAATTACTGGCAACAATGCACTCAGTTACAGCAGCGATTTTGGAAGGCTTGGTATAAGTATTACTTAAATACACTGCAAAATAGGTCTAAATGGTGTGATTCTGTACCTAACGTTACTGTAGGTAAACTGGTGCTTATGAAGGAGCCTAATGCTCCACCGTTGGTGTGGCCCATGGCACGGGTTGTGCAGGTATTTCCCGGCAAAGATAATAAGGTCAGGGCCTTTCAGCTAAAAACAGCTGATGGCAAATTGTATACTAGGTCATTGCAAGGTATAAGTGTACTACCTGTTGAATAATAAATTCGTTTAATTTCTGTTATTTTACAAGGTCATTGTAAGATTAAAATTAATTTGTTATTTTACAAGAAGGTCATTGTAAAATTAAGTTCAATTTCTGTTATTTTGCAAGAAGGTCATTGTAAGATAAGTTTATTTTTAAATAATTATCACATTTTAAATTGTAATGGCATATTATTTGCTCAAATTAAGTGTGCTTATGTAATAGACATAAGGTGCACAATGGAGGTGTTGTTTTCTTAATGTATACCTACTTACATAGGGTGTTCTCCTAATCTTGATTGCTAATTTTGATATTTAGTTAACTGCTGTTATTTAAATCATAAGTAGCTATGATTATAATATAAGAATTTAAGTTCCTATTTGGTTAACTACTCTGTGATTTAACTTAGATCATAAAATAACTTTATATAAGTTAGAATATAATGTTTCAAAATTATAAGTAAGTTCTATTCTTTCCTGGGCCGCAGTATGTTGCTGGCAACACAAGGTTTTGTAAACTAGGTTGGCAGAACTTTTTTCTCTGTCTCTTCCGGTCGCCCATCGGCCATATTAACACTGCTTCTAAGACAACTTGTCCGTGTTCTATTTGCTCTTTCATTTTAACATCACGCCTGCGCTCTTCGGCAGAGTGAGTCATCCCAATGCTACTAAGAATAGTACTCACATCAAAACTGGAACTAGTCCCAGCCATGGGGACGTATGCCCCACGGGTAACTTTATGTACAGAAAGAGATGCTTCACTTCCATCCATGGTCGCGCTCCCTCGCATTCGAATTCCGAATACCACCGAAGTGATGGGGAACGTATTTTTTGTATCAAGGTCTACTACTACACGACTTCGGTGTATTGGCACCATTCCGTTTTCACCTTCTACAAAAACAAGACCTTTATCCAGCGAATTAGGATTGGGAGAATATTTAGCAGTGGTGGCTGGAAAAACAATACCACCCAGGAAGTCTTCATTGATATTGACATAATTATATGAAGTTACGGTAAACAATAACTCTCCCTTCATAGAACAATAAGCATGCCGTCCAGAGTAAACCCTTCCCATATCCTCAGGGGATATTCTCAAGGTTTTCGTTTTTTCCTTGTTCTCGTTAGATGAAGGAGCGCTTTTAGACTCCTTCTTGTTCTTTCTTGAAACTTCGGCCATTACTGCGATCTATTCTTAACGATTCAAAAAGCAACAATAAACCCGCCGCTATACCGGATTGCGAAAAAATTATTATGAAAGAGCAAATAGAACACGGACAAGTTATCTTAGAAGCAGTGTTAATATGGCCGATGGGCGACCGGAAGAGACAGAGAAAAAAGTTCTGCCAACCTAGTTTACAAAACTTTGTGTTGCCAGCAACATACTGCGGCCCAGGAAAGAATAGAACTTACTTATAATTTTGAAACATTATATTCTAACTTATATAAAGTTATTTTATGATCTAAGTTAAATCACAGAGTTGTTAACCAAATAGGAACTTTAATTCTTATATTATAATCATAGCTACTTATGATTTAAATAACAGCAGTTAACTAAATATCAAAATTAACAATCAAGATTAGGAGATCACCCTATGTAAGTAGGTATACATTAAGAAAACAACACCTCCATTGTGCACCTTATGTCTATTACATAAGCACACTTAATTTGAGCAAATAATATGCCATTACAATTTAAAATGTGATAATTATTTAAAAATAAACTTATCTTACAATGACCTTCTTGTAAAATAACAGAAAAATGAACTTAATTTTACAATGACCTTCTTGTAAAATAACAGAAAAATGAACTTAATTTTACAATGACCTTCTTGTAAAATAACACAAATTAAACGAATTTATTATTCAACAGGTAGTACACTTATACCTTGCAATGACCTAGTATACAATTTGCCATCAGCTGTTTTTAGCTGAAAGGCCCTGACCTTATTATCTTTGCCGGGAAATACCTGCACAACCCGCGCCATGGGCCACACCAACGGCGGAGCATTAGGCTCCTTCATAAGCACCAGTTTACCTACAGTAACGTTAGGTACAGAATCACACCATTTAGACCTATTTTGCAGTGTATTTAAGTAATACTTATACCAAGCCTTCCAAAATCGCTGCTGTAACTGAGTGCATTGTTGCCAGTAATTTAACCTATTGACTCTACTGTCTGAAACGTCTCTATCAGGATACATAGTTAAGGATGTACCTATTAAAAAGTGCCCAGGAGTGAGGTAGCAGTAGTCATTTATGTCTTCAGACAAAGGCAAAATTGGGCGCGAATTTAGTACGGCCTCTATTTGACAGAGTACTGTACTAAGCTGCTCATAAGTAAGTATGGCATTTAAAACAATTCTTTTTAAATGGTATTTCATACTTTTCACAGTCGCCTCAGCAAGACCCGCGAATACTGGCGAGTAACTAGGTGTGAAATGGAATTTAATACTTTCTTTGGCAGCAAATTCTTGCACAAGCGTCTGGTGAATAGCAGAGTTATTAAGACGACGAATTGGGAATTTTGGTCCCAGGGAAATAGAGTTTTCTCAGCAATTACAAAACATATCGAAGTGATATTTGAAAACCTGATTCTTCATTTCAATGACTTCATTCTCATGGTTGCCGAAACACGATTAGTAAAACTTTATAGCATAGAAAAAAATTTCAAAGATACCTCTTGTATGACAGAGATTTGCTTGTTACAGGCAACCTAGATCAAATTAAGATTCCAAATTTTCATATTAAATTAGTTTTAACCAGGGTTGTTGCGAATATCAGCATCAGCATCAGCATCCGCGGATAATCAGCATGGTTTTTTATATCAGCATCCGCATCAGCATCAGCAACAATCGATGCTGATTTTTAATGCTGATATTCAAGTCGTAACGTGTTTGTTGAAGGCGAGACTTACCGCGAGGCACGTGGAAGTTTAGATCAATCACAGACAGTTTGTACAATAAAAGCTGTCACTTATTCCCTCATTTGATTGTTTTGTGAACAATTACTTGAAAGTGTTTTTTTATGTATAAATTGCCTTTTATTGTTTTACTATTAATTTCCTAGTAGGATATGATTTATTGAAGTAATTTATTAATATCAGCATCAGCATCCGCTGATATAGTAAAAACCTGCATCAGCAACAACCCTGAAACAAATACGAGATTGAGAGGGACGAAACGATACGAACTTCTATTTTCAAATTTCGAAGTAGGCCCTCTGTATCTGCGAGGCTATTACGAAAATCAAGTTCCTATCTTGCCGTCCCGCTGACTTTAATATCATTTAATACGAGAGTGAGCGGGATGTTCGATTTTCGAATTTCGTAGGAGGCCCCACTGACGCAAAATCAATGCGGTTTGTATATGTATATCCAAACCCAAAGGTTGACATAGTTAACTCGCTGTGGGCAATATGCCTTCAATTGAAAGACTGTTAAAATATTTTCCAAAAATTTTTGCATGGATGCAAAAAAAAAAAATTGGTCATGGTATTCATTATAGTTCATTACGCACCTAGGATGGTTAAGAAAACTTTATCAAAATGCAGATTTAGAACTGTTCTTTACCGCTTAAAGCAGGTAATTTTTGCGACTCTTCCCCCGTAAAAGACATTGTTCCTTCTACAAACAGTCTACTAGTAAATACCTGCTTACAGCCCTAGGTAATAAATAAATCTTACAGGTTCAAAACCGGACTGTAATATTGTGTACTTATGTTAAGCAATGTAACTGTAACTATGTAACTTGTAAATAGAGAAAATTAAATGAAATTTTTACGATTTTTTTTTTCATTTTTCACTGATATTGAAAGGTTTTCTTTTACGAATTTTAAGCAGTATAAATTAAACTTTGACTATATAAACACTTTTATATAGTCAAAGAAATTAAACTATAATTATTACTTAAAACACACAAAGTACCTACCCTGTGTGTGTGTGGTGTGTGTTCGTAACTCTTCCATACTAAAATAGTTTGGACGAAGTTTATTTGTAAATAGTTGGACCTCTGGAAATATGACATCATGGGCTTATTTATAAAATCAGAGAGAACTTTCAAAATAACCCGCGAAGAACTAAGGAACCGGAACAGTCGGAAGTGCTGTCAGCTGTCAATCCCGTCCACAGACTATCCCTATATAACTGAAGGGCTACTCCGAAACACATCGTTCGAAGTTCGTGTCGTGCGGTCCCTCTCACACTTATACTATTTAATACGAGAGCGAGAGGGATCGCACGACACGAACTTCGAACGTTGTGTTTCGGAGTAGCCCTACTGTTGGCTTTGCCACAGACTACCTAGAAATTCTATACTATACTATGGTTCTGTCGTCAAACATTTTTTGTTATTATTTACTACAGGATCTAGTCCATTTACTTAGTGCACAATGAATGAGGTCCATTTAGACCGCTCCTTAACTCCTTATAAGCTGCCAGCCAACCAAAATCGCAAAATAAAAAGGAAACTGTTCAAGTCACGTTGTAAAACGTTCGCTATGTCTGGAGCAGGGTTGTTGCGAATATCAGCATCAGCATCAGCATCCGCGGATAATCAGCATGGGTTTTTATATCAGCATCCGCATCAGCATCAGCAACAATCGATGCTGATTTTTAATGCTGATATTCAAGTCGTAACGTGTTTGTTGAAGGCGAGACTTACCGCCAGGCACGTGGAAGTTTCGATCAATCACAGACAGTTGTACAATAAAAGTTGTCTCTTATTCCCTCATTTGATTGTTTTGTGAACGATTAGTTGAAAGTGTTTTTTTATGTATAAATTGCCTTTTATTGTTTTACTATTAATTTCCTAGTACGATATGATTTATTGAAGTAATTTATCAATATCAGCATCAGCATCAGCATCCGTTGATATTGGTCTGAGAAAATCAGCATCAGCATCAGCATCCGCTGATATAGTAAAAACCTGCATCAGCAACAACCCTGGTTTTAACCCATACTTCAACATGATGGTTGGATATTTTTCTATTAATTGTAATTTGTAGTTGAAGCAAGAAAAACTGTTTTGTCGCTTACGATATTTTATTATAAGCTAGTGCGCGCTCGTATTTTGTATGAAATCAGTCCCCCCTCAGCGCAAGGCTCAGTCCGCCGCCGGCGTTGTCAGCGACGGACCTATGCTAGTTGAACTGCCACGCACTATCGATCGCATATAAAATAATACCGAGCAAAAAAATGGGAAATAAGTGTCGGATTTTCCAAAAGGAAAAAAGAAAGCTTGTTTAATTGATCAATGTAAGATTATGACTCAGAAAAGGTGAGTAATCATTATATTTCTACAGTTCACTGGCACAAACCGTAAACAAACCGCCATGACAACTTCAGTTCTTGTTTGTCGCCATGACGGTTCATGTCATGACATATGACACACTAGCAAAATAATATGATATTTACATCGAAAGTAACGATAGAGCGATACCTATTTCCAATAATTTTATTGATATAATGTGATATTTGGCATCCTACGGACTTTTAAAAGGCATTCGATTACGGTTCGTGTTAGTGCTGCATTCTGACGGCAGAACATTGCAGTAATAATCCCTATTTGCTTCTAGTTTTATAATATTGTGTGATACCTAGGTACTAACCTACTTTTTAGATAGATAAGTAGGTAGGTACTTAATAGTTAAAAATACTCTAAAGTATACACGTACTGAACCAATAATGAACTGCAAGTACCTAAGTACGCGGAAACATTAACTTATTATTATTGCAATTCAGTGTTTTTACAAAAAGCCATTGACTATACTTAGAAAACTATTCACATTTCAATAAGCAGTTCACAAATAATAAAGTACATTGTTATCTTTCAGGAAGTTAAATTATCGTTAGAACATAGTTCTGAAAATAAAGTCATGGAGCCGTCTTCAGATTTAGGTGGAAATGAAACAATGTCAATCGATTTTATGCAAGGGTATGTATCCGTATTAATTTTAAAGATCTAGGTATTTACTTGAATGAACGAATGAAATTATTTATTTGTCATCAATCTTACATACTTTTTTTTTGTACATAGCCCTGCAAAACTGTTTGCAGTTTGTCTGCAGGATACAATCTCTATTAGAATATAAAATAATGTAATCTTATTACATAATTGTTGATAAGTAATTATTGTTACAACTGTGTCTTATGGAAGAGTTTCTATTAGATAATTTAAACTTATTTTGAATATCCAACTCCTCAGTAATGTTTTAAGTTAAAATCTTTTCATTTTAGTTTTTATCTCTAGAAAACGAGAAAGTTTATCAATGTATGCAGAGTTACAAAATGTACCTGGGCGTTTTCACAAAAAAAGTGTACTCATTCTTTTTTTTCAATTTAGGAAAAAATATCGTTTTTCCTACTCAGAATCAGAAGCAAATGTCAGTTTTGTTACGTTTTTTTATAGATTAGATGGATAGATTTATTTATTACCTGTTGAAAAAATACATTATAAATACATGTCAGTTAATTATAAGAAATTCACAAAAGGATCGTCAAAAGTATACAAAAAATAAATATTATTACAATAAATTGTCAGCCAAATAAAATAAAAAAATAGAATTGAAAATGTCAAATTAGAGTTCAATTCAATAATAATAATTTAAATCAAAACAAGAATACTTAAATCTAAGTCAAATTTATGCATAATTTACCATACACTCGGTATGGGCGTCACAAAACTGAGTTATAAAATTTATATGAAAAAATTAAATCCATTTTGAAAGAAAAGGTATACTTACGTTTTTTTTTAAACGCCTACCTACCTACATAGTTATATAGTATAATTAATAACAAATCCAAGTTTATAAATAAGAAAATTTATTTTAGGACTGCAGATAAAAATAATAAGGACCTCCTTAAGAAACCATGTAGGTCTACAGCTACAGTAAGTATTTTTTTTATTGACAATTTTTACGTGAGCTGAAAAATAAAGTTCTTATTTTATGGATTGAAACTTGTAAAAATGTTTTTTTTTTAATTCGGATAGAAAAAGAATGTGAGAAAAATAACTCATCTCTCGACTTAGTATTAGAATACGTATCTCAAGTATCAGTACGTTTTGTGTTAACTTAAAGCCAGTGAACTAATGTTCTTATACTTTGGTTTACAATAAAGAGTTAAGAGTATTGTATTGTACATAGGTTCTAAAAAGGTTCGTTTTAAAGATAGGCCGCTTTTTTTCTAGTTTGCCTTTTTTACTGTGATGCTGACCGTACTGATCTGTGGTGTTACGAATATTTCTATTGTTTTGTACTCAAATTATACAGTTGAACCTTAAATACAAAGTTGACCCCCATAATATCTAGAGTAAAATAAACGTTTGTTGCAGATTGAGACCAAAAATCAAGATTTGGAGCATCAAATAATTGTTTTTAATCATTTTATAATGAAACTTGTAAAACTTTCTCAGCATAAGTGTTTGAGGATTGCAGATTAGCTATAATGAAATTAGTTTCTGAAAATAAAGTATGATTGCAATCTGAGTTACCGGTGTGTAGCTAACGTTGACAACTCAAATTATGTTATGCCAGTTTCCGAATAATAACGGTGTTAAATTTGGGTAATTAATAATAAATAATAATAATTAATTCTGGGAATAATAAAATACAGATTCATTTTTTGGTGCCGACCGTTGCCGGCGGTGATGGCGAAAAAAAAGTATTTTATTTCTAAGAGACAATCTTGTATACTAGTTTAACAACGCCCTCTTTGGGTTGCTTATAGAACTTATTGATTAAATAAAGCCATTCGCAGATCTCGTCGTAGATCTAAAAGGAAAGTAGTACCATCAGGTTTGATTAGATGGCCCTGCTTATGTAAATCGTTAAATAAATAAATTTAACAAACGGCTATAAATGCTTGTGTGATCTGTTAATAATTTTCGTTTAAATAATATTTTTTTAAATATAAATAAGTGAAACTTAAAATATAAATTATGTAAATTGGTAAATAAATAACTGCGTAAAGTGTAAATAAGTAAAATATTAATATTAAAAAAGATAAATATAAAAAATTACCTGTAAAACAGTATGTTTGTATTATTTACTTTTCGCTCTGCAGTACTTCCCTACATTTACGGCCCTGAGATTTCTTATGTCTAATGGGTCTCAATCTACTTACTATCAAATGGACAATATAATGGTGGCAGGCGAAATCTATAAATTTAATTTGTAATACAATCTATTTTGCTGACTGTGTTGCAAAAGTACTTGCACTGTCATCCACCCGACATATTACCTATCCCAAATTTCACGTCAATCAGACCACTAGAAGTGAGTAAAAATTCACTTGCAAGATTTTACACCAACATACATACAAACACTGCAAGTTAATAAAATTTACTATATGCATTACGATGAATTTAAATTGCTTAGCAACTGTGTTAAAGTAATTGAAGTCCAACCCGTGAAGTATTTCTTATTGAGTAGTAGCTCGGTTGGTCAAATGTGGTCTTCATCATCAGTTCCATTTCATGAAATGATGATTTTCAAGAGCAAATGCACAAGTTACTACTAAATATATCGAAATTACCATGTCGTGTCCCTACAATATTTGAATACTTCCCTCGATTTCCTTAGAATCTAATCATCGGATCCTGATTTGGTGCTTATGGGACCTAATTGAGAGCATTCCTAGACGAACTAAAAAAAATTTTTAAAAATCGGTTCATAAATAATGGTGTTCTGAGGTAACAAACATAAAAAAAAGAAAATACATCCGAATTGATAACCTCCACCTTTTTTTTTGAAGTTGGTTAGAAATACTTGTAAGCATTACCAACTATTACTAACCAACCAATATACCAACTATTTACAAAAAAGTAAAAAAAAGTTGTAAGGGCAACTCTAAGACGTCTCTGTCTGTTTTAGCGCGCTGTCTAGGCGCTGTCAGTGTAACATACGGTCGAGTGTGACACGCAGGCCGCGTAAAAAGTAGAGGGGTGTGAGCGGGTTGCGGGGTACAAACGCTCTGTTTTTAACCGACTTCAAAAAAAGGAGGAGGTTATCAATTCGGTTGTATGTTTTTTTTTTTTTTTTTTTTTTTTTTTTTTATTTTTTTTTATGTTTGTTACCTCAGAACTCCGTCATTTATGAACCGATTTGAAAATTTTTTTTTGCGTTCGTCTAGGAATGCTTTCAATTAGGTCCCATAAGCACCAAATCATGATCTGATGATTGGATCCTAAGGAAATCGAGGGAACTCTTCAAATGTTGTAGGGACACCTATGGTAATTTTGATATATTTAGTAGTAACTCGTGCATTTGCTCTTGAAAATCATCATTTGGTAAAGTGGAACTGATGATGAAGACCACAGTTGACCATCGGAGTTACTACTCAATAACAAGTATTTCATGGGTTGAATTTCAATTGCTTTAACACAGTTGCTAAGCAATTTATGCTCCTCGGAACACATATGGTGAAATGGAATGGGTGGTGAAGCACCAGGACTCCTCAATAATGAACATCTCTGCATCGGAAATAGCAATTTTTCGTAAAAGGTGATGAGCAGTTGACATTAAACTATTGTATCTTAGATATTTACACTAAAAAGCGTGAAAAAAAAATTTTATAACAAAAAATAGAACCGACTACAAAAAACCATGAAAATAATTATCTACCAGTCTGAAGTCGGTGCCTCAGCACGAGCCAGCAGGAGTGGACCTATAATCGTCTACCTCACCTACAACTATACGATTAAATGGATTCAATCACTCCTGCTGGCTCGTGCTGAGGCACCGACTTCAGACTGGTAGATAATTATTTTCATGGTTTTTTGTAGTCGGTTCTATTTTTTGTTATAAAATTTTTTTCGATTAATTGTTTAGCAATGCGTCACCTTAAGCTCGTACAGCTCAACTAGCTGATTCCTTGCCCCTCGAAAACATCCGCCATTATCGCAAAATACGTCGCTGGGCAATCCACGTCTACTAACAAATCGTTTAAATGATGCAAGAAACGCATCTGTTGTGATATCTGAAGTTGGCTCCAAATGAACCGCCTTCGTAACAAAACAAACATAAACACATACGTATCCTTTGGTTTCTAATGCTTTTCGCACTCGGGAATTCTTGACGCGGACTGGCCCAGCGAAGTCTATGGCTACCTTTTGAAAAGGCCTAGCTGACGTCACGCGGTGCTGAGGCAAGGATCCCATCAGCTGTTTGGCTGCACTAGCTTTTAGCCTGAAACAAACCAAACATTTATGAGTCACTTTCTTGACTTGTCTAATACCGTTTGTCAACCAGTATTTTTGATTTAAATTAGATAAGAGCAACTTTGGCCCAGCATGTAACAACCTAATATGTTCATTTTCTATAATTAGGGTTGTTACTCGTGAATTTTTTGGTAGTATTATAGGATGTTTCTGTGACAACGGTATATCTGAGTTATCGAGTCGCCCGCCTACTCTTAGTAATCCGTCTTTACCTAAAAATGGATGAAGCGGTTTCATGGACCCTCGTATGACATTGCCCTTTTGCAGTGATTCTATCTCAGCACTGAAATGAACAGATTGCTCATTTTTTATAATTAAATGCAATGCATTTTCTAACTCATCAGGACTTAGTACCTCATCTTTAACCTTATTGATGTTTTTTAAATTGTGACAAAATCTAAGAACGTAGGCTAGTACACGTGTCATCTTTTCTATATTAGAATACCTATCCAATATTTGAAAGAAGTCATTGCCTGCAATTGCTGTAAGTACCACCTGCGACTGTGTATATTGCTCAGCCTTCATTTCAGGTAAGTTAGTAGGTAAATCTAACCCTTCTCTATCAAACATATAATCACCTTGCAGAAACTTCGGCCCCTTCCACCAGAGGGCGCTGTTTGGAAGCTCCTGTGGACTAATACCTCTGCTGATTAGGTCTGCAGGGTTATCTGCAGAGGGTACATACAGCCAGGTCCACCTGTTTGTTTTTTGTTGAATTACACCAACTCTGTTAGAAACATAAGCCTGTAGTCTAGTAGTTTCCGAATTTATCCATGCTAAAGCGATTTTAGAGTCAGTGAATAAGTACACATTATCAATGTGTACACCTTTGGATAATGTGTCATATACTCTTTCCATTAAAATTGATAAAAGCAAGGCAGGATTCAGTTCTAACCTCGGTATTGTTAATGGCTTCGCACGTGGGTTAACTCGCGACTTAGAACAGAGTAGGTGTAATTCAGCCATACCTGCCTCATCGACCACGCGTAAGTATATGCAGCACCCGTATCCTGTAGTACTGGATGCATCAGCAAATCCGATCAGCTGTGCTGCTTTCACACTGTTGGTAGGAATGTGTCGCCTTATACTAATAGGGTGCATAATGGCCAAACTGTTAGCAAATTCCAACCACTCATCAGCAAGGTCATTCGGTATGCGCTCATCCCACCCAACATTGCTGGACCAGATTTTTTGTATGATGCTTTTAGCTCTTATAACAATTGGACTGACAAATCCCATGGGATCATAAAATTTTGATATATAGCTAAGAATAGCCCGCTTTGTTAGTACATTTTGATCAAAAGCCTCTGGACTGGTGATGGTGAAGCAGTCCTGTTTTACATTAAGTGTTATACCTAAGGCCTTCATACTAAAATTATCTTTTAGAAAATCTCGCTCACTGAATTGTTGTTCAGCTTCAGGTATATCAGATAATATAGCTGGAGTATTAGATGCCCACTTATGTAATTTAAAGCTTCCATAGTTTAACAATTCACACAGTTGTCGTTTAGCTTCAAGCAAGTTGTGCATATCAGAACAAGAGTATAAAATATCATCCACATATGTACAATTCTGAATGATATAGGATGCAAGTGGCAATTCATTCCCATACCTTTGTGCAAGTTCCAATAAGCAGCGTGTGGCCAAGTAGCTTGAAGACTTCATCCCGTATGTGACAACTACTAAATTAACTTGGGCTAATTTTGCGGGAAATCACCATAGTCCCCGCGGGATAGGGATAAACGAATTCTTCGCAGATGAAGTCGCGGGCAACAGCTAGGTAGTGCATAATTATTTTTTACTTTTTAGTTGTTCTTTTTTGACGCCTTTTTTTCGTTTTTTTTTTACTATCGCTGTCAAATGTAGGGTAGCACACAACACTAACAACATCGCTCCGTAAAGGCAAGTTCACACCAACCGATGACGCAGCAAGAGTAATTAATACGAGTATTTTAACCGGGATTGTGGTTAGTCAGTACTCGGTACCCCCAAGTTGGAAAACAGTATTAAACACTCGTGCCTCGTGATTTTTTTGCGGTTTTTTGCTCGATATTAATAACGTTATTAAAATAAAATAAAATAAAGATTTAAGGGGGGCTTTTTTTGCTCATTTCTAATGTTGTCAGTATAGATAATGGTACGGAACCCTTCATGCGCGAGTCCCACTCGCACTTCGCCGGTTTTTTGCCTTGCCCCATGGCCTGGGCGAATATTCAGCGTTTTTGTAGCGTTTTTTTTTTGTCATTGGTGTCTTCGCAGGCGTTATTAAAAGGGGTGATGCCTAGTGTTGTTTTTTTATGAAAAATTAAAACAAATTGATACTGAATTTAGCGTGATTAAAATTCTTGTGACTTGTCTTTCCGTTGTGCTAATATAAACGTGGGACGCTAATGACGTTTGACCGCGCGGTCAAAACGCTCGAATATTTGCCCACCTCTGCCCTCTAAATCTCCGCCCCAGGCACCCTCGACTCGGAGGTGGTCCGTTACCTGTGGGACGCGGTGGGCGGCGCTCTGCCGCCCGCCCTGCGCGACGTGGCCGCGCTCCAACCGAAGAACCCCATACACTACCTGGCGCACAGGCTGCTCGTTTACAAGTCAGTACACTTTTCAGCGCAGCACGCGTTTCGAACCCAACCAGGGTTCATCATCAGAACAAAGGCTGAGCTCTGAATTCTTAAAATCTCAATCCAGGGACTGACAGTAGTTGAAACGCACGTGGAATAATCTTTTTCTTTTTCTTTCTTTTTTAGTATGTAAGAGTATGTAATAAGGTTGTTTTATTTTTAATAGTGATTTTTTTTGCTGTGCCGAATTTTGTCAAATAAAATTATTTCTTTCTTTCTATTCTTTCATTAATGGTTTTAGCAATCTATATATGTTTTTAGTAGAAATATTTTGTTCACTTACTTTCCTTTGGGTATTAGATATGACTAACGGAATGACTTTTTATAGGTACGGTAAAACTAAAGCGGAATATCGCCAGATGCAAGATGAGGCTGAAGCGTATCGCGCCAAGATATACAAAGACCGCAAAGAAGTAAGTCAAATCAGGGAACAAAGAAGACAGTTACGGTTTTAGGGTTTTCGTACGTCGTACGTCGGCAGTTTAAAAACCTGCCAAGAGCGTGTCGGACACGCCCGAAGTAGGGTTCCGTAGTCATTACGAAAAAAAAAATTTTTTTTCTATCCAACCTTGTAGTGTGGAGTATCGTTGGATAGGTCGTTTAAAATCATTAGGGGGTTGCTAAAACGATTTTTCGATTAAGTAATGTGTTTGCAAATTATTCAACTTTAAAGTGCAAAATTTCGTCCCCCCTCCCCTCTAAAATCTAAACCGGTTGGTGGGAAATTTTGAAAAAATTCAGGATAGTAGTAAGTATATCAAACTTACAAAGAAAACTAGAGCGGTTCAGTTTTCTTGAGAATTATTAGTAGTTTAAGAGTAAATAGCAGCCTTGGAACCAACTACCAAACTTGGAACTTATTATTATTCTGTGACAGTACGAAATCTTTAGAAAAATACTATTAGATTTTTTCGTTATGGCTACGGAACCCTAGCATGGGCGTGTACGACACGCTGTTGGCCGGTTTTTATTTTACGAGCCGCTAGTTTAGCCCAGGGGTCTCTTGCATGATTCCACTATGAGAATAATCTTTATTTCCAGAAAGCAATAGCGGAGGCAAAAGCCTGGAAGGCGAAGCAGGTGAAACGACGAAAGCCCGAAGAATCCGACGACTCACAAGAACAGTATACGTACGATCTGTACACCGCAACTAATGCTTTTATACAATCGCTGAATTTAAATGTCTAAAAAATTATTAGTTTAGTAAATAAACGAGTGCCATAATGCGCTGTCTTATGTTATATCATCATCATATCAACCGAACGTAAATAAGACCTACACTCTTGACTATGAAACTACCGTGAGAATCACTCATATTAAATGATATTGTAACGGATAACTCACGTTTCAAATCGAGTTTAGCTCGACATGTTTCGGGCTATTTCGAAACCCTTCTTCTCAGGAGCACGCGACTTGGCGGCTGCCGCAACACGCACACTACGCGCCACCGCTCTGCTTGCGCGACTGAGCCTGAGGGTTTTGAAATAGCCAGAAACATGTCGAGCTAAACTCGATTTAAGACGTGAGTTATCCGTTACAGTATCATTTAATAAGACCTACACTGTTAAATGTGGGGGAGGCCTATGTCCAAAAGTGGACGTCCTACGGCTGAGATGATGATGATGACACTGTTAAAAATGACTCCCCCAAAGACCACCCGTTGCTTCGGCCTTCAATACACCGCGCGTTTCTGCGGTAAGGGATCTTGACGAATGGATCTGAAGGGCTACTCCGAAACACAACGTTCGAAGTTTGTGTCGTGCGGTCCCTCTCACACTTATACTATTTAATATGAGAGCGAGAGGGATCGCACGACACGAACTTCGAACGTTGTGTTTCGGAGTAGCCCTTCTGTCTCGGTTGGACAAGAAGACGACCCCTTAAGACTCCAAGTGCCTGCCAAGCACCAGCAGATGTTCCTGCGCTCCGACTTCTGGCCGGAGAGTGTGGTGTTCCGTCGTTTTAGGGTAGCGACGACGACGACGTTCAAAAATCCCTAACTATTCATAGTTTTTAGGGTTCCGTGGCCAAAATGGCAAAAACGGAACCCTTATAGTTTCGCCACGTCTGTCTGTCCATCCGCGGCTTTGCTCAGGGACTATCAATGCTAGAAAGCTGTAATTTTGACCGAATATATATGTAAACTATGTCGACAAATAGGGTAATGAAAAAAAAAATTATAGTACCTCCCATAGACGTAAAGTGGGGATGATTTTTTTTCTCGTCCAATCTTGTAGTGTGGGGTATCGTTGAATAGGTCTTAAAACCATTAGAGGGTTGCTAGAACGATTTTTATATTTTAATAGTGCACATTTTCATTAAAATCTTGCGTCCGTCCGCCCCCTTTAAAATTCAAGCCGGTGGGTGGATAAATTTGGAAAAATTCAGAATGGTAGTAAGTATGTCAAACTTACAAGGAAAACTATAACGGTTAAGTTTTCTTGAGAATTATTAGTAGTTTAAGAGTAAAAAGCGGCCTGAGGTATAAAATACGAAATCCTTAGAAAAATATTACTTGTTTTCGTAATGGCTACGGAACCCTATTTCAGGCGTGTCCTACACGCTCTTTGCCTCGCCAATAGAAGAACATTCTCTATTACGGACCCATAACCTTTACAAGCATGGTATTCAAAGGAGCAAGGGTTTCAGGATAGACTCATTTAAAACAAGTGTTTTGATGGAAGCAAAAACTTTATTACCGATCTCATAGAACTACCAATTTGGCTATAACCTATCAGCTAATACTTAAAAGTTATGAGCCAACGAACTGATCACAGCTTTTTTGCTACCACCAAACGTTATAGTGTAACACTAAGACACAAGATGCTTGCTGTTTACGCGCTATTTACCCAGTAACTATGTTATTAGAGTTTCCCCAGCTAGAGTTTGGTACAACTTGACTTGCTCTTACTTACAGACTGGGTTAGCGACATTGATATCTATGTACCTTACGGCATTAGACTGGGTGTTTTTAACAAAACGCGCGGCGCATCAATCAACAATATTACTTTGACACAACCCCTGCCACGGACGTCAACAACCTATAGTATACAAGCTAAAGCAGTATGGAAGCTACAAAGCTACTCGCGCGCGCCCGTACTCGTACTACAGTACCGCGAGACCCCCTTAGAGGCCGTGTACAGCGCACGTCTGTGTGAGTGTGTTCGTTTCGATCGATTTGTTCGTAGCTTCCGTACTGCTTTAGCTTATATATATACTGTGCTATAGTGAAACGTTCACAAAACCGCGCTGTGAACTGAATTAGTGCGTCGTTTTGATGTAAGAAACATGCCGTCTATACATAGATGTCGATGGTTGGAGACCTTGGCGATAAACTTAACCAATTTTGATCTGCATAAGGCACTGGTCCCACCGGCGGCTACAAACTATTAGCGAGTAAAACTATAAACTACAAACGAGTGGGCGAGAGGCGAGAAGCGAGTATAGTTTTGCTAGTTTAGACGCTCGGCTATAAGCGAGTGTTAGCGTGCGACGGGCGATTACTCGCTGCACTAGCTCAGCCGGGGGGCTATTCGCCAATGACCTATACGATGTACAGTCGAGGTCGAATATAGTTAGTGTTTAATTTTGTAACTAAGGGACCCCATACATCCCTGTATTATTATTTAATTTTTTTGTTGTAATTTTTTGTTAAATTGTTTACTGTAGTTTTTAAGTATTTTATTTTTAATTATTTTATTTTGAAAAAATGACTTTCTGCCAAGTTTCTTGCGGCGCATTCTTCTTGGCAATGATGGTCTTTCCGAAAGCGCTGGTAGTTTAAAAAAAATGACGTGTAAAAGTGCCCATTGCGGCCTATTTACTGAATAAATGATTTGAATTTAAATTTGAAAATTCATTTTCACCACACTAGCTAGTTTGAACTCACTGTATTCTTTTCTGAAATAATTAATTTTTTCTTTTTCCAAATCCAAATTTTTCTTGTCATTCTTTTTAAAATATTCCTTTTTTTCTTCCGTCTCTTCAAAATTGCCACTGCCACTACACACACGCTTTTATAAAATACATCATCATCGTCATCCGAACTTGACAACAAAGATAGTTCGTATGATTGTTTTAAATTCATTGTATATACGTGCACTCGCATCCACTTTGAAAGGTAGAATGATCGCTCTGATCGCCAAGCAGGCTTCGGCGAGTACCGTTGAGCTAGTTTTATAGTCGATAGCTTATCGCTGCGGTCAACTAGTAAACAGTGGTCCCACCGCCAGCTATCGGCGAGCTCGGCGGTCAACTAGTAAAATTCTGTACTAGAAACAGATGACAATCGGCGAGCGGCTAGTAAACAATTGTATGGAATTATCGCTTACTCGCCGGGCGGTGGGAGAGTATCCTCGCCGGCAGTGTGAACAGCCAGCTATGAACTATAAAAATATAACTCTCTCTTTTATGTACACGGAAGCGATTATCTTTTGTTCGTTTCTTGGGCTAGAAAATAGCCGATAGCTCATAGCTTACTAGCTCGCGGTGGGACCAGTGCCTATCCCTTAAACTGATGATCGATGATCTATAAGCAATTACTTTACTCACCCGCGATGTTGTGATAGCCACGTTGCAACAAATGTGTGCTCATGCAGCTCCTCTACACTTTAAGAATACCACACTACTCTGCTGTTGCTTTGAGGATGAACTTTGCTAGAGTTCGACACGTGTCAGTTTAGTGTGGTGGTGGTGATAGTTGGGTTTACGTGATTTGTGTGTTCTTAGTGTGGAGGTGGAGGAGTTGCATGAACACACATTTGTTGCATAGACGTAGCTATCTTAAGGTCGCGGGTGAGCAAAGTAATCGTTTATAGTTCATTAACCCTTGACCTTCAGGATGCCACGATATTCAGATAACTGTCTGGTCTTCGTTATTCCTCAATGTAACACCAGATTCGATCTTCATAACATTTACTTAACTAGGTAGGTACCATCAGCCAAATAAGCGGTCTATCAATTTTTAAATGAATATGTCGCTAATCTCGAACTTTCAAATTGACAGACACGTATTTTGGCATTATTGTTTTATGAAATGCAAACGATTATCAGCTTTAGGGTGGTAGACCACATATTTGGCTGACGGTACCATATGCTTTCTCCGTCCGACCAGTTCATTGCAAGTTTTTCGTCAAATTCCACTTTTATTTGATGTGACATAAATCGCTCCCCTGTTACTTCCTAAAAGGATTTGACGCTAAATAAATGGGCAACAGAAAATAAAACTTGAAGATTAAAGTGCGATAACATCCCGCCTGTAAGTAAACGCGTCGGTATAAGAACTTTGTTTATAATATAGCGTGGTAGTAGACACACAGCATCTAAGCTTGGGTTGGATACCGCCCGATATAAATTTGTTCCGTTAAAACTATTCTTTTACACCCTAATGAACCCCTCGAACAGGTACAAAAGTATTATCTTGATTCTTTTTTATTTACAAGAGGAAACAAATTCATCGACATCAAAAGACCGCTATTTCTCAATTTGATAACAATATATTTTTTATTATACTGATATAATCAAAATCGGATTTTCTCTACGACATTTTTGAACGGTCATGGAGTATACCTAAACACCAAGAGTAACCAAATACATTTTTTATTAGTAATTTTCTAAGTACGAAGCGTATGGAAAGCAATAACCAAAGTTATCAAATAAATGGGGAACACATTCTAGACGCATAAGAAAATAAATTTAAAAATCAAAATTAAAACTACACTTTTTATTTCATAACACGATAGAAAATGAAGTACAACTCTATGGAAGATAACCGAAACAATATGAACCCTAAATCCAAACCCCGAATAGATAACACCTAAGATGACTTCAATATTTTGGAAAATGACTATGCAGTTCAGATACAGAAATTATATGTACAAAAAGCTACTTTATTATGTTATAATTGAGAATTTTATTTTGATACCGTTACATTTTTATCGTAAAAATTTTAGGCTTTCGACTGAAAACAACTCAAATACAGTTATTTGATATTGATACGAGAAATGATTATTAACACCTAACGCCTTTGGCGGCACTAATCATTTCATAGACAATATCAATGACAAAACAAAGAGGTTTACAAAGAAATATGTGCAGTTATTATACGCATATATTACTCAAATCTCTATATTACACATCTAGTATTATGACATTTATGAATGGCCAAAAAAAGTAACACGAAAACGTAAACTAAACTACGAAATGAAAGACGCAACGCGACTAAATGGGGAAATTCTTAAAATAATATTCAAAACAGGTTCGATGTACCGGGGACCTACGCTTGGTAGGGTGCCACGGTAATTTGTGCCACACATCGAGGATGAAAAAGAAGTGACAACCGCTCAACAGTTGATTTCCAACAGCGCCATCTAGCCGCGATATTTAAAACTGGTAAAAAAGTTTTCATTTGTTTGAATGTTGCATAAGCATTTTCTTACTAATAAGAAGTGTGAGCGAAACACAGTGACGAAATTTGCTCTTACAAACTATAACATTGCAGCTTCAGAACCGTTTCATTACTTTGAACCGTAAAGTAACTTTACTTTCTATTCTTCAATCAAATTTCGAAAATTAGAGCGATTGTCAGTTCTTGTTTTACCTTTCCACGCACACTTCAATATTTGTTACATTAAATTTCAGGTAAAAACAATAAAAATCTAATTTGGAGCGGCGAACAACAGACCTATTGTACGCTAAACATTTAGAAGTAAAAAAAAACGATTTAGTCTATGACTCAAACATACCGGGTCCTCAGCAGAGGCACACTAGCACGTATCAAGGACATAAAGCGTTCATCCCGCTCGCACACCCCTACTAGTTAGAAAGGGACAAGTATATGCTCCGTGACAAAGCTAGTGTGCTACAAATGACGGCTAGAGTATTACGAAGCGTTACACATTCGAGACTAATTGGGTTTACGCAAGATAGTATATCAACTGGTCACCTACAGATATTTAACACTATGGTCACTGTAAGTTAAAAAAAAATACTCAACTGGGAAAGTGGCCAGTATTAATAAAGCTAAAAAGTTAGTAATATTAATTAGTCACATGAATAAATCGGCACGTGCAGAGTGTTTTAGATGCTTGATCATAATTTAAAAATAAGTCTATCGTACGTAGCCCCAATGTCTCTAGATATAAATACCATCCAAATAAATGAGCACAAGAGGTCATAGTCGAAGAAACAATATATCAACTGCAGTCATAAAATTACTTAACACGACTTAACCGAGATTTGAAGGCGCCATTTTGAAACCTATATCCGAATTAATTACAGATTTTACTTATTGAAATTAAGTAGTGAAAGCAGACTGACATACGGTTGACATGACATTACGGTTTTTTCTTACAGAACGCGCTAGTGACGCGGTAAAAAATGACAACTTTTGTCATTGAGGATAATGTTCACTAACCTCTTAGCAGATTTATTTGGTACAGTTTAGTTTTGCGTGTGTCCCGTAACTTTTGAGACTGTCGTGCTAGGCTCTACGGTCTACCACAAACAGTGGTATAATTCTAGTCTATGTTCACACGATGCAGGTTTTTGTACAAAGCTCTCGAATCCGACAATCTCAACACAAAATCAGTTATCGTGAAATTACATTATACAGAACAAAATCATACACTATCTTCGAACAATCCCTGAATTATTTCATTAGGTACTTCAATATGTATGGTCTAATAAAAAACTAAAAGTTATAAGCGCTACGGACGGCCCAATCGCAGGCCCGATCAGAGTGTTGTCCCACTCTAACAGAACTGCTTCCCGCTCAGCTAGCTCACGATTGGGGAGTCAATAGGCCGTACTAATAACACCGGTCCTACACAATCTCTACTTAACCTTTTTAGAGTCGATAACTTGTACTTATTAAGTGAGATAGTGTGCAATTCTGCCTAAGGGCCCCTAAGAAACCTATGAAACAAATCTGAAACAGAGTCAAAAAGTATGAAAAATTAAGTTAATATTGTTTCACAGAGTTCTTAGCCGAGCTTGCTTGGAACCATTGCGCGTTCCACCAACTGTCTTCAACATTACCACATTCTGAAACAGCCCTGGAGGCTTTTAGCATACATATCGGAAGAAATTAGCGAAACCATGCACCCGTTCAATACTGTTTAAATTTTCCTGCACGACTTCAACAGCTCTATTAGTTAACGTCGACGATAACTAACATTCTTCAGCGAAGCAATACAATAAAACTGATATTCTTTCCTTCGCATTAGTTGTTATACTTCTCGGCTGGAATTGAGTTATTTTAAGCAAAACACTCGAGATTTCCCGCTGTTGAAAAAACCTATCCGTTTGTATGGAGACGTTGCATTGCGTTAAACTGTACTGCGATGACAGATGTGTTTTCTCAAAAGCTCAAAATGCAACCAATGCTGGATATCAGAACAGGTTGGATGTCCAATTTTTACCAAAATCACTTTTTTTTTTAATCATACTAAATTTTTGTCCTCTTTCAGGCCATCTAACTGAACCAAGTTAGATTTACTAAAAAAGGTCGGTTGTCCATAATAGAAAAAAAAAAACTGATGTTAAAGTTCAATTTTGCTTGACTTGTAAAGTATCAAGAATGCACATCCGACCTATTGGTTCTGATGTCTGGTTGAAGGCTTAGGCAGCCTTTATATGAATAGACAATCATATTATTGTATGTTTATTTTATTGAGAAAAGAGTCGACAGGTTGTCAAGTCTATTAAGTTTTGGGATAATAATGACTATCGATCCGTGCGATGATTTCGCTAATGTTAAGATTGAATACACTGCCTTAAAACTATCTATTTAGTACGGTGGAGTTGTCGGGTGGTCCAGATAATACCGACATGGAAATACCGACCCTGTTTTACGTGTACACGCCCATAGAAGCTCCTGTCAGTTTCTATATGCGTGTACACAAAAAACAGGGCCGGTATTTCCATGTCGGTGTTATCAAGGCCGGGAAAGACTGTCATCCGTTCAGTCGACCAAGTAAAAGCTTTACCATTTGATATGACAGTTCCATCACGTAGACTCGTAAGTGGAAATAGCCGTTGATAATTTTCGCCGTACAACTGACATCGAACCTTGTGTTTAGCTAGGCCATAGAGCTCTCGCCAGGCAGTGTATAATCTATTTATTAAACCAAGATACTAAAATGACGTTTCGTGTGTTACCTGTTTTTTACATCTCATTAATAGTGATGTGCCACAACAGGTAATCACCGAAAAGTTTCGGTAAGTACGTATGTTATACGTATTAAATTAAGATATGAACGGATATGTGACATACTAACACACGTACGTAGGGCACTTAAGACATTCAAAAAAAGGGAAAGTGGGTCTTATGAAAATACCACCGTTTTGGAGATATTTCGACTTTTTGTAGATGTTGATGTTTAAATTCCATTGCGATTCTAATCAAGTTCTGCCTAAACACTCAATGCTTATGAAAAGTAAGAATATTTAATGCTTTAACTTTATTTTTGTTTCCATGATATATTATGTTTTATCGATTTATTTGCAATTATGTCGAAAGTCGAAATGAGAGAGCAGCATGCACTACTCGTAATGCTGGCCACATTATTTTCAAACTGTCACTTTAGTATCTTGGATTAATAGTCAAATTTCTTGTATAATAGGTTCTTCGTCAGTATGTGACTGCTAAGCCTTAGATATGGTATGGTCAGACAGTGGGGACAGCCGGCGCCGCCTAGTTGTTGGCGAACGGGTCCGTCAGCTCGGGCTGGCTCTCAAACGTGTCGGAGCTGTCCGCGTGCTCCGGGTAGAAATCGCGGAAGATCTTGTCCAGGAGAGATTGCCTGGAATTAACAAAAATAGCGTTATATCAAAGGTTTTTTTTTCCATAATTAATTGAATCAATCGTTACTTTGCGGAGGTCCAGTCGAATAAAAAAAAGGTCCATATCAATGAACTAAAAGAATTTCCTTGCTCACCCGCGACCTTACGATAACTGAGCTTATGCAAAATATGCGTGTTCATGCAGTTCCTCCACCTCTGCACTGTAAGAACACACACATACACAAACCCATCTATCACCTCAAACTCATCTATCTATTTTTTTTCCATTAATCTCCTACCGCCCTGCGTCCTTTATATAGGAGTCATTGTATCTTAAGATTGGTTTTTTAGTCTTTTTTTATTTCCTATTTCAACTCCAAATTTTTGTTACTTTTACGGCCATCCCGTAAAACCCATATAGAAAATACAAACTGAAATACAGATGCACAGAAAAACCAAAAAAATAAGACCAGCGCTGGGAATCGCACCCAAAAAAATACATAAAGACTCCAAAAACTAATCTTTTGCATAAACTTAAGATCGCCGTACCGGCTCAGGTATTTTTGATACTACCTCAAACTTTACGGGTACTTAGTGAAGGCCCTAATAATCACATTATATTGTTTTAGTAAAAAAAAAAATATTATTATTTTCCTTACAAAATTAATTAACACGCAATTTATCACTACGTGATACTGCTTTGTTTTCATTGTGACAGCTATCACAGAACGTTTCTCTCTCGTATCAAATTATTGTACGTATTACATTGCTGCTCCAAATTATATCAAA
The DNA here is from genome assembly GCA_037349165.1 of Choristoneura rosaceana. Lineage (NCBI taxonomy): Eukaryota > Metazoa > Arthropoda > Insecta > Lepidoptera > Tortricidae > Choristoneura > Choristoneura rosaceana. The sequence continues at coordinate 2,417,649 of JAZBNJ010000044.1, forward strand.
AATTAATTAATTACGCTCTGGCAGTTAATTTAAATTAACAATTTGTTTTGATACCGGTTCACAGCACTTAATCCTTCGTCTGGTTACAGTTTGAGGTAGTATCAAAAATACACACTGTATGAACGCCCCGGGTAAAATGGCTCGTTTTATGCTCTTGTTGTACAATCTACAATTAATTCATTGATATGGACCACCGCAAAGTAACGCCTGATTCAATAAATTAATCTCAACTCAATTGAAATGTCTTTGCTCAATTTTAACATCATCATCATCATCAGCCGAAAGACGTCCACTGGATTTTAACATGCTTTTATTTTATTGGCAATGTTCGTATGTGGGCCAATCAACTATTTTACCGACACTTTGGGCGTCTCCTGCGTTACCAAAATTGTCTCTGGCGTTACCAAAAAATCGTACTTCCAACAAGATATTTCAAGGTTTAATAGGTTGCTTACGTAGGATGGCATGTTTTATCTACACCATCTATTAATCATCATCATCCCAGCCTATATACGTCCCACTGCTGGGCACAGGCCTCCTCTCAGAATGAGAAGGCTATACCATCTATTAAATTACAGAAAAATCATGTTTACTTACAAAAATCTGCAATTAAATAAAAAATAAATAAATATCACGGGACAATTCACACCAATTGACCTAGCCCCAAAGTAAGCTTAGGAAAGCTTGTGTTATGGGTACTAATCAACGGATAAACATATATATTGTTTGAAAAATGTCGCGGGCAAATTAGCGTCGGTAAAAAAGTTGATAGGCCCACGTAAGCGACGACTATAGCGTCCCCCTGGCGGGCGGTAGGTACTCACTTGGCGGCGAGCCCCCCGCCGGGCGGCAGGCCGGGTATGTTCTCACGCGCGAGCTGCTTGAGCACCCACGAGAAGTGGCACGCGGTGTCCTCGCGCTCCTCGCTGCCGGCGCTCTGCTCGATCAGCGCTGCAAACAAAACACTGTTATTCTCTCATTCACATTTGTCCCAAACGAGCGAGAGGGAAAAATTGACAAGATTTCAATTTTTCAACGCTTGTAAAAGGGTTTCGCCTCCTGAACATGGGAAAATATTTATTATAATTTATTTCTCCATCTTAAAAAAAAAAAAAAAAATTAAAGAATATATCTGAATTTGCCGAAACTACCACAGAATAGATATACTTCCTTTGCCTTTTTCACCAGAAAAAGGAGCTGTCACAATTTTGACAACGTCTACGTCAGATTTACGTGTTTTTTTTTTTATATAGAGACTAGTAATGGATCTGCTGTGTGGTAGTTTTGGAGTTACTCACGCCGTCGCTATTGAGTACGGTCACTGTAAACTCATGGTAGTGGTACTATTGTTTCGGTTGGACGCAGCCACAGTGCTTGCACTGTTGTGTTTCGGCGCGGAGAGTAAGACAACCGGTAAAATTACTGGCACTTGAGGTATTCCATCTTAGGCCTCTAGGTTGGCAACGCATCTGCAATACCCTTGGTGTTGCAGATGTTTATGGACGGTGATGATCTCTTACCACTAGGAGACCCACTTGCTCATTTGCCTTCCAGTCGAATAAAAAAAATCTCGTTGATGTATGTTCTGAGCTGTTCTTGCCGGGTGACACTCTTTCCCGGCCCGGATAATACCGACTGTTTTTCGTGTACACGCCCATAGAAGCTCCTGTCAGTTTCCATGGGCGTGTACACAAAAAACAGAGCCAGTATTTCCATGTCAAGAGTGTCACCCGTTCTTACCGATCTCCATTCGAGAATTTTTGTTATACAGTTGTAATAAATGTTTTATGATGTACCTAACCATAAACGCGCAAAAAAATGCTTACCGCTATTTATACCTGTCATCGAATATGTCATATCACAACGTAGAGTTGCTTGTGCTTGTACAATCGCCATCAAAAACGTCAAAGCTGAGACCTTATTGCCTAAAGTTTCTGACACTCGCGATCGCAATCAAATGACAGCTTTTGTATGCGAAATATGTCATTTGATTGCGATCACGAGCGTCAAAAACATTAGGCAATACGGCCTCTGGTTAGATTACTCTACTGCAAATTTTTTATGTGTGAATAACCTTAACAACAAAAAGTTGGAAAACCCCCGACTTTATAGTCACTTAAAATTTCAATATCTCAAAAACGGTTAAACCGATTTTGTTGAAACATGTTTAAGAGTCATTGCTAGAAAACCTGATATCAAATTTTAAAAAAACGCATTCAAATCGGTCCACCCGTAAGAGATATGGTGCCACAGACAGACACACATAGCGGTCAAACTCATAAGACCCCTCTCTTTTTGCGTCGGGGGTCAAAAATTATTATTGTGTAACATAGTTGTGGAAGATTTTTTTTTAATATCTTTGAAAAAATACAATTATTTGGAAATTTAATTTGGTGTAGCAGTATAGCACGCGGCACGGAATGCCGAGGACCTGGGTTCGATTCCCAGTGCTGGTCTTATTTTTCTGGTTTTGCTGGTGCATCTGTATTTCAGTTTGTATTTTCAATTTAGGTTTTACGGGATGACCGTAAAAGTAAAAATTTGGAATTGAAATAAAAAATACAAAAAGATTCCATAAAACCAATCTTAAATTTAAAATTGTTTATTACTTTTATTAGACAGAGCTTCGACTCACTGTTTAAAAAAATCTTGTATCGTTCTAATTTTTTAACAGATATTGATGATTTTTCCGTCACCCAATTTGTTCTGGTTTCGAATCACATTATTTAGAAGAAAAATTGTGTTCCATGCGTATTCCTTATTACCTAACTGCGTGTTTAGATATTTTTGAGCACATGCATATAATATATATTATCAGTCAGGTGAGTAGTCGTCATCGAATTGGTATAATGTATTCATACTAGTCTTTGCCCGCGGCTTCGCTAGCGTGGATCGTTAAATCTGGCAGTGGAATTGAAATCCAGGATTCTACTCAATTTCCATGAGGCTTTCTAAAAAATGACGTATATCCTTTTTCAGATACTTTACAATCAAATCCTCATGCTTTCAGTATGTATTGGTATAGGATATGTTGGGTGAGACTGTCCTCGTGACGGTACAGCCTTTGGTTCAGTTTTTACGACCGGCAGTCGCGTGAGCAAGGCAGTCCAAGTTCAAGGTCATTCGTAAAAAAGGAGAATACGTCGCCATTTTTCTCTCGTAAGCAAACTTCAGTAAGGGATTGTCTAAACGACTAAATAAGCTCTTTTACAGTTTTGTGACAGTCCTGCATTCGAATAAAAAGAATAATGTTAATAGCCACATGGATTCGTAAGTGAAAATAGGCGAAAAAATTACTTTGAACCTTAACTCTTCATTTTTTACCCGACTGCAAAGGAGGGTTATTGTTTCGACTATGCGATGCATTTCAAACAAAAAAAAACTTACGTTTTTTACCTTTTTTCCATAATATAGTGTGAATTTAAATTTGATTTCTAATTGTTTGTTTGACTACGGAGTTTAAAAAATGTCATATATTAAAAACCTTTCTTTACCTGATTACAGCGTATACTTAATAGTTATTACGTTGGTATATTTTCTTATTTATTTAGCCCCACCCACTGCTCATCAAGAGGTCAAAAGGATGGCTCAAAGGAGGGATGTGTGGAAGAAACTCCACCGACAAAAGTACAATTCTTAAGTTAAGGAAGGACCCACTGCTGGGCAAAACCGGCCCCTTTCTTGTTCCACTTCCACTCGTCTCTATACGTATACTTGATGTGAATAAATTTAAATAGCTACGCCTCAACAGCCCATCAAAAAATATATTTTACGTAATGTTGCAATTAAATAAACACTGAATACTAAACTGGCAACATTTGACACTAACTGCGACTGAAGTTGTCAGTTGATCCAATATTAATTGGATGAATTTTACTTTGGGTTTGATTCCCTCTTTTCAGGAATAGCAACCGCCTCTTCTCCTCCGAAATTTTTATATAAGAGAAATCGACAAGACTTTGGCTCAATCGACAGGCATAAAGTCATAGCCAAAAAAAAAAAATTGGATGAATGTTATACGCATCAGAGCTAGTGCTCTACGGTTAGAGAAATGTATGAACGCATTTAAGATTACTAATTAGAGGAAGTTTGATCTTATTTACTTTACCTATCAGTTACGTGAGGTTAAAGTTGAACCGATTAAGATTTATAATGAATTAAAACATATGATAAACGATGAATAGCGTCTTTATGACATTCAGTTGAATCTGAAATCAAAACTTACGTTTATTGCCAGTTTCTTGTGAGGTTTTTTTCCGCTGGTAGATTATTCGTAGTTCGTAAGTAACCGAAATTGAATGAAGATATTTTTACTTTGACTTGCGTAATACAAGAGTTTATCAACTTATCATCATCCCAACCAATAACGTCCCCACTGCTGGGCACACCTACTCTCAGAATAAATGGACCCAGTGCGGATCTTCACACACACCATAAGAATTCTTAACTGGTGTGTGCCGTTTCACCGTAATGCACGCTGTAAATTCTAATTTCGCACATAAATTTCGAAAAACTCAGAGATGTAAGCCTGGATTTATACTCTCGATGTTCTACTTGAGGCCATAGGTCAGATCGCTAGGTCGCTACGTCATACACAGGTTATGGGCCAGTCAAATTAATATTTCAGTAGTTTTTACTACCTACCTAATGGTAGCTGTGTAGCGTTAAGTCTTCCATTGCTTACCATGTAAATTTTCTTAATGTAGGTATCTATGTTGTACATAACCTAGTCCAAGTCGTTACAATTGTATTGTATTGCATTGTTTCTTTATTTACTGTACTTGTTTTTATGCAATAGTGGGTTTGTTCTCTTTCAGGTATCAAAATTTATTTTTGAAATTAAATTTAAACTAAATCAAACTAAAATTTTACTTACTACTATCAAGAATTAAAATAATTTCATGGAAACCTGTAAACTTGATCGATGATCCATATCACCGGATAATTTAACAGTTCTAAATTTAAAACGAAGCGTGCATAAATAAACGAATGCGACCCATTCACGTGTGGATAATCAACTAGGTCGTTCAGGTGAAGACGCAAATCTTATTAACCGCACGCGCTTGGCTTCTTGCATTTGCAGTCGCCAGTGGCGCCACCGTCTTTGAATACTATACTAATTTCAGCTTTACATTACGAGAACAGATTAGTTCAAAATTTAGCCACCGTGCAGTTGTAAGTTTGCAGAATATAATGGCCAGTGTCAATCGTTCGTAAGAAGCATTTGCGTACGATCTGGCATACGATCCACACGTTCATTGCCTTAACCCTTTAAAAAAGTGATTTCTGAATGAATGATCAAACTAGCTAGAGGGCCAGGATTAAAGCAATGAAACTATGGTATTACTTTCATAAATATTTTTAATTTAGTAAACATTTTAGTCATTTTAGTAAACACACTTGTATAAATAAGCTTAATTTAGAATTTGAAGATTTATAAAAGATGTAAAGTTGACTAAGTCGAAAGTTACAGATATCACATTGGCTTAGATTTTATTAGTTAAGACGTTTCCGACCGTGCCTTGCTGTTTTCTTTTATAGAAAGGGTTATAATTAATCATTATTTTATCAACCAAAGATAAACATACATTAATAAATATATAGTTAAAAACAGAGGATTACAGAACTACAGTATGCATGCTTAGGTTGAAAGTTTAGAGCGGTACAGTAGCAACGCGAAATGTAGACATTGTGTAGTGTATAAAAATCATTAAGGATCGTTAGTAAACTTAGCATAATTCTTAATTGAAGGGCAATAATTTAAATTATTAGCTTATTATATTTACCCCCTGTTTCACCATCCATTGGTTAAATTTATTTGACGGGTAAATGTGATGCAGTCTCTGTTTGTTTTGTTGGAATAGACGGAGACGGGATTACATTTATCCGTCAAATAAATTTAATCAATGGGTAGTGTGAAACAGCCCCTTAGAATTTTTAAAACTTTTTTTCGTTAAGAATAGTCAACTTTTATAACTGATTATTGCAAATGGTTCCAAGATATATTGATGTCTTCCCTGTTTGTTTTGAAGATTGGATTCATCTGGTACAGTCAATAAATTTGATTCCTGGACCAACATGGAACCTTATCATAGTAAAAAAATTCAATTCTCTGTAACAATGTTTATCGGATGACGTAAAATATCGTTACGACAAGGTTCGTACACATGTAGCATTGATGCCGTCACGCTCTAACGAACAATCTACTATAAAATCCACAAAGGAGATAGAGATTTTTTTCAATATATTTGAAAAATGAGATACCCTGACTGCAATAAACAAAGCAATAACTTTTTAATTGTTTGTGGTAACTCAAGGCCAGGCCGAAAATGACTTGTTTAAGTACATAATATTGCTTTTCTAAAAACTCAACGCCTATCAAGATTACTTAAAAAGATTATTCGATATAAGTAATAGAAAGTTTTACGTATTTAAAATTATAGAATAGAAGTATTCCCAGTTATTTTTCCACGAATTTGTAACATTGTTTTATCAAAACATTATTAGGTCGATTATTTTAATAAAACAAAAGAAAGATATCGCTCAGATAGCAAAATGCATATGCATATTCAAAAAGTTTTACCAAATTAAAATAAAATCTAATCTAGACTTATAAATTCGATATTTTCATGATTTTATTTGGAATGAACACAAACCGTGCTAGCATAAAACTTGAGACAATTACGTTCAACACATTTCAGTTTAAGTAAATAGAAAACCGTCTTTTATGTTCGTTTAAAAGGCTGCAAGTGTTTTTTAAAACAAGAAATTAATTGTTTTGGATAGCATCTTAACTACTTATTTATATCTGTCTAGTCACGGCCACGAGAAAACAGTTTTATTGAAATAAAAATAACCAATAATCAATAAGCATAATTATACAAGATCTTTGAGTCGTGACTTATGTATGACCCATATGATAAGTCTATTCTCGAGTCTATAAATTCCTTAATATTTAAATATACCTGTCAATTTTATAAAATTGATAAATATATTTGCTTGAGAAAATTTAAGTTATATTAGGACACTCAAAAAACATTAATGTTATATCACTCCCAGGTTACATTGAAATATTTTAAATTTTTTCTAAACAGCGTTGAATTTCACATGCTACAATAACACTGGTATAATAATAGTTGAGACAAGCTCGGATAATCGGGTTAAGAGGTAATTATTGGATCAAAACCTTATTCCCATCGTTAAGGTGCATCCGAACTTACCCCAACCAACTCTGTTCCCCGAAAATAAATAAGTAACAATAAATAAAAATAAATAAATAATCACATTCATAAACAATAATGGTAACTTCATCTTTGTATTCTCTATAAATCTATAAAATAAATGAACACTGATATGGATTAAAACGGGACTTCAAAAAGGTATAAGTACTCTAATTATTAAGACGCATGCTCTCATGGTTTCGCTTAAATGGAAAGTATAAAAAGTATTTACATTTACCACTACGCATCAATATATTAAAGGGAAGAAATCATGTCTCGGATACTAATAGAATTGCCAAATAATCCACAACAGTCAACTGACCTTTCGTGAAATTTTATCACGACTAGAAAAGGTACAACAAATGATGATCAGTTAATTGTTTATTTCTCAAAATTCAAAAAACCTCATCAATAACCCAGGGGGCACTTTTAACCTAGAAACCTTTATTATTCAACATTCATTTTGTCTTTCTTTGATACCGGACGAAAAGGCTTTTTCTAAGATGAATCAAGGTGGGGTAAAACCGTATCGAAAGACAACTTCAGATCTCGATAGATAAATTATTTCGAAGTACAAATTGCTAATAAAAAAAGCTATCCAAAACTTATTTTTAGATACACTGGTTTTGCCCCAGGTCATTCGGAGTAGACTTTTAGACTGTAAACTTTTTTAAATTTGATATGTGCCACTTTTGGTAGTTTTTAAACCGTACAGTGCCCTTTACACGTATAATAAATGGCCGTGCTGGATAAATAACTCTGGTACATTTGAAGATAAATTAAGCTTAACATTCGCCTGGAGATAATTTTTTCTCTATTGTCCCCCACGCTACAGAAATTTAGTATGCTATGGACCCCATCACTGAATACCAAGTTTCGACTACCCAGCAACCGGTACGTGTGAAAAGGCACAAAGTATCCCGCCATTCCTAACCCCACTGAGGTAGGGTATACCTTACAATATCAAGTTGAAGAGAAGATTAAAAACCCATACTAACCTACTTTACATGCTAACGTAGTACTAATTAAAAACCAATTAAAATACACAATGGCACTAATCTAATTGTACTTAAAGGGGCAAGTATGTTATCTTAAACTAGGTGCTAGCGTTTAGTGCTAGAAGCATCCATCCCTTTGGAAATGTGTCGAACCGAAACACATAAAGTTTAAAAAAATAATGGACATACATAATGCGCAATCGTCATTTGATATAAATTTCGAAGAGACTGTTTTAATAATTAACAGAAATAAGAAATGAAAAATATGATCATGATCAATATGTATTTTGTCCATTATTTTCTTTCTGTTATTTGACAAGTGTCATACGTCCATTCCTTTCGCTCTACAACTGCCGTAAAGGGAAAGATGCCGGTCATAAGCGCGTCAGCACCGCTTCGAGTCTTTATAAGGAAGTATGGACTAAAACTTAATGGAAATACTACAAAAACACACGTTCTAATATCGAATTGGTCCATTAGTAAACTAAGTCACGCATTAAAGGAAAGCGCTCACGAAAAAAAATCATTAACACGATTAGGTTTATGATAAATTTTTAAAAAGACATATTTGTAATAGTGATGTGATTCGACAAGTCCTGTTTGTTTATTTATTCATCATCAAATGTTTTTCTTTTCTGTAAATTGCGTATTATTTTAAGTTTGATGTCGTACACTATGTTCTCTGTAATTGAAGTAAAAATCAGTTTTCACAAGTTTTGGAATTCTAGAGAATTGATCTTGGTTAGCAATCTCACGTGGCGAGTACATTTCAAACAACCTCATTAAATAAGAATATCTAGTTTCATCAAAATAAACAAAAGTACTTATTTTAATAAGTAAAGATAGTTTCGATGGGGGCCGAAAAAGGTTTTATTTTTACTGTCAACGACGACTCATATGCTACCAAATTTAAAAGAGTATTTTAGTTAGTAAATTTAATGATCAAAATAAAAACCAAGTAATAACAACTGTGGCGGCCTAGTGCTTTGATCTATGGCCTCTCTTCTATGGTGTGTGTAAAGTTCCCAATCCGCACTGGGGCCACATGGACTCTACGGCCGGCCCAAGTCCTAGCATAGCCCGGGATGGAACAACAGTAATCTTTCATTAATAATTCGTAAGCTTCACTAAGTCAAATCAAATCACGCTACAACCTCAAATGGGCCGATACTAAAAATGGAAAACTACGCAAAAACATCGGTGCATACAAATTGTATGCCGTGACTGGCGAGGCAGGCGAATATTTTAAAAATATTGCGACAGGCTGAAACGCGACACAGGTCGTTGACAGTACAGTATATGAATCTGTTAATAATATTTTTAGGTTCTCATGATAATTATGATACTAACTTATGCACTGCCGTTTCGTACATTAACGGGCTGTTTCACCATCCATTGATTAGTGTTAAATGTGATGCCGTCTCCGTCTATTCGAACAAAACAAATAGAGACGGCATCACATTTAACCGTTAGTTAACACTAATCAATGGATAGTGAAACAGCCCTTAAGAGTGCAAAAAATAAAAAGTATGCCTTTAGGAGTCTAAAAATTATGTCAGTTTCACATTATTTTAATGTATTTTCAATGTGGAGTCATGTGGAACAAACGTGCGCAATGGGTAAGAAGTGTACGCAATACCATACATTTTTCAGACCGAAATGCGTACACTTACCCACTGTGTGCATTTACCCCACATCACTCTATGAACTTTATGGCCTCAAAGGAAGATCAGAGCTGTTCGCAAGACCGCCAGTTTGCTGATCTTGGACCGTTTGGATATGCGCATTATTTTTCATGTTGTCACGAATAAATGTTTTTTTTCTTTCTTTCAGTGATCGGATTGACTTGAAATTTGGCAGGTTGGATGACCATGCAAGTACTCACTAAACGAAAAGCACACTCGGCAAAGAAGCTCGTAAAAATTATTTTTTTGTCAAAAACATATTTCCGACTTTCTTTCGTGTCAAAAGGAGATTGGAGTTTCCGGCATTTCGTGACTAGATCTGATCCAATTATAGATTTCAAATTGGATTTCGAAAAACACAAAAACTGCTAAGAATCAAGTTCTGTTTTTAGATTTTCGTACCGCAAAGACTAGTTTGAAAGGCGTTGGGCATTTTGTGATTTTTGTGATGTTAGGCCGCTTGTAGACGTTTGTTGTTTTCACCAGTTTTTTTTTGCCGGAATTGCGGTTTTGTATGTAATGTGTGCACATGCACCGGACAATTGTCCGGCGCCGAAGCCATAAAACACCGTACGGTCCGTTGTCCGGTGAAAACAACGGACGTCTACAACCCTCTCTAACCCTTGATCAAAGTAGAGTGAGATTGTCCAAAAGGCACCATTTTACACTGCCCCTTGCCATCTTGGCGCTTAGAGCAACCGCTCATCTTGCTCTACTCAAGGGCGGCGCTGTCTTTTCTGCATAAAAACACACGACTGTGTCATATTGACATCGCTGTCTAAAGCCTTATTTAGACGATGAAAGAACTTGCATGCGAATTGCGTTACATTGCGGTCTATTGAGGGAAAATAAAGTCAGTTCATCAAACAAATACCGAAATGCAGTGAAACTTGCATGCAAGTTCTCGCATTGTCTAAAGCCGAGTTTGGACTTGCAAGAAAAGTCGTGAAAGTTGCATTACATTGCGAGACCGTAAAGGCAACGAGTTTGTAGTCAATCGAGCAACTTGACAGTCTCTTTTTTTTATTCGACTGGATGGTAAACGAGCAAATGGGTCTCCTGATGGTAAGAGATCACCACCGCCCATAAACATGGCAACACCAGGGGTATTGCAGATGCGTTGCCAACCTAGAGGCCTAAGATGGGATACCTCAAGTGCCAGTAATTTCACCGGCTGTCTTGCTCTCCACGCTGAAACGAAGCACTGCTACTTCACGGCAGAATTAGCGCGCAAGATGGTGATAGCAATTCGGGCGGACCTTGCACAAGGTCCTACCACCTGCACCTGCTCTTCTTGCAAGTCTAAACTCGACTTAAATGGCTTTAAACGTATGCTATGATACCGGAGGAGCACGCAAAAGTTAAACGCAGTGTGTTTACGAGCAAATTAAGCGGACCGACTAGAAATGACTTCGAAACCGGTTAAAAAGAAACTAGTAACATTTAATTAACGGACAACGCTCGCGTTAATAGGCAATCAACGTGAAATCGTGGGAACAGTGACGTCACCGCGTTGTTTATTCTTTCCAGTTCTGATTGCCGCTACCCCAAAGATTATAGATATGAACATGTCATGCCACTTCTAAGGCTTTGTCAGTCGTTGATCCATAAATACATATTATTAGCTGCCATGCGCGTATGCAAATGTTATGGGTTATGTATTGGATTCATGCTAATACGTAATGTTTTACGAATTAGGTATCTTGCACCGATTAGGGATCAGCGTTACTTTTAGATAAAGTAACTAGCTTTTGCCCGCGGCTCCGCCCGCGTAGTATTCGGTTATCGCGCGCTGTTCCCTCGGGAACTGTGCATTTTTCCGGAATAAAAAGTAGCCTATATCACTCTCGGGCCCATAAACTCTAGCGACGGATCGACGTGATTTTTGGCACAGAGATAGCGATAGCCGAATTCCACGCGGGCGAAGCCGCGGGCAAAAACTAGTAATGAACTATGAAAAATTACTTTGCTCATCCGCGACCTTACTATAGCTACGTATGTGTGTTCATGCAGCTCTTCCGCTTCTACACTGTAACAACACGCACATCACAGACCCAACCAGGTTGACGCGTTTCGAACTCAACCAGCGTACATCATCAGATCAAAACTAACATTCACCATGCTAACACTTGTCTTACTTCTAGCAGGTGATCGCTTAGAACTTTTAAAATACGCAACGGATTTTAATCCGTACATTACGCGTAATTTTGCAAAACGAAATCCTTTAAAAATTAAGTTAGTAAGGTACAGTCAAGGCCACCATGGAACCATTTCACAGTCAACTTCATAGTGACATTGCATTCATTAACAAGGAAAGTAGTAATGACTTTTCCTATGAAAAGGTTCCATGGTGGCCCATGAATTAAATTCGTTGACTGAACGTTTAAGTCTTTCAACCAATTATCCTTTGGTCGATACAGCCAGCAGAACCAAAATCTAGCGGTGACCGTTAATCTATGCACATGTGACAGCCCCCGCCCCGCGCATCGCTCTACCCCCCGCGATACCTTATTCCGTACTTCTGCGCAAACGGTCACCGCTAGACTTTCGTGCCGCAAACTCCTATATGATTATGGTTTTCCTGTGCTGATAAGAGGTAATTAACGCCAGTGAACATCATTACAGTACAGCACATACATTTTCACATAAAGAAGTGACGGGATGACGTCATTAATACCGAGGGATAAAATTATTATTGCTTTGTAGTTTCTATTTCAGGTGCCATAATGGTCGCCATAATGAAGCCGTGGTGGCCTAGTGGTTTGACCTATCGCCTCTCAAACAGAGGGTCGTGGGTTCAAAACCCGGCTCGCACCTCTAAGTTTTTCAAATTTCAAATTTACCACGAGTATTGCCGCAAAGTAAGACATCGTGAGGAAACCTGCACAAACCTGCAAAGCAATTCAATGGTGCGTGTGAAGTTCCCAATCCGCACTGGGCCCGCGTGGGAACTATGGCCCAAGCCCTCTCATTCTGACGTATATTATAGGCCGGGATGATGATGATGATGAATGGTCGCATTTACCACCATTTCTATGCTCTACCTACACCATTTGACGGACTAACTAAACTGGCCAATTAGCAAAACTGACGAATGAAAAACCAGCCAAGTGCGAGTCGGACTAGCGCACCGAGGGTTTCGTTCAAATTTGTAGATATCCGTGTTAGAAGAGCCCAGTTCCAAAGCAAAACGTACCTTTTAGATGATTACTGATTTAGAAAGACAAACAAAAAATGAGCTACCTTCATGCCAAATTTGAAGTTTCTAGAACAACCCTACCCCAGCCAGCAGGGCTACTACGAAACTCGAAACTCGAAGTTCGTATCGTACCGTCCCTCTCGCTCTCGTATTAAATAATATAAGTGTCAGAGGGACCGCATTCGAATTTCGAATTTCGTAGTGCCCTTGCACGTAATTTAGGTTTTTTGGTTACGGCAACCTGTATGGAAACACCTTTTTTTTGACTGTATATTTTGATTTTTTTGACTTAGAACTTCGATTTTGACCAGTGCTTAATAATCATACCTAGTACAGTCTAGTGCAAAGATATCGACACGGCCAAAGTTACAAAAATATGTATACACGACCTTAATGTGAAATGCATAAAGTCGTGAATACATATTTTTGCAACTTTAGCTGTGATATCTGGGCCAATCAACTTTCTTACCGATACTAAACTGTCCGCGACATTTTTCAAACAATTGCAGATTTTTGTAAGTAAACATGTTTTGTCTCTGATGGTGTACATGAATACATGCCATCCTACATAAGTTCAACCTATTAAACCGTGAAATATCTTGTTGGAAGTACGATTTTTTGGTAACGCCAGACAATTTTGGTAACGCAGGAGACGCCCAAAGTGTCGGTAAAATAGTTGATTGGCCCACCTTTGCACTTGACTACTCGACGGTGCTATTCAGCGGAAACAAAAAAAAAAAAACACGATACGGTGAAAAGACAATGTAGGCCCAGCCCTAGACAAGAAAAACTAAGTAAGTACCTAGTCAAAAGCTATAAAGTATCTGTCTTATTCCTTTGAAGGACAAAGGTTTAATTCGTAATGATATCAAATAAAGGTCACAAACGCATTACGTAATAAAAATGTACTGGAATAGGTAATGTTAAAATCGTTGGTTGAAATCACCCTTGGAAATGTGTGCACAGATGTTCTGGCAAATTTGTATTTGTGTAGAATTTCATATTATTTATTACTGATAAAAATTTGGAAGTCATGATTCTTAAACATTTTGTTAATTTGGGATTATGGCTGTTTTGTCATCTTCCGACTTCTTTATTTTTTTTATAAATAATAGGCTTAGGTACGTTTGGCCTCAATCTTGCTTGATGGAAGGTAAAGATGAGGCCTAAGATGGTGCGCGAAATGATGATAGGAAAATAGAAAAAGTACATTAGTGTTTTGTTAGACAGCCTACAACGACTACTACAACAAATCATAAAAAAACTTAAGTTACAAAATTTAAGAAAGAAAGAAAGAAAAACATTTGGTCGTGACTACAAATTAAATTAAGGGGATCCCCAAACAATAAAAATTATTTTCTCACGGGTTTTTTCGATATTAATAATGACATCAATACGGTGATACGGAAATAAAAACACTTGTCCAATTCTAAATCTAAAAGCTGTCCCTACTGGACTTATCAAATAATAACTGTCCAAAAATAGGGGAGTTGGAAAGTATTCCGAAGCTAATTAAACTTTTACAGTACCGGTTATATGGGGGACACTATTTTTTGCGTTTTAGACGCGGGTACCGCGGGGCTACTACAAAATACGAAATTCGAGTTCCTACCGTACCGTCCCTGTCACTCTCGTATTTTAAATTACACTAGCGACCCGCCCCGACTTCGCACGGGCTGATACTAAATATGATGATGGATGTTATTATACATATAAACCTTCCTCTTCAATCACTCTATGTATTAAAAAAAAACCGCATCAAAATCCGTTGCGTAGTTTTAAAGATTTAAGCATACATAAGGATATAGGGACAGAGAAAGAGACTTTGTTTTATACTATGTAATAATGTAGTGAAGAGACGAAGTTCGAATGCACTTCGTAATATAGGGCTAGACTTATAGCCTATCGATTGCAGAAAGGTATGCGAAGCGCATAGTTCGATACGCGACCTAGATGGACATGAACCGTTGCCCTACAAGACGCCCTTGAGCTGAATAAAGTATGCACTTTACTGCATATTGATATTAGAGATAATAGAACACAGTGCATTGCCTTCCAAGAGTGCTTGGCAACTTCCAAAGTTCATTGACTATGTGAAACTGTAACTCACTGATATTAAATGATGTACCGGATAACTGACGTCCTAAATCGAGTTTAGCTGGACACGTTTCGGGCTAATTCGTAACCCTTACTCTTAGCACAGAATATATAATAGTACTACTCTTAGGTCGCTTAGGACGCTAAGAGGAAGGGCTATTGAAGATAGGTCCAAAGAAGTGAGTCATCCGGTACAATATCATGTAATATAGTGATATGTATTTATTTATACAAGTAAGTTAATATACCTTCATTAAATTTTCTTAAACTTCATTGTCAAAATCTATTGAAGCGTTTTTTATGTCGATCACGTGCTGCGCCCTACACCACCTCCAAGCTTTAATTTCAGAGAAATTTCCCAATGAGTTCCCGAGACAGTTATTATTTATGCGTCTGTACGATACCTGTGATGCTGTCTGTGTTTAATCGAACGGAATAAATAGAGACGGCATCGTAGATATGTATCTATCTGCCACATAGTATATATATGGAGGTTAAACTAATTTTTTACCCGACTGCGAAAAAGGAGGGTTATGTGTTTGCCTCGTATGTATGTATGTATGTCTATTCCTATGTCCGCTCGTATCGATTTTGATAAGTAATACGTCATTGGATTCGTCTTGACGACGCGAGTGACATTGGGTACATGAAATTCTTGAAAAATCAAAATGGCGGATGTTTGGCGCCAAATTGTAAGTTTTCAAAAAATGTTTTTTTATTAGCCCATTCTAAATATATATGGGTTATATTAATTTTAATCTACCATTTTCACAGAAATATTATTTTTTTTCACACTGTAGATGTACCTATACTCTGTCCAAGATAACGAGTTAGTACTAGAAAACTGAGAAAGCACGCGATTGGTCAGTGAAATGAGTCACAAATACGCATCGGATAGGTTTACATGGCGGCCAAAGTTTAGTCAACATCTGTCTCTCGTACAGTGCGGACGCGTTATGCTTTCCACTGGATTGAAGAACCCATCAGATGAATTTATTTATTTATATTAAGTATTTTTTTATTTATTTTTTACATGAAACTGACCGTGTTTAACCCCCGTGTTTAGATGAGGCCAAAGGTGTATCTCACAGGTTCAGTAACAGCCTATTCACTCTAGCCTTGATGAGCCCTAGATTTTGTAATTATTTATAAAAATAATTTGGCAAGTCAGTAAAATCTTTTAGCTTGTTGTCGATAAAAAATAATCACTCAAGTTAAATTTTCTGTATAGTTTGCGTCATTCTTATTATTAGCCTTTTGCCCGACTACCTGGCTTGTTCGGTCACTTTCAGATTTTCTATTGTTTGTGTTTATGACCAAATGGACCAGATGTTGAATATTCACATCAATAATTGATGCCATCCTTTTATTAGCTTAGAGCTGGGTGGTATTTTCATTTTTTCATACCTTGTCATAAAATATTCCGAACGAACAGCATGTAAGTCTGCCCTTGCATAGAGGTGCAATTGTTTACGCCTACCGACCTTCTTTTGTCCCTTTCATTTGCGTACAAAAGTGCAACAGAGAGAACGCTATATTAACTCGTTATCTTGGACGCAGTATAGTGTTGATAAGTATTGTATTACAATTTAAGTAAATAGGCACAAGAAAAAGAATATTTCACGTCAAACTTTGGATGTTTGAAATCAATATTAATAGGTAATGAAAGAAAGAGTAGATTCAGCCTATCTTCGTATAAAACACTCGTCTTCGTAAAAATCTCATAATTCCTAAGTGCATATTTACATAAGACCTGAAGACCTTTGCCTCAGGCAAAATTAATCATCACAGTCAGTCATTAAATTTACTTGGCCACATGTCACGTGAAACGGAGATTAATGAAAAAAAAATTAAAGGACTTAAACTTTCTTAAAGGCCGGAAACAGACCAATGACGCTCTTTGAGTTGTTGGTACTCATGAGCAGTGCCGATCATTTCCCATTTCGTTTGCCTCTCTCTCATATTAAAAAGAAGACAGTCACATGCATAACGTATCGCTCTTAGAGCACTTGATACAAGTAACAACGCATTTAAAACCAAAGTCGATATACCACTGATACAAGATTTTCCAATATATCAACATCAGCGCTATAAATTATATTTTGAATTCTGCACCATGTAAAACAGTGGTAGCTTAGTGCTTTGGGGCCTCTTTGGCAGAGGATTGTGGGTTCAAACCAGATTTTTTTTCAGAGCAATACGGTGAAGGAAAACATCTCGAGCAATTCAATCCCCAAACATCCCAATTAGCACTGGACCTGGTGGGACATCCTAAATCTTCTTTGAGAGCAGGTCTGCCTGTGCCCACCCCCAGCGTTGAAAAAGTAATGTAATCCGTTTCTATTACAAGCTCGCATTTTTTATACCTTTTGAAACCTTCATTATCCGTATCGAGATATCAATTTACGCATTAACTAACACTTTCCCTTGAGAAACTGATTTTTAAGGTGGTATGTGTTCTAAATCTATACTCCCAGACCACAAATGTTACAAGTGCTAGAATTCTACATTCATAATTGACACTTTTTTTCTATACTAATACTAAACGGCAAAATATCAGGCCCTGAAATGTATGCCGTAATTGTAATAGGTAATTTTGTATGTAAAGAGGGCCAAATTTTGCGCCACTGAGTTGAGTATAAAGTATAAACATCCTTGCAAAAAAAACGTTCACCTATGGTTTTTGTATTTTATGTACATGAAAGCTTACTTTCACAGCTTCAATGCCTAAAAATCTTGTATAACAGTCTTGTCCGCAGTCGTCTAGAGGTTGGGTGTTCGGTCTGGAAACCCTATCATGCCATTCATATTAATAGAATAGAAAAACTTCAGAAGAAATTTGTAAAGTCACTTGCTTTTAGGACTGGTCAAACATACACAGATTATACAGATGTTTGTGACCACTTTAAAATTCAAAAACTCAGTGACCGCCGTGATTCAATGGACTCTGTCTTACTTTATAAAATTATTCATTCTCAATTGGATACCCCTGATTTATTACAAAACATTAATTTTAGAGTTCCGCGCGGACGAGAACGCCAGTGTCGTAAAAAAGATCTTTTTTCTATTTCTCGCAGTCGGACCCATTATGCTGGAAATGTTTTTATAAAGCGAGCCTGCAAACTATTTAATAATAGCGAACGACTCAGAGACGTGGATATTTTTAATTGTACGTGTGCATTTCTGAAAAAATTGTTCAAATAGACCTTGGAGAGTAGGTTAACACTCACAATAGTGATAAGGATAGGTTTTTAAAATAAAGCAATTTTGTGTGTTTGTCACGTTTTCTTATATGACCCATTAAGGGAACTATAGGTCTGTTTATATTTCTTTGTCTTCAATTTCATGTTTATATATGACTGTTTGTTTCTCAATAAATAAATAAAAAAAAAAAAAAAAAAAAAAAATCTAAAAAACCATAGGTGCCCTATTATTTTGCAAGGGGGTTTCAATCAATCAAATCAGCCCACATCCACCCACTGCTGGGTAAAGGCCTCTTCATTTTCAATGAAGAGGCAAGGGGGTTCATATTACGTCTATTTGTAACATTTGTGGTACAGGGGGCAGGTATTTATCTAAGTCATCTACCCCCTGGCATCATTAGTGGTCTCGTTAGCCCTATCGTCCCTGTGTTTGTGCGAGCAGGCATGCAGTAGCGAGTGATAGCAACCTGTGAGCCGCTGCCGCAGCGTGTCGTCCAACTCGCGGTCCGCCCGCTGCGCATCTTCGCTCGGCTTCGGCGCCCCGGGGAACGTCACCAGGACGATGCTCATATTGTCTTTGCTGCCCTGTAAAATTGGAGAGGGCGTTAGGACCAAAAAACAATTTCTCCTGCCTGCGACTGTGTTTCCTGAACACTACAATCTGGCCGCTTTCAAGTCCAGGGTGAATGAGCATTTACTAGGCAAGCGTGCTCCATCGTAGGCCTCATTCTCGCTTTCCATCAGGCGTGATTGTGGCCAAACGCAAGCCTATATTGTATAAAAAAATATATATATATCGTCACTACTTAAAAAAAAAAACTCATATCTCAAAATAGATGATGTTTCCGAGTGAACTTTATGAACAATCAAGGTTCAATTTTGTTGACATATTGATTTTAGGTACAAGATTTTTTTCAAAGTAGTGACGATATCTTTCTACAAATTGGTCCATTTTTGATAACTACTTTTTCCATAATAGCTGTTTTACAATTAACCTCAAAAGTGATGTTATTTCAAAAGTTTAATGAATTAGTTTGACTGGACAACCTTGTTTTACTTCTCCAGTCTGTTCCTCCTCCAAAATCAAAATTGGATAAACCAAACAGTCTCCTCAACAGTCCTCAGTCTACATTGACATTGTCAAAATACATCTTGCTTAAACAACAAAGGTATATTGAAAGCCATGAAAAAAAACTTTGTAAATGTATGTTTCCATACATAGATACATACAGAAAAGTCCTGTTTTCTATTTTTAATCTAACAAATTATTACATTTTGGCTTTACCATCCCAAGGTCCAACTTCTATGTCCAATCTGCATTCTGTAGTTACATTTTGTAAGTGGCTTTTGGGCATTTCTATCTACCATTGTACCCTGAGTTTATCTCTCCGATTTCAACAAAATTTGGAAGGTAGACGGTAGATACAAATGCCCTTTTGCAACTTTATACTGATGTTTATAAGAGATGTTTAATTCTATAATCATAAATTCAATAATCACCTATTGTTATGAATTATGAATTCATGTTCATGACATAGACCCATCATGATCCATGATTAATGTAACTACTCATTTAATAGGTAATAGAACATGAACAAGAATAATTAGAACAGTGATGTAATGATCTCATAATGACATATATTTTAATGGATATTTTAATAATACATTAAATACTAAGGTGCAACCAAAGGTTTTGTTTTTTCTTACATAAAAGTAGTAGCTTTTTCCTGCAACTTTATCTATGTAGCTGACAGTACAATTTTTAAAATATAAAAATTGATTCAATGGTTTTTTTTTATGTTTATCCAATACAAACAAAGACAAATAAATGTTTTCTGTTTAGATGATTTTTTTATGAAAACTTCTCACTAGATGAAATTATGTGTCTAAGAAACATGAAATATACAGTTTGTTTTTTAATTAACATAGAAACTTTCTTGTTTATTTTTTATTTTAATTGCAATAAGATCACTGTTCAGTTTCCTTGACCTAACACACCAGATTAATATTACTGGTTAAAGTTTGTATACCTACTCTCATCTCTGCACGTTTTTTAGATTAATTTTAGATTTCTTTGCAATAAATAACCAATTACTGTTGAAAGATAAATTAGCTAAGATAAAAATACTGTATACTTAAGATATCAGAAGTATTATAGGCACATGAGTCATTTAGAAATATGTAAACACACATTTTTGATACTGTTTACTAGTTACCGCGGAAGTAAATGAACTTTATTACAGTACTAGCTTTTACCCGCGGCTTCCCCCGCGTAGTATTCAGTTATCGCGCGCTGTTCCCCCATGAACTGCATTTTTCCGGGATAAAAAGTAGCCTATGTCACTCTCGGGCCCATAAACTATCTCTATGCCAAAAATCATGTCGATCCGTCACTCCGTTATGACGTGAAACACGGACAAACATACATACAAACACACACATGGATAATTGAAAATGTTTCCCCTGCCCTGACCCCATCAGCCAACACACAACCAAAATCAACAATCAAAATCAACCACAGTCAATCAAGTCTAGTAAGCTGAAATTTTATAATAAATAAATAAATAATAATAAAAATCATTTATTTCAGATAATTAAAAATCCATAATTTGTTAGTATTTGTTAGTATTTTGATTGAAGATTCTTTTTGTTAAGTACTTATTTCTCGGAACAGGAACTAGCATAATCCATATTGTTTTACAAGGATAAAAATGCAAGCATAACCTAGTGACAAAGACATCCTATCTGTTTCGAAATATGTCTTCTATATAAATGCGGAAGTAACTGTCTGTCTGGCACTTGAGGTATTCCATCTTAGCCCTCTAGGTTGGGAATGCATCTGCGATACCTCCCAAGACCCAAGTTTTAGTTCCCGCATTCGTGGGGTTAACCTATGCAAGGTTTTCATTGGTCAGTATGTGGAAATCAAAAATTATGTGATAATTACCACATGACCAGACTTAGCATTGGTTTAAATTCAATTTCCAACAACAGTTACCCAACAGCACCTTAATTGCCAAGAATGCCCTTAGGGTTCAATTTCTAGTCAAACTAGATGAGAGCAAGCCAAACAGCAAATGAGTTCCATTGCTTAATTTTTGTGTAAATATGAAGAGAATTTTCTGAAGCAAGCTTTTATATGGATGATATGAGTTTGTGGTAAATGTGATTGAGTCAACCACTTCCAGAAGAAGCAATGTCGATACACAGGTTCATCAGACAGGCCTTGTATGTATCAGAGGCTCCCCATGAGGCTGACATAGTCACATTTGGTGTACTAAAGCTTCATTAAAAGATAAGATTAAAAAATAACAAATACAAAAGTCCATATTTACCTTATAAAGGCAAGTATCAATGACTTGATTGGTCACAGCCACTAGATCATCTGTCAACTGCAGCAACGAGTGAATGTACGCGCAGAGTGCCTCGTTACTCATCACATCCCAGACACCGTCGCAGGCCAGCACCAGAAACTCATCCTCTGCCTCTGACCTCTCATGCGTAGACACTTCAGGCTCAGGAGACACCAACTGCTCGCAAGGACCTCGATCAAGCACCTTCTTGTACTCGTAATCTCCGAGCGCTCGAGATACAGCTAAGCTCCCATTCACACGTTGAATCATAACTGAACCACCAGCTTGGACTATACGAGACTTCTCAGAAGGTAACTCCGGTTTGTGGTCTCGCGTAGCAAATATAGGTTGGCCGTTACGGGCTAGTACAGCGCGGGAGTCGCCACAATTTGCTATGTATATCTTTTTCGGCGACACGAACGCGCAGACCGCTGTGGAGCCCGACTTTTCCTCGCCGTTTGAGAGCTCTGGGAGCTCCCGCATCTTCTTGTCGAGGTCGAGGAAGCCAGCGCGGATGGCTTCCGCGATTTCATCGCGTCGAAACTCATCCGTCTGCAGTATACACTCCAGCAGGTTCTCTGCGCAATGGGCTGACACCCGCGCCCCCGCGTGACCGTCGAACACTGCGAAATAACTCCAATCCGACAGCGTCCCGTTCAGAGTTAACTGCGCGTGGTGCGCGTCCTCCATCTCCACGCGCCAACCTTGCATCGACGCCACGCCATATCGAAGACCGTTTCCTTCCCCGTTCTCGTTATATTTCTTCGTCTCGGGCTTGTTCAAAAACGCCCCCATACTGAGTCCACTCTCTGTTTACCTAGACCGTTATTCGCACATAGTTTCCACACCATCAGGCACTCGCAGAGCGAACGTAGCGACCGATAACGTAAAAGGGAAGCATCACTGGAAGTACGATACGATCTCGCGACAGGAGCACGTCAGACGGTCGAGCTGTTGCGCTACTGGCGATGAATCCTCACCGCCTGGAATTTATATGTTCAACTGCTCTAAAGACGTATTTATTTAATGCGCAATGATGCTGCGATGATAACAAATTACGTTACGTGCGCTTCTGGGATAAATCGTAAAACGAAAAAGCAACTAAAAGAATGAATGGCGGACATAAATAGTAATTGTCTATGATTTATTTTTTTAATTTCATTAATTAAAGCTTGTCTCTGGGTTTCATTGAATCTGACTGAATCAAGGTTATGTAAAAATGTATAGCATGGTGAATAATGTATTATTTATTGAATTTAATATACGATTTACATAAAAGTAATGCATACTCCAGTAAAAAATTTGTAGCAGCAGAATAATAAATATCAGTCATATACTGAAACTTTAAAATAGATGAAAATATCAAATTATTTTGCCACTCTATGAGTACTAGGACATTTTAAAAATGTTGAACTGTTTTTTACTGGCTAATATTTTTAAGGAAATGAATAATTTTTCTTCTTTTTCAGCTGAAAATCTAGCAATATCGAAACGTACTTAGTCACACTGTCTGTCTCTTTTTTTTTATTATTTGTAGATACTAAATGTCAAAAGTTGAGGTTATGTTTGCGGAATTCTTTTTTCATTTCTTTCCATAATTTATAACTTAAATTGTTATGAACAATGAAGAGAATGCATACTGAACTTGTCGACAATTTTACTATGTCTTCTTCTTCGACGTAGGAATTGTTTTAGGAACTTCATAACCTCTGCGCTTATCTACTTGTTATAGTATTGAATAACTATAATATTTACTTCTATAATATAGTAATTTTTTGATATACATTATGTACAGGAATATTTTGTTACGGTAAGTATACACTAAAACATTCTACGCATAGAAAGTTTTTTTTAATTCATGTTGTATAACAATATCTAGGCTGATTTGTTGAAATTTGCAATTTTACTTTCATTACAGGTTACCCATTAGATCAATTAAAAGAGAATCATTGCCAACATTCGCTAGTATTAAAAAAGTACCTTTAGCACAAATTTGGTCCAGACAATTTGCAGTATCATGTGTTTGCTGCAAAAAGAGAAGATCAATAGAAGAAAAGGTATGTTTTATTTTATTTTTTCACTTTAATCACTAGCAAGGATTAATGAATTATGTTCAGTCTCAGAGAATCACAAAACAGTAAGCTCAGCACTACCAGTAAACATAGTACAGTTGAGTTCATAAACTTCTGAGCAAAAATTTAATCAAAAATATCTGAACACTCCTCAACACCGTTATCAATAATTGTGTTCAGATATTTTTGGTCAAATATGTGCTCACTAGTTTATGAAGTCAACAGTACAGTCAAGTGTAAAAATATTGACACAGCTAAGTTACAAAAATATATATACACAACCTTAATGTTAAGTGCATAAACCATGATAAAACACCACTTTTTTCGGACACTTGGTATAAGATAAGTGTAGAAGTAAAGTAGTTTTGCTATTGTATTTCATACAGTGAGTGGGAGATCTGGAGGCCCAACTCCTCATTAGGTTGTGATAATTTCTTAACTTCCGTATTATAAAATATCTCGTAGTTCTGTGTGCCCTTTGGCATAGGCCTCCTCCAACTGTTTACATTGGACTCTGTCCACTTCCACACCTGTCCAATAAGGTCCCAGGGTCAGTCGAATATCATCCTCCCATCTTCTCGTTGGGTGTCCCTTTCCTAGCTCCATCCCTTGGGTATCATAGAGTTACTTGCTTACTCCATTTGTTTGTCTTGCAACATAACATATGACCTGTCCAGCCACATAACAGCTGGTCCATATTCTTTCTTACTAATGTAATATCATTTTATATCCAGTCTGTAAACACTCAAGGAAGGCAAGCCATCAGGTATTCTCCAAAGGCAGGCTCGGAAGTGGTAGGAATATGGAGGAACATGACGGTCAAAGAAATTGCTGAAGTGCTCCGGAAGGATGTTGGTATGTACTCAGTCCAAATAGAACTGTACCTTTTATGTTATTTAAGAGTATTCTAGACCACAACTTGTTTTTTTATTTTTTTTTAGATCAGTCCTGTTTTTCAAGGGTGAACCTAGTTTTGGTGTTTACCACATTTAATGGTAGACAGTGTTAATATAGGGTGCCCCTAATTTTACATAACATTAATTGCCCTAATATGAATATGCCTAACAGATTCGGCATAACATAATTGTGCATATCAGCGAACTCTCATAATTATAAAGAAGCATAACACTAGCATAATAATGAATCCACATAATTGAAATATGCATAACATTATTAACTATAACTTAAACTGTTATAAAATGAATACACATAATTTTATCAAGCAATGGGATTAGCTTGTACAGTAATTAATGGATGGATATGCGATTTTAATCATGAAACTACCATGAGACTCAACTCATATTAAATGATATTGTAACAGATAACTCACGTCTTACATCGAGTTTAGCTCGACATGTTCATGTGTGGAGTGCTCGTGTTGCGGCAGCCGCATGCTCCAGTGATGAAGGGTTTCGAAATAACCCGAAACATGTCGAGCTAAACTCGATTTAAGACGTGAGTTATCCATTACAATATCATTTAATATGATGGATCTGTAATACAATCACATTTTTCAGATCACGTATTCAAAGTACTGGAGTTTGCAGACAAGACATCCGACATAGATTACAGGGCCGACACAGTGATCCACAACCCCCAGGTCGTCCGGGACATTGTGAAGATATCCGGGTGCAGGTTTAAACTGGTGCCGAGGCCTGACGAGGAAGTGGAGGTTGAAGAGGTATGCATGGAACTTTGTAGGGCAAGGGTGGTGAGCAAATGGCATGTAATATATTATTTAAAAAATATATAGAAACTTTTTTGTTTGTGGCTGTTGACACCTGATTACCTTGGTCTTTAGTTGGTATTAGGCGAAGATTTTATTTTATGCACTAGAGCATAAAAAGTCATTTTACGTCGCCTAGATACAGCATAAACACGAACTTTACAAGCACGAGGAGAAGTGAAAAAGAAATTTTATGTCGCCTAAATCCAGCATAAATACCAACTTTACGAGCATGAGAAGTGCAAAATATGTTTTGTTTAGAACAAAGACGCGGTCCCAGCGCCGCCCGCAGCACCCGAGGCGCTCCGGCCGCGGCCGCCGGTGGTCTGCGTGATGGGGCACGTGGACCACGGGAAGACAACTCTGCTGGACGCTCTGAGGGACACCTCCGTCGTGGACCAGGAGTTTGGGGGCATCACGCAGCATATAGGCGCTTTTGAAGGTGATTTTTCGGACTGTACAAAATGTCTATAAAAAAGTTCTCAAGTCAGTTGTATTTTTTTTAATATTTGTTACGTCAGAGTTTCAGCTATAAATAGAGTGCATGGTTCTAGAGTAAAAACAAAGTAGTTGTGTATTGATAATTATATTAAATCGTATTTTTGGGGGTTGGGTTTAGGGGCGTCGTAAAAAAATGACAAAGTCCCAAGGGCGTCACAGTATAAATGAGTTTGAGAAGCTTTGAGCTAGAGCAAGAGTCCATGATAGCAAAGACCTTCACTATAGTGTAAAGGCTGAAAGTTTTTTTATATATGGACTACATGGTATTAAATTAACACAGTTGAGAACTAATAGACTCTCGTTAGTAATCCCCTTCTTACGGCCCTTGGTGCACAATGTACTATAATTCTTATATATTGTTTTTATAACCAGTGAAGCTAGCGTCGGGCGACACAGTGACGTTCCTGGACACGCCGGGGCACGCCGCGTTCACGGCGATGCGGTCGCGCGGCGCGCTCGCCACGGACATCGTGGTGCTGGTCGTGGCGGCCGACGACGGCGTCATGGAACAGACCGTCGAGTCTGTGCGGATGGCTCGCGAGGCAGCCGGTGAGTGACGGTCGAGTCTGTGCGGATGTCTCGCGAGGCAGCCGATGAGTGACGGTCCAGTCTGTGCGGATGGCTCGCGGGGCAGCCGGTGAGTGACGGTCCAGTCTGTGCGGATGGCTCGCGGGGCAGCCGGTGAGTGACGGTCCAGTCTGTGCGGATGGCTCGCGAGGCAGCCGATGAGTGACGGTCCAGTCTGTGCGGATGGCTCGCGGGGCAGCCGGTGAGTGACGGTCCAGTCTGTGCGGATGGCTCGCGAGGCAGCCGGTGAGTGACGGTCCAGTCTGTGCGGATGGCTCGCGAGGCAGCCGGTGAGTGACGGTCCAGTCTGTGCGGATGGCTCGCGAGGCGGCCGGTGAGTGACGGTCCAGTCTGTGCGGATGGCTCGCGAGGCGGCCGGTGAGTGAAGGTCCAGTCTGTGCGGATGGCTCGTGAGGCAGCCGGTGAGTGACGGTCCAGTCTGTGCGGATGGCTCGCGAGGCAGCCGGTGAGTGACGGTCCAGTCTGCGGATGGCTCGCGAGGCAGCCGGTGAGTGACGGTCCAGTCTGTGCGGATGGCTCGCGAGGCAGCCGGTGAGTGACGGTCCAGTCTGCGGATGGCTCGCGAGGCAGCCGGTGAGTGACGGTCCAGTCTGTGCGGATGGCTCGCGAGGCAGCCGGTGAGTGACGGTCCAGTCTGTGCGGATGGCTCGCGAGGCAGCCGGTGAGTGATGGTCCAGTCTGTGCGGATGGCTCGCGAGGCAGCCGGTGAGTGACGGTCCAGTCTGTGCGGATGGCTCGCGAGGCAGCCGGTGAGTGATGGTCCAGTCTGTGCGGATGGCTCGCGAGGCAGCCGGTGAGTGACGGTCCAGTCTGTGCGGATGGCTCGCGAGGCAGCCGGTGAGTGATGGTCCAGTCTGTGCGGATGGCTCGCGAGGCAGCCGGTGAGTGATGGTCCGGTCTGTGCGGATGGCTTGCGAGGCAGCCGGTGAGTGACGGTCCAGTCTGTGCGGATGGCTTGCGAGGCAGCCGGTGAGTGACGGTCCAGTCTGTGCGGAGTACGGCGAGTCCCCTTAGAGGCCGTGTAGAGCGCGCGTCTGTGTGAGTGTGTTAATTTCGATCGACTTTTTCGTAGTTTCCATACTGTTTTAGCTTATGTATATACTGTGTAGAAAATGTCAACTGAACTGTGTCGTTGTTTTTTGTTACAGTGCCCATCCTGGTGGCGGTCAACAAAATCGACAAGCCAGGTGTGAACATTGTAGGTATGCCTCAATTTTGTTGTCCTTTGCTTTTGTAAATTGCACCACTACTTGCCAGTTTTGACAAGAGTTCTGTGTTTTACAATTAGACTCGTTTTTTGAGACGCTTAAGTTTTATAAAACAGTTTTTTGTTTTTAAATAAGATATATTTTTATTTCTTATTTTTGATATTTAGTTTTCTGTGAAATGGTGTCTATCTCACAAACATTAAGTTTTTAGTTTTTGTGGGTTAGGGATGTCACGAATATTTGTTTTTCGCATTCGCATATGCGTATAATTTTTTTTTTATTCGATTGTAATGGGTCTCCTGGTGGTAATAATTCGCATAATTTAAAACGTTCGCATAAAACGATGCGAATATTTTGCGAATGTTAATGTGTACAAGTCGTGACGTGTTTCGCCTGCGCCGGCCAATAACAATGTCAATAATTGTCCCATGATATTTATTTATTTAGTAATCTAATAAAAAAAAAAAGAAAAAAGAAAAAAAAAGAAGAAAAAAGTCAATGACGTGTCGTACCGGGAGCTGAAAACGCTGGCAGAGAACCGAAAAGAGTGGCGATTACTCCACCGACAAGAGCTAAGCTCTTTTTATGATTTTGATGAGTAATCTCATGAAACGTTTCCAGGAGAACACCCTTCGTTCCCTGGCGCAGCACGGCGTGGTCTGCGAGTCCCTGGGCGGCGACGTCCAGGCCATCCCGGTGTCGGCGTTGCGGCGGACCAACCTGGACACGCTGGTCGAAGCGCTGACGCTGCAAGCACAGCTCATGGAGCTCAAGGCCGACCCGGGGGGGTACGTGGAAGGGGTGGTCATTGAAGCCCAGCTGGATCCTAAGACCGGGTGAGTTGGTTGGAAGCAGACTCCGTGCTCTTGTCGCAATAGGCAATGACATTAAAACCAGAGGCCGTATTGCCTAATGTTTCTGACACTCGTGATCGCAATCAAATGACATACAATACAATACAATAACTCTTTATTGCACACCAACATATAGTAAAAAATTACAGAAAACAGGTATATACACAGAGACTTTCTGAGGTAAGCAATAGGCGGCCTCTACCAAGCATCAAAACACACAAAACACATACAAAAGCTGTCATTTGATTGCGATCGCGCCTGTCAGAAACGTTAGGCAATAAGGCCTCAGGACGCACATTGCCGAACAAAATCCCCTTCAAAGAATGTCAGAACTATTGATTTGTTTGCGTGACAAATAAAATCATCTCACACAAAATAATTAAAATAATACGAGACGAAATTTGAACCTAGTCTTTACTCTGTTACGGGCGAATTACGCTTGACACTTGACAACAACGTACTGAGAAAAAAGAAGGCCAGTTTTACCAAAGTGGCAGGCGAGCATTCTACCAACCTATCTACCTACTATCGACCTACCGATCGACCTAACTTATCCCGGTGATGAACCAGTGATTTTAGGCCAGTGATTACCAAAGTGGCGCTCATTTGGCTCGGACATATTTGGGCGCGCGATTGTGAATCTACAGGTATAATTCATCAAAGGCAATAGGGATTATGACGCCATTAAAAAATAATTCGAAGGCACAACTCCAGTAAAAAAACGCTTTATTTTAGCCCTGAAAACTAGATTAATTTTCGATTTGCTGTAAAATTTGATTTTTGTTGCTTTAAAACAAATAAATAGTCAGTTGATTGAACAGCGACCTATGACGTCAAAAATCGCTATTGCCATTGAAACTTCAACTTCAACTTCAACTTTTTTTGTTTTTGGCAATCGGTCGCTTTAGGTTCGCAACCACTACTGCCACTGAACTGACTCCTGACAACAGCAAAAGTGTATATTGTGTTTGACCAGTTTTTAGAAACAGTTTCCAAACGTTGGTTGCCGTGAAGTGCTTGTTGCGTACCTAAAATAGACATACACAGACATTGAGACAGCACAAAACATTAAGACAATACCAAACATAGAGACAATACAAAACATTAAGACAATACAAGTTGGATCCAAGGGATAGACAAAAGCGACAAAAAGCGTCTAAAGTTTAATTTTTTCTTTTGAGATGTATTTAATTAATAAGGTCAGGATTTTTTTGTTAGAGGAGGCAAGAAGGAGAAGGGATTTGAGGTTTGTGGGTTTGGGGATATCGGGGGGGAGGATGTTATAAAGCGAGACCGATCTCATTGGGCAGCTTAATAACATATGGTCGGCCGTACCTTCCTCCAACCCGCATGAACAGAGGGGGGATTGGACAATACCCCATCTGTACAGGCGGGAGGGAGTGCAGGTATGACCAATACGCAGTCTACAAATGACTGAGGTGGTCTGTTTATTAGCATGCCGAAACCGAAAGAACCATGGCTTGGGGGGGATGCTGGGTTGAATGTCCCCGTAATGACGTCCTTTGACCAGAATGGAGCGCTCATACTGACGGAGCCAGCCAGCGTCGAGGTCTGATTTGGCAGAAGTGAGGAGGTCATAGAAATAACAGTGAGGGTGGTCCAGGCTGCCAGTTTCTATGGCCTCCTTAGCAAGGGCGTCAGCGGTTTCATTGCCCTGGATTCCGGAATGCCCCGGGATCCAGGCCAATGCGATCTCGAGATTACGGGAATGACATTCAAAAAGTGTTTGTCTGATAAGAAGGACTAGGGGGTAACAAATTTTGGACGCAAAAGGATTGGCTTTGATGGCTTGCAAGCCGCTAAGTGAATCTGAAAAAATTATGGCTTTACTGATCTCGTGCGCATTAACATATTTGATGGCTTCTAAAATAGCAACCAGTTCTCCAGTGAAAACTGATGTGAGAGGTGGGCATTTAAAGCTCAGTATAACGGAGTCCTTAGGAATCCAGACTGCCGAACCCACTGCGCCACAAACTACGAGCCTAGAGGAGTCCGTAAATATCAGGGACCAGTCACGCCAGGAGTTATTGATATTATGGAGGAAGGAATTGTTGGCCCCAGGTTGATTTTTTGCTATTCCGAAGTTGAAGATTATGTTGGGTTGGAAAATTAAACTATCGTAACTATGGGAAAAAAGGGGGAGTAGGGGGCAGGTGAAAGTGGGGTCTGGAAGGTTAGTGAATTTGCGGAAGCTGTTTACCAGGCAGGGGGGGTTTTTATTGAACCAAAATCCGCTGTCGGTAACTAAGTGTGAAAGTTCCTGGAGTTTTGGAAGGAGGGGGTGATCATTAAGAAGGGACAGTCTGAGAAAGAACCGATCAGCTAAATATTGACGTCGGAGGGAAAGGGGGGGGTCAGATGCTTCTACTTGGAGGGCGTTGGTCGGAGAAGATTTCATAGCGCCAATAATAACCCTTAAGGCCTGGTATTGGATTTTATCTAGTTTACCGAGGGCCATTTTACTGCAGGGTTCTAAGGTGAAAGAACCATAGTCAATGACACTGCGAACTATGGCATTGTACAGCAGTTTTTGCGCATAAGGGTGGGCACCCCACCACACACCCGAAAGACAACGTAAGATATTAATATTTGACTGGCACTTTAAAGCTACATAATCAATATGTGAGGACCCAGAAAGACGGGAGTCAAGGATAACGCCTAAAAATTTTACTGTCTTTTCGACCGGAATCAGCTGGTTATTAAAAGCAACTTCTACAGGGGGGAAAGATCTTTTTCTGGTGAAGGGGACCACAGTACATTTAGATACTGAGAGGGAAAGACCATGAATAGCAAGCCATTCTCCCAGATAAAATAGAGCTTGGTTCAGGTTGGATGTGGCTATTTCGACAGAGTGGGAGGAGGAATACAGGGCAATGTCATCGGCATATTGTAGGATATTGCAAAACGGGGATACAGCCTCCTCTAAATCGTGAGTGTATAAGCTATAAAGTAAAGGGCTTAATACGGATCCTTGAGGGAGGCCTTGCCAAATTAGTCTCGGAGCGGAATGGGAACCATCATGTCTCACTTCTATGGATCGTTCCATGAGGAAATTGCATATAAAATGTGTTAGTCTCTGCGGCAGACTCAGCTTAGATAATTTATCTCTGAGTAAGGAGAGAACAACATTATCATACGCTGATGATATATCCAGGAACACCCCAATAAGGAACTCGTTCCTCGATAGGGTGATCCTGACATCAGTGGTCAAGATAGCGAGACTGTCCATGGTGCCCATACCCCTCCGGAAACCAAATTGGCTTCTGGCCAGAATTTTTTTGGATTCGACGAACCACTCAAGCCGTTTCTTGATCATGTGTTCAACGATTTTGAGTAGGCAGGATGACAATGCGATGGGACGGTGGGAAGATGGTAGGAGAAGATCTTTTCCTGGTTTAGGTAAGGGAATAACTACTTGTTTTTTCCAGGCTTCTGGAACAAAACCAAGATGAAAGAAGAGGTTAATAAGGTCTAAAAAATATTTTTTGGTTACGTTCCCTGACTTCGCCAGAAAGGCGTACGGAATATTGTCTGGGCCAGGAGCGGAGTTTTTGAGGTGATCCAAGGAGGAGAGGAGTTCTAACCAGGAAAACGGTTGGTCGAAACTGCTGTCGGGACAATTGGCGGGATACGGGGAGGGAACTGAGTTTAAGTGTGGGACGCTGGGGGGCGATAACATATTAATAAATTGTGGGAGCCAAACTGAGGGGTCATTACTGGGAAAATCACGGGCTGTGTATGAACCTCGGAAACGCTTTATTGCTTTCCATAGGATGGAAGCTGGGGTACGGGGGGAGATGCTTTGGCAGAAATTAAACCATCCGAGCCTCTTTTTTTTTTTAAAAATACGTTTAGCCAAGGCCGCCGTCTTTTTATACGCTAGAAAGTTATCTATTGACATGTTTTCGCGGTAGAGTTTCTCAGCCTCTTTCCTTTGGCGGATCATGTCTGTGCACTCGGAATCCCACCAAGGGGGGGAGGACCTATTAGATTTGTACCGTTTTCTTTGCGGGATATTTAATTCAGCTGAGGCTATAAGGGCATCGATAAATTTATCATGACAAATGGGCGCGTTTTCTACTGAAACAGTGGGCAACTCACTGATGGCTGCGTCAATGTCCATTGCGAATTGGTCCCAGTTTGCCTTAGGAAGGTGGTACCTATGGGAATTTAGAGGGGACAGGTTGGGTTGAGAAAAGGAAGAAGGGAATGAAATTAAAATGGGAAGGTGGTCACTGCCGTGGGAATCTTGGAGTACGGACCATGAGAGAAGGGAGCTAAAATTAGGAGAGCAGAGGGAGAGGTCAACGGCACTAGGATTCTGACCGGGAGCCGTTCTGCGAGTAGGGGAACCGTCGTTGAGGAGACAGATGTTTGAATCCTCCATGAGGTCTACGAGATCGCAGGCTAAGGCGTCGTAGTCTGCGCTTCCCCACATGAGGTGGTGGCAGTTAAAATCGCCTAGAATGAGGAACGGGCCAGGAAGGGCGGAGAAAATGCGCTCAAGGTCAGAGATGTGGATAGAGTGAGGATCAGAAATATAGATAGAAAGAACAGTGAAATCCATGATTTTGGCGGCGACAGCGTTTATGCTGCTAGGGATAGGAGGAAGATTTAAGCGAGTATACGTAACTGAAGATTTTATGAGTAGAGCGGCTCCTCCGTAACCATCATCTCTGTCATGCCGGATGCAGGCGAACCCAGGCACCCGAAACCGAGCTCCTGGGACCAACCAGGTCTCCGAGATGGCAAAGACGGATGGGTTGTACGAGGAAACCAATTGCAAAATTTCATGCTTCTTGGGGCGGAGACTATGACTATTCCACTGGATAAGGTGGAATGTTAACCACTTGGAGAAGTTGGGAAAGTTTGTTGGCAACGTTGGGCGGTAGTGGGAAGTCATCCATTTTGCTGAACATATTGATCAGCAGAGACAGCAATACATCAAGGAAGTTGTCGTTGGGGAGGTTTTGTTGGGGTGGAGGGAGCGGTGAGCTAGGAGATCGGAGGGCGGCACCATTCCTCGGTGGAGGGGGGTCCCGCTCTCCAATTATGGAATTATGAGCGGCACGGTCATAACCCTGGGTTAGGGTGCGGCGGGGGGACCTTGGGATTAATACAGTTTTTCTGTAGCTGTATGTGGGGCTTTGGGTATAGGGGGGGATGCCAGAGGGTTGGGATTGTGATAAGGGGGGGTTAGGTTGGGAATGGGTGGGGCTTTGTGCGGCGTCTGCGTAGGACCTCTTGACTGGGGGGAATCTTTCACAAGCCTGGGAGTAAGAAATATTTTCTTCGGACATGGTGTCTTTTATGGTTTTTTGGCGAGTGTGTTCAGGGCACGTTTTACTAGTGGCGAAGTGCCTTCCCGAACAAAACATGCAAAACGCCAGGTCTTCGCTGACATCGCAGGCTTTGCCCGTGTGCTCTTGAGCGCATTTGAAGCATTTAGGCTTCGAGCGGCATTGGTCTGCAATGTGTCCGAATTTACAACAATTATGACACTGTATCGTTGGCAAAAGATATTTCTCTACTACCAGGGATGTGTAGCAACAGAATATCCTACTAGGCAAAACTTGTCCACTAAACGTCATTACTACTGTTCCCGTAGGGACCCATTCTACGCCATCTGTTTTGTGAATTTTACGATTAAGCCTTCTGGCTTTAAGGATTTCCCCGCAGCCAGGAGGCAATTCTACATCCTTAACAAAATCGGCCAGAGCAAGATCCGTTGGTACTCCTCTCACAATACCCATTCGGGTGATGTTGAATGTGGGGATAGAGGCCTCGAATTTATTTGCAAGCAGCAGAGGATTCAACAAAAAGGCATTTGCGGCTTCTGCAGAATTGAATTCAACACTGACGCGGTTTCTCCCTACCTTTTTAATGCCATCTCGAGTA
The DNA here is from genome assembly GCA_037349165.1 of Choristoneura rosaceana. Lineage (NCBI taxonomy): Eukaryota > Metazoa > Arthropoda > Insecta > Lepidoptera > Tortricidae > Choristoneura > Choristoneura rosaceana. The sequence goes on from JAZBNJ010000044.1 coordinate 2,452,272, forward strand.
ATACTTTGGATGCGTGCATTTACCATAACTTGGCCAAATTTTATGGGGTTTAAAGTAGTACCTGAGGATGGTTCAGTTTCGATTTTGGAAACATGTACCAAAAATGGACCTCCGTCATTTGTAGTGTATTTTCGTCCACCTTTTAAGTCCGGATGTTCATACAGGTGAGCTATGGAGTCAGAAGGAGGCCTGTTCCCCAACTTGGATGGGGGTTCGGATCCACCCTGCGCCGTAACTTTCCTTTTAGCCCTAAGAAGGGAAACCTCGGCATCCATCGACATCCCCGATTGATTGTCTTGCGACGAATCCACCGGGGGGCCGCCAGGCACCGGTTCCCGAACAGAGGTTATATCGGGGGGTTTTGGAGGGATATTAAACGACATTGCAATATTATCAGCGTACGTGGGTTGGTTAGAACACTTACTGGTCGCCGAAACCGCTGGGTATCACAACAAAAACACGAGAAAAATCGCACTGGGCCACAAAATTTCGCAGGTCACACAAAAAACGTGCTGTCACCAAGGAAGCCAAGTGGTCAGTCTCCATTGAAACTTTATGGGAGAATTGTGTTTTGACAGCTCATAAACAGTACGTCAGTTGATTGGTGGTGTCAACATCCCTATTACTTCACAATAGCCTCCTGAGTCCTGACATTTTTTAACAAACTTTACTTTTAAGACCTAGACGTGGTTAACCTTGCTTTGTTATTTTAGATATTATTTTAAAATCCTTAAAATTCTTTATTCAATGAACAATTTGTACTTTATAAAGTACATTCGGCCGTTATTCTTAGTGTTAATTAGTCCTTTATAAAGTACGCGAGGACTTAGGAGGTTATGAAATATGACAGATTACGTACAAAAAATTGTTGCTACCAATCCTATCAAAAATAGTAAGTAGCCGTATTAAAAAAAATACTATGGTGGTTGGTTGGCCAACCTAGCGCCCATCCGAAATTTGACAGATCGCGATTAAAAATATCTGCTACTATGCCAAAAAAAGTAAAAAAAAAAAACACAAATTGGCGGGGACCTTGCGAATTTTTCGTGGTCATTTTTTGATAGTGCGAATGTAAACTTACAAAAATGGAATCATCGAGTGCTAGTGACATTTCTTTTCTATTAATTGTTTAGCACGAGTTTTTTTTTTCGTCTACTATTCCTGTAATAGTTGAAATAAAAGGCATGGCATTAAGTAATTCATATTGCCCTCGTGCTTTTTAAATCCAAATCGGCACTCGGTGCAATAATAAATAACTTTCTGCTTGGGGCAACAGTCTACTATAATCAATTGATGGTGAAGTTGTATTGTTTGTAACATATTTTTTGTTTGTCAGGAAGCAAGCCACTGTGTTGGTTCAACGAGGCACTTTGCGGCGCGGGAGTATTATTGTGGCCGGCGCGGGCTGGGCTAAGGTATGGCACAGTACAAAAAGTAGCAGTATAACGTCTTATTAAATGATATTGTAACGGATAACTCACGTCTGAAATCGAGTTTAGCTGGACATGTTTCGGGTTATTTCGAAACCCTTCATCACTGGAGCACGCGACTCGGCGCGTGTTGCGGCAGCCGCCGCAAATTAAAAAATAATTCGAAGGCACGATTCCAGTAATAAAAACACTTTATTTTAGCCCTGAAAACCAGATTAATTTTCTATTTACTGTAAAATTAGATTTTTTGTTGCTTTAAAACAAATAAATAGTTAGTTGATTAAGTTGGCGAACAAATAGCGACTTATGACGTCATAATTCGCTATTGCCTTTTGAAATTCTACGGGAGAATTATTTTGACAGCTCATAAAAAGTATGTCAGTTAATTAGTGGTGTCAACATCCCTATTGTTATAAAATAAACCTCACCTAACCTAACCTATAGTTTTCTATAGGATGACCATTTAAAAAATTCAGGAAAATGAAAATTTCAATGGGGAAAAATTATGTCAAACGATGATTCAGACTAAAAGTACGGTATGACTAGCGAAGATTATGCGAACATTGGCGCTTCCATTTTAGGTGCGTGTGCTGAACTCTGCTGAAGGCCGCAGCATGCTGGAAGCGCCGCCTTCGACCCCTGTCTCCGTGCTGGGCTGGAGGGAGCTGCCGTCGGCTGGAGACCAGGTCTTGGAAGTCAGCTCTGAGGTAACTCCATCATCATCAGCCGGAATGCGTTTTCTCCAACTTATAACGTGTAGTCAAATAACTTAACGGGACTTATCACGCTATTTAACACAATTATTATTTACCTCGACGTTTCGGCAACTCTACTCGTGACCACGGCAACTGAAATGTTGCCGAAACGTCGAGGTAAATAATAATTGTGTTAAATAGCGTGATAAGTCCCGTTAAGTTATTTGACTATGAGTGAGAATCACGAAAGTTTAAAATTGCTTCGCATGTATGTGCAGGTTTCTTTACGATGTTTTCCTTTACCGCAAAGCTCAGCAAAACTCAGAGAAGTACGAGTCGGGATTTGAACCCACGACCCTCCGCTTGAGAGGCGATAGGTCAAACCACTAGGCCACCACGGCTTCCTTATTATATAATAATGAAGTAAGTATAAACCTAAAATATTTACTGCACAATATTGTGTGATCCCGGAATCCTGATTTTTTTTTATTCGACTGGATGGCAAACAAGCAATTGGGTCTCCTGATGGTAAGAGATCACCATCGCCCATAAACATCTGTAACACCAGGGGTATTGTAGATGCGTTGCCAACCTAGAAGCCTAAGATGGGATACCTCAAGTGCCAGTAATTTCACCGGCTGTTTTACTCTACACCAAATAGACCAATAGACCAATAGACCAATTGCTTTGCCTTCTGTTATATCCAAAGTTTTTGAAAAAGTCATGCAAAATCGTATTGTAAATTTCGTGAATAAATACAACATTCTAAAAACGGAGCAATATGGATTTCAGAAGGGAAAATCTACGACTTCGGCAATTTTTAACTTGGTTCGCAAGATATTAGAACAAGTAGACAAGAGAGTGCCATGCGCCACGGTTTTCTTTGACATGAGCAAGGCCTTCGATTTCGTTGCGCATGATTTACTACTCTCAAAATGTAAACAATATGGCCTTCGCGGTAGAGTACATGACTGGTTAAAAAGTTACCTTTCAAATAGAAGTCAATATGTTGAAATTATGACTCTCTCAAAGAGCATGGAGTTGTTAATGATTAGATCAAAAAACAAATATAATGGGGTAGGTGTTCCACAAGGAAGCATACTAGGCCCTTTGCTCTTCCTAATTTATATAAATGATCTACCAAATATTTCAAATCACAATTATACATTATTTGCCGATGACATTTCAGTAATAATTCCACTTAAAAATAATTTGAATAATGAACAATATAATAATGACATTAATAATACTATCGTTAAAATAATTAAATGGTTAAAACATAATAATTTGGTCGTTAATATTGACAAAACAAGCTATATTCAATTTCATAACAGACATGGTTTAAAAAGAAATTTAATAGTTAAATATGAGAACAAAACACTAACTGAAAACAACCAAGTAACATTTCTTGGTATAGTGCTTGACGACAATTGTTCTTGGAAATCGCACATTGAAAGATTATGTGGTAAAATCAACCGATTTGCATATGCTCTCTGGAGGCTACGTAAAATCACAAATAAAGATATTGCAATTCAGGCCTATCATGGTTACGTATGCTCAGTTCTCAGATACGGGATTCTCATATGGGGAAATTCGGTCCATATAAACAGAGTTTTTATAGCACAGAAGCAGTGCATTCGTAGTATCTGTGATGTTCCACAATATGTATCCTGTAGACCTTTGTTCAAAAGTCTTAAATTACTGACAGTTCCATCCCTGTATATTTTGGAAGCATGTATGTTTGTAAAAACACATAATGAACTCTTTAAAAAAATTGGCGATGTATACACTTTTAATACTCGATATCCAGATAACTTAGTTGTACCTAAGGCCAATTCAAAACAGTTCAGTAACAGTTGCTATCCAATGGCCATCAAAATTTTTAATGCTCTTCCACAAGATTTTAAAGGTTTGCCCACAAAGGAGTTCAAACGGAAGCTCTCTCACTGGCTCCAAACTGAATGTTTTTACTCACTGAACGAATTTTTAAAGCGTAACCAAATTGGGCGTGGTTACTAAAAATTGTAAAATATATGAAATTATTGTCTGTATTCTTTATTATTGTTATTTTACTATTTTGACATACAATATAATTTATACGTAGTTAACTATTATCTAAAATATAATATAATAATAAATAAAATTGAATCCACTTAACATTGTAACTTAACTTAAATAATAAGATTTATTAAATATTCAGATTAAAACATATCCTTATTTATTAACCAAAATTTGTACGTCACATAGTGACAAAAACATGTGAAACTCTCTTATTTTCTTTTACCACAAAATATGTACCATGTTTTTATGCAAATAAATGATTTATGATTTACACGCCGAAACACAACAGTGCAAGCACTGCTGCTTCACGGCAGTATTAGCGAGCAATATGGTAGTAGCAATCCGGGCGGACCTTGCACAAGGTCCTACCACCTGCAATACTGATAAAAAAAAATCCCGGTATTAGGTGGTAATGACAACTCTATATTAGTTCTCAAATTAAATTTACTCCGCCTATTCGAATCGCTGGAAATAATATTATTTGACAGAAACGCGCAAACGAAGTGATGAAGTGGCGCCACAATCAGCGCATGAAAGAAAAGCAGGCGTCCGACCTGGAGGTGATCGCGGCCAAAGAGGCTTCCCATCGACAACAGTACCGCCAACAGCTGGAACGGAAGAGGGCCATGGGACGGATGAGGGTAAGAGGGACTCTGTGTATAAAACGGGGTATGGGATGGGTGAGGGTATGAGGAGATTTTGTGTATAAAACGGGGTATGGGATGGGTGAGGGTATGAGGAGATTTTGTGTATAAAACGGGGTATGGGATGGAAGAGGGTATGAGGAGATTTTGTGTATAAAACGGGGTATGGGATGGAAGAGGGTATGAGGAGATTTTGTGTATAAAGCGGGGTATGGGATGGGTGAGGGTATGAGGAGATTTTGTGTATAAAACGGGGTATGGGATGGGTGAGGGTATGAGGAGATTTTGTGTATAAAACGGGGTATGGGATGGAAGAGGGTATGAGGAGATTTTGTGTATAAAACGGGGTATGGGATGGGTGAGGGTATGAGGAGATTTTGTGTATAAAACGGGGTATGGGATGGGTGAGGGTATGAGGAGATTTTGTGTATAAAACGGGGTATGGGATGGAAGAGGGTATGAGGAGATTTTGTGTATAAAACGGGGTATGGGATGGGTGAGGGTATGAGGAGATTTTGTGTATAAAACGGGGTATGGGATGGGTGAGGGTATGAGGAGATTTTGTGTATAAAACGGGGTATGGGATGGAAGAGGGTATGAGGAGATTTTGTGTATAAAACGGGGTATGGGATGGGTGAGGGTATAAGGAGATTTTGTGTATAAAACGGGGTATGGGATGGGTGAGGGTATGAGGAGATTTTGTGTATAAAACGGGGTATGGGGTGGGTGAGGGTATGAGGAGATTTTGTGTATAAAACGGGGTATGGGATGGGTGAGGGTATGAGGAGATTTTGTGTATAAAACGGGGTATGGGATGGAAGAGGGTATGAGGAGATTTTGTGTATAAAACGGGGTATGGGATGAGTGAGGGTATGAGGAGATTTTGTGTATAAAACGGGGTATGGGGTGGGTGAGGGTATGAGGAGATTTTGTGTATAAAACGGGGTATGGGATGGGTGAGGGTATGAGGAGATTTTGTGTATAAAACGGGGTATGGGATGAGTGAGGGTATGAGGAGATTTTGTGTATAAAACGGGGTATGGGGTGGGTGAGGGTATGAGGGACTTTGTGTGTAAAACGGGGTATGGGATGGGTGAGGGTATGAGGGACTTTGTGTGTAAAACGGGGTATGGGATGGGTGAGGGTATGAGGGACTTTGTGTGTAAAACGGGGTATGGGATGGGTGAGGGTATGAGGGACTTTGTGTGTAAAACGGGGTATGGGATGGGTGAGGGTATGAGGGACTTTGTGTGTAAAACGGGGTATGGGGTGGGTGACAGTATGAGGGGCTTTATCTATACTAATATTATAAATGCGAAAGTGTGTGTGTTTGTATGTTTGTGTGTTTGTCCGTATTTCACGCCGTAACGGAGCGACGGATCGACGTGATTTTTGGCATAGAGATAGTTTATGGGCCCGAGAGTGACATAGGCTATTTTTTATCCCGGAAAATTCAGTTCCCGAGGGAACAGCGCGCGATAAGCGAATACCACACGGGCCGAGCCGCGGGCAAAAGCTAGTTGTACTAAACATTGGATAGGCGATGGATGAGGGTATGAGGTTCTTTGTATCATGTTATTGGGTATGGGATGGGCGAGGGTATGACGATCTTTTGTGTATAAAATGGGCCATGGGGCGGATGAGGGTATGAGATGGGATGAAGGGCTTCTGTGTATAAAACGGGGAATGGGATGGGTGAGGGTACGCAGGTTTTTGTGTATAAAAAACGGGGTATGGAATGGCTGAGGGTGTGAGATTCCTTTTAACCTTCTGAGGCCCAATATAAAAAAAAAACTGTCAAATCAATTTGAATCTAATTGCTTCGGGAACAAAGTCAATCACGGGGCAAGGGTCTGAAGCCGGATACTGATCGATGTGTATTTATTATACTGTTTAATTTTATTGTCCTCAGTTGCGACCGGAGGGGCCCCGACAGAAAATGATTCAGTACGATGACCACCCGACACTCAGTGTCATTGTCAAAGGTAACCATATAATCTAGTTATTCGTTTTGACGAAGTTACTTTCCACTTTTCTTCTAGTTTCCTACTAATACTGCGAAATATACGCTTGAAATCTTAACACAAGCTTTTCGGAATACTTTTTTTTATATGATAAGAGGAAAACGAGCAGGTTCACCTGATGGAAAGCAATCCCGCCGCCCATAGACATCCATAACATAGGTTGAGTTACGCATTTTGTATATATCCTGATCCGCGCTTGCGTGCGAATTTCAGCCTCAAACCCTCTCAATTTGAGAGGAAGCCTGTGCCCAGCAGTGGGACGTGATGATGACGCTATTTGTACGCAAATGATGTTAATATCGTGTATTGCAGGCGATGTGGACGGCTCCGTAGAAGCGATCCTGGACATATTGGAGACGTACGACGAACACGACACGGTGCGGCTCGATCTGGTACACTTCGGAGTGGGCCCCGTCACTCCCAACGACATTGAGGTGAAGCCGAGTTGGAGTCATAAGTTATACACCGTGATATCTTTGAGTTGACGTTTTTTAGGGTTCCGGAGCCAAAATGGCAAAAACGGAACCCTTATAGTTTCGCCATGTCTGTCTGTCTGTCCGTCTGTCTGTCTGTCTGTCTGTCTGTCTGTCTGTCCGTCCGCGGCTTTGCTCAGAGACTATCAATGTTAGAAAGCTGTAATTTTGCACGAATATATAAGTAAACTATGCCGACAAAACAGTACAATTAAAAATTCAAAAACAATTTTTTTTAGGGTACCTCCCATAGACGTAAAGTGGCGTTGATTTTTTTTTCTCATCCAACCCTATAGTGTGGGATATCGTTGGATAGGTATTTTAAAACCATTAGGGGTTTGCTAAAACGATTTTTCGATTCAGTCATTTGTTTGCGAAATATTCAACTTTAAAATGCAAATTTTCATTAAAATCGAGCGTCCCCCCCCCCCCCCCCCTCTAAAATCTAAACCGGTGGGTGGAAAATTTGAAAAAAATCAGGATGGTAGTCAGTATATTAAACTTCCAAGGAAAACTATAGCGGCTAAGTTTGCTTGAGAATTATTAGTAGTTTATGAGTAAATAGCAGCGTAAGGTATAAAATATACCTATACTTCGAAGATTCCGTATAAAGTACGAAATCCTTAGAAAAATATTACTTAATTTTTTCGTCATGGCTCCGGAACCCTATTTTGGGCGTGTCCGACACGCTCTTGGCCGGTTTTTTTTATGTTAGAGAGGCCAGACGAACTAGTGGGTCACCTGATGTTAAGTGATCACCACTGTCCATAGACACCCGCATTGCTTTAAGGGCCAATCAACTGTTTTACCGGCACTTGGGTGTCTCCTGCGTTACCAAAATTGTCTCTACCAAAAAGTCGTACTTCCAACAAGATATTTCACGGTTTAATAGGTTGAACTTATGTAGGAGGGCATGTATTCATGTACACCATCTATTAAATTACAGAAAAAACACGTTTGCTTACAAAAATCTGCAATTGTTTGTAAAATGTCGCGGACAGATTAGTGTTGGTAAAAAAGTTGATTGGCCCTTAAGCGATGCCAGTGCGTTGTCGGCCCTGCAGAATGTACACACGCCTCTTAAAGGCACCCAGGTCGTAACTCGACGGGAAGACCCCAGCGGGAAGCTCGTTCCAGATTTTGCAAGTTCGTAGCAAAAAAGACCGCTTAAAACGCACCGTCGAAGACTGCCATTCAACATGATGTCGATGAAAAGAACGCTTACGACGGGTGGATCTATAAATGGAACCCCGCAGCTGGAATGAGGTCAAAGAAGACTTGCAGGTGGTAGGACCTTGTGCAAGGTCCACCCGGATTGCTACCACCATCTTGCTCGCTAATCCTGCCGTGAAGCAGCAGTGCTTGCACTGTTGTGTTTCGGCGCGGAGAGTAAGACAGCCGGTGAAATTACTGGCACTTGAGGTATTCCAACTTAGGCCTCTAGGTTGGCAACGCATCTGCAATACCCCTGATGTTGCAGATGTTTATGGGCGGTGGTGATTTCTTACCACCAGGAGACCCACTTGCTCGTTTGCCTTCCAGTCGAATAAAAAAAAAAGACTCCGTTATTTATATATTTCACACGAAAACACAAGCTGAAACATGCATTCATTCTGTGCATCCATGTTTCAGCTTGTGTTTTCGTGTGAAATATATAAACTTTCACGAGATGACCGTAAAAGTAACAAAAATTTGGAGTTGAAATAAAAAATACAAAAAGACTCCAAAATTTAATCTTATTTTCCGTAAGGTATTTGTTTTCAATGTAGTGTCTAGTACTTTTGTTTCTGACATTCTTTCCGTTTTTTTGAAATTTCGAAAAAATATGGTTTTTCCTATCCAGAATAAATAAATAATAATAATAATAAATATCACGGGACAATTCACACCAATTGAGCTAGCCCCAAAGTAAGATTAGCAAAGCTTGTGTTATGGGTATTAAGCAACGGATGGGTCTCTATTGTATCCCATAAAATTTGAACTCCGATTTTAACAATCCATAACGTTATTAATCATAATTTTTGCAAGTCATATTATCTTAAGTCATAATTTTAAACAGCATAAACTGGAGTTCCGATTTTCGCAGGTCATAATTATTCTTAGTCATAAAATTGGTTAGTCAAAACTTTCGATGTCCATATCGTATGCCATTTCATAATTTTAAAGGCAATAAACTATTTTAGTATAATTGTTATAAGGTCTATTTTCACAGGTCATAATGATTGATAGCCACCTGATAAGTTTAGTCATAACATTTAACGTCATAATGCTAAATTCAATAATAACACTTATAATAATTATAAGAAGGTTGGTATTCAATTATCTATTATTGTTTCCTTTCGCTTCTGTAGAGGTAGCAATTCTAATTTAACCTACTCTTCTGAAAGAGGTACCCTTCTGGACGGGTCGTAGTTCTAACCTAGTCTAATCTATCTCTCTCGTAGCAATTTTCTTGTGTTAGAGTCGTAGTTCTAAGCTAACTAAACCTATTTTGAGTTTCTTAATCCATAGCGTTTCCGGGCTGCTATAAAAAAAATACCTAACATCGAAGGGTAAGCCGGGAGCTACGCTCCGCTTCGCTCCCGCCTTAGCCTTCTAAACCTAACCTATCCGAGTCGCTTCTGCTCCGAACCGTCTTGCTCGCTCGCTTCGCTCGCTCGCACAAATTATACAAGTTTCTTGTGTAAAAGTCGTAGTTCTGAGCTATCAAGCAAGCAATCCGGGCGAACCTTACACTAGGTCCTACCGCCTGCAAAAATAAGACTAGCGCTGGGAATGTATGCCTGGAAATGTTTCTGAGTATTTATCTTTATGCCTATCAATGTTATGGATTTGGTTTTTTAGATCTAGGCACTTTAGGGATTAAAACGATATGAGTAATAACCGTTAGTACGGTGAAATGTATGGCTTAAACTATTTCTGAATAATTATTGTTATTTCTTTGAACGTTATGGATAAAAATGTATGACTTTTGTGATTATAGAATTTAATATTATATGCCATTAATATTAGAGCTAATAAGCATTATACTGAACAAAAATTATGACTAGTGATGTTTATGTTTATAAATTATATGGATATAAATTTCTGACCATTGAAATTCGGAACAAAAAATGTATGGAAAACAAAGGGATCCCGCAACGGATAAACATACTTATATAGATAAATACATACTTAAATACATATTAAACATCCAAGACCCGAGAAGAAACATTCGTATTCATCATACAAATATTTGCCCCGGCCGGGATTCGAACCCGGGACCTCAGGCTTCGTAGTCAGGTTCTCTAACCACTCGGCCATCCGGTCGTCAAGAGCGTAATCGATTCCGATCGTTTAAAAAATGTCCCCAAATTTTCATACAAAATTTTATGAGTCAGTTTTGCCACGCCCATACTGAGTGTATGAAAAAAACGTCGCAAAAAAGTGCCCATTGCGACTATTTACTGAATAAATGATTTGAATTTTGAATTTTGTTGACGCGTAGCGAATGTGTGCAGCACTCACACACGCTTACCTCGCAAATGACTTTTAAAATGACAGCAGCGACCCCCTCCAATCAATCATCTTATACCGTCAATTGCAGCGGGCGCACGAAATATTTTTTGTATTACTGTTTTAGGTATTAAATAATAAAAATAAATAATAATAAATATCATGGGACACTTGACACCAATTGACCTAGTCCCAAACTAAGCAAAGCTTGTACTATGGATACTAGGCAACGGATAAACATACTTAAATATAGATAAATAAATACTTAAATACATATTGAACATCCAAGACCCGAGAACAAACATTCGTATTATTCATACAAATATCTGCCCCGGCTGGGATTCGAACCCGGGACCTCAAGCTTCGTAGTCAGGGTCTCTAACCACTTAGCCATCTGGTCGTCAAATTAAATGCATGTAAATTCAAAAAAGGACTTCTAAATTCCTGCAAACCTCCACCGTACGTCATCTACAAGACGCTCCAGTTCACCAAATTTAAATAAGGCTTTTGGTCTTCAGATAGCGGAAGCCTTCAACGCTGTGATATACGCGTTCAACGTGGACTGCCCCACGCCGCTCACCGTCGAAGCGAAGAACAAAAACATACCGCTGAAGAGGCACAATATCATCTACAAACTGGTTGACGACGTCAAGGATGAAATCAGCGCTAAGATACCCAAGAGGCAGGTGGAGGAAGTTATAGGTGAGTACTAGCCACAGATTCATTTATTTATTACTAACTTTTGCCTGCGGCTCCGCCCGCGTGGTATTCGGTTATCGCGCGCTATTCTCTCGGGAACTTTGCATTTTTCCGGGATAAAAAGTAGCCTATCTCACTCTCGGGCCCATAAACTATCTCGATGCCAAAAATCACGTCGATCCGTCGCTCCGTTACGGCGTGAAAGACGGACAAACATACAAACACACTTTCGCATTTATAATATTAGTATGGATTCAGTTTGTTTCAAATCATTCAATCATATTTATTATTCAATCAGATATAGATTGATTACACAACCTTTGGTATGCCAGATGAGACCGTTATGCATCCCTTTTACTCGCATCATACGCTACTCATGATTAGTCAGTTACACAGTTACACTAGTTATGATTAGTCAGTTAGCGGTCAGTCTTTGTATGGGGCCAACCCCGACGTTTGGTCGGGGTTCGGACACGCGAAGTATATGCATTTGCGTAATCTAATGTAATCTATATCTGTGGTACTTATTACAGGATTCTACGAAAATTAAAGCTTCTATCCATTCGTTCCGGTTGAAATTTTTATGCTTTTTTTTTAGTCTAACATCTGGTAGCACAGCGTTACTCTGAAGATGAGATCTGATTAAGTTCGAAACGCGTCAGTGTGGTGTGGTGGTGGTGATAGATGGGTATGTGTGATTTGTGTGTGTTCTTACAGTGTGGAGGTGGAGGAACTGCATGAACACGCATATTTTGCATAAGCTTAGCTATCGTAAGGTCGCGGGGGAGCAAGGGAATTCTTTTAGTTCATTGATATGGACCTCCGCAAAGTAACGTCTGATTCAATAAATTAAATTTTAAATTATCTATTTAGTTATGTAGTATTGTGTAGTTAATGGTGTGTAGTACGAGGGGCGTTCAATAAATTCTCGGTATTGATATATTTTAAACCTCTTCCGTTATTTTTTTAATACTCGTCGTTAAGTATCTTTCATTGACAGTATAAAAAAGTAAAATTTAAACTGGTAACTTCTTTTGTTTTTTTGCAACAGCGGAATAAAGGTGATAACTATGAACGATTTTGCAATGTTGAAAAAATTAGAGCACCGAGCCGTGATAAAATTCTTGACAAAACAGGTGAAAAATCAAAAGACCATAAAAAAATAAATGGATTCTGTTTCCGGCGAGTCTGCTCCTTCTATATCTATGATCCACAAGTGGTCTAGTGAATTTAAGCGTGGGAGGGAGAGCATCGAAGACGAGCCTAGAGCTGGTTGGCCAGACGGGGCTATTTCGCCAAAAAATGTCAATAAAGTGGAAAAAATAATATTACAAGATGGTCGAGTGAAGGTGAAATCTATAGCACAAAGGACCAATCTTTCTATTGGTACTATGCATGATATTATACATGACCACCGCAATATGTCAAAAGTAAGTACAAAATGGGTGCCGCAAATGCTGTCACCACTTCAGAAAGATACGCGTGTAGCTTGTTGTTCCGACTTTATGGAGATGTGCGGTGACAATCCTGATGAGATACTTCAAAGAATTGTTACCGGAGATGAAACCTGGGTTCATCATTATGATCCTGAGAGCAAGCAAGAATCCATGCAGTTGCACATTAAAGGAACACCTCATCCCAAGAAGTTCAAGGTCATGCCTTCGGCTGGTACGGTCATGGCCACCATATTCTGAGATTGTGAGGGAATATTGCTGATCGATTTTAAATCAAAGGCTGTAGATATTACTGGGGAGTACTACGCTAACATTCTACGCCAATTAGGGGAGGCAATCGAAGAAAAGAGGAGAGGAAAGTTAAGCAACGGAGTTCTACTGCTGCATCACAACGGCCCGGTGCGTAGTGCTCGTATTTCCAAGGCCGCTGCTCTTGAATCTGGGTTCGAAAGTATTACTCATCCACTGTATAGTCCAGATTTAACCCCTAGCGACTTCTTTTTGTTTCCCAATCTCAAAAAAAGATCTTCGAGAAAACCGATTTTCTGACGATGAAGCGCTGAAGGCAGCAGTTCAGCAGCATTTTGACACCCAAGACGAAAAATATTTTTATGAGGGTTTAAAAAAAATAATCGACCGATCTAATAAGTGTATAAACGTAGGGGAGGAACATATTGAAAAATAAAAAAAAAGTTACTTTCACTGTCTTTTGTTTTCATTACTATACCGAGAATTTATTGAACGCCCCTCGTATGTCTTTATAATGGTCCGAGGGCTGCCGACGGTGCTGGCTGTTTTTAAGGCTTCAGCATTATGCTGAGCCAGTGTCCGATTCACAACCGCAATGACACATACCCTTGTGTTGTTTATTTGTACCTAATAATATTGTTGTCGTGTTGTGAATACATGTATTTTCTTTCTTTCTTTATTCCGTGGTTGCACTTGTCCTGCAGGCGAAGCGAACGTGCTCCAACAGTTCCTGGTGTCGGAAGGCAAGCGTAAAGTGCCGGTGGCGGGCTGCCGCTGCGTCAAGGGCGCGCTGCAGAGGAACGCCCTCTACCGGCTGCTCAGGAACGGAGAAGTCGTCTACGAAGGTATGAATAACGTGACCATTTATTTCTGGATTCAGAACGGGACATTAGTTCATTTAGGTCAATTAACAGGTAATCAATGAAAAAAAAAAATACTTTTTTAAGACATTTATTTAGAAAAAGTTATCTGTTATTATAGTCCAAATAAGAAAAAATATATTAAAAATGTTTGGTTCTTTTTACGAGTATGAGAGGAACAAATTTGAAAAGAAAGAAAGAAAGAAAACATTTATTCGTGACAAAAAAAATAATATACCTAAATAAAAAACAAAAAAAAACAAAAAAATAGCTATGCATGTCACGAAATTTGCTTTAACACAGCTGGTGATGCTTTTAAGTAAGAATGAAACTCTTGGCACGTTTTTTATATGTCCACCTTTGTTATTAAAGAACCTTTAGAACTGAATTTTCGCGAGATTTTTGAAAACGGGACAATTTCGCGTCCCGGTTTTCATTTTGGGGACACCGGGACTCGTAATCAAAAAAAGGGACAGTCCCGTTCGAAACGGGACGTCTGGTCACTTTAGGTATAAATAGAATGTCCATGTCGCTCGGGACTCGTCGGCTTTGTTTGTTTACCTGAAGATGAGATGAGGAGGAAAAATAACCTAACCTAACTATCGTATTTTTTCGGAAAGTTCGTATTGAATTTGCTTTCTCAATTATCTTACTTGGGTCCCAGTTTTTTTTTATTTATTTATTTATTCTCAAAAAAGGTACATAATTTTAATTACATCACTAATTACGCCACTGTTTAGAAGCTGGTCCGATGTCTTTGTAGGTAAACAGAGAGCTCAATACAAGGACCTATTATACCACCCTCCTTGTCGCGCTGCTATCTATCGCAAAAATGCGTATAATATGTGCATTATTTTATACAACAATCTTTCAGCAGATTTGAGACAAATGGAATATAATAAATTTGTAAAGGAAATTACTAGATGGCTTAACGTAAATTGCTTTTATAGTGTAAAAGAATTTCTAGAATTTTATAATTGACATTAATTACTATGCACATTAAATATATTGTATTTTTTGTAAACACTGACATTACTATGCACATGATGTAATTTAATTTAATTTGTCATGTATGTAGAACTTTTGCATGTCGTTCACCGACTGAATACTGTACTGCTGTACCTTAACACCCTATACTACGTTTATAAGTGTTCTAGCAAATAAAAGAATTCTATTCTATTCTATTCTATTCAAACTATGACGTTTATTGGCGAATATTGCGCTCACTTTACAACAATTGTCCCGTACTCAATTGGGATGTCCCAACAAAAATAACCTATAGTTTTTATCTTATTTTTGGAAAGAATAGGATATTTTAAGATACCTTTTTCATCGACTTTGAATTTAGATGAGTATTTAATTTTTTATAATTTTTTTACGAAATAAGCTGGATGACGTCACAGTGAGACAGCCACGTTCCATTGCCTAGAAAAATTCAGTTTGTACATAACATAATCTGTGGCATTACTGAAAGTCAAGTGACAGTCAACAATCATACAAGCACGGCACGGTCCTAAATGAACCATGACAAATAGTTTAATTTATTTCTCTTCTTTTAGCTTCGATTATTCGTAGGTTTGTTTAATGGTGTGATAGTAAATACATTTTTTTTATTAAAATCTGATATTTAAATTCTTTTATATTCACTTTTAACGTAGTTATTTAATACTTTTATTTGTGAAAATACATTGGTAATACTCGTATACATTTCGGACTTTCTGATAAAATGACAACTGTTTAAAAAAAGCCGAATGCCCATCATGTGATTAAATTTCCATCTTTGTCACTCTTTGCTATTATAAGCAGGACAGCAACATTTCAAACAGTCAATTTGCTTTAAAGTGTAGACTTTCCTTCAGATGTGCATTTGTGACGTAACACTGCAGGGGTCAAATGAAGGTCATTACTTAAATTTTATTTATTTAATTCAGATTATCATATTTTTGGAATCTGATTTCTGAAAACGCTTCACAAAGCCTATTTCTCCAAATGGTTTTCGATTTATTATACTTTGTAAAAAATTGGGACATCCCAATTAAAACTATACTACTTAATGTTATGCCTACCGCCCAAGAGCGAGCTGTGCTGTCAACCCCGCACCCTATTCCCTTGCAATACGGCACAACTCCGCACACACAACCGGGTCTTGGGCCGCACACTATACAATGCTTAATTGAAGAACAGCGTTGCGGCTTGCCGCAACATTGTGCTGAGAGGGGCTCAATTTCAAATTTTCTGTATCGTATATGTGTAAATATGTCTCTCTCTCTCTCTTATGTTTTTTTTTGTTGTAGAGGCAATAGAAGTGCGCATTATTTATTGTACGAAAAAGAAAATTAATTATATTACTTCACAAACTTCCAGGTAAACTAGCTTCAATGAAGCACCTGAAGGACGAAGTGACGACCATAAAGCGGGACATGGAGTGCGGGCTCCGCCTGGAGTCTTCGGACGTTGAGGTCCAGCCAGGGGACACGCTGGTCTGCTACAGGCTGGTGGACGCGCGCGATAGTACCGCCTGGGACCCTGGCTTCTAGCTCAATATACTGTAGAGCACATGTGGCCTTTTATTTGGCAACCCTTGAAAAGGCATGACTATACAAATGGTGTTATTAATATACTGAAAACCTCAGATACTCCCAACAGTTTTTATTTTAAGTTATAGTCCGCGCGACGGTTTAAGACGGCTCGGGAAAAGTGGAAGGGGCATGCGCAGTAGTCATTTCTTCGGTCTGCTTTGCGGGGTACAGGGGTGAAGGGCAGGTGGGCGTCGACGCCGACACGTTATTGGTTAGTCAGTCGCTCTCCGCCGCGCTTATTGGTGCATGCGTTTCGTGTTCCATTACGTACTGTCGCGCACAAATTGTTTAACTTTATTTTCATTTCGTCGTAGTGAAAAAAATGCCGAATAATAAAGTTTTAACTAGGCAAGCCAGAAAATTAGTTTACGACGCGAACTGTTCTTCTTCTCCAATCTTTTATCTCCATTTTTGTCTATCGGACTTTGAAAAAAAAAATGAATACTTAATTTTGTATTTTTTTTAAACATTGTCTATAAAACACTTATTTCGTATCTCTATTGACGTGAAAGATCTAACATATACGAAATCTACATATTTTAATATACTTTTAATTTATTCGATGTAAAAAGTTCAATTAATAATATACCGTTATTACCTATTACATTATCTTATTAAAATTACACTAACCTAAAATTTACCTGTGTTATTTTTTCTGATATATTATTTTGTTAAAAGATTTTGTGCGCGATTGTACCCATGCGCCATTTACCCCCACTAGATTCCCCGAGCCGTCCTAAACCGTCGCGCGGACTATAGTATATTACATTTATTTTCAAGTACCATGATTAATGCTGGGTTAGTTTAATTTCGTCTATAAAAGCAGCCGGTCTAAAATTCTTTGACTCAAATTCGACGGAGCTCCGCCGCGGAGCTCCTATTCCGCGTAACTGAGGCGCTTCGCACCTTGACGCAACTATAACCTAAGTTGATTTTTGACGAAATGATTAAAATATAATGCAATTTCGCTAAAACATTTTATTGGCTCTATACGAGAACTAGTCTGTTAAAAAAACTTATACTTGGTTTGAATAATTAACTAAATTTACATAAAATAAACTTCAGCTGCCAGATTTGGCATATTTAAGAATTTTAGGCATTTTACTTATCTATAATTGTAATACAAACTAGACTAATGTATTTCAATACAGAATTGTAAATGTTTAGATAGTTTAATGGGGGGGATTTCAATATTTAAGACACCAATTGACGTTGTTTTCTTTTCATTTAGTTAAACACCTAGCCAAATCAACTGGGGCAACAGCAGTTGTCTATCCTGGTTAAAAGGTTCATAATAAAACTGCAGTATTGTATAAAGAGAATCCTCTATTTAAATATTAACTTGATAGGCTTGTGATCTGTCTCACTAGGTCTTATTAGGAAATAAATAATGTTATATCATGATACAACATGGGTAAAATGTTCGAGACTTCATTTTCTGAGACAAACAATTACCGTTTAGAAATTCCTCAACGTAATCTTCTGAATCGTGTTGGGTATAATGGTCAATCCACTCCACATCAAGTAGCCAATCAGCAGCAAACTTGTACGTTACAGTGAAGGTTATAATTATGCTTGCGTGCTATTTTTGATTTCCGTTAACTCTTAACTAATAACACTCTAGTAAGAACTTAAAAAAAAAACGGTATTTATTAACAAATGTGCATAATTAATTACATTGTAAAGGTCTAGGCAAACGAGTCACCAACCACAGCAAACTGTGGATGTCGCGCGCTAAAAATAAGCTAAGAATTAGCGCGTTTGTTTCCAGTTATTCAGAATGCCATTTCTACCGATTTCCAATTATACAGATTCTCGTTTCTATGGTTCCCAAATCTAGATTCGCAATTTAAAAAAAAAAACGGTTCTGGCACTTCGCCTGTCGCTGCCTCGGCACGCTCGCTCAGCTCGCGCGCTGTAGAGTCGCTGTTCTTACTAACCACTCCACACTTCGCTCGTCGTCGTCATAACCTAACCTAACCTGACTGGTAAAATGGTCTGAGAATTTATAGAGTTGGGAATCTGTTCAATTGTTTGTAGCTCCAAGTATCTACACACCCATACACTAATAATAATAAATAAATAATACAGTG
Organism: Choristoneura rosaceana; assembly: GCA_037349165.1. Taxonomy (NCBI): domain Eukaryota; kingdom Metazoa; phylum Arthropoda; class Insecta; order Lepidoptera; family Tortricidae; genus Choristoneura; species Choristoneura rosaceana. Next base: position 2,471,028 of record JAZBNJ010000044.1, read on the forward strand.
TAGTAACACCCTGTAATTATTTCTAGCTAATGGACTGGTGTACTTACATAAGTGTACAGACAGATTTTGACTTTAAACAGTTTTTTGAAATATAATCGACTGAAGAGTTACCATTACCTGAAGAGTTGGCAACGTTTAAAAACTATATTTAATAATCAGTTGTGTCTCAGACAATAGACTGGAGAAGCCTCGGACATTTTGAAAAATAACTAGATTAGCGGACGCTTAAAATGAATGCATTACAAACACGTTGCTCCAAATCGTATATATTATGACCACAACCTATATTATAGTTTGGAATAAAACATGAAAATTAACAAAATAAAAGACAACTCGGCCTCAAATATAACGGAGATATTTCAGCATTTTCCGCGATTTTTTCAGACCAACATAAAGTCAAATTTTATAGCCTCGCCTTTACCAAATCAAAGCCTTTAAATTTTGATTTTTTTTAAGTCTTTTTCCAATAGTTTCCTCGAGTAGATTAATAGAGCACTTTCCCTATACCTACACTATTTCAAAATACAAATGTTATTCTCTTTGTGAACGCCACGGTCGGCCACAGACGACAAAAAAAAAAGAGATAAATACAGTGTTTTACAATACAATACAATAGAACATTTCAAAACATATTATTCTCTCCGATATACTTAAGGCCGAGTACATACTGCCAGTATAGTTCATACAATTTATTTCTAAAATAAAATTGAATAAACTTAGTAAAAACAACGTAGTTAGAAGGTTGGTATTTGACATTGCATTATAGATTCTACGTGGATTTAACGTCCCAGTACATAACAATTTTAATATATAAGAACCGTTATGCGAAGTCTTAAAATCGACAAATAGTTGAGGAATAAAAAACGGATAAAAAAGGAACTAAAAAATTTCATATAAAATCGCTACCATACTACCATGTCAAGCATTTCAGGTTAAAAACGTAATAGTTTTGAAGAAAGCGGCGCCCTCATGTAATTTGGATTATAGAGCAAGACCCTTGTGTGAACTTGTTGCATTTTACAAGCTGTCTCTTTATGCCCTAAGTCCGGCAACGTACAAGAAAAATCGTGCAAGTTGCATTACATTGCGAGGTGGTAAAGCCAACAAGATTGTTAGTCAATCGAATTTAGCTAGACATGTTTCGGGTTAATTCGAAACATGTCGAGCTAAGCTCGTAAGACGCGAGTTATATCCGGGCCCTCTCACTCTCGTATTAAATAGTATAAGTGTCAGAAGGACCGCACGACACGAACTTCGAGTTTCAAGTTTCGTAGTAACCCTGCTTGCTCTATACTAAGTACAAAATTCGAACTTCGTATCTTGCCGTCCAGCTGACGCTTATGTTATTTACTACGAGAGTGAGAGGGACGGTACGACCCGAACTTCGATTTTCAGGTTTTCTTCATTAAATTTCAGCACGGCAGTTTCAGGTTCAAATCTGTCAGACATGTACTGGGACTTTAACTATGTGTGAAGCACGAATGAAATATTTAAAACATTTAACAATACGATATCGACAACACTGCTCCAAGTTCCATTGTCATAATGATAGCTTTGCCAATGAACCAACTATTTCTGTAATTTTTTATACTCTATTGCAAGGGTGCTCAACCCCAGGCCGAAAAATTTTAAATGGCCCACGCAAGTAAATAAGTTTTGAAATATGCACTAAATCGAAATATTTACCTTTGCAATATATCTACTGCTAATTATTCTAAATACCAATCTAAAATTAGATGCTTATCACAGTCGTTTGAGAGATTTCAAGACTGAAAGCAAAAAACAAAATGTACAAATTGTTTGGCTGAAATAGTAATATCCTGCCAATATTCAGTGGGAACTCTTTGAACTGCAAAATCATAATACCAGTCACTGACCGTCGTGAACGTCTGAATCCACCGTTTGGCCAGACTGTTAAAAAGGTTGAGCAGCCTTGCACTATTGTATATGTGGTCATTGTATACTGAAAAAATTAGGTATTTTGATAGAAAACTTAAACGTATACTTACAATAGGACTATATCGTCACTACTTTGAAAAAATCTCGTATCTAAAATCAATATGTCAACAACATTGAACCTTGATGTAATGTCTATAAAGTTCACTCAGAAAAATTATCTATTTTGAGATACGAGTTTTTTTAAAAGTAGTGATGATATGTACGTGGCTTTATCTTTCTCTTATTTTGCAGATATTCCCAAATACCTATGGGAGCCAATGTAGCGATATCAACAGTTTGATCTCAAAACCTATTATACTGATCTATTTATAAAAGCGTTTATTTAAAATGAATTGTAAAAAACCTGTCTATTTACTTCCTCTAGCACGCCAAATATGTGTCAAAAGCATCTATCCTTTTCTAACTACAATCAATTACTTTCCTCGGTAAATTAAATGTAATCTAAACACATTACACTTGTAGTAAATCAACCAAGTCAATCGGGACGTTAGCTGAATGGTGTTACTCTGACCTCCTTTTTAAGCTAGCACAGTCTCGTTTGTCTCTATCCTACAACAGTTGATAAAAAGGGACGTACATAATTGGTCTCTCGTGCAAAGGTTATGATTATGGTTAGTGCGAAAAAGATAGATGCATTTAACGTATCGACCTCCCACACTACAATCACAAGCGATACGCAATATACATAAATAATGACTATAAAATTACAACATAATTTAGGCGATCCATCAAAACAATTTTCTATGCACATGATATTTCTTCTATAATAGTATATTTTGTTATAAACACGAGGTAGTATCAGTTTTCATACAAACAATGAGTTATAAAGCCGGGTCTCCACTGCGCGAGCCGCCTCGCAAAGCGTATGAGGCATGATTTTGTTCGACACAAGGTTTAAAATCGCGCCTAAAATGGCTTCCTCGCGAGGTGTCTCGCACAGTGGAGACTTGGCTTAATGCTAGTGCTACATGCACTTGTATTTCCACGGCGTATCAACGATACGATACTTAACCTGTGTAATCGTCGCCGCGTATAACGATCGCTAGTGAAACCTAATCGCAACTGAATCAAGTAATAAGTTCTCGTCCTATAAAAACCGAACTGATAAATCTTACAACAAGAAACAGGCAATCAGTCACAAAAAAAAAAAAAGTTCAACTGTGCATCCAAACTGGGGCACTTATCATCATGTCAGCCGAAAGACGTCCACTGCTGGACATAGGCCTCCCCCAAGGCTCTCCACTCAGACCGGACTACACTTATATGAGTAACATAGAGTATGAGGCACCTATATGAGTGTAAAATTATGTACGTATGTATTTCCAATAGTGTTATCTGTAAGGAACCTCTACATACCAAAGTTCATTTATATTTATATTTGATTTGGCCGGATGCTCTAGAAAGGGAGATGTGGAGGTCAAGAAGGGAGGCCTTTGACCAGCAGTGTCAAACATACCTATTGGCTATTTCTTATAATTGATTGAATGACAACTGAGGACTAGCGGCGTCTTTATACCATGTAGCGCACAATGATTACTTCAGTGCCATACAAGAAGCGCGCGGTCAAAATGGAATAGGTACAAAGTTCCAGGGCCGGCGCCCCTAACACCGCTGCGCCCGTGTGCAACGCACACCCTGCACTATAGGTAAAGACACCTCTGTTGAGGACACACGGACTATGATACATAACATAACGATCTGACTCAATTTTCGAAACCGTGACTCGATAGAAGCCCAGCAGGGCTACTACGAAACTCGAAACTCGAAGTTCATATCGTACCGTCCCTCTCGCTTTCATATTAAATAGTATAAGTGTCAGAGGGACCGCACGATACGAACTCCTGGAAAACGAAAAACGTCTCATCGTTAGGGGCTCGCGGACAGATGATGGTGTAACTTTATAACACGCGACGGCGATACGATGTGGCGTGGAGACCCAAAGATGTACGCGGTGGCAAAAGGATAAAGTAAAATCAGTCCTAGATGGAATTGTCGGAAGTAATCAGTGATCACTTGTTATAAGAATAGCAGAGGTGCATGGTACCAAGACACGAAATAAAAGCATTCTTTTTATCAGCAGGGCTACTACGAAACTCGAAGTTCGTGTCGTACCGTCCCTCTCGCTCTCGTATTAAATAGTATAGGTGTCAGAGGGACCGCACGACACGAACTTCGAGTTTCGTAGTAGCCCTGCAGAATCGCACATTATTCACACCAAGGTAAATTGTTTCATTTGTATGAAAACTGACAGTCCATGTTTAACTCAATTTATCAAGAAGCCCCTATTTGACTACCGACTCCAATAAGTCTCAGCTCAATACAGAACCGATGCTTGATTCAAGCCTAGATAGATATCGAGAAATTATCATAAGGTAAGCCAATACTGTTGATAAAAAAATAAAAAGTCAAAGACATCATTGTCCATAGACAAGACGTTAAACTACACGAAGTTAAGAAACGAAACAGAAAGAAATATAAGTATTAACAGATCACCTGTCCCATAAATCAAACGATTCATGTCCTCAGTTTTATTCCTGGTTTATACGTCAATAAATAGTGAAATTATGTACAGTCAGCTGCAGAGAAAAGGTACCCCCCTGTAACGGCGGTATCCATACTACTGCCATTACAGGGGGGTACCCTTTCTCTGCAGCTGACTGTACGACAATACAAATCGTCACTACTTTTATAAAAACTCGTATGTCAAAATGGATAATTTTTCCGAGTGCACTTTATGACCATTACGTCAAGGTTCAATTTCGTTGACGTATTGATTTGAGATACGTGATTTTTTTCAAAGTAGTGACGAAATGCACTCTTGTAAGACAGAAACCTGTTAATAAATAAAAATGTAAACGATTTGACAGCAAAATTTGTTTCGCCAAAAAGGGACCTCTTAATTTAAATAGGAAATTCGATATCCTCTATCGCAAAACGTAGTTTAAATTTCAAGTTACAGACCGCACAATTTAAAACTAGACTTAAATTGTAAGATCTGCACGAACCAAGTTATATATGACTTATACCTATTCGGGTATTTTTGAGTTACTTAATTAATAAATACAAATGAGAAACAAGCCGTTCTATGTATTACATTTTATTAAAATCTGTCTTTTAAACCATTCTCCTATTATAATTAAATAAGGTAATAATATTGATCTACCTCTGTACTGATATCTCTGTCTTTTATTAAAATGGCGCGTGAAACAGAACACAGATTTACTATAGTTTAAAAGGTTGACAGGTTGGCTAATTAACAATTTGCTAGCTAACTACAAGTCCAATTAGTGTAACATAATTTGGGTTATATGCCATAAGCAATAGATATTTTATTGCACAAAACTGAACATTTGTGATATAACTTCGAAAGCCAACATCACAACTCACAGTAATAGGTATAAGTCAAAACAACCAACTATAATGCTTACAATAAAATAATTGCCCTACCCTACCTACATTAGTAGCTGAAACTTAATAATTAAAGAAAACTCAACAAGTCTGACAATTACATTTCGATATAGTCTCACAGACGAGTCAACATTTAAAAGTATTAAAAAAAAAAACAAATAAATATCCCTCAAGTAACAAGGGTGATAGGCAATCTTTGATTGCGATACAACCTAATATACACTATATTTACAAACGTGAGCCAAGAATGAAATACAACTTACATTTACAATTTACACTTCTATATCAAATCTCATTTCTATTGCTATCTAGTAATCGCTTAATGACCCGGACTCTGCCACGAAAATGTGGCTACGGCGTGAATCACGACGCATTAAAACCATGTACACACTTGCGTCGGATCTTCGTCGCGTATCATTTTGCGTATCGACCATCAGTCGCGATACGCAGCGGAGAAACGATTAGGACCGTAAAAATACAAGTGTGGACAAGGCTTTAATCGACTCTAGCCTACACTCCACCTTATCTGGAGCTTTGTTGTAAAATTGACTTTTATTTCGTTATTTCAAATAACTAACGACATTCTGATAATTTAATGCACTATACATAAAGCTATTACAATTGTGTTGCCAGTATTCGTTTCCTTGTCATACTACAATTAATTTCTAAACATTTTCGTAAAGCAGGCTGCCAATATAATAATAAGACGGAAAAAGTTAATAAAAATAAACAGATTTCATGCAAGTTTTAGAGAAATTTCAAAGTTTAAAAACGAGGAGTTTATTAAAAATGTTGCCATAACAGAATAATCATCCGCTCTAAAGCCCAATTTATATATTTATATACGCAAGAAAAGTACATTTCAAGAGATATTTTTAAACTTTAAATACACCAAACAACAAAGCTCCAGTAGACATAACACATACAAGCCTTATCATAGCGCCCACATTTTAAAATGGAATATTTAGGACAGTCAGTTTAGACTCCACATGGCTCGATTGCCGAAAAATACTTCATTGTACTTAATTTACATTCAAATATTCGTTTTTTTACCAATAAAAACAAGGTAAAGTATTTTGACACATATTTTTACTGAAAAACTCTTTTTAGAAAGGAATGTAAATGTAACCACATCAATAAAACGGCTAACGCTCAGGAGCGTTACAAACGCAGTTCCTTGTGTTACTAAAATCGACGAATGTTTTCATGAACTAAACCGCACGTACTGCACTACTGGTCATGGAGATTTTCATCGCTTTCAGTAACACACAAGATACAGATGTTCAAACGTTCAGCGTTACCCAACATTAACACACTATTTTGATAGTTACTTGGTGATACTTATTTTGTGAAAGTATAAAAAGACAGGCCAATATTGCTACCGTGTTCCTATTGGTAAAAAAGGGCATAAACGGTTAAATATTAATCGCCGTCAATGACGGCGTGTTAGAAATCAATAAAAAAGTTTTTAATCACATTGAAATATTTTCAAAAATTCTTTTAATCATCACCATGCTGCCTACATCTTGAAATCAAATGGCATATCGTAGCCTGAGAATAAAAATGCTCCAAATTCGTTGTTATGTCAAAAACATGTCGCTATGTGTGGGGTTTTGGAAAGTATTTCGAAGTCAATGGAACTTTTACAGGTTGTTGACCGAATGGTGCAAGCAGACGAAGCCACGTGTGAAAACTATCTTGAATAGAGCGGGATCTGTCGTAAAGAGCCCTTTCTAGGCTTCTAATAGTCTAGCAGTAGGCAAGTAATTCTTCTGGAAGTTATAAACGTTATAATAATGTGAATTTGGTGACTTTAACAAGCCCTGATCTCACACGCGTAAATCTTCAGCGGAAATAACTCAATATAAAATAAAAAGTACTAACCATGTTATTTCTGAAAGAGACAGCTACATATCTATCTCGACCTGATTCGTCATAATATGGCTCGTTTAGTTCCATGCACTATTCAAGATATTTTTTCCTAACGTGACTTCGCATCTCGCAGTGGAGCAATGGATTTAATGCACCATTTTTATTTCCAGGCAACGATATGTTAGCGGAGCTGCCATCAGCATATCAGAGCCTTAGTGGTGCCACAGCTCCTATCCTTAAAAGACTAGTCGACCAAATCGATCCTCTCGAACCTCCTGTGGGAGCGCGCCTCCCCATTATGGGTCTTCGCAGGCCGCGCCCAAGTGTTCACGCAGCCATCCGCACATGCAGTGACAAAATAATCTGACCTGAACTGCAGAGCTGTCAGTCTTTCATGAGCTATCTTCTTACACACCAACGGCTCCAGCACCGGACACTCGTCAAACCTGGGGCAAGATGGCGTCCCTATTAATTTGACCGGGTCGTAGGAATCAGTCTGAGCGCCGGCGGATTTCCCCCTCAAGGCCACCGTGTTGGTCGCTGAGGTTTTCTGCTCGGCGGGTTTCGAAGTCAAACTGAAATTCCTTCGATGCTCCGAGCGACGCTCGCCAAACGAGAACCCTGCCAGTCGTTGCGTCAAAGAGTTCACCCCCAGCGAGCCCGTCGTTTCCTCCTTAGCCTTCCCAACGCTTATGTTCAAAGTTGAAACATTGTTGACTTTCGTCGTTTTCGTGGCCTTCCCGCCTGAAGGTTCCCCCGACGCGTTTTGGCTCAGCTCCGCGTGTTTGTGACCGATTTTATTCGTTTTCGTGGTTTTCGCTGGCACTTTCATCCCGGGCACACCGTTGGGGGAGAACGCTGTCTGACTGTGGGGCGACAAGTGTGCCGACGCGCGCGCCCGCACCGGCGGCTTCAGAACATCCTCGGTCAAATCCCACAGACACAGCTGAGTATCTTGTGAAACACTGCCTAACCTATAGCACTGCATGTCCTCTTTTTTCTGTCTATCGTCGTCCACATCCTCACTATCGGGGTCGGTGAAACTGACGACGTAAGGGTCGAACGCTACGACGGAAACCCACGACCTATGGCCCTGTCCCCGCGCGACCACTCGCCGTTCGCTAAACGACCACACAGTGACCAAATCGTCCTCGCCCCCCACGACCACGTACTTCCCGTCGGGCGACCAACAAACGCATAAAAAACCGCCGAAGTACGATCTCGCTCGGCCTATCAGCTCCATGGTGTCATAATGGAATACTCTAAGGAAGCCGTCTTGTGAGACCACGGCCAAGTTGGTCCCGCATGGTGAAAAGGCGAATTCGTTTATGCAGCTGCCTTCAGCGCCTATGACCCACCTGTATAGCGGGTTTCTAGTTGATTTAGTCCTACATGTGTGTATGGAATATCCGTCCCCTTGTTTGAAGAGTTGGTAATGTGGTGCCGTCGTGCCGCAGGTCAGCTCCTCGTTATAGACGTAGAGCTGGCCGGAGGCGTGGGCGGTTATGAAAAGATTACTGGATCCGGGAACCCACTTGATGCACGTCACTCGGGTCTTGTCAATCAGTCTCTGAAAGAGAATTTAATTGGTTCATTAGTAACTAGTACTTAGTAACAGGTTTTTTTTAATTTCGCTCGTTCAGGGCACTTTGTAATGAGCATTTATGATAAAACCACAAAGCAATTCGGACAATAGCCCATTAAAGTTTCAAGTGACGTCAAGAACTCCAACTCTCGAGCTTTGACACGCTTTTTCTTTGATTTTTTTTTGTTTTATCCTAGAAAAGCCTAGCCTAGAAAAGGACTTATTGTAATTTGAAATAAAACTATATCATGACATAATTTTGATGTTCATAAATCAAAAATGTGACTTTGGCCTTAGGTTAATCTTCTACTATATAAAAATAAGTCGGGTTTTTCTTCCTGACGCTATAACTCCAGAACGCAAGAAAAGATTTCAAAGGTTTTGCATTCGTTGGAAAGGTCTCGGGCTCCGTGAGGTTTATAGCAAAGAAAATTCAGGAAAAATTTAAAAAGAAAAGCGGGAAAATATTTTTTCACATACAGCGCCATCTCTGATACATAGCATGTACTACTTTGGTGGCGAAACGGAGTTCGCCGGGTTTGCTAGTGACTATTAAAAATGTGGTCTGATAGAACACTTCTTAATATATAAGTTAATGTTTCTACTCCAATAATTATTCTTTATAGACTTTTAAATTGTTTAAAAACCGTTAATAACCATTAATTCGTTTTTAATTCATATAAAAGTCTATCACGAGTAATTATTGGAGCAGACACATTAACTTATACATTAAGAAGTGTTCTACCAGACCACATTTTTAATTAATTTTCATTAAATTTTTATGGCATAACCAAGAAAAACTAACAAAAATGCAATGTTGCCAGCTAAGCAGGCATAAACGCTTTTAATTATAAGACCGCTGCCAGCGAAATGAGCTGGATAGTTTTTGTCTTAGTTTAGTTTAGTTTAGTTTATTTATTCACTCAACATAACAATTTACGCTTGGTTTAATGGTTTATGCTTATAATACAGACAAAGGTGGTTAAAAGGTTAAATAATGAAATCGTAGAACAGATTGGTAATTTTTTTTTAATGATTTTGATACTTGCATTTAATATATTGACCACTGCAAGATAATTTGTAACTACACCTGCCTATTATCAGTGCTGTAATCTTATCACTTATCAGATCCAATCTCAAGGGCTCCATCTACTATTTATATATTTCCCTTTACCAACATATTAATAAAGTGTATATTGATTGGACAGGTATAAGAGTCGTGGTAGCATAATGGTTTGGCATATGGCCTCTTAAGTATGAGTTCAAATCCTTGCTTGAACCTTTTTTTTTTGACTGGAAGGCAAACGAGAAAGTGGGTCTCCTGGTGGTAAGAGATCACCACCGCCTATAAACATCTGCAACACCAGGGGTATTGCAGATGCGTTGCCAACCTAGAGGCCTAAGATGGAATACATCAAGTGCCAGTAATTTCACCGGCTGTCTTACTCTTCAGGCTGAAACACAACAGTGCAAGCACTGCTGCTTCATGGCAGGATTAGCGAGCAAGATGGTGGTAGTAATCCGAGCGGACCTTGCACAATGTCCTACCACCTGCAAGAAATTCCTTTTTTTAATTCTGTAATTTTTTTTATTTTTTTCTATCTTTTTTTTTTGAGGCTTAAGTGCACCTGTGTGACTATGCCAGCCTCATTGGAAGACTCTATGGCCACATTCATCAAACAGTTCTATTGCGATGTCCAGATTATCTGGCTGCAAAGGAATGCTTGATGAACCTGTAAATTCGTACTGCATCTTCCGATACCGGACAACTAAAAAATAATATTCACTGCACCATTGGACAGGTCCAAATCACTCAAATACCTCTCACGGCTATCCTTAGTCAATACACACTCCACCAGAAAATGTATTAAGTCTTCAATCTTATTGCAATCCGCGCACATTGGGGATTGAACTACTTTCATCATATTTAAAAATTTATTCAATTGTACATGCCCTGACCGGACTCGAAACGCCCACACAAGTAAATCCCTGGGGAGGCTGGTACAATCAAACCAGGGCACCGGGAAAACTGTAAATTTTTATAACATTTTTCAATTTGACGTGTATGATTTCGCGCCTGCACGCGGTGTTGACCCAACAACATGTTAAGTACTAAAAACTCACCTCTTCATTATATAATTTACTTAATTCCTTTTTAATGGGATCTATGAGTTGGATCTGGCCTGTGGAGAACCCGATGACGAGCGAGACACTGTCCGGGGACATGGTCACAGTGTTGAAGTCGTGGCATGTCGGGTTCGTGCCCTTATACATCTTCTTGTCCACGGGCTTCGTGAGATCAGCTGCCTGAAATGGTTAATGCGTTATTAGTAGAGATGTGCCGATCATGACTTTGGCCGACTAGCCGACTAGCCGATTAGTCGGTTGTAAAGAAGCCGACTAATCGGCCGACTAGTCGGCCAAGCCGATCACAGTTTCCGGATTTTCTATGACGCTTCCTTAACCAGCTGATTCGCGCGCAAGTCGCAACCAACACGCCTGTAAGTTACTTATCAAAGCGGTGTTTTTGTTTAAAAATATTTTACCTACTCTTATTATTCATTAAAGTAACTTTAATGTTTTATGTGTGTCTGTAATTTCAAAAAGAAAGTTAAAACAAAAAATTGTTAAACAATGATTCCTATAAAATCAAATGCCAAAAAATATTGAATATACAATGAAAAAAAAAATGATGTAAGTACTATGGTCACGTGAAAGTTGCTTTGCTTTACATTTAAAAACTAATAAGAATGATTATAAAATTCAAATATTAATAAATAATCAAGGCTCTGCAAATACATGAAAATGTATATATTGTTGAAAAATACATACAGAGTAAGAGGCCGGATAGTCGGCGCTTTTTGCCGACTATTCACCGACTAGTCGCCGACTACGATAGTGGCCGATTAGTCGGCTTTACCGACTAGTCGGCGACTAGTCGGCACATCTCTAGTTATTAGTGGACAAAGTATGTAGTTTCCGTTTCCAGTGTAAAGGTGCGCTTACACGGGCAATTTTTTGAGCAATAATTGCTCGACAACAAGAATGGATCAATCTGGAGTAATTAGTAAAGCAATATGCAGCAATTTGAAAAAAATGCGGCAATTGTTTCAGCAATATTGCTTTTAATTGTTCCATATATTCCATATTGCTCAATATTGAATTTGCTAAATATTTTGGCAAATTGACGTTTGTTGCCGTTGCCGTAAATTGCTTGATATTTTAGTATAAACTGCTAATTTTCATTGGTTATTTATAAGATTGTCTCGGATTGGTACCCTAGAGATGGCAATTGCTGCCGTGGACGACAACAGACGAGACGGGAGGACGATCTAAAACTAACAGCTGGACATCAGTGGAGAAGAGTAGCACGTGATAGAACCGAATGGAAAAGGTTGAAGGAGGCATATGCCAACAGGCACGCTGAACTACGAGACATTCTTTAACCAATTTTTGTTTTTCCTTTAAATTAAAAGTATTTACGCAAAGTAGCATTACATGGGTCTACATCTTGGCATGATTGACTATGTTCGAAACACAGACTTGAGGAGTTCTTGGGGGTTGGGGTTCCATGCACAATCACCAGGTCAATTGTTGGCTCTAAGAGCCGACATCTGATAAAGCCGTTTGCATTTACCACTTTATGCAATATACATAAACAAGTAGATGATATCAACCATAAATAATTTCTAATGGCAGATGGTCAATTTAAAATAGTTTTCCAGTGAAAACTTCAGCAAATTCACTTGGTTCGGTAACTGTATTTCTGGGGAAATCTGTTATTGTAACGTACTATATTGCTGTTGATGTCCCAAATAAATAAAATAAAATAAATAAAATTCTGCAGCTAGTGTACAGAACTAAATTCTAATTAGAACCAAGAGCAATGTCCATCAAGTCAAGAATGTACATAATGTTTGTATTAAATATCAATGGCATGTTATAATTTGTTTCAGGGTTGGTAAACGACATTCAACATTAAGTAAACCAATTAGATTACTGATTAGAAATTAATATGCTTGTTAATGTTGTTTTATGATATCACACAACCATTTGGTTTTGTTAACTTAGAGTTACAAAGTACAATGTAACTTTGATGTAAAATAGAAATTTAGTTCTGCATACATGTTACCAGTACAACAGTATCACATTGAATTTGATATAACAATTCAATTGTATGTATGTATGTATGTAAACTTTTTACTGTACAAAATAAGTAAAACACAACTGACAAAAAGAAAATATGTACAAAAGCGAACTTATCCCTTTAAGGGATCTCTTCCAGTCAACCTTTGAGTGGATGAGTTTGTTGTTGATATAATAAAAACAAAAATACTAAGCTTTTAAATACAAATATCCCTGGAGAACACCACACATTGCAGTATGGCATGGATCAGATCAAGTAATGCTTGCCAGTCTTCCAACATTGGAAAAATTAGCTTTTTGATCACCTGTAAGGTGACATAATAGTGGTCTATAAACATCTACAAGAAGTATTCAGCACGAAAAGAAATATAGAGATCACAAAAACATACCTTCTTGACGCCTCTGTACACATAGACATAGAGCTCCTTGCCATGGTTGAAGCATATCCGGTCGTCAGCGGGGTGGCCGTCGGAGCCGGGAGCGGAGCCCGGGCTGGGCGGCAGCGACACCAGCGACACCCGCACGTGCCCGGAGCCCGACCCACTGGTGTACCCGACGCGGTTCGGCCGTGAGTACTCAGACAGAGTCATCAACCGGTAGGTCCCCTCCCGAGTCACGAACTGCGTCTTCACGTCATCCTTCCCGCCAGAGTCCGACTGCACGGCCATATTATCATAGTAATATCCTGTTATTATTCATAAACTCCACCGTAGAACACCCGATTAAAATTGACAGCTCGACCGATGAACGCACGGGAATACGGCCGAAGCACAACGCATGGCCCGCTCGCGTGTACTGATCGGGATCATAAACATTTGACCACGTTTAATTGTGATTTAAATTGTTTATTTATTAGTATAAAACGTAGAATTCGATATTTCTCGTGCATTCAACATAAAAAGTCAGCTGCGGGGTTACCAGAATACTAACACGAGATAACCAAAGTGATCATCTGATTTTCCAGAAAATTACGTTAAAAAGAAAACTATGCTGAACACATCACCTTTAGAAACTCTGGGATAACAAAAGTATATCATTGAGTAGTTGAATTTCACTATTTATGTATTCATGAGTAATAGAAAAGATTATTTCTTTAGTTTCTCGGAAACTTTAAAGTTAGAGAAATCACGAAAATATTCCTACGTTAGGCAATACTAGTCATGTGTCAAACGTGACGGCTCGTCAAGTTTTGTTTATGGTGTATTTTTTTTAGACTATGGCTGTATATTTTAGGAGCCACACAGAAAATACATATTATTTAAAAAAGCCGGTTTTTTTCAAACTTCAACAATAATTAATAAAATAGCGAAAATTAGAAATGGAAATTTATTTATTAAAATTTAAGTTGGAAATCGATGTTGCAGTCTACTTTTGCCAGTAGGACTTAATTTAATTCCACCATGGTCAGATTCACTTCACCAAGCAAGAACGTTTGTATTGAAAATTTGTTTTTTAACAAAGCTTATTATAATATGTAGGACATAATTAAACTCATTTAAGTTATTTGAATATAGCATGTATTACATCAATACTTTAATTATTATACTAATATTATTTATGTTTCCATCACATCAGGGACTTCTGCAGTAGCTACATCTCCAGTTTCAGATTGGTCCTTATTTTGATCAGGTGGCGAGCCATCTAATTTTTCAATGCTTTTACTTGAATCTGTTTCTTTAGGTGCAGAGGCTTCCACAGTAGTAATTTCTTCAGTTTTTGTTGCATCACTTTTACTGGGTTCTTCATTCTTCTGCATACTTTGACCATCCTCCTTGCCTTCCAAAAACTTATCCCATTTATCAACTCTCTTACTTAAGTCAGCATCAGTTTCTGCAATCCGATACTTGGTCCTTCCATCCCAAATCTCGGCTGTTATTTGGCGTTTACCAAACCATCGTCCATTGACTAATGCAACAACAGCATCTGCTTGTTCAGGCTCCTTCATGGTGATTTGAGCAACTCCTTCTGGATGCCTGTCATAGATAACCACTTTACGGACTTCACCGCATTTGGTAGCCTCTTCTCTCAAGTCTTGCTGGTAATCAAGAATAAGTTGAACATCTGCATCAAAGTCTGTTGGGTGGAAAAGGTTCTTAACAATCACAACACGCTCATGTTTTGATCTCTCACCTATGAACTTCTCTGGTCGCCAGTCAAACAACTTCTGCTGCATTTTCTTTATTTTTTCCAACTCTTTCTTCTTCTTTTTCTTAGGTTTTAAAGCTGGATTGTATTCACCTTTTAATTGGAAATGTGCTCTTTCCACTTTGACCTTGTTTCCTTTCAATTCACTACCATCTAATAGCTTAAGAGCTAAATCAACTGATTCTATTTTAATGTAAGTACACAGCGCATCACCTTTAAAACAATTTTGCTCCTTATCCATGTAGAGTTTGACCTTCATTTTCTGGGTTTGAGGATCCCGTTCCACAAGACCACACTTTTGCATAAAATCAACAAATTCTTCTTCTGTTAACTCCAGTGGCAGGTTAGAAACATACACTTTGGTGTTATTCTCATTAGAGGCATCAAACCATTGGGGCTCATTTTTTCTCTTCACTCCACTAGTCTGTTCTTTTGGTGGCTTTTCTTTTTCCTTCTTATTTTTTTCATCCTCTTTGGATGTATTATCAACAAAACCGTAAGACATTTGATAGTATGCTAGAAAATCATCATCAACCTTAGGTATCCAAGCTTTTTTTTCATCATCCCAAAATGATTTTGAGCCATCTGCTTCAGTATAAATATGAGTATCGTTTTCATAACTATACACTCTTCCAGAGGTTTCCGAGTTCTCTCTAGGGGCCCAGGCCTTTGTCTTTTTATCCCAGGTGTATTGCTCTTGACTACTGGGATCAGTATAAATGGCCTCTTCACCTACGTAACTTATATAAGGAGCATAGTCACCCCAAGATGCCGTATCCACCGTTGATTCATCTTTTGCATCTCCTTTACTCGACTTTTTATTCTCGTCTTTGCTTTCTGTGTTACTGATTTTTGTTGAAGCTTCGTCAGAAGCAGCTACGGTACTTTCTTCAGATTTATCAACATTATCACTAACTAATATCTGAGACTCGATTTGTTCTTCAGCCGTAGACGCACCACAATCAGCTTCAAGTTTCTCTATGATTTGGGACTCTGGATTTACAGGAGGTTTAGCGGCTGCTGCCTCATCCGCTTTTTTCTTAGCCTGTTCCTCTTCTTTAGTCAATTTCTGAACAGTTTCAGTGCTAAGTTTAATAACAAACCCTGACTTTGAACTTTTCGACATTTTAACGAGTCTTTGCAATGCTTAATCATAAATGGCTAACTGTCATCACAGTAATAGAGTACATAAATGCGAATAACCTGAAATGCGAAGACGATTTAGCTTATATTATCCAGAATTTATACGGAATATAATACGAGAGATAAGGTTAGGTTATGTCTCAATTTGGCAATTTGATTAATAACAGATAATACAACAATACATTTAAAATCTTGGATAATAGAGTCACTGGACAGTCTGACCGCAAGCAAAATGTGCAGTGCAGCCAACAAAAGAAATCATCACTATCAATCCAACAACAAACTTGTCATGTGGGCAGATACCTTTACATTACGTAAGTTCGGAAATACATTTTATGCTACATTTACACGCTTGCCAAGCTTCGGCAAGCTCTCACCAGCACTTTGCTTTCACTTTGTTTGGATAGGCTTGCGTGAGCTTGCAAGCGCTTGCCACCGATCAGGAGGGTAGTACAAAACTCGAAAATCGAAGTTCGTATCCTACCGTCCCGGTACGATACGAACTTCGATTTTCGAGTTTCGTAGTAGTTACAGCTGGACCGGCGTCGGTTTTTTAACACAGATCAAAAGAACTTGAGGCAAGCGCTTACGTTACGTGTTTATAAGTTGGCTCGTGTTTAATGCAGATCACGGCCGCACAAATGTACATATGAAATAAATTTTAGTCACCATTATGAATGCTATTGGGCTAACGAAGAAATTTTATCCTTTTTCTATAAATAAAAATATGTCAAGCTCAACACAAGAGCCCAACGCACGCGCTTGCAAGCGTGTAAATGACATTCAAGCGTTTGTATTGGCTTGCAGTTCGCTTGGCAAGCGTGTAAATGTAGCATTATGTCAAAAGAAAAGTCAAAATCATCAAAATGTCAACAAGAGTTCAAGTGGAGTGGTTCAAGTTCAATCACAATCACACACAGAGTACCTACTTCTTTAGCTCAATTCAATTCTAAAACAAGTTAGACTACTTAAAATTTACAAATTATCTAATGTCATGAATTAAAATAAAAGTTCACCATGGAAGATATAAAGAACGTGCGCTTGGCTCCTCTGAAAGATTCTAACTACCTAAAACCGTTCAGGTTTCTGTACACTCAAAATGGTACACCTAAGTCCTGGGATTTACTAGAAGTTCACGATAGCGTTGGTATAATAATATACAACATAACGCGAAAGGTCTTAATACTAGTGAAACAGTTCCGACCAGGTAAGTACCTACAAGTAATGCGTTCCCTAAACTTGTAAATTATATTCAGGAACTAACCTTATGAAAATAGGCGATTAAACTTTATTTGCGAATCATAAGATAAGGCATTCGAATTAGGGATCAACAACCTGCTATCTGTTTGACGTATTTTATGTGCAATACAGAGTTGTACCACGGTAGTACTATTACTTATTCTGTGGTTTTACTTACTACACTTGTACTTGTACTTACACCAGCCTGCAACTCTCCATTACATGGGAACTGCAATTTTCAGGAACAAAAAATACTGTTGGTATGTCCTGTCCACAGTTTTAAACTCTCCAAACATATTATGTTCTCTGTGCTCCAAACCAAATTTCATCTAAATTGGTTCAGAGGTTCAAACATGAAAAGGCAAAATACAGACAAATTTACTTATACATTTATAATATTAATTAGTAAAATAGTAAGAATTCATATTATGTAACAGTTCACAATCTTTACATATATTATAAGTAATAAAGCACCTTACTCTTGCTAAAACTATGGCCCACATTACATCATAGGTAGGTACCTACTATCTTTTTTACAAGCTTTTATTATCCTAAGAATACATTGTCTATACTCTACTATGAACTCTTATGTAACTAAAGCAACATTTATTTAATTACACCATATATCCTGAATATTTTTATTTCATGCTCTATACCACAAAGTGCAAAACTCGAACTTCGTATGATGCCATCCCTCTGATGCTTATGTCATTTAATATGCAAGTGAAAGGAATGGTGAGATACGAACTTCGATTTGCGAGTTTCATAGTAGCCCCTCAGATACAAAAACCTTCTTTTTTTCCAGCTGTATACTACAGTAGTGTTCACCCGGACAATAGAAAAGATACTATAGACACTGACAAATATCCAGGGTCCCTGGGCACAACACTAGAACTGTGTGCTGGGATTATAGACAAAAACAAGTCTTTATTGGAAATAGCAAGAGAAGAAGCATTAGAGGAGTGTGGATATGATATACCTGCTGACAAAATGGAAGAGGTTGCAACCTGCAGGTCCGGAGTAGGTGAACAATCAGCCTTATTCACAGTGTTCTTTTGTGAAGTTACAGATGATATGAAGACCGGAGCTGGTAAGACTAAACATTAAGTAGGGCAAGGACTTACTTATGGTAGCATGCTATGTTTGTAGAATAGTAGAAAGCATGAAGTTGCTATTTATAAAAAAATATTTTTAGTAGTGCTTAATTTATTTATCAATTTAGTCGTACAGTATTTAATTGTTTTTAATTGTTCAATCATCACAATGTTCTTTATTTTTTTAATATGCTATTTATCCAACTAATTCAACAATTCCTTTGAAAAACAACAGAAGTATGATGCTATCAACATCTTCATCTTCCTTTAGCTAGTTTCTTATTTGAGGTATATTGGCCTCTGAAGTTTTTGGTTCGATTTTGAATAGCTTATTAACTGTATCCCTAGAAATGAGGAATTAATTATTAATATTATAGACCTATTGTACACCTATTATAGGCGCCGAAAAATTGCATTTTCTCCTCCCTCCCGCAAATGAATTTGTTTTTTTTTTTCGTTTCATCTGCTGATTTGTTTTTCAGGAGGCGGAATTGAAAATGAGCTTATAGAGATAGTGGAAAAGACCATACCAGAAATGGAAGAAATGATAAGCTCTCCTGGGCCGCTGGCCAGTCCTCCCGGTTTTCTCTATGCTATTATGTGGTTTTTGCACCACAAAGCTGGCAAGTATAGAAACTGACTAAGTAAACCACTCACTACATGTGCAGTAGGAATCATGCAAGAGAAGCTGGCAGCAACAATTGAATATGTTACAATTTTTGTCAGTGTAAATAGTCAAAATCTTAAAATTGTTCTACTGGCAGTTTCTAATATGAAGTGGTTTAATTTTACTTTGTAAGTACATGAGGTATAAATGGAAGTGTTGGATGATTTATTGTTACTGTACAGTAAGAAAATATTGTAATTAAATGTTATAGTTAAATAACACTGTTTTTATTTCTGTAGCAACCTGAAATGAATGGTCGATTCATTAACCCTGTACCCTGCTAAGAGCCAACACGCACGACGTCATCAAAGGAAGGTGATTGAATGGACTGCTTACTCGGGCTTACTACTCTTGCTGCCTAAATAAGCTATGTCTATACTTATACTAAAAAAAGTTTTTGCTAAACAAAAACTTTCGGGTAACACTCTTTCCCAGCCCGAATAACACCGACATGGGAATACCGGCCCTGTTTTTTGTGTAAAACTATAAAACCGTTGTGTTTAAAACGTATTTAAGTTTTTTGTAATCCCGTTGTTTCAATCAGGTTGGTGATGTACGGTGTACTCACTTTGTGAGTGAGAAGAAGCCTTTAGAATAACCATAGACAGTTTTAGTTGTCTAGTTGACTGATAGAACCAATCCAACTGTCACTCAAAAATGACATCACGTTCAATCACTTTTTTCGAATTTGAGTAGCGCGACACGATTGTGGATTACTAGTATTTTCCTCTTCAGTCGATTTAGTTTCATTCGTACTCTGGAAATACGTATCAACAATTAGCAATCACCGGTCGCGTTAAAAAAAATACTGTACATATTTCATATAGTAGCTTGTGAACAGCCAAAATCTGTTTTAAGTTAGTAATGGAAGACATCAAGGATGTTCGTTTAACTCCCCTTCCGGACTCTCCGTACGTAAAACCTTTGAGGTTTATTTACACGCAGAATGGTACAGAGAAGAACTGGGACCTCTTAGCGGTCCATGATAGTGTGGCTATCATCATTTTTAATGTCACCAGAAGAGTTTTAGTGCTAGTGAAACAGTTCCGTCCAGGTAAGATTCTGCAGAGATTTGGTTTATTTTGAACTACTATCTAACATTGATTTTATTTGCCTATTCATATGAACACAGTATTTTAAATTATTCGAAGTAGTTGGTTAAAATGTATACTTACTAGGTTATTTTTACCCGACTACGGCAAAGCCAAGGAAGGGTAATGATTTTAGCAGTCTATGTATGTTTTTACCATGAAATTTCAGAAACGCGTGAAATATACTCTAAATTATCATTTTGGTTACACTCTCCATGATCATTAGTTCTGGCAGACTTATCTTATGGTTTTCAGTGATATAACAATCACTTTTTTTTGTAATATACTTTCTTTGCTTTTTCTCTTTTTATTTTTAAACAGCCAGGATGAAACTGCTTCATGGTTCTTCATGGTTCCCTGTTAAGTCCTAAATAAAATAAAAACTACTGTATTAGTTGCATAATAATAATGTAGTTTTCTGTCTAAAACTTAATTTTATGTTTTTTAGCAATGTATTACAACAATGTCCACCCTGATGATCGTGAAGGAAATACCATAGACACAAAAAAATATCCAGCCTCTCTGGGCATAGCTCTGGAAGTGTGCGCTGGGATCATGGACAAGAACAAAGAGGTGGAGGAAATAGCTAAGGAGGAAGTGTTAGAGGAGTGTGGATATGATGTACCTTTGGAGAAAATAGAAAAAGTTACATCCTACAGGTATATACTTATTTTAGTAGTATACTATGTTGATCCCATGACTTCGTTTGCCAAATCCATCAGTAGGATACTATAACAGGATAGTAAAAAAATACTTTTAACTTTGACTTTTGATAATACCTTTATTTTCAAGGCCATCCTTAACCCATCAAGAGTCACTCTTTGGCGCCCATTCGTATTACAATAAAAAAATCGACATATTTTTAGCCCGCGCCTCGCCTTCGCGTTGCCTCAGTCGCCCCCCCTAAATGCATGCACTTATATTTCATTAATTCCTGTTTGAATTTAATCAAATCAAAGTAATAATTAAACAATGTGCAACACGAAAAAAAATTAACATCTCTTTATTTATGCAGCTATCACCTATGTGTCACAAATAAAACACTTGACTTTTTTTTTTAATGTGCAGGTCAGGCATTGGTGTGCAAGCAGCACTACAAACACTGTTCTTCTGTGAAGTGACAGATGACATGAAAACCGAGCGTGGTAAGAGAAACTTTACACCTGATTAAAGTGAATAATCATTGTTAAAGGTATGCTTACACTTGACTACCTTGTTGCTGTCAATTTGTATACAGTGGCAAGGTACTGAAATGTAAAGATATCTTTGACCTTGACAAAACATAGCTATGTAGAAAGTTGAAATATTAACTAAACTTGGAACATAGGCTGGACTAAGTGACTCGTTTTTTTTTTTAGTAAAACCCTCTTTTTAAGTAATTTTATTTATTTTTATTACTGATGCTTTGACTGCCTTAATTCGTATTTAGGTTCTGGTATTGTATTTACTGCTGCACATTTTTTTATTTGCTGTTATAATTTTTTGAAATGTAATATTTTATCCCCACTAGTTTTAAAATCTCAAAATTAACAGTGATAATAAAAAGTCAACTTTACTAAGGGCCTATGTGTATGCAATTCAGTCACTTTTCTATTAGCTTTTTGAAAATTTTCAGCACTGTATGCATACATGGTTTTTATAGTGTTTAGTATATTTTTATATCTTGATTTGAGACACATTTTTTACAGTATTTTTATACAATGACAATATATTCTCTAAATATTATCAGGTGGTGGCGTAGAGGATGAAATAATAGAGGTAGTGGAGAAAACTATCCCAGAGATTGAAGAGATGATGAAATCTAAAGGACCGCTGCCCAGCCCTCCGAGCTTCCTCTTTGCTATGCTGTGGTTCCTGCATAACAAGGCCGATAAATACAAGAAGTAGGTGAACTTGTTGTGGTCATAGTGTAATTCTATGTAAAGGGATCTCTGTGGACCTTATAAGGTTTAAGGGTTAAAAGTGCATTCAAAACAGCTGTAGCCTTAGATCTTATGGTATAATTCTAGACCTATATCGTCACTACTCTTAAAAAAGCTCATAACCCTAACCAAAAGTTTAAAAGCTCCGACATTGTAATTTTAAAGTTCAATGTATTTCAAAAACGGTTGAACCGATTTTTATCAAACATAGGTAAGAACCACCGCAAAGAAAGAAACTGTCTAACCATTTGTGAGCTACAATAGCATATACATTGGTGTCAAACATAAAAACCCTCTTTTCGCGAAAGGGATTCAAAGTTGGAGACCATTTTGAGTGAACTTTATGAGCATTACTAGCTTTTGCCCGTGTAGAATTCGGTTATCGCGCGTTATTGTTCCCGAAGAAACTGCATTTTTTCAGGATAAAAAGTAGCCTATATTACTCACTAGCCCATAAACCTTCTCTATGCCAAAAATCACGTCGATCCGTCGCTCCGTTTCGACGCGAAAGACGAACAGACATACAATTAAACACTTTCGCATTTATAATATTAGTATGGATTTCAAAGGTCAATTTTGTTGACGTATTGATTTGAGATACGAGATTGTTTTCAAAGTAGTAACGATATCGTTATTGGTTTGAAATGTGAATTAAATACAGATTTCTTCAAATTATTCTGAAATATTTCAGCAGATGATTATCTAGTCACGGTGTAGTCACGCCTTTCACTCGGTACGCTTTGAACACCAATTACAATTAATATTGGAAACCGTTTCCCGGCATTTTCGTGTACTGATGTTCTTTTAGTTATTTTTTTCAGTTTAAAAAAAATAGGGCTTTTCCTGCTTAGAATCAAGAGCCCAATCGATTTCGATAGTTTAAAAAAAATGGCCTAAAAAAAATTGTCAGTTTTGTTAAGTTTTTTAATTCACTTAGTATGGGCGTAACAAAACTGACTCATAAATTTTTTTATGAAAAAATGGGGTCATTTTTTTAAACTATCGGAATCGATTGTGCTCTTGATTCTGAGTAGGAAAAGCCATATTTTTTTCTAAAAGTGAAAATAATAAATAAAGGGACATCTGTACACGAAAATGCCCTTCCGTGACCTGCCAATTGTATGGTCAAGGTCAAAGATATGTTTACACTTTACAGATCTGTTGAATAATGATTTTCCATTGTATTTTGTCGGATAAGTTTGTATTTATCTTGTTGTCTCTATCAGCTTCAGTAAACTTGATGAGAAAAAAAAAAACCGACAAATTGCAAATGGCCAAACATTGTTCAATTTCACTACATCTGTACTACCTTGTCACTGTCTCTCGTGTATGTTGCATAAAATTATCAGTAGGCATAAAGTGACAATGTATAGGTACAAGGTTTACAGGTCGGTATTACGAACTACTACTTAATCCTATGCGATTAATTTTTTATAGATAGTCATTCACGATGACGCGTGCCATGGTTCTTATTACAATGTCATTAATGGCTAATTTTGATAAAATCACGCGTCTTCGTGGATTGCACTAGGTAGCAGTGTAAACATTATCTTTGACCTTGACAAAATACAATTGAAAAATACTGTATAACATTTACACATTTTAGACAAACTAACCGATCCTGCTGAAATATTCGGGATTAATTTTAAGAGACCTCGTATTATAGATGGAAAACATTGCTAGTTGCCTAACTAAATTGAAAACATATCTGAAAGGTAATGATGTGTAAGAGATAGTTATCACGAATTACGCTGTTGCAGTTCCTTTTCACTGAAAAAAAAATCGTTGTTTGTCACCATAATTAATCAGTAAAAAGACCGTCTGTTATTTCATGATTTATATGAAACAATTCCCGCGTATTTTTGCCATGACAAAAATATATCTTGAAACGTAGTTAAATCTAGATCGCAAATGTGCAAATAAACCAGTAAATGATAAGATACAGTATCTATTGTTACTGTGTAAGTTATATTAAGCAATCATTGCGTAATTTGCTCTAAAGTAAACTATAGACTATGCACTTCGTTTGTTACGTTATTTTATTGTAGTCGCAAAAAAGTGTTTTACATCTTGATGAGAAACTGGAGAATTCATCTGTCATTTTTATGTGTTTTATGAATGTTAATTAAGTAAATCAACTGTATGGTCACCAATTAAGGGTTAATTCAATCGATTTTGTTCCATATTGTAAAGGTGTAGATTTGTGGTCGATACACGCACTCTGATAACAGGTTAACTGACGTGTCTGAGTGCGGCATTAGTGGCCTAATTTCTTAATTTGTTGTGCCGTAGGACATTTGATCACTTCTGCGATGAGTGCAAAGTTGTCGGCGATCCTTCGTGGCTTATTCGGATGAAGTAAGACGGTTTATATCTGTACAGTACATGCAATTGGCTAGCATGAGATGCTACGACTCACTTTGTCGCTCATTGTTAATGGCGGACGAACTGTGGCACGGAAGTGGGTATCGCCCTGGGCCTACGAATATCCACAGGTTCTGCCAAGCGAGAAGCAAAAGGTGTGCCACTGCTGTTTCTACTTGACACATCAAATAAGTCAGTAATGGTTACTTGGGTGAATCAACTATTTTACCGATACTTTGGGCGTCTCCTGCGTTACCAAGAAATCGTAATTCCAACAAGATATTTCACGGTTTAATAGGTTGAAATTACGTAGGATTCCATGTATACCATCTATTAAATTATTACAGAAGAAACGTGTTTACTTACAAAAATCTGCAATTGTTTGAAAAATGCCACGGACAGATTAGCGTCGCTAAAAAAGTTGATTGGCCCACTTACGTATAGTCTAATAAGGGAAATTAAATTATTGTAAAAGTTATTTCAAGTTGACCATATTTTATACGTAAACAGTAGTTATATGTAATCAATAGAAACTTGTTGAAAAAAAGGATAATTTAATTATATATGTAATTTCTTTATTAAAACATGTAGTTTCATAAAACAAATAATGTCATCATACTTCATTCATTTTGGTTGGTAATTTGATAATGCAGGGATATTAATATTTTAATAGTTATTTTGATTAGAACCACATCCTTGATACATGCAAGAAAACTGTTTTAAGTATGTAAGTTTTAGATAAGAGGCCGCAGATTTCATATTTTCTGGTGATATTTTTTGCTCATATCATCAAGTACCAGCTTTTGCAGTGGCGTAAACATGAAATCTTCAAAAATTTTCTTATTTATTATATTAGTAACATAGGATTTATGAAATTAGGTATTAGAGTTTTTAGCAACAATATTGGCTCATTGTGACGCTATCTTCACACAAACAGGCATTTTAAATGTACCAGATTCTAAATAAAATATAATTTGCCTACTGGCTATGGTTGAATGTATTTTATTGCATATTTTAAATGTTTTTCTTTTGTTCATGTTGTCTTAATTAAGATATTGTAATTAAATAGAATGCATAATTTTAATCTGTGATTGTTATGCCTTTTACGTACTACATAAATATAGAATGTGATATGAACTGATTGTTTGTTTTCGCTTTCAATCTGTGGTGGGAATAAAACTCATATTTAATAAAATCATCATCATCATGTCAGCCGAAAGACGTCCACTGCTTGCCATAGGCCTCCCCCAAGGCTCTCCACTCAGACCGGTCTTGTGCTTTTCGCGTCCACCGCGTTCTTAACCAGATCGTCGCTTCATCTTGTTGGAGGCCTACCGACAGCTCGTCTCCCGGTCCGCGGACGCCATTCGAGAAACTTCTGACCCCATCGCCCATCACTCCTGCGAGCAATGTGCTCCCCCGACTGCCACTTCAGTTTCGCAATTCTCCGGGCTATGTCGGTAACCTTAGTTCTACTGCGGATATAATCATTTCTGATTCTATCCCTCAGAGAAACCTCTTAATAAAATCCTTATATTTAATAAAATAAATCCGGACAACTCACGCCTTAAATCGAGTTTAGCTCGACATGTTTCAGGATAATTCATAGCCCTTCTTTTAGTCTCCTTAGTTCGTAGACGTACTCTTTCTTCTTTTTTCTACCAGCCGCCGAGTCGCGCTACTCCAAGACGGGCTACAAATTTGCCCGAACCTTGAACTAAACTCGATTTAAGACGTGAGTTATCCGTATTTATTTAATTAAATCGGAGTAGCCTGGTCATGGTAGTTTCGTGGTCGAAATAAAACTCGAGTGCGGTCTTAAACCTTTTATGTAAAGTTGGCAAATATAATTAAATTATGTTATCCTAGCTTAGTGTATCCGCGTCAGGTCTTCCACTATCTTGACTAAGTCGTCTACCGTCGCGTCGCGCATCATCCCGCCCCCGTCGTCAATCTACACACACAAATAGTCATATAATATATACAAAACTACCTCAAGACAAGCGAAAAATACCAATCTCAATGGTAACCAATTCAAAGCCTGTTTCACCACTTGTCGACACAAATATTTTATCAATATAGAAATAAATCAAAACACAAATAATACTAAATAAAGGATACAATACCTACATCACAAGTATTTAACACAACTTTAATTTTAACACAGTAGATTCGCTATTTGAAGGGATCGCTAATGTGGATCGGTATTTCCAAATATCCCTGTGTATGATTGATTGATTGATTGTGTTGAATGACTTTATAATACGCCTGTTTATCCTGGCGCGCTTATACCAAAAACGACCATACACGCAAAAAAAAACTACCCTGAAACCGCCCTTATGGCTATTATATGAGGATAATTCGTAAGTTTTTTGTCGTTCATTCTGGGCCCTATGGCCATCCACGAAGACGCGTGATTTTGTCAAAATTAGACATTAATGACATTGTAATAAGAACCACGGCACGCGTCATCGTGAATGACTACCTATAGAAAAATAATCGCGTAGCATTAAGTAGCAGTTCGTAATACCGACCTGTAAACCTTGTACCGTCTCCTTTTGCATCTCCCTGCTGAGATCCAGGAAGCTTTCAATGAGGTCGCCGTCGATGAAACCCTCGGCGGGCTCCGTCTTGATGTCGGTGTTGAAAGAGCGCCAGAACGAGTGCGGAATCTTGCCGACAGACTTTATCGTGTGCGTCAAACGGTCTTGCAATTGGTTGAGGAACTCGAACAGCTCTTGCGTTATTTGGACTACTAGGCCTGTGGAAGGAATGCAAAGGTTATTTACTGATAACTAGACCTTTCTACTTAAATATATATATTTATATTTATGCGATTGGATGGATTGGAAATATATATATTTATGCGATTGGATGGCAAACGAGCAAGTGGGTCTCCTGATAGTAAGAGATCACCACCGCCCATAAACATCGGCAACACCAGGGGTATTTCAGATGCGTTGCCAACCTAGAGGCTTGAGATGGAATACCTCAAGTGCCAGTAATTTCACCGGCTGTCATACTCTCCACGCCGAAACAACAGTGCAAGCACTGCTGCTTCACGGCAGGATTAGCGAGCAAGATGGTGGTAGCAATCCGGGCGGACCTTGCACAAGGTCCTACCACCTGCGAAAATTTCAGACTTCTTGTAAAGAGTCGGGTTTATATACATTACATATATTGTCAACTGCAATGTCAAGTGCTTAAAAACACGTTGCGTTCAGTGATGACATACGGATCTGAGACGTAGGCGCTAACGATGGGCCTCATGAGAAAACTCAAAATCACTCAGAGAGCTATAGAGGGGGTTATGCTCGGGGTTCTTCTTCTTTTTCTCTTTTAAAATATGGCTTCTGTCCTAATTAATAAGACAATTTCGCCAGTGTCAAAGTATTCTCTTTCGAGAGGCAACGTTGTACGGTGATTGTAGTTTTTGTAACTTGATAGTAAAATTCCAGAAACCACGTGGAGACAACTTGCGCATTAAAAAATGTCAGACGCGAGAGCAATATAGAATTTTGTGATCACTGTTCACTGTTAAGGTTAATCGCCGCATAAAACACTATCAAAATTATACTTCAACTAGCCAAAGAAACAGAAATAGCAAAATTAAATATTGTCTACATCCGCCATGCTCGAATGCCACAAATTGAGTCCATGCTCGGGGTTTCTCTGCGG